>CM077909.1:11337500-12685000 GCA_039720435.1 Amazona ochrocephala
CTTGTATTTAAATTTTCCAGAAGTATTTCTCTTCCAGAATATTCTGAACTAAATAAAGGTGGCAGGAGATGACCTACACCACATTTCAGTGGTCTGAAAGCCTTATTACAAGCAAAACCCCAGAAGATATCACTTTATTCTTGATCTGCTAATGGATGCCTTATCTAGATGGAAGTAATATCATTTTACAAGCCAGATAAATTACTTAAATATAAACTTATCAGTTTTTAAAATCATCTCTTCATAAGCATTGCTATCCCCAGTTTCTACTTAGGGAAACTGAGGCAGAAAGCAAGATTACTGAGGGCTCTCCAATTAACACTTTGCTCTCCTTACAGTCCTTAATGCTTTGCAACACCTGTTGGTGAGGTAAGCAAGGTCAGAATTCATATTGAAGACAGGTAGCTGCAGCCTTTTTAACAGTATAAGACAAAGACATGCAATAGTACCAGCTTCTATGCTGCTTTCTGCATTCAGGTAAATCCTCAAGAATTCTTATCCACATGCCCCACAGATCCTAGAAACTATTTCCTTCTGATAGAAAGCTATTGAAAACAGTAAAGAACTCATACATGAAAAAGAACCTGTTAAAAAACATGAACAAGTTTCTCACGTAAGTGAAGGGACTGTGTGGCTCAGGGAAAGTTATTGAATTTCAGAAAGCTTTAAATCTAAGACACCTTTTGAATCCCAGATTCACTGTGAATGAAAGCCATTACCATCGTATATGCACTATGTGAGATGAATTTGGTGTCTCAATCTAGCGTCTTTTGAGCAGTCATTCAGATCACAAAGTCACTATGACATCTTTCAGTACGGGCATTCTTATTCATGGAATCAACAGGATTTAATGGCCATGGAGACTGAACTACCTTCGCTGTCACTTCAGGCATACATATGAGGCAGGAGGGGTTTTTGTGCTGATAAACAGACAGATCTGAGTTTTCCAGGCTGTCAATCTGGCATTTTCCACAAAAGAAAACACACTAAAAACAAAGAGGGGAGCAGTCCAGCTCCAAATGAACCTAATAATGATGAATGACTTGGAAGTTCATGCTTAATATCATTCATATTTGTTTAAAATAAAAGGCACATGCCATGTTTTCAGTGTCCCAATTCTCAGTCCTTTTTAAAAGAACCAGCTGTATATGGAGAAAGAAAAGACAGCACAAGTGTATGTGTAGCACTGTACTGAAATGATACTGTACTGAAATGATAGACACTCTTCGCACATAGCAGCTGGAAACCCAAATGTAACATGTTTCTGTATTTCAAGCAGCTCAGGCACAACAAGCATCTAACCAGAATGCATAAGGAGCAAAAGTACTTCCACAGACTGAATGCTTCAGTAAAATGAGTCATAATGGATGGGAAACACATTAATTTTTCATTCTTTCTTGACAACCAGATTCCTAACTGTTGACAAATTCTTCAGGAAACTTGGTAAGATTATCATGACGTTTCATAGTAGCTCCACTTTATAGGAAAAATTGATAGGTGAATCTCAAAATCTGGAGACTTGTATTGCTCTGCTAAGTAAGCATCTGAAAATGAAGGCTTTACTTTGTCATGGTAAGAACTTAGCCAAACTACTTTAATAACAGAAATGGAAGATCATTCTTTAAGTGCTTGCTTTTCAGCAAGAGAATTCTTAATATTTTTTCCTCTTGAAACAAAGAGATATGAGATGGAGTATGAGATGGAAGGGGAACATACTATCAACCACTTCATTTTCTTCACAATACACTGGGACCAGCAGTTTCAAAATATTTTGCTTTGTAATGCTGGTACAAACATTGAAAACAACTTTGCAGAAGTTTTCTAAGGGAATATTTTGTTTCTGTTATTACTGGCTTGCTTAGAAAATAATGTACCAGAAATACAAAAGGAGGATATTTTTCAAGATTAATACTATAACCCTATTTTTCAAGCCCAGCAAGTTTGTCTCATTTGTATGAGTTTCAAGTAGGCTATAAGCATTTATATGATTACGTGAACAAATTGCTGAAACTTTTGGTATGTTTCCAGCATTTCAGACAAAGTCTTACTTCATTCCATCATTTTGTTTCTGGGCTTGAAACACTACATGTAACTATATATATGCCACCTGTACCTGACAAGTCCATTGCCTGAAGTAAGTAAGAAGACATAAGGTTTCTATCACAACTAATATGTATTCTAGCAGTCAGCCAGTGTGTTACATCACTGTAAAGATACAAAGGACAGCTTCTCAGAAAGATGACCTTTGTGCCACTCACTCATTGCACTGTTCAGTATATTGGCCTGGAGGCTACGAACTGGAGACTCCAACTCCATGCAATAATTCTTTCGTTGCATGAAGGTAACCTAAGAGAAGAAGTTGCCTTTCATAAGCTAAGTGACAAACCACCATTGTAACAGAAACATATCCGAACACATTTGCTTGACAATTTCATCTTTATAATGCTCAGCATTTCATTCTTTTTTGCTTTTCCTTCAGTTTATTTTGTGCAGTTTCTCAACCTGCAACACTAATTTCATACAAGAGTTGCAGCTTATCTGCTGGAAACACTAATTAATTATAAACCAGAATCTTCTAAAATTTATCACATTTTGATCAAAGGGTCCACACAATTAATAATATCTACTCCCCTTCTGCATTTTTGTTGGTTCCACAACAATCAGTACAATTCACGAGCAAGGAGACTTACATTTTGCCCTTATTAAGCAGAAATTATTAGCACACTTGTGTGAGTTACACCATTAAATTCCACAGAATTTTCACAGTGCTCTAAAGGATAAAAAGGCATTAGTAGAAATCAACAGATGCTACAGCACCAAACGATGCATTTTTAAAAAGTGCATCATCATGGTAGGGAGTAAAAACAAGAATTCATCAATTAGTTTTCCTTCAATATGTCCACCTTCTGAAGGAGCTAAGATATGCAGACTGCTTATCAGAGGAAAACAAAGACAGACAAGCTTGTAGTTGTTACCAACAGTAAGCAACGGCAGAGGCACAAGTCAAAAGTTCAGACTGGTTCAAGTGAACTTGAACCACAATCACTAAAGTCAAATGGAGTCAAAATGCCCACTGTAACCATGGTCTTGGGTTTTGATCCACCTTGGCAAGGAAACTTCCCCCTTTGGTGGAACTTACTTTATAAGGCATTATGTTCATCTGTAGCAAATGCGTATGTTCAGAATATACACATATACATCTCTACTCTCACTGTTCCCTTGCTGCTCAGTGTTCATTGCTATGGGACAGCCTTCATCAGAAATCTCTATTTACAAATACTGCATTTTACCAATTTATCTTCTTACTAATAAACATAATCGTACAGCTCCAAGGAGTGCATGTTTGATAATGTACAACCAAAATACTGACAAAGAGGCTTCCAAGTAATCCTTTTTATTTTCAGTGACAAATTAGTTGTATCTGAAGCAACAACGCAAAGCTGTATTTCAGCTGGTTGCCTTCAGAAACTGCTACAAGTAATCACATGTAAGTAAATCAGGGCTAACACAAATGTTAATATAGTCTATACTGTAGTTGCGCTGCCAAAGTGCAGTAACAGAGCACGATATCTGCCCTTCCAGATTGCCAGTAGTAATAAACTGATAACAATATGTTTCCCTGAATGGTTGTTCTCTAAAGTTAAGAAATTATTCTTGTAACATTGTAGAAGGTAGAAAATATTTCTGTTTAATGATAAGTATCTGTACATTCCTGTCTGAATGAAGTAAAACAACCCAAACCATGTAACATACATGTACAGCACCAGTGAAAATGAAAGACAGTTTTATGCAGAAGGACCACTGTCTAGTGGTCCATCACAGTGAGTTGCTGAAGAGGTCAATAAAATTTAAGAGGCACTGTTAGGCTTTAAATTAGAATTCACATCATTTAATAGAGGGCTGTCAATACAGACATGTATAGTCTTTGGCCTGTACTCCAAGACGACGAAACACTACACAAAGCAGCCTTGTGTCAAATAAATAAGCCCACTCATGCACTTTAAATGCTGAAAAGCAATGCATAGCCATCAGATGGAACACTAGATAAAAGTTTCTTTCTTACAGCTATCTTACGTACAGTGTATTGGGTAAAGGGCAAGGCACTACAATCTTTTGCGCCATTTTTATGCCTACCAGGATTGCAAACTACTGTAACATAGTAACTGAGTAAAACATTCGCATA
This sequence comes from Amazona ochrocephala, assembly GCA_039720435.1. Taxonomy (NCBI): domain Eukaryota; kingdom Metazoa; phylum Chordata; class Aves; order Psittaciformes; family Psittacidae; genus Amazona; species Amazona ochrocephala. The sequence continues at coordinate 11,341,684 of CM077909.1, forward strand.
CAAAACATTGCGCACACACAAAAGAGTCTTCAAAAGGATCATACTGAGAAGAAGAATGAGGCAAAAGAAGAAGTAGTGAGACCTCACTTGGAGTATTGTGTGCAGTTCTGGTGTCCTCAACATAAAAAGGACATGGAACTGTTGGAACAAGTTCAGAGGAGGGCCACGAGGATGATCAGGGGACTGGAGCACCTCCCATATGAAGACAGGATGAGGAAGTTGGGGCTGTTCAGCCTGGAGAAGAGAAGGCTGTGTGGAGACCTCATAGCAGCCTTCCAATATCTGAAGGGGGCCTATAGGGATATTGTGGAGGGACTCTTCATTAGGGAGTGTAGAGACAGGACAAGTGGTAGCGGGTTCAAACTTAAACAGGGGAAGTTTAGATTGGATATGAGGAAGAAATTCTTTACTGTGAGGGTGGTGAGGCCCTGGAATGGGTTGCCTAGGGAAGCTGTGAATGTGCCATCCCTGGTGGTGTTCAAGGACAGATTGGACAGAACCTTGGGAAACATGGTTTAGTGTGAGGTGTCCCTGGCCATGGCAGGGAGTTGGAACTAGATAATCTTAATGTCCTTTCCAACCCTAACTATTTTATGATTCTAAAAAAATAGCAGAGCTAAACCCCACAACTCACACCCTTCAATTTCCTGGTCATCCTATATTATTTACTTAACTCTAGTTCTCAGTTCAGTTCTTTATGAATAAGTGTACAAGTTTGTGTCAAATCAAGAAAACTGTGCATTTAACAATCCAGAAATATTTGCAGTGCCTTGGCAGTCTCTGCTCTGTGTTTTCTATTAAAGGGTCATTGGATTAAGGACCTTTATCTCAAAGTTTACTGGCTCTTCTACATTTTGCTTTATTGCATTATACTTATATTACCTTTCTGCTTAGGCACGATGAGAGTATTAGATAATGTGATGCCAAGAAATGGAAGTCATTCACCATCATTAAGAAACACATTTAGAACACATTATGTGTTAAATCTATGCTTACAATACAGAAAGTAGTTCTTCAGTGTTTATGTGTCACCACACTGTTTAAAACAGTTTTTGCTCCTAGAACAATAAATATCTCATATTCTTGTCTTTTGTCTCTGCCTTAGGGAAGCCACACCTTTGCCTGACTTTTCAAACTGTTTCAATAATATTTGAACAATGAAGAAATATATGTATAATCATTCATTAGCACATAATCTCACCGATTTGCTTTACTTCAGTATTTACATTTGTTTCCACATATACTCTCTGTCTGTAGCCCTTCACACTTGCAAACTGTGCAGGTAAAACCAGTGCTGCACAAGATGTGGGTCCGTTCTCTCTTTTAGTGCATATTTTTAATGGATTTGATATTCACAGAATCACAGAATAGTAAGGGCTGGAAAGGACCTCAAGATCATCGAGTTCCAACCCCCCTGCCATGCCCAGGGACACCTCCCACTAAACCATGACATCCAAGGCTATGTCCAGCCCCACCTTGAACACCGCCAGGGATGAAGCATTCACAACTTCCCTGGGCAACCCATTCCAGGGCCCCACCACTCTCACAGTAAAGAATTTCTTCCTCAGATCCAATCTAAACCTCCCCTGTTTAAGTTTAAACCCATTACCCCTTGTCCTCTCACCACAGTCCCTCATGAAGAGTCCCTCCCCAGCATCCCTATAGGCCCCCTTCAGGTATTGGAAGGCTGCTCTGAGGTTTCCACGCAGCCTTCTCTTCTCCAGGCTGAACAGACCCAACTTTCTCAGCCTATCTTCATACGAGAGGTGCTCCAGTCCCCTGATCATTTTCGTGGCCCTCCTCTGCACTTGTTCTAACACTTCCATGTCCTTTTTATGTTGAGGACACCAGAACTGCACGCAATACTCCAAGTGAGGTCTCACGAGAGCAGAGTAGAGGGGCAGGATCACCTCCCTCGACCTGCTGGTCACACTCCTTTAGGAAGTGAATTGTACTCATGCTGGATTCACTGCTGAATTCTGAATTCAAATGACCAAAACCCTATAGGGTGTAGTTTCATGTCCATGCTTCCTATGCAGGAATCAGAGAGTATTGAAATTAATGTGATCCTTATTGATTCAAGCATTCCAGCCTTGCACTCATACTTCCTTGCCTTCATACTTCTGCTCCTGGACGTGATCAATTAAGCACATAACATGGAAAAATGCTATCCTAATATAGTTGTTCTTTTCTTTTATATAAGGCCCACTAAACACCTTGATAAAATCGGAGCTGGCTGATATTAAATGAGTTTCTCAGGGACTCTGGGATTACAGATCAAGAACTAGGACCTTCACTAAACTACCTGATTTGACATAAACAATGTTGGATCTATGAAAAAAATCCATTGCAAAGTATGCAATGCAAGCAAACATAACCCAAGAAGTGAAAGGACATCACTACCGCTGATTCATTGTTATAATGACCACTGCTTCAGATGTCTTCATTCACAGACTGAACTTCACCTTAAAAAAAACCAATCAATTTCCTGAGTACTTAAATGAACTTTGTTAGTTAAATGTCTGAAGTATTTATCAAACGGTAATCTTCATATCCTCCCCACAGAAAAAAAACAAAACAAAACAAAAAACCAAAAATGCTTACTTCTATAACCTGGTTTAAGCTTCTACTCATCGCATATGCTTTTAACTAGAGCACTTCCACCTGTACACAGGACAATAACACAGCCTGAGGAGTAATTACTTCCTTCTCCCTATGTATAAAGCTCAGTGGTATGCTGCAAGTTTTAGGTTCATCATCTATGTAATAATTAAGGATACAGGTAGGGAATAAAAGCCCACATTTTTGTGAGGAAAAATAATTGCATGATGAAACTATTGTGTACAAGATTAAATAGCCTTTTTTCCCCCCTCTTTTGTACCAGCCAAGATTCTAAGTGATATCAATTAACAAAATAAAGGAGGAATTTTAAAGGTACTAATATGTTTCACTCACCACAGAAGAGGCATTACATATACTGATAATGAGATACACACTGGAATCATTATTTGGCTTGACAGTGGCACTGTCACTCTGCTGGATTCTACAGGTTCCTCTTAGCCACTACTTCTTCTTGCTCTCAAATCAGAAATCACCCTGGCAGAATGTCTAAATCAACACAGCAAAAGCATCCTAAATGAATGTTAAATAATATATATCACCTGAGATATATAAGCTGAATCTGGACTGAACTTAACCAGTTGTAGTACTTACAGATAGCTATGTCATGCAAAGCCAAGCCCAGTGGTATTTTTCAAAATTGTCCCTGTTGCCCTGAGTTTGGTGTTAAACACATATCCCAGTAAATGTACCCATTTTCGTTCGCTTATTTTGATGCAATAAAGCACTGAAAATTGGAAACTTGAGCAAATGAAAAGAAAAAAAAATTGCAAGCCTTTCATTTACATAAATTGGAAAATGATCTGAATTAAACAGGCATGTTTTTTCTTTATAGTTATTAACATTCTAAATGTCTGTAGACTTTATTCTTGAAGTGGTTTATCATAAACAGACTTTTCTGAAGGTCCCTCAAGGCACACAAGTGCACTTATAGAGAATTAGTCACAGCTTTGTTTGAAAGCATCCTAAATTCCTTTCATTTCAATGAGAGAAAACTGCCAGGTAATATGTAACATGAATTCCTGTCCCTTTACTCTGCTCTTGTGGGACCTCACTTGGAGTACTGTGTACAGTTCTGGTGTCCTCAACAAAAAAAGGACATGGAACTCTTGGAACAAGTCCAGAGGAGGCCCACGAGGATGATCAGGGGACTGGAGCACTTTCCATATAAAGACAGGCTGAGAAAGTTGGGACTGTTCGGCCTGCAGAAGAGAAGGCTGCGTGGAGACCTCATAGCAGCCTTCCAGTATCTGAAGGGGACTTATAAGGATGCTGGGGAGAGACTCTTCATGAGGGACTGTAGTGAGAAGACATGGTGTTATGGGTTTAAACTTAAACAGGGGAAGTTTAGATTGGATATAAGGAAGAAATTCTTTACTGTGAGAGTGGTGAGGCACTGGAATGGGTTGCCCAGGGAAGTTGTGAATGCTCCCTCCCTTGTGGTGTCTAAGGCCAGGTTAGACAGAGCTTTGGGTGACATAGATTAGTGTGACGTGTCCCTGGCCATGGCAGGAGGGTTGGAACTGGACGATCTTAAGGTCCTTTCCAACCCTAGCTATTCTATGATTCTATGATTCTAATTTTGCACTGATCATCCGTGATGGAATCTGTCAGTAATATCCATTCTTAATTCAAATAAACTAATTTTATTTTCATTTTTTTCTCAAGCCAGGCTATCCATCTTGATTTTACTGTTTGCAGATATTATAAAATAACTAGAAAACTGGTAGATCCTGTTTATCCATGGACAATTGCATAGCCTTGCAAAATCATTTTGGTTTCTCTGTAGCCACTCTTCTACAATATGAACATTAATTACATTCTTTAAGCTTAAAAGTTAGAAATTTTATTCACCTATAAGTCTATCTTCTCTGGCTTGGTCCTTCACTTTATCTGTCAGAGTGCAAGTGTTACATTTAAAGCCTTTGTTTAATTAATTGCAAAGAAACTGACATAAAAGTTTTCAAACTGTTCATATAAATACTTGAAAGCATCTCCCAGTGAAATTTCCTCTCTCACACCAGTATATAATGGAGTAGCTGTACTGACATCAGTGAAGATACTCTGGAAATTCATTACAGCAACATAGGTCAGATGGTGGTCCCTGGGCTCTATAAGATGTTGACCTATTCAGAGAAAGGTCAGTTTGCTTTAGAAGACAGTTTATAAGTGGAAAAGAACCTAACGCATACTGATGCTAAATGGTTTTGATCTAACCAGGATTATTCTGCACACACATGAACTAACAGAAACAAAGGTATCCTGAACTGCATGAAAGCTGATCTTACATTGTGTTAAATTTTGCAACCTCAGACATGAAATCATCAAAAGAATTTAATTCAGCCTCATCTGCATGTCACTTGAGGAAAAACTATCAGTTTCTTAACAGAGAAATTTCCATTCCCTGACATGTGTATGTTGTTACGTGCTTGAGTCAGTGGGTTTGAGTTTCAGTGAATACTGCAAGCATGTAAATGGGCACTTAACATACAGGCCTCACTGGAAAAAAACAACCAACCAACCAACCAACCAATCAACCAACCAACAAACCAACTAACCAACCAACCAAAAAACAAACCAACCAACCAACCAACCAACCAATCCAAAACCACAGAACCCAAAAAGGAAAGAACTGTGTTGAGAAACAAGGAAAACCACAATGCTTTCTCATGTCTTGACACAAATCTCGATGCTGGAAGAACTGTCCAAGGCCCTGAGAGCTGTTCTCAGCTTTTCATCAATTTCATACGCAAAAATAGTTGCTGAGATTCTTTCTGTTTCAAATAAACCACTGTGAATTTGGATATTTATTTCACATTTTTATGAAGATTAAATGAGCAATCTGTGTAGGTAGCCAGGGCTTGGCGGTCGGAAGATGTCACGCTGTAACGGAAAGACAGAGCCCCTCCCCAGGTCTTAGCTTGTGACGTAAGCAGACGGAAGTGACGTCGTAAACCTAAGCTATATAATGCTGTGTCACTTTTCAATAAACGCCATTTGCTGTCCACCACATTGGTGTTTGCATGCTGATGGACCCCGCGATCACGCGTAGGTGATTGCCTGTGCCGTCCCTGAACCAGGCCACCGCGCCTCCTAGAGGCAACAAATCTGACAGTGTAACTCACACTTTACTGATTCAGTGCCAATGCTAGTTAATGGAGAAGCAGATTCTCACTGAATGTATGACTTACTGATACCTCAAAGCAGTTTTTGTTTCAAATTCTTCCAAACACACAGAATTATTCAGAGCACGAAACCGTCATTAATGCATGGCAGATCTCCAATATCTACACCTATGTGTCTAAGTATAAATACCTATCAACACCTTTGCAAACGTACCGATGCAGTGAAATTTGGCTAAATACAGCACCACTTCCACATTGCTTTAATAAAAATGTATGTCCTTATGTTTCTCAGAAAACATTATTTTCCGATTTACTGGGGTAAAACACTTTTAACCTACATGTATTTTAAAATTGCATTTAATCTGTAATTTGATTAACTGTAACATAGTTACTCTGGTGACAAATACTGTCATTGCTAGTCTATTGCTCTATGGTTGCAACTTACCCTTTTCATGTCATTAGCCACTATTTTTGAAGGAATACACTATGATCCAGAATATTTGTCTGCAGATAAGTGGTATATTTTTTTTCTTTTTGCTAAATATGAAATCTAAGTCTTCCATAGATATTCAAATAAAGCTTTAAAAGCATCAGGCATGACAATTTTAAAAATGTTTTCTAACTGTCCCATGGATATTGGCACTTACGTGTTTCAACATTAAGAAATGATAAGAGACTTAAGAACATATATACTGTGAGAAGATATCTTCTTAAATTCTTTGTTCAATCAGGTGTGAAACACTATAATATCTTAAAAGGACGCATTTGGTAGCATGAAAGACAAGTGCAGTGAGGCTTGAGCTTGCTGAATTCATTGCATTCTTCAACCTTGGAGCAGCAAATAGATTATTTTTTAACCTATCAAGAGGATGGTAGGTATTCTGCAAGCAACTGGCATTGTGGAGCAATTTAAATCATCTTTGATTTGTTAGCTGGTTTAGTGATTGCTAAACTGTACGGGTTAAGTTTCTTACAGGCTTCTGTTTTTTGTTTTTTGTTTTTTGTTTTTTGTTTTTTTTTTTTTTTTTTGTGCTTTTTTTTTTTGTTGTTGTTGTTGTTTTTTGTTTTTTTTTTTTTTTTTTTTTTTTATTTCACTCTAACTTCTAGAGTAATAGCTTCCATTTCCAAGCCTGACACAGACAATGCCTCCAATGCTCAAAATGGATTTGAAAGCACAGCTTTAGGAAAGCTGGAAGCTTGACTTTTGAAGAGCTTGCAGGATAGGTTAAAATGTGTCTATAGTAAAATACAGACATAGCTTTTGCTTTGTGAATAGCAGACCTGCAAAACTACTCTGCTTAGTGTCCAAGAAATTACTGCAGTTATCTAACCAAGTCCATCTCAGACTATTATGGCCAGAAAATATCTCTCCATCTCCTATGTTTTCCTGAACTCCTGGAACAAGGAGTGCTAGAAGTCTTACTCAGGGGTTTTATTAATAACATTTATGAAACTAATTTATTTTGAAAACTGCATCAACTTGGTTTTCATTTCAATATGGCAACACTTTACTATGAAAAAGTTACTGAACCCTGCTGAAGTCCTAAACTTTGCCTACTTTTTGAATTGATGTGTATCATTTACCTTCTTTTGAAATTCGCACTTAGTACACAGACAGATGCACCAAAGGATGATATTAAACAAAAAGAAATCCAAAAATACACTGCAACATACAGGCATCTTAGGCCATTCACATACTTCAGTGCGTGTGCATTTCCAATCTGAGCAGAGAGCTAGGAATCCCCTTGGTTTCCCATAGAAAACTGCACATATTTTCATGTAGATAGAACACTTTACATGATATTTATCAAAAAGGAAGCATCCTTCATCTAGTCTACTAATGTGGCTTGTTCTGATGCTGCAGCTTCTGATGCCCGAAAGGCTGTTGCCTCCATATGCTCACTTGTAATTGCCATGACAAAATCTCTGCTATGAAGAGACAGAAAGGGAACACAATCTTGAGCTTCACACATGAAGAGGAACAAAGTTGTCACTTTGTAAAGGATGGAAAGACTGGTTCAGAATGTCACTATTCGCCACTGGCAACCAATCTCTGGCTCTGCTAAATACAGTGGGAACTCTAAAAATGCAAATAGTACATATACAGAGACATATTCAGTGACATGCAATTCTCTACATGATATTTGCCAAAAATATTAGGGGGTCCTCCACATTTCTTAGAGTGTAATTCTCTTTCCAGTTTCCCTATATCTTCCTTATATCAGAAAGAAAATACAAAGCGTGTACTGAACTTATATGTATGTGCTTTAGGATTCACATATCTTTTATAACAATTCAATTGCAGAGATTTTTATACATGCATACTTTTCTCTGCTTACAGTCAGTACCAATGCAATCTACTTGGGCCAATCAATATGGTATAAAAATACAATTATTAACATAGCTTAGTTGAGAGCATTGCATTTTAAATGCTACTGCCTCCTGAATAATACTGTGACAGCTTATGCCTTCCTTTTAGTGCTCCTGTTCTGGCAGCAGATCCAAACAGTAATTTCTTGGTTGCTAGTACTAAAGGAATTTGTTATTGTGTGTGGTTTTCACCTCACAGACCTGGTAAATAATTTGGTTATGATCCACCTGACTTTTTATGACATGAGAGGTTAAAACAAGCTGTATTTTTAACAGGAATATTTTACTACAAAGGAAGTAATGGACAGGTGGGTATGAAACTGTCCTTACCGAGACCACCAGAATCAAGAGATAACACAGATTAATAGGAGGGCAAGATTGTTTCCTTCCTTGTGCAATGTCTGCAAGGGCTCAACCCCATCAGAAGCAGATGAAAAAGAAATTGTATTCCCTGTGAAATCGTATGTTCCTGACCACACAGATTTCTCTAAGTGAAAAGCAAAAGTTTAGTTCTTTGCTTTACTGAGACATGTCTTGTACGACTGCTCACTATGTCTGCTTTTGCTTTGAGCCTATCTTTTCAAAACATTTCTAAAGCTGTTTTTGTGTTCCCATAGATCATTCAGGAGGCCTTTTCTTTTGGTGACCAAGAGGGCAAGCACACACTAACAAATGCGTTTGTATGTATCCATTTATAAACATCTCTTTTACCCTGAAATTAGTTAGCTCACCTCCCTGGGCATATTAGGAGAAGCAGGTTTTGCATTTTGAAAGTGCAATGAACAGGTTATGAAACAGAACTTACACAAATGCCTGTTGAAAACCACAGGATTGATTCCATTCATGCTACTGGTCTTTGGAACCAACTCAGGGAGCAAAATATCTGCAGTGTGGGCAGAGACTGATAGGACAGAACGGTGCCAAACATAACCATAAACCAAGACTGTTATGCATCACCTTTACCCCATGGCAGGGGCTCACATCCACATTTCTGTAACCAGATGGTTACCCAGAAGCGTAGCACAGGAAGCACAATCTTTTATTGTTCCTGTTCACCACACAGAGACAGAATAAAGATAATGGACCTGGTAGTGCCACACCAAAAACTGAACATGCTTGTGAGATCCTTCACACATTGTACTTTTAGGACTGTTTCCAAATTCTTCTCATACATAGTACTCTTAAAGTTTCACGCTTAAGCATGCTATTTGTGTTTCAGCCCATTATTATACATGACCAAGAATTTTTATGTGTGTACTTCTCTGATGGTATGAATTCTGATAGATTTTAGCATTCACATTTTGCAGTCTAGCTTCAAGCTTTTCTCACACTTGATTTGTATCTCATATCTTAGTGGATAACAAAAAAACACTTGTATATGAGCTATGAATTTTATGCAGATTCTTTTTACAATAAATCTTGTATTCAAAACAAAAATTACACATAAACAGCATCTGCTGAGCAGTCAAATCAATGCCCAAATAATAACTAAAAAATACATATTTAAAAAAATAAGACAAATTAATATAAAAGCATTATGAATACTTTGAAGCACAACAAAAGGAGCCATAGTTAAAATTTAACAAGTTAGAATCATTAGCTAAACAAATTCTGACAGCCTAGCTTTGCACTTCCAGTCACACATGCTCAGAACAAAGGCTCGATATGTGAGAAAACTTTAACAGGTCCCTCTGCATATGACTGATTTTTCCTCAGTCATTTTTTTTTTTTATTTCATATTTTACTCTGGATCCTGAAATGCCACATTTTATTAGTCTGTGTCACTCATGTGAATTGTTAAAAGAACAGATTAACATTGAAGGAAGAGCATCTCATCATTACCATACACATGTGGGATGACAAAGGAATGTGTTAAAATTTGGAACAATAAAAATTATCAAAAGTAGAACAAGCAAGAAAAGAATATAACCTGCTTTCCTCAAAACTGCATTCTAAACTGCACATAGACAGACAAATGGCAATGTCAAGAATTTGTCCAGAAAAGTCACAGAATCACAGAATCACAGAATAGTAAGGGCTGGAAAGGACCTCAAGATCATCGAGTTCCAACCCCCCTGCCATGCCCAGGGACACCTCCCACTAAACCATGACATCCAAGGCTATGTCCAGCCCCACCTTGAACGCCGCCAGCGATGAAGCATTCACAACTTCCCTGGGCAACCCATTCCAGTGGCCACCACTCTCACAGTAAAGAATTTCTTCCTCAGATCCAATCTAAACCTCCCCTGTTTAAGTTTAAACCCATTACCCCTTGTCCTCTCACCACAGTCCCTAATGAAGAGTCCCTCCCCAGCATCCCTATAGGCACCCTTCACGTATTGGAAGGCTGCTATGAGGTCTCCACGCAGCCTTCTCTTCTCCAGGCTGAACAGACCCAACTTTCTCAGCCTATCTTCATACGAGAGGTGCTCCAGTCCCCTGATCATCCTCGTGGCCCTCCTCTGCACTTGTTCTAACACTTCCATGTCCTTTTTATGTTGAGGACACCAGAACTGCACGCAATACTCCAAGTGAGGTCTCACGAGAGCAGAGTAGAGGGGCAGGATCACCTCCCTCGACCTGCTGGTCACGTTCCTTTTGATGCAGCCCAGGATACGGTTGGCTTTCTGGGCTGCAAGCGCACACTGCCGGCTCATGTTCATTTTTTCATCAACCCACACCCCCAAGTCCTTCTCCACAGGGCTGCTCTGAATATCCTCCCCACCCAACCTGTAGCTGTGCCTGGCATTGCTCCGACCCAGGTGGAGCACTTTGCATTTAGCATGGTTGAACTTCATCAGGTTGGCATCAGCCCACCTCACAAGCGTGTCAAGGTCCCTCTGCATGGCATTCCTTCCCTCCAATGTATCAACCGAACCACACAGCTTGGTGTCATTGGCAAACTTGCTGAGGGCGCACTCAATCCCACTGTCCATGTCACTCACAAAGATGTTGAACAAGACCGGTCCCAACACCGATCCCTGGGGGACACCATTCGTTACCGGTCTCCAGCTGGACACTGAGCCACTGAGCACTACTCTTTGCGTGTGGCCATCCAGCCAGCTCTTTATCCACCGAGTGGTCCACCTATCAGATTGATGTCTCTCCAACTTAGAGAGAAGGATGTCATGGGAGACAGTGTCAAAGGCTTTACACAAGTCCAGGTAGATGAGATCAACTGCTCTGCCCCTGTCCATCAGTTCCGTAGCCCCTTCATAGAAGGTCACCAGATTGGTTAGGCAGGATTTCCCCTTAGTGAAGCCATGTTGGCTGTCACCGAGCACCTTGTTGGTTTTCATGTGCCTTAGCATGCCTTCCAGGAGAATCCGCTCCAAGATTTTGCCAGGCACAGAGGTGAGACTGACTGGTCTGTAATTCCCTGGGTCATCCATTTTCCCCTTCTTAAAAATGGGGGTTATATTTCCCTTTTTCCAGTCATTGGGAACTTCACCTGACTGCCATGATTTTTCAAATATGATGGACAGTGGCATAGCAACTTCATTTGCCAGCTCCTTCAGGACCCTTGGATGGATTTCATCAGGTCTCATGGACTTGTATACATTCAGGTTCCTAAGGTGGTCCCGAACAAGATCCTCCCCCACAGTGGGCCCAGGGTCCCCACCCTCACCGTCCCCGCATCTGCCTTCCAAGACTTGGGTGGTGTAGTCAGAGCATTTGCCGGTAAAGACTGAGGCAAAGAAGTCATTAAGAACCTCAGCCTTCTCCAAATCCAGGGTAGCCAGTTCTCGCGATAGATTCTGGAGAGGGCCCACGGTGTCCCTAACCTGTCTCTTATCAGCAATGTACCTATAAAATCCCTTCCTGTTATCCTTAGCATCCCTAGCCAAGTTTAATTCTAAGTGGGCCTTAGCTTTCCTAACCTGGTCCCTAGCTTCCCGGACAACATCCCTGTATTTTCCCCAGGCCACCTGACCTTGCTTCCACCTTTTATAAGCCTCTTGTTTCCTTCGAATTTTGCTCAGCAGCTCATCCATCCAAGGAGGTCTCCTGGCCCTCCTGCTGAACTTCCTTCTAGTTGGGATGCACCGCTCCTGAGCTTGCAGCAGGTGATCCTTGAATATCAACCAACAGTCTTGAGCCCCCCTGCCCTCTAGGGTTGTATCCCATGGAACCTTACTGAGCAGGTTCCTGAAGAGGCCAAAGTCTGCTCTCTTGAAGTCCAGGGCAGTGAGCTTGCTGCACGCTCTTCTCACTGTCCTGAGGATCTCAAACTCAACCATCTCATGATCGCTGCAATCAAGGCTGCCCTGGAGTGTTACATTCCCAACCAGCCCTTCCCTGTTGGTGAGGACGAGGTGAAGCATGGCACCTCTCCTTGTCGGCTCCTCTATTACTTGCAGAAGGAAGTTGTCTTCCACGCAATCGAGGAACCTTCCGGATTGCTTGTGCCGGGCCGTACCATCCCTCCAACAGATATCAGGGTGGTTGAAGTCTCCCATGAGAACAAGGGCCTGCAAGCGTGAGGCTGCTCCTATCTGCCTATGGAGCGCTTCGTCCCGCAAGTCCCCTTGGTCAGGCGGTCTGTAACAGATCCCCACAATAATGTCACCTACCACTGTTCTCCCTTTAACCCTGACCCACAAACTCTCTGTCGACTGCTCACCTGTCCCCAGACAGAGTTCCATACTCTCCAGCCTATCCCTAACATAAATAGCAACTCCCCCTCCCCGTCTGCCAGACCTGTCTTTCCTAAAGAGCCGGTAACCTTCCATTCCAACACACCAGTCATAGGTGCCATCCCACCATGTTTCTGTGATGCCTATGATATCATACCCCCGCAGATATGCACACATCTCTAATTCCTCTTGTTTGTTCCCCATACTACGGGCATTTGTGTAGAGGCATTTGAGCTGAGATCCATTTGAAGCCGGCTCATTGGCTGGAGCAGCTGGAATATCCCTACAATGCTCCGAACGTTTACTATAGGTGCTACTAACCGACTGGGTGTGTTGGGATGGAATGCCACCCCCCCTCCCCCAACACATCTAGCTTAAAGCATCCTTGACCAGCCTGGCAAGCCTCCTACCAAATCCCCTCTTCCCCTTCTTTGTCAGACCAGCTCCACCAGCCCCCAGTAGACCTGCCCTACTATATTGAGTCCCATGGTCAGGGTACCCAAACCCCTGACTATAGCACCACCCTTCTAACCATTTATTAACCTGCCCAATCCTCCTAGCCTTTTCAAGGTCCTGCCCTGTATCCTGGAGAATTGACGAAAAGACAATCTGAGCTCCAGAGCCCCTAATCACCTCTCCCAGAGCCCTGTAGTCCTTCTTTATAGTCTCCGGGCTACTGCTATCTATATCAGTAGCACCCACATGTATTACCAGGAGTGGGTAATAGTCAGTGGGACTGACTAGAGCAGGCAGCTTCTCGACCACATCCCTGATCCAAGCCCCTGGTAGGCAACACACCTCCCTTGAGGCTGGGTCAGGCCGGCAGATGGGTGCCTCTGTGCCTTTCAGATTAGAGTCCCCGACTACTACGACCCACTGCTTTTTCCTGGCATCACCAGTAGTGACCTTCTTTACCAGTGCACTAGCTGGTTGCTCCTGGTGGGAGCGCTGTTGCTCATCAGTCCCCTGCAGGATAGCAGAGCGCTGATGCTCATCAGCCCCCTGCAGGACAGCAAAGCGGTTCTGGGTGGGGACAACAGATGTAGGAGGAAGCCCCTTGCTTTTAATTACCCCCTTCCTCCTTTTTTTGTTGTTTTTTTCTGTTACCTTTTCCCAGCTTCCTGGGTTAGCAGCCTCCTTTCCTGGGTTAGTAGCCTCCTTTCCTGCAGGGGCAACAGTAGACACTCGAGGCCCCGGAACAGTTTGGTCCCGGAGCAAGCAGTGCTGCTCCCCCTCAGCTTCCCTGACACCTTTCATCCTGGTAACAGCTTCCTGCAGTTCAGCCACCTGCTGCAGGAGGACCTCCACCAGGGAACGCAGAGTGTAGCCCCGCCCATTGCTCACCCTTCCCTTAGGATACCCCGAGCTCTGCACTACAGTCTCCCTTCCCGTCGGCTCCGTTTGGGTGCCCACGCTGGCCACCACCGGCGCAGCCAGAGCAGAGCTCCCAGACCGAGCCTTGCCCGTACAGCGAGTGTTCACCATCCCGCTCACCACCCCGCTCGCCTGCCCGCGCGAACTGTCGCGCAAACTGCTTCGAGCCCGCCCTGCTTCAAGCCCGCCCTGTTCACCGCGCTCCGGGTCGTCGCGCTCCCTGGCGCAGGTTTTTAACCAGTCAGGTCTGCTGCGGGTCCTCCTGACGCCGCCCCCTCTGAGTCAGCCGCTCGCCTCCGCGGAGCTGCAGGCTCCCGGGCAGGCCTTGTCGAGGACTTGAAGCTCCCTCGGGGCAAGTTGCTGCTCCGAGGTGAAGCTCGTAGTCGCCGAGCCTCCCCCCCCCCCCCCCGATCAGGCGCTGCAGGCCTCCCCTCGCGAGACAGTCACCTCAGCAATGGGCCGGAAAGGGCTGATGATGCCCGGGTTGAAGTCCTTTATTGCATTTGCACAATCAGTAAGCAAAAAAATCACAATATACGTATATATGTATAGCATTCAGCTGGGACAGAAAGGGCTTTGAGAAATATATTAAGGCTCATCTGAGTACAAAAGTTTGTTCTGAAGTTCATATACACACAATAAAATTCTTGCAATGGTGCATTTTTATGACATATCCTTTCTCATAATAACAAATCTGTAAATAATTTCTGTTAACAGACAAGGAAGGAGTAGAAAGAAGCAGCAGTAGAAAAAATACAGAAATGTGAAGAATAAAATATACCAAATCTTTATATAAAGGCAATAAATATCAAAACATTTGCCCAAGGAACAGGCAGTACAAACTCAGTTACACAGACTATTTGAAGAAGGAAAGAAACGCAAACAAGCTACTGAAGTAATTATCAGATCTCAGTTGTTTGCCAACCTGCTCCAATCAAAACAAAGGATTTTCACAAAAATAAAACCACCATACTCCACTGGCAAAACCAAAACCACCATACTCCACTGGCAAAACCAATGGGTGGTGGAGGAAAGTTATCTGAGGTAATAGCAAGACGATCAACTGTTTACATCCACTTGATATAAATATAGACATATTTTTATTTAGTACTGCAAAAAAGTTTATCAAATAATGCTCTCAGCTAACAACATACTGCAGGTTTCCTGTCTGGCTTTGCAGAGTCATCTGTTTCTAATTCCCAGCTTTACTTCCCGAATTCTGAGGACCAGTTAAAGTCTGAGAAGGCACTGAATTAAATAAGACAGAAATTCTCTTCCTCTCACATAGTGCAAAGTTGCAGATGAGCACTGATTTAAATTAGGAGTCTCTCCAATTTTCAAATTAAAGTTTCCTAATGAAGTGCTGTACAACTGATGGCCCCAAATGTAGATGTCTGAAAGATGAGCATTTCAAAACAGCAATGCAGCAGAAAATTATATGATTTTAAGATATTTAAATAGTGATGGAATGAAAATCCACACAGGTCAAAGACGTACTTGCAATGAAAACAAACTAAGCTTAACTTGTGCTTCACGGTAACATATGGCCTATGGCAGAGGGGCTGGTACTAGATGATCTTAAGGTCCTTTTCAAACCTAGCCATTCTATGAGTCTATGATTGTGTTTTATATTACTGTCACTTCCTAGGACATTTTCATTAGAGTCATGTTTTAAAGCATAGGACTTTGAGCTTCCCCAGACACTCTGTTATACAGAGGCAGCATATTACTGCAATATCCTTATTCCCCACTCTTCTTCGTCTTCCATTCCCCTAAATCCTGCTTACTGTGTCCAACCTGTGGTCGAGAAAGGTTTACTCTACTACCTATGGAATACAGCAGAACCAGATAAAACTTGGATCATCTGCTCTTTTAAATTCTGTTTACAGAAACAGATATAAAAGTCACTCAAAGAATTCAGTGGAGCTGATCCTACCTTTAGGAAATCTGACATCGGGTAATGAAGCTTTTTTGCCCAGCATACAACCACAACTCTTATTAGGAATTATTGACACCTGCAAATTACAATATATAGACTTCTACCGCTACTGGTTAGGAAAACCTTCTCTAAATACTGCAACAAAATTAGGGTCAAGTGCTATTTTATGTTATACACTAACTCTACTATAGTTGCTCTCCAGACTACTTGTCTGGGCATTTGCCTAAGGAGAAAACACAACAGATGGATAGAGACAGAGATGGAAATCCATAAAAAATTAAGTAGACAATGTTTTTGCTGTTACCACTACACCATGATTAAACAACTAGTCTTAAAAGATGAAACATAATCTCGTGTGTTTTTTGAAGGCCATCACATCAGACACAAAAGAGTGATACAGAGATGTCAAGTGTATTAGGATCCAAAAAGCTGTTCTCACTGGAAGAAATAAATGGGAGATTTTTAAGTCAATCTATCACTTCATTTTTCCCCTCCCACTCCCTCTTTGCTGAAAAAAAAAAAAAAAAAAAAAAAAAAAAGCTTGAAATGCATTCAAAACAAAGTAACTGCATCCACCTAGATTTAGTGGGGTGGAGGAAGAGTAAAGAGTCTAAAGTTAAACTGAAGCTACATGAAATGGGCAAAAACGCAACAATGCCTAGCCTTGGCTGTACATGTGCAGAACAATTTGGCACTTACTCAGCTACATTTGCACTCATGTCACACCCTAGTACTTACCTGCAAAATGTTCTAATTAATGACACATTGTTTCATACCTCTTCCTAAGGAGTCTTCTGTGGAATGTTGTGGTTTTCCCCCACAGACAGATGGTTAGATAAACAGGAGTTAAAAAAATTACATGTCTTCCTTACCTTCGTCTGGCTCTCCACATTGCAAGCAAGACTTCCTAGAGAAGAAGAGCAATGAAAATTATTAGATGCTCCTGAATCAATATAGTGATTTCTGTCCCCACAGACCAGATGACAAAAACAGAGAAAACTCATCCCTTAATTTTTAAACATTTTTACTGACAAAATTTGCACAAATCAAGAAGCGTGATTATACTTAAGTGACCCTTACAAATGGTCCATTACCCCATCAATCTCATCTGGGGAGAATGATTTCCCAGACTTAAATCTGGCCAACATTAAAATCCTGAGATTGTGAGCACAGCATACAAACCAGGCCTCTCAAAAATTAGATATTATGACAAGTATGAAGGCTATTAAGTCAATCAACAGCAAATCCCTTAAAGCCTATGATTTCCAAACTAGAATTGGAAATGAACAATTATTTTAAGCACAAGTTGTATTTGGATCCAGCAGACATGTTGTTCTGCCCCACTTTGTGTTTATTCTCTTAGCAGGCCTGAAGATGGGAGAATTACTTTTGAAGCAGACTCTACTGTTTACATGGCAGTGTTACATTTATTGAGAAATACAGGGCTTTTTTTTAAAATTACATTTTCTGAAAGAAGTTACATTTTAAATTGAAGTTCATTCTTCCTGCCCTCACCTTTGAGGCTCTACGTAACTCTGCTCTGCCCTTCCCACTTGATTTACTCTCTTCTCTCATCAACTTTCACTTGTACTACTCCAAAACCAATTTAGCATAATCAGGTGTCCGTCCACCTCTCCCAAAGGCACTTCTACGTTCTTACCATTCACTTCTTCAAAAGAAGACATTTCTTGAGATGCTTCACTAGGACTACTGTTCCCTCCACATTCAACTTGAAGGCTTAGAATTTGCACTCACTCTTCAGAATTACAGTACCATTTGTTTGGAATCCTCCATTTCATCTATTTATCTAATTTCTGTTAAATTTCATTAAGCTAGGTATTATTCTCACTCATGCATACTCAGGTTCTGTTGATCACTGTAAAATTTCCTCAGGGAAGCAATTCCTATTTTAATTTAATGTTTTATCTTACCTTTAAAAACAACAAGAAGACAGATTGGGGCTTAAGATGAATGATCGAGTAGCTCACATTTTATAAAAGCTAGTTTGCTTAATACTACTGATAAAGAGGTGCTGACAATTTAGGCAACAATTTGTAAGAGTGAAATGATATTACTATGATTTATTCTAGTGCTTTTCTGTGACTGTATTTCTGGAAGTTAGAGGTAAGAAGTCTATGCCAGAGAAAAGGAAAATGTAACTTGAATGTATTAACATTTCCAGGACTAAAATATTGTTTGTGGATCTATTGTCATCTGAAGATAATAGTGTAACTACTGTGACTGAAAGACAGTCCCACAGATACTGATAAACATTTGTCGGCATAACTTCCCTACCCAGGGCTCATGACTAACCCCAATCTGAAATAACTTCATCTTCACAGGAGTACTTGGAACATTTCCAGTTAGAGTTTCTTTAAGGAACTCCAGAGTACAGATTCTAGATGTTTTAATCAAAGCCTAGCGTTTAGCATTCTACTCCAAATGAACTAGTGTTCCTCCACCATTAGATGAAAAATCTTTTCAAGTTGTCATGTCATATAGCTGACAGTAATCACATTTACACCATTTTCTTTAGGCATCCATGTGCCATGCAGTATCAAGAGGCAAACAGAAAAAAGCTCTGAAACCTCTGACAAAGAATATTTTTGGCAAACACACTGCACTAACATGAAATGTCAGGGTATCAAAGACTCCCTGAGGAGTTCAGCAAACAGATTTAAAGAAATCCAAAGAAGTGATTATGAGTCCTTTTCAAGACTAGCTAGACCCTTCTTTAAAAATCTGCAGTCTGAGTAAAGACTCAGTTGCTTATCTTGAATGACTTTCCTGAGAAGGCAGAAAAGGGGAATAAGGAATAAAAGATGAAGTTAAAAATAATTCTGTCTAATCTGTGATAGTATTTCCATGTGTAATTAGTGTTTAAATACATAGCAGTTTGTTAAGATACTTAACTATTTCATATATACATCTATAAAATATATATGCTCCTTCATCACCCAAGCATATGTGCAGTAGACAAATGTAAACCAAATAAGTACCTTGATATTAAGATTTCTCTATCAAGATGAAGCTGAAAATTTTTAAATTCATACATAATTATATGGAATTTGTAAACCATCCCTAATCTGAATACCTCTAAGACATATAGATGACCTATTAAAAACCTGTCTGATTCTGCCTTATGTTAAGTAGGTTTTGTTTAACTGGACTTAGTTAGCGCAACATGGAGATACACCAAAACCCGAGTGCTATCTCTTGATACTGCTTTAAAGGTTTCTACTCTAAAACTGAAATTGAGTTACCACTGCCTATCCACTGCTCTGAATCCTGGCTATGTGCTGAGTAACAACTCTGTTCTACCAAGCAATAACAACTCTGTTCTACCTTTCTTACTATACAAGAAAAGGAACAAAAGCCTACTGGTCTTAGCCAACATCCTGACTTCTTCCTCCACATTCAGCATATCTTCCTTTCTGCATTTTCTTCTCAAAAGCCCCTCCTCATTGATAAAATCTAATAGTTTCCAAGTTCTAGTGGCCCCATTTTTACATTTCATGCCTTATGATGGTTACTTCCCAGGTGGTAAGTCGGAGCTGTTCAGCCTGGAGAAGAGAAGGCTGTGTGGTTGACCACGTAGAGCCTTCCAGAGGGCCTACAAGGATGCTGAGAGGGACTCTTTATTACGGACTGTAGTGATAGGAGAGCAGGTAATGTGTTTAAACTTAAACAGGGAAGGTTCAGGTTAGAAATAAGGAAGAAGTTCTTTACTGTAAGGGGGATGAGGCACTGGTCAGGTAGCCCAAAGAAGTGGTAAATGGTCCATCCCTGGCAGTGTTAAAGGCTAGGTTGGACAGGTCTAGTGTGAGGTGTCCCTGCCCATGGCAGGGGATTGGAACTAGATGATCTTAAGGTCCTTTCCAACCCTAACTATTCTATGATTCTATGATTGTATGATATGAGGTTTTTCCCAAGAAGCTTAACATCATTCTAGATCTTAAACAAAGTTTGGTGGAGTGTTTCCTGTTTGTCTGAAGTGCCAATTTTCAGAAAAGCTAATTTTAGGAATGGGAGTCAATCCAAATTAACTCCCTAGAGATGTGACAGTGTGTATCTACAATGAACACTACTGTGGGAAGCAAAATTGTATCATTCACCCCACTCTGATGAGGCTGTTTGAACTTTTCCTGGAATTTCAATAGCATATTTGAACCTCCAGCCCTTTGCATAGTTCAAAGGGACAAGCAGTCACAGATATGTAGGAGCACTGACAACTTCTTTCTTATGAGTAGAGAAAGCTTTTTTTGACTATTTTTCAGTAACTAAAACTGTACCCAAAAAAACACAATGCATCAAATGAGCCTATCCACTTAGGAGAGACTAAAGCAGTGTGAAAAATTCAGAAAAATAAAACTATTAAACTAACCAAAGAGCCTTCTTTAAATTTGGCCAATTACCAGTTGCTGATAGGAAAAAAACTCCCAGTATTTTAAATATTAAAGAATGCTAAGTAAAATACACAAAATATACACAAAATATACACAAAAAAGAGCTCATCAGTATAGTCAGAGTGAAAAGAACTGCTACCATCTCATTTAGCAAGCACAAGGGCAAATCCTCAGCTCTTTATAATTACACGTCACTCAGTGAGACTGTGCTTGTTCTTCTGTGACAGCAGTAAACACGGTTTGATGAAAACTGCTAATTTAGAGATTAGGCACCAAAAATAGAACCTTAATCTGCCACTTCAGCAAGTATGACAACATAAAGGATAGATTAATCTGAACTTTCCTTCAGCAGACAATCTGGTCTCGACAAGGGGTGTATGACAGGCAGGTTACGAATTATGATCTTAATGAACCACTCCTTTGCCATGCAGTTCTAGTAATACCCTTCACTTTATTCAGTTTCAACTAATTTAAGTAACAAAAATTTCCATTCAATCTGATGCATTTAAGATGAGTGTTTCTTCTCTTTTAGTGAAAGCCTGTTTGCTTCCTGTCCCATAAATCGGTGACGGTTACTTCCATCATCAGTGCTGGAAATGCTTTGCATGGCACTTTGTACAGCCCTACGTCAGTATCAGGAAGTAAAAAAACAAACACTGTCCCTTTATAACCAAATATTTAACAATGAAAGAGATCTGTAATTATGTATTTCTGCACTGCAATAATTTTGCCAGGAGCAGGCTCCAACCCATGGACATGGCTGCACAAAGAGTCACCTTACTACTGCTGTAGCAGAGCCTTATTGCAGTTATTCCAGAAAATAAATTCAGAGAACACTAGAATGAGTGACACTAAAGTGCATGCATTATTTTACTTACACATGTCCTTGTTTGGTGAAATGCTGCTATATTTTAGTGTCAGTGAATCTATCTATCTATCTATCTATCTATCTATCTATCTATCTATCTATCTATCTACCTACCTACCTACCTACCTACCTACCTACCTACCTACCTACCTACCTACCTACCTACCTACCTATCTATCCTGGGTTCAGCAGCAGCAGTAATTTTTCTCCTTCTCGGTAGCTGGTACAGCACTGTGTTTTTGATTTTGGGCCTGGGAACAGCACTGATAACACCAGTGTTTATTGTTACTGCTTAGAATGTTTTGGTCTGGCCAAGGACTCTCTGAGTCTCATACTCTGCCAGGGAGGACAGAGAGACAGAACACCTGATCCAAACTGACCAAAGAGAGGTATTCCATACAACAGCACGTGATGTCCAGGATGTAAAAACGGAGGGCAGAGACCCGGAAGGGTGGTGGGGGTGCACTGCTTGGTCGGGCTGGGGATCGATGGTGAGCGGTTGTATTCTTTCCTTGTATTTGCTTTGTCATTATTATTATTGGTGGTAACAGCAGTGGTTTGTGTTATACCTTAGTTACTGGAGTGTTCTTATCTCAACCTGTGGGAGTTGCATTCTTTTGATTCTCCTCCCCATCCCCCAGGGACTGGGGGAAGAAAGAGTGGGGAGAGAGTGAGAGAGCGACTGCGTGAGTTATAGAGGCTTAAACCACAACACTATCTATCTATAACAGTGAAGGGTATTTCAAAGTTATGACTGTATTTTGTACTGCTTCCTGGGTTTCTGAGGAAGCATGAAGGGCAGTCTTCTTCCCCATCTGCAGATTAGTAATTCCCTTCTTACTCATCTGAAATTTCATATTGTTTCTCCTCTACAGCATGAAAAACTTGCAGAGAAATAATTCTTTATGATATCTGAGAGATACAGATTCCCAAGACACACAGAAAATTGATTCGCAGGAAGATATATTCATACTACACAAGTGACAATATCTCATTTCTGTACACCCTGAGCCACAAACCATGACTACTGCAGACATCCTGAAACAGGGATGGAGCCCCATCCACTTTCATCCCTCTAGCATAGCCACACAGGCTTATAAATGTTACAGCATGGTTAATCGCAACCCAACAGTATACATAGAGGTTTTCTCCCAGTCTCTGCAAGTTTAGCCTAAATTCAGTATGTTTCTACTGTAGGCTATGTTTACTGAAATAAAACTACAGTCAACTATGTGCAACCTGTCTTTGAACATATGCTGTAGGCAGTAATCTAACAGAGAAATGGGCGACAAGCTGTGAGACTAAACTTTTATCATCGTCTCTATAAATCAAGATGAAAGCTATAGACTTCCTCCTGTGGACCTCATACAGCCTTGAGAAAAAAAGTTAAAATATTTAGATTGAAAGAACAAAATAATAAGAAGTGGAAAAAGAACAACTCAAAATAAAATTAGTCAAAGCATCTTTCCAGTACTAAGTGAAGCTTCACTTTCCAAGAATGTATATTTTTATTTTTCTAAAGATGTATTTGACATCTATGACTAATTAATGAGATTAATGATATCTGTCCTATCCAGAAGTGTTTCTTCTTCAGTTTCATTTATGTTGCTAGCACAGACTACAACTCAGAATGAATTCCCACTAAACTGACTACAGCAAGTTGTAACAGCACAGCTTTAGTGCAGCGAGACACACTTCTTGATAATTCTCCTCTGTCAGCTAATTAAGCAATTTATAGGATGCCATATAGGCAGTTAATATCACTTGAAGTCCCTGAAATATGAAATCCATATAGATTCCATTAAATTTCCAACATATACAAAATTACTGTAGAGAATGGGTTTTGCACTGATGTTTTTATGGCAGCAATGAATTACTAAACAGCTGCCCCTTCTGCTTTCTTTGGAAGATCAAAATTCTTCAATACATGGTTAAAAGAGACTGCAATTCTATTGTGATCATTCTTGTATTTTGTAGTGGAAATATTTAGGAATAAAGATGCTTAGCAGCTCACCAATAGTCAGAATTAAATTGAATGAGAAGCCACACCTAGTAAAGTGCATCTGTTTGAAACGCTTTAGCGCTTGCTTTCCTCAGAGAAAGAAAACTGAATTAACAGCTGCTACCTTTCATCTGTCACCTGCCTTCGTGCCACAGCTTGTCATCTCTGGAACACGATCAAGAGAAAACAGCACTGCCTTTGACTTAGCTCAGTTTACAGTCAGGTTAGCTTAATCCCTCAGTAAAGATGAACTGGAGCAACTGGGCTCTGCCCTGTTCTACTGATCCTCTCATATGGACAGCTATCTCTTGCAGAAATATGAGGCACAGGCAAATGCCATTAGCAATTTAAACATGTGCAAGTTCAACTGTACTATAGGATGCAGAATGTCAAGAACACACTTTCTTTTACATTTACATGACTATGATTGAAAAATACAAAAGGATCATCTCAGTCATACAAGAATTTAGTGCACTTTTCTGCACTGGTTCTTTTCCACTTCTCCCCCCTTGTCCCAGAAACTCCTCACTTTTGAATCTATATTAAAGGATAGTCACCTCTTTTCCAGGTTATTTACATTTATCACGAATACTCTATGCTGTAGCTAAATGTGGTAATTAGTCTCAGGAGAAAGAACAAGGCACAAATAAGGCCCAAAGATTTTGACAGACCTAGATCTCTTCCTTTACTCACCTAACATTCTCTGGACACATCGATGCCTATTTTTCTACATAATGGGTTGTGTTTAGATTCATTCACCAATTTGTATGCATTTTTGGCTTACTGTTTAAGCTATACCTTCCTGTGTTAACGTTATTTTTTTGTTATCAGATGAATAAAAGAAAAAAACCTTACGCTGAAAACTAGCATCAAATGTAGAAGCTGCATGTAGAGAGTTGATCTACACTTAAAAAAAAATACAGGAAAAAAAAATCATACTTAGAACGGAGATGTCCCCTGATATCCACAGAGTAAAGCTCATATCTAAGACACTGTTCTTACTCTGCTTGCAAAAGTCCCATTGATCTCACTAGGTGATCCACTCAAAGTGAGAACTGCTTATTAGAGTTCAGCTTCAATAAGAGGGAAAATTTGTCCTTCAGACAGAACTATGATCAAGACATAAGTTTCTCCCAAAAGAAAACTGAAATATGCGGACAAATACTGAATTTGCACAAACATGGGGTAGCAAGATAGTGAATGTGAGTACCTTGAAATGACCTCTACATCGCTGCATGGGCAAAACAGTGTAGAAATGTGATGAGAAAGGAAAAGGTACTCCTTTTGCACAAAAGGCATGTACCAAATTATGAAATTCATTACAACAAGCAGTTCAAAGAGAAATTATTAAAATAGTTTTGTCCTTATTTTTTATCTACTAGTTGTCATGTCTTGTGCTATCTCTCTAGTATTCTTTCATTTAATCCTCTGCACTGGAAATAATGAACAACAAAAAGTCATACTTACCACATTGTCTTATAATGAAATAAAATAAAAAAGCTGTAATATCTCTCTGACTTATATTCTTGTTAACATGGTTTTGATGGAACATACACTTCCTAGATCCCGTATATATTTCTTTGTTGAGTTTGAGCTTTCCTATTTAAAGCTATTTATCATAACCTTTTCAGACGAATAGTAATATGCTAAAGAGCTGAGTACAAATTATTTAATATTAATCTTCCTGCTTTTTAAAAGCATTGTGCAGGGTTTTTTTACGTCCTGATTTGACATGGGAAATGACGGGTACATGCCAAAGTTATTCCTTATATATAAAAGAGTCAAATGTTCCCTATTTCATTTCAAGATGAGCCATTTTGCATATTAAAATCAATATGCAAACATATCTTCTTCTAGACAAATCTAAGCAAGATGCCATTCAGGCTGTGCATGAGCTCTTGCTCTAACATCAGATAGAAGAGATTCATTGTCATATTCCTATTTTATTTCTAACTTTTGCCTAGAGGGAAAGCATAGAGGAAGCAGATGATTCCCTGTTTTGGGGTTTGGATCAGCACCTCTTAATTCCCTGAGACAAAGCCTCCTGAAGCAACAACATTCTTGTTTCTGTTTTTGTTAGACTTACGTATTTGACACCATGTTTCGAGCTACAGAAGGTCAACCTACCCCTATCAACAATTTTATTAAAAAACAAGCATTCCCTAAACACACTCTATAGATTTGGGATTTAATTAAAAAATCTCTGTATGGAAATAAAACATGCAGAGCCTGCCTAATTCTAATGTGCAAATCATAATATAAATAAAATATAAATATAAATTCTAGTTCACAGTAAATTGCTGAGGCCAAAAATCCAGAGATTCTAGGTGACCAATGTTTGTGAGACCAAGGGTAAGTGAAGAGTGAGGTCATACAGCTCTGGAGCATGTTCTGTTTTTTCTTCCTTCCATCACCATGAAACTAATATGCTTGGCAAGCACAGCTCTATCCCACCTTTGCCAGCTGACATTAAAACAAAGCAAAAATATAGGCCTTAGCTCCTACAGATGTTTCCCAGCTGTTATGCAGCTGGAAAAATCCCACCTTGTCAAAATAAATTCAGTAAAACACTGGTCTTGTTAATCTTAATAAAATGCCCTACATAGAGAAAAGAATCTGAGGAGAGGACCCAGTTGTGACCATGGACTGAATGGATGACACTGTTTCAGGAGCAGAGGAGGGGGAGGTTTGCTGCTGCAAGTGCACGAATAGTGAAGACACCTATTGAAGTCCAAAGCTGTTTGTTTGCCTTGAATCATCTAGGCTGAAGCAATCTAAATCCTATAACAGATCCGAAAATCTCTGATTTTTGAAGCAAATCTCAGTAAATCTCTGATATACCACCATACGTGCAAACAGCAAATCTCTGTTATAACTACATAGTAAAATGTAAATAGTAAATGACATAGTAAAATGTCATCATGAATCATTTTTGTGAAGAGAAGTATTTTTAGCCTGTAGTTTTGGAAATTATAAACTTCAGCCCTTTGTGTTTCAAGGAACAGAAATAAAGCTAGATTTAACTGCAGATAAAGAAAATATAACATTTTCTGTTAGATCCTCTATCTCTAGAGAGAAAAATGATGCCTACATTAGACTCAAAAAAACATTGACTGTATAGATCTTATAACTGCTACAAATGCACAAGAATTACATAGCACAATTACAGTACTAGGAGAAAATAAAACTCTTGTTATTTTATTTAATAAATAATGTAATCTTTACTAATATATTTATTTTCCTAAACATATATCTTACATTTCTCTAACACTTTTGAAGTGGATGATTGATGAAACTAAGAGTCCCAGATAAAGGAAAAGAGCGTACAAGAACCTTAAACTGCTTCAGACAGAAAAAGAGATAAAAAAACCTGGAAACAGTAACATTATGCATCTGAATGAAGTTCTCGCATCCACCAGTCTGGTTTATGAACCCAGATAATAGATGGAATGAGCTGCTGAGCAAAATTCAAAGGAAAAAGAGGCTTATAAAAGGTGGAAGCAAGGTCAGGTGGCCTGGGAAGAATACAAAGAAAGTTGTCCAGGAAGCTAGGGACCAGGTTAGGAAAGCTAAGGCCCACTTAGAATTAAACTTGGCTAGGGATGTTAAGGATAACAGGAAGGGATTCTATAGGTACATTGCCAATAAAAGACAGGTTAGGGACAACATGGGCCATCTCCAGAAGCTATCGCGAGAACTGGCTACCCTGGATTTGGAGAAGGCTGAGGTTCTTAATGCCTTTTTTGCCTCAAGCTCCACCAGAAAATGCTCTGACCACACCACCCAAGTCTTGGAAGACAGATGCAGGGACAATGAGAATGAAGTCCCTGGGCCCATTGTAAGAGAGGATCTGGTTTGAGACCATCTTAGGAACCTGAACACATACAAGTCCATGGGACTGGATGAAATCCATCCGCGGGTCCTGAAGGAGGTGGCAAATAAAGTTGCTAAGCCACTGTCCATCATATTTGAAAAATCATGGCAGTCAGGCGAAGTTCCCGATGACTGGAAAAAGGGAAATAGAACCCCCATTTTTAAGAAGGGGAAAATGGATGAGCCGGGGAACTACAGACCAGTCAGTCTCACCTCTGTGCCTGGCAAAATCTTGGAGCAGATTCTCCTGGAAGGCATGCTGAGGCACATGAAAAGCAACAAGGTGCTTGGTGACAGCCAGCATGGCTTCACTAAGGGGAAATCCTGCCTGACCAATCTGGTGGCTTTCTATGATGGGGCTATGGAACTGATAGACAGTGGTAGAGCAGTTGATGTCATCTACCTGGACTTGTGCAAAGCGTTAGACACTGTCTCACATGACATCCTTGTCTCTGCGTTGGAGAGACATCAATTTGATAGGTGGACCACTCGGTGGATAAAGAACTGGCTGGATGTCCGCACGCAAAGAGCAGTGCTCAGTGGCTCAATGTCCAGCTGGAGACCTGTAACGAGTGGTGTTTCTCATGGATCTGTGTTGGAACTGATCTTGTTCAACATCTTTGTGGGTGGCATGGAAAGTGGGATTGAGTGCACCCTCAGCAAGTTTGCCGATGACACCAAGCTGTGTAGTTCGGTTGATACATTAGAGGGAAGGAATGCCATCCAGAGGGACCTTGACACGCTTGTGAGGTGGGCTGATGCCAAACTGATGAAGTTTATCCATGACAAGTGCAAGGTCCTACAGCTGGGTCAGAGCAATGCCAGGCAGAGCTACAGGTTGGACAGAGAGGAGATTCAGAGCAGCCCTGCGGAGAAGGACTTGGGGGTGTTGGTCGATGAAAAAATGAACATGAGCCGGCAGTGTGCACTTGCAGCCTAAAAAGCCAACCGTATCCTGGGCTGCATCAAAAGGAGCATGACCAGCAGGTTGAGGGAGGTGATCCTGCCCCTCTACTCTGCTCTTGTGAGACCTCACTTGGAGTATTGTGCGCAGTTCTGGTGTCCTCAACATAAAAAGGACATGGAACTGTTGGAACAAGTGCAGAGGAGGGCCACGAGGATGATCAGGGGACTGGAGCACCTCCCATATGAAGATAGGTTGAGAAAGTTGGGATTATTCAGCCTGGAGAAGAAAAGGCTGCATGGAGACCTCATAACAACCTTCCAATATCTGAAGGGGGCCTACCGGGATGCTGGGGAAGGGCTCCTCATTAGGGACTGTAGTGATAAGACAAGGGGTAATGAGTTCAAACTTCAACAGGGGAAGTTTAGATTGGATCTGAGGAAGAAATTCTTTACTGTGAGGGTGGTGAAGCACTGGAATGGGTTGCCCAGGGAAGTTGTGAATGTTCCATCGCTGGCGGCGTTCAAGGTGGGCTTGGATATAGCCTTGGATGGCATAGTTTAGTGGGAGGTGTCCCTGGGCATGGCAGGGGAGTTTTAACTCGATGATCTTAATGTCCTCTCCAACCCTAACTATTCTATGATTCTATGGTTCTATGATTCTGTGAGTCCACATTTGTCTACTACGGCCATTACCAGGGTTATTAATATTTTGGTTGTGATTATAGCAAAAGTGGAAGTTGTAATGTTTTTCCACTTGGACAAGAAACATTCTTAAATTTACATAGTGCATTTAACAAATCAGATTACTTTGTTAAAATTGTTACTCTGGTGAATGTTGATAAAAGCATTAATACCATACTGAGGTAGTTTCCTCAACACCATAAATCATCTTTTTTTTCTGTACCTTGTTTCTCCATCCTCTGCTTACGAACACCTGCACCATCAACTCGGAATTTATTCTCTCTACTCTAGTCTTGATTCTCTCACCCCCCCTGAAATGCACACCATCACATAAGTGTTCTTGCACAAGAACTTCTGCTTACAAAAGATAGGGATTGGGTTGCCACAGTAATTCTGAATAAGTTATTATTGTATATTATGATATAGTGAGCTACTAGATACCATGCTCTGCTTGGTCTGACCTGTTATTCCAGCTTCAATCCTAGCATTTTAGAACGCCGATCCATATGGCAGTTGAAGGGTATGTCTTATTCATGCAGCTTCACCAGAGACTTGCATCACCCAGGGTCGTGAGGAAGATGGTGAAGTGGTACACAACTTCTTACAACAGGTCTTCCTACTCACTGTTGCCACTGTACTTGTTTCTCATTGACTCAGTCCCTCGCAGCCTTGACATTAGCACTGTCCTGCTGTGGAGATATCAACCATGCTTTCCTGTATCTCTGGTGTGACCTATCCTTCCCTGAAACACCTCAGAAACTGAGTTTAATACTCTTGTTGTTTTAATGACATTTCAAACTTTACTTTTGCAGTCAGA
This sequence comes from Amazona ochrocephala, assembly GCA_039720435.1. Lineage (NCBI taxonomy): Eukaryota > Metazoa > Chordata > Aves > Psittaciformes > Psittacidae > Amazona > Amazona ochrocephala. The sequence continues at coordinate 11,371,301 of CM077909.1, forward strand.
AAATACAGCAAGAAGCAATGTGTTTATAAAATATATTCCCGGAATACATAAAAGCACCAACACAAGTTCTCCTGAACAAGGAACTGGAAGTGACAAATTGCTTTAAAAACTAACTTCCCTTCACAGGAATCACACAGAAAACCCAGATCAACAAGACATATTTTAAATCAAAGGTAGAACCAATACAAATAATCCACCATGCACTGCTAAAATGAACCCAGGATAGCAAACACCAATAATCCTTTCAATTGACACAAGAAAGGAAAAGCTTTTTCTTTTTATAAAAAATAGAAAAATACCTACGCTAACCACACTCTCTAGGCATGGTAAGAAAACACTAGTAATGCAGAAAGGCTCCTCCTACTAGTAACATGATTAAAGAGGTATAGGTGTAAAACTTCTTGAGGAGAAGATACATACTGAGTAGGCTACTAGAATATAGGAGAGAATAATATCCACAGTACATGTTACAGTTTAAGACTGTGGGCACTCTTGATCTTCATAGACAACTTCCTGCAGAACAGAATTTAGCACAGGATGCATCACGCTGCTGAAAAGCAGACATATGCCTGCTCTGTGGTTGCACTCTAGGTTAATTCTTCTTTAGGACTGTTAATGGAGAATAAGGATCAAAGGAATGGAAACAATCATACCCACCCTACTGGGTATCATACCAGCTTGTAGTTCTCCTTTTCTTCTTCTGCCCTGCACTTCAGGGAAACAAAGCAAAGCAAAATAAAGCAATACTTAAGCATGCAGACCGTTTCATTCACTCTCAATAGATTGCTAAAGTGTGCAAAAGATCTTTCCAAGGCAAACACATTCTTCCACACAAATTAGTTAATCATGGGCAGCGGAGAATGGTTTTGACTGTATTCTGTATTGCTCTTCTTTTCGTGGGAAATAATCTCCAGGAAAACACACTATAGCTACTACATCTTATCTTGGAAAAGAAGCCAAATTATCTACAGGCGATCCTATGTGGTTTGTTTTATTATATTCATATTTATGCATTTTAAAACTATATGCAGTGCATAGGTCAGGCCGAGTAATGTCTTGGCTACAGAGTAACAACAACGGGACCCTCACTGAGACTCTAATTGCTAGTAGAACTCAGCTCCCTTTCATATGTGCAGTGTGTGTACATTGCCTTGGTTAAATGCTGTACTGCTTTGTGACCTTTTCCTGCTAATGTTGCTGAGCGATAATGATCTCCCCACCTGGCCTACTGATATATATATTTTAATATATATAAAATATTAATATCACAGTTAAAGCTAGTTCGTATCTGTTATTTATTCTGATCTAAATTAATAGAACAATGGAAATTTCACTGTGACTAAAAAGTTAACAAATTTCACAGCAGTTTTAAAAATTACCTAGAATTAATTTTACAAGTGTTAAAATCAAATGAAACAGACTGATGAGACTTAAAGCAACATCAGGCATACAGCTCACCTCCAATAGGAACTTTTCCATTTATACCCATTCAGGTACTACTACAAACTTTTTATGCTGAAGCATGCCTGTCTCCCCTTTGCAGAAAGCAAATACTTGTATTTTGCTGAATTTTTCTGGGATCACTAATAAAACCAACAAAGAAAAACTACTACATGGGCCATTATTTTTCTGCAACTAATTCCCTCTGTTCCCTCAGACTTTCTCTAAATGCTGAATACCTAACCAGAAGTTAAATCAAACACTGGATTTCAGCCATTGTAGAAACTATAACAAGAGAGAGTCTCTGTGACATGCAAGTTAGACATAGCGCAAGAAAAGATGAGTCAGGAAAAAGTGGCAGAAAGGTTACTTTCACGTTTCATTATGTGTTTTATTATATTCTCTGTGTGTCTAGAAAGTCTTATCACCCAGATTCAATTCTGCCACTCCCAGCCCTGCTCTGATACCAGCCCCCAAACATAAATATAGACTTAGGAAGGAATGACATTTAGAGGACATATTAGATCATCACATGACTGCAAATCAATTACTATAAACTCAATCATTACAGGAAATCCTACAAATACCTGACTATTCAGAGCACAGTATTGTTTTTCAATCAAAAAATATCCTGATAAAATTGGGTTTGAACAAAAAATCCGCAAATTTTACAAGCAAAAAATCCTTGGGAGAAATTAATGCTAACCTGGAGAATTCAATGTTGGCAAAAGAAAGAGGTCTCACCTAAGAATTTTATGAACCCCAAGTAAACAAGTAACAAATAACAACCTTGTTGCATCAGTTTGACACTTAGAAACCACAGGAAACTGGAAAGACGATGATTTTATTCCAAGACATCTTGATTTAAGCACAAATCAATGAAAACACAGAAATTATTTTAAATGCATATAATCACATTACTTTATGAAGTGAAATATCCCATTGGTTTAAAGTTTGATAGTATTATCTACCAAGATTGATATTATTACAACAGATTATCTTTTCCGGTGAGACTGCAGACAGAAAAGTGATGCTGTATAATACCACATTTAATCAAAGTTCTCAGAAATAATAGTTCCATTATATTAACATTGGAACTGCTTTTCAATGAACCAACGGGCAGTGTGTCTTCATCTTTTATTTCTAGTCAGCTAATAAATCTACAAGTTGCCAAAATTATGCCAAAATGTTGGCATGAATTCTCATTCATCATAATTTGAATTCAGCAATGTGCCATCCACTTTATGACTTCTGCACACAATGTCTGGAGAAAATAAAAGCACCATTTTTACAATTGCCTTTCTGTAATTGGTCCATCTAGCTGCCACACAAGTATTTTGTTTATTGACTGAATTGTAGTTTAGAGCCTCTTATACACTAAATCACAGCGGGCGAATAAGAAATGAAAGCCTGGCAGCATGCTGGGATTTCCTAGGGGCAGAAATGGGGGAAGAAAGGCACAGCTCCTGAAGTCTGTAACAAAGAATACAGGAAAAAGAATGCAAGCAGTTTAAATATATTAAAAAAAAAAAAAGTAAAGAAAAGGTCAGGTTTAAGATTTGACCTTTAAGAACTGTTTGTCAGTACTTTGGAGACAAATAGAGAAGTAAAGTTAAAATTGTGCCAGAAATGGAGAATGAGGACTAATAAACTGATACAGCAAAAAAAGTAAAAAAACCCAAACAAACAAACAAACAAACAAACTCACACAAAGAAAAAAACACCAAAACAACAAGTAAGTAAAGCTCATCAGGTCAAAACCAAGATTCATCCAGCCTGATTTTACTCCAGTGTGATTCCTCCAAATGTTTTTGACAGCAAGCATTGTCTAGAAGAATAAACAGAAGGACAGTGATATAATGACACTCCCCCAGAATGTTCTCCTTTCCTCTAGCAATCAGTAGCTCTAGAACTCTACAAGCCTGAGAGCTTTCTCTGTATTTCAAAACCCTCCACAAGTGGTGGTCCCAGGGCTTGGTACTGGGGCTAATTCCATTTAATATCTTTGCTAATAATCTGGACAAGGGGATCAAGTTGGTCAGGGGTGATGGTCTGCTCTATCATTGGAAGGCACTACAGAGGGATCTGGACAGGCTCAATCCATGGGTCCAGGGCAACTATGTGAGGTTCAAATACTCTAAATTCCCTCAGCAATCTGTTGAACACTTATTCTGGCAAGAGTTAAGCAGGAGCTTAATCATCCAGATTTGAAGATGGGCTTTTACTTGCTTGATTGGTTTTGGGGTTTGAGACTGTTTTCTGTTATGGGGGGAAGCGGTTGTGGGGGTTTTTGGGGGGTGAAGGTTGTTGGGGCTTTTTGTCTTGATTGGTTTTGAAAAGACAGAAAATAAACATTCCAATTTCACTTTCTACATGACACTCACAATAAAACATATAGCTACTATATCCCCCTAAAACCATCTCTTTCCACATACAGAATCTGTCCTGTACATGATTATCCCTCATGCACTTTTGGAGAAAACTTCAATGCTTTTAACATGCAGAAATTACTGCATAAAATCTCTGGGACAGTAATACATCTGTCAATTGAATATATCTTGAAGTTATACCTAAGCTATTTTAAGTCAAACGACTTGGACGTGGAAAGCAGCATAGTCACAGCACCCTAGACAGAACGCATAGAAAAATGGTCCGAGTGGCCTAGCCTGACTTTCTGCAAGTTTTTCAGAAGCCAAGGCAGGCTCTCTAGTCAACCCTGAATACTCAGCTGCTGCTAGTACAAACTGTGCAGTAGATAAATCCTACCAGCTAAGCGCAGAAAAAGGGCGTATCAGAACTGTTAAGCTCCACAGCTGTGAGAATGGTGCTTTAGAAATGAAGTACATAAACTGTTCTAGAGAGGTGCTTGATAATGATCCCACAGTTACAGTCCAAAACGCTGCCTGCTCAACAGGACCTTTCAGAGACTTGCATAACACCTTCTCTAACTTTAGTGTTCCCATTAAACATAGGATAATAGCTGCTTAGCCCCAGACCCCTCTGCTCTGTGGAGAAAGCTGAATGCCTGGCACTTGAAAAAACTTTATATCAAAAATGAAGGCTGTCAGCAATAGAGAGCTTCTAAAGTAAAAAACTAACCTTTATACTGCAGTTTCAGATTTAAACATCTGAACTCTCCTTGTGTCTTGTGAGAAGCTACATGCCCTGGTTTGTAATCTTTGCTCAGCACTGCTTTATTAGTCTGACCTGATGGTTCAAATCTCTATTAGTCTGACCTGATGGTTCAAATAATGTGAAGAAGATGAATCTATTCGGAAGGATGACTGATATCAGTCTTTTAAATAGACCTATCATCCACATAGGAATTGAAATAAAAACAAGTAAGAGCCTCATGGTGAGATGCCCATTGAACTATTCATACTTATTTTTCCTGAAAGGTCAGATAATTGAAAAGTGTAATTTACTTCGCTTGGCAAAAAACAGAAGAAAGCAGAAGCTTTCTGTGAGACAGCATTTCTTGTAGCATAGTCAAGTCACATAGTTACACTTTGCTTACCTCATCTGCATTGTTTTCATTTACTTAATTTCAATTAGATTGCAAATTATACAGGGATTAAGGTGTTTCTACTGTGACCTCTTCAATTTTGCAGTCAATTGATTTCTACTGATTTAGTAAGTGTTTGGACATTAGCTGCTTTAGCAGTTAGATACAAACATGAAGTCAACTCTCCAAAATGGCAAAATGCTTACTACTTGAACTCTTCATGAACATGATAGAGGAAACAGTAAGCCACAGGAAAGGAACTGAATGAAGATCACCTGTAAAAGGACTTAAGTGACCAATGGTATGATTAGATGAAAGGAAACACTACAGCAGGACACACTAACAGGAGCAGTTTGCGAAACACACTTCTCAGAACACCAATGTCTTGAGCTGAAGATGCGTCTTCAGTTTCAGAATTTTTCTTCAAGGAATTCTGATGAGAAAACCCAAATAGGGCAGAGTTTCAAAGAATGCAGTGCAAACTCTTAGCTGCCCAGGCAAAGAAGGGAAGGAGAAAGGAGAAGGTTGAATAAGAGTTGTTTAAGCTAGTGAAGGAAATTTTAGGGGGAGGGGAGATGGGATGCACATAACAGCTGTCCTCAAAATATAGTATGCTGCTGCTTACAAAAGCAGTGAATATTTATGTCTGGTCAATCCAATAGCAGGAGGATTAAGCTGCAATTACAAAGAGCAGGTTTAGACATGAAGAAGAATGTTTAAACTACTGAAGTACTGAAGAAGTCAACTGAAGTAGTTTAGTCTCTGTCAGCAGAGATCTCTAGAAGTTAGACTTGCAACTGTCAGCAATGACAGAGGATTCACCTAGGTTTTCACAAGGGACAGAAATGATGGCCTTTTGAGGTCTTTTTTTTTAATCATATGAGAATCTACATAATACTAACCTTCTCTGCCATATTAATAGATTCCTGAAAAGACTTAGGGTAATTTCTTTCTTAGGTAAAGGCATCCTAAGAAAGGGATCGACAAAGATTCTAGCATTTCATAAAACAGACTTAGTGAAAACAGACTCTCTACAGGCAAACCTGCCACCTCAATGCATTGTTGGCACAGATGTTTTAAGTGAGTAGAATGATACTGAAAGAGATGCAATCTTAAAGCTCTCACCTCTTTGCACATTATCTTGCTGGCAGGTCAAGTTTCTTCTGACTTTTCGTTGCATCAAAATTTAGAAGCTGAAATGGCATTAGGATTACTAATAAGAGAGTTAAGAGGGATTATGGATATTCTGATGATTTTTTTAGAGCTTTCAGTGGAACCCTGGTCTCTCCTAAATAACAGGTATTTAGAGATGTGTAAAGGGAGAAGGTGTTTCAAGATCTGATGTCAGACTTAGTGCTGTGCTAAAGGAGTATATCTAAAGGAAGAACAGCTACACCATCACTCAGAAGCAATTGAGACGCCCGAGTTTCACACAGAAAGCAACATCACCTTTTACTTTATCTGCTTGCACATTGTTTATAAGAATGACTACTCAACTTCTGACATTGCCTCTGCAATTGTAGTTTCAAATCAACTTCCTTCAGGAAGTTGGGCAACAGCAACCGCGTTCCTTGTGTCCTCCCCACAGAGCAAAGGGAGCTGGTGCACTGGTAAAGAAGGTCACTACTGGTGCTGCCAGGGAAAAGCGGCGGGTCGTAGTAGTCGGGGACTCTAATCTGAAAGGCACAGAGGCACCCATCTGCCGGCCTGACCCAGCCTCAAGGGAGGTGTGTTGCCTACCAGGGGCTCGGATCAGGGATGTGGCCGAGAAGCTGCCTGCTCTAGTCGGTCCCACTGACTATTACCCACTCCTGGTAATATATGTGGGTGTTACCGATATAGATAGCAGTAGCCCGGAGACTATAAAGAAGGACTACAGGGCTCTGGGCGAGGTGGTTAGGAGCTCTGGAGCTCAGATTGTCTTTTCATCAATTCTCCAGGATACAGGGCAGGACCTTGAAAAGGCTAGGAGGATTGGGCAGGTTAATAAATGGTTAGAAGGTTGGTGCTATAGTCAGGGGTTTGGGTACCTTGACCATGGGACTCAATATAGTAGACCAGGTCTACTGGGGGCTGGTGGAGCTGGTCTGACAAAGAAGGGGAAGAGTGGATTTGGTAGGAGGCTTGCCAGGCTGGTCAAGGATGCTTTAAACTAGATGTGTTGGGGGAGGGGGGTGGCATTCCATCCCAACACACCCAGTCGGTTGGCAGCAACTATAATAAATGTTCGGAGCACTGTAGGGATACTCCAGCTGCTCCAGCCAATGAGCCGGCTTCAATTGGATCTCAGCTCAAATGCCTCTACACAAATGCCCGTAGTATGGGGAACAAACAAGAGGAATTAGAGATGTGTGCGCATCTACGGGGGTATGATATCATAGGCATCACAGAAACATGGTGGGATGGCACCTATGACTGGTGTGTTGGAATGGAAGGTTACCGGCTCTTTAGGAAAGACAGGCCCGGCAGACGGGGAGGGGGAGTTGCTATTTATGTTAGGGATAGGCTAGAGAGTATGGAACTCTGTCTGGGGACAGGTGAGCAGTCGACAGAGAGTTTGTGGGTCAGGGTTAAAGGGAGAACAGTGATGGGTGACATTATTGTGGGGATCTGTTACAGACCGCCTGACCAAGGGGACTTGCGGGACGAAGCGCTCCATAGGCAGATAGGAGCAGCCTCACGCTTGCAGGCCCCTGTTCTCATGGGAGACTTCAACCACCCTGATGTCTGTTGGAGGGATGGTACAGCCCGGCACAAGCAATCCAGAAGGTTCCTTGATTGCGTGGAAGACAACTTCCTTCTGCAAGTAATAGAGGAGCCGACAAGGAGAGGTGCCATGCTTCACCTCGTCCTCACCAACAGGGAAGGGCTGGTTGGGAATGTAACGCTCCAGGGCAGCCTTGATTGCAGCGATCATGAGATGGTTGAGTTTGAGATCCTCAGGACAGTGAGAAGAGCGTACAGCAAGCTCACTGCCCTGGACATCAAGAGAGCAGACTTTGGCCTCTTCAGGAACCTGCTCAGTAAGGTTCCATGAGATACAGCCCTAGAGGGCAGGGGGGCCCAAGACTGTTGGTTGATATTCAAGGCTCACCTGCTGCAAGCTCAGGAGCGATGCATCCCAACTAGAAGGAAGTTCAGCAGGAGGGCCAGGAGACCTCCTTGGATGGATAAGGAGCTGCTGAGCAAAATTCGAAGGAAACAAGAGGCTTATAAAAGGTGGAAGCAAGGTCAGGTGGCCTGGGAAGAATACAGGGATGTTGTCCGGGAAGCTAGGGACTAAGTTAGGAAAGCTAAGGCCCACTTAGAATTAAACTTGGCTAGGGATGTTAAGGATAACAGGAAGGGATTTTATAGGTACATTGCCAATAAGAGACAGGTTAGGGACACCGTGGGCCCTCTCCAGAATCTATCGCGAGAACTGGCTACCCTGGATTTGGAGAAGGCTGAGGTTCTTAATGACTTCTTTGCCTCAGTCTTTACCGGCAAATGCTCTGACCACACCACCCAAGTCTTGGAAGGCAGATGCGGGGACGGTGAGGGTGGGGACCCTGGGCCCACTGTGGGGGAGGATCTGGTTCGGGACCACCTTAGGAACCTGAATGCATACAAGTCAATGGGACCGGATGAAATCCATCCACGGGTCCTGAAGGAGCTGGCAAATGAAGTTGCTAAGCCACTGTCCATCATATTTGAAAAATCATGGCAGTCAGGTGAAGTTCCCGATGACTGGAAAAAGGGAAATATAACCCCCATTTTTAAGAAGGGGAAAATGGATGACCCAGGGAATTACAGACCAGTCAGTCTCACCTCTGTGCCTGGCAAAATCTTGGAGCGGATTCTCCTGGAAGGCATGCTAAGGCACATGAAAACCAACAAGGTGCTTGGTGACAGCCAGCATGGCTTCACTAAGGGGAAATCCTGCCTGACCAATCTGGTGACCTTCTATGAAGGGGCTACGGAACTGATGGAGAGGGGCAGAGCGGTTGATGTCATCTACCTGGACTTGTGTAAAGCCTTTGACACTGTCTCACATGACATCCTTCTCTCTAAGTTGGAGAGACATCAATTTGATAGGTGGACCACTCGGTGGATAAAGAGCTGGCTGGATGTCCACACACAAAGAGTAGTGCTCAGTGGCTCAGTGTCCAGCTGGAAACCAGTAACGAGTGGTGTCCCCCAGGGATCGGTGTTGGGACCGGTCTTGTTCAACATCTTTGTGGGTGACACGGACAGTGGGATTGAGTGAGCCCTCAGCAAGTTTGCCGATGACACCAAGCTGTGTGGTTCGGTTGATACATTGGAGGGAAGGAATGCCATCCAGAGGGACCTTGACACGCTTGTGAGGTGGGCTGATGCCAACCTGATGAAGTTCAACCATGCTAAATGCAAAGTCCTCCGCCTGGGTCAGAGCAATGCCAGGCACAGCTACAGGTTGCTCAGGGAGGAGATTCAGAGCAGCCCTGCCAAGAAGGACTTGGGGGTGTGGGTTGATGAAAAAATGAACATGAGCTGGCAGTGTGCGCTTGCAGCCCAGAAGGCCAACCGTATTCTGGGCTGCATCAAAAGGAGTGTGACCAGCAGGTCGAGGGAGGTGATTCTGCCCCTCTACTCTGCTCTCGTGAGACCTCACTTGGAGTATTGCGTGCAGTTCTGGTGTCCTCAACATAAAAAGGACATGGAAGTGTTAGAACAAGTGCAGAGGAGGGCCACGAGGATGATCAGGGGACTGGAGCACCTCTTGTATGAAGATAGGCTGAGAAAATTGGGGCTGTTCAGCCTGGAGAAGAGAAGGCTGCATGGAGACCTCATAGCAGCCTTCCAATACCTGAAGGGGGCCTATAGGGATGCTGGGGAGGGACTCTTCATTAGGGCCTGTGGTGAGAGAACAAGGGGTAATGGGTTTAAACTTAAACAAGGGAGGTTTAGATTGGATCTGAGGAAGAAATTCTTTACTGTGAGGGTGGTGGGGCCCTGGAATGGGTTGCCCAGGGAGGTTGTGAATGCTTCATCCCTGGCGGCATTCAAGGTGGGGTTGGACATAGCCTTGGATGGCATGGTTTAGTGGGAGGTGTCCCTGGGCATGGCAGGGGGGTTGGAACTCGATGATCTTGAGGTCCTTTCCAACCCTTACTATTCTATGATTCTATGATTCTATGACTACACAAACTGAGCATTTAGTATGTAGGACACTATCTACAATAAGTCCACTACATGAAAGCATGGAGGAATACTGCTGACACTAAATCCACCATTTAAAGTGCAATATAGGTAGAACTTGAGAGATCTTCCTCAAAAGCGTACTACAAAGTTATTTTTTTCTTTTGCTCAAGTACAATTTTTTTCTATTTTGTATGGAGTTCATTCTTTTACCTAGTCCAGCTGCAGTTCAGAACTATTACGTTATCCCTTGCTAAGAGCCTGTCGTGGTTTAAGCCTCTACAAAGTCACGCAGTCGCTCTCTCACTCACTCCCCAGTCTTTCTTCCCTCCGCTCCTGCGGGGATGGGAAGGAGAATCGAAAGAATGCAACTTCCACAGGTTGAGATAAGAACAGTTTAGTAACTAAGGTATAACACAAACCACTACTGCTACCACTACTACTAATAATAGTGACAAGGCAAATACAAGGAAAGGATACAATTGCTCACCATCAATCCCAAACCCACTAAGCCGTGCACCCCCCACCGTGCACCCCCCACCGTGCATCCCCCCGGTTCCGGGTCTCTGCTCTCTGTTTCTACATCCTGGACATGACATGCTGTGGTATGGAATAACCTCTTTGGTCAGTCTGGATCATGTGTCCTGTCTCTCCTTCCTCCCAGCTTCCCCTCCTCCCTGGCAGAGCATGAGACTCACAAAGTCCTTGGCCAGCCTAAACATCACCAAGCAGTAACTGAAAACACTGGTGTTATCAGCGCTGTTCCCAGGCCCAAAATCAAAAACACAGCGCTGCACCAGCTACCAAGAAGGAGTAAAAATGATTGCTACTGCTGAACCCATGACAGAGCCTACCAGGAAGACACTTGCTGGCCGCTGCAAGAGCCATTTTTTAAGTTAAAATTTCTGCTTGCAAATCATGTTTTATATTAACTCAATTTGCACTGCTCTTGTTTAGCCTTGTTGTTGAGGGGGTTGTTCTGACCCAATTTGTGGATTGAGTTGATGTTTTTACCACAAAGTATTCCAAGAGAAATTTCTCCAGATTAGTATTCTGGGCCAGATCTTTAGTTGTATTTATTTTTTTTCCTTACTGGGTTTGTAAAACATAGAAATAACAATGGTCCACTATTTCTATTATATTTATTTTCTTGTTACTTTGTGTTTTCATTGTTTTGTCTTTTTTTTTTTTCTCTTTACAATATTGTTTTATTTTTAAGAGCCAGAGCACAATTACTTAAGAGAAGCAATCAACAGGGGCACAGATATTGCTCTGTAGATCAAAAGATAATGAACAACATGCCTATAAGACATATATTTGTGTGCCTCATCCTAAAAAACACTGATGGCAATAAGTATACAGTCAGCTTATAGGTGGGAATCAGCACTTAACAGGAAAGGGGTCTGAAAGAGAACACATGATTCCATTGTATTTGTGAAGTGCCTTAAAAACGATCTAACTGAATTATGAGAAATTATTCATGGAATACCAGATGCTTAATACTGCTGCTAAGTGAGTATTTATGAAGAAATAAGGGAGAATGATTTAACTGGAAGGTCTTTGAGAAGAGCTCTGAAACAAAAATCTTAATTAAATCAAGTAGCTACCATATAGCAAGCAGTACAAAAAAAAGAAAAGGCAATGAAGAACCGAAAGTAAAAGTATTCAAGAAATGGTTGATACCTCTTCTCCTTGCCCTGGATTCAGCTGTAACAGTTATTTTTCTCCTTCCTAGTAGCTGGTGCAGTGCTGTATTTTGTCATTAGTCTGAGAACAACGATGATAACACACCAACGTTTTAGTTGTTGCTAAGTAATGCTTACTCTGATCAAGGACTTTTCAGTCTCTCCTGCTCTGCCAGTGAGGAAGGGCAAGGGATGCTGAAAGTAAGCAAACACAGCTAACCAAAGGGGAATTCCATACTACAGCATGTCATGCCCAGTATATAGACTGGGGAAGCCACCTGCAAGGCCAGGCCACTGCTCGGGTCTGGTTGGGTGTCAGTCAGCAGGTGGTGAGCAGCTGTATTGTGCATCACTTGTGTTGCTTGGGTTTTTTTGCTTCCCTTTTTAGTTTTATATTCTCTTCTCTTCTTAGTTTCCTTATCATAATTATTAGTAATAGTAATTTTATATTATACTTTAGTTATTGGATTGCTCTTATCTTAACTTGTAGTGTTCACATTCTTACAATTCTCCTCCCCATCTTGCCCAAAGGAGGCGGGGGGAAGGGAAGAGTAAGCAAGTGACTGCATGGTTCTGAGTTAAACCATGACATTTCCTCAAGCCTGGCTCTGTGATGCATACCCCCACCATCTTCCACCTAGCAAGCAGTCAGGAAGGAAAAAAAACTCTGAAAAATAAAGTGTCTTTGCATAATGCATATACGCAGTCAGGAATGCGGTCTACCATTACCACATTGATTTCTAAGCCAAAACATAAGTACAAAGAAATCAAAATCTAAACCAGTTTCTCTTACTCAGACAAGTTATATATAAAAAGAATAAATACACTATTACTACTATCCTTACTTTGAGTAGCCAGAAATAAGAAAGTAAATTCAATGCTTTCCCCCCTGTTATAAACAGACCGTGAAACAGCGATAGATCTGCAAAACAGTAGATCGGTTGCTCCTCTGCCCAGTAATGCCAGAAATACTGTTAGTGTCCAGCGATCTAGCTTCTTTGGGTGGTTAGTGAGGCACCTTATCCAGGCTGGATTCCCAAGCCCTTCCCAGATCCATGTTGCCTCTCAACACAACATATCCCCTTACAGTGATATAGAAGAAGAGGTACAGGTGTCAAATGCAAATGGCAAAGCACAGTTTCAGAGGTTTATCTTTTAGAAGGCTATGCTCTCTTATTTTAAAGCCCTGAGATCTAAGCGAGTGCTTCAACTTACTCAAGTCAGCGTAAAGACTGTCAGAGTTACTGGTAGGCAAGCACCCACAAACAGAAATTCTGTACAAAACTGGGCTTTTAGAAACTGGCTGTGGTTTGGTGCCTTCTGATTGCACTGTCTTTGTGCACTGAATAGACCCTGTTCTTGTAGGAAGACTGAGTGCCTCCCCAATGCAACTCGAGGCTCAGTTGCATCATGAGAATCAAGTCACCTCCAATCCTGTAAACTTAGATACAAGCAGCTAAGAATAGGAGAGCTAAAGAGTTCAGCAGAAGCACACAAGTTCCTAGCACTGATTTATGCAACTTGTGTCCATATGCAGGTGTGACACAGGACCTATGCACAGGTCATCTGCTTGGAAAACAGAGGCATGACTGAAACACAGACAGTCACATTAAATCTAGCTTTCATCTACTGAACACACAAAAGAGCAACAGTGCAACTGGAGACCTGGGCTTTGCCTAGAGCAGCTGTCTTTAGAAACAAGCCTACATGGCTCCGGACTTCACTTGTATTAGTTGCTCAGACAATCTACATCAAAGCTGACACACATATGCCTGTGCCTGCTGTGATCACCCTAGCAGTGCAATGGAGACATTATTGCTTCACCTGCTGTTTGAAGACTGTTTTCCAGAGTGCACAGAATAGACAGGCTGTTGTTAACAGGCTCTTGCTTCTTTGTTACCTAACATTTCAATAAAAAGAAGTTTACTTGTCAAACACAAGTTTTCTGCACTTTAATAAAAACAGTGCACCTTGCAAGGAAGGCAGGATAATTAGTCACTATATTGCCCAACTGGAAGAAACACGCCCTGATGAAAGTAAACAGGTGACTAGTCCATGGGAAATTCTAAGCACTTCAAAAGACCTTAACATTGGTGACTACATCAGAAATCATTGTATGACATTCAGTCCTAAGCTTAACCAAGAAAGGTAGTCCCAGCATGTAATAAATACATATCTTTTGTTTTAAATGACACATGAATTTTACACAACATGAATTCCAAGAATTTCACACAGTTTTGAAGTTTTATTATCAGCTTTGTTCATGTTGTTATAAATGTGTGCTTTTGCTATTGATATGATCTGGCTTGTCACCATGTGTGATTTTGTTTGCAACATTTTCTTATAATCCAAGTTAAAAAACTGCTATAAAAAATGACCTCTTTTTTGCATTCTAATCTCATATAATAATTTATATTAATGAAAGAGTATAAATATAACTCATCTCACATAGCACCAAGGGAACTGGTAGCTTCCCATTAGAAAAAAAAGTAAAAATATCAAAATCAGAGGAATGTTTCAAAGAATAAAGGCAAAAGATGCTCAGATCTGAAGATAAACATCTAATATAAAATTACATATCTAATGCACAAAAAAAATCCACACATCATCTTATTTTGCCCATATGGACATTTAATAAATAAAACTGGGTTTATAAATATTAAATATTTAACTTCCTTTTACTTGCTAACATTTCAAAAATCCACAAGAGAGAAATTTTGTGTAAAGTTCATTTACTCCATAAGAAGGTAACAGTCCCTCATATAGAGAAATCTGAAAATCATATTGCGTAAACAAACACATGAAGTTTAACTTACAGTAATTACTGCTTTCTGATTTTTATACAGAAAAGATTCATAAATCTTCCAAATACTTAAGACACATGTATATGATTTCATGTTAAAAACCAAAAATATAATTTTAATAATTAGTATATACTCCTACCATACTGGTAGGAAAAGGAAAAAGATAGTAGTTCTATCACTTTCACCTGGCAAATCCCTTGTTAAAGGGATAATGTTCTCTATGACCCATTTTTCTAAAGGGGAAAAAAACCAAACAACAAATCAAGCAAACAAAACTAAAACAAACCCCCAAAACCCAGCAGAAAGGAACTTTGACTGAAAGGTTTTAACAGAAGCTGCAGCAATTTGACTTGTATCACCAGCTCATTGTTTTTCACATGACTTTAGTCCTCACACACTGCTGCTGAAAGGAAGCAGCAAAAAGCTGCTAATACTATTTTTCAAAGTAAAGATCTGTGTAAATGTCAATTGTTGACCCTCATGGCCTCCCACCCATCAACACATGTTTTTTCTCACAGCCATTATTTGATTTGCTGATGTCGACATGAGCCTCTCTGACAAGCCTACATGTCAGCTAGCAGTTTTAAACCATGTAAAGCTATTCTGCTCTTCAGGAGGCACTGCAGAATACACAGATGGGCTTAAACTCAACAGCCAGGTAAATGATCTAGCACTTGACAGTTTTATTTTTCTTGCTTAAGAAAAGCAATCCCTGACTAGTGTAGCACCAATAACCTTCCTTAAGATGCTTTAAAAACTTACTGTAATAAGGTACACATCCTATTGCAATGATCAGAATGTCATCTATTCAATTTCTGCATGAACAGCCGAAATTGTAAGTTATTACAGTATGGCTTGTAATTCACTATTTTCTTAAACTATGAAAACTCATACTCGTGGGGGATACACTGTGTAAGACTGCAGTGTAGAGGTCAGTTAGGATAGAATCGTGCTGTAACTGCATTTTTAGCATTTCAGAATGGTCATCTTTGTGCACAGTCTATTGCATTGTTTCTACTTCTGCAGAAAGCCTGAAGACACTTTTCCGTCAATCACTTTTCTTTCTAATATTTTGACTCATTTTAAAATTTAAATGTATACTCAATGTGCAATATTATACATTCACTATAAAAAGGAATCTCAAATGAAAAAGCCAATTGTGTTAGGCAAGCCTAACTCGTAAGGTAATGGCCTGTTGTGGCTTCCCCCGCTCCGCCGCGGTGTGTTCTGTTTTAGCCCACCCCAGAAGGTCTTGCTTTGGTTCCTACCCAAAAGCTTCCGCTTTAGAACTCCCCGGAAAAGTCTTGACCCTTGGAGACTTTTCTAGATACTGCTGGCCACTTCTTCCGATGTAGGCGGGCCGCCTGCGTCAGAATGAGTGTGCATTTCTGTCAGTATAAAAGCCCAAGGCTCATGCGTTTGCGGGGTTGCAGAATCTCGTACCATCCAGGTCAACACGGTCTCCATGGGGACACCCGCCATGGTAGAGCCTGCTTCCCTGCCCTGCGATGATGATCCTCAGAGCTAGTTTCCCAGTCGTCTTCACAGGGTCCTGGGTATACACTCTTTGGAAACATCCTTTACTCCATCTGTTAGATTCTCTATATTTTCCTATATTAATAAACTAGTTGAGAGTTTCCTATCTGTCTCTCGTTTTCTCTTGCCTGAAATCCCTGAACTCTGAAACACCAATCTTTCAAAATGGGGTGTTATAAAGCACTAGAATTGTTTTCTTCTTTTATTCTGGAAGATACTCTTTCAGCACCCACTGTAATGTTTTCATTGTCATCTCTAGAAGGGAACTGAGAAACGAAAGGTTTTGTAGAACTGTGAAACATGGAGGCACAAAAGCACAAAATGTAATCAGTTCTAAGTAAGTTAAGTTTGGTGGCTTTGTAATGGAAAATAACTGAGGTTCTTAAAGGTAGTTGACATAGTTTTAGGCCCTTACCACCTCAGTACAGAAAGTGTAAGAAAAACAATAGAAAATCAGGACCTGCGGATGGGGAGTATCTGGGACTAGCAGATGTCCAGGATGGGAGTAGTTAAACTAACTGGTAAGTAGAAGGACAGGATGATTGCTATTTCTGTAACGTTAGTTAAGCTGGTGCTTCAAAGACTGACAGAAGTTACAAAGATCGTTTAAAGACGTAGAACGACTCTCAAAGACCACCACCACATTTTTGTATACATGCAGAAACTTTCTGGAAAATGACGTATTTCATGTGTAGCCTCATGAATATGTATGCATGCCTAGTGACTATATAAGGATGGCCTGTGTAGCAATACAGGGATACCCATCAGGAGGAGCTATCCCCCGTGTCTCCTGGTGCCGCAATAAAGAATACCTGCTTGTCAACTTGAAAATTTTGTTGGCAAGTTTGTTCCAGGAGATTTTTTCCAAATCAACTGCAACCAGAATTCTGTGAAAGAGTAAAGAATTCAGCCAATTGCTCCCTAATATGGCTAATACATATTCACATAGATTTGTCCTCCTCTTGCTCCATTTTGCCTGCATCCACCAATACGTCAGTCATATTCACAAGACATCCAAGAATTATATGGTTCCCCATGGTGCAACCGTTTAAAGGTTCAAAACCTAACAGCAGTGGATTATTCCGCTGTTTATGTTCATGTAACATGCAAGCATTCTTGGAAATGGGAAGAAGCATTTGATGAATGCAATCTCTTACAGGATATAAAGACTGCTGAAAATCAATCTACAAATCATAATTTTAGAATAACTAAAAATAATCAAAATTAGAGAATATTAAACTGCAGAGAAGAATGCTCACCATTGATTTAGAGTAAGTATCTTCCTACTTCAGTTCTCTTTGGATATTCAATGTCCAGTTTTAGAACAGGCCTGCATAACTCCTTTTACACGCAGTTTATCACCACGTGCACAGAACTCAAAGTTTAGGTTCATAAACATTTAGACATGTCTATCTGCATAGCTGGACAGTATTGTACTGACCTGGCACCCACATTAAATGTATCTAAACTACTTGTTTATTGTGAAATGCATGATTTAACGTATCCCAAAGTATGTTTATATTATTTAACATTTGGTAACCTCTTATCCTCCATTTAAATTTCCAGGACAGCATCTCTGAAGACTACACTTTTCATAGTAAGGCCCCAACAACACTCACAGTTCAGTGTCAATGTATTAAATATAGTAAGCGCCTGATAAGAACACTTTGGAGAATGACCACGTCATTACATTTTTTATATTAGTGCCAAAGTGACCGTATAGAAAATATGAGACAGACCTTTGATTAGAAGTATCTTTTAAGATGAAGCATTTTAGCAATTTTCTCGAGTTAAATCTCAAAGTTTGCCTGAATAAGGACTGTATATTAAGAAAGAAAAGTTGAATCCAGAAGGCAAATATGAGTACAATTGCCTAAACAGGAACAACAAGACTAGCTAGTCCAGATTTTGTAGGAGAGCTGATTCTTAGTTTTCCCTTTACTATGAAACATGAAAAATCACCCAAGAAGAAAGAGTGTTAAACAAAACAAAGCGGTGGTCCAGTGCTGTGTGATTTAATTCCAGACAGCCTCAAGCTCAGCCTCCAAAACCTTTTAACCAAAATATTTACTCCTCCTGCGGCTATAGTGGGAACCTTCCTAAACCATTTCAGAAAGTGTGCTGCATCCCCAGCCAGTATACACCCTCATGAAGAGGAAGAATAAAGCAAAAGTAACTTCTCACAGGTTACTAAATATAACTGACTGAAAAGTGTCTGATGGTAGTAGGATGAGCTTTCAAGGCTGCTTCAATGTTATTAAGGCAGCAGTTACTGTAAAGAGAAAGTATGGACTCAGAACACTGCAAATGACTTCCATAGTGGGGAAGCACCACACACATCCCCACGTACTTACATCAGCAAGTGGTTAAAAAAGATATTCTACAGAAAAAGAGAAGACACCATTTCAGGATCCTGTTTCTGTCTCAAATACAACCTGACTGATGGTCCTTAGCAGAACTAATTTGAACACTAATTTTGTAACCTGTGTGTCATAGTTTAAGCCCAGCCATAACTCAGAACCATTCAGCTGCTCTATCACTCCCTACTCTGTCTTTATCCCCCCCTCTTCCTGGGGGATGGGGAGGAGAATCGAAAGAATGCAGCTGCCACGGGCTGAGATACGAACAGTTCAGTAACTAAGGTATAACACAAACCACTGCTGCTACTACCAATAATAATAATGATAACGGAAGTAACAAGGGAAGCGAATACAACCACTCACCACCCACCGACCGATACCCAGCCCAACCAAGCAGTGATCTAACCTTTTCGGGTAACTGCCCCCAGTTTATATACTGGGCATGACATACTGTGGTATGGAATATCTCTTTGGTCAGTTTGGGTCAGTTGTCTTGTCTCTGCTTCCTCCCACCTTCCCCTCCTCCTGGCAGAGCATGAGACTCAGAAAGTCCTTGATCAGACTAAACATTGCTGAGCAACAACTGAAAACATCAGTGTTATCAGTGCTGTTCCCAGGCTGAAAGTCAAAAACACAGCACTGCACCAGTTACTAAGAACGAGGAAATGACTGCTACTGCTGAATCCAGGGCACTGTGGGTCAAAGGTCACTTCTTTATGTCAAGTTCCTAAAAAGCATTAAATGGAATATACACTCACCTGAAAGCTAATACCCATCTTATTTCCAATGAGTGCCCTTATGTAGAAAAGCTCCTTCTTAAACATTCACTAACTGATTGAAGACTTCAGAACTGAAAAAAAGAAAAGTAATGGAGAAATCATTCTGTAAATGATAGCAGCATAGGAGCTAACCCAGCATTCCAACAAAGGAGAGGAGAAAGGAGATTTTTTAGCTACGAAGTGTAGAATGTACCATGTTGCCAAAACTGCTGCTAACTCATGTGAAGGTGTACTTATGATGTGTTAGCCCAGACATATCTCCTCTAGTCTAAACCTCCACAAACATTGAAGAAGTACCACAGGCACTAAGTGCCACTCAAGAGGCAGCAAATCCAGCAAGGTTTCACTTGGCAGTGAGCTTGACTGTGCATTATGTTCAAGTCACTAGGAAGTGTACAGACAAATCAAAGGTTAAAAAGCTTAAGAATATGAAGTATCACTTTGGTTTGAAAATGGAACACTTGTTTTGTAAGAAAAAGGCTAGATTCTTATCATCTTAAACTCAATCTTGTGATGAATGGGAGAGATGAATGAAGAGCTGTAGAAACACTGATGACAAAAGAAAATAAGATATGGTTATACAGGGGAAAATTGGCGAAGATATTTTTTAGGGAATTAAAAATCAAGGAAATTTATAATAGCAATAAAAAGGCATAGGACTGAGCATATATATATATATATATAGGAATGGTGCAAGAAATTTCAGTGCAATGCTGCATACAACTAACAAAGAATACGGAAGTCAAAAAAAGAGTACAAATATTGTACAGAATCCCTTCCCACCCAAAAAGTAAAAACAGATAAAATAATGATCTGCCAGCCCAACCTCAATTACTTGACAGAGTCTGGGAAAAAAAAAAAAAAAAATTAATAAAGAATTATTTAATAATCACCTACAGAATAATAAAGTGATGGAAATTTCCAACAACATTTGTCAAGAACAATCTGTGCCAAACCAATTGAATTTTCTTCCTTTACAGGTTTAATTGATAAGGTAGAAGCACTAGATGTAATACAGTTTCACTTTAATAAAGCTTTAAATACTGCTAGATATGGAATATCCATAGACAAGCCAGCGAAATATTACCTGTATGGAAAACAAAAAAACAAACAAACAAACAAACAAAAAAAAAAAAAAAACACAAAAAAACCACCATAACTTGAGGTAAATCCTTAATTAATTTAAAATTAATGTTCAAGGAGTAATTATCAATATTCTGATTTTGAATTAAAAAAAGACATTAAGATGAAAATTCACATGGGTCCACCCAGACAATACCTGAATTATCCTCCAGTGAACTGGGTCAGGTGAAAAAGCACAGGTGAAAGAAGGCAGGGGGACATATAAGCACTTCATATTTTCACGTTTCAAAAAGATCTTTGCAAATTAGAAACAAAGTCAATAAAGACCTCTAGGATGAGATTTGGTAAAGACAGATTCAAAACACTGCATACGAGAAGAAGTCATAGAATCATAGAATCATAGAAGAGTAAGGATTGGAAAGGACCTCAAGATCATCGAGTTCCAGCCCCCCTGCCATGCCCAGGGACACCTCCCACTAAACCATGCCATCCAAGGCTATGTCCAGCCCCACCTTGAACACCGCCAGGGATGAAGCATTCACAACTTCCCTGGGCAACCCATTCCAGGGCCCCACCACCCTCACAGTAAAAAATTTCTTCCTCATATCCAATCTAAACTTCCCCTGGTTAAGTGTAAACCCATTACCCCTGGTTCTCTCACCACAGTCCCTAATGAAGAGTCCCTCCCCAGCATCCCAATAGGCCCCCTTCAGGTATTAGAAGGCTGCTTTGAGGTCTCCACACAGCCTTCTCTTCTCCAGGCTGAACAGCCCCAATTTTCTCAGCCTATCTTAGAATCATAGAATCATAGAATAGTAAGGGTTGGAAAGGACCTCAAGATCATCGAGTTCCAACCCCCCTGCCATGCCCAGGGACACCTCCCACTAAACCATGCCATCCAAGGCTATGTCCAACCCCACCTTGAACGCCGCCAGGGATGAAGCATTCACAACCTCCCTGGGCAACCCATTCCAGGGCCTCACCACCCTCACAGTAAAGAATTTCTTCCTCAGATCCAATCTAAACCTCCCTTGTTTAAGTTTAAACCCATTACCCCTTGTTCTCTCACCACAGGCCCTAATGAAGAGTCCCTCCCCAGCATCCCTATAGGCCCCCTTCAGGTATTGGAAGGCTGCTCTGAGGTCTCCACGCAGCTTTCTCTTCTCCAGGCTGAACAGCCCCAACTTTCTCAGCCTATCTTCATACGAGAGGTGCTCCAGTCCCCTGATCATCCTCGTGGCCCTCCTCTGCACTTGTTCCAACAGTTCCATGTCCTTTTTATGTTGAGGACACCAGAACTGCACACAATACCCCAAGTGAGGTCTCACGAGAGCAGAGTAGAGGGGCAGAATCACCTCCCTCGACCTGCTGGTCACACTCCTTTTGATGCAGCCCAGAATACGGTTGGCTTTCTGGGCTGCAAGCGCACACTGCCAGCTCATGTTCATTTTTTCATCAACCCACACCCCCAAGTCCTTCTCCACAGGGCTGCTCTCAATATCCTCCCCGTCCAAACTGCCGCTGTGCCTGGCATTGCTCAGACTCAGGTGGAGGACTTTGCATTTAGCATGGTTAAACTTCATCAGGTTGGCATCTCACAAGCATGTCAAGGTCCCTCTGGATGGCATTCCTTCCCTCCAATGTATCAACTGAACCACACAGCTTGGTGTCACCGGCAAAGTTGCTGAGGGCGCACTCAATCCCACTGTCCATGTCACCCACAAAGATGTTGAACAAGACCAGTCCCAACACCGATCCCTGGGGGACACCACTTGTTACTGCTCTCCAGCTGGACACTGTGCCACTGAGCACTACTCTTTGCGTGTGGCCATCCAGCCAGTTCTTTATCCACCGAGTGCTCCACCTATCAAATTGATGTCTCTCCAACTTAGAGAGAAGGATGTCATGGGAGACAGTGTCAAAGGCTTTACACAAGTCCAGGTAGATGACATCAACTGCTCTACCCCTGTCCATCAGTTCCGTAGCCCCTTCATAGAAGGTCACCAGATTGGTCAGGCAGGATTTCCCCTTAGTGAAGCCATGCTGGCTGTCACCAAGCACCTTGTTGGTTTTCATGTGCCTTAGCATGCCTTCCAGGAGAATCCGCTCCAAGATTTTGCCAGGCACAGAGGTGAGACTGACTGGTCTGTAGTTCCCCGGCTCATCCATTTTCCCCTTCTTAAAAATGGGGGTTATATTTCCCTTTTTCCAGTCATCGGGAACTTCACCTGACTGCCATGATTTTTCAAATATGATGGACAGTGGCTTAGCAACTTCATTTGCCAGCTCCTTCAGGACCCTTGGATGGATTTCATCAGGTCTCATGGACTTGTATACATTCAGGTTCCTAAGGTGGTCCCAAACAAGATCCTCCCCCACAGTGGGCCCAGGGTCCCCACCCTCACCGTCCCCGCGTCTGCCTTCCAAGACTTGGGTGGTGTGGTCAGAGCATTTGCCGGTAAAGACTGAGGCAAAGAAATCATTAAGAACCTCAGCCTTCTCCAAATCCAGGGTAGCCAGTTCTCGCGATAGATTCTGGAGAGGGCCCACGGTGTCCCTAACCTGTCTTTTATTGGCAATGTACCTATAAAATCCCTTCCTGTTATCCTTAACATCCCTAGCCAAGTTTGATTCTAAGTGGGCCTTAGCTTTCCTAACCTGGTCCCTAGCTTCCCGGACAACATCCCTGTATTCTTCCCAGGCCACCTGACCTTGCTTCCACCTTTTATAAGCCTCTTGTTTCCTTCGAATTTTGCTCAGCAGCTCCTTATCCATCCAAGGAGGTCTCCTGGCCCTCCTGCTGAACTTCCTTCTAGTTGGGATGCATCGCTCCTGAGCTTGCAGCAGGTGAGCCTTGAATATCAACCAACAGTCTTGGGCCCCCCTGCCCTCTAGGGCTGTATCCCATGGAACCTTACTGAGCAGGTTCCTGAAGAGGCCAAAGTCTGCTCTCTTGATGTCCAGGGCAGTGAGCTTGCTGCACGCTCTTCTCACTGTCCTGAGGATCTCAAACTCAACCATCTCATGATCTCTGCAATCAAGGCTGCCCTGGAGCGTTACATTCCCAACCAGCCCTTCCCTGTTGGTGAGGACGAGGTGAAGCATGGCACCTCTCCTTGCTGGCTCCTCTATTACTTGCAGAAGGAAGTTGTCTTCCACACAATCGAGGAACCTTCTGGATTGCTTGTGCCGGGCTGTACCATCCCTCCAACAGATATCAGGGTGGTTGAAGTCTCCCATGAGAACAAGGGCCTGCAAGCGTGAGGCTGCTCCTATCTGCCTATGGAGCGCTTCGTCCCGCAAGTCCCCTTGGTCAGGCGGTCTGTAACAGATCCCCACAATAATGTCACCCATCGCTGTTCTCCCTTTAACCCTCACCCACAAACTCTCTGTCGACTGCTCACCTGTCCCCAGACAGAGTTCCATACTCTCTAGCCTATCCCTAACATAAATAGCAACTCCCCCTCCCCGTCTGCCGGGCCTGTCTTTCCTAAAGAGCCGGTAACCTTCCATTCCAACACACCAGTCATAGGAGCCATCCCACCATGTTTCTGTGATGCCTATGATATCATACCCCCGTAGATGTGCACACATCTCTAATTTCTCTTGTTTGTTCCCCATACTACGGGCATTTTTGTAGAGGCATTTGAGCCGAGATCCAATTGAAGCCGGCTCATTGGCTGGAGCATCTGGAATATCTCTACATTGCTCCGAAAGTTTACTGTAGTTGCTGAAATGCACCAAGAGAAAACAGGTAGAATGGGGCCAGATAGCAAAACTGAAGAAGAGAACAGGGGGCCTAGAACATAAACAGTATTTAAAAACCCCAAACAAAACAAAACAAAAGAACAAACTCAGTCTTGGCATACAAGCAGGATCGCAAAATACAGAGAGATGATTATTCTTGACATTGATAGTATAAGCCAGGTTCTGAGACCCCAGAATAGGTGCTGTCAAACTGCAGACTCTACATGAGGAAAACAATAAAGACAATAGATTTTAGAACATGTCATCTAAAGAAGAGCTGAAGGAACTTGATGCATTTTATTTACAAAAGAAAACATTAAAGCAAGATTCATGAGAGACTTACAATGCAAAAATCTGCAAAATGGCAGTCATCCTATGCAGGGCAGGAAGAAACAAATGACAGGCACTGTAATTTGGTTCAAAGATTTTCTTTAGATATTAAGAAAAGTTTTCTGACTAAAAGAGGTACTAAGCCTTCAGAGAGTTCTAGAAAGGCTGTAGACACCCTTTGATTTGTTATTTCTGTAAACACATTACACAAACAGCTATTTTGGTGCAAAGGGATGCTTACATGATTTCTTACAGACCTCCTAGCCTTAAATTCTTATAGTTAACAGATTATCTGTTTACATCTGAGCAACTCTTGACCAACAGAAGTCTAAGCAAACTTGAGAAGACATTGCTAACGCATAAGGAAAGTTAAGCTTAGTGAAAGCCACAGAAATATAAGAAAATAGATATTTGATTCTAAATGTGACTGAACCCCTTAGAGGCAGCAAGTGCTCATGTTGTAGATTTCTATTGATTTTTTTTATTTCGATTGATATACTTTGAGATTTATTTTATTTTTCCCCCCAATAATAATTTCTTACTACAGATCAGGTTACTTAATGGCAAGGACAGCTGAGTTTACATTGTTCACAGTGGTTCAAACTTTGCATTCAAAATTTAATTAAGAAAAATTTGAGAATTTAGCACTTCTGGCAAATTAATTCTTAAAACAGCTCCTTCAGACAGGAAAGATAAGCCCCTTTGACATTCAGGACAAGAATGTCAAAGGACATCCCTGCTGTAGGAAAAGAAGGACAGAAAAATGGATGGAAAAAAACGCCACCTATTTTCAGCCACTTTATCATATGACTCTAATTGAAAAGCTGAATTCAACTGAAGTGCAAATTTTCACCTTACAAGGGCAGTTGATCATTCACACCTGTTTTGATCAACAAAGATATCTGGTGATTGTTCTCTATAAATGCCTCATCACCCAATCCAAATCTTATCTTTTCCTAAACACTAGTGAGTCGGATTGGGCATCGCCTCAGGAGTGAGATGTTCAGCCCTACAGAGAGGATACTTAGAACAGATTTCATATAGTAAACCCATCCATTTACCTAACGCAACACTTGGCTAATTTATTAGGGATTGCCAAGAAATCACACTGCTCTTTTATTTTCAGTTTTTAGGGTTTTTACCTGTTGGATTTTAATATTTTATCAATAAAGTTAACACTTTTGTAAAAAACACCAGAAACCAATGTGAAATTCAAGTAGTAGGAAAGATGGAATGTTAGCATGAGAATAGAAACAACTTGAAGTTCTGTATAGCAGAATTGACTATTTAAAACTGGCACTGATTTATTTTTTTTTTTCCAGTCTATCAATAGAAATTTCAAAGCTTTAGGAAATGTTTTCAAACACACAAGCAGGTAAGCTCAGATTTTTCTGAGTCAAAAAATGCACCAGTGTTGTATTACCTGAAAATATGCTAATCAATTTTTGTGCTGCTGTGATATCGTGTTGATAAAGCTGAATGCATTCATACAAAATCAGAAATAAAACAAACTCTATTGCTTTTCAGGGTAACAGACTAGCAGGCACATACAAATAAGGAACGTAATGAACATACTACGCGGTAGTCCTATTTATGGGTAATTATCTTTTACATATCTGAGTAAGCTTACGTTCCTGAAGGTGTATGGATGCCCTAGAGGAATAAAAGCAAGAATTAACACTCTAGTGCACATGCTAATTAGGATTTAATTAGGGAATTAAAAAAATGCAGAGTGCAGGTTTTCAGCAAATGCATAATGACCAACTTACTGCTTGTAGGGTTCTTCCCCACCCCCTTTTATTTTTTCATTGTAACTATTATAATTGTCATTTTAGGTAGAATTCAAAAAATTAAAATTCCATTTCAGTTTTCAGGAAGAAGTATTTTTCCTCTAGCACATTTTCATAAATTATAATCCTTTAACATTCCAGTCTTATTTATAACATTTTTCCTACATTACTTAATCAGCATGAAAGATATTAAATTGTTTTTCTTTATGCTTTTACTACATACACAGGGTGTTGCCTATAAATTACACCATAACACTTTCCTTCAGCCTCTGCTGTTAATCTGAATAATTGTTACTGTCAATACAAACTAGCTCTTCCAAACAAAGCACAGGCTTTTCTAGAATTGCTGGCTTTCCCCCAAGAAGGAGAACATCATGAAAATGCCAAGATCTATTTCAACAGAACAGTACTCTCTCCACATCTGGTTCCTGCTCCCACCCTTCTCTAACAACTAGATGTTCCACTTCATTCAGAGGTTGATGGGATCCTGACATCAATAGTCTGTGAACTTTGAACCTGGCTTAAAACGCACAGTGCTAATGGGAATTCTTCCAATAATTTCTGTGTTTGGGAATTCTCCAAGTCTGCTCACTGTAAAAGCCACACAGAGAGAAGTAAATGTGCAATAAAGGCAGATTTTAAAGATCTCTCTAGCTGGGCTTTGATAGGAACTTTTGACTAGGGACCTTCTAATGAAAGGGAATTAACAAGATGATTAAAGCTTTAAGAAAATCTGATTTGCGTTAGTATTTTAATTCTTTCAAAAAAGACTCTTTAAACATAAGGTAATCTAGTCAAATACCTTTTCTCCTTAATTATTAATGCTAACTGCTGTTCTTCATTGTTTTCTTGTCAAAATAAAATCTTTTTCAATGAACTTCTTTTCCGATTTCTTGATTTCTATTTTTACAGTCAGAGTGATCAAAAAAACCTTAGACGATGCACAGCGCATAATTTGCTTCACTGGAAGACCAGCACAGTATCAGCCCCCTGAGACTTTCCAGTTTAATCTTTGGACATCTTCAGGACCAACTAATCATACTCTAGCACGGTTAACATGCTTGCAAGTGACTATACCCTTTCATCCACTCATAATATGACTCTCTAGAGACACAGTACAATACTTGTTTAGGTTAGCAGTCACTACTGCTAACACTGCGGAGTAGTTGTAAATCAACTTTTGAGTTTGAGGATTTTTCTGATGCTGAATTTTTATTAATATGCTGAACAAAGATATGAAAGAATGAAAATGAAACAAAAACCAATGAAAATAGCACCAAGCAAACAAGTGGAAGATCCTCTAGTAAAACAGAGTTCTGATAGTATGTTTAGTTGCATCAGTGATTTTTGCTGCTGGTATTTAAGTGGGCAGTTTGAGTTCTACTTCATTGAAGCCACCAGGGTTTTACTGGCAGAGGTGGGAAAGAGAGACCCTTTGAACACACAAGCACACAGCACAACTGAATTAGCCAGAAAGTAAACAATACCTATGATACTAAGTAAGAAATACAGGTGATAAGTGTTTATATTAAAAATTAATTCATCTAAATTCAGGCACAAATACTTTATTTAAAACGAAAATAAAAATCTGAATTCCTCCCTTGTTGCAAAAACTGTTGAATTACTTTTAAATAATCTGTATAACCTGTACTTCATTTCCTTCTTGCTAGTAGTGAAGCTTATTAGAAGCAATCAATATATTCCAGAAAACAAATTGCAAGGAAAGATTTCTGACATACAGTAGTCATCAGTTTCAAGATAAAACCAAAATAAATTGCTTGCAAGGATTGTGCCCCATCCAACAGACTTACATTAAAAACAAACATACAAATCTTTATTGCCATATGTCTATACTGGGATTTAGATCAGCTTTAGTCCTCTCTTTGCCTTCACTGGGCACAAACATTCACCCCCACTCAAACAGACTAGATTATGACATAATAATAAGCAATAGCTAATAAATTTGTGCTCTCAGTACATCACTCAGCTGTCTTTGATATCACAATATTTAAATGATCTATCACAGCATGAAACATTTCAGCTAAGTCTTTGTAAAGATTACAAATTAAATCCTTTAAAAACATTTTATAGCCCATATTGTTTAAAACAGTTTTCCTTTCCAGGAGGCATACAGAATTTCAAACCATCATATCAGATTATGTTAAAAACAGCAAAAAAAGGCAAAGCTTTTATTATCACAGAATTGCATGAAAGATTTCAGACTGGATGAAATGAAGCAGATGTTTGTAGGTAATTACTAGGTCACTTACAGAATACTTACTTTATGACTACTTACCATGTGTACAATTTAACAGGTGTTTTCCTACTAACACTGTTTAAAGGAAGATCCTGGAAAGATTTTATCTTGTAGAAATGAACTTTGTCCTACTGAAACACCGAATGTTGTCAACTGAAATACTTCAAGATTGAACATCCAAGATATAGCTTTTTGCAGAAATACTAAACACATTTGAAACACTGACCAAGAAATTAAACAGCTGATAGCCCTTTCTGCTCTTTTTTCTCCACAGTAACATACACCTGGCACAGCACTGTGGAACACTGAATGTATACATGTTATGCAGCTCCAGTCACAAAATCTGCATTCACAGGCTCTAGTACAGGCAAATACAGGACATCTACCTGAAAAAAGACACTCACCAGTACTTACTTTAGAAAAATTACATAAGTAACAACATCACAACTTAAGTATTTTTGTGCAAAGTTTTGCCCTGGAGAGTTGCAGCTGCTTCAGGTAAGTCTGCAGACTGAAGTATGACTGAGACACCCCATGTTTTTATATATGATAGAATTTTAGGCACTGGATTTATTCTAACTGTAGCTACAAGATATTTTCTGCTGTGGAAGTTAATAAAACAGAACATATTTGGCTCAACAAGTCTGCTTCTACCATCCAAGCCACCTCTCCTACGTGTCTTCATATCAGTATCATCTAGAATCTGCCACAAGTAGCACCTAGTAGGAATAATTACTAGGGACACCACAAGCTCTGGCATTTTTACTTGCCATGAAAATTTATCCCACAGTATATATAACACAAATTCATTAACCTAATCACTTCAGTCTAGTGAAACACTGGGAGTACTGCAAATAGTTGCAATGGCTGATTTCACAGCACTTCAAAAAAGGATTAAATAGAAATCAAGGGTTTATAATTCTTTCATTATAATTCAGTTCTGCAAATCTAGCACTATGATTTTTAAAAATTATAAAGCTGCAGGGAATTTTCTACAAAGGATATTTTTTTGGTATCAGCAACACAAAAAATACAGAATCTGAATACAGAAGATATAAAGTTCGTGATTCAGACTGCATTAAAAACAGTAAGGACTGTTCCACTGACTTCAGATGGAGTGGGTGGCCTGTTCAAGACTGCACAGGAGTGGCAGAAAAGAGCACTGGAAAACATGAGAGAGTTTCTGGGCTGACAGGAGGAGAAGAGACCACAGTGAAACTAAACTTCTGCCAAGGAAATAACAACAGCAGAAATTCTAACTAAAAAAGAAATCCTGAATAAATCTAGCTCCTTCTGGACAATATATGCATTCTATTGAATGTAAGATACAGCATTTAAAATTGAAGTTCGCAAAGCCAGAAAGTTCTCATATTTATGCTGTTTCGCATACCTAATTGACATTGCCATTCTAACAGTACACATAATGATGAAAAAATGAAGAAGGAAACTCTCTAAGAACAGAGATTTTTTTTTTTTTTTTTCTTTTTATTCTCTCTCTCAGCTGTCTCTGTAGCTGTTCTACTCTCTTCCAACGCTACTCATTGCTTTACTTTCTTAAGGCCAGTTTACTGTGCTGGATCTGTAGATCCACATTTAGTTGTTAAAAATCTCACAGATATACTCCCCCCATATGCATCCACAGCTCTGCACATCCAGACTTTGACTGCATCACAAGATGTTACATGGAACCCAAATCTACACAGTCATTGTAGCTCAGGACTGCTGAACCGAGAAGGCAAAAGGAGTTTGCATAGTGATAAGGGCTCAGATGGACTTCTTTGAGGATGATGAAAGATTGTTCACATCTTCCTGCAGAAGTTCCCAGAACCTTTCGAGGAGGCATGTTTCTAGGGAAGTTTGCTGCAAACACAATTCTGTTGCATTCTATTCCACTAGCGTAAGAGCTTATTAGAACAAGATAGGAAGCCATCTTGAGGGAACCACCTGGGGAATTGAGGCCTGAATAGCTTTTACATGAATAGCTTTCACATGAATAGCTTTCACTTCCACTTCTTCCCCAGTTAGAGGGAAGAGGACAGATGATCTGCCATGACTAAGAAATATTCCTGCTTAGGTAATAGAAGATCTGGGATGTTATTCACAACAGAAACTAGTGAATGGCTTCTGCTCCAGTTTACCTAGTCCAGTTTTAGTACAGAGGGGGAAATGAGAATAGTTACTATTTTAGTCATACGCTTCATACTGAAATAGCAAAGTTGTGAGTCCCAGTAAAGATAAGGCAAACTCCTTATTCACAGTGCATCCTAAGGAAACTCACATTGATTTCCAATAATTTATGCTGTAGGCCTTTTAAATCAATTCTTTTCCTCATCACTGCCTCCTCTCTCTCTTCTTTCTTCCTTCCTGACTCTGCAATCAAGTTATAATGCTGAACTTGGGATATCAACATCCTGGCTTTCCAAAACATAAAGCCCACTGAATGGATCAGTTCCCCACTTAAGAAGCTTTAATGTATAATGTGGCTTTGGCCAAAGGTGGAAAGAGCAGCACGTGCTTCTCTTCATGGGTTCTGATGCCTTATTATAAGACAATCAATGAGCACACTGATGGACAGCTACCAACTAACCTTAAAAGCAGGATTTCAGTTTGGCTGCAGATTCAAAAGAAGAGCATGTCAATGTTGTTTGGAGTTCACAGATGGATAAAGCAGAGCTCTCCTACCAGACACATAGCAGATGAGTGTATGAAAAATATTCTAAGCCTCATTTAGTTGAAGTTCTTATGCATTTGCTCATGATACTTCTGCAGTGTCACATACAACACAACCAATTTGCATTACAGCTACAATGTGATCATATTTACTATGCATTAAGCACATCTACCCCATTAACACAATGCAACTCTCGTGGTATTGATTAAACACACAAATACACGTAGTGACAACCAATCTGCAACAAATTATCACACCTTGATACTTCAGGTAACAATACCTTTTGGCTTTAACGTCCCTCTAGTTACATCTACTCAATTCTAGCATCAGCATTGTAAGTTTAAGGTTTACTCTCACTAGAATAATTCAACTATTATTATTTTTAAAACCAGCAATACTGCCAAAAAAATCAAACCTAAATTCTTTATATCACTGCAAGTGACATGTAGGTTAGTTTTACGCACAGTAGTCCGTTACTATGACTTTCCAAGTAAAATTGTGAAAAAAATTTCCTTTTAAAGTTTA
The DNA here is from genome assembly GCA_039720435.1 of Amazona ochrocephala. Taxonomy (NCBI): domain Eukaryota; kingdom Metazoa; phylum Chordata; class Aves; order Psittaciformes; family Psittacidae; genus Amazona; species Amazona ochrocephala. Next base: position 11,402,973 of record CM077909.1, read on the forward strand.
CTTAGAAAAAGGAGACAGTTTAATTTGACTGCATATCAGCTGGCCATGCATATGAGTAGCTAACTGCACACCACCAATACTGACTAAGAAATAACAAAAGAGAACAGTGCAGGGCAAAAGCTTTCAGGATCTGCAAGGTAAACATGCAACACCTGTAATATTTAACAGTTATCCCAGCAATAATGAACAACAGAAACAATGAAAAATATCAGTTGTTTGTGCTAAAAAACCCAAGATTGGTTCCTAAACAAGGCATCATTTTTTTAAAGAGCTAGATATGCAAGAAATGACACACCTCTAACAAGCTAAGTGCGATGTTTTTACAGACACAGAGGACCTAGGCCTTGCATTCTTTATTCTTTAATTCCAATTTTTTTTTTTGTGTTATTTTCTTAGATTTCTAAAACATACCAGTTCTTTCTAAGAAGCTGCCACTTCTTAAGAGACGTTAAAGGTTACATGCTTGCAATATACTACTTAGCCACTAGGACGGGAAAGCGCATGGGTTATTAGAATCACAGAATCGTAGAATAGCAAGGGTTGGAAAGGACCTTAAGATCATCGAGTTCCAACCCCCCTGCCATGCCCAGGGACACTTCCCACTAAACCATGCCACCCAAGGCTCTGTCCAACCTGGCCTTCAACGCCACCAGCGATGGAGCATTCACTGGGCAACCCATTTCAGTGCCTCACCACATCTACAGTAAAGAATTTCTTCCTCATATCCAATCTAAACTTCCCCTGTTGAAGCTTGAACTCATTACCCCTTGTCCTCTCACCACAGGCCCTAATGAAGAGTCCCTCCCCAGCATCCCTATAGGCCCCCTTCAGGTATTGGAAGACAGCTATGAGGTCTCCACACAGCCTTCTCTTCTGCAGGCTGAACAGCCCCAACTTTCTCAGCCTGTCTTCAAACGTGAGGTGCTCCAGTCCCCTGATCATCCTCGTGGCCCTCCTCTGCACTTGTTCCAACAGTTCCATGTCCTTTTTATGTTGAGGACACCAGAACTGCACACAATACTCCAAGTGAGGTCTCACAAGAGCAGAGTAGAGGGGCAGGAGCACCTCCTTCAACCTTGCTGGTCACACTCCTTTTGATGCAGCCCATGATATGGTTGGCTTTCTGGGCTGCGAGCGCACACTGCCAGCTTGTGTTCATTTTTTCATCAACCAGCACCCCCAAGTCCTTCTCTGCAGGGCTGCTCTGAATTTCTTCTCTGCCCAATCTGTAGCTGTGCCTGGCATTGCTCTGACCCAGCTGTAAGACCTTGCTCTTGGCATGGTTAAACTTCATCAGGTGTCGGTATCAGCGCACCTCACAAGCATGTCAAGGTCCCTCTGGATGGCATTCCTTCCCTCCAATGTATCAACCGAACCACACAGCTTGGTGTCATCGGCAAACTTGCTGAGGGCGCACTCAATCCCACTGTCCATGTCACCCACAAGGATGTTGAACAAGACCAGCCCCAACACCAATCCTTGAGAGACACCACTCATTACTGGTCTCCAGCTAGACATTGTGCCATTGAGCACTACTCCTTGCGTGCGGCCATCCAGCCAGTTCTTTATCCACTGAGTGCTCCACCTATCAAATTGGTGTTGCTCCGACTTAGAGACGATGTCGTGTGGGACAGTGTCAAACACTTTGCACAAGTCCAGGTAGATGACATCAACTGCTCTACCGCTGTCCATCAGCTGCATAGCCCCATCATAAAAGGCCACCAGGTTGGTCAGGCAGGATTTCCCTTCAGTGAAGCCATGCTGGCTGTCACCAAGCACCTTGTTGCTTTTCATGTGCCTCAGCATGCTTTCCGGGAGAATCCGCTCCAAGATTTTGCCAGGCACAGAGGTGAGGCTGACTGGTCTGTAGTTCCCCAGCTCATCCATTTTCCCCTTCTTGAAAATGGGGGTTATAATTCCCTTTTTCCACCTGACTGTCATGATTTTTCAAATATGATAGACAGTGGCTTAGCAACTTCATTTGCCAGCAAATTCAGGACCCGAGGATGGATTTCATCTGGTGCCATGGACTTGTATACATTCAGGTTCCTAAGATGGTCTCAGACCAGATCCTCTCCTACAGTGGGCCCAGGGACTTCATTCTCACTGTCCCTGCATCTGCTTTCCAAGACTTGGATGGTGTGGTTACAGCGTTTGCCAGTGAAGACTGAGGCAAACCCTTAAGTGTGAAAAGCAGCACTACTCACTCTTCCTTTATTTCTGACCAGCCACTGCTATAATCTCATGCATGAAAAGCTTCATATTGTGCCTGACCACCAGGTAGACTTTTCTGTGTAATTAGAATCAAAACAATAATGCTTTAAATTGTTTGATAGTCTCTCCAAAGATCTGAAATAACCAAAAACTGAAAACATGAAATCTGCCAAGATGCTGCAAAATTTATTCAGTGCAGACGTTTCTCAAAGGACTCGCACTGCTCACAGCTGTGCCAGAGGTACAGCAGCACGCAGGGAGATTCAGAGAAGGGCAGCAATTCTGAAAACACTGCTAGACCTTATGATTTGAGAAAGTATTTGAACCTTCACTGCAAGAACAGAAGATTAAGAAGAGCACTCGCTGGAACCTTTTCATACATACACATGCTTGCAATCAGCAAATTACCTCTGAAGCTCATTCTGACCAGAGATTTCATGCATTTGCCATAACAAATGATGGTGTGCATAATAGAGATTCTAGTGAGGATTAGCCACTGCACAGCTGATTTGTACTGAAGAGAATCATAGAATCATAGAATAGTAAGGGTTGGAAAGGACCTCAAGATCATCGAGTTCCAACCCCCCTGCCATGCCCAGGGACACCTCCCACTAAACCATGCCATCCAAGGCTATGTCCAACCCCACCTTGAACGCCGCCAGGGATGAAGCATTCACAACCTCCCTGGGCAACCCATTCCAGGGCCTCACCACCCTCACAGTAAAGAATTTCTTCCTCAGATCCAATCTAAACCTCCCCTGTTGAAGTTTAAACCCATTACCCCTTGTCCTCTCACCACAGGCCCTAATGAAGAGTCCCTCCCCAGCATCCCTATAGGCCCCCTTCAGGTATTGGAAGGCTGCTCTGAGGTCTCCACGCAGCCTTCTCTTCTGCAGGCTGAACAGCCCCAATTTTCTCAGCCTATCTTCATACGAGAAGTGCTCCAGTCCCCTGATCATCCTCGTGGCCCTCCTCTGCACTTGTTCTAACAGTTCCATGTCCTTTTTATGTTGAGGACACCAAAACTGCACACAGTACTCCAAGTGAGGTCTCAATCTGTTTAAGATGACAGGTAATTATCTTTGATTCAAGCTTGACTGCAGTTTACCTCAAGACGAGATATTGTGTGAGCATTTCCAGCATGGAACACCTCAAGGTCCTCACAATACATATGAAGCTGGGATGGTATTAACTCACGTTTGCCAGATGAATTCTCTTGCTCCCAAGAGATTTTACTTTAAAGCTTTTATTCACTGTAGATGTGGCACTCAGTACTTTATACTTTTACTGCAGTTCTAATTCATATTTGTCTAACCTAGTTTAAATATCATAATATATATCTTTCAAACATATTCATAATTAATACATCACTGAAGCATTCTGTCTTCAGTTTAGATATATTTTTGAGATCTCTTGTTCAGGCTGGAGGTCTCCTGGCCCTCCTGCAGCACTTCCTTCTAGCAGGGATGTATTGCTCCTGAGCTTGCAGCAGGTGATCCTTGAATATCAACCAACAGTCTTGGGCCCCCCTGCAGGGGGGACATAGGGCTGTGTCCCATGGAACCTTACTGAGCAGGTTCCTGAAGAGGCCAAAGCTTGATCTCTTGAAGCCCAGGGCAGTGAGATTGCTGCACGCTCTTCTCACTGTCCTGAGGATCTCAAACTCAACCATCTCATGATCGCTGCAGTCAAGGCTGCCCTGGAGCATCACATTTCCAGCCAGCCCTTCCCTGTTGGTGAAGAGGAGGTCAAGCATGGCACCTCTCCTTGTTGGCTCCTCTATTACTTGCAGAAGGAAGTTGCCTTCCACACAATTGAGGAACTTCCTGGATTGCTTGTAACAGCCAGCATGGCTTCACTAAGAGGAAATCCTACCTGACCCAATCTGGTGGCGTTCTATGATGGGGCTATGGAACTGATGGACAGCGGTAGAGCAGCTGATGTCATCTACCTGGGCTTGTGCAAAGTGTTTGACACTGTCTCACATGACATCCTTTCTCTAAGTTGGAGAAACATCAATTTGATACGTGGACCACTCAGTGGATAAAGAACTGGCTGCATGGCCACACACAAAGAGTAGTGCTCAATGGCTCAGTGTCCAGCTGGAGACCAGTAACGAGTGGTGTCCCTCAGGGATCTGAGTAGGGACTGGTCTTGTTCAACATCTTTGTGGGTGACATGGACAGTGGGATTGAGTGCACCCTCAGCAAGTTTGCCAATGACAACAAGCTGTGTGGTTTGGTTGATATATTGGAGGGAAGGAATGCCATCCAGAGGGACCTTGACATGCTTGTGAGGTGCGCTGATACCGACACCTGATGAAGTTTAACCATGCCAAGAGCAAGGTCTTACAGCTGGGTCAGAGCAATGCCAGGCACAGCTACAGATTGGGCAGAGAAGAAATTCAGAGCAGCCCTGCAGAGAAGGACTTGGGGGTGTGGGTTGATGAAAAAATGAGCACAAGTGTGCGCTTGCAGCCCAGAAAGCCAACCATATCATGGGCTGCATCAAAAGGAGTGTGACCAGCAAGGTTGAAGGAGGTGCTCCTGCCCCTCTACTCTGCTCTTGTGAGACCTCACTTGGAGTATTGTGTGCAGTTCTGGTGTCCTCAACATAAAAAGGACATGGAACTGTTGGAACAAGTGCAGAGGAGGGCCATGAGGATGATCAGGGGATTGGAGCACCTCCTGTATGAAGATAGGCTGAGAAAGTTGGGGCTGTTCAGCCTGGAGAAAGAAGGCTGTGTGGAGACCTCATAGCTGTCTTCCAATACCTGAAGGGGGCCTATAGGGATGCTGGGGAGAGTATGGAACTCTGTCTGGGGACAGGTGAGCAGTCGACAGAGAGTTTGTGGGTCAGGGTTAAAGGGAGAACAGCAATGGGTGATATTATTGTGGGGATCTGTTACAGACCGCCTGACCAAGGGGACTTGCAGGACGAAGCGCTCTATAGACAGATAGGAGCAGCCTCACGCTTGCAGGCCCTTGTTCTCATGGGAGACTTCAACCACCCTGATATCTGTTGGAGGGATGGTACGGCCCGGCACAAGCAATCCAGAAGGTTCCTCGATTGCGTGGAAGACAATTTCCTTCTGCAAGTAATAGAAGAGCCAACAGGAGAGGTGTCATGCTTGACCTCGTCCTCACCAACAGGGAAGGGATGGTTGGGAATGTGACACTCCAGCGCAGCCTTGATTGCAGAGATCATGAGATGGTTGAGTTTGAGATCCTCAGGACAGTGAGAAGAGCGTGCAGCAAGCTCACTGCCCTGGACTTCAAGAGAGCAGACTTTGGCCTCTTCAGGAACCTGCTCAGTAAGGTTCCATGGGATACAGCCCTAGAGGGCAGGGGGGCCCAAGACTGTTGGTTGATATTCAAGGCTCACCTGCTGCAAGCTCAGGAGCGATGCATCCCAACTAGAAGGAAGTTCAACAGGAGGGCCAGGAGACCTCCTTGGATGGATAAGGAGCTGCTGAGCAAAATTCGAAGGAAACAAGAGGCTTATAAAAGGTGGAAGCAAGGTCAGGTGGCCTGGGAAGAATACAGGGATGTTGTCTGGGAAGCTAGGGACCAGGTTAGGAAAGCTAAGGCCCACTTAGAATTAAACTTGGCTAGGGATGTTAAGGATAACAGGAAGGGATTTTATAGGTACATTGCCAATAAAAGACGGGTTAGGGACACCGTGGGCCCTCTCCAGAATCTATCGGGAGAACTGGCTTCCCTGGATTTGGAGAAGGCTGAGGTTCTTAATGATTTCTTTGCCTCAGTCTTTACCGGCAAATGCTCTGACCACACCACCCAAGTCTTGGAAGGCAGACGCGGGGACGGTGAGGGTGGGGACCCTGGGCCCACTGTGGGGGAGGATCTTGTTCGGGACCACCTTAGGAACCTGAATGCATGCAAGTCAATGGGACCTGATGAAATCCATCCACGGGTCCTGAAGGAGCTGGCAAATGAAATTGCTAAGCCACTGTCCATCATATTTGAAAAATCATGGCAGTCAGGTGAAGTTCCTGATGACTGGAAAAAGGGAAATATAACCCCCATTTTTAAGAAGGGGAAAATGGATGACCCAGGGAATTACAGACCAGTCAGTCTCACCTCTGTGCCTGGCAAAATCTTGGAGCGGATTCTCCTGGAAGGCATGCTAAGGCACATGAAAACCAACAAGGTGCTTGGTGACAGCCAGCATGGCTTCACTAAGGGGAAATCCTGCCTGACCAATCTGGTGTCCTTCTATGAAGGGGCTATGGAACTGATGGACAGGGGTAGAGCAGTTGCTGTCATCTACCTGGACTTGTGTAAAGCCTTTGACACTGTCTCACATGACATCCTTTCTCTAAGTTGGAGAGACATCAATTTGATAGGTGGACCGCTAGGTGGATAAAGAGCTGGCTGGATGTCCGCACGCAAAGAGTAGTGCTCAATGGCTCAGTGTCCAGCTGGAGACCAGTAACGAGTGGTGTTTCTCAGGGATCATTGTTGGGACCGGTCTTGTTCAACATCTTTGTGGGTGACATGGACAGTGGGATTGAGTGTGCCCTCAGCAAGTTTGCCGGTGACACCAAGCTGTGTATTTCGATTGATACATTGGAGGGAAGGAATGTCATCCAGAGGGACCTTGACATGCTTGTGAGGTGGGCTGATGCCAAACTGATGAAGTTTAACCATGCTAAATGCAAGGTCCTACAGCTGGGTCAGAGCAATGCCAGGCACAGCTACAGGTTGGGCGGGGAGGAGATTCAGAGCAGCCCTGTGGAGAAGGACTTGGGGGTGTGGGTTGATGAAAAAATGAACATGAGCTGGCAGTGTGCGCTCGCAGCCCGGAAAACCAACCGTATTCTGGGCTGCATCAAAAGGAGCATGACCAGCAGGTCGAGGGAGGTGATCCTGCCCCTTTACTCTGCTCTTGTGAGACCTCACTTGGAGTATTGTGTGCAGTTCTGGTGTCCTCAACATAAAAAGGACATGGAACTGTTAGAACAAGTGCAGAGGAGGGCCACGAGGATGATCAGGGGACTGGAGCACCTCTCGTATGAAGATAGGATGAGAAAATTGGGGCTGTTCAGTCTGGAGAAGAGAAGTCTGTGTGGAGACCTCATAGCGGCCTTCCAATACCTGAAGGGGGCCTATAGGGATGCTGGGGAGGAACTCTTCATGAGGGACTGTGGTGAGAGGACAAGGGGTAATGGGTTTAAACTTCAACAGGGGAGGTTTAGATTGGATCTGAGGAAGAAATTCTTTACTGTGAGGGTGGTGGGGCCCTAGAATGGGTTGCCCAGGGAAGTTGAATGCTTCATCGCTGGCGGCGTTGAAGGTGGGGTTGGACATAGCCTTGGATGGCATGGATTAGTGGGAGGTGTCCCTGGGCATGGCAGGGGGGCTGGAACTCGATGATCTTGAGGTCCTTTCCAACCCTTACTATTCTATGATTCTATGATTCTATGATTCTATGACTGTAGTGATAGAACAAGGGGTAATGGGTTCAAACTTCAACAGGGGAAGTTTAGATTGGATATGAGGAAGAAATTCTTTACTGTAATAGTGGTGAAGCACTGGAATGGGTTGCCCAGGGAAGTTGTGAATGCTCCATTGCTGGTGGCGTTGAAGGCCAGGTTGGACATAGCCTTGGATGTCATGGTTTAGTGGGAGGTGTCCCTGGACATGGCACGGGGGTTGGAACTCGATGATCTTAAGGTCCTTTCCAACCCTAACTATTCTATGTTTCTATGAATCTATGATCACACATTGCAAACATTATCACTGTTTTTAGCTATTTGTGGTTTTTCTACCCACACAGAACTGCAGAGTTTCACAGGGTCTCTACACCCTTCCCACACATGAGTCATGCTGCCCTCACTCTGAGCTGGCTGGAAGCAAGGCAGAAGCTTCAGCATGCACCTGAACCTTCCATAGAAGTAGCTGACAACTCTCCTAAAGAGCTATATATACAGACCTGATGAAGAGTTCTGAATGAAGACAGACATTTTCTGGGAATACTATGTATCTCAATAGTTCTGCAATGACATGGAATAAGTAATATATTCGTGAAGGTCTTTTATGCCTGCCTCTCTTTGTTTCACACACATCTGCTAGCACTTCTGAAACATTCCCTTACATTTTTGAGTCTATGTATATTAAGCCTGAATGTGGAAGAACCCCTTCCTCAGGTCCATTTGCACACAGAATAATATACAAATACACAAAATTCTTTCTCCGATTGTAACATATCTCTGTGCAACGCTATGTTTGTTTGCTTTTTTTTCCCTTATTGCCCATCCTTTTACCCCCTTTGAAGACAGTGAGTAACCAAGCTAAATTTTTCTTTGCACTGGCGTTTTAACATGGCTTTATGTAAGTGGAGGCAGGTTTCTTCCAGTTCAAACAGGTTTGTATCCCCATGAACTTGCTTATTCTCAAAATGAATGACACTCAAGACTCTATAAAAGAAAAGGCAGGTGAGGCACAGCTGACAAGCTATTAGGTCAAGAGAAAGGTGAAAGATTTGAAAGACTCATTAAAAAAAAAAACCACACACACAAAAAAAAAAAAAAAAAACAAAAAAAAACCCAACAAAAAAGGTTTGCATGCTTTAGCATTTCTTCTAGTACACTATGGAGGACAAAAAACAGCAGTGCAACATTATGTGAAGGGTGAGATGGGGAGAATTTCTGTTGTAGGAAGAAGGAAAATAAAGTCAAATCTTACAAGGATATCTCAGAGTCTCACGGTGTTGCTGTGCAAGAGCAAAACTGAAGATTGGGAAGAATTCTTTGTGAATGCTGGAGAGGTTTCGGAACAATTTAGGGCACAAAGAATTCTGATAACAAAGATTATAAGAATCAAACTAAGTTGCAGATTCATACTTTATTAGAAATAGAAATTTACATACTGAGTGATTCTTCCTTGACCTAAAACCTATGGTCTAGGGGTTGGATCTGGCCATCCATTACCTTTTCATCTTCTGCCCTTTCCTGGAGAAGCTGAGAAACAAAGTCCAGACAGTGAATACCTATCCTAGGGCCCGTCATTTTTCTTGGCATTATGCTGACTGTGAAAAAATTGCTCTTGCTCTGCCACCTCAGAAGAGTAGATAAGCCTGTAGGCATGTATTTCACTGTGCAGCATGACTCAACATAGAATCAACAGTAGCTATTATTGCAATTACAATTCAAAGCTTGGGTTCAAACCTCTATAGCTTCTGAAATGGTATCACTGACCAAAAGCCATGGTGTTATTTGCTCCAGACATACTTCTTGACTACAGTTCCACGACCAGCTACTTCTGTCTTATCTGGCAAGTAACATAATGCACGCTAGCAGAATGCAGGGGACAAAGACCTGTTAAAATGGCTTTGCATCATGTTAAGTATTTGCTGAACCAAGTATATATGGGGAAGAGGAATTAATGGTAGGCTATCAGAGAAAAAAACCTAGGCTACATAAGAACAAAATAATACTACATCATCCTTAAAATCTGCGTCATGTTTTTTCGTTTACACGTTGATATTTTCTGCTGTAGTAAGACTGTCCTTTGCCAGTGAATTGTATTGTCAGGCCAAAAAGAATCTAAACAAAGCTGCTAAGTCAGAGCTCTCAAAACTCAATGATAGTAATTAAACCTGGCTGTGAGAAATTTAGGCAAGTTCCAATAAAAATGTTTTGTTTTGTTTTGTTTTGTTTTCAAATTAAAATTTATTACCTGGGCTTAAATAATATTCAATGCTAGGCCTATAAGTGCCAGACACAAACCTGTTCATCTATTCCTCCAAGATTCTTTAGCAGTTTTTAGAATTCTGTTGGATTACACAGAGATTTAAAAGGGATAAATAATTTCAGTTAGTAGTAGCATGCATTTCTTTCTGCTTTTAGTTGTATGCATATTTAACTGAGTTGTAAGATTTAGCTCTATTTCTTAGGAAGTAATATGTCAGTTTCAACACAGATCTACTGGAGATTAAGGCCTACTCAATTTGCAAACTAAGAATTAACACAGTTTTCTTTAACACTGTAAAATTTTGAAAACAAACAGATCATGGGAAGTACCAACTCATCTCATTTTAACTGACACATTCACACCTTTGCTGATAGCATTTTTTGGCTAGAGAGAGCTTTCTGCAAGGTTGTGTTAACAATGCAGCAGAGTTTATGTTTACATAGTGACAGTTGTATCCTGGAAACTGGAAAAGACAGTTTCTTCAGCAATTCAAGAATCCAACATAACATTGTATATTGTAGCTTCTTTTTAAGCTTTACTTTTTTTTTTTTTTTTTTTCCCCTAGTGGTTTGTTTTTCTGTGTTTTTTGGTGGTGGTCTTTATAACAATCGCTGGAAAAGTTTCTGGAAATTTAATTGAATTAACTGTGGCTTAAGGCAAGCAGAGGTGCTCCTATGACAGTTCTACCTACAGCCAGTGAAAAAAAGTTACAGAACATCTGCTAGTTTCCTTAGTAAACAAGATCAGGCTTATCCTACAAGAGCTTAAAATTTATTCAAATCCATTTCAAATTCAGGGGCAATCTTCCTGTTAAAAATCTGTGCGTTCCCCAATAAAAAGCACACTTAGAGCTTCTAATAATGACCACTATAATCATAAATACGCAAATGCTTGAACAAAAGTGAAAAGAACTGTTATGATGTATTGGGATTTTCATTAATCTTTACTAGGTCATTAATATCCTCAAAAGCAAATTGAAAAATTAATGACGTATTTTTCTTCAAATTTGCTGAGAAACACTTCAGCACAGTTACCCACATCAACAGTTCTACATTTTCAAGTACAGAAATTATTACTCCCCACTTTCACACACCAATTTTAATTTGAGGCTACCTATAAGCCGTAGCCACTAGTACTTCTTCCTTGGCCTCTTCAAAGTCCAGTTATTCTCACCAAGGCTGGAGATCTCTGGTTCATACCCTTACAACCTAAGGGGTAACATTTTTACATTGCATATTACAGAAAAAGAAAACTTACATCATTAGCACCTTGTCAATGGAGAAGTTGTATAAATTTGTATTAGAAAGAGCAAAACCATGGTGTCCCCATCTTGGATCATACAAATCGCTTCACAAAATTATTTATTTGCAGAAAAAAAAATACACAGAAATGTCTCTTTTCAGTTCATTTCATTTGTTCTCCTTTTCTTTCCTCACTGACCTTCAAGTGCTATCACAGGAACAAGCACAAAATACAGAAAGCTAATCAAGACATTGTAACCAGTCTTAACAGCTCTAATAAGCACTCTACTTTATGAATCAGCACTACAGTAGGAAAAAATCCCTCAGTTTTTGAGCAATGTTCCATCACAGTATTGCTCATTTCTCACAATACCCTTGCCAACAAAAACTTATAATCACCTCTGCCAAAACTCAACATTGTAAGGGTTCCATTTAATTGCTTAAAATAAGATTAATGAGGTACTGATCTTAGTTGATTTTTTAACTATTAACAGTTTATTTAACTTTACTGTACCCTAAATCAACAATTATGGGGTCTCTGCTTTTGTTTGCTTTTAATGCTTTAGGCACTATCAGGATTGACTGTTCACATTTGCAAAAAACACAATGGCATTCTGGATAATTCTTCTTCTTGAAATGTACATTTGCAATTAAAATTAACTCTAATGATTAAACACCAACACTTTCTCTCAATTATCTGAGCACTCACATTAGAAAAGAGAAACATTAAAATATTTATTTGCAAGAATTAGAGAACATTACTTTTAGCTTTAGTGAAGTCTAAAATGCTCATTAAAGGTCTGAGTGAGCTTTGGAATACTCAATTTCCCATTAAAGCTAAAATATTGACCACAGCACAACACACTTTCCTTCTGAGCTCACCTACAAGTCTAAATCAATTCCTCAACTGTCTGAATCTTTAAAGCAAGTGGCTTTTTGAAAATCTCAGGATTCAAGGATACTATGAGCATCAATTCCTTGAATGAAAGTATTTCCTTCTTTTACCCTTTCATGATTCATAATACTTTATAAGGAGAAAAAGACCAGAAAGAATCCCCCAAATATCCTTGCCAGTTAAAGTTCTATGAAGCACACATAAGTTTAACACCTCACTGCTTTGTAAAGATTTTTCATATGACGGTCTGATGCTGTGAAGTTCAGCAACATTTCTGAAGTACTTGCGTAAGTATTCCTCATGGCATACGTGGAACATATTAAAGTGCAACTTCAACACATTTGTACATGCTGTTCCTTAGCAAACCCATAAATTGGTTGTAACTCTGCATTTTGACATGTCCTGGCTAAAAGGTCTTGAAATACTGACTGTAGGTTCACAAAACCATCCCCAATCTCCAACAGGATCAGTGGCACATACTTGAATGGCAGGAAGTGAATCTCATAGAACTAAATGGAGAATGCAGAACAATATATTAGTGAGGTTTTGGATCCCTTGTGTAAAGCAAATATCTTTTAGCACTGTAGCAATTAGATCTGTATAGCATTGCTGCACAATAGGCCACAACAGCACTATTATTCTGAAGTTCCAAAATAGTCAGAATAATTAAAAAAAGTTTATGCAGAATTAATTAAAAAAAAGCTACGTCTCACTTCAAAACTACTTGGTTATGATGAGAGAAAAGACTAAATAATTTGTAAATTCATATAGTTAAATATGCATAGATCAGCCTAGCAGAGTTTCATCATCTTGGTTGACAGACTTGGGAAACATTATATATTATTAATCTGGCTGGCTAATTTCAAATTAGGAACCCATTAGCAGTTCTAACAGTGTTAGATTTTGATGGATTTGCGGTAAACCTGGCCAAAAATAAAAATAAAATATTTTTAATAGGTGACCGCTGACATAGGATTCCTCTGTCTATTATCATTTAATGTCATTCAAAGCTGGATTAAAAATGGAAATACTGACCTAATTTCCCAGATGCACAATGACTTCTTACCTTCTTCTGTGGACTTCCCATTGCAGGATCATGTTAGTTTCCCTTCACTCAAACTGTTTTTTTCTTAATTAAGAAGAAAAATCTGAGATATTTCCTGTGTAATAGAGTTCATTCATACACATAAGCCTGAATGTGTACCTTAAGAGAAAAGCATAAATTAAGTACCATGTATAAGGCCTATTGGTAAAATGGAAGAATAATAACACTAGTAGGATCAAGTTCAAGAAGGACAGTTTCATTGCATATGCAAAAGTGGTTCAAAGAAAACAAATGCATTTCACATAAGGTGATGTGAGGCTACAAGAAGGCAGACAAACTGACATGAAATATGAAGCAGCTGCCCAAGGCCTTACTCACCGAGATATACAATAATGGCATCAGTCTTCCAGAAAGGTGGAATATTGAGTTAAACTATTTCTGTTATTTAGGCTCATAAAACCCAAATGAGTCAGGTGGAGTCTTGAATAAATCTTATAGGATTTGTTCACATCACCTAGTCAGCATACAAATTCAACACCAGTGAAAATTTGTTTTATGAAAAAGATGCAACATAAGAGTAGCTGCGCAGTATCTGCTAAAGAAAGACTGCAAACATTTACAGAGTTCAGTTTGCCCTGTGCTGATGAGACAGCAGAACTTTAAGTAAATGAAGATTTATAAAAAAACACCCAAATGTCTTTTATGTTAATAAATATAAAGTCTAAATGGAGTATCTCCAGAATCAATAAGACAGAAGAGGTGCTTTGACATATCCATGTACTGCTAAAGAAGATGGCTTTGAGAATCTAGGTGCACATTTCTAAAGAAGATGTGAAGGCTTTACAAATTTCACTGCTCATTAACGACCTACGCTTGTTTTTAAATCCAATTTCAGATACCTTTGCTCCTGAGTGCACTGAGGTGCAAATTCCATCATTTTACCATTCTCACTTTTGCAAGTTGGTGTGAAATTCTGTTTTGTAGCAGAATTAAGTAAGTACAGGAAGACGTTGGAAACTTTCACGAAAGAGAATGCAACAGACTGATCATTACCTTGTGTCCCAAAATGAATACAGCATACATCACATACACAAACAAGATATACTGAGAAGACTAATGCAAACCTGGCAAAGAATAACAACCTACAAAAACTGATTGAGTGCCTTTAACCTCAAGCATGTGGATATTCACTGTCACAAACTGGATCGAGTGACAGCACTGTTTTCAGTTGGTCAAAGAATCATAGAATCATAGAATAGGTAGGGTTGGAAAGGATCTCAAGATCATCGAGTTCCAGCCCCCTGCCATGCCCAGGGACACCTCCCACTAAACCATGACATCCAAGGCTATGTCCAACCCCACCTTGAACGCCACCAGGGATGAAGCATTCACAACTTCCCTGGGTAACCAATTCCAGGGCCTCACCACCCTCACAGTAAAGAATTTCTTCCTCATATCCAATCTAAACTTCCCCTGTTGAAGTTTAAACCCATTACCCCTTGTCCTATCACTAGAGTCCCTATTGCAGAGTCCCTCCCCAGCATCCCTATAGGCCCCCTTCAGACACTGGAAGACAGCTATGAGGTCTCCACGCAGCCTTCTCTTCTCCAGGCTGAACAGTCCCAACTTTCTCAGCCTATCTTCATACATGAGGTGCTCCAGCCCCTTGATCATCCTCGTGGCCCTCCTTTGAACTTGTTCTAACAGTTCCATATCCTTTTATGTTGAGATCTCCAGAACTATACACAATACTCCAAGTGAGGTCTCACGAGAGCAGAGCAGAGGGGCAGGATCACCTCCCTCGACCTGCTGGTCACACTCATTTTCATGCAGCCCAGGATACGGTTGGTTTTCTGGGCTGCAGGTGCACACTGCCAACTCATGTTCATTTTCTCATTGACCAGCACCCCCAAGTCCTTCTGCGCAGAGCTGCTCTGAATCTCTTCTCTGTCCAACCTGTAGCTGTGCCTGGCATTGCTCCCACCCAGGTGTAAGACCTTGCACTTGGCATGGATAAACTTCATCAGGTTGGCATCAGCCCACCTCACAAGCGTGTCAAGGTCCCTCTGGATGGCATTCCTTCCCTCCAATGTATCAACCAAACCACACAGCTTTGTGTCATCGGCAAACTTGCTGAGGGTGCACTCTATCCCACTGTCCATGTCACCGACACAGATGATGAACAAGACCGGTTCCAACACTGACCCCTGAGAAACACCTCTCGTTCCTGTTCTCCAGCTGGACATTGAGGCATTGAGCACAACTCTTTGCGTGCGGCCATGCAGCCAGTTCTTTATCCACTGAGTGGTCCACCTATCAAATTGATGTTTCTCCAATTTAGAGACAAGGATGTCATGTGAGGCAGTGTCAAATGCTTTGCACAAATCTAGGTAGATGACGTCAAGTGCTTGTGCAGATAATATAACTGGATGCCCAGTCATTGAAGAAAAAGGCATGTTTTAATTAAAGAAGAAAATTGCTCGTAAGATTTCACTTCTGAAATTAAACAAGAAACTCATGTATTCTCCTGTGTTTTCATGCTCTCTTCCCTGAACCTGTAATCCCACTCAGAGTAGCAAAGGAAAGGTCTCATTGCTTTGCTCTGCTTCTGTATCTACTTAACCCCTTTCCTCCCCCTCCTCTTTCAAAATACCATAACCACAGGGAGCCTGGGGGGTTGTTCACTGCAGTAATATTAACTAATCGGAGAATCTGAGTTTATTCTGTATTTCACTAATAGAAAGAATCAGTTCAGTTTTTATTCACCACTCTGCAATGAAGCTTTCAAGTACTGAACATGACTACACCACGTTAGTCATAAGTGAGCTATTCCCAAGATTCCTTTCCACTAAAACTAAAGTGAGAAACTAGATAGCCCTGCTCCTAGGACATACTATAGCATATTTCATCAATGATTGCTTTAAAGATCACAGACTCACTATGGAAAGCACAAAAATAGTAATTCACAATTGAATTCAAAACCCCTATGAAAGTATGCATTATATTCATATTTACAACTTATGTACACATTTGGATCTTCTCTGGCAAAATGAGAAAATGTTAAATGTTTGTGAAAAAAGGAGGCAAAATTGAAAATTAAGAGCCAAAACAGGATTGTTAGTCAAGTCTCTTAGTGTTTAGCTGTCTAGTTGTCTTGGACATTTCCAAGTCATTTAATAACTTGACCTCTCTTACTACTGCAGTTTAAATTTTGCAGCAGCACTGTCAAGAATTCAGGAGCAATCACAGTGTTTGTTATTCACTACCATTCCCATTCAGTCATTGGCCTTTGAAAATTTGGTCAGTAGCTTGTTAAAACAAAAGAGATTTGCAATTAAATTACTGTGTGCCTCTCTATCAATTTTATTATCTTTTCTACAAAATGAATACACCAAGAAATTTAACAAATTATTATTAACATCTTCTTGATAGACATCAATTGTTATGGATAGCAGACTTATATACACCTCCAGACTATAATGTATGCGACTCCCTTTTTCTGAAATAAAACTTTCTTCTGCTGCAACTTCAAGCAGCTGATTTTAAAAATACCCTTTCATATTTAGTTAAACATGTTTAATTCCAAGCACTGCCTTCATAAGTGATTTATTACTGCTAAGTGCTGTTGTAATATATTTTTTTAAAACTAACGAGCAATGCCAGTTTTCCATCTGATTGAGGCCACAGTTTTTTCTAATGACCTGTGCACCTAATTTCTCTTCTGAGACCTCCGTTTTATCTCTTGCTTGAATACAGGCAGTGTGTCCACATCTTTGTTGCTCTAGTTCAGAGTATAAGGTGGTACACATCAGTCTCAAGGAGTGCTCCTGTATTGAAGAAACAGTATTAAATTGCACTTTCCTTCCTTTGAAGAGACTGAATGCCAGGCTGCATCAAATGAAGCATGACCAGCAAGTAAAGGGGAGTGATTCTCCGCCTCTACTCCACTCTCCTGAGATCGCACTTGGCATAGTGTGACCCCAGAGGCACACGGACCTGCTCAAGCAAGTCCACAGGAGGCCACAAAGATGATCAGAAGGCTGGAGCACCTCTGCTAAGGAGACAAGCTGAGATAGTTGGGCTTGTTCAGCCTGGAGAAGAGAAGGCTCCAAGGAGACCTTAGAGCAGCTTCCAGTGCCTTAAAGGGGGCTTACAAGAAATGCAGAGAAAGACTCTTCACAAGGGTATGTAGTGACAGGACAAGGGAGAATGGCTTCAAGCTCTCAGAAGGTAAATTCAGATAAGATGTTAGGCAGAAGTTCTTCCTTGTGACGGTGGTGAGGTGGTGAGGTGCTGGCTTCTCGGGTTGCCCAGAGAAGCTGTGGCTGCCCCATCCCTGGCAGTATTCAAGGCCAGGTTGGATGGGGCTTGGAGCAACCTCGTCTAGTGGAAGGTGTTCCTGCCCATGGCAGGGGGTTTGCAACTTGATCTTTACTGTTCCTTCCAAACTAAACCATCTATGATTCTATGACAGCAGTCTAGCGTGCTGGAGTATGTATAAAGAGGAAAAATCTTTTCTACAGCAGAAGAATTTTTTTATTCCTTCAATGACACACTTAGTCACAAGGGCTTTTCAAACATGTACCTAAAACAATAATAAGTATCTCAAAAGGTACCCTTGTTTTGAAGGCTGAACGCATACAGCTCTAGAGCTAAATATCCAGTCACTTGCTTGTGATATAAGGACTTTCAAATAACATTTTCACTGGGTTTTGCTCTCATTAACAGTGAGGAATATCAGCTCCTTGGCGCAAGAGGGAACTAGTGAAAAAGGATGGCTTTAGAGATAACAGGAAAACTGTGATACAGGGTCTGGTATTGCATATACAGATATGAGATATGCACATCCAAATGCTATTAATTTTGTGCTGATGCTCTTGAATAGAACAATAGAATTATTTGGTTTGCTGGTTTGGGTTTGCTTGCTGGTTTTTTTTTTTTTTTGTGTGTGTTTGTGTTTTGTTGTCTTTTTTTTTCTACTTTTCAGCTTTACACTTTCTCCCACTAAGCACACACAATGTATTTTTGTGTCTCTTGGACCCTCTTCTGATACAGAATTTTTAATACGCTATAGTCCTTGTGGCTGCTCTAATGATAAGACCTTCAGAGAGGTCAGTATCTTGTCAATCTCGCAGAACTATCTGGTCAGCTGTGTAGGAGTTATTAGTTATAACAAGGTTAAAATACCATACAATCTCTTCTCCATCCCTCCCAAGAGAGCAAAGTTTTTTACTTTATAGACTACAGAGAACACAGTTTTTCATTTTTTTAAAGAAAACTGTGTCTTTAAGAAAGACAGTATTTATAAATATATTTCTCACTTTTCTTAAAAAATCATTACAAACGATGAACAGAAGTAGGATGGACTGGTAGGGAAACAAGAAAGCAGAATTGACCTTTCTATAATTGTCACTCTAAATTACAGACTTATGACGAGGTTCTCAAGCACTAAGTTACAATGGTCATATTTTAATGGAAAAGTGCATAACCCGATTTTTAAGTGTGTGTGTGCATTCTCTGTACACAAAGGAAGGTACTTGTTAACAGGAAAATTCCTACAAGAGCTATATCCTTCTGATGAAAGCACATTATTGGAGAGAGCAGTGCCTTTGTTTCGCCAGAACAAAGAGGAAATTTTAATACTAGTCCATATACATGACTGTATTCACAAACACACACAACAAATAAACTTTTCAGTCTTTGATCTGTCTTGGACACAAAGTCTGTGGTTGTTTAGGTTCACAGAAGAGATGCCAGTGCCTGTGCAGACAAAATTTCGTCTTATAAACACACATTAAACAGAATAAATAATACTCATAACATAAAAGATGGAGAATAGCTACATGAAAAACAACAAAGAGGCTGGTGACAGCCAGTATGGCTCCACTAAGGGCAAATGCTGCCTGACCAATTTGGCGGCCTTCTATGATGGGGCTACGGAACTGATAGACATGGCTAGAGCAGTTGATGTCATCTGCCTGGACTTGTGCATAGCCTTCGACACTGTCTCACACTACATCCTTGGTTCTAAGTTGGAGAGACAACAATTTGATAGATGGAGCACTCGGTGGATAAAGAACTGGCTGCGTGGCCGCATGCAAAGAGCTGCAGTCAATGGCTCAGTGTCCAATTACAGTCCAGGAACGAGTGGTGTTTCTCAGGGATCGGTGTTGGAACCGGTCTTGTTCAGCATCTTTGTCGGTGACATGGACAGTGGGATTGAGAGTGCCCTCAGCAAGTTTGTCGATGACACCAAGCTGTGTGGATCAGTTGATACGTTGGAGGGAAGGAATACCATCCAGAGGGACCTTAACATGCTTGTGAGGTGGGCTGATGCCAACCTGATGGCCTTTATCTATGACAAGTGTAAGGTCTTACACCCGGGTCTGAGCAATGCCAGGCACAGCTACAGGTTGGACAGAGAAGAGATTCAGAGCAACCCTGTGGAGAAGGACTTGGGGGTGTTGGTCAATGAGAAGATGAACATGAGCCGGCAGTGTGCACTCGCAGCCCAGAAAGCCAACCGTATCCTGGGCTGCATCAAAAGGAGAGTGACCAGCAGGTCAAAGGAGGTTATCCTGCCCCTCTACTCTGCTCTCCTGAGGCCTCACTTGGAGTATTGTGTATAGTTCTGGAGACCTCAACATAAAAGGATATGGAACTGTTAGAACAAGTTCAAAGGAGGGCCATGAGGATGATCAGGGGACTGGAGCACCTCTCGTATGAAGATAGGCTGAGAAAATTGGGGCTGTTCAGCCTGGAGAAGAGAAGGCTGCGTGGAGACCTCATAGCTGTCTTCCAGTGTCTGAAGGGGGCCTATAGGGATGCTGGGGAGGAACTCTTCTTTAGGGACTGTAGTGATAGGACAAGGGGTAATGAGTTCAAATTTCAACAGGGGAAGTTTAGATTGGATATGAGGAAGAAATTCTTTACTGTGAGGGTGGTGAGGCCCTGGAATTGGTTGCCCAGGGAAGTTGTGAATGCTTCATCCCTGGTGGCGTTCAAGGTGGGGTTGGACATAGCCTTCAATGGCATGGTTTAGTGGGAGGTGTCCCTGGGCATGGCAGGTGGGTTGGAACTCGACGATCTTGAGGTTCTTTCCAACCCTAACTATCCCATGATTAGATGATTCTATGATTCTAAATGAGCTTAAGATGCATTTGTTAAGCCCTTGCCTACAATTTCTAATTTGCAATGATTTCCACAAATGGAATCTCTGTAATATTAATTATTTAGAGAAAGCTGTGTTGAGGACCCTATTTGCAGGATAAAATTCACAATATACAACATGCAGTATTAAGAATTTAAAAATTAATTGAGATACATAAAATGAAGGTGCAAATGAACAAAGTGTTAGCATCGAACGTGCCTCAAGCTTTTAAGACAAAGTAAGATTAAACTGGTACATAACTATAATGCAAAGCATTAATGCTCTGCCTGTTCTATGAGACGCCAAAATTCTAGTGAAGCTCATGGGTATGTAAACTACCACTTTGTCTGCTATAGTTATTAAGCTTCTTTAAGAGTAAAGGCAACTGAAATAATTCCTTTACTGCCAAAACACTAGGATGTCCAACTGTAAATGTGAAGTGTTCCCAGAAAGTGAAAAGGAAGATCCAGGTTTGGAATGGACATATAAGGCACTGATTTTGGCCTCAGCAGCACTTTATGCCCAACTAAATTCATAAGCCATGAATTTAGACTGACTGCATTCTCTGTGGCAGTGCAGCACTATGTCTCAGTGACAACACACTTGTCATTTACAGACTAGTATCAGAAAATATTTGGACTAAATGAGCCAGTACTGAACATGACTTTTTTCCATCACTTTTAAGTCTGAGTGGCATGCTAATGAAAAGAAAATGCATTGGTACAATTTGCAGAAGTAGCAAAAAACAAGCTTTCCACAGGGAAGGGAGGATGCCTGGTTGTCATAAAGGCTCATTCAGGAATAGATGCATTATAATTGTTTATGATCTGTAAGAACAATTACCTACCTCAAAGCTATAGAAGATGTTACCAAATTTTATGTTCCAGCCCCATGCGTAAGCTTCCACAGGCAAAGTGTGCCTTCCACCAATGGAAGCTACAGTCATAGCCTTGAGATGCCCATGTTTATTACTTCTTTTTCTCCTGCACATCACAGGTCTGTTGAGACCTATAGCAGCCACGCTACTTGCAGTTTCCCTATTTCTGGATAGCCCCAAAACCTGTATTCATTGACACAGTGAGTACTGTGAAGCCTTTTAATTTTCTGGGAAGCCTGAAAACATGATTTTCACAATCTTTCCGAATTGCTTTCTTCCTTTTCTCCGCATAAAGCCAGAAAAAAAAAAAAAAAAGAAAAAAAAATCATTCACTGTAGAAAGAAGGAAGGAGAGGAGCAACCCACAATGAGGAGACATTAGTCATAGAATCATAAAATGGTTAGGGTTGGAAAGGACTTTAAAATCATCTAGTTCCAACCCCATGCCATGGGCAGGGAATGGAATCATAGAATAAATAGTCCTCCCTCCCTCCAACTTTCTTGTTGTTGCTATTGTTCAGACCTGGTATCAGTATAGCAACAGCAGCTTCACACTTGCAGCTTTGTCTAATAATAATGAAGATGGCGCTAACACTATAAAGCTGTCAGCACCATGCTAGGCTGACCTCTGTACCTCTCTGGAGGAAGGAACTTTAAGATACTTCTTCCTCCTAAGCCACAGTTCATCTTTGAACTTCTTATACTGCACTAGTTTACAGCACGATGTGCACATTCTAACCAATATCCAGTGCTGATTCTTGATGAGGATTAGTATTTACATATGGCATCGCAACTGGATTCGGTTGCAAACGGAACTGAGATAAAGAAGCACTCTACTTGGATAATAAACAACACATAATTCGGTTACCCTGTATCAACAAACTCCAGCATGTAGGACTCAATCAGAGCCAATGAATCACCTTAAATCACATGTACTGTTTAAAGATTTATGACATAGCAATCCACAATGGCTTCTTATGCTGAATGTCATTAAGTCGAATGCAGTCTCTGGTATTTAGCTGTTGTGGTTTAAACCCCTCAAACTCACGCAGTCGCTCTCTCACTCACTCCCCACTCTTTCTTCCCTCCACTCCTGGAAGGATGGGAAGGAAAATCAAAACAATGCAACTCCCACAGGTTGAGATAAGAACAGTTTAGTAACTAAGGTATAACACAAACCACTACTGCTACCACTACTACTAATAATAATGACAAGGCAAATACAAGGAAAAGATACAATTGCTCACCACCCAGCCCGACTAAGCAGTGCACCCACCACCGTGCACTCCCCACCGTGCACCCCTAGTAGCTGCGAGCCCCCACCATGCACCCACTGCCCTTCCGGGTCTCTGCTCTCCGTTATCACATCCTGGGCATGACGTGCTGTGGTATGGAATAACCTCTTTGGTCAGTTTGGGTCAGGTGTCCTGTCTCTCCTTCCTCCCAGCTTCCCCTCCTCCCTGGCAGAGCATGAGGCTCACAAAGTCCTTGGCCAGCCTAAACATCACCAAGCAGTAACTGAAAACACTGGTGTTATCAGCGCTGTTCCCAGGCCCAAAATCAAAAACACAGCGTTGCACCAGCTACCAAGAAGGAGAAAAATGACTGCTACTCCTGAACCCAGGGCAGTAGCATACAATTTATATAGATAACTGAGTTATAGAAAGTCCAACATAAAAAGAGCGTCAACTATAAGAAAATACAAGTCTGTAAAGTACACTGAGCCTGTTTTCAACTTTTTGTTCCTTAAAAAGCTACAATTGTCCTACTACTAAAACAAAAATCCTATCAGATTCTGAAAAACTGAGGAGAATTTTAAGGACAATAAAACCACTTTGTTGCACATTAGTGTTCAGGTGCTCTGATCATCAAACGTGCACCAGGTTCTCAACAGTTCAAATGCAAACATCTGTAGTTTTATATACTTTCAGGCTATGTGAATCTTCCTTGTTTAATTGCCTTAGAACACACATCAAACATGATTGAATGAGAAAGATAAGCCTTTCTTTTTTGAGGAAAGATTTGCTCTAAATCCTATTGCACTGGAAACTAAACCCATATGAAATGTTTCCCTTCACATCCTGATCAGGGTATGAACAACGCTGAGCAAACAGATTGTGTTTTATCACCTGTTTTATTGTCTCATGTACAAGCACCATTGTTATCAAGTGAGCACGTTCCTCAAGCCTCTGCAACATCACAGCGCCACAAACATTTGATCTACAGGTATAATTATGATAGAATATGAAAAGATTGATGTATTTGTCAGGCAGAGAGGGAATGTGAAGAGAAAAATCCCAAATAGAAAATGAGAGAATATCATTGAGTGTCTTCTGCACTTATCTTTATGCTTTAATCCCACTAAGAAAATATTCCATTTACTGAAAGCAAAATTGCATACACAGCAACCTCTAATATGAAACAGGATTTTATTATCACTTCAAATTCACATAGGTATTTTGGATTAAACTCTAAACAAGCCCGACTAGGCACATTTAGTGAATCTGAGCTGAACAATATTAATTGCATAGATAGTAAACATTTTTTTTTCTACTCCGAAAAATATCAGGAAAGTGATTTGCTGAGCAGCCTAAGAAGGAGACTTAAGAAAGACTGCCTTACACCTGTGTGGGAAGAACAGGAGACATACCTTCATGCATATTCCTAAGTTAACACATGCCCAAACACAGCTAATTTACAAAAGGAAATACTGCAAGAAACTTTAAGAAACTACATCTATCATTCACCAAACAGAATGAGAATTTCTCCACTGAGGAATTCAGAGGACTCTAAGACTAGCACAAAACATTAAAAAATACTAATGTGCTTAACTTCAGTTCTCTCCAAGAAGTGAACAGAAAGCCCTCTTTCAACTAGTAGAAGCAAACATGCTTACTTCTAGGTATAAAATACCCTTTTATTTCAGACAGACTGGGCTTCAATAAGACTAAGCTAGCGAGTGAAACAGCCACTTTTCTGAATTTCTCTACAAGTGTAAAAAGCGAATAAGTGTACTATAGCAAATATTTCATAACTAGCACATGTCCTTGTATTAATGGTAAAGATGAAAATGCATCAAACTGAAATCATCTCAGCCAGGGATTCAATCAAAAAAAGCTTATGCTGGGACTAAAAAAAAAATTGCAAAACGAATCTGCAATAAAAAAAAAGCATTTTTATTTGTTTCCTGGCTTCCACATAATATTGTTCTCCCCTCTTACTAATAATAATGAATTCCAATATAGAGGGTTTTTGAAAAACACGTGTCCTTTCTATCTTCCATTACTGCAAGTTTTGTTGCATATGGCTGTGGCGCTTTTCACTCTTAAGAAAAATTCTTCCTGAATAAAATGAACAAAAATGGGATCTTCTGCACAGAAACTACTTTACATAGAAGTGCAATATTACAGTTCTACTTATATTTGTTGCATTCAAAACCATTATGTCAGGTTTAAGACAAGCAGTGTTTACTGCTTGTCTTAAAGAACAATGACATACATTTTTTACAGTTTACTTTAAAACTCTGTACTGATGTACAAATAATATTAAATACAGTTGATTCCACTTATCAAAAATGTCATTCTCTTAACGACTGGTTTGGCGTTTTTTTATACTGTGATGTTAAGAGAAGCTTTAGGGTCCAAATTAGTCTAAGTGGAATTGATTGGTAGGCAACAGCGTATGTGAAAGCACAGGAAACATTTTTGCCTTTCATTCTTTAAAAATGCCCAGGCAGAATCTTGTAACAAACTTAATTCGCAGCACATGCACTGAATAACAAATATTCTAACATTTATTAAATGTTAGAAGAAGGTAGAAGAAGGTAGGTCACTTCAAACATCTTTAGAATTCTAGCTGTTATCAAGTGGAAGACAAGTTAGGAAAGAGTTATGAAAAGCACAGACAGTTAGAGGAGGAGAGAGGAAAGCCTGGTAATAACATTTACTTCATGGAACCTCTATCTTCTGAAGAAACCTATCACTACGACCTAATTAGCCCAACCAACACATTCAGAATCATTGCTATGTACTACACACATGAGCACACTCATATAAAACAAGCTTAATTTTCTTAGGTTGTGCACTATTTTTTTTCTATATTTATTAAGATAAACAAAAAAGGTTGTGCTTGCTGAAACAATACCCCAATTCTCTGGGTTTTTTATGGATTGTTTACACTGTTACACTGGAGAAATTCTTTTGCTTAGGTAACTCCCTCCTGACTTTTTTTTTTTTTTTTTAATTCAAAATTATGCATATTACACATGAAAGGCACATATTATTGGACTGCACCTAGCTTTGCAATACTTTTAGGTTCTATTTGCCATGCAAATTTCTCCTTACTGTAGAACAGCAAAAAAAAGAAGAATGGAAGAATGGCTTCTTTGGAAAGCAATTCCAATTTTTTAGCTTTTTTCAGTGTACAAGGAACACTGAGTATATGAGCAGTTCTCTTCCTCCAAAGGCCCAAAGTACTAGTTATAATTGTTACACAATTCACCAAGCTCCAACCTCTTCTCAAACTAATAAATGGAGATGAGTAGGCCACAGAGCATCACTTTTTTAGTTTCCACTTTATTTCAAACAGGACCAAGACATTCCTAGAGTTTCAGCTATCTATCAAAGTCACGTTAATCACACAGGAGTAGAAAGTTATTTCCTTGTAACCCAACAACAATCAGAGCCTAAATATGAATCACAAGCATGGTCTTAACTCCTTACTCCTAAAATTTTATAGTGTATGGTTTTATCTTGAGAATAAGAATTATAAAATTCTTACTTACTGGATAATTACGGTTTGAGAAGAAATGTGTTAAAAGCACAAGCTGTTTAAAGACAAAAACCCTGTTTGAATTCACAAATAACTTATTTACTGTAAATGTTTCTGCTGTAATCAGTAAGTATATTAAAGTCAATGTTGGAACATTGAAAATATTTTACCCAAGAGATGGAAATTTCCTGGGACAGCTCAAGACTGCAGAATAAATCTTTCAACTAACAAAGGACTATCATAAATCTCTGTATGTTTCACTTAGTTTTTCAAGAAACATCTGTTGATACTGCTATAAGCACCAAGCATGGGACTGTGTAAACATATGTTTCTTGCAAACCCTCCTGCAAAGCAGAACTGTGTCTATGGAGTTATGCTTATTACTGTTTTACCATTAACTTTGTATATATTTGTTTTGCCACAAACACATCCCATATGAAGCAACAATTCAAAACAAAATAGTTTGCCTTAACACGCTTCTCCCCTAAAGAAAAAACTCCATTGCAGTTGTGCTGCTTAATGTACCTGTAAAGCAAAAGACAAGATACTACACTAAGAATCTAAAAACTGACAATGACTTGATAGCAGCCTTTTCAAAGCCAAATTGCTTAACCCCACTGAGGCAGTTTGAAGTGCTACATTACTGGTAGCTGCAGTTCAGAATGCATGCATTAGTAAGACCAATAATTTTACATTACCTTATTTAGAACAGTCTTAACTGTTTCACTTCGTGAACAAATGTATCCCTTCCAACTCTCTATCTCAGACACAAAATGAACAGTAAAACCCTATATTATTTGCCAATACACTGCAAAGTTTAGCAGCTTAATGGGAATTTTCATTAAATTTCTACTCATATAGTAAATTTAGTGGGAGTATTCAAAACAGGTTCACGTGTTTTTGAAAGTAGGAAGGTGACAGATATCGTGGTTTAAGCCTCTATAACTCCCGCAGTCGCTCTCTCACTCACTCCCCACTCTTTCTTCCCCCAGTCCTGGGGGGATGGGGAGGAGAATCAAAAGAAAGCAACTCCCACAGGTTGAGATAAGAACAGTTTAGTAACTAAGGTATAACACAAAACACCACTGCTTCCACCACCACCAACAACGACAAGGCAAATACAAGGAAAGAATACAATCACTCACCACCCAGTCCGACCAAACAGTACAGCCCCTACCCTTCCAGGTCTCTACCCTCCATTTTTACATCCTAGACATCACGTGCTGTGGTATGGAATACCTCTCTTATCAGTTTGGGTCAGGCGTCCTGTTTCTGCTTCTTCCCAGCTTACCCTCCTCCCTGGCAGAGCATGAGACTCAGAGAGTCCTTGGCCAGACCAAAACGTTCTAAGCAGTAACTGAAAACACTGGTGTTATCAGTGCAGTTGCCAGGCCGAAAGTCAAAAACACAGGGCTGCACCAGCTATCAAGGAGGAGAAAATTGACTGCTGCTGCTGAACCCAGGACACAGATCATAAAAGGAACAAAAAATTTATTTTAGTCATTGGATTAAGTATTACTTGTATGTCTACATCCTCTGCTGCACAATGCATTTTAAGATCTTTCGGATAAATATCTACATATGTTGCAAGCACAACAAATTTACTGCACAAAATAATAGAGTATGTACCTGGGGAGGTACCTAGCAATACTCCATTTTTCACAGCTGTCCTGAAATTAAACTTTTAGCCTTTGTATCAGTAATGGTACTGAATATTGAATAAGATTCACAGGAAATAATTAGCTTTAAAAAAGCACTGTTTCTAATCACCTGCTAGCTTGGATTATGCGAAATCCTGTGTGATATTATTTAGAATACATGCATACCACACACATAACCATCCCCACCGACTCTAGTGACTGAAATCCATGAAACTGCTATTGTCAAATATTGTCAGTAACTCCCTCCTCAATTGGTAAAACAGGGTTTTCAGCTACGTTTGGAATAGCCAGGATTCTGGCAGAGAATAATGACTAGTACAGATGTTTTATGCACCTGCCTTAATGAACAGCCAAGACATGGAGATTGCAACTTTTAAGAAGGATGCCAAATAACAAACTGTTTATACACTTTCTACATGCTTCTAGCACGCTCACTTAGGCAGCTTATCCATTTTTTAGTGCCGTGTATTGCAGAAACAAACACTAGAGGTGGAAGTATGTAGAGCAATACCAAAGAGATAAATTGAAATAAAGTAACACCTTTAACACTTACAGAGAACAAAGAACTGAAATATTGACTAGATAGGTTAGAGAGAGATGTCACTGTCCAAGTTAATTACATTTTGCACATCAGCTTTGTGGCCGGATAACAAAGTTCTGATTATGTTTATGCATCAGAACTCCAAGCTTTGAAACAAGTAAAAGGATGAAGGAAATTACTGGTGCTGCAATTTTTTTTAATCTGCCACTAATGCAAGAGAAAAAAAGATACTTATACGATGTGACTGACATAAGACTTAAGCTTTAAGGAAGCATAACCATTTATCCTTGTTTACAGCAAAAGAGAAAGATAAGGAACTGTTTTGTGATAGCAGAGGCAGAGCTTTCATTATCAAACACAGTTTTCCCAGAATCTGAAGCATATGTACTATAGAAACAAGCAAACAAACTAAAGATTGAATAAGGTATTCCAAGAAAGTAAGGCAGAAGATACACAGTTACTCAGATACAAAAGCACTGAAATGTACCACTAAAACTACTTGTAACATAAGCATATGGAGGACACACAAGGTATTCAGGAAGAAGTACGTGAATCAGTGGCTGGACAATTTGCATTCTGAATAGACCCCGAGGAAAAGATAATGTAATTTGTAATCCTATGAAAATCAAGAATCTGACTGTTTATAGTAAGTATGGGTCCCATTACAAGTCACCAATACAAATTCAATTTCAGGCAGTCATTACAATTTGTCTTCCCAGAAAGACCTCATTTTGCATTTTCCAGTTTCATCCTAAGCCTTCATGGCAGCAGCTTTGCTTTCTAATAGCTACTGAATTTTACTGCAGAAGTGCCTCTACTGATCACAGACATGAGCACAAACGAATTAAGAATAGATAAGTTGATTTAAAGTTGGAGGTTGTAACTTTATTAATTTTTATCACAAGTGGAGTTATTACACTAAAACGTTTTTATCTAGTTCAATATGTTGCTAACAGTGTTCCAAGCCAAATAAACATTTCACAGCCTGGGCATTATGATAGTTAAGTCTTTCACTGAGAAAGGAGTAAGGTAAGTACAGAACAGCTATCTCAGATAGGAACTAAAATACCTTTTTATCATTTTAATAAACCAGTATTTCTCATTATCTCCTTAATCAATTGTATTACACTGGACTTAATCCACCATTGTTAGCTGAAAACCACAACAAAAATACAAATCCAACCTAAACACCAAATTTACAAACTTCCTACTCCCCAGGAGACTGGCTCTAAACATCCAGGCTGCTATAAAAGAGATAACTTGGCAACTTCGGTTCCCTAGAAAAATGCATTCCCTATTCTGTATCTTACCAATTGGACAGATGCACAGTATCTTGGGAATACAATACATGCAGCTTGATGTAGTACAGGCAAAGCGGTCTCAGTCAGAATGGCTTGATAATACCACACAAAGAGGAGACTACAGAGATGAGCAGTTTTGCTCTCCTTTACTGGCAGCTTGCCAGGAGTGGACAGGTCAAGGTAGAAATAAAGTGGGAAAGGACCTCGACCATGACTCTAGGGTTCACTTCTAAGAGTCAGCCTTCTCCCTGCCTATGTGACCATAGGTACACTTTGTCTGGACAGACAAGATTAAACCTGCTGCAGAACCTATGGACTTGCACTGAAACAGGTCCAAACTCTGCCACATTCTGTTTGAATACACAAAGAAGTCAGCTCCAACGATTCCAAGAATAGCATGAGTTTTTAAATACTGCAGAATCTATAACAATATTAGTAATTGTTCTTCAACACTAGAAATACACATATTACTTCGTCTCCTCATGCTTCAAATACAGCCAGTGAACTGTGTTTCTACCAGGAAGCAGACTTTACTGCAGCAAGACACTGCTGCTCTGGTATCAGCTATTTATATTTGCATGACAAACAGTTACTGGCTCCTTGCCTAACACGTTGGTGTTGAAACATTTGGTCCAAACAGTGAGTCTGCCAGCTAAAAACTGCACTGAATCTGTCAGAAAGCGTTAGATAAATGTGTCACCCTTGACGGCCTGCATGTGTATAATCTGAACTACAATACGTGCAAGTTATTGACCACAATGAAGTCTGTACTAGGATTGCACACACTTCCCACACAGGCATAAACAGTGATTGCAGCTATGCACCCATTTCTATTTTCTGACTGAGGGTGTTGTACTGTTGCCCACCACTTCGAATACTATTTCGATTTTGTGCAAGCAGCAGAAGTGGGGCAAACCAGCCTGAAGAGTCAAAAAAAAAAGAAAAAAAAATTCCAAATAAAATAAACAGGAAAAAAATACATACTCCTATCCCTGAGACTCTAAGTCTGTGGCATACATTAGGATATTAAATACCATAAGCAAGTTCTAAAACCACCTCCCTCTTAGAATCTACCATGTTCACAAGTGTTACTACAGAATACCTGTTCCCCTAGACAACAGTGGCAAAGTGAGCAGCTTGGATGATCAAATCTTGCAATCAACAAAAGGACCCACCAGAACGCTCACCAGTTATCCTTTTGCACCTCTTTCGCTATAGATGCCAGATGTACTAAAATCCCCTTGTTTAGCCTGTGCTGAGTTGACAGTAATAGCTCAGAGGCACAGCCTGGCATGACAATGCAGGCTGTTCTATGAAGGCTACTCTCTGTTTCACCGAGTCTCTGACCCTACCCACTTTGAACTTAGTAGGAGCTGGCTTTTAAAGAAAAGAAGAGTCAGCCCAAAGCTACCCACAGTAGAGACAGTAGAAGACAAGAACTCATCAAGTGGGATTCCACTGATTTTAAGGGAAACTTATTTTTGGTGCCTTATTCAAATGGAGAAAAGTATTCTTCATAAAGCAAAAAGAATGAATTGCAATAATTGAAAACAGCGTGAGCCCTCGCTGTTAATTTGGGGAAAGGGATCTTGAAAACTGAACAGTTACCATCTGAAGCAATGACAAAGAAATTAGCAGCAATTTATATAAATACCAACCAAATGTAATAGGAATTTAACTGAACAGCAGATGGAAGGGAGGAAAGTTGTCCATGCTTTTGCAGAACTGCTTACCGTAAATGAATCCAGCAGGGTACCTACTGAAGGACATCACACTTTGAAAACAAACAGATCCTCTCTGGCAAAATTATGACCCAAACCCATGCTTCTTTAGAGATTAAAATATATATATAATATGTATACAATATACAATTCTTATTTGTACTGTTTGCTGGAATACTAAGAAGTAACTGACCAAATCCTATCTTTGTATCTTTATGCCACATTACGGACACTCATTCTGTTAATTTTTCAACACTTTGCTCCTCAATTTTAAGAAAGAATTAACCATATTGTTTGTTTGTTGTTATTTTGTTTCATTTTGTGATAAGCATTTAAGTCACTAAAACTAAGTGATTGTCCTTATCAAAACAGAAGACAACATTGCCTGCAGGTTTCTGACGCATTTCTACCTTTAATATGCTAATGATTACTGCAGTCATAAATATAACCTCACCACAGTTAATTAAAGCAAAACTTTCGGTCTCCATTTATTTTACCCTAATCTTCAACACAAATGTGCTTAAACATGGGAATTAACCTACTGAACCATACTTAAATATGTCCTTTGGAAGGAAAGGACATTTCAGCTGCTATCCTCAAGA
Organism: Amazona ochrocephala; assembly: GCA_039720435.1. Lineage (NCBI taxonomy): Eukaryota > Metazoa > Chordata > Aves > Psittaciformes > Psittacidae > Amazona > Amazona ochrocephala. Next base: position 11,434,705 of record CM077909.1, read on the forward strand.
TCAGATTCACATCTGATTCAGATTTCGTGCAAACAGCAGCTCTGCGTGAGGACCCTGGTATAGCCAGAGCAGATTCTAGACATGTTGGTACAACCACACAACCAAGCAACTGCCTCCATGGAGACAGGCACAGGCAGCGCTCCCCAGGCCGTCTTCTACAACAGAGACTGTTCTCTCAAACAGATGAGGACACAAGTTTTCTTTCAGACCCAGATGTGCCAGGCAGAAAGCTGCTGCCAAGTTTGTTGTGACTGTTCATACCTTCTCCTCCCAAACCTACTTTTGTGAATGCCATTCTCACTTTGAGTCAGAATGAGCCCGATGGCTTTAGCCAATTCCTAGAGCAAGTCTCTCTGAACCCAGCTTTCTGACTGAAATGGGTCAGGGATCTTTCAAAAGAGCAATTACGCTGGTAGGGGAGAAGACCCTGCAGGGGAGAACAGCAGTGAGGAGGGCGTCACTTATAGATGATAATTGCTTCCATAGGCAAAACTAGATGCAGAACAGGACATCTGTCACCAGGCAGAGACTGTTTATGAGCTGCTAGTTAGGCACATGCAGAGCTGACTGAAGACCGCAATTACCACAGTCCCTCAATGTTCCTAACACAGACACACAGGAGTGTGACACGCATGTCCTACCCTCTCCCACACAACTTAAACCTCGAATTATTTTTCACTGAGTCTGTCCTTGTGGAAAACAGACTGCAATAAACCCATATCAGAGAATTTTGTTAAATATTTTACTGATCTTTTCACCCATTTTTTAATGATTTTACTTTCCATACAATTTTAAAGTACTCTTCTGAGAATTCTTTGAATTATTTATCTATTATACAACAAGGCCAACCTAGAACACAATAAATACTATATAGATACTGAACTTGAAAGTGCTTTGTCTATTTACCATTGTGTTATTTGTACAGAATCCTTGAACAAGAAAAAAATATGACTACTAGCAACAAAACTCATCTTTTTCAATATTTGAAGGTTCACAGACTATTTGATAACACACCATGCTCAGTGTTATGTTAGTAAAATTACACTTTGCCTCTCAAACTAAACAAGCATTCCCATTAAACAGCATTCTCAGCAAGATGTTTTCTCAATAGTGAATACTCTGATTGACAAAGGATTAAACTACTGCTGAGCCATTCCTTACTTACGGCTTTTAACACCTGTTAGGTGTTGAATTTACCTTTTCACATCTTTACTGGGCAAGGTATCTGCTCCCATTTCATTAACATAAGGTATTTTACACCAGTGATAACCTTTTACTGTACAATGGAATAAAAATGATGCTTTTTGAATAGCTCACTGTTTTTAAAATTTTTATTTAATGATTGCACACGCTATTTTTTATTTTTTTATTTTTTTTTTCCCAAAATGGATTAAAAGACAAAATTTTAGAAGAAAAGCAATTCCTAATTTGATATTTTTCTTGTTACTCCCTGCAATTTGACATGATGAAATAAAGACTTTTGGGTATTGTACTATATAACAAAGTGTCTATAGACACAGCCGTTTCTTTGAGGGGCAACGGCAAACGGTAATGGACATAATACAGAATTGCCTTGAGATCATCAAGAAAGGATTCCCTTAAGCACAGTGCATAATAAAGTAAAAGAAGCTCAGTATATGTATGCAATCAAATATAGCATATAATTAAACAGAAAATGTATAATCATTACCTGAACTTTCTCTTATACTAAAGAAAATCATTATTCTGTTGCAGTTGTATAGTTTAAAACCATTGGGACTATCAGAGCATCACAGTGTGTTTGTAAAGGCAGGAAGAGCTTGGATTTTTTACTGAGGTGCTATGTGGTAATAACTTCAGTGTGTTCCCAAATCACAGAATTAATTTGTAGTCCTTTTATAAAACTAAATGGATTTAAAAAGTGATCATAAATTAACACTAACAACTGATGTAAACTGCAATGCTAGTGAGATTTTCTTCAGCTTTGTTACTGTTTATGGTATTATAAACCAGACTTTTAAGATAAGACGAGCTGAAAGGCAATCTGTTTAATATGGGAAACAGATTCAGAAGCAGGGAGTGACCTCTTTGCAGAATTCTCTTAAATCCCAAGACAATTATTAGCGAAGCGCTTCTATACAATCTTGACAAAAGCAGTGGACTGTGGCACTGTAGCAATGTGCTTCCTTGAGAGATCTTTTAATCAAACAAAAAGTGGAGGAAAAGGTTAAGTGAAAAACAGTTCCTAAAGAGGCACAATGATCAGAGCTTAATCCATACAATAGCAGCAGAAGATGGCTGCAGTATTAAATACGACCTCAGGAGTTGGGCTGGCCAGAAGAAGACGGAGAGGCTTTTATGCAGTCACGCCTCTGTGACTGAATCTATTCCTGTTCATATCAAACATATTCAGAGACTCAGTATGTATGAAATTTTTTTAGCGTAAGAGAAAATAAGTCTCTAGCTTCATATTAAACAACTAGTTTTGCTTTGCTCCTTTTGGAAAGTGCTTCCAGCAGAACGTAGAGAAAAAAATATGTAAGGCAAAAACTTGGGTGGGAAAAATCTCACGTGCAGAGCTGGTGTGGGGGGGAGGGAAGATCATAGGGAAAATAAAGTCATGTGGGGAAAAAGTTTGCATGAGTTAAAACTCAAGTGGAGAAATCTCACATGTAGAAAAACTCTTATGCACAGAGAAAAGCTTGTGGGAAACATAAAGTCATGTGGGATAAAGTTCATGTGGGGAAAAAAATGTGTGGGGAGAAACCATGCAGGGGTGGGAGGGAGGGAAACCTAACATGCACAGTCTGCAGCTTGTCTGATCCCTTGGTGAGGTGATTCAACATGCAGACCCAGAATAACCATTTTTTCTGGAGAAAGAGGTGAGGATCATACTTGTTTTCTCTGGATCAAGTAACTGAGTCAACTTAATAAATAGCCAGCAAAGCCATAGACTCCAGCCTGGCACAAGTGGCCATGCAGATGGAAGCAGAACTGCTTTGTGAAGGTGGTGGCTAGACACTATATTCTCTTTGGAGCATGCAGTGTTACAGAAAATAAAAGGCATGGTTTTGAAGAAGATGCTTTGTAACTACCACAAGCAGGTTTGCTGGGATGTCAATCAGTCTGAAGACAGGTGCTGTTTGCCCCAAAGGCAAAAAACAAACACTTCAGATAGCAATAACATACCTGAAAAGTAGTATTTTGATAGTTCTGTTAAGGATGATATCTCATGTGCGGTATTAGGTTATTTTCTATTCATTCCTTAAGCTTTTGATACCAGCTTTCCAGGTACCTTCTTTACCAAAGTACCCTGTGGATATTTTAGTTCCAAACCCAACTAATCAATTCAGCCTTTATGAATAATCCTGACTGTATTTATAATATATGGTTTCTTCAATACAAAATCAGATAAAAGACATGAACAATAATTAGTTTTGCTACCTGTTTTTCTGTGAGGAAAGAATTTAATCAAGATTAAAATTAAAAATCCTCCTATTTCTTAAAAAATATGCAAATATTACTCTCCCAAAAAATATTGGTTTGTCATATTTTCAAACAGTATAAAACCGGGAAATAATATTTTTAATGAAAACATCTAAACAGCCCAAGGTATTCGACCTATCACAAAGCTCACTATAAATAGTTTCCAATACTGTGACTTACACTGCAACTGCAACAGACTGGTAAGGAACAACGGCAAAGCTAAGAGAGGAAAACAGATTATGAAATGCTATCCGCTATTTCAGGTACCATGATAAAACATTCCTGTTAATACACTATAAATACCAAGGTTATGTGGTTGAATTCAGCCATGTGATGAACTCCTGAAAAGGATATCAGAAACGCACCAGGATAAACAAGGAGGAAAAACAGCTCTTATTCCTGTAAGAGCAAGTTCTGTTTGTTTTGAAACAACCTGTTTCTTTTAATAATTCACTAAATAACCTGCTCTCTACATTATGTGACTTTAGGCAGTATCTTAAGTAATGCAGCTCTCAACCTACCCAGAGACAAGGCCATCTGGCAATGAAAAATACAATAAAAAATAAGATAGGGTGAATGATGTTTCAAGAAGAGTTGCACTCCCTCAAAACACGCTATTCAATATTGCTGTGAAGCAATCTTTTCCATAGCAAATCCATCTTTAGAATGAATTTATTTCCACTGCTTGGAAAAACCTCACATCATGTCCAGTACAGGGAGGGGTTTTATTTGTTATAAGGCAACTATTTTCTCTCTGTTGGGTATAAAAACAATACAAAAAGCATGCTATAAACAGAGGTAAATAGCACTTTTGGCTAGGGTAAGATTTACACAGCACTTCAGTATTCAAAGTACCCTAAAAATTAATACCTCAAAATTCAGCAAGGAAAGCTTTTTTGTTACCTACTTACCAATATTTTCCTTTTCCAGAATTCATTAGACACTGACAAGGTTTATTTAGTAACCAAAACACCAGAACTATTTAGTACTCTACTAACATTCACTGGCAGGCTTGGGGTTCACAAGTTTTAGCCCCATAATTCCATCACAAAATGTCTCCTGTGCGGTTACAACATCTTTGAATATGAGCATCAGCATCTTAAACACAAAGCAGTATCTGAATACTAATTTCCAGTAACAGTCACCAGTAACATAAGAAACATCAGCCTCTGCTGAAGTATTAGATGTGTTAAAGCCAGAATTACTCCCTTATGCATTTATAAATTCCAGCAAACTACCTTAGTCCCCAAAGGTCTGTCCAGCTCATGCATGAGATTACCTCATTTTACTGCTGTATTTTTACTACTTCGTGTTACATTTCTTTTGGGAAAAAGGAGAGGTTACTACTCCAAACTGCTTCATCTGAATTATTTCATAATTAACTACATTTTAATTCTGTGCTACAACACAAACATAATCATGTTATTAAATAAATATTTAATTATAAAATAATCACTGTGCAATATAAATGGTAAAAATTAATTACAGATTATTTGATAATTAAAAATTTAGCATTGAAACATGAGTGACAATTTTGACCATAATATGCTGAGAATTTTGTCCATAGCAAACTGCTGTGAAACACAGTCAACCTGCTGCCTTATCTTTTACACTCAGATTAATGTCAAGCTTTATCATCTATTTGTGAGATTAGCCATGAGTTCTTACTCATGTTATCCTACACCAGTAAATACAGTTATTAATATATATAATACATTATTAGCTGTATATATACAGTTATTAATGATATTACTTGTTCAGAAAAACAGTTTTTATAGCTGCTCATTAAGAATACTGTAATTCACGAATGTTTTGTTTTCATTGTTTAGATTTGTAAAAATAGAGGGAAACTGAAGCCTTAAAATTTCTAAGGCATTTAAGTGAGACAAGAGCTCCTCCATGGTCAAGTAAAACCTCCCCTAAAACCCGTTGGGTTCAGCCTAACGCAGTTTTTATATTCTAAATTCAAAATGAAAAACAGCACCACAGAAATATTCGTAGCTCCAATGGCAAATTCTCTCTTAGCCACAGATAACAACCTCAGGAACAAATCTTTCCATATGCTGAATGTTTATTTGGTCCTAAATACCTAGGCTCAAAGATCAGCAACACTGGAATACTCTGCAACACAAGATGGGAATGAACATTCAAGTTTTCACAAGGAAATGTTCTCCCAGTATCTACTTTTGAAAACGGAGACAAACACAGACAGTTAGAAAGCAAGTATGTTACTTCACTGATAACACAGCTCCTCTTGAAACTTTCACTGTACGATCACCTAAAATAAAGTGACAATCCTTAGAATATGACATCTAAATACTTACCATTAGCAGTATCCTCCCTCTGTATATGGTAGGAAAATAAAAAAACTCCAGAAAAGAAGATGCTAAATTTACCATAGGTATAATATATGATCCAAGGGATAAAGCTGAGTGCATTTACTGCCACTGCTACACACCTAGCAGCTCATTCTGTGTCTGAGGATGATGGGAATTTTTTTGCAAGGACAGGCAGCACTGGCGGTTGCACAGAGGAAAGATGTCACTAGTCTGTTTTACTCTCTGCATACACTGAAACCTTGTAATAAAGGTTGATATCCTGAGTAAATTTCTTCTGTGAAGCTCACCATTACATGCAGAAGGCCCATGCAAACCTCTGGTTGGCCTATTCTCCCTTTCAGCAGCACCAAATCCCATTTACTTGGGAAACTGTGAAAAATTATCAAAATAGCTCTGATTTTATCCCTACAGAATGGCAAAATGCTAATTCTTTTAGAGCATTTAAGTTTCCAAATTGAGAATCTGCATTCCTGTAAGATATTATATGTGTAAATGAGCACAAGAAAGCTCAGGAGGAAGAAAAATCACACTTGGGAAAGGTAAATTTCTTCAAAGAATTCTCCACAGCTCGTTATTATCAATGGGATCTAATGCAACATCCTAGGAGGATCAGTTGCTAGGTGAATTGCTGAAGGAACTAATTACTGAGCAGTAAAAATGCAGTACATGGTGTTGAATAGGTTTGAAGTTCTCAGTTGGCTTGCTTGTTACTTAAATGAACAAACTAGACTGGAAACTTCTATCCCTTGAGGAGGACAAAGAGGTGAAAAAGTACTTTACTGAAATGGAATGGAAGCAAACAATGTAAATCAAGAAATGAATCTCAAGTCTGGGTTAACCATGAATCACAGACACTGCCAAAGGGATCAGTTGTTTCCATCTGTGCTAGTAGGGCTCCTCCACACATGGATGCTGAAAAAGTTCATGTGAGTGAAATTCTGAACTGAAATGATTGAACTACATAAGTTTTCTGTGGAGATTCTTTGAAAGAAATAAACCAACTCCAGCTGAGTTTAGAGATTTCTAAACAGCAATAAGCTGATGACAGCTAACACCTCCACTACAAATTCATACCTTACCATTAATAGCATTAGTGAGACTGACAAAACAAATAAGAGGTTGCAAATAAACATTTGAGGAAACTTCAATATCAAAAGGAACTAAAACTTTCCTGGCACAATCTCTGCTTAGTCATTCAAAAAAAAAAAAAACAAAAACAAAAAAAAAAAAAACAAACAGTTGAGCTAAGGAAGAAATACCTTATGCAGAGTAAGGAAACTTTAAAAACTTTGCAATCTGAAAAGTAACAGATAGACAGAAGTGAAAACCAGGCCCCTATTCGGCAAGCTATCAGTGCATTATTGAAAGTATGCTCTTCACAGTTAGAAATTTCAGTCCTTCTTTCCTAAGAGCTTATGCTATTATGGTATCTGTAGGAAAACTTCAGGAAATGGAGAAAATGAAATAAGGTCTATACACATTTATAACTCGCTCTGGTGGCACCAAATCGATCATAAAGTCCAACAGCTGTGCATTTTTACTGTTCATTACATATACCCACTTGTTTGATGGCTGCAAATTATCAGGTTTATTTTGGGGGATGGGAGGTGTTGGGGTGGTTTGACAAAGAAATGCCAAAAGTTTCTTGCTATTTTGTGCCATTTCCATTATTAATAAAGCCACTTTCACTGATACTGCAAAGGAAATGGTGTATAATATGTTCAAAGGCTTGTAGGGAGAGCCTGCATATTTTATTTGACAAATAGAAAGAGTGGACAGGTTATCAGCTGAAAAAGATCCTTCTTTGGGGTCTGAAATAGAATTTTCCTCCATCTGACATTTGCAACAGCTTTAAAACCTTCTCTATAAAATATGAATTTTTTGGGAAGTCATTCCAAAACTGATTTGAATTGAAAAGACTCCATTTACAGGATTTTGGTATTGAGAAGGAAAAATTTCCAGACAATACCACTCCAACAGAAGTTGAATGACAAATTATCTCATTCTTAATGTATTTATTGAGATATTTCTTGCGGATGGGTTGCGGGGAGGGAAAGAGAAAAGAAGGCAACAAAGCTATTACATGAAAACTGTTCACTGGTCATATGAAGATACTGAAATAAGCATATGAAAATCATAGAATCATAGAATAGTTAGGGTTGGAAAGGACCTTAAGATCATCTACTTCCAACCCCCCTGCCATGGGCAGGGACACCTCCCACTAAACCATGCCACCCAAGGCTCCGTCCAACCCGGGCCTTGAACACTGCCAGCAATGGAGCATTCACAATTTCCCCGGGAAACCCATTCCATGGCCTCACCACCCTTACACTAAAGAATTTCTTCCTCATATCCAATCTAAACCTCCCCTGTTGAAGCTTGAACTCGTTACCCCTTGTCCTACCACTACAATCGCTAAAGAAGAGTCCCTCCCCAGTATCACAATAGGCCCCCTTCAGATATTGGAAGGTTGCTATGAGGTCTCCACGCAGCCTTCTCTTCTGCAGGCCAAACAACCCCAACTTTCAAAGCCTATCTTCATATGGAAGGTGCTCCAGTCCCCTGATCATCCTCATGGCCCTCCTCTGTACTTGTTCCAACAGTTCCATGTCCTTTTTATGTTTAGGACACCAGAACTGCACACCATATTCCAAGTGAGGTCTCACGAGGGCAGAGTAGAGGGGCAGGATCACCTCCCTTGACCTGCTGGTCATGCTCTTTTTGATGCAGCCCAGGATACGGTTGGCCTTCTGGCCTGCAAGCGCACACTGAAGCTGGCTTGTGCTCATTTCTTCATCGACCAACACCCCTAAGTCCTTCTCTGCAGGGCTGCTCTGAATCTCTTCTCTGTCCAACCTGTAGCTGTGCCTGGCATTGCTCCGACCCAGCTGTAGGACCTTGCACTTGTCATGGATAAACTTCATCAGTTTGGCATCAGCCCACCTCACAAGCGTGTCAAGGTCCTTCAGGATGACAATACTTCCCTCTATGTATCAACTGAACCACACAGCTTGGTGTCATCGGCAAACTTGCTGAGGGCGCACTCAATCGCACTGTCCATGTCACTCACAAAGATGTTGAACAAGATCGATTCCAACACCGATCCCCGAGAAGCACCTCTCATTGCAGATCTCCAGCTGGACATTGAGCCACTGAGCACAACTCGTTGCGTGTGGCCATGCAGCCAGTTCTTTATCCACTGAGTGGTCCACCTATCAAATTGATGTCTCTCCAACTTAGAGAGAAGGATGCCATGTGACACAGTGTCAAACACCTTGCACAAGTCCAGGTAGATGACATCAACTGCTCTGCCCCTGTCCATCAGTTCCGTAGCCCTATCATAGAAGGCCACCATATTGGTCAGTCAGGATTTGCCCTTAATGAAGCCATGCTGGCTGTCACCAACCACCTTGCTGTTTTTCATGTGCCTCAGCATGACTTCCAGGAGAATCCGCTCCAAGATTTTGCCAGGCACAGAGGTGAGACTGACTGGTCTGTAGTTCCCTGGGTCATCCGTTTTCCCCTTTTTGAAAATGGGGGTTATATTTCCCTTTTTCCAGTCATCAGGAACTTCACCTGACTGCCATGATTTTTCCAATATGATGGACAGTGGCTTAGCAACTTCATTTGCCAGCTCCTTCAGGACCATAATCATCACTATCATGGTCATTAAAACAGCTAAAACTAGAAGACACATTTAATAAGCATTTAACTGCAGGGGCTTTTTTTTTTTTTTTTTTATTGTGGTGACTGTGTTTAATTAGGGAGAAGTAGAAGGATGTGTCTTTGTACGGTATGGGATTTCTGAAGACAGTACAATCTCATTGACTATACATTGTCATAGCCTTGCTCTGCCCTACGTGGAAGTCCTTACAGGCTTGTATTGAAATACACGATTAACTATAAACTCACACTTCACCTGGTTGATTTGGACAGCATTAGTAATTTGTTCAGCTACACTTATAAGCTGAAGTGCCAATATCACACTAAATGTATTTTATTTACGCTAGCACAAACTCTTACAGTAATCTTGCTTTGCATCAGCATGAGACAGGAATGCAGAATTTAACACCAATTACAAAAGTGGCTCTTCCTTTAGCTGTTGCTAAAAAGCAAGGTATTATTTGTTGCTTCCTAGGTATCTTGGTGATTAATGAAGTTTAAGAAGGGCACCTTCACTATTAATATGTGCCTCACATTGATCATGTTTCCAGCAATCATTAGTATTCATTAACAGCAGTCAACTTCTTAATTCCTTTTCGCTTAAGTCCAAATTATTGTAAGTTATTTACAACACTCTGTAGGAAAGAATAAAGCTCTTGGAATATCTTAATGGCTTATTCCCAGATCTTCATATACCAGCACTTCTGGGAAATAGATGCACACTGCAGAAATATTGTAGTTGCTAGTCCACAGAATTTACTGCACATAAAACTCTCTGTACAGAGTAAGCAGGAGATAAGTTTGCACAAGGCACACAGCAGAAAAAAAACAACATACAAGAAGGCAAAACAACTTCCTATTCCATATCTCTCTCACTCCTGTAAATTCAGTTTTGTAGCCTTCTCCATTGCCAGGCTGTCTGGAGCTGTCTCTCTGGACTATAGGTATTTTCTTACAGGGTCATTTTACCATACAGTATGTCAGTATCATTTCATCAGTAAGCTCCCAAGCCAGACTCATATCAGGAGCTCATCCAACACATCCATCAATTTAAAATACACAAGATCTCCTTTTCTTTTCTGCTCCCCTCCTCACTCTTACCTGTCAGTTCCAGCCAGCATTGATGACCATGCCACAAGGCATACTGCAACCCACTGGAGATGCTGGTGGAGCCTTCGTGAGACTGTATTTATGAAAGGGCAGAGGAGGGAGGAGAAAAAACATACTGGGAATGTAAGTGGATTTCAAAGACTTCTTATTCACGATTGTGTCATCCTCTTCATTCGAAACCTACTTTGGGATGGACATTCACTGGTCTTTCCAACCAGGTCTCTGACTGGTATTCCTTCTGATGTAGAAACTTGATTTGGATGAACATTTGTGTATCATAAAAAGAATAATATATAGAATATATATATAATATATAGAATATAAAAAGTAACCAAAATAACATTTGTTGAGAGCTAATTTGAAAGCCTGACAGCTAATAATGTATGCATGCTTGTACATGCGCCCCTCCAAGCAGTAGCTATTAATGAACCATTCTAACTACTTAAGTTTTTCTGTCAACTTTTCAGGCCCAAGAAGAGACTAGGCAACCTCAGACTTGACCATAAGAATTATCACAGAGTTATTGTCATTCACGAGCCCAGTTCCATCCATGGGTGAACTGTGGATTACCCTGTATGGACTGGCAGCAGCATGCAGCCAAAAACCAAAGCAGCATTTCAGCCTTCAGTTACAAAGACTGTGAGACATACCAATAACCTGACCTAGTCAAATGTTTAAGCAGTTAAGACTTTCATTTTTCACTGGATTTCTTTGCAGTAAAGGAACAGCTAAATAAATAATAAAGCAGGTTTTAGAGAAAGGTTTGAAAAATTAATGGAAATCTGAGTGATCAAATCTGGAAAATCTGATGTGAAGCTAGCTGCATAGCTCTGATCAAATCAGAATAGTCAGGGAACTGTTTCACAGCAATGCAGACATCTCTGGGAATACTTTCATAGTGACACCACTTCAGCACACTTTATTAGGCTTGTTAATATGCATTATAATCGTATCTGACAAATGAGTAAGTTTGGATCTATTCCAGAATGAATCTACATACCACTACAGTTAGTTTACATGCTGGCTTAAAACTGAAATTGCGCAGTAGATATAATTGCCTTCTGAAAAGTAAAGTATAAAAGCAAAATAAACCAACCAATAAAATACTTTGCTTTTCAGATGGTGTAACTCTTAAACCTCCTCTGAACCCTCACAGCACAAAACAGCTTATGGTGAAGGAAAAAAGTTGAGCAATTCCACTTCGCTCGTTCTGTTGCTGGGTTCCAAATGCTGGAGCAAATAAAAAAATGTGCATTTACAGCAGTAAGCTTTATTCTCACTAGTAGTTAAATACACAAAACAAAAAGCTAGGATTATTTAGCACTGATATTCAGGGAACTCAAGGTATCATTGAATACTAAAACTGCCTTACTGTTCTTTCTTCAACATCCTGCTTTTCCTAACTCGTGCTTTAGTCAACTGTGTTGACATTTCCTACACTGGGTCTCTATCTCTCTGGATGACCTTTTTTCATTTTTGATGCTTTCATCCTGATCAGCTCAGCCATTTGTGACACTGGCCGTGGGAGAGAAGAATTTTGTGCATGTAAAATAGTCCCCAGACTTTTTTGTTTTGAAGCCTGCTAGCATTTCCACACTTCCCACACATGTAAGCAGGCACAAAGATTAACAAGCAAAAGAATCTGTTTTCAGTGACTGAACTGGAACCTCTCGCAGCTCAAACTGTTGGATTTTGCTGACCAAACTTTACAAGCATTTTATCTCCATCGGAAAGTGAGTATTAAATTCTGTTTGTAACTATACAGTGCATGTTTCAGTACCATGGCCTGAGCAAGCATGTCCTATTCTTTGGTAGTAAGGGTGAAGAGGGTTTTAATTATAACTGCTGCTCCAAGATGCAGTAAGGTATTAGTATGAAAAGCAAACATCTTTTGTCTCTTTGCAAGCTGCCTGCATTCTAGCGCCACTGAATCACAGAATCACAGAATCACAGAATAGTAAGGGCTGGAAAGGACCTCAAGAGCATCGAGTTCCAACCCCCCGCCATGCCCAGGGACACCTCCCACTAAACCATGCCATCCAAGGCTATGTCCAACCCCACCTTCAACGCCGCCAGGGATGAAGCATTCACAACTTCCCTGGGCAACCCATTCCAGGGCCTCACCACCCTCACAGTAAAGAATTTCTTCCTCAGATCCAATCTAAACCTCCCCTGTTGAAGTTTAAACCCATTACCCCTTGTCCTCTCACCACAGGCCCTAATGAAGAGTCCCTCCCCAGCATCCCTATAGGCCCCCTTCAGGTATTGGAAGGCTGCTATGAGGTCTCCACACAGCCTTCTCTTCTCCAGGCTGAAGAGCCCCAACTTTCTCAGCCTATCTTCATATGAGAGGTGCTCCAGTCCCCTGATCATTCTCGTGGCCCTCCTCTGGACTTGTTCTAACACTTCCATGTCCTTTTTATGTTGAGGACACCAGAACTGCACACAATACTCCAAGTGAGGTCTCACGAGAGCAGAGTAGAGGGGCAGGATCACCTCCCTCGACCTGCTGATCACACTCCTTTTGATGCAGCCCAGAATACGGTTGGCTTTCTGGGCTGCAAGCGCACACTGCCGGCTCATGTTCATTTTTTCATCAACCCACACCCCCAAGTCCTTCTCTGCAGGGCTGCTCTCAATCTCCTCCCCGCCCAACCTGTAGCTGTGCCTGGCATTGCTCCGACCCAGGTGGAGGACTTTGCATTTAGCATGGTTGAACTTCATCAGGTTGGCATCAGCCCACCTCACAAGCGTGTCAAGGTCCCTCTGGATGGCATTCCTTCCCTCCAATGTATCAACCGAACCACACAGCTTGGTGTCATTGGCAAACTTGCTGAGGGCGCACTCAATCCCACTGTCCATGTCACCCACAAAGATGTTGAACAAGACCGGTCCCAACACCCATCCATGGGGGACACCATTCGTTACCGGTCTCCAGCTGGACACTGAGCCACTGAGCACTACTCTTTGCGTGCGGCCATCCAGCCAGTTCTTAACCCACCGAGTGCTCCACCTATCAAATTGATGTCTCTCCAACTTAGAGAGAAGGATGTCATGGGAGACAGTGTCAAAGGTTTTACACAAGTCCAGGTAGATGAGATCAACTGCTCTGCCCCTGTCCATCAGTTCCGTAGCCCCTTCATAGAAGGTCACCAGATTGGTTAGGCAGGATTTCCCCTTAGTGAAGCCATGCTGGCTGTCACCAAGCACCTTGTTGGTTTTCATGTGCCTTAGCATGCCTTCTGGGAGAATCTGCTCCAAGATTTTGCCAGGCACAGAGGTGAGACTGACTGGTCTGTAATTCCCTGGGTCATCCATTTTCCCCTTCTTAAAAATGGGGGTTATATTTCCCTTTTTCCAGTCATCGGGAACTTCACCTGACTGCCATGATTTTTCAAATATGATGGACAGTGGCTTAGCAACTTCATTTGCCAGCTCCTTCAGGACCCTTGGATGGATTTCATCCGGTCCCATGGACTTGTATACATTCAGGTTCCTAAGGTGGTCCAGAACAAGATCCTCCCCCACAGTGGGCCCAGGGTCCCCACCCTCACCGTCCCCGCGTCTGCCTTCCAAGACTTGGGTGGTGTGCTCAGAGCATTTGTCCGTAAAGACTGAGGCAAAGAAATCATTAAGAACCTCAGCCTTCTCCAAATCCAGGGTAGCCAGTTCTCCCGATAGCTTCTGGAGAGGGCCCACGGTGTCCCTAACCTGTCTCTTATCGGCAATGTACCTATAAAATCCCTTCCTGTTATCCTTAACATCCCTAGCCAAGTTTAATTCTAAGTGGGCCTTAGCTTTCCTAACCTGGTCCCTAGCTTCCCAGACAACATCCCTGTATTCTCCCCAGGCCACCTGACCTTGCTTCCACCTTTTATAAGCCTCCTTTTTCTTTCGAATTTTGCTCAGCAGCTCCTTATCCATCCAAGGAGGTCTCCTGGCCCTCCTGCTGAACTTCCTTCTAGTTGGGATGCATCGCTCCTGAGCTTGCAGCAGGTGAGCCTTGAATATCAACCAACAGTCTTGGGCCCCCTGCCCTCTAGGGCTGTATCCCATGGAACCTTACTGAGCAGGTTCCTGAAGAGGCCAAAGTCTGCTCTCTTGATGTCCAGGGCAGTGAGCTTGCTGCACGCTCTTCTCACTGTCCTGAGGATCTCAAACTCAACCATCTCATGATCTCTGCAATCAAGGCTGCCCTGGAGCGTTACATTCCCAACCAGCCCTTCCCTGTCGGTGAGGACGAGGTGAAGCATGGCACCTCTCCTTGTCGGCTCCTCTATTACTTGCAGAAGGAAGTTGTCTTCCACGCAATCGAGGAACCTTCTGGATTGCTTGTGCCGGGCCGTACCATCCCTCCAACAGATATTAGGGTGGTTGAAGTCTCCCATGAGAACAAGGGCCTACAAGCGTGAGGCTGCTCCTATCTGCCTATGGAGCGCTTCGTCCAGCAAGTCCCCTTGGTCAGGCGGTCTGTAACAGATCCCTACAATAATGTCACCCATCACTGTTCTCCCTTTAACCCTGACCCACAAACTCTCTGTCGAGTGCACACCTGTCCCCAGACAGAGTTCCATACTCTCCAGCCTATCCCTAACATAAATAGCAACTCCCCCTCCCCATCTGCCAGGCCTGTCTTTCCTAAAGAGCCGGTAACCTTCCATTCCAACACACCAGTCATAGGTGCCATCCCACCATGTTTCTTTAATGCCTGTGATATCATGCCCCTGTAGACGTGCACACATCTCTAATTCCTCTTGTTTATTCCCCATGCTGTGGGCATTTGTGTAGAGGCATTTGAGCTGAGATCCATTTGAAGCCGGCTCATTGGCTGGAACAGCTGGAATATCCCTACATTGCTCCAAACGTTTACTATAGGTGCTACTAACCGACTGGGTGTGTTGGGATGGAATGATGCCCCCCTCCCCCAACACATCTAGTTTAAAGCATCCTTGACCAGCCTGGCAAGCCTCCTACCAAATCCATTCTTCCCCTTCTTTGTCAGACCAGCTCCACCAGCCCCCAGTAGACCTGGTCTACTATATTGAGTCCCATGTTCAAGGTACCCAAACCCCTGACTATAGCACCACCCTTCTAACCATTTATTAACCTGCCCAATCCTCCTAGCCTTTTCAAGGTCCTGCCCTGTATCCTGGAGAATTGACGAAAAGACAATCTGAGCTCCAGAGCCCCTAACCACCTCTCCCAGAGCCCTGTAGTCCTTCTTTATAGTCTCCGGGCTACTGCTATCTATATCAGTAGCACCCACATGTATTACCAGGAGTGGGTAATAGTCAGTGGAACCGACTAGAGCAGGCAGCTTCTCGGCCACATCCCTGATCCGAGCCCCTGGTAGGCAACACACCTCCCTTGAGGCTGGGTCAGGCTGGCAGATGGGTGCCTCTGTGCCTTTCAGATTAGAGTCCCCGACTACTACGACCCACCGCTTTTTCCTGGCAGCACCAGTAGTGACCTTCTTTACCAGTGCACTAGCTGGTTGCGCCTGGTGGGAGCGCTGTTGCTCATCAGTCCCCTGCAGGATAGCAGAGCGCTGTTGCCCATCTGCCCCCTGCAGGACAGCAAAGCGGCTCTGGCTGGGGACAACAGATGTAGGAGGAAGCCCCTTGCTTTTAATTACCCCCTTCCTCCTTTTTTTGTTGTTTTTTTCTGTCACCTTTTCCCAGCTTCCTGGGTTA
This sequence comes from Amazona ochrocephala, assembly GCA_039720435.1. NCBI lineage: Eukaryota > Metazoa > Chordata > Aves > Psittaciformes > Psittacidae > Amazona > Amazona ochrocephala. The sequence goes on from CM077909.1 coordinate 11,450,975, forward strand.
GCAGCCTCCTTTCCTGGGTTAGTAGCCTCCTTTCCTGCAGGGGCAACAGTAGACACTCGAGGCCCCGGAACAGTTTGGTCCCGGAGCAAGCAGTGCTGCTCCCCCTCAGCTTCCCTAACACCTTTCATCCTGGTAACAGCTTCCTGCAGTTCAGCCACCTGCTGCAGGAGGACCTCCACCAGGGAACGCAGAGTGTAGCCCCGCCCATTGCTCACCCTTCCCTTAGGATACCCCGAGCTCTGCACTACAGTCTCCTTTCCCATCGGCTCCGTTTGGGTGCCCACGCTGGCCACCACCGGCGCAGCCAGAGCAGAGCTCCCAGACCGAGCCTTGCCCGTACAGCGAGTGTTCACCATCCCGCTCACCACCCCGCTCGCCTGCCCGCGCGAACTGCTGCGCAAACTGCTTCGAGCCCGCCCTGCTTCGAGCCCGCCCTGTTCGCCGCGCTCCGGGTCGCTCGCGCTCCCTGGTGCAGGTTTTTAACCAGTCAGGTCTGCCGCGGGTCCTCCTGACGCCGCCCCCTCTGAGTCAGCCGCTCGCCTCCGCGGAGCTGCAGGCTCCCGGGCAGGCCTTGTCGAGGACTTGAAGCTCCCTCGGGGCAAGTTGCTGCTCCGAGGTGAAGCTCGTAGTCGCCGAGCCTCCCCCCCCCGATCAGGCGCTGCAGGCCTCCCCTCGCAAGACAGTCACCTCAGCAATCAAGCTAAAGAAAGAAAGGAGCAGTCTGAAACTTCGAAGTACCAAAAAGCCGACTTGTCAAAAGAAGAAGAAGCTGATGGTCAGTAAGAAAACAGATAAGTTAGTGTTCATGAGTGATAAAAAGCTGATGCTTGGGAGAGCAGAACTAACAAAGGCTGCTTAAGGAAGCTTAGGTTTCATAGTACATTCTTGCTGGGGAACAGCACATAATCATAACATCCTTACAAGAAGGGGCTAAACAACTAGTATGTCTTAACTTTTAAAGATACGTTTGCTTTTTCCACTTTTATTTTGAATATGTTTTGTGGAACCAGCATGTGCTGAGAGCAGGAACAGAAATTAAATTTCACTTTCTGGAAAATTTTTCTTTTCAAGAAAAATAAGACTGAATCAGGGCAGTAAGCCAAAACTTTGAAGTGTGTATTTATTGCCAAACTATGTCATTTCTAGAATGAAATATCCACTCCAAGGTAAGAATCTATTTGCTAAACTGATGAGTGGTCACACTAGAACAGGACATCAAGCAGCTCTGGCAGCTCTAGATGAGCATGAATTAAATACCTGTCAGTTCCATGGCTGCTCACCTCTGCCTAGCACATTAGATGTTATTCTGACTATGGATCTTAATTTCAGTATGCACCTGCCACAACTTCTATCACAGCTTGTTAAGGAACTCCCACAGTCAGGAAATCTGAAGACAAGATGCCAAACAAGTTGGACAGCCTAGCAATCTAGTCTAGAAGCCATGTGTTATAAAACTACATGGCAAATGAACCTCAATACTTGACCCCAAGAAGTGCTGGGAACTTGGCAACCCATCGGCATTCATGTAGGGCCAGATGAGTAATCTAAGAGAAAATGAAGCTTCATTATGAGCTCCCAAAAAATGAAACCACTCATGTGAAGTACTTCCAATCAGATAATTGGGCAAATTTGACAATTGAAAATGTCCCAAAATAGAATCATAGAATAACAGAATAGTTAGGGTTGGAAAGGACCTCAAGATCATCGAGTTCCAACCCACCTGCCATGCCCAGGGACACCTCCCACTAAACCATGCCATCCAAGGCTATGTCCAACCCCACCTTGAACACCACCATGGATTAAGCATTCACAACCTCCCTGGGCAACCCATTCCAGGGCCTCACCACCCTCACAGTAAAGAATTTCTTCCTCAGATCCAATCTAAACCTCCCCTGTTGAAGTTTAAACCCATTACCCCTTGTCCTCTCACCACAGGCCCTAAAGAAGAGTCCCTCCCCAGCATCCCTATAGGCCCTCTTCAGGTATTGGAAGGCTGCTATGAGGTCTCCATGCAGCCTTCTCTTCTGCAGGCTGAACAACCCCAACTTTCTAAGCCTATATTCATACAGGAGGTGCTCCAGTCCCCTGATCATTTTCGTGGCCCTCCTCTGCACTTGTTCTAACAGTTCCATGTCCTTTTTATGTTGAGGACACCAGAACTGCACACAATACTCCAAGTGAGGTCTAACGAGAGCAGAGTAAAGGGGCAGGATCACCTCCCTCGACCTGCTGGTCACACTCATTTTCATGCAGCCCAGGATACGGTTGGCTTTCTGGGCTGCAAGCGCACACTGAAGCTGGCTCATGTTCATTTTTTCATCAACCCACACCCCCAAGTCCTTCTCCACAAGGCTGCTCTCAATCTCCTCCCCGCTCAACCTGTAACTGTGCTTGGCATTGCTCTGACCCAGGCGTAAGACCTTGCACTTGTCATGGTTAAACTTCATCAGGTTGGCATCAGCCCACCTCACAAGCACGTCAAGGTCCCACTGGATGGCATTCTTTCCCTCCAGTGTATCAACCGAACCACACAGCTTGGTGTCATCGGCAAACTTGCTGAGGGCGCACTCAATCCCACTGTCCATGTCACTCACAAAGATGTTGAACAAGACCGGTCCCAACACTGATCCCTGGGGGACACCACTCGTTACTGGTCTCCAGCTGGACATTGAGCCATTGAGCACTACTCTTTGCATGTGGCCATGCAGCCAGTTCTTTATCCACTGAGTGGTCTACCTATCAAATTGATGTCTCTTCAACTTAGAGAGAAGGATGCCATGTGACACAGTGTCAAACACCTTGCAAAAGTCCAGGTAGATGAGATCAACTGCTCTACCCCTGTCCATCAGTTCCCTAGCCCCTTCATAGAAGGCTACCAGATTGGTCAGGCAGGATTTCCCCTTAGTAAAGCCATGCTGGCTGTCACCAAGCACCTTGTCGGTTTTCATGTGCCTCAGCATGCCTTCTGGGAGAATCCGCTCCAAGATTTTGCCAGGCACAGAGGTGAGACTGACTGGTCTGTAATTCCCTGGGTCATCCATTTTCCCCTTCTTAAAAATGGGGGCTCTATTTCCCTTTTTCCAGTCATCGGGAGCTTCACCTGACTGCCATGATTTTTCAAATATGATGGACAGTGGCTTAGCAACTTCATTTGCCAGCTCCTTCAGGACCCGTGGATGGATTTCATCCGGTCCCATGGACTTGTATACATTCAGGTTCCTAAGGTGGTCCCGAACAAGATCCTCCCCCACAGTGGGCCCAGGGTCCCCACCCTCACCGTCCCCGCATCTGCCTTCCAAGACTTGGGTGGTGTGGTCAGAACATTTGCCGGTAAATACTGAGGCAAAGAAGTCATTAAGAACCTCAGCCTTCTCCAAATCCAGGGTAGCCAGTTCTCCCGATAGCTTCTGGAGAGGGCCCACGGTGTCCCTAACCTGTCTTTTATTGGCAATGTACGTATAAAATTGCTTCCTGTTATCCTTAACATCCCTAGCCAAGTTTAATTCTAAGTGGGCCTTAGCTTTCCTAACCTGGTCCCTAGCTTCCCGGACAACATCCCTGTATTCTTCCCAGGTCACTTGACCTTGCTTCCACCTTTTATAAGCCTCTTGTTTCCTTCAAATTTTGCTCAGCAGCTCCTTATCCATCCAAGGAGGTCTCCTGGCCCTCCTGCTGAACTTCCTTCTAGTTGGGATGCATGGCTCCTGAGCTTGCAGCAGGTGAGCCTTGAATATCAACCAACAGTCTTGGGCCCCCCTGCCCTCTAGGGTTGTATCCCATGGAACCTTACTGAGCAGGTTCCTGAAGAGGCCAAAGTCTGCTCTCTTGAAGTCCAGGGCAGTGAGCTTGCAGCACGCTCTTCTCACTGCCCTGAGGATCTCAAACTCAACCATCTCATGATCGCTGCAGTCAAGGCTGCCCTGGAGCATCACATTTCCAGCCAGCCCTTCCCTGTTGGTGAAGAGGAGGTCAAGCATGGCACCTCTCCTTGTTGGCTCCTCAATTACTTGCAGAAGGAAGTTGTCTTCCACACAATCGAGGAACCTTCTGGATTGCTTGTGCCGGGCCGTACCATCCCTCCAACAGATATTAGGGTGGTTGAAGTCTCCCATGAGAACAAGGGCCTGCAAGCGTGAGGCTGCTCCTATCTGCCTATGGAGCGCTTCGTCCCGCAAGTCCCCTTGGTCAGGCAGTCTGTAACAGATCCCCATAATAATGTCACCCATCACTGTTCTCCCTTTAACCCTGACCCACAAACCCTGTGTCGTGTGCACACCTGTCCCCAGACAGAGTTCCATACTCTCTAGCCTATCCCTAACATAAATAGCAACTCCCCCTCCCCGTCTGCCGGGCCTGTCTTTCCTAAAGAGCCGGTAACCTTCCGTTCCAACACACCAGTCATAGGTGCCATCCCACCATGTTTCTTTAATGCCTGTGATATCATGCCCCTGTAGACGTGCACATATCTCTAATTCCTCTTGTTTATTCCCCATGCTGTGGGCATTTGTGTAGAGGCATTTGAGCCGAGATCCAATTGAAGCCGGCTCATTGGCTGGAGCAGCTGGAGTATCTCTACATTGCTCCGAACGTTTACTGCAGGTGCTGCCAATCGACTGGGTGTGTTGGGATGGAATGATGCCCCCCTCCCCCAACACGCCTAGTTTAAAGCATCCTTGACCAGTGTTGCAAGCCTTCTACCAAATCCACTCTTCCCCTTCTTTGTCAGACCAGCTCCACCAGCCCCCAGTAGACCTGGCCTGCTAAATTGAGTCCCATGTTCAAGGTACCCAAACCCCTGAGTATGGCAACACCCTTCTTACCATTTTTTAACCTGCCCAATTTCCTAGACTTTTCAAGGTCCTGCCCTGTATCCTGGAGAACTGATGAAAAGACAATCTGAGCTCCAGAGCCCCTAACCACCTCTCCCAGAGCTCTGTAGTCCTTCTTTATGGTCTCTGGGCTACTGCTATCTATATCAATAGCACACACATGTATTACCAGGAGTGGGTAATAGTCAGTGGGACCAACTAGAGCAGGCAGCTTCTCGGCAGCATCCCTGATCCGAGCCCCTGGTAGGCAGCACACCTCCCTTGAGGCTGGGTCAGGCTGACAGATGGGTGCCTCTGTTCCTTTCAGATTAGAGTCCCCGACTACTACGACCCACCGCTTTTTCCTGGCAGCACCAGTAGTGACCTTCTTTACCAGTGCACTAGCTGGTTGTGCCTGGTGGGAGCGCTGTTGCTCATCAGCCCCCTGCAGGACAGCAAAGCGGCTCTGGGTGGGGACAACAGATGTAGGAGGAAGCCCCTTGCTTTTAATTGCCCTCTTCCTCCTTTTTTTTTTGTTTTTTTTTTTTTCTGTTACCTTTTCCCAGCTTCCTGGGTTAGCAGCCTCCTTTCCTGCACAAACAACAGCAGACACTCAAGGCTCCGGAACAGTCTGGTCCTGGAGCAAGCAGTGCTGCTTCCCCTCAGCTTCCCTGACACCTTTCAGCCTGGTAACAGCCTCCTGCAGTTCAGCCACCTGCTGCAGGAGAACCTCCACCAGGGAGCACCGAGTGCAGCCCTGCCCATTGCTCACCCTTCCCTCAGGACAGCAGTGCAGGCGCTCTCTATACCCTGAGCTCTGCACTGCAGCCTCCCTTCCCATCAGCTCCGTTTGGGTGCCTACACTGGCCACCACCGGCACAGCCAAAGCAGAGCTCCCAGACCGAGCCTTGCTCGCATGGCGTGTGTTCACCATCCCACTCACCACCCCGCTCACCTGCCCGTGTGAACTGCTGCGCAAACTGCCTCGAGCCCGCCCTCTTTGCCCGCCCTGTTCGCCGCGCTCTGGGTCGCTTGCGCTGCCTGGGGCAGGATTTTAACCAGTCAGGTCTGCCGCCGGTCCTCCTGGCGCCGCCCCCTCTGAGTATACAAGACTTATGGCCAGTACAACCATCTATGAAACAAATGTAAAGGAAAGCCTCATCTTTATGTAGTTCTCCTTCTTTGCTAGGTCATATCTTCATTAACTCTAAACACTATAAAAAGAATATAAATGTCCGTTCCCTCCTACATGAAAACACTCTTTATTGTAAAGTCAGCATTTAGTACAATGTAGTTTGCTACCATACTACCATGCGACCTGTGCACATACAGCATGCTACAGTAACATACAGTAACATCAGCGTTGAGATTATTTTAAACCATACAAAAAGTTGATATTTATTGAGAAGAAAACTTGAACCTCTAATAATGCATAATTATTGTTGATGACAGAGAAAATCATGTATTTCAATTTGGGATTTAGGAGAAAACGCATCAAATCAAATGTATTTTCTGGATGACGGAGAACACATATAACAAGACCACACAGTGAACTAGTAACACCAGAATACAATTACAGCTAATCCAAAGACTGCTCTTCAAAAGCAAACACTTTTCAGAACTGCTTTGGGATCTATGTGGCAATTTAGAGGTGGATTCCTTAATGATGGACCTCTTGCAACAACAAGAAAAGCTCTGTGTCATAAACATGAAAAATGCTTACTTCTCCTTTCTCCTATAACACGCACGCGTTTTGGTTACCACCCTACACTAAAAGGATGTTTCAATTTCAAGCTCTTCAGAAGGCTGCCAAGAGTGCATTGCTCAATGATAAGTCTATTGTACAAGACAAGCAAGGAGAACATTACCTTTCTAAGTGGACAGGGAAGTACGTTATTTACAGCCAAGTGACAAAGCAAAATGCGGAAAATGTCAGAGAATCCAAGACAGAAGCATTAACAAATAGTCTGAAAAAACACTGCTTTATTTTTTTTAGCTCTTTCCTTCCCCCACCTACGTTTGCCTTTATATAGTTTGGAGAGTTTAAAACTGATACAAAATTTTCTAATTTAAGACTCAAGGCAAAAATGTCTCAAGATGATGTCTAGTCAAACAGTGATAATCACCAACTATTTCAGGAGAATGAAGAGGAGGATGGTTAAAGATGACCTTCACCAAATTTGACACCTCTCAATGATAAAGGTGTGCAGTAATGTTGACTAAGGGGTGCTTTGAGATATGCAAATGCACTCTGATGTACAGTTCCACAAGCGATTGGCACAGGCACGATCTTAATGGCACAGCCACGATCTGATTGGCACAGCTCACAGGACTAGAGTGCTACAAGGAATGTGGTCTCTCTACGAAGGTCAGGTGGGGAAGGCAAGAAAGAGGGCTAACAAGCAGCTTAGTCACATGTGGCTTTGCAGCAGAACTGTCACAAGCTAGTTTAGATCTTATGGGCTAGAGAACAGACAATCATGGTGGATGTCAGATATGGATTACCCGATTAAGAAGACAAGGTAGGTTGGCCCTTAAAGAACTGGAGTCTGCCACATGAGCATAGGCCCCACTTCTCACTGGGAACATAATTGTTGAGTATTTGCTGGAAGGGTAATATGGCAGGACACAATAAATCCAGGAGATTTGTGGAGAGAGCTAATAAGAATTTTTTCACACAAGTTAACCCGGAAGGCCTCGCTTTTGGACCTACTACTTCATAAAAAACAAAAACTGCTTGAGGATGTGGACATCAATGGTAGCTCATCTGCAAAAAAAAAAAAAAAAAAACCACAAGATGGAGTTTAAGATACTGAGAGAAGTGAGCAAAACAAACAGCAGAATTATGACCCTGACTTCAGGAAAGCAGATTTCAGATTGTTCAGGGATCTGCTTACCAGGTCACAATGGTACTTCCCTAAAGTGCAAAGGGGTCAGGAGAGCTGGCTCACACAAAAGCAGGGTCTGGGGTAGTGCAGCGTTTCAGTCAAGGTAGGTTAAACTGCGAACTGCTTCAGCAAATGGACACATACACATCCTTATGACTTGAGGGAGCCAAGAGAGCTTGTCAATAGCATTGAGAGGCCATTCACTATCATCTGTGAAACACTACAGGAGCCAGAAGAACGAGCAATGGACAGACCCTGAGCAATTTGCTTGAAGTCTTCACCACTTGGGGGGTGCTGAATCAGATGACCTCCAGAGGGCCTTCCAAACTAAATCATTCTGGTTTTAAAACTAAACTGAAGATACTTTGGCAAAATGCAGGGTTATTTGGAATATCAAGGTCAATTTTGAAAACAAAAATAAGAATGCAGGTACATGAATGAATATTAGTTTAATCTTTCTTCCACATGTTGTATGAATACTATGATAATCAAAATATAAATATACTGCATTTCAGAGGGAGAAAAAAAGCAAACATAATACATCTGTTGATAAAAACACATTTCTTGGCACAAAAGCATAAATTATAGAATATTTAGTGTTGGAAAGTACCTTAAGATCACCTAGTTCCAAACCCTTGTCATAGATAGTGATGCTTCAGCCAAGACCACATCACCCGAGGCTCTGTGCAACCTGGCCTTGAATACTGCCAGGGATAGAGCGTTCACCACTGCTTTGGGCAACCTGTGCCCGTGTCTCATTACCCTCACATTAAAGAACTTCTTTATATCTAACCAGAACTTCACCTATTTAAGCTTGAATCCATTACCCCCTGTCCTATCACTACAGCCCCTGATGAATAGTCCCTCTCCGGCATCCTTACATCCCCCTTCAGATACTGGAAGGCTGCTCTGAGGTCTCCACGCAGTCTTCTCTTCTCTAGGCTGAACAGCCCCAACTTTCCCAGCCTGTTTTCATGCGGGAAGTGCTCTAGTCCCCTTGTCATCCCTGTGGCCTCCTCTGGACTTGCTCCAACAGCTCTGTGTCTTTCTTAAATTTAGGACACCAGAATTGCACATGAAATGAAAACACTGTATCTGTATCTTTCCTTTTTTAAATATCTTGTGCAATGTCTGTTATGGCATTTATAACAGTCTACCACAAGCAACAGATTGCAGGCCTAATATTCACTGCATAGAAAAAGATATTTTAGCAAGTATTTTGTGAAATACTAGTCTCCTGTTTTTCATTATGTTTCTCTCATTCAAGTATCTAAGCACTAGCTGAAGGCCCCTAAAATGCATCTGGAGTATTCCAGTATCTTCACTGTAAACTGGATCAGATTCAAATATCAGGAGTGGTAACCCAGAGTGAAACAATCCCTCAATAAAAGTAATGAAAAAAAAAAAATCCTTCATAAATTAGAAATTGTAAGATTGCCTTACTTCACTACTTTCTGCAGGCTTTGTGGTGGCTAAACTCCCTGAAAGACTGAGGAGAAGTACAAGCTTACTCAAGAAAAAGAAAAAAAAAAAAAAAAAAGAAAAGAAAAGCAAAAATCAAGCATGTTTGGTGGATAATTACAATTAGTTTACCCACAGGAAACTTGTGTCCCTCCATCAGAAACCCATGTAAATGTTTTAGTTTGTCTTTACAGTATGTTTTGCTTACACCTGAGAGTAGAGCTCTGGGTTGGTGAGCCTCTGACCCACTGTCACTGTGTTCATAGTAACAGATACCATTAGTTCTCACAAGGAAGACAGCAAATAACAAACACCACTCCTCAGGTGGCCCTGACCTTGGAACGAAGACATACAACTGACAACTGCCAATTATTTCCTCTTTTGTGCATGTTTCCCTCTGGGGCACACACAGTATCCACTGCAGAACATTAATAAGCTCAAAATGCCTTCATTCTTTTGACGTGGATGCTGCCCAAGGAATTTAATTACAGGGTTGGGGTTTTGGGGGCTTTTTATTTAGGAATTTACATTTGTAAGCATCAAGCAAACAAGAGAGATGAAAAATAAAAGAAAAAAAAATGTTAACATTGGTAACAAAAAAATAGACATGATGTATAATGTTTATAATAACAAATCAGTATTACTCACTGTGTTTAAAAACTGGAGTAAATCATCATGGCAAATAATCATCTGCCTCTGTAAAGGGACCAGAACAACAGCTCAAGAGTATTCTGGGAGTTTGCTGTGATCTCGGCCAAACATGGCATGTAAGCACGAGTTAATTTTAAGAACCTGCACAACCCTGGTGACTTCACAAAGACATGAAAATGTACAAAGTACATCTTTTAACTGATAGCAGTGACATTGTTCACTTGTTTAGAAACTTTTGTTTTATATAGGTATGTTGAAACAGAGCATGCTTCTTCGACCCCAATATTTTTGGAACTCTTTCAAAACCCCGATTATTACATCACTGGTATTAAAAATCTGCTTGTTCATTTTATCATGCTACCTTGTGACAGTAATTACTGGTGAGCCCAATCAAAATTATCATGAACTTTATTTTAAATCACAGGATGCCTCTTTTCCAAGCAGCTACCAGAGCTCATGAGTTGGGGGTATGGGGCACTCAGTGCAGATTTCTAGTGACAAATTCCATTTTGCCACTCAGGAAAGAGCTCCTAAATTGGTATCAAAAAAATAGAGGCATAGTTGAATTCTAAAGCAGAAAGCCCTATAATTCAATGTTAGCATTTACTATTACCTTCAAGAAGTACTGACATACCTGGTTTGCTACAAAACACCACCTTCCCTTCAGGAAAAATCAAATGCTAAAGGAATGACTCCAGATATTTTCTGATACTTCATAAGTCTTACCTATGGAAATAAGAAATTCCAAACATGTAGAGTAAAGTTTGAGAAACAAGCAGCACAAAATGAAACTCCATCAGACTAACCATTAACAAAATGCTTAAAGTTTGGTAGTCTAGTATCTCAAGGATAGTTTCAGTCCCTTGCTTCAAGTAAGTACACACTTAATGTACTCTTTAGACTGAAGGGTTATAATGCTGTTTTTGTTCAGATACTGCCCATTTTAAATAAGCACAACTGTAAATGGGTCTCCCCCTAAATCCAGCAAACAACTGCTCTTCTACAGCTTTTTGCAGTAGTTTGCATGTGCATTGCAATATGTACAGTATTGCTGATGATAAATGTTTGCACAGTAGGAACTCCATAATAAGCTGCAGAGACACTTAGTTAGTGCAGCAATTCACTACAGACAGAAAGAATTCTAGCCATGAAGTTATCTGTCTACACAGATCTAGGAAAAGAAGGAAAAATTACATCTTTGCTAAGGTAAATAATGTTCCAAACATACCAAACCATGTAAATCATTCCAGAAGAGCACATGTTCATCTTCATGAACAGACTATGCACTGACAGGCGCACCATTCACAGCACTGGCACGGATGTTAGAAGTTCTCTTTGTTTTTACTTGAGTTTCCAACACTATGCTTCCTTCTTATGGATGAATTGGAGAGAGTAAACCAACCCAGTAACACTAACTGCTACCACAGAGATTCTTCTTGTATTCCATACTCAACAAATATATGTTTGGGGGGTTTTTTATTAACTAATTTCATAAAGTAAGACTTGCAAAAAGAGCTTTTGATAATAGCCAGCCAGGGGATACAGTCCCATGTCAGTTAAGTCCAAAATAATTCACACTGAAGAAAAAGAGTTAAACTATACATTCAAAGATGATCACTGAACCAAACTAGCATCATTCAGAAAAGAGATCTTTAAGTCACTGTGGCCAGCTCTCTAAAAAAAATATAATTCTCCTGGATTTAAACCCAAGGAAGACTGACACCTCATACTGCAGCCATTCTGGCAATTCATCTCAAAAAAACCCCAAAAGCAAACAAACAAAAAATCCCAAAAAAAACCCAACAAATGAGATAATTGGAAGAAGCGTAGTTGAGGGGAATAAGTAGTTTAGAAAAGAGAGCATCATAAAAGGACTGACAAGGACTGTTCAGCATGAAAGAGGCATTGGAATACTGCAAAGATGTATAAAATCATGAATAATAGTGAGGAAAATAGATGTGGAATGAATACTCACTGTTTCTAACAGTACAAGAACTGAGAAATCTTCAATGCAATTATTAGGGAGCATATTAAAAGTCACAAAGGAAAGTAATGCTTAAAGTAATTTTTAACACAATACAAAAATTGTGAAATTCATTGCCACAAGACACAGCAGAACATCAGAATATTTCAGTAAACTAAAAGGTGTAATTCTGACATGATTCTGCACTAGTCACAATCAAATGCAATGAATGCTTTTGAAAGCAATTTCTAACTCAGTAAATCCCTGACATTATCTGCCGGAAGCTTCAAGAATAAACAGGGGAAGGGACACTCCCCACCTCCACCATTTCTAATACTTTTTTCCACAAACGTGAAAAATCTGCAGCTGCAGGTATGAGAAGCAAGAAACAACGCGACAACCCTAAAATTCATGGAATCTCCTTCAGAAAACTGAAGAAAATCAGTCAAAGCATGCTATATTACTGAGATGAATTAACTAATTAATTAAATCCTAAAAGCAGAAGTGCTGAGGACTGAAAGATAACAGAAACTACCCCTTTCAATGACTTCTGTGTTTTCAACACTTTGCATAACAGTATTAGTTTCTAATAAGGGCAGACAAAATTGACAAACTAATAAAAAGCATTTTTTTGAAGTAATTTCTCAAAACAACATTGAAGTCTCAAACTCACTAAGCCCACTGACAAACTAAACTTCTCAAAATCCTGCTTAAATAACAAGCTACCTATTTTATATCCTGAATAATAAAAGTTTATGCCATACATTTCTAACCTTGTAATACTGAAAAAAATGACAGACCAGAGATATGAAACCGTAAGAAACCCCAAAAGCCCCAAAGTACCAAATTAGAGCAGGTTGATATTATTTTCTTTCTCTTCACTGACAAGCTTAGTGAGTACCCTTCTGGTTACAGTTAACAGGAATTGATACAGTAAGTCTTTGTTCTGAGGAACTATAGGAACTAGAACAAAAGGAGCTTCACTTCCATTTAACATCATTTATACATATACAGTAACTACACCAATTGCAAAGAAAGCCTGTATAACAAAAAAGTATTAAAATTATATGCTCTCTGCATGCTATGTTTAAGCTAAACGGAGACCCCAGAGAACCACCTAGAAACATAATGGGTTTATACAGTACCCTCGAAATATTCACAGAATTCAGTGCTAATTTACCATGTCTACAGTTACCTAATGAGCAATGACCATGCTGCAAATAATCCATAGAAGAAGACTATTCTTATACTCTATTAACTTCAAAACGGGATGACTGCAAAGATCTACCGTCACTCAAGATGCAGCTTAAACAGTTACACTTTCATCGAAACTGGAGGCTTGGCAACAGTTAAGATTCTAGTAAGAGTTTAGCATTCAAAAGCATTTGTCTGGAAATGCAAATGTAGAGCATGTCTGCATTAATTATTTCCCATTTACAACATCTAAAATAAAATATAATCATTTGAGCTGTATCTAAACTGCAAGAGTGCCAAAAAAAGGCGTCCCAGATGCCTAAAGAACTGAAGGACTGAGGTAGTCATCTTGATCCTATAATCATATGCTTCCTGAAAACACTTTCAGACACTTCATAGGTTACAAATGCCTCTCTAGCTGAAATGCTGCTTTAAGGGAAACACAGAAACACAAGTTAATCCAACCTGCAACAACAACAACTCTTAGCTACCACGGTCATAACTATCATTTCCATGTGAAGTTCGAGTCTGCACAATCTAAAGCTGCTCCAGAATGTGTGTTGTGTCATAAGAGAAAAGCCTGTTGAGCTGACATACTCTGTTGTGCAGAGAATGACCATAGGTCTTTCCACCCACTCTTATAATGCAACTGACTTTGTGCATATCAAAGAGTCTTCTACTGGATTAAAAACATTTAAATTACTGGAGAAGTCTTCAGTAAATAAATTCAACAAATTTTATGATCTTAATGCAGTTTTAAACCCATAGATTATTATCTTATCAAAAACCTTGGTGAGATCTCATAATTTGCGGTTGGAGACAATCGAATTAAAACACTATCTGGGAAATTATCCATGTGGGTCTTCATGAACCTCTTCAACAACTTGTATTTTCTCAATTTATATCATACACTACTTTTTTTTTCTGACTAGGAGGTACAACTCGCATGAGAAATCCCCCTGTTGCTAAAAATACTTTGGAAAAACACTTTTTCTGTTTGCTGTTGCAATTTCTAATTGATATCACTAGCACTTCACGTTTTGGATCTATTCTTACGCTTTTGACAACCTGTTTTAGCTATGAATTTAAAAATAGAAATGTGTTCCTCAGGAGATGGAAGCCTTTTTTTTTTTTTTTTTTTTTTTTTAAGGTATCCTAGAAGAATATGGCATTGGTATTATAAATCATGATGATTACTCATACCAAGAATTGTAAGTACATAGTCTCAGTTGAAACTACTAATTACTACTAATGCCATGATTCCTATTTCGTAACCCAAACACCTATTATGTATGAAATACTTTACAGATTAGAATAGTATTTTCCATAAATTTCTGTCAACTCTTTTAGCAGAACTCCCCAGTAGTACTTTAATGTACCCTTGCTTTTAAAACAAAGTCTTTTCAGGCTGCAAACATTTACTTATTAATTTTCAGTCTTTCCAGTTTCCTTGCTCTGGTTTCTCATAAATCACTTTCCTTGGGAATCCCTGAGGAATCCCTCTTTACCCTAAGGAATACCTCCTTCCCGTCAGTAGATTTGAACAGGGAATGTTGTTCACTTCTAAAAAAAGCCCAGCTCTGACATAAAGCTCCAAAAAATAATGAACAGAACCCAGCAAACCAAGCCAAACAAACCATTAGCCCCCACTCTAAAATCTTTCAGATCATTATAATTAAATGCTTCATATAGCTGCTATCCATCATATTTAAAAAACCACAGCAGTCAGGTGAAGTTCTTGATGACTGGAAAAAGGGAAATAACACCCTTATTTTCAAGAAGGGGAAAATGGAAGAAATGGGAAATTGCAGACCAGCCACTCTCACCTCTATATTTGGGAGTATCATGGAGCAGATTCTCCTGGAAACCATGTTAAGTCTCATGAAAAAATAGGTGGTTGGGGACAGCCAACATAGCTTCACTAAGGACAAATAATACCTGAACAATTTTGTGGCCACCTATGGTCAGGCTACAGAACTGATGGATGAGGGCAAAGCAGTGATGTTGGTCCACCTGGACATGTGCAAACCGTTCGATACCGTCCCGCATTACATCCTTGTCTCTAAACTGGAGAAACATAAATTTGATGGATGAACCACTCAGTGGATAAAAACTGGCTGGATGACCACATGCAGAGAGTTGTGGTCAACAGCTCAATGTCCAATTGGAGACCAGTAACAAGTGGTGTCCCTCAGGGGTCAATGTTGGGACCAGTTCTGTTCAACATCTTTATTAGTGACTTGGAAAGTGGGATTGATGCTCCCTCAGTAAGTCTGACAAAAACGCCAAGCTGTGTGGTCCAGCCGATATAAGGAAGGGAAGGGATGCCATCCAGAGGGACCTTGACACACCTGAGAGGTGGGCAGATGCCAACCTGATGAAGTTTAACCATGACAAGTGCAAGGTCTTACGCCTGGGTCAGAGCAATCCCAGGCACAGCTACAGGTTGGGCAGAGAAGAGATTCAGAGCAGCCCTGCACAGAAGCGCTTGGGGGTGTTGGTTGATGAGAAAATGAAAATGAGCCAGCTTCAGTGTGTGCTTGCAGGCCAAAAAGCCAACCGTATCCTGGACTGCATCAAAAGGAACATTACCAGCAGGTCGAGGGAGGTGATCCTGCCCTTCTACTCTGCTCTCCTGAGACCTCACTTGGAGTATTGTGCGCAGTTCTGTTGTTCTCAACATGAAAAGGACATGGAACTGTTGGAACAAGTGCAGAGGAGGGCCACGAGGATGATCAGGGGGCTGGAGCGCCTCACGCATGAATATAGGCTTTGAAAGTTGGGCCTGTTCAGCCTGGAGAAGAGAAGGCTGCATGGAGGCCTCATAGCAGCCTTCCAGTATCTGAAGGGGGCCTACAAGTATGCTGGATAGGGACTCTTCATCAGGGACTGTGGCAACAGGACAAGGGGTAATGGGTTCAAACTTGAACAGGGGAAGATCTGGTTAGATATAAGGAAGAAGTGCTTTATTGTGGGGGTGGTGACGCACTGGAACAGATTACTCAGAGATGTAGTAAATGCTCCATCCCTGACAGTGTTCAGGGTCAGGCTACACAGAGCCTTGAGCAACATGGTCTAGGGTGAGACATTCCTGCCCATGGCAGGAGGGTTGGGACTAGATGATCTTAAGGTCCTTTTCAACCAAAACCATCCTATGTTTTTATGATTGTATACTTCTGAGACACGTCCACAGTTACTAAGTAGATCAGGCCTGGGAAATCAGAACTACAACATTGTCTAAAACATGCAAGGACATCAAGTTCTTTATGTTTCAAGTAGGGAACTGGAACACTCCTTTGGACACCTTTGGAAAGAAAAAAAAATAGAAAAAAAAAATTCAAAGATAATACTCTACCCTGTCTGTACAAAGAAACTACCTTTAAATTTTTCAGGATCATAGTGAAGAACACCGTGAAAAACAAATATATCCTGTAAACACTTAGAACACTAAAATATACTGAGAAAAACAATCCATATGTGGTATAGTTCAGTAGCCATAAAATTTGTGAATAAACTTTCATACTTATTAACAACAGAAATCTGCAGCCCTCTGCCAAGCAACAGAAAAAATTAAAGTTATTTGTTTTGGTCTCTTTTTAATTCCCTCCCTAAAAAAACCACCAAAAATAAAACAAAAAAAACCCCACACCCCCCAAACCACACAAACATAAAAGTCCCAAACCGACAAACAAGCAAAAATACCAACAACATACCAGTAGAAAGTTCCTTTATTTGCTCTTCTCTAAGGTTTGAATTGAGAAAGTGAAGGATCATTGAACATATTTTGTGCTTGGCTGGTATGCAAAACTCTGCAGAATAGACATGAGAGATTTAGCAAGGGCCAGAGAAGAGAGTTTTGTCTTAAGGATAGCATAGAAAAGAAAATATATGTCAAGTTCACAACAGATGTTAGAAGGCTTATCAGGAGATTAATCTGGTGAAATAGCCTGGAACACAATACATTCCTACATCTTGTAAGATGCTTAGCAAGATGCATCAATATCAAGTAAGCACAAGGAGAAAGGGAAATTTTCTTGTGCTGTTTCTATTTCCTATGTATTCTTTAACCTATTCTGAATCTGTGCTTTTGCTTCTTAAAGAAGCTACATCTCAGAGCGTATCAGCCAGCTCTCTATCTCACTCCCACTTGTAATTCTTTCTTCCTACCAGGGACTGCGCTACTGTAACACTATAGATTTCGCTCTCTTTAGTGATGAATGATCCTACTCTGGACTATTACTTTCTTTTCTGTCAGACTTCCACAAAATATTAGCTGGCACAGGCTATGTGTACAACATCCGACTGAGGAAAGCAAGAGCATGAGAGTTCACAAGACAGTGTGAGCCCACAAGAAGAGTTTGCAGTTCCTTCTCTAACAGCCTGTAACTGGATGCTCCAAAAAGCATGTGGTACGACAATGCATTTCATTCTTTCTCCTATTTTCTATTTGGAACGTAGAATATGGGTTTTCACATCAACACTGGACTTTCAGCCACCATGTTAACCACACAAGAAAACAGAAAAATACCTCTGTTTACTTAAATACTTTGAAAAATAATTGTCACTCCTACTTTATTAAACGTTCATCAACCAATTTAATTTCTCTTCTTGGAAGCATAAGAAAAGCTAGTATTGATTACACCAGATCATTTCAAGTAGCGGATATGTATGCTTAATATACTGCCTTTCAAAATATATAGTTGAAGGTGTATTTTTTTTTATATATATCTTCATTCTTCACAGCTAATTTCAATTTAAAGTTTTTGCACTGCATTTTCAACTTCTGTTTCTGTGTTTTTCACACTTAACCCATCACTTTCATGCTTTCTCCAGTAATTATAATTGAAATTTAAAGTTCTTGATAGCAGAGTCTGTAATTGAGTCTGCATAAATTAGACAAAATACTATGGAAACAATCTTTTTTGAAGACTGAGAATCACAATGTTCATAACAATGTATAAAGGAAAAGCAATTAATACACGTTACTGTGGGGTTCATGGCTTAATATTAAAAGCTACTGTTGAAACATTGCAAACCTGCTACTTCAAGAGATTAATGAATTGGACAATAAGAAATCCCATCCAACAACTCAGCTTCTTTTTCATCAAATGATATTAAAATACATCTTTAAATTGTACCCTGAAATTCTCCTTAACCTACAAGCAACATAACAGAGATAACTGTTTTGCCAACTGGCAAATCAACCAATCTTTTTATTATGTTAATGTTTGTATGTTTTAACATCAAAATTATTTGCATTGCTTTACTGCCTTTAAAGGTCATATGTTCAAGTCAATTCAGGAGCAACATTAGCTTATTGGCTGACGCTAAGTTCACAAACACCAAGCTATGAGAAATTCCAATTTATCTGGGATATGCTCATGATTTCATCAACTTCCCAGCTGAACTATATAACGTGATACACTGGACCACGAGGAAGTGAGCCTTTCTTGGTCAGTGTAGTATTATGTGCTACGTAGAGCATAACACGTGTCCAGATGTCCACTTTCAAAGTAAGTAAGAAAGTGCTCTGTCATGCAATCCAAGGGTATCTAAAAGGCTCCTTGATGTCCAGGATAAAAACCATGGTCAGCAGCTTCTGGCACTGCTTAGTCCTCAGTAGAAAGCTCAACTACATGTGGGACTAAATGTTTGAGGTAACTCTCCCAGGAAACAAGCACAATCCTGTCTCAATACACTCTGCTCCAAGTGCAAAGACTATCTTTCCCAAACCAAAACACTCTCACTTCAATAAAAGACAAATAATAAAAAAAAATTAAAAAAAAAAGAACATTTATATCATGACTAACAAAAATCATTTCACTACACATATCACTATCCACTATATGCATCAACAGTCAGTGTAAAAGGTCAACCAACCCATAAGAGACATAATTTTGATTAATGTTTAATACACTTTGTGGCACTTCCATTATTTCCTGCAATACAAAGAATTTTAGCAATCTAGGTTTTCCTGTAGTCTTCATTTCTCTAAAACTCGATTTACAGAATTTTATAAAAACAAATAAAGAGAAGACAAGACAAAAAAAAAAAAAATCAAAGGAAGACAAAACCAAGCTATCCTCCTCCACAGAATAGAATGCACAAAGCATTTACCAGTCAAATCAAAACAGCAGTTCCTGATGAATTTCTAATTCATAGAATCATAGAATCATAGAATAGTTAGGGCTGGAAAGGACCTCAAGATCATCTAGCTACAACCACCTGCCATGGCCAGGGACACCTCACACTAAACAAGGCCACCCAAGGCTCTGTCCAACCCGCCCTTGCACACCGCCAGAGATGGAGCATTCACAACTTCCCTGGGCAACCCATTCCACTGCCTCACCAATCTTTCAGTAAAGAATTTCTTCCTCAGATCCAATCTAAACTTCCCCTGTTTAAGTTTGAACCCGTTAGCCCTTGTCTTATCACTACAGTCCCTAATGAAGAGTCTCTCCCCAGCATCCTTATAGCGCCACTTCAGATACTGGAAGGCTGCTATGAGGTCTCCACGCAGCCTTCTCTTCTCCAGGCTGAACAGCCGCAACATTCTCAGCCTATCTTCACATGGGAGGTGCTCCAGTCCCCTGATCATCCTCGTGGCCCTCCTCTGCACTTGTTACAACAGTTCCATGTCCTTTTTATGTTGAGGAAACCAGAACTACACACAATACTCCAAGTGAGGTCTCAGGAGAGCAGAGTAAAGGGGCAGGATCACCTCCCTCGACCTGCTGGTCACGCTCCTTTTGATGCAGTCCAGGATACAGTTGGCTTTCTGGGCTGCAAGCGCACATTGCCAGCTCATGTTCATTTTTTCATCAACCCACAACCCCAAGTCCTTCTCCACAGGGCTGCTCTCA
This sequence comes from Amazona ochrocephala, assembly GCA_039720435.1. Classification (NCBI taxonomy): domain Eukaryota; kingdom Metazoa; phylum Chordata; class Aves; order Psittaciformes; family Psittacidae; genus Amazona; species Amazona ochrocephala. The sequence goes on from CM077909.1 coordinate 11,470,803, forward strand.
ATATCCTCCCTGCCCAACCTGTAGCTGTGCCTGGGACGGCTCTGACCCAGGCGTAAGACCTTGCACTTGTCATGGTTAAACTTCATCAGGTTGGCATCAGCCCACCTCACAAGCGTGTCAAGGTCCTTCTGGATGGCAATACTTCCCTCCAAAGCATCAACCCACCTCACAAGTGTGTCAAAGTCCCTCTGGATGACATTCCTTCCCTCCAACGTATCAACGGAACCACACAGCTTGGTGTCATCGGAAAACTTGCTGAGGGCGCACTCAATCCCACTGCCAATGTCACCGACAAAGATGTTGAACAAGATCAGTTCCACCTATCCCTGAGAAACACCTCTCGTTACAGGTCCCCAGCTGGACATTGAGTCATTTGTCACAACTCTTTGTGTGTGGCCATCCAGTCAGTTCTTTATCCACCGAGTGCTCCACCTATCAAATTGATGTCTCTCCAACTTAGAGAGAAGGATGTCATGTGAATCAGTGTCAAATGCTTTACACAAGTCCAGGTACATGACATCAAATGCTCTGCCCTGTCTATCAGTTCCGTAGCCCCATCATAGAAGGCCACCAGATTGGTCAGGCAGGATTTCCCCTTACTGAAGCCATGCTGGCTGTCACCAAGCACCTTGTTGGTTTTCACGTGCCTCAGCATGACTTCCAGGAGAATCCGCTCCAAGATTTTGCCAGGCACAGAGGTGAGACTGACTGGTCTGTAATTCCCTGGGTCATCCTTTTTCCCCTTCTTAAAAATGGGGGCTCTATTTCCCTTTTTCCAGTCATTGGGAGCTTCACCTGACTGCCATGATTTTTCAAATATGATGGACAGTGGCTTAGCAATTACATTTGCCAGCTCTTTCTGGCTCGAGCATGGATTTCATCTGGTCCCATGGACTTGTATATGTTCAGGTTCCTGAGATGGTCTCAGACCAAATCCTCTCCTACAGTGGGCCCAGGGTCTTCATTCTCACTGTCCCCGCATCTGCCTTCCAAGACTTGCGCGGTGTGGTCATAGAGTTTGCCCGTGAAGATTGAGGCAAAAAAATCATTAAGAACCTCAGCCTTCTCCAAATCCAGGGTAGCCAGTTCTCCCGATAGCTTCTGGAGAGGGCCCACGGTGTCCCTAACCTGTCTTTTATTGGCAATGTACCTCTAGAATCCCTTCCTGTTATTCTTAACATCCCAAGCCAAGTTTAATTCTAAGTGGGCCTTAACTTTCCTAACCTGGTCCCTAGCTTCCAGACAACATCCTTGTATTCTTCCCAGGCCACCTGTCCTTGCTTCCACCTTTTATAAGCCTCTTTTTTCCTTCAAATTTTCCTCAGCAAGTCCTTATCCATCCAAGGAAGTCACCTGGCCCTCCTGCAGCACTTCCTTCTAGTTGGGATGTATCGCTCCTGAGCTTGCAGCAGGTGATCTTTGAGTATCAACCAACAGTCTTGGACCCCTCTGCCCTCTAGGGCTACATCCCATGGAATCTTACTGAGAAGGTTCCTGAAGCTCATGACAAGCACCAATAAAAATGACAAAAGACAAAAAGCAATGTTTATTTATTTGCTTCATTTTTGACCCCTAAACATTTGTCCCTGGACTTGCAACCACATGGAACACACCAGGAAGTGTGAGAAAGGATGAAGAAGCAGCTGAAGCATCCCAAGCACCGACATACGCTTTGTCTGGATTCTAACTGGCACTAACACATGCTTGCCCTTAAGCCCCAGATTTTCCTTCCACTGCCTTCACAAACCTTGGCCTTCATTTTAGTCTCCCGTTCTTGCCCTTCCTTATTCACTTCACTGTGCTCTTATTTCTTACAAGTTAATTAATTATGGAATTTCAGTCTGATCCACATTTCCAGCATTAGATCCTTATATGTGAGTCACACTACCAGATTTACCTATTTTCCCCTATCTACCCTAAATGTAGAGTTTACTTTTAAAAGTTTTGTCAGTAACACACAAGTATACTGTCTTAGCTACCTTATTTAATGGGCATTGTTTGTAAGAGCACATTACACTCATGTACTTCACAAAAAGCAAAATTTATACCTTCACTCATACATCTAAAGAAGAAAATTAATCTTAGAATGGATTTTTTTTTCCTTTTTATTTTTTTTTTTTTTTTTACTTATCTTAGCCTTCATTGAATCTTACAGCAATTTTGTTGTGGAATAAAACAGTTCCCACATAAGCTAGAAGCTCATTCTGCATTCTAAGATTTGAACTCTGCTTAATGATTATAATTTTCTATTCAGTTGTTCATTGAAAACACTAGTTTTGGATACCAAAGAACTCACTTTTGAATTAAAACAGGATCCTTGGAGAATCTAATAGCATACTTCCCATAGTTCAGAGTTTCTGAACAAGTCAGCTTTTATCAGCAATAACTGAAATTGCCAAAATCAAAAAACAGAACTGATGTGATTGCACACTGTGAAACCATTTAGTGACAGCACAAACATGGTACACTGCAATTAGTTAGCTAACTGTTGTTACAGAAAACCCGTGCAGTGTACTGCTACCTCTACATAAATTCCAAAGAAGTGCTTATATTGCATTCTTTCGATTCTACTTCCCATCCCTCCAGGAGCGGAGGGAAGAAAGAGTGGGGAGTGAGTGAGAGAGCGATTGCGTGGCTGAGAGGCTTTAACCACGACAATTACTTGCAGAGTCATCAAAATTAAGTGCTTTGGTTTGCCCATCTGTGCTTTAATTAACTGATTCATAACTTTATGTCACTGAACAAAGATACCTGAAATGTACTGAAGTAAACCACTGTGTTATTCAAAGACCATTATTCAAAATCTGTAACAGAACCATCATTTGAAATTTCAGATTTTCAGTTACTTCGACTTGTGAAAAATCACTCTTAAGGACTGCCTAAGGAATTCTTTAAAAGCAACCTTAAGATATTTCAGAGCCATTCTCTCTTAGTGAACATCTTTTACTTCAAAGAACTGAGGTTTACAAAAGGTCATCCCCTCCATGTGACTTCACAGCTGCAAAGGTGGAGAAAATGAGTGGTTAAGAAAGAGAAGAAAAGCAAAACATGTTCTTACACAAAACCCACTCTCTCAAAAAAAAAAAAAAAAAAAAAAAAAAAAAAAGGAGGGGCAACACTTTTTTGATTTTTGAAATACAAGAAACAAGCAAATACACTTCTTTTATTTTTGAATTACATTTTATATACCTTGTATATACTACTTAACTTTAGTCTGGCCTTTCTCCTGCCCATGAACTCAAAATGCGCACAAAGGACATGAGTACACACACAAAGGCAAGAAACCAAGAAACGCACATTTTTTTTTACTTCAGAAATTTACCCATGATGACAAAGCATTTTATTGCTTTACAAGTAGCAGCATTGCTCAAAACTTTCACCTTTACCAGTCAAAACTAGAAGACATAAGGGAAACTGTGTAATATTAGCAATTTTCTTTAGCCCAAATTCTTGCACTGCAGGAAACCAGTGTGTATCAAGGAAACTTAGAGGAAAAAAGAAGTGATAGGGAACTTTTCCCTTATTTTTAACGTGTAAAGGTGAAGCTCCATATTTACATAATTTAATACTTCAATTGGCTGATTTTACAGATTCAGATGTCCTACTTTCCAAAGTAAGATTAAGCACACAGATTCAGAGCATCATATTTAGTATCTTCTTTGCCCGGTTCTCTCCAATTCTCACTTGCACAGGTATCAAATTATGATTCAGTCATTAAGCCAGTTTGAAGAGTGTCAATTGCTCCTGTTACAAGGACAGTGTGAAGGACATGCTCACTTGAAACTGATCTCCCTTCACAGAGCAGGAAACAAACAGCGAGACACAGTATCTGTTCATCTCTCCAACTGTCTCCTCCAACAGCTCCAGATGCTAAAGCTCTCTTTTTTAGTGTTATTTTGGACCATACTTCATGCGATTGTTCAGGTGGGGGCTGAGGGTTTCATACCATTCTCCTTCACTAAGGATTCCTAGTCTCTTGTACCTTGTTTTCCCAAGCACAAAAAACTTACGATTTCTAAGGGTAATGAAATTCTTGATCACTGCAGCTGCTCAATGCAGTCATTACACACACAGAAGGCAAGTCTAATCTATTTGGAAGAAGCTTTCCTTAGAATTTCAGAATGGCACTGCACGTGTGCACCATATATACTCATCTTTCTGGAGAGGGGCTGACATGGGGTTGAAATGGAGTAAATACACAATACAGCTTGGAAAACATAAGTGAAGGATAAGACCTACATGCACTTGCTTTGAATTCTTTACCCCTAACTGGGATAATTGAATAAACTATCAGAAACCTCCCCTACAATAAGGGAAACAACAATGGAAAATGCAGACTTGGAGGAGAAATGTAAAATAATTCATACTGATTAATTATGACTGTAATTAATTTGCTATCAAAATAGAGAAAAATTTCCACTTCACTTTCAATCACTTCCAGCTCCAAAGGCCATTGTTCCTAAACAGAAAAACAAAATTCCATAACAATTCAAATACAGTACACATGAAATAACGTTCAGAATTCTCCATTGGAAATGTCATTTGAAATGGACAGATCGTCAAGAAATCTCTTTGTACAATTTCTGTAGCTTCAGATGATTTATTAAAAAAAGGCAGAGAGTATTTATACTTACACAGTATTCATTTGAACTGAAGAGTAACCAAGTGAAACTCTACACACATTTGTGGGGCATTTCTCATACACATGTACACATGGTTTTCAACACAAATAATCTGAAATATTTTTTATAAATTCAGAGAAGGGCATTACAGCATACTAACTAAACACAGCCAGTTAAATACACATTGACTGCCTGTATTTATTACTATGGTTCAGCCTATAGAAGAACAGATGGTTTCCATGTGTTCCAATCAAATATTCTCAACTGCCTATGTGATCATCTGCAATAGGTTCTTTGACTGAAATAGCTGATCTTTAGCATTCTGTACTTCTTAAATTTGACCTGCTTCTTGCAGCTGTTTTGACTTGTGGCAACTGCTGCTGGCTGATGGCCAGCAGCCTCTTCCTCAAACTTCAGTACAGTTATCTCAGCAGCAAATTAAAAACAGAAACTGTATTCCTTAGGATAGCATAGTCTAAATTCTGTTCTCCAAATAATCCCTACAGATGCATGCAAGCACAATTAATAATTCAACTATTAACCAAAAATGAAAGGCTCATTTAATCTCATTTAAGACTGGTACAGTCTTACAACACATAAATGACTGGGTTTAACCTACTGTTTAAATAACTTTTTAAAGAGCAAAGTAATTTAAAATACAAATACATAATTTACACAGAGGCAAATAATATTAAAATCTACCTTCTATTTCTCTTGTCCATTTTTTTTTTTAGTGCCAAGACTTATAAAAGCAATCTATTACACTCTGCATCTAAGATTATTTAAGTGGAAAAAAAAAAAAAAGCACATTACTGAGTTATTTAACTATTATTCATTGCAAAGAAGCAGCAGAGTTTTATTTTCAGTTTAGTTTCCTACTACAACTAAAGTTGGATATTATAATAATATAAATTCTCTTGCCTAGTAAGTGCAAGAAAATAAGCATACTAGCATTGTCAGGAACTGAATGAAGATAACGTACGTTTTTAACTACGTGAAACAAAATTTGAGAGAGTTTTCCTTTAAATAAAAGGGTTAAACATCAGGGGAATCGTTAGCATAAAGAAGGGCTAACTTAAACTGTATGATCAATCTAAAAAAAGGCAGGAAGAGCACAAGAAAGAGCACAAGCACAAAACCCCAAATGTATTAACAGAAATCTTAAGTTCTTTGCAAATTTCGGTTTCTGCAAATGAGAACACATGTAACTACAACGATGCATGTTTGCCTAATAGTGAAATCTTCCATGTAATTTTGAATAATTCATTAATAGACAATGTCTGAGGGTTTGTTATTTTTTTTTTTTTTTTATTTTCTAATTTGGACTTTAAAGGTGTGGCTTAAGGAGGCTTTTATTACATCAGATTGCTCATTGGTTATATTGTAACACCTAAAATCTCTATTAGCTAAATGAGGACAATTAATTTCTTGGAACAGAATGAAAACTACTGGGTTGTTTTTCTTCTTTCTGTGTGTGTGTGTGTGTGTGTGCAGTGAAACAAAAATATATGGGTAACTATAGGTAATGACAGAAGTCGTTAATCATTGAGTTCATTGCTCGCATCCACCCAGAGTTAACAATAGTCAAAAATTTCCCTGTGCATGCTAGCAAAATATCTTCAAAGATAAGAAATAAAAAAAAAAAAAAAAAAAAAAAAGAAGTAAAAATGACACCTGACTGACACACTGGAAAATGGAAGTGTGAAAGGGGAAGCGAGAAAAAGAAACACAGTGAGATACAATGGGATGGATGCACTCTAACCCCACACTGTTCCGAATTCTAGGTCAAAAAGCAGAAGGTTACAATGCATAAACCAGGAGTTTCCGTATGGGGAAGAGGAATAATAATAAAAAGGACAGCATACTCCCAGGGCTGCCAAAAGCAACCGCATGAACAAGGAGGAGAATCATAGAATCGTAGAATAGTTAGGGATGGAAAGGACCTTAAGATCATCTAGTTACAAACCCCTGCCATGGCCAGGGATGCCTCCCATTAAACCATGCCACCCAAGGCTATGTCCAACCCCCCCTTGAACACTGCCAGCGATGGAGCATTCACAAGTTCCCTGGGCAACCCATTCCAGGGCCTCACCACCCTTACACTAAAGAATTTCTTCCTCAGATCCAATCTAAACTTCCCCTGTTGAAGTTTGAACCCATTACCTCTTGTCCTATCACTACAGTCCCTCATGAAGAGTCCCTCCCCCGTATCCCTATGGGCCCCCTTCAGATGCTGGAAGGCTGCTCTGAGGTCTCCACGCAGCCTTCTCTTCTCCAGGTTGAACAGCCCCAACTTTCTCAGCCTATCTTCATATAGGAGGTGCTCCAATCCTCTGATCATCCTCGTGGCCCTCCTCTGCACTTGTTCTAACAGTTCCATGTCCTTTTTATGTTGAGGACACCAGAACTGCACACAATACTCCAAGTGAGGTCTCAGGAGAGCAGAGTAGAGGGGCAGGATCACCTCCCTCGACCTGCTGGTCACACTCCTTTTGATACGGTTGGCTTTCTGGGTTGCAAGCGCATACTGTAGCTGGCTCATTTTCATTTTCTCATCAACCAACACCCCCAAGAGCTTCTGCACAGGGCTGCTCTGAATCTCTTCTCTGCCCAACTTGGAGCTGTGCCTAGGATTACTCTGACCCAGGTGTAGGACCTTGCACTTAGCATGGTTAAACTTCATCAGGTTGGCATCTGCCCACCTCTCAGGCGTGTCAAGGTCCCTCTGAATGGCATCCTTTCCCTCCAGCGTATCAACCGAACCACACAGCTTGGTGTCATTGGCAGAATTGCTGAGGGAGCATCAACCTCACTTTCCATGTCACCAACAAAGATGTTGAACAAGACCGGTCCCAACACTGATCCCTGAGGGTCACCACTTGTTGCTGGTCTCCAGCTGGACAGGAGGATTCCATGTTAGAAGGATGTAAACCCAGATTTTCAAAGGTTCTTCAGTACCTAACTGAGCACTTAGATGCAAGGCATGTTAACAGTTGACTACTCTCATGGATTAATGAGCTACATAGTAGTTAAGCCACTCAGCTCCTCAGGGACCTAAAAGGGTACTGTGAGTCATAAACATTTTTTCGGTTATTTTATACCAAACTACACGTAGTATTTACAGGGTTTGGTTATATTCATCTAGTCCTGACTAGAACCTAAAATCTTTGTAATATTTAGGTTTGGGAATGTCTACTCAGAAAGTATCTTAACAGTCTGTAAAACCTCAGATAACACTGATTCAAAAATTCTTCCAAACTTTCCATTTTCATCTGTCCAAAGTCTCTACTTTAGTTTATTATTTGTTTGTATTGCCTGTTAATTAAAAGAAGAAAATAAAAGGAATAATTACTTAAAACAATTGGGGTAAAGCACTTGGATGAGTTGAGGTAGGATGCGAAAGCAAGTCCCTCCTACAACTTACTTCGAGCAAGATACTGGATATAAAATCATGAAATCATGTCAGAATGGTTTGGATTGGGAGAGATCTTAATGCATATCAAATTCCAACCCCCTGCCACAGGCAGGGACACCTTCCACTAGACGAGGTTGCTCCAAGCCCTGTCCAACCTGGCCTTGAACACTGCCAGGGATGGGGCAGCCACAGCGTCTTTGCACAACCTGTACCAGCACCTCAGGACCCTCATAATGGAAAACTTCTAATCGAAATTTGCCCTCTTAAAGCCATTCCCCCTTGTCCTGTCACTACATGCCCTTGTAAAAAGTCTTTCTCCAGATTTTTTGCAGTCCCTCTTCAGGTACTGTAAGACTGTTTTAAGGTCTCCCCAGAGCCTTCTCCAGACTGAACATCTCTAACTCTCCTAGCCTGTCTCCATGGGAGAGGTGTTCTAGCCCTTAGAAAACCTCTGCAGCCCTCCTCTGGACTCACTCCAGCAGGTGCACAGCCTTCTTAAGATGGGGGCCCCAGATCTGGACGCCGTATTGACTGCAGTCAATGCTCTCATGAGAGCAGAAGGGAGAATCCCCTCCCTTGACCTGCTGCTCATGCACCTTCTGATGCAAGCCTGAAGCACGGCTGGTTTCTGGGCTGCAGTCACACACTGCTGGGACATGCTGATCTTCTCGTAAACTAGCATCTTCGAGTGTTCCTCCTTAGGGCTGTTCCTAAGCCCTAATTTTCAGGCTATAGAAGATCTCAGGGCTGACCTCACTCAAAGTTTTCCTATTTCTGCTATTTCAGATTGTAAAATAATTATCTTGTTGCTAAGCAAAGTACCCAGAAGACACATCGTGTAGTGGTCAGGCACTCTGTAATGCTCAAATGGAAAGAACACCTGTCTGCAGCATACGAAATAAGAGTGAAATCAATATTGTACGTAAATGAACTTGATTTGAAGTGTGCTTGACAAGCTGGCACCAGCACCAATACAAATTTAAGTATGAAGGACTTAGGAGACCTTAAATTGTGTGTCTGGAGATGTATCCTTTGACTCACACACTGTGTCTTCCAAATTTTTGCATTTCTCCAAAGTAGGTCAACAATTTCAGTCAGCCCTCAAGATGTTAGGAACTGAAAGTACCATAAACGACATATCTACTTTTCTGTTTCCAGACAGTGAGAGGAAGCAGGACTTAGTTTTCTCCTAGATGCTTTGGAGAAAGCACATACCTTAAAATTTTGGCCAGAGGCAAGGCAGATCTACTAAACTGGTAAAATCTTCACTGCGTTTGAAGACCAGGGAATAAATATCAGGTAGAATATCAGTAAACATCTTAAAATACTTTCAAATCAACAAAGATCAAAATAAGCTGAGGAGCACAGGAGTGAAGTTTAAGGGAAGGTAAATTAAAGAAAGAGCACTGAATAAATACAGAGGGTAAAAGGTATAGCTGCTTGCTGGAGAAACAAGAGGTGCTTGAAGGTCTATGGGGATTGATTATTCAACTTAATTAAAATACCTTAGTTACGTAAGAAGTTCCTGCTAACTTCAAAAATATGGTTATGCTCAAAGTGCTCTGCAAAACCAAAGCCTAACAATATGGAGAAAATAAACACCTTCTTCATTACCAGAAGGAATTTGTGTATTCAGTGTTACTTAATTTCATAAATACTTAATCATAATTATAGTCACTAGATGGCTTTTTAAAAGTAGTTAGTTGTTAGGATGATTGGCAGTTTTTCCTTGCTGTTGATAACACCTAATGATACATTGCAGGATGGAAAGCTACATTAAGAAATCCAAAAATACATTCTGTGTACTCACCACATTAGATAATTCTAACTTTCTATTTCCACGGACATTTTATTGATACTTCCCACTAAAAGAAGGCTTATGGATGTCAAAGGTTTTCTAAGGATGCTTTTCAGATGATTTATTCAAAGCTTGCTTCAAAAGATTTTTAGGTGTTGGTTGTTTCCCCACACACACTCTATAGCTCAAATAACACAATCAGCAAGCTTCCAAGATGCCAGCTAAATTACTTCAGAATTTAATTAATTTATACGTCTCTAAATAAGAATCAGAATTACTATGTACAGCTCAAGTCTTGAATTAAGAGAATGTTATGAACTGTTGGTACATGAGAAAGTATCTTCAATTGTTTGTGCTAGAGGAAGAGCATCTAAACAATACTAAAGATTCCAAAGCCAGAAGAGAAATATGGGGTCAGCCTCATGTAAGAGAATGCAGCATACACACATTAGATTTAAAATCTGTTTTACATAGTCACACTCACCCCTCTAATAGCCACACTGCAGACCTGCTAGCAGCCCAAGCAGGGATGCTTCCAAACCTTACCTTTTTTTCCTTCTCTTACCAGTGTTTATGCCTTGATCCTACAACACTGAGCATATACACTTAACTTTAAGCAAGTAAGAAAAGCTCCTTACTGATGTGTTGTTTTTTTTTTTTTTTTTTAGTTAATTTTAAATAGAGGCTTTTGTTGCATTTAATTATTCCTATTTTGCTTGACAATCACAAACATAATTCTTAATAGAAGGAAAAGAGAGTATAGCATTTCATCTAGATTTCTACTCTTTTTTTTTTTTTTTTTGTATGCTCTCTTTAATTCCAATGAGAACTTTGCTCTAAGTTATACATAATTTAGTATTTTTAGTCTGTACAAATACAGCATATCAATAGAACAAACCAGTTACTGCCTAAAAGTTTTAAGCCTTACTTCTCCCTGGAATTTTAAAGAAATGCTTGATTTCTGTGAAAGTTAAGTTTTCATTTGTTCACAGTACCATTGGTAAGCACTGATAGGGCTACACATGCAAAATTCAGGCTACTTTGAGTTCTCAAGAACCCACATGTAGAAGCCACACTTTGAACACCTTTTCCTGTACTGAGCATTCCTTTAGAAGTACATCTTTTTGTGCATTAAAAATACAGTAAGAAGAATAAACAAGAGTTCTTCATGAAGGGCACTTCAGATACTCTGTTGTAGATGGTTACAAGAAACAGGCTGACTGGATCCTCTTTCCTGTCCTTGAACAGAGTAATGAGATTTTCTTTCCTACACATATTCCAAGCTCCAAGACTATTCCTAGGCTGCTGAGCACTGCTTCACATCAACATCAGTCAGCAGCCTCCCACTTCACTCATGCATGCACTACAAAAGTCTGTGAGCCCTGATGTATGTCCAGTTGCTTAAGCATTCCTTAACCTTATCCCCTTCTACCACAGGAAATACATCCTTGCTCTAGACTTCCCCCTGGTCTCCAGAGCCCCTGAAGATTTCTGAAGTCTGATCTTGCTAGTAAAGACTGAAATGAAGGAGGCGTTCAGTGCCTCAGCCTTTTACACATCCTGTGTCACTAGGGTCCCAACCCAATTCAGCACCAGGCCCACATTCTTCCTATTCTTCCTTCTGCTGCTATGTACTTATAGAACCCCTTCTTGTTGCCTTTGACAACCCTAACCAGATTTACTCCAGGGGGGCTTTGGCTTTTTCTAATCCCATCTCTGCATGGTCAGACAGCTTCTCTGTATTCCTCGCAGGCATACCTGCCTTTGCTTATACCTTCTGTGTATTTCGTTTTTATGTCTGAATTTTACCAGGAGCAACTTGTTCATCTATGCAGGCCTTCTGTCTAGACTTCCTGTTCATTGGGGTAGACTGCTTTTTAGCTTGGAGGATGTGATCTCTAATATTAACCAGCTTTCCTGCAACCTGCATGCCACTAGGCCCTATCCATGCTCCCGTGGAACGCATTCTTAAAGAGGCCAAAGTCTTACCTTCCAAACAGGGCTTGAGGTTTATCTTCTTCAGCAAAGAGGTGATTCTGTAAGTGTGGGATTCCCCATCACATTTCCCTCCACCCCCCTCCTCCAAGCTTAATATTACAGAATCACAGAATAGTTAGGGTTGGAAAGGACCCTCACATCACCTAGTTCCAGCCCCTCTGCCATGGTCAGGGATGCCTTGCACTAGACCATGTTGCCCAAGGCTCCAAGGAGCGGCAAATAATGTTACATCTATAATGTTCAAAGTAAGATTTGAACCATCTATAATGTCTCTCTCACTGACACTAGTTTACCATCAACTTTGAAAAGACCGATATCACATTCCTATTCCATGGAGGTCTCCTGATGCTCAGATGAGTAATTAAGACTTGCATTTTTTGGACATTAGAATGAAACTAATAACTATTGTTGGACTAAGAACTAATTAGCATACCAACTACATTAATAGTTGCTCTTCAGTCACTTCTAGAGAGGCAGACTTCATGCCTCCCTTACAAAAATTTAAGATATGAAAGAAGTAATGTGGTATCTACAAGCAAGTAGTCCATTAGCTGCTACTACACACAATGACTTAGGTGTAATTTCTGTCTCAGAAATACAAAGTATTGGTTACTAACCCAATATGGGAATTCATACAATATGAAAGAATGTAGCAGAACAACAACATAGTAATTTCCTTGGTAGTGTTAGGTTGACAGTTGGACTCCATGACACAGGTTTTTTTCGAGCCTAACAATTCTATGATGCTATGATTATCCAGAACCCCTAACACCTATATACTTGCCAAAGCACCTTATATTGCCTACTATTAAAGACAGAATTACCACAATAGACTGATGTTTGTTTCACCACGGAATAAATCCTTAAATTCAAACAATAAAGAAAACTGAGCCTCAACAAGGCATGTAGAAATCATCGCTAAACCCTAGGCAGAGTGCTAAGACTCCCTAAATGAACAGGGCTCCATCCTGCCTCTCTGCTCACCAACCCCAAGCCCAGTCTGGCTCCTTAACAACAGGAAAAGACTTCTTCCATAACTGGACATAGATCTGCCAGCCCCACCCAGAGGACAACCAAACCTTGCAGCTCTCAAGATTAGATACGCATCTACACAGCCCACGGTGTCACAGTGTACTAATGCTTTTGTTAGCACTGTCTAAGCTAACTAGGTCTAGTTGAGTAGAACAGAGCTGAGAACCCTAAGAGTTTTCCAGAGGTGAACAGGCTCCCATGCAGGATCTGGGGTATACAAACCAAGGAAAGCCTGCAGTCAGAAAATGCCCCATGACTTAACCAGTACCATCCTTTGTAATATTCCAAAATCAAATATACAAAACACCATAGTACTTGATGCCACAGAGCCTAACTCAAGTTATGTAGTATTAAAAATAGCCTAGCTGATCTATAATACAACATCAATTTTCCTACAGCAATTTTTTTAATGATGCTGAAAGAAGAGCCGCACCTTGTTCTAAAAATAAACAAAGTATTTTGCTTTTTCTGTAACCTCTGACAGCATAAAGTAAAATGATTCATTAAATGTCTACTTTATGGTTATTTATGAGATGCTAACTAGGTGTGTGATGTGCTAATTATTAAGAAAGCACACGTTTGGAACACGTCCAGGTGTCTTTCCAAATCTTTTTCCCCAGGTGCAGTTGTTTTTCAATTTCTTTCCGTTTGAATGAACATTACAGAACACACAATTTCTTCACTTAGTTTCATTGTTTCATAGATTTTTAACATTAAAGCAAATTCAGATCACCTGATCCCCAGCTATTCTACTTCACCTGGGCATGTCTATTACCAAATCCAAAAAATTATTTAAGAGAAAAAAGCTCACTGTATTTATGAAATTGAAAGAGACTAAAGAGACTACTAATACCTGAAGCCTCTGTAAGGGCAGTGAAGTAAGTACTTTGAAAGCTTCCAGAAGCAAAAGTTTAAAATTTTTCCCAGATTCATACCAGTCTAACTTAGGAGAACATTTTTTTCCTATTGTCAATCATACAAACCAGGATAATCTATGCAGGTATGTAGAAAAATACATGTCAGAACACTGACTCACGGCCTTTTCCTGGGCTGACTGAACAGTTTAAAGGACTCTAAACAGCAAAACAGGAGGGGTGGATCCTTGGAGCAGGAAAAGACTGAGCTGCATAGAGTTCCAGAGGCATAGTAAGCACTATGGGAAGCAAGAGGAGCCCAAAGGAGTGTCTTATGCCGAAGTTAAATGAGTTGGCAAGTCTTACTACATTGGAATGCATGATTTGAGGAGATCAATGTGCACACACCATTTCATGGGCTATTTAATAATCTGACAGTATGACTGTATCAAGTCTAAATGAAAATATATATTAAAAGGATTTGCTTATGCAGGCATCACTGTCACTAACTGCGCTGATGTGGACATGCCCGAAAATATGTTTAAGTAACAGTAGAATGCAGAATTAATCAATTTTGACACATGTTCAAGTGCAAAGTAGAAGGATCCATAGCACAGAACTGGGAAAATAAATAGAAGAGAAAGTACTACTAGGCAGTGATGCTATTTAACCTGATATAAAACCTTTGCTATCCCACCACTACCATTTTCAATGGTACTTTTATTATTTCATTGTCTTCACATTAAATTGGATGTTTACACACAGCATGATCATATCCTTCTGCTTCAAACAAGCACTAACTAATAACTGAGTTTCATGTTGCAGCAAACTGTAGGATGGAAAAGGAAGGTATTTTTCTGACACCAAATTTGAAATTAAGGCAATAGTAAATAACAGCAGGTAGCATATGTGCCCTAAGCCATGTTAGTACAGATAAGGAGCAAAGTATTCTCTGCACACCAAATAATCACTTGAAGTTGAATGTTAACATTTCCAAAAATAAAAAAAAAATAAATTTTAGATTTTAAATAAAAACATTCATCTTGCAGCAATGAAAAGAATAAAAGGTTTTCATTTTCAAAGTCTAAATCCCCAATCTTGCCACAGAAGTCTTAAATTAGTTTTTCACTTCTTAAGGATGCCTGCATACCTCCAAGAAGTTAAAATTTTGCATCTTTGCTTACAGCCTGCAGTTTTGTTGTTTTAACTAATTTAAGTTCTGCTACATATTCTAAGGCAATTAGTCACATACAACAAAGTACTTGGGCTGTGTTATAAGTGGCATATAGTGAGATAAAAAATTAATTTCATTCTACTTACCATTTAAATTAAGCAAAGGTTGTGGGGGTAAAGAAAGAAGGTTAAAGTCAGATAGAAGGTAGAAGTTTTGGGAAAACTCAAGCTTGTGAATTACAGAAATAAAAAAATATTACTAAAACATTTCACAGAACTTGCAACACATTTTGCCTTTTCTGAGCAGAATATATTTTTTTCTTTGTTTACATACACCAGTAAAGCAGTGCTAAAGGCAACAAAGAAGAAATATTCTAGTCCAGAAAATAAAAGAGCATTAGCTTGTTGTTGATGCAGGTAACTGTAGCCCTAATTTATAGTTCTAGTCAAGTAGACGTTATTTCTCATCTCTCCCCATGCTACCCTGAAGACATTGATGCAGATTTCAGTGACCATGGCACTCTCATTTAAAAAAATAAAATATAATCTGGTCAGTAGTTGCTGAATAATATATACTTTTGAATGATATATTATCAAAATTGAAGTTCGAGATAAATTTGAAACTAGCTTTGAGGCTTCATAATCTCATTATTTTGAAAATGTCAAAGTAAGCCACAAAGGAATCTGTAGTACAGGCTTAGGTTGCTGTTCTGGCCCAAAATCATAAAGTATCACTTTACCTTCACAACTGACGCTGCAAGTGATAATTCATGCAAGTAATTAAATACTAATGGGAAAAGCCTTAAGGTTTCAGTAAGTAAGAATAAGGATCAGACCCTTCCTTTTAAATGTTCAGAGAAAGAATCAAAGAACAATTATCAATCAAAATGAAAAACAGAATAAGTGAAAAACAGAAATCAATACTCTAAGCTCTTTTCTTTGAAGAGTCTGAGTCCCTGGGATGATGACCTTAGATTGGGTTGGACTACTTATTCCCACCAGCCACAATACATACAGCCCCAAATCAATCACCCAGAACCTGCTCCACACGCACTGCATTGCCAGCTGCGAAGTCTCAGGTCACACATATTTTCTCTGCATCTCAAAAGACCCATGGTGGGAATCCTCTGTTGAGCACATCAGAACAGACAAATAAGATTTATTAATACTAAGGAAAACTGAAGCACTGTGAGATTGTTTCTGTAAACCTGCTCACCACTCAGTACAGAAAGCAGGGAGAGTAGTTTAATACCTCTCACTTGCTAAGGTCCCTGCGCTGATCTTGCCGACCTTCAACCCACCTAGTAATTCAGAGAGTGTAGCGAACTCCCCACCTAACTTCACAGGATGTAACCACCACGAAGTTACATGATTACAACATGACTCAGGCTAGCCAAGTTATCTGGCTACTCAAGAGTTCGCTCAACATTGACACTTCCACCTTGTGCGCAGAAACTCAGAGATTTCTCTCCATAATTATTTTATCTAGAATTAGACACATGAACCACAGCATTTATGTTTAATTTTTTTTTTTTTTTTTTTTTTTTTTTTTTTCCAATCAGAACATAGATAAGAAAGCCTTGCTGGACTTTTAAACCAAAATAACAATGAGTACAGCTCTAGGTTTGCTGATGCAGATGCCTAGTTCCAGCCTCTGCAAAGCCTCTAACAGATGCATTACAAAATCCAGTGCAACTTACATCACTACAGACCTGAAAAGAATCTTTTTTATCCTGTAAAAGTCACAACGAGGTAGGCATTTTCTTAAAGACAGTATATGTATATATATATATAATCTTAACAAAACAATATATATATATATATATTTAAGCATTTTGTACCTGATAAGGTTTTAAGTATTCCAACGAAGAAACTGATTTGGGTTTGCTGGTTTTGTGGTTTGGTTGATTTTGCTCTTGTTTTCTTTTTCCATCAAAAATTTTGCTTTGTTTTTTTCATTTTTTGTTTGTTTGTTTGTTTGTTTGTTTGTTTTTAGCACTGTTGGAAAACCAACAAATTTCAGCTGAAACAAAAATTTCTCTTGAGCATTAAATGCTTCCTGAAAGATAAACCACTAAAAATAAATTCAAATAAAAGTTGATCTTAAGCCAGCAAAGATTTAAACACTAAGTTAATACAAAATACAGATATATTTTTAGTAAGGATACTGTTACTCATGTGTAAAATCATTCTGAATCAAGACTGTATTGAATTCCTAAACAAACAAAGTAACAGGGTTAAGAAAAAGAGCTTTACGACTGTAAAGAAGTTGTCTGAATTTTACAAAGTTGGGAACTGAGTTACTTAAGCAAGAGCTTCAAGACAGAATTTTATTAGAGAGGAAGTAATCAAAAGTGCTCAAAGTGGACAAGAATGCTCATCTGCCACCAACCAGAATCCAGATATTATATCATTTCTGTACAGTACCACAGAAAAAGCTTGCAGGTGACATTAAATCTTATTACAATTTTCCTCATTCTACTGGTAATTTTCATTAATATGAAAAATAAAAAGGCACATTACTATGACAGTGACATGATGTGAGCAATTTTATTGAGGCAGAACGCTAAGAATGATAATATGCAATAATTATTTTATTGATGTACAGGAAATGAATTATTCATCATTACAAAGTATCTGTGGATAATTCTAATTACCTGCTTTTAAACTATATGAGATCCACAGAAAATACATTAACGACTTTGACTGAACACCTGCTATCCTGTGGAAGATAGCAAGCACCAGATTCCAAACTTTTCTGACATTGAATTTAATGGCATTAGATCTTCCAAGTGTGTATTACTAAAAGATATTGGAGAATTTTGTTCTATTCTGTGTTTCAGTGTTCTGTGATAACTTTTGATATAGTCAGAAGACAGTAATAGCTTAAGTTCATATCTTGCTTCTTCTTTTTAGTTTATGGTTTGCTTTGTATTCCTTTTTCAGCTAATGCAAGGTTATTAATGAAACTAAAGTCTGTATCTATGAAGACTGTTCTCTGTGATAAACCATGTCTAAATTCTCTAATCTATGCAATTCTTAATGCTAACATGTAGTGCAGTGGTATATATTGCAATTCTAGATACTAAATTAACTTGCAAACTGTTTGATCCATCTGGTCCTAAGTAACGCAGTTTCTGGTATGTGGCCAGGCAAACTTAAAAATATTTAATACCTGAAATCCAAAATTGATCACTTTAGCATTTCCATCAGATTAACAAAAATCCAGTATTTCTGCTATCAGTTGGCCAACTAGAAGCCAAGTGTAACAGGGAAGAGAGTAAACTCCAATATAAACTTCAGTAAGATAAAGCACTTAACAGTAAGGAGGAATTCTTCATGTTACTTTCCTTGAAGTCATTTCCAAAAGTGTTCTGCACCATCAATCCTGTTGTTACTTACCATGCTTTTTTATAAACAGAAAACTCACAGACTATTTCACTATATTCTTAATAAATAAATAAATAAAATCTAGAGAATTGTTGGCTGCATGACAACAAATATCAACAGAATCCCTACTTCTTAAGTCTTTAAGACAGGCACAATATTTACAAAAAAAAAAAAAAAAAAAAAAAAAAACAAACAAACAAAAACAAAAACAAAAACAAAACAACATTCTGTCCTGTTTTGCAGGACAAAATATGGACTATGCAACATATTTCTGAAAAATGCTTAAGAACACTTTAGCAGCTACCTGGACAAAGACTAACTCAGAGTAGGTAATTACCTGTTGCCTTGGAGTTAATGAAGGTAATTACAGATTCATGAAACATATCACTATATGATTAAATTTTTAAAGGTTCCTTCCCTACACATTCTGCTGAACTACAACACATATTCCAGAAGACACCATATGATCTTCTTCCTCCACCATTGTACTATAAAACTATTTATTTTCTTGGCATTCTAAGCCTAAATGAAATACCTATTCATAAGTTTTCATATAATATTAAATACGTTGGACACGTGTTATGTTAAGCTATACAGTACATACTGTTTGTGCAGTATTTGGTCTATTCTAACCCAAATAATTTTAATTTCACAAGCAATTATTCCATTGTTAGCTTTATTTTGTTTGACTAAACTATGAGTAGCTTGTGCAACTAACAAATGTGCTTGCTAGAGCACATGTAATAGCTCAAAATAAAGGAAATGTCAAGAGAAACTGAAGTGTTCGAACTGAAGGTCAGCTCATTTTTCTTGTGTACATTTGTTGGGCTCAATAATTATTTATCCTTTTTCATTTACTTAAATGTTTAATGAAGCAGATGGAACAGAATTATGAAACAAGAGTAAATACATTACAATGGTTTTATACAGACTTAACAAAATCAGAATGGCAGGTTTTGTTAGTTTGAGTTATTTCACAACAATGCAGTGTTTGCAACTGCCAATGACATTCTTGAAAGATTTCTGTAGGTTTTCTGCTACATAGTACTAGCTGAAACACCCGTCTAGCTAGAATGATGCAAGGCACTCAAAAGCAGCTTACGAGGTAGAAACTTTCCACTTTCACACCTAGTTCAAAGAGGAAACTTTAAGCTACCAAGTCATCTTTGTATGAACAATATAAAAAAACATTTTTATACTAGAAGACATTCACTTCAGCAGGTATGAATAGTCACGGCAAGATTCAGATCAAATCTTTTTTAAAAAGGTAATTTTTAAGTTAGAGAATATTAGCTGCACATTGCTTTCTGAGGATTAATTTCTGTATCAAACATAGCAAAGAGAGAAGTTGATAAAAGAAAGAGCAAGGAAGCACCTAATATGGTCTGAACAATCACTGAGAAGGAACAAGGTTTGCAGAGACCTTCTAAGTTAGTTAATTGAAATAGAATTTGAACTATGGTTAAGAACTGCTGCATTCAGGTAACCAGAACATATATAAAGAGCAGAGCATGAAAACAAGAAAACCCTATGCCTCAATGGAGAAATAAAATGCAGAAACTTGAATTTGGCATTCTACTCCAGTGATCAAATATAACAAAGCATTCAGCGTCTAACTAGGCTGAAAAAGTAGAGATCGACAACATGTTCCACCACTAAAACACCTGAATAATTACCTTAACTATCTGTATTAAAATGTCCTACTAAAAAAGGTATCTTATCACCTACCACTCACTGAGCCAGTGAGCCAATACCTTCTAAGAGTTATTGCTGATTAACTGGCTGGCATCATATAGGCCTTTCTAGGTAAACTTAATGCTCCTTTCACAAGGCCTCACCCCCTAGGTAAATAAAAGTAGCCAGTAAATGAACACACTAGCTAGACTGGAAACATCTGTCTACAAAATAAGTTACTACATTTTTGAGAAGCATTAGAAAATACTTTGAAATTTACAAATTTATTTAACAGCAGGGGAAAAACACAGTGTTTTATGTGTTTTCCTACTTAGGTTAAAGTACGGATACATGGTAACGCTCGCCTTTCCCCACCCACTTGTACCTTCTTCTCCCAGTTATAAGTTGAAGTTAAAATCTTACTGGAAAAAAAAAAAAAAAAAAAAAAGGCAAACCATAACAAGCTCCAGTTTTTATTTATATTAAATATATTTTACGTATGTATGTATAGGTATTAGGCATATATACTAAAATACCTCAAAGGGGAATAGAAGTGTAGTTTTCAAAATTGGAACTGTATTTCTTTCTGAAGAATGCACGGTTACCTTAATTTTGAGAATTAACTCCGGAAAATCCAATTTATATAAGCAGATTTAGAGTCCTTTTATGCAACTGCTTCCCTTGAAGGTTTTTTCACTGCCTCTCAGTTTTGCTAGAAGCATTACCTATTACTGTTTCCTGAAAATATTTGAAAAAGGTAATGTTATGAAACGCATAGAAAGTAAAAACATATTCTTTTAAATGAAATGAAATGAAACTTATTTACACAAAATGGAGAGATAGTCTATACCTCTTCTTCGAGATCAACATCGGGGCAACTTCTGAATGAATAAGTATTACATGGGTGCAGCTGCTGCTTTTCAAAATATGGGTTCCTATGAAACCAGAAATAGTACCAGTACTTGTCTCCCGTATAATACGTGCCTGACTTTAAGCTTCCAGTTTCAGATTTTTTTTTTTTTTATATATATATATATATTTAAACATGCTAAAGACCATAACCTCTTACATAGACACTAGAGGAAATAAAGCTGTTAAATCAGAAAACAACAAGGATTTATTTGAGCAAGTTGTCATCAGCCCTCCCATGTCAGTGCAACAATTTTCATATCACCACCTCTCCAATTTGTCTCCCACACTACACATACATAAACAGCTTGGATAGATCCCATATAGTAGTCATCTGAAAATTCGTGCACAACAGTAAGTCCACACAAAACATTCCAGCTACATATGAGGGTAACTTGGACGGCTTGCTGCCCAAAAAAGCTTCATGTCATGCACTGGTAGATCATAATGGTGAAAAGAAGAGTAGATGTGGAGAGGAAATCTCATTTTTCCCTACACAGTTTATGGCATTGTCACCCCAACCACTGGGATTAGGGGTGAATGAGATTTTCACAAGTTACTGCAGTTCAGTTCATCCAACTTTTCCAACCACCTTCCAGACAAGTATTAATAATACCAGTTAACTTTATGCTCACATCCTTACTCTTGCTTTCACAAATCCCCTCTGGTTTTGGTATGGGTTCCTAACAAAGAAGGTCGTAATAAGCTCTATTCTTCTTTCAGAACCCAATTTATCAAGTAAAAAGACCCCATCTTGTTCAGAATCTATTTATCTGTAGTTTAATAGAAGCAAAGCCACTTATTTGTATTCCTATTTCCCATATGAAAACTAGGGTCACTTTGAAAGAAGAATTTATACCACAAAATTTATCAGAATTATGACAAATTATTTTGTTTAAAAGATGATACTGAGAATTATTGCTAGTCCACTAGCTCTGTATCTAGTAATACTTCATTTCTTTCACTACCAACTATAACAGAAATTGAAAAAGCATGAAGCACTTCTTGATTTTCTGCGTACAGCTCATGCATCTATATTTAGCAAGATTATGTTTTGTATTCAGATAGCTTGAGTATTTCTCAGTATTTCTATAGTAATTGTGACACCATTAGAATATCAATATTCCCATTAAGAAAAAAAAAGAAGTGAATGGACATATGCATATACCTGTTGTATTTTCCTTGATAACAGGTTGTCATTACATAAAATTATTGACATCAATCTTAAAAAAATCAGCAGACAGATTTTCAGTTCTCAATGACTTTCATTCAATTTAGTAATTCTCAACTAAACCTCAATTAAACCCAATTTCTTCCTATTAATTTAATTACTTCTGATCTCCATCAATAGCCTTTGTTAATTGCAATTATATTCAATAAACCTTCAGTTAAATCTTACATCTACTTCCATAAATTTGTCTTCTTTAACACATTTGAAAGCTTTAAAACCAGTGTCTGACAGATTTTTTTACTTGAAACATCTTAAGTTTTAACTCACAGAAAAAGTAATGCAAAGTATATATGTTTTGGTAGAAATTAATGAAATAGAATGTTTATATAAATCTGTTATTTTCCCAATACCCTACAGAATTTAACTGTGAATACTCCAATAAAATAGCAAAATCTCTTAGCTTTTCCATTTATTTATAGATAGGTAGGTATGAATGCTTTTTCAGTGAGGCACTGTAATTCACTCTCCTCTCCTGGGTATCCTCTTGTGATAGAGAAGTCTCCTCAACGGACTGTATTTAGAAATCCATGTTGAGAAGGTTTTGAGAGAAGAGCAAGTATACAACTATTTCTGACTAAGTGAACATTACCTCTCCATTTCTGGTTCTGTTATGAAACAGCATGCCTTCCCTTAGGTGGCAGTCACCTACCAATATCTATCACTCTGGGAAATTTTTGACTCCTAACTACCAGTTTGCAGAATTCACAACAGAGTTATATACAGCTTCCTGTGAATCTGAATGAAAGGCACAGAGAACAAGAACAGATTTCCAGGAAAACACTGCTGTTCTGATATGACTGAGTCAACAGGGAATGCTCACTTTTAATTTGGAACAGGTCATTATGCTTTCCCAAACTCAGTTCAAATCTTTATTCCCTCATTAGCTAGAACTTGATCTATAATGCACAAATAATAAAAAAAAAAAGAAAAAAAAAAACACAAGCGTTAAGCGATGATCATTACCTCAGTCCCTTCAGAAATGGTTTTCACAGCTAAGTGAGTGTTGTGAGTGGTTGCTCCTGATCCTTCCATTCCTTCTTTCTCTATGCCTGTGTATTGGGGCTAAAGATTTTTAAAGATGCAAGCTGACCAGTTATAGTCTACTTCCTCTGAACTTCAGAATGTGAGAAATTCTTAACTTGCTCAAGGTAAGACCATCATCATACAGACATTGGAAAACAGTCTGCTATTTAGCTAAGTGTCTGCTTCACAAAGGTGAAGGATATTCCACAGCAGACATATTTCCTTCCTACTAGATCAGTCAGGCTGCAACTCAAGTGAAAACATCATTATTCCCACCCCTGTAGCTTACATTCCGTAGTTTCACCAGGTAGTGATTCTTACTCCTGAATCTTATAAAATTCTAAAAAAACAATCCTCCCATGCCAGAAAAGATACTGTTTTTTAGTAAATGCTACAGAAAGTCCTCTGAAGGTGATTTATCCCATTTGAGTCATTGAGGAAAATACATATATACATCTGTAGAAAACAAAGTCAAGATCCATAAATGCATTTTTCTTTAAGAAAATACACTTCGAGTATGTATTTCCCATGTCTGCGTCAAGCTCCTATCCCAATCTAAGTATTCCTTTTAAATATCTGAAAAAATCTTTTAGACTTACTACAGGCATACGTAAGATGCTAATACAAAGTTCTTCATCATCATGGCTTGGCTTCGCGAAAGAAGATTTGAGAAGGGCTTTACCCACGCTTACTACACGCGCACTGATGGTTAAAAAGACCAATGCAGGATAGACAAGCCTGGCTACAAAAAGCACAGTGAAAAGTCTCCTTAGGTGGTATAGGAAAGGCACTGCTCTTTCTGTGTTGTCTTTTCTCCTCAAGACGGATTCTGTGTGTTCTCAAAGGAGACAGCAGCGTTATGTATGATGTGTCTCCAAATCTCCCGATTGGAGGCCAGGGTGGACCACTGATGGTAGTCAAGATGGCCGAGGCTAAGACATTGTTTCAGGGAGTCTATACCTCCTCTTTGAGGCACTTCTCTTGTGGCAGCTGGTGGCGAGTTCACCATAGAACACAATCTTAGGGAGGTGGCAATCCTTCATCCTGGAAACGTGCCCTGCGCAGCACAGCTGTGTTTTCAGCAGCGTGGCCTCAATACTGGTGACCTCTGCCTGTTCAAGGACAGTAACATTCGACACATAGTCCAGTGGATGTTTAGGATTGTACGGAGGCAGAGCTGATGAAAGCATTCGAGGAGTTGCAGGTTATGGTCATAGATGACCCATGATTCAGACCCATGTAGAAGAGTAGACAGCACAATGGCTTTATAGACACTAATCTTTGTACTTTTCTTCAGGTGTTTATTACACCAGACTCTTTAATGGAGCTTTCCAAAGGCTCTGTATGCCTTTGCTATTCTGTTATCTCTTTGTCAGTAGTGGCATCTGAGGAAATGATCCTTCCATATAGCTGAACTGCGGGACTAACTTAAGCTCTGACTCACCAATGATGATGTGGGGATGATGGTAGTCTTCTTGTGGTGGAGGTTGGTAAACAACTACTGTCTTCTTCAAGCTGACTTCCATCCCAAAAAGCTCATCCGCCTCTGCAAAGCAAGATGTTAAATGCTGCAAAGCTGCTTTTGTGTGAGCAACAAGGGCGGCATCGTCAGCAAAAAGCAGCTCATGAACAAGGTGATATAGGATCTTGGTATGGGCCTTTGGTCGCCTTAGGTTGAATAGGCTCTTGTTGGTACAATATCGGATATAGATGCCGTTTTGCCCTTTGAAGTCTGCCGTAGCCCTTTGGAGCATAGAATCATAGAATAGAATAGTTAGGTTTGGAAAGGACCTGAAGATCATCAAGTTCCAAACCCCCTGCCATGGCCAGGGACACCTCCCACTAAACTATGCCACCCAAAGCTCTGTCGAGCCTGGCTTGAGCACCGCCAGTGATGGAGCATTCACAACTTCCCTGGGCAGCCCATTCCAGTGCCTCATCAACATAACAGTAAAGAATTTCTTCCTCTTATCCAATCTGAACATCCCCTGTTTAAGTTTAAACCCATTACCCCTTGTCCTTGCATCATGTTGAAGAAGATTGTGAACGAAATTGGTGCAAGAACACAACCTTGTTTCATACCAGTGGTGATTGGGAAGGGCTCAGGGAGCACATCACCATTGGCCTCGCTGATCCTCATGTAACAGAGTAATCATTTTGAGAAATTTGGGGGGACATCCTAAACATTCCAAGATCTGCCACATGCCTTTTTTACTCACAGTATCAAAAGCTCTGGTAAGATCAATAAAAGTTCCATAGAGTCCCTTGTTCTGTTGTCTACACTTCTCTCGCAGTTGTCTGAGAACAAATACCATGTCTGGGGTACTTCTGTTTACTCTGAAAACACACTGACTTTCAGGTAGAAGCTCTTCTGCAATAGTGGGTACTAATCTGTTCAATAGTATTCTGCAAAAATAAAAAGCTACATTCCTATTATCTAACAATAACAAAAATAAATACACTGAAAGTCCATGGGGTAAAATAAATAAATAAATAAATAAATAAATAAATAAATAAATAAGCATATTAACAAATAAATAAATAAATCATTTTCAAACAAAATGTGCATCTTTTTAAGGTCATTCCTGTAATAATCTTCCTGATTTCCCCTTATTTAAGAGCATTCAATAAGCACTCTCAGTGCTTAGAGTTACTGATAATTAGACCATAAGGGAGTCTTTCCACCGTGGTGTGGATTAGGAGCTGACTGCCCTAAGGCCTATCTCCATCTTGTTGACTGGAGGCAAATGAAATAAACCTTGGCTGGCTTAATTTCTTTAAGCAATTTTTAAGGCTTCCTTTGTAGAACATAATATTTGGTTCTAGTTACTTTCAGTATCTCAGGGTTTAATATAATATGATAACCTGACTCACAGCATTCCTAGCCAGAAAAATGAAGAAAAAGAAAAAAATGAAAAAAATTACTGTCATCAACGGGGTACTTTACTTTTTTTGGTCTACATATTTTCCTCAGTTAAACTAAAAAAAAAAAAAAAAAAAAAAAAAATAAAAACCAAAACAAAACAAAATCCCAAAACCTGGACAAAAAACCATCATGATACTTTTCAATTTTTATCTACAGTATTCAGCTTTGTCTCCACTGCAGGTTTAAACAGGACTTTCCCCAGGCAGTCACTGCAGTTTAGTTTATGAAACTCTTAATATCTACCTAGAACTTTATAAAAAAAATAATTAAATAATTCAGGTTTCTGAAACCTAAACTGAGACTTCAACATTTTGCCAGTTTCTTGCTTCTGCTTTATGATGATCTTCTGAAGTAGGCACAGTAAGTTTTCATCTTCAGTAACTTAGCACTGATAAACAGTGATTTCACAAACACATTTCTGTACTTTAAACTTCCACTAAGAATAAGAAGGGATATACAAGGTAGTCTTTTGGAAATCTCACATAATAATCACTAATCTACAGAAGAAACTTCTTTCTGGTATAACTACAAAGTATTTCAAAAAAAAAAAAAAAAAAAAAGAAAAAACAAACAAGCCAATAAAAACCACCACAGATTAAAATCACTACAATTTAAGAGCAAAAATTCCCTTAAAAGCCCACCTGAGGTTGTCAGCACATGCCAGATAATAGATAGATAAATAATGATTTTCCGCCTTCCCTACCAGGTACAGTTCAGGTTTAAATGAGATGCAACTGCAAAATGGGACACTGTAGATGCAATCAGCATCTCTCACAAGCTATTTGGCACAGAAATCACTATGCCAAGGATATATAAAAAGTACAAAGAATCTGTCTTGTATGTATGGACATATGAACTGGCCATTATGGTTGATGTCTACTGAGTGTCAAGCACTGCTGTCCTTAGGCCAGTGCTTTCCAACAGCAGCTGACGGAAAGACTCTTCTTTTCCTATAGTCTATGACTTCACAAGGAGCTTTATTAGAAATTATTTCATTGCCTTTAAAAGTTGAAATGCATTTTTACACTTACGCTGCCTGTAACAGCCATGCAACATCTACTTCATCTACAAGACACTGAGCTTAATAGGGGACTTCAGATTCTATTCTCTATTCTTTTTCTCCCTTTTTCTCATTGTCCAAACCTCACAATAACACAACAATTATTTTTTCTGTCCCCACTGCAATATACTTCATATTTTGCCAGCATTTCCACTTAGAGCTATATTATTCTTTCATGCACTACTTTGAGGCTTCTATGTAGCTTTAAAGGGTCTTCCCATTAGAAATACCTTTGCATAGAAGTCTATTTCTGAAAGGTTATGATTAAGATCATATTGTAGGGAAGTAGTAGAGAATATGTTTTATAATTAAAAACAATTCTTTCAGAGCTTATGTTACTTCTAAACTAAGTATCTTGGCACATCTTTATCCCCTTCATCTTCTAAAATATAATTTATATTGTGACCATCATAATATTTTTCTGTTTTATACTGTACATATGAAAGTATTTTGAACTTCATATATGGGTTTGTAACCTGTGTTATTTTTCTTAATAATTACCTCTAAATAAATACTAAACAAAACACACCCAAATTTGAGCAGATATGTTAAGGACAGGGTCTATTTAAAGAATATTGGTTTTCTGCTAACCATGTATCATCCCACTTTCCCAACAGTGTAAATAACTGGTCTCTTCAGAATGCTTGCCAAGGCATACAAAAAGCTGTAGGTTTATACACCTGGAATTGTCAGGGCAGTGGGTAGAAACACAGGCATGATACCCCCAGAAGTCACCTTTGTGTCTGATAACTGAATAGTTCAAATATTTTCCATTACCAGGAAAAGAAAAAAAAAAAAAGAAAAAAGAAAATAGAGAAAATTTATATTGATCTTTATCCTCTCTAGAGCATCCTTTGGAAAAATGATATATATGAATAGATGAGGCACTGTTCAGTTCAGTACCATAACGATTGGTTTCAAGTGAAAAATGAGGACAGCAACTCATACAGTACACATGGGGCAATGTCTTTGTTTCCTTTTAATCTTTTCTTTCCCCCTGAAGTAGATGCTCTTATTTAAACCTTCATTGCGAAAAATGCTTGTATATAAATTACAGCATAGGGAAGCTTCAAGCACACATTCCTTAACGAAAGACTCACCACCCCATCACTACCACCACAAAACCAAAAAACAGGGAGAGAGGAAGGAAGGCTAGAGAGGCAGTGCTCATTTACTACTAGTGCTGTCGTTCATGGCATAAATCACTAGCCATGTTTATGGAACATAATCTATTATAATTTCTTATTTCTCTAAAATAATTTATGATGTGCCCTATAAACATTGATGAAAGAAGGTAAATTATCATAAATAAGCTAATCAGATAGGTTTTTGAAGCTTAAAAAAACCCTCCAAACAACAAAAGAAACAAACTCTGCAAGTTCAGGGGGAAAGAGGTCTAGTGTTTTCTGCCAAGCCCTTCCTTATTGACATTCCAAATTAAGCATACACAATATGAAATGCCCACAGAAAGTCTCAGAGCACCTTGGGGTTCAGCAATAAGGCAACCCTAAGAACACATCTGTAAGGTCTGAGGTTTCTACTGTGTTCCCTGTTGTATCTCTGCACTGAAAAACACATCCAAAAAGCACAAGTACTTCGAAGAGATCTAGCAAACAGCTCTAATACTGGCAGTTTGGATAGCTACCTAAGTTTATATACCTACTAATTTAATTTGCTTTAGAAATTTGTGTTACAATCCATGAGCTAGTAACATAACTACACAAAGTTGAAACTAGTGTATCTGTTCCACACATTTGTTTGTGGACTAGAAGCATCACAAATCATCTCTCAAGGGTTGTTTTTTTTCATTCCAGCCCTAAAAGCTGCAACAAAAAGCAACAATAGGTACTAATTTTGCCTGTTAAGCTCCTGTATCATGACTTTTCTCCAAAGAACTTCCATAAAGCAGATTCACTAGGAAAATATAAAGCAGTGAAAAATGAAAACACTTACAAACAATTAGCCATACAGTAAGATACCCTTTGAAGC
Source organism: Amazona ochrocephala (assembly GCA_039720435.1). NCBI lineage: Eukaryota > Metazoa > Chordata > Aves > Psittaciformes > Psittacidae > Amazona > Amazona ochrocephala. Next base: position 11,499,897 of record CM077909.1, read on the forward strand.
CTTCTTGTGCTTTCGTCACTTCCAGGAGTTTTGATAGATTTGAAAAAAAGGAACAATAAAGGTATCACATCAATATTTTCCCTTCTGGGTTCCTTCTAGGATCAAAAAATGATATACTTTTCTGCAGCTGAACTTCTTAAAGGATTTTCTTTGTTTTCCATACAGAGATTCAGGGCAGCCCTGTGGAGAAGGACTTGCAGGTGTTGGTCGATGAAAAAATGAACATGAGCAGGCAGCATGCACCTGCAGCCCAGAAAGCCAAATGTATCCTGGGCTGCATCAAAAGGAGCGTGACCAGCAGGTGGAGGGAGGTGACCCTGCCCCTCTACTCTGCTCTCCTGAGACCTCACTTGGAGTAGTTCTGGTGTCCTAAACATAAAAAGGACATAGAATTGTTGGAGCAAGTGCAAAGGAGACCACGAGGATGATCAGAGGACTGGAGCACCTCCCCTATGAAGATAGGATGAGAAAGTTGGGGCTGTTCAGCCTGGAGAAGGGAAGGTTGCATGGAGACCTCATGGCAGCCTTCCAATACCTGAAGGGGGCCTATAGGGATGCTGGGTATGGACTCTTTATTAGGGACTGTGGTGATAGGACAAGGGGCAATGGGTTCAAACTTAAACAGGGGAAGTTTAGATTGGATCTGAGGAAGAAATTCTTTAGTGTAAGGGTGGTGAGGCCCTGGAATGGGTTGCCCAGGGAAGTTGTGAATGCTTCATCGCTGGCGGTGTTCAAGGCTGGGCTGGACATAGCCTTGGGTGGCATGGTTTAGTGGGAAGTGTCCCTCGGCATGGCAAAGGGGTTGGAACTAGATGATCTTAAGGTCCTTTCCAACCCTAACTATTCTAAGATTCTATGATTCTCTACTGTAGATCAGCAAAGGAAGCTGAACCAAATGAAAGGATTTCTGTTTACTGTATGGAGGAAGATATTTCTCAGGTTTATACATGACTAGAATATTTCTCAAAGATCCAGTCTTGCATTCACAACATTCATAGTTTCAGAAGCATCTAAGCACAAAAAGACATCACTGTGAGTCACAGTGTTGTATAGATATTTGGTACTTTAATCTTTGGGGAAATCTGATAAACCCATTTGTATTTAATCCAAACAGCAGCAGAGACACACTTCCAAAGGCAAGAGAGAGTCACATCCATAGAAGCACCACTGTACATTCAATATGCAGTAACTACAGAAGGCTTTTAAAACAAACTATAAGAATTTATGGGGGTTAAGAAGGTGAGACAAATTCTGTGCAGAGAGGTCCTGGAATAAAAGCTACAAAATGTAGTTGCGTAATCACTAAAACATTTCATTTGCATTGCAGTGTTTGGGCTTCTTTTTAATCACAAGCACCAGGGTCAAAGTAGGACTGATCACCTCACTGCAGTTTACCAATCAGGACTATATGCCGATGTGTAATGAAGTGGAACTACATGATGTGACAAAGTGTGATGTGACAATTAAATTTTAAAGGAGAACCCACTAATTTAGAACCAGTAATTGCTACAATTCAAACAGCCCCATTACCTGTATATTGAAATCTCAAAATTGGATTTGGTGACGTATTTCCAACTGGATTAAGTGTCAACTTCAATGGAGCAATTAGCATTTAAAAAAAATATTTCTCATGAACAAAGTACTATTTATCACCTGGCAGGTAATAATTTCTTATTCCTACCTTTAGTCCTGCTGAATATTTTCTCTCAAATAATTTATTCAATCAAAAGAACACAACGTTTTATGCTAATGCAATCTTTGTACAGTTTCAGTTAAACTCTCAAGCGCTAACAATTACAAAAATGTCTGTCATAGGATTCCAGAAAACTGGCATTATATTTATTTATTTATTTATTTTTAAGGGGACAAAAATTCGGCAAATTCTTGAACATTGTTTGATAGCACAAACTGCCAGTATTATCTTTGCATGTCTTGTTTTACTAGCCTAGGTATTGATAATAGCTCTGAGAAGAGCAGACAACACACTGCAGGGCTTCTGGAGAACCTTGCAGTCTACAAACTACGCACACTGCTCTAGAAAGCAAATCTGAACATTTAATTGTGCCCCATTTCTTAATTAAAAAAGTCCAGGTTCTATATACAGCAGCACTCTGGTACAGAGTAACAGTATTTTAGGATCACAAAAGCTACTCTGAGAAAGTTAATATAAAGTATTAAATGAGTCCACCAAGCACCACCACAATGCTTCCATAGGTGGGAGATTCTGAATGATGTGGAAGCATTTATAAAAAACAGGGACCATAAAACATGAGAGTAATTTTACATAGAAGATCATAAAACAAGGACCAGCAGGAAGGCTGCAAATGTATAAATCACGAGTCTCTGCAACTTTTTAGGTAAGACCTTAAAATTTCTGAACTGCAGAACTGCAGCTCTTCAGTATGCAGTAAACACAGTCAACAAACGCTACACACGTATCTCCCAAAATAATGTCAGACACCACCTGACGTCACTGACAATGAGAACATAATTTGTGTGTCCTAACAAAATGACATAAATATGCCATCATTTAGAAACAGAAAGCACTGTAAAGTCATAACTGTCTATTTCTTAAACAAAAGACAAACACAGTTCATACAATGCAACAAAAACTATGTCTTCCTCTTGACAATACTTCAGGAAAGGAGCAACAGCAATGTTAATTTCAGAATCAATTTTCAAAAACTCAGGTTTGGAAGGGGATTTTCCTTGACAAAAAACATCTTTGATTCAGGCTTTTTGTTTGTTGAGTGGTGGAGGTGCATTGATTTTCTATTTGTTTTGGAGTTTGGGGGGTTTTGTGTATGTGTGGGGGTTTTTTGTTTTGATTTTTTTTTTTGGGGGGGGGGTCTGGGTGGTGATTTTTGCTTATAGCACAAAGCATTTCTCATTTGTTACAAATCAAACCTGCATATTGAATCAACAAATTCTGAATTGTTCAGAATCTTATTTAAACCCGTGTCTGAAAACCCGCTAACTAGGAAACAACTCCTAGTTTTTCTCATAGATGTGTCCATCTGCAAAAATTGATACAATTTGATAGCAATTAATACACACGTAGACAACTAACATAGGTTGCAGTAAGTTTTCCAGAAGTATTAAATGAGGCTGGTTTATACCTCTCTACCAAGTTAGAGCAGTTTAAATTAGAAAGAGCAGAACAAGCCAGTTGAAAGCAGCTGGTATTTAGTCATCTCCCACCCAGCTAAAATTGCTAACAGTGTGTACCTCAATGGTACTGTGTTATACATTCTGATACAAAAGGCATTTTGTTTTTTTTACACCTACACACTGCTAAATACACTATCCTGACGAATTCCATTACTGAATTTAAACAAGCATGGACTTCAGTAAGCACATTTTTAATTTTTTTTAACCAATACTCTGGAAGGCTGATCAGATATGGACAGTTTGTCCAAAAAGATAGATGTCAAAAAGAGCCATTTTAAAAGAAGTCCAAGATAAAACATGAAAACTGAATATAAATTATTTTAAACATTTACTACTGCCAAGTTATTAAGCTGTTTCAAATAATACACAGCAACATTAAGGCAGAACCTCCTCTTCTCATCATTCTGAATTTTTTTTAATTAGTACTTAATCTTCTGCTTTTAATAGGTTTGTGTTACTAACTCAAAATACATGGTACAGGGAAAGAGACCGTCAACCTCATCTCACCTCCTAACACAGGTTTACCTATCAAAATCATCCACGGACAGATGATGCTTCTGGAAAGATAACTGTACCAAAAGAACTGACATGCTATTTCATCCTACATAAAGCTCTACTGCATAAGAGTACATTTAATTAGTGTTAACAAACATTCACACACTTGTACTTTGAGGTCACTAATATATAATTGTGATAGTGCATGTGTGCATGTTTCAGCTGTTTTTCTTACACCTGAATAGTTTTCTCACTAGAGGTTTCATAAAGGGTTCAGCCATGATTCAAGCTTCCATACAACTTCGATAACTTCAGTGCCAATACCAACTGACTCTGAATAGTAAACAGACTGAAACTTTTATTTTTGCATGTGTAACTGGCTTGAAACATTTTTAAAACTAATAAAATACTAGAAACCCTCAACACTCACTTCAACACTGTTGAAACTTATCAGCTCTATTTGCAGGAAACTACATAATATCTTACTTTGTTTTGGGTGACGTATTAATGTCATCATGCACTAAACGGTTCTGTAAAGGACATAAGCACTTCTAATCTCACACATCTTTAGGTTTGTCCTAGTCAATACCTATAATGTTTGTTTCAATATTAATTGCACAAATTTCAAACAGGATTAAGCAGCACATAAAAAAAAATTAATAAATAAGATCACGGAAACCAGAAGGAGCAGGTTTCTTAAGCTCTTTTAGAAGCTTAGAAGTAAATCATAAAATGTCAAGCTACAAAAATTGGCTCAGATAAATATGATTTTTCATTAATTAGTTCACTGAGCTTATATCCTTCCTGAACACTTTCAAGTCAATCCTAAATGTTGTGGTTACCTTAATATTGAGCAGTTATGCTACAACACATACAAAAGATCGAATATATGAGTTATTTTCAAAGTGAGTTTGTCTTTCATTTAAACAAGGAAAATATATAATGTATTTGGCATTGGAAAGAAAAGTGCAGTTATTAAGATAATTTTAAGTGTTTTTCTTCCATTTAGCTAAGGGCTTCCACTAGATGCTATCTTCTATTATACCCATCATCCACTGCAAAACTTTGTATCTTGAATTTTGCAGCTACTTAGCTTCATATACTCCCGTCTTAACAATAATATAGGATACGCTTGCTAGTAGTTGCACTGTCGTAATTACATCATCATATTTTCAAGTGCTTAACTCTTTAACAATTTCCAACAAGCTGTCATTTAATATTCCATAGGACTTTTTTTCCATGATGTATAATAACTCCTGTTAAGTCATACTATACGTAAGGATGTATATGGACATATATAAAGTGTGCAATTTAGATAATGTATCCTCAGTTTTGGATACAATGCTTAGAATATATGAGAGCAAGTCTTATAAAACAAATACTTTAAAACAACAATTATGCCAAAATGAAATTCCAATCCTGAGAAGACAACTTTAGCCATTGTTTCCCACCATGCCAATTTCAAAAACTATGTATTTTTTAAACAACTACAATATTCATGACATAATCATTAGGACAAAATTTCCAATGGACTTTTGTATTCTGCCAGAGTTTTCGCTGCACACTTGAAGTTTAAAGGTTTAGTTATTCCCCTTCTCTCCACCCCCCCCCCCCCGATGCCAACATTTTAGAAACCTCTCCAATAACTGAGATTAACTTTGCTCTTGTTCCTAAACCTGCAAGATTTTCCACAAAGGTAGATTACTCAGGCCATGAAGAATATTGTCAGAGAGTCCTTGATTGTGGCCTTAGTAGGTAAGACATGATTCTATCAGTACTGACAGATGTTCTTTCCTCTCAGGAAATGGCCACCAAGGATAAAAGTTGCTATCCGCATATAAAGAAGATGAATTTGCATTTGAAGCCTTATATCCATTCTCCAGAATCTCCACCACTGAGAAAAATCAGGCCTGCATTTAATTTACAGCGCTGGCAGACCAATATGCACACACAGTTTTTCAGTTCTGTTTACCTGCCTCAAAGAACTGTCATTGGGTATGGCGTATTAAGGTCACACCATACGTACTGTCTTCTAAATATTTGACTCACCTCCTCCTGCTGTGGAGTCTGAAAGAATATTTTTGCCAGGCAAGTATATCTGTGCATAAGTATATTTGAGAGTAAATACATGTAAGAAGACCAACTTTGGTTTGTGTCTGAAAACTTATGCTAAAGTCATTATTGTGTATATGTCCATCCTATCCATGAAACTACACGCAAAGAATTACTTTCATCAATAATGTATTAAGAGGACTAATATTCAGTCTAATAAAAGAATTAATATTAAAATCCTCTCCAATACATGTATGAATATATTTGTAGTGCTAGTCAAATACATATGTAAGTTAGCATAATATAATTCATCTAGCCTTACATGGATTTGCAGTTCAGAAAAATAATATGTATTTTCTTTGAGGTTAAAGGTATCTTAGGGCAAAATAAGATGGCAGATTCACAATACATAACAAGCGAAAGTAAAACTTGTACCACACTAATCAGAGCATTTTCAATTCATCTGATATTTGTGAAGATGATGTGAGATCAGATGCAGTAAAATAGCTTTTCCTGGATTTAAAACAATGGATATTAAATTTCAGCACAGAACAGAGCTCAAAATCCTCTTTCACAGGGCAAATTCAAGGCTTCCAAATGAATATAAATATACTTTAAAAGTTTGCATTTAGAATACCACACAATTTATAATTGAGGAAAATCCATGAATACAAAAAGTAATCAAATAAAATGAAAATACAAGTTTGGTGTAGTTCTTTTTAATGATGCATGATTTTGTGAGTTACTTGTAACTGGATCCCCTTCATGATTCTTAGATATTTTAATATGCTGTCCTGGTTTTGAAAATATTTGGTAAATATGCCAACATGCAAATTAAATACATTAAAGACTAGGGCTTTATCATATTAATTGTGCCTTTACAACAATAATTTTAAATAAGGACATTTCCACAGACGTATCAACATAACTGATGCACAAAGGAATACAACCTGCTGAGTGTCATCTTGTTCAACAAGCAATCAAAAGCTCCTTGTATGTCAATGGAGGTCAAGGAGTTTCTCAGCACTTCAGTTATTTCAAACCAGTCTCAAGGGAAAAACCTCATCAAACAAGCAGGTCCTTTAATTAAACAAAATATTGTGTTTTCTTACTATAGCAAATTAAATCATTGGTAAAAAAAATTGAATCTTGGATTAGAGAGCAATTATTTTTTTACAATGCTGAAAGCAATACCTGGAGCTGGTCTTAAAGAGCAATTTAAACATCACCAGGAATACTTCTGGAATCGTATAAAGAACGTGAAATACATTTGGTATAAAAAGTGCTCATTTTTAGTACCATAAGCTTACACATTTATTATTGTTCTTTTACAAAACATCTTTGTTATGAACTGTGAGATACTTGAAGAATCAGTCTATTCGAAGTACTGTTTAGAATGCAACTCCAAACTCTGTAATCATTTCCTGAATCAGTACAAATTTATGGCGGTCTTACCCTGAAGGTCTTCATGGCAGGGGAGAGGGGGTGGAATAAAACTAATTTGAACTTTCCATTTTTAGTGCATGTGAACAGTGTTCAAGTGAAATAGCTGAGTATATGAACAGTAGTATAAACTTCACACAGCTACCACTGAGTCAATATATTCAGTGAAATATCAGAATAAAAATTCTTTGCTACACACTGCAGAAAAGTAGAATTTGTACGAAGGAAAAAAAAATCAAAACCCAACAAAACAAAAAAACACACATTTTCCCAACAGCGGTATTTAAGGAATATCTGCCTCCTAACCACGTTGAATTGGGGAAAAGACAAATAATTTTCTTTAATACAATTCTGAGGCAGAAATATCCACTTCATGAGGACAACCATGAACATGTCTGTAAAAATCAGAGGTTGAGGAAGGCTAAGACAATTCCATAAAACTGTGGGAATTAAAAAGGTCAGTTCAGAAATGCAAGCATATTTTGGCACAGACACGTTTAAGGACTTGACTCACTAGCACCACATTAACAACAGCACTGTGATCCCACCAATAAAATCGGTCAGTATTCCTCACAAGAAAAGCAGTCTTTCACGGAAGAAATTGCTCCAGTTTCTCAAAGTTATTTAAAAACGCATGTTTGCCATAAAAATGGCAAAGAAAGAAATCTGAAAACCATATACGCAAAAATAAGAACACTGATCATCTCTAGATGTAGTAGACACAGTGACAGTTCTACCAGTATATATTGACATTTCTACTACCGTATTGTCCAGCTGCCAAAAAGCAGTTTAACCTCATATATGTAATAGTGAATGATTATTTTTTTTTTAATGCAGACCTTTAAATTTTTAATAGAATTATTGAGAGGACTAATTATAGAATCATAGAATCATAGAATAGTAAGGGCTGGAAAGGACCTCAAGATCATCGAGTTCCAACCCCCCCGCCATGGGCAGGGACACCTCCCACTAAACCATGCCATCCAAGGCTATGTCCAACCCCACCTTCAACGCCGCCAGGGATGAAGCATTCACAACTTCCCTGGGCAACCCATTCCAGGGCCCCACCACCCTCACAGTAAAGAATTTCTTCCTCAGATCCAATCTAAACCTCCCCTGTTGAAGTTTAAACCCATTACTCCTTGTCCTCTCACCACAGTCCCTAATGAAGAGTCCCTCCCCAGCATCCCTATAGGCCCCCTTCAGGTATTGGAAGGCTGCTCTGAGGTCTCCACGCAGCCTTCTCTTCTCCAGGCTGAACAGCCCCAATTTTCTCAGCCTATCTTCATATGAGAGGTGCTCCAGTCCCCTGATCATCCTCGTGGGCCTCCTCTGCACTTGTTCTAACAGTTCCATGTCCTTTTTATGTTGAGGACACCAGAACTGCATGCAATACTCTAAGTGAGGTCTCACGAGAGCAGAGTAAAGGGGCAGGAGCACCTCCCTCGACCTGCTGGTCACACTCCTTTTGATGCAGCCCAGAATACGGTTGGCCTTCTGGGCTGCAAGCGCACACTGCCGGCTCATGTTCATTTTTTCATCAACCCACACCCCCAAGTCCTTCTCCGTAGGGCTGCTCTGAATCTCCTCCCCGCCCAATCTGTAGCTGTGCCTGGCATTGCTCCGACCCAGGTGTAGGACCTTGCACTTGGCATGGTTAAACTTCATCAGGTTGGCATCAGCCCACCTCACAAGCATCTCAAGGTCCCTCTGGATGGCATTCCTTCCAATGTATCAACGGAACCACACAGCTTGGAGTCATCGGCAAACTTGCTGAGGGCGCACTCAATCCCACTGTCCATGTCACCCACAAAGATGTTGAACAAGACCAGTCCCAACACCAATCCCTGAGGGACACCTTTCGTTACTGCTCTCCAGCTGGACACTGAGCCACTGAGCACTACTCTTTGTGTGCGGCCATCCAGCCAGTTCTTTATCCACCGAGTGGTCCACCTATCAAATTGATGTCTCTCCAACTTAGAGAGAAGGATGTCATGTGAGACAGTGTCAAAGGCTTTACACAAGTCCAGGTAGATGACATCAACCACTCTGCCCCTGTCCATCAGTTCCGTAGCCCCTTCATAGAAGGTCACCAGATTGGTCAGGCAGGACAACCACCCTGATATCTGTTGGAGGGATGGTACGGCCCGGCACAAGCAATCCAGAAGGTTCCTCGATTGTGTGGAAGACAACTTCCTTCTGCAAGTAATAGAGGAGCTGACAAGGAGAGGTGCCATGCTTCACCTCGTCCTCACCAACAGGGAAGGGCTGGTTGGGAATGTAACGCTCCAGGGCAGCCTTGATTGCAGCGATCATGAGATGGTTGAGTTTGAGATCCTCAGGACAGTGAGAAGAGCGTGCAGCAAGCTCAGTGCCCTGGACTTCAAGAGAGCAGATTTTGGCCTCTTCAGGAACCTGCTCAGTAAGGTTCCATGAGATACAGCCCTAGAGGTCAGGGGGGCCCAAGACTGTTGGTTGATATATGAATATAAAGCAATTTTGATATTAAAACTCTTTTACATTCTGTATCCTGAAGATGAAGAATAGAATAATAATTTAATTAGCTATGTGAATTTAAACTGTGAATAAAAAGATGCATCTTAATATGTAAGAAAATGCAAACAATATAACTTGAAATTATGAGATTACTAATGAAAATTTCTCTAAATATTTATACATATATGTATCATTAAATAGGCCTTCCAATACTTCTGTGACTTCAGTAAATTAAATATTACCATTTTTAACCAGAAAATAACTGGCCTATCTGTATATTTTAACTAAATCATTGGCAGAGTAGGGAAAACAAAGAGAAATAATCATTCTTGTTTTCTCTTTCCAATTACTTACTGAAATCACCGACGGCATTTCAGGTACAAGAATGCTGTTTATAAAACAGCCACTGTGGTCTGATACAGCTGTTGTTAAAGTCAATGGTAATCTTTTACAGGCATTAGGCGAGATCACTGCATAAACTAAGGAAAATTCTACTTTTATTCCTATTCCTCTGCTGCTTTTCACCTACTCCTTTCCTTCATGGTCCCCAAAAATGTACGGAGAATCTATTTCAAATCATTATTTTTTTTTTTTTTTCCCCTTCACAAAGTGACTTAGAAAGGATACTACATTTTGGTATTCCTGAGTTCTCAACGTCTAATGAAAGAACTTGAAAATACCACTGAAAGTCTCCAAGAACTTATCTGTACATATTTTCATTTTACGTATCAAACTATAATGTCCTTATAGACACATTTGAATACTTTTTTTGGTTTGGGTTTTGGTTGTTTGTTTTTTTTTTTTTTCTCTTCCTGCCTTTTTTTAGACTATAGAAATAAAACAGAAGCTTTGCTTTTCAAGCACAACCAAGACTATGAAGGGATCCAAATTACTGGATAATTGGTCACATTTTGACCTTTGAGAACTAATCTAGGGAATAAAATGACAGATCATTAACAGCTCAAGAAAATCAATTCCCGAATAAAAGTTGTGTTAATCCTTCATCCAAAGTAAGTATAAAAATGTCCGTGTAATTTACTTGTCAGCATTTCCGTGCACTTTTAATCTCTTTTACATTAAAAAAGACAAAAAATCTAGTATATTTAATTAAATATTTTAATCTCAGGTTTATTCTTTATGTATATGCTCAGGAATATTCACTGTAATAAAGAAAATAAAAGAATATAAATTAAAGGTGGAAGACACCATTTTGTTTATCATTACTACAATTTGCATTACATATGAGGACTGGAACCAAAGCACACGAATGCCCTATTGTTAATACTAAATTTTGCAGGGACCCTTCAGATATTTCCTGCATTTCCACACAAATATTCAGCATGAATATTTCTCTGCACAGAGAAGGCTGTGCAATGAGCCTAAACACCCTGTGCACGATACTGAGCTTGGTAGGAGTCTATGGATAAGGCAGGGGCTGGTAACAGATTCCAAGTTGGAGCTCAATATTTAAAAGAGTACAAACAGTTCACTATATGACTACATAGAATCATAGAACAGTTAGGGTTGGAAAGGACCTTAAGATCATCCAGTTCCACCCCCCTGCCATAGACAGAAACACCTCCCACTAAACCATGTCACCGAAGACTTCATCCAGCCTGGCCTTGAACACTGACAGGGATGGAGCATTCAGAACTTCCTTGGGCATCTTAAATCACAAATGCCAAAAAAAAAAAACAAAAAAAAAAAAAAAAAAACAAAAAAAAAAAAACTTCTTCAAAATAAAGTAACTTTACCTCTGTTTTGTAGAACATTTAGACTACCCTTAAATACAGTCCTAGCCTTATCCACAAGCAGTAAGTGAAGTAAATTAAAATTCCCTTCTACTAGACCTCATTTTAGTTCATAAGTCATGCACTGCAAATGGTCTCCCATAGCAAATCTCTTCAGCACAGATGTCCAGAAGATGTTGCCCAATTACTTTTGACATTTGCATTTGCAGGTTAAAATAGTAAGCAACTTAAGATAAAGCCAAACAATATAGAATAAATGGGGTGTATAAACCTAAGTATTGCAATTGAGGCACTGAAAATTTTTACAAAATTGAGACATTTCAGAATTGCTACAATGTCTTCTGTCACACAGCCCCAAACGGTAAATTGTTACAGGCGTTATAAGTATTAACGCCCTACCCCCAGATGTAGAGTGAAATAAAACAAGTTGTCGTGGCTTAAGACCAGCCGGTAATCTTGAATTATGCAGCCGCACACTCACTCCCCCCCAACCCCTTGCCTCCCCCCCCTCCCAGAGGGATGGGGAGGAGAATTGAAAGCATGAAACTCCCATGGGTTGAGAGAAGAACAGTCCAGTAACTAAGGTATAACACAAACCACTACTGCTACCAACAATAATAATAATAATAATGATAAGGGAAATAACAAGGGAAGAGAATACAGCCGCTCACCAGCTGCTGACCAATACCCAGCCTGGCCGAAGCAGTGATCTAGCCCTACCGGGTAACTGCCCCCAGTTTATATACTGGGCATGCTGTGTTGTGGTATGGGATACCTCTTTGGCTAGTTTGGGTCCGGTGTCCTGTGTCTGCTTCCTTCTCGCTTCCCCTTCCCCCCGGCAGAGAATGAGACTCAGAAAGTCCTTGGTCACAGTAAAGATTACTGAGCAATAACTAAAAACATCGGTGTTACCAGTGCTGTTCCCAGGCTGAAAGTCAAAAACACAGCACTGCACCAGCTACTAAGAAAGAGAAAAATGACTGCTACTGCAGAACTCAGGACACTAGCATATTCCAGAAAGCTTAATATCTGTCTAGGTAGAAGGACAGGAGAAGGAAATCAAATCTCTCAGTATAACTGTTGTGATTTAAGCCCAGACAGCAACTCAGAATCACGCAGACGCTTGCTCACTAGCCCCACCCTGCCCCTTCAGCCCATGTTCCACTAGGGATGTGAATGAGAATAGAAAGGATGCAACTCCCACAGGTTGAGATAAGAACAGTCCAGTAACTAAGGTATAACACAAAACTGCTACTGCTACCACCAATGATAATAGTTATAATGGAAATAATAAGGGGAGAAAATATAAAATTTAAAGGGTGAAAGGAAAACAATAAACACAGGTGATACGGAATACAATTTCTCACCACCTGCTAATCCCAAGGCCGACCCAAGCAGTGATCTGGGCCTTCCAGGTAACTCCCCGCAGTTATATACCCCACACCATATACTAGGCATGATGCACTGTGGTAAGGAATAACCTTTGGTTCAGGTGTCCTGTTTCTCTGTTTTCTCCCTGCTTCCTGTGCCCCTCCTCATTGGGAGAGCATGAGAGTGAAAAAGTCCTTGGTCAGAGTAAACACTACTTAACAGCAACTAAATAGATCAGTGTGATATCAGCATTGTTCTCAGACTAAAGCTGAAAACACAACACTGCACCTGCTACTAAGAAGCAGAAATATGACTGCTACAGCTGAACCCCGGACAATAATGCAGTCCTAAAATTGTATATTTCTTTTTCTTGTATTCTTAACATTTAGATATTTATTTCATATTAGACAAAGCATACAGCAAATGACTAAACACAGATATCCAGGAAACTCAGTTGGGCCACTTATTCACACAATGGGAAAGACTTGCTCAGAAGCTCTCCTGTGAGCTTAGGTAGACTGCAAGATCTACAAAGGCAACTGATTGATGCCTTCACAACCAAGACAGACACAACCTTTGAAGAAACAAAACCTTAATTCTACAGATTTCTAGGCAGGTCCTGAGGTGTCAGCTTCCTCAGCTCAAAGAAAGAAATCTACTATTTACACTTCCAGCATCACTAAGTATCTAACCACCTAGAATTTTCTAAATGCCTGTGCTCAAAGGGAGATCCACAGGTGCAGTGGCTTCTTTAACAAACACAGCCAAACACCTTATGTGTAGAATAAGTAATAACACTTGAAGAAAATGCCATGAGTATTTCAGAAATTAGTTGCAAAAGGGAAAATGAAAAATATATTAGAGAACACTCTAGTAAGAAGACTGCTTTGTAAAGCAGATGCATAACAACTCACCAACTTTTAGAAGTGTATGTCAGATGCAGTGAAGATCTGAAGAGACATACCATCCACAACCAGAGATTGGGAACCTACCATATGTGATAAGAACAGACTATTAAATAGAGTTGGAAGACTTCCAAATAGCTATTAATGCAGGCTTAATTCAAACGCCTGTATTACCCTGTTCATGATCACTTCTATCTCAAGCTAAAGAAGGTACGCAAGTGATTAAGCTCTAACTTCTTGGTTGCTGAATGCTGACTGTATTTTTGCCATCAACTCCACATTTCTCTGGAATGTCATAACTTAGCCCAAAGTCATCCCCTTCAGTACAAAGAAATCTTTAGCTAAAGGCTAGAGAAGCTGAAACCCAACATGTTCCTAAAATAGAATAAAACGCCTAGGAAATGTCTTTGACTGTACAACAGTGTCCAAAATAAAGAGTTAATAAAATGAAATACAGTTATGCTTCCTCATAAAATTGCAATCAAATAACTGTGATTAATCTACTGTCATACTGTGTAATCATAAAACTAACCAGATTAAGAGAGAACATCTATACAGGTGATGCTGCAGTTACATGGGCTTAACATATGTGTCTGAAATCAAGATGCTATGTCAACACCCGGGGAAAAAACCTATGCGAAACCCAACCTACTAAGGTCAAATCAAATCATTATTTGCTAGAACAGATCAACATTCCTTTGAAAGAGTCTCCTGAGGGAATGTTAAGCATCCCAATGTCAGTGCAGAACAGTTTGGCTAATTCTTGCAAGAGGGTTGATTGTTTTCAAAGGTGGACTCAAACAAACGTAACCAAAAGCGGCACAAAGAAAATGCCCCTTACATCTCTGCTTCTAAATGTGTGCAACCTGTAAGCTAAAGAGTCTGCCTTAATATCAAACTAAGAGCTACCACAATTCAATAAAACAGCATACCATCAACTCTTCCCACTAACAGAAAGACCACAGTATGATCAACATTCTCTTAATCATCTTTTTTTACACAATAAAAATTTGAACAGCGATTAAGACCTTTTAAATTATGCTGGTCCCAGTTAATATTAGCAGACTGAAATCAGCATCAAATTTTCAAATTAAAAAAGAAATATTTTCACTGGACATTTACATTTGTAAAATCACCTTTTTCCCAGGATAGTCTTTTTAAACAAGCCTCCTAAATTAAACAATTTTTAAAAAAGAAAAAAAGTCAAAGCTTTTTGAAAAGCCCATTCTGATACTGATCAACTGTACTTTTTTAAGTTGAATCATAATTACTATTGCACTCAAAATGGGAATAAATGTATACCTAAAACATCAACAAAAGGAACTAAACTTCTAAAATACATAGCTGAAGATAAGGTAAATTAAGTACTTCCAGTGACCCACAAGGCCTGTTTCAATAGTTTTACGTATTTCATTTAGGATTTTTATCTTTTGTACCAACTGGGAAAGGTACCCACCTTCAACTGAAAGTTGTTTCTTCAGCCTCACAAAGCTTCCTTCAAGAACAGGAAACCAGGTAGGCGGGGAGGGGGAGTTGCGATTTATGTTGGGGACAGGCTAGAGAGTATGGAGCTCTGTCTGGGGAGAGGTGAGCAGTCGACAGAGAGTTTGTGGGTGAGGGTTGAAGGGAGAACAGCGATGGATGACCCCTCAGCAAGTTTGCCGATGACACCAAGCTGTGTGGTTCGGTTGATACACTGGAGGGAAGGAATGCCATCCAGAGGGACCTTGACACGTTTGTGAGGTGGGCTGATGCCAACCTGATGAAGTTCAACCATGCTAAATGCAAAGTCCTCCACCTGGGTCGGAGCAATGCCAGGCACAGCTACAGGTTGGGCGGGGAGGAGATTCAGAGCAGCCCTGCAGAGAAGGACTTGGGGGTGTGGGTTGATGAAAAAATGAACATGAGCCGGCAGTGTGCGCTTGCAGCCCAGAAGGCCAACTGTATTCTGGGCTGCATCAAAAGGAGCGTGACCAGCAGGTCAAGGGAGGTGATCCTGCCCCTCTACTCTGCTCTCGTGAGACCTCACTTGGAGTATTGCGTGCAGTTCTGGTGTCCTCAACATAAAAAGGACATGGAACTGTTAGAACAAGTGCAGAGGAGGCCCACGAGGATGATCAGGGGACTGGAGCACCTCTCGTATGAAGATAGGCTGAGAAAGTTGGGGCTGTTCAGCCTGGAGAAGAGAAGGCTGCGTGGAGACCTCAGAGCAGCCTTCCAATACCTGAAGGGGGCCTATAGGGATGCTGGGGAGGGACTCTTCATTAGGGACTGTGGTGAGAGGACAAGGGGTAATGGGTTTAAACTTCAACAGGGGAGGTTTAGATTGGATCTGAGGAAGAAATTCTTTACTGTGAGGGTGGTGGGGCCCTGGAATGGGTTGCCCAGGGAAGTTGTGAATGCTTCATCCCTGGCGGCGTTGAAGGTGGGGTTGGACATAGCCTTGGATGGCATGGTTTAGTGGGAGGTGTCCCTGCCCATGGCGGGGGGGTTGGAACTCGATGATCTTGAGGTCCTTTCCAGCCCTTACTATTCT
Source organism: Amazona ochrocephala (assembly GCA_039720435.1). Lineage (NCBI taxonomy): Eukaryota > Metazoa > Chordata > Aves > Psittaciformes > Psittacidae > Amazona > Amazona ochrocephala. The sequence continues at coordinate 11,516,117 of CM077909.1, forward strand.
GTGATTCTGTGATTCTGTGATGACATTATTACAGGGATCTGTTACAGACCGCCTGACCAAGGGGACTCGGTGGACGAAGAGCTCCATAGACAGATAGGAGCAGCCTCACGCTTGCAGGCCCTTGTTCTCATGGGAGACTTCAACCACCCTGATACCTGTTGGAGGGATGGTACGGCCCGGCACAAGCAATCCAGAAGGTTCCTCGATTGCGTGGAAGACAACTTCCTTCTGCAAGTAATAGAGCCGACAAAGAGAGGTGCCATGCTTGACCTTGTCCTCACCGACAGGGAAGGGCTGATTGGAAGTGTGATGCTCCACGGTAGCCTTGATTGCAGCGATCATGAGATGGTCGAGTTTGAGATCCTCAGGACAGTGAGAAGAGCGTGCAGCAAGCTCAGTGCCCTGAACTTCAAGAGAGCAGACTTTGGCCTCTTCAGGAACCTGCTAAGTGAGGTTCCATGGGATACAGCCCAGGGTCAGGGGGGCCCAAGACTGTTAGTTGATATTCGAGGATCACCGGCTGCAGGCTCAGGAGCGATGCATCCCAACTAGAAGGAAGTTCAGCAGGAGAGCCAGGAGACCTCCTTGGATGGATAAGGAGCTGCTGAGGAAAATTCAAAGGAAAAAAAGAGGCTTATAAAAGGTGGAAGCAAGGTCAGGTGACCTGGGAAGAATATAGGGATGTTGTCTGGGAAGCTAGGGACCAGGATAGGAAAGCTAAGGCCCACTTAGAATTAAACTTGGCTAGGGATGTTAAGGATAACAGGAAGGGATTTTATAGCTACATTGCCAATAAAAGACAGGTTAGGGACACCGTGGGCCCTCTCCAGAAGCTATCGGGAGAACTGGCTACCCTGGATTTGGAGAAGGCTGAGGTTCTTAATGACTTCTTTGCCTCAGTCTTTACCGGCAAATGCTCTGACCACACCACCCAAGTCTTGGAAGGCAGATGCAGGGACGGTGAGAATGAAGACCCTGGGCACACCGTAGGAGAGAATCTTGTTCAAGACCACCTTAGGAACCTGAATGTATACAAGTCCATGGGACCTGATGAAATCCGTCCATGGGTCCTGAAGGAGCTGGCAAATAAAGTTGCTAAGCCACTGTCCATCATATTGGAAAAATCATGGCAGTCAGGTGAAGTTCCTGACGACTGGAAAAAGGGAAATATAACCCCCATTTTAAGAAGGGGAAAATGGATGACCCAGGGAATTACAGACCAGTCAGTCTCACCTCTGTGCCTGGCAAAATCTTGGAGCGGATTCTCCTGGAAGGCATGCTGAGGCACATGAAAACCAACAAGGTGCCTGGGGACAGCCAGCATGGCTTCAGTAAGGGGAAATCCTGCCTGACCAATCTGGTGTCCTTCTATGAAGGGGCTATGGAACTGATGGACAGGGGCAGAGCAGTTGATGTCATCTACCCGGACTATGTAAAGCCTTTGACACTGTCTCCCATGACATCCTTCTCTCTAAGTTGGAGAGACATCAATTTGATAGGTGGACCACTCGGTGGATAAAGAACTGGCTGGATGGCCGCACACAAAGAGTAGTGCTCAGTGGCACAGTGTCCAGATGGAGACAAGTAACGAGTGGTGTCCCCCAGGGATCAGTGTTGGGACCGGTCTTGTTCAACATCTTTGTGGGTGACATGGACAGTGGGATTGAGTGCGCCCTCAGCAAGTTTGCCGATGACACCAAGCTGTGTGGTTCAGTTGATACATTGGAGGGAAGTATTGCCATCCAGAGGGACCTTGAGATGCTTGTGAGGTGGGCTGATGCCAACCTGATGAAGTTTAACCATGCCAAGTGCAAGGTCCTGCAGCTGGGTCAGAGCAATGCCAGGCACAGCTACAGGTTGGGCGGGGAGGAGATTCAGAGCAGCCCTACGGAGAAGGACTTGGGGGTGTGGGTTGATGAGAAAATTAACATGAGCCGGCAGTGTGCGCTTGCAGCCCAGAAAGCCAACCGTATCCTGGGCTGCATCAAAAGGAGTGTGACCAGCAGGTCTAGGGAGGTGATCCTGCCCCTTTACTCTGCTCTCGTGAGACCTCACTTGGAGTATTGTGTGCAGTTTTGGTGTCCTCAACATAAAAAGGACATGATGGTGTTAGAAGAAGTGCAGAGGAGGGCCACGAGAATGATCAGGGGACTGGAGCACCTCCCATCTAAAGATAGAATGAGAAAATTGGGGCTGCTCAGCCTGGGGAAGAGAGGGCTGCATGGAGACCTCATAGCAGCCTTCCAATACCTGAAGGGGGCCTATAGGGATGCTGGGGAGGGACTCTTTATTAGGGACTGTAGTGAGAGAACAAGGGGTAACGGGTTCAAACTTAAACAGGGGAAGTTTAGATTGGATCTGAGGAAGAAATTCTTTAGTGTAAGGGTGGTGAGGCAGTGGAATGGGTTGCCCAGGGAAGTTGTGAATGCTTCATCCCTGGCGGCATTCAAGGTGGGGTTGGACATAGCCTTGGATGGCATGGTTTAGTGGGAGGTGTCCCTTGCCATGGCTGGGGGGTTCGAACTAGATGACCTTAAGGTCCTTTCCAACCCTAACTATTCTATCATTCTATGATTCTATATCAGTTACTGTTACTAGGCATTATGAACACATTATTACGCGCTAAAATGCTGGACCTAGCAAAACTTAAGAGAAAATTTTTTCTAACTTGCAACTCTCTAGATGCACATTAACAAATCCTAACACCATAATATGCATCAAGAAACTATCCATATCTAAATTTAAGTGTGGACATTAAAAAGAAAACTGTTATGTCACCTACCCAAATGTAAACCTAGTGCTTGCAGAGAGGGAAGATGTACAGCAGCTTGTAGCAAAGCTGTAGTGCTGGGGTTTTATTAAGCATTATAACAATTTCCATTAAATCAACTGTGTAATAGAGCAATACTTGGTTAACAGCACCTCCATCTCAGTGTGTGTTTGTCAAATACAGCAATTCACGCAATAAGCTATTAATCAAATAGCTAGCTCTACCAGTTATAAGGACTTTAGTTGAATGCTGCAATAATTAACGCACCCACACATTCACTTACCTTATCCCATGGGTAAAAATTAGCTTACCTCTCTTTCAGAAGCCTTTTTTTTTTTTTTTTTTTTTTTTGCCTTTGAATGTTAAGATCACAAAATCTCTTTCATTAACATTTTGAGAATAAGATCACATTTTTCAGTCTCACACATGTGTCACAGATCCCCAGCAACTGACAACATGATGCAATTTAAGTCAAGCCTAGCTGTTGTACAGAGAACTGGGAGAGTAACACAGCCAGTCATTAACAGTTACCCAGTAATAAGTGCAAGGAGTTTGGGGTATTTTGCTTAGAAAAATGAAGAGAAAAAAAAAAAGTCTATTCTTGCCAGGAGTATTTTTGTTTACAGATCTTGAAGACTGCCTTTTAAGTACAGTGTAAGATGGCAGATAGCAAACACAAAGGAAGAAACCAGAGCAGACAATATAGGTAACTGGCCATCTAGCATAAACAATGAACTGTGATTTTTAACTCCCTTACGACAAAAGTGTTAGAAGCTCCAGACAAGAAGCTATCTCCAGTGTACATTAACAAGAAGTTTATTGATCTTGCAAAACTCACAAAAAGGTCAGCACATTTCTTGGCATCTGCTGCTAGCACTTTATCTATTAATTATTTGCATATAAACATATGTAAAGACCTTTTTCTTTCATGTCATGAAGTACTGCTGAAAAGCTACAGCTATTATATCAGTGGAAAAATGACAAGCAGGTGCATATTCCAAAAGTGACAGATTTTAAAACCAGTAAGAGACAATTATCAGCTAGTGTGAACTCCAGCAGAACAAAGGTAAAATAATCTCACTCAGTTATTTTAAAGCACAATATGTCTGTAGCTAATTTCTCAGTGAAGATTTAAAATTAAGAAGGAAACTATTGCCTCTCAAGAAGAAATACTAAGAATGCGTATATATTTCAAATATTTGTTGGACCTTACATAACTTTCTGCTAGGTTAATCTTCTATCAGCCATTTCTTCCCCCTTTAAATAATAAAAATTAGTTTAAAAGGTGATTAAATGTAATACTATTTAAAGCAATATTGTGGCTGTTAGCTGAACACAGAATAATAACCCTTGCAGTAATAAATAATATTCTTCACAATTCACCCACCTCTAGTTGAACACTTTGTTTTTCTGGATGAGAACTTCAGACAGGCTTCTCCCTGCTTTACTGTGACAGTTAGGTAAAAGTCTCAGGTCATCTATTAATGTGGATATTGTAGTTTCATTTGGCTTTGGGTTTTGCTTCCCACATGTCTGAGGAAGACAATATACATCACAACACTCTGTACAATCAAAAAATACCCCACAGTCAAAGGAAATTATAATGAGCTGATCATACATCTAGATCAATAGCTGCTAATGAGATGAAGCCAGCTTTCTCCATATTAGCCTTGCTCTAAAGGACACTCACCCTAAAGGACCCCACAAATACGAAACACTGATACTATGATACTCTTCTAAACAGTCTTTATTTGTTCCTCTGCCCCAAACTATTCCTCTTTTTTTAATTCAAAACCAGATTCATGTCAAGCCAGCTTCTCTGAAGTTCACAGGGTCCATTCAATTGCTGTCTTAGCAATAGAAAATTGGAATTTTCTTGTTCTTTTCCTTCACCATTTTAAAGATCCAGAGATAATACATAGCACAGATCTGAACAGCATTCTCATCTCATATGGTACATTTTATACTCCTCCTGGCAGATACCTGATAACTAGATTGTGAAGTGCTGAAGTAATTTATGACTGAATCCTTCAAGTAAGCTACATGTGCCTCTTTTCATATAGCACACACCAGTTCTGGCTGTGCTATTTTCAGATTGTTATACAAAATATAAGTGGTAGTACACACACTCAAAATTACTGTGGTCACTCTGCAACACAGAATTCAGCCAGTTCAGTTCCCTGAAACCCAGACTAACTTCCACAGCACTTATTGCCACTGTAATGCAGCTATAGCAAACCTGGCAGGAAGATGACAGGATATCTCTTCAGCTGGGAGTAAAACAATATTTTCTCTCTCATGTACACTAAGCTCAGAAGGATACAAAAGCAGCAGAAACTAATCACTGCGGTTGTACATGCAGAATACTGTGAGTCTTTCTTTTTTTTTATCTTGAAGGCAGCTTAATAGTTTGAGAACAGAGTCTTATTAATGTAAATGAAGCTCTAATAGCACATTGCATGAAATTCTTTTTATTAAGCATTTCTTTGGAAAACAGTCTACAAACTGGATTAATCCACTGCACACTATTTTCTGTAAGTACCTAACCAAAGTGACTTTTAAAACAGATTGCTGAGTAAACTTTAAAGTAGCCAATATAGATACTTCTGCTGTAAAAAGTGTTTCCTATGTAGTTAATTTCACACTTATTTGCACTGGAAAATTAAATTTTTACTTATCAACATACCACAGAAATACTGGCAAAAACTCTGCTCTGATGTTCTACACAGTATTTTTTGCTTTAGGCAAACTATAATAAAATTAATTGATAATTAAGGATCTGATGTTACAATCCTGGTAATATTGTCTAATTCTCCAATGGCACTGTCCACACCGCCAGTCCATTTCATTAAGAAGAACAAAAACATTTCCTTTAGCACCTGAGAATCCACCAGAATTCTCATGGGTTGCTTTTCTTTAAAAAAAAAAAAAAAAAAAAATAATAAAAAAAAAATTAATACAGTCAAAAAAGCAGTAATTTTTTATGTGCTTTTGAAAATAACACCTTAGGTCTGCCATTCCTGAGCACTCAAAGATCTCTAACTGTAATGAGAAAGAAAGTAGGATTGTGCCTCTGTGACTGACGGTAACATCTTACATTGTTCTGTTATATGCTTAAAATGAGAAAAAAAAATGCAAATATTTTATGGGTAAAACCAAAGAAATTTAATTTTCTGTCATTTAAAATGAAATGTTTTGGACTATTTCCAGACAAAGTTTTAGAGGCTACCCTCAATAGACTGAAAATTTGCTTCATTTTCAGACAGCTTTCAAATCAAGAGGCATTCTTAATTTGTTTTTAAATTTCAAATGTGTTTTGAGTTGCAGTTATTGACAGAGATGTTTTTCTGCTTCTTGTTCTCAGGTTTTACTCATAAAACAAGTGTAGTATCTAATACATTATAAATGAACTCTCTCTGACAGAACTTGAGGTTTATCCTGTAGATCAATTAAGACTTAAGCATAGCTGACAATGGATGCAAACTTGACTACTGGTCCATCAGTAATTTTTTTACACATTTCTCTCCTTACATACTGAATCAAAATCAACACTAAATCCTGTTATAATTTTGCCTGTGGCTTAAAGATTGCAGCCATCTGAGGCCAGAAAATACTATACTTTAAATTCTTGGGAAATTGTGTATCAGTAACTACAGAGAAATTCTGTCCTAGAAAGCTGTATACAGCTACTGGCTGAATTTATTTAAACTCACAAGATCAGGAACACGAAGTTAATTTGCCACACAGCAGAGGAACAGTCTCAAATTTCCAGCAATGGCTTACCTTCAGTCCTAAGATTCTTGTACCTCTATGAGCATCTTCAAATTCATTGAAGGTGCTCACCTTCAAAGGTGCACTTTATTAATCTTCATGCTCTGCAGTGTATGAAAACAATAAATACATACTTCCCCCCCCCCCCCCCCCCTTGCTATTTTTTGAAAATCAAACTTGGAGAAAATAACCTTTCAGGTAGGAAAGTAGCTAAAGGTAGGTTTGTTTTATCACAAAGTTGAAACACCAATTAAATATTTTCATGATCTACTACTGACACTTATATTACATCCCTAACACAACAGCTGAAATTTCATAGAAACATAGAATCACAGAATAGTTCGGACTGGAAAGGACCTTAAGATCATCTAGTTCCAACCCCCCTGCCATGGGCAGGGACACCTCCTACTAAACCATGACACCCCAGACTCTGTCCAGCCCCACCTTGAACACCGCTAGGGATGGAGCCTTCAGAACTTCCCTGAGCAACCCATTCCAGGGCCTCACCACCCTTACAGTAGAGAACTTCTTCCTTATATCCAATCAGGCCCATTTAAAGCAGCACAAGCCAATCTCAGCAGTAAACATGTCCATTCTTCTCCCTACCCTCCTGGATCCCTTCACTCCAGCTATTTGTTATGAGACTTTCCAGTGTTACAGAGTTAGCAGCAGTCCTGAAGAAGGGCTTGTAGCTACAGGTTCCAAGACAACATGGCCAAACTGCCTTCCCTGCAATGATTTTTTTTTTTTTTTTTTTTGCAACATTTGTAAGAGGCCTTCCCCAAATACTCTTTGGTGTAGGATCAGAGGCTTACTTCTTGGAAAAGACCCCTGTGTTCACTTAATCCTAAAACAGTCCAGACGATACATTTCCCTGTTTCTGACAATTTTCTGGGTTAAGTCTGTTGGCCCTTGAAGTTTTAGGAAAGCAAGTTAAGAGACCGACTTTTTTCCTATATTATCTACTTTGAGTAAGTATTAAAAACAAGAGTCAAAAGATTTATCGAAAGGTCTAGAGCATCTTAAAACAGTATGCAGTAATCCATATAAACAGGGAGTATAAATAGCGTCTGAGTCATTCTCCCTACTGCCTATCTTGAAGTTAAAAGCTTGTTTCCTTTGTAAGAAAATTCTCCCTTTCTGGCATTCACTGATGCCAAATGATAAAGTAGAAATCTAGCCTGGAAGAGCCCTCACAATTCTAAAAAGGGTTAGAAGATCTGAACAATCCAGATGCATTACGCTAAAGGCACATGGCTGTAGCAAACTAGTTTGCTCTTTCACTGAATAAGGCATAGAAATGTATCTAATGGATTGCTTCAAGGAGTACCTCTATCTGTTACTAATGACCTTATTACTCACAGGCAGTAGCTAAGTAAGTGTTATAAAAGGTAACTGATCACAACTAACATGTACAATGTAGCTGATTAGTTACTTAGTAGCAACTAGTAGTTATGCTATGTAAATAATTAAAGCAGTTTTGGTTTGGTTTTGTTATTTTTTCCCCTCCACCAGAGGTACTAGTTAGATCAAATCTTTTTACTTTGCTGTTAGCTCAATTTTTAGTATTTTATATCATAGATTTCCATCAAAACAAGTCAGGAAATTTTCTTAAGAGAAAGAGGAATCAGTAATGCTGAAATAAAAGTAAATCAGGAATGGCTGTTGATTTCAAGTTTAAGCAGCCATGCTGCAAGTAAGGCCTAATAATTTGTGACTGCAAATAGTGATAGATCTGTAGGTGGAAGACTGTTTAAATACAAATGATACTAATATTAACAATGCAAATCAACAGTGCCATGATTGTCATATTTACAATCATGCTTACAGATTTGGCTGTCATGAATGTAAACACCCATGTCTTACAAGGCTTAATTGCTCTTCTCAAAGTGTCAGAATCTACTTTTCTTTTGGTATTTCCCTTTTTCTTTGAGAGAGCTTCTGCTTTGATTCTTTTCCTGGGGAAAATTATTTTGACATATATTTTCATGAGTATTGCAATGGAGCAGAGAATGAATTTATCTGTATCTATCAAACCAACAATTTTTATGCTCAGTTCACCATTGTTAACCTTTTTTAATGTGTATAAGCTTAGTTTTGCATTTCCCCAAACTTTCTTGTTTTTCTTCTTTCTCTGCTTCCTGCTTCTCTCTTTCAGTAGAGAAAGAGAGAATATCACCAATATGACATAAATAATACCAACCTTGTTAACGGCAAACTGCATATATTGTCTCATACTCTTCAGACACAAGTATTCATACGTTGCCTCTCTGGTAGAAGGTATCATTTATAAAATATTTCTGAAAGTAGAGTCTTTACTGATAGCATCAGAATGCTCTCTCCATGTGACAACCCCATTCTGTCCACCCCCTGCCTCTCCACCAACTGCCATTCTCACATCTTTCAAGAAATCCTTTGACTACAAATGCTCCCTAAGGGAACTCTGCTTGGACTCCAGTTTTCCAAGATCTTACCATCCATTTTCAAGATTCTCTTACAAACAATTCAGTGAGGAATTCATCAGTGTATCAGAAGAAAAGCATATACTACCTGGATTCAGAAAGGATTTCAGCCTGCAATTAAAGAAAAAATTCTATTCCCTCTTCTTCCCTTCAGTAGACATGGGCGATGAATGCAAGTGAGAGCACGAGGGGGAAGAAAACTACTAAGGTTATGAGTAAGGAATATTTATGGACTTATCTTTTTTTCTCCTTCCCTAACCTAATAGGGATATAATCTCTATCCCTCCTATCCCTATTCTACTATCCTAAGCTTATCTGGAGGAAGAAAACAAACAACGGACACGAATCACCACGATGCAAGTGTGCCCAAGTGTTACATGTTATACCAACAAAGACATCTGACTATGGAGAAGAGGATGCTTTGAAGGTTTTAGGATATTCCAGATCAAATATAAAGATTATTGGTCTGAAGTTTCACTTTCATTGGAAAACATTTTGGCCTTTGAGAGATCCAGAATTCTGCTCAATGTTGAAAACCTCCGTTGCTTAAAATGAGCAGGTGGGATTCATACAGGACTCTACTGGTCCTGTAAGTTGTATCAGTGGATGTGTTGGTGAACTACCAGTCAGGTATTTATTTATTTAATTACCTCTTCAGAATTTTATCTGTAGCTCACAATGGATTGTCTTTCACTAGTGTCACAACATGCCTACTCCTTCCTATAAACTGTTTAACGTATTCTTCCCCACAGAAACCCACAAGTTAATCTAGCTAAAGGGTAATAAGAGCACAATAGAAATAGGGTGCCAAATAGTACTTTGTTTGAACATATCCATATGGTCCAACAGACGCTTTCAATATACGTTCTCTCCAAAAGCTACAGAAAACCTTCATTTTATGTCATAGAATCATAGAATCATAGAATAGTAAGGGTTGGAAAGGACCTCAAGATCATCGAGTTCCAACCCCCCTGCCATGCCCAAGGACACCTCCCACTAAACCATGCCATCCAAGGCTATGTCCAACCCCACCTTCAATGCCGCCAGGGATGAAGCATCCACAACCTCCCTGGGCAACCCATTCCAGGGCCTCTCCACCCTCACAGTAAAGAATTTCTTCCTCAGATCCAATCTAAACCTCCCCTGTTTAAGTTTAAACCCATTACCCCTTGTCCTCTCACCACAGTCCCTAATGAAGAGTCCCTCCCCAGCATCCCTATAGGCCCCCTTCAGGTATTGGAAGGCTGCTATGAGGTCTCCACGCAGCCTTCTCTTCTCCAGGCTGAACAGCCCCAACTTTCTCAGCCTATCTTCATACGAGAGGTGCTCCAGTCCCCTGATCATCCTCGTGGGCCTCCTCTGCACTTGTTCTAACAGTTCCATGTCCTTTTTATGTTGAGGACACCAGAACTGCACGCAATACTCCAAGTGAGGTCTCACGAGAGCAGAGTAGAGGGGCAGGATCACCTCCCTCGACCTGCTGGTCACACTCCTTTTGATGCAGCCCAGAATACGGTTGGCCTTCTGGGCTGCAAGCGCACACTGCCGGCTCATGTTCATTTTTTCATCAACCCACACCCCCAAGTCCTTCTCTGCAGGGCTGCTCTGAATCTCCCCCCCGCCCAACCTGTAGCTGTGCCTGGCATTGCTCCGACCCAGGTGGAGGACTTTGCATTTAGCATGGTTGAACTTCATCAGGTTGGCATCAGCCCACCTCACAAGCGTGTCAAGGTCCTTCTGGATGGCATTCCTTCCCTCCAACTTATCAACCAAACCACACAGCTTGGTGTCATCGGCAAACTTGCTGAGGGCGCACTCAATCCCACTGTCCATGTCACCCACAAAGATGTTGAACAAGACCGGTCCCAACACTGATCCCTGGGGGACACCACTCGTTACTTGTCTCCATCTGGACACTGTGCCACTGAGCACTACTCTTTGTGTGCGGCCATCCAGCCAGTTCTTTATCCACCGAGTGGTCCACCTATCAAATTGATGTCTCTCCAACTTAGAGAGAAGGATGTCATGGGAGACAGTGTCAAAGGCTTTACACAAGTCCAGGTAGATGACATCAACTGCTCTGCTGCTGTCCATCAGTTCTGTAGCCCCTTCATAGAAGGCCACCAGATTGGTCTGGCAGGATTTCCCCTTACTGAAGCCATGCTGGCTGTCCCCAAGCACCTTGTTGGTTTTCATGTGCCTTAGCATGCCTTCCAGGAGAATCCGCTCCAAGATTTTGACAGGCACAGAGGTAAGACTGACTGGTCTGTAATTCCCTGGGTCATCCATTTTCCCCTTCTTAAAAATGGGGGTTATATTTCCCTTTTTCCAGTCATCGGGAACTTCACCTGACTGCCATGATTTTTCCAATATGATGGACAGTGGCTTAGCAACTTCATTTGCCAGCTCCTTCAGGACCCTTGGATGGATTTCATCAGGTCCCATGGACTTGTATACATTCAGGTTCCTAAGGTGGTCCCGAACAAGATCCTCCCCCACAGTGGGCCCAGGGTCCCCACCCTCACCGTCCCTGCGTCTGCCTTCCAAGACTTGGGTGGTGTGGTCATGTCCCTGTATAAGTGTTTCCTTCAGCCCGCCTAGATTGAAGAAAAAATAAACAAAATACCAATTCAGCTCTAGCACAAATGACATGTCAAATAACAATATCCTAAGACCAAAGACCACAGAAGTCTGCTTTTTCTCTACAAGACCTTCATCTGCTTTTTGAATTTTTCTTCCATCCATGTTTCACACTTTATAAATTATGACATTATCTGCAGGTCCCACATATAATCAGCTTTTCATGCTACTAGACAGTGGACTTCAGTCATAGTTCTGAGCTTCCAGGCCCCAGAGTGATTTTAAAAAAAACTCCTGTTGCCCCATTTAGAGTAAAATCAATTATTGGATAATTGATAGCAATAAAAGAAAATTCTAACTAGAATCCCCACCATTTCATCAGTTCCTAATTTCAGCTAAAACTTTTTTCAAATTTCCATCATTTATTTGATAAAACTAGTAGCAAATACCATTAAAATAGCAGCAAATTCCATAGTGGCTAAATAGACATGTACATGGGAAGACCTGTGCCTGCAATTTAATTAAGGATGAGGTGTCCATTTAACTTTGGTGCAGTGTCTATTAAGAGCAGAGGCTAACCTTGTTAGAATTTCAGTTGAACAATGCTTATGAGATAACACTAAGTACTTAAAGGAGCATAGCCATTGTTCACAGAGTAGAGCAGATCAGCAGGAATTTGAACATGTAATTTGAGTGTGGTTAGATATTGCATCTGAGGTTCAGATACTGATGCAATGACTTCCATTTATTTGCACTAAGAAACATCCTTCTGCGGCTCAAAAACATCTTATCCGCATCTAAAAATCAAAGAAGCCTCACATAATTTCCAGAAGCGTCTACTGTAGATAAACAATAGTAGCAGTAAAAAGATAATCTGGGAACTAGTGTCACAGAAAAGAAAATGTAAAAATCCTTAGATTTTGTATTAGTCAGATAATATGAAACACCATTATGCATTTCAAAATACATACTATAATGGCCTACACTGACCAGGGTCAAATGCCAAAGCTAGGTATTTTTAAGTGATTTATTCTTACTATGTAATTTCTCCTCATTACAGCAACACCTGAAAACAGGATTAAGGATCAAGAATAAAAATAATTTTTATGCAGTCAGTAGTGTCTAAATGTGTCTAGTGTCTAAAAAGGCTAATACTGTCAACTTTCAGCCCTAACAGGAAATTCAGAAAACATTTCAATGCAGTATCTTCACAGAAGCAAGAAACATACTGAATAAATTAAAAACCCGAAACATTCTCCATTACCTTTTATTTAACAACTACTTGCAATACGTGCATTGGAGGTGCCTATACTACAATAAAAGCAACTTAAGATTTCTACACGTCTTCTTGTTACTGTGAGGTATATTATTTTCATAAAATCATTCCTGCATCTTGTACTGTCTCACTTGTGCAAAACACATGCACATGCTACAGAGTCACAGTTCCTAAGTGTTTCCATAAAACAAAATTCAAGGTTAAAAGCAAAAATTAAAACCAAAATTAAGGAGTTATTGCTCCCCAACTGAAGTCATATAGAAGATACAGCGCTGTACGTCAGTATCAGCATCCGTACATGCTGTGAATTAAGGTGATTTAGTTCGCGCTACTATGAAAGCACTTAAACCCAAGTGCATGCTTCCAGGAAAAGAAAGCACTATTACCTAAAGCAGCTTGAGGTATTATCCACATCTTGAAACAGTGCCTCATGTAGGAATTAAAATACAGAATTTTCTGAAGTATTCACAGAGGGATCAACACAAATGTTTAGCTGCCATTACGCTGTAACAAACCATTTCAGATAAAAGATGGCACATTAGCAGAAAGGCTAATGCAGTTAAACTGATACTGTTTTAACTAGATACTCATACTCAGTCCTTTCCAGACCTGGAACATCACCTTAATCACTCTACATAGTGCACATTCATTACACAAAAAGTAAGGTAATTACTTTTCAGTTTAACCCAAATTCTCTAACTAGAGCATGACATTAGGAAATTTTGCAAGTACGACACTAATTAATTTACATTTTTACTGTAAAAGTATATTACAGATTCTATAGCATTATGTAATCTTTGGTCCAGAACAAGAACTTCAGAACTCTTAGGCCTACCTGAAAGACGATTTTATGCTGGTTTTGAATACTAGGACAGACTTCAGAGATGAAAACTTATTTATATAGAATCATAGAATCATAGAATAGTTAGGCCTGGAAAGGACCTCAAGATCATCGAGTTCCAACCCCCCTGCCATGCCCAAGGACACCTCCCACTAAACCATGCCATCCAAGGCTATGTCCAACCCCACCTTCAACACCGCCAGGGATGAAGCATCCACAACCTCCCTGGGCAACCCATTCCAGTGCCTCTCCACCCTCACAGTAAAGAATTTCTTCCTCAGATCCAATCTAAACCTCCCCTGTTTAAGTTTAAACCCATTATCCCTTGTTCTCTCACCACAGTCCCTAATGAAGAGTCCCTCCCCAGCATCCCTATAGGCCCCCTTCAGGTATTGGAAGGCTGCTCTGAGGTCTCCATGCAGCCTTCTCTTCTCCAGGCTGAACAGCCGCAATTTTCTCAGCCTATCTTCATACGAGAGGTGCTCCAGTCCCCTGATCATCTTCGTGGCCCTCCTCTGCATTTGTTCTAACAGTTCCATGTCCTTTTTATGTTGAGGACACCAGAACTGCACGCAATACCCCAAGTGAGGTCTCACGAGAGCAGAGTAAAGGGGCAGGAGCACCTCCCTCGACCTGCTGGTCACACTCCTTTTGATGCAGCCCAGGATACGGTTGGCTTTCTGGGCTGCAAGCGCACACTGCCGGCTCATGTTCATTTTTTCATCAACCCACACCCCCAAGTCCTTCTCCACAGGGCTGCTCTGAATCTCCTCCCCGCCCAACCTGTAGCTGTGCCTGGCATTGCTCAGACCCAGGTGGAGCACTTTGCATTTAGTATGGTTAAATTTCATCGGGTTGGCATCAGCCCACCTCACAAGCGTGCCAAGCTCCCTCTGGATGGCATTCCTTCCCTCCGATGTATCAACCGAACCACACAGCTTGGTGTCATCGGCAAACTTGCTGAGGGCGCACTCAATCCCACTGTCCATGTCACCCACAAAGATGTTGAACAAGACCGGCCCCAACACCGATCCCTGGGGGACACCACTCGTTACTGGTCTCCAGCTGGACACTGTGCCACTGAGCACTAGTCTTTCCGTGCGGCCATCCAGCCAGTTCTTTATCCACCGAGTGGTGCATGATTAGTTACTACAAGTATAACATGTTTGTATCTATACGTATGAGGTTTCGTAACCAAACTCAACAGTTGTGCTCACATTAAAAACTTATGTCTGCATAAAAATAAAGATATCCTGTAGAAAGCTTACAAAGTCATTGACCCATACGTCTCTCCCACTTGCCCTTTAAGGCACTAAAATACATGTATGCGTTTAGGCCTTGATGAATAAATGCAAGGATACTAGTGTAATCTGAGTTTTTAGGCTATCACAAACTCTAATATGCAACAAGATTATACATTCTGAGATAAAATATGCATTCTCCAATAGGAAAATATATAATCAGATTTATAGGAAAAATTGTCTTAAATTAACTGTAGTGGCATTTTCAATTAAACAATAATCCCAACAAAGGACATGGAGGAGGACAGGAATCAAACTCCTATTCTATGGAGAGTGAAATCTGAAATAAACTACAGTTAAAATGAAAGCTGAGTTTTACATGAATAATAAAAGGAAAAATGCCTCTCAACAAAGAAGTTGTTTGCCTTCATAAGCTCCTGCATAGCAGGATACTTAAATTTTATTTGATCGCTAAATCTACATACTTCCAGAAATGTTTTCTGCAGTTCAGTTATAGAGCGAAGTAAGATTATATTGCTACTGAGTTCATTTCTCAGTATATAACACCAATCTGAGTTGAAGTATGACAGATTTACATCTACATGTTTTGACAAAAGAAAAAAAAAAAGGAAATTGCAGGCATTTTATTGCTGCATGACAAGAACGTTTAAGAAACTCAGTGTGTTACACTGGAGAGGAGGGCTTAAATTTTTAAGTCTTGTCTGAGCAGTATACGCATATTTCCAGCAACTTGGTTTAAGATACAATGCACAATCCACTGGATTTTCTTCTGAAAAGCAAATGCCTCCTATGCAAGCCCTCACTACGGCTAATAGTCACATTAAAACACAACAAAGACAGATTTACTGTGAAGACACTTGTGACAACAGAAATTGATACTTTGTTACTATGAAAAAGCAGATATTTACAAAGAAATTACCACATATATTTCAGTGTCTTTCAGCCTACGGTTGCCACAAAATGACATGTAATATATAATCGTTGCTTGGTGATCTACAGGATACAAATTGCCACTCTCTGTTCAGCTCATGAACAGGATGGTTGTCTTCCTCACAGTAACCAACAGCATCACTGGCACTTAAAGAAAACCTTGCTGGCCATCTACACAGAAAATCTAAAAGCTGAATAGAAAAAGATATTTTGAAGTATTCTCTCAAGAAGATTTTTCTGCTCATCAGAGTTTGATGAAGTGCCACTCTTTTGTAACTTTGGTACCACCATAAGCAATACATCTGCATCACTGGAAGTGTTCAAGGTCAGACTGGGCAGGGATTTGAGCCACCTGGTCTAGTGAAAGATGGCCCTGTCCATGGCAGGGGGGTTGAACTGGGTAATCTTTAAAAGTCCCTTCCACCCCAAACCATTTGATGATTCTATGATTTCAAAAAAAGCAACCCAATTTTCGCATCTCAACTTTGTTCAGTAAAACATCTGAGACGGAAAATTCCAGGCTTAATCTTTGCCTTGTGGCATCATTCTGACATCAGTTTTAATCACATAAATTATTCCTTTTTCCTGTTTTGTTTTTTTTTTTTAATTACAACAAAAGGTTCTGTGATTCTATTATTTCACGAACTGTGACTCTAATAGGGTAGGAAATATGCAGGAACCACTACATGCTTGAAATAGGGATGTGCACAGCAAGATGGTTATTTCCGAGCAAAATCCTGTTCAGTTTCTGCAGGCCTAACTGTAAGGTGGTACTATACTGTAGGTAAGGGGCATGTTCAACATAAAGAATCTCCTGAAAATCTGGTTGCCAAGTGAGAAGGCTGTATAAAAGGAGTTTTTATATTCAATCATTTTGAAAAGTAAAGGTGACTTGTTCATATTTTTAAAGCTGACTCTTTATTAGTAAGGGAAGTGCTTTTTCAGTCACAAATGCCACAATTGAGGAAAATTAATGGCCAATATTGGACAAAACTGATCTCAAAAATTTGAAAATAACACAGATTACGACTCAAGAAATTGTCAAAATTTGTTTAGGCAAAACTGTATTAATATATGTTGCATTATAGTTCTTTAATGTACAGACCAACTCATCAAAAAAATCACCATCACTCTCTGCAATCAGCAATCATATGATTAAAGTCAAGACCTCAATGAGGGACTGATTTGACATAAAGGTTAAAGCTAGGATTAAGGACACAGAGAAACTAATTCTACTGTATGCACAGCAGTGTCATGCAAAGAAATGAAAGACCACAGTTTTCTTCTCCAGGGGTGTCTCACACAGTACAATATAATTCAAAAGTAATAACTATAGATTCCTGCATATTTACATTTAAAAACCAAAACATCTTGAAATCCTAGCACATGAAGAGTAGTTAAGGCCTAGTATTATGTGTATTGCAGTATCTGAAGTATGTTGTGAGTAGTCATTGCAGTCGCATGAAATGAATACTTATGTCCCCCCTACATTCTTCAAACAAAAAGCTTATAAATGGTTTACTGTAAGTGCTACCAAAGGTCAAACAGCTCTATTTTGTACAATAAAATTAGTTAGACTAATGTTGTATCTGGCTTAAAGAAATCTGTCACTTTTTTTAAAAAAAATATACCTAATAGCACCAAGTCAAGTGTCATTCTTCAAGATAATAATCCTCACCTGTGCATCTTCAATTCTGAAGTACGTCTTCTGAGCCCATTATCAATGTGCTCTATTTCCACAGACTGTCATCAAAGTACCAAAAAAAGATAGAGATAGATATATATATATGTGTACTGAAAAATCCTGGTATAAAATGGTATTTCTTATCTCACTCACGCAGTTCGCTTGTTCCTTAGTGCCTTGCTTTTCTTCCCATTTCTCCTGTGGTGTTGGGTTTTTTTTCCTTCTCCTCCTTTTAACATTTTGAAATAAATTAAAAGAAATTAACAATCCCAAAAAGCTCATGCCAGTTGGCAAGGAAATTAAAAATCACAGGTTCAAAATTACTTTCCTAGTTCATGAAAACATCTGTAATGAGACAGATGAAAATATGAATTGCTCCTAATGAGCTTAAAATTGCACGTATTTCCCATTGTTTAATTTGTAAACCTTCACAGATATTTTGTGCTATGCCTTATTATAAAACAAAAAGTGGCCACAAGTCCGTGATGACCAATTTGTGAGACTGAAGTACTCGACTTGAATGGTTTCATTAACTTCTAAGTCATGAGTCAAAGTTAGCATAAAATACAACTCTTCTGCAATTCATAGAGGGTCTTGCTCTCCAGTGATTTCCAACATTTTTGAGTCATTTGCACCTAGGAATTACAACACTGCCATTCCTCGCTACGATATTCACTTGCACAGCAAATAAAAGGACAATGTACAGCAAAATCATGAAGAATAAGGACCTAGCAACTACTGCATGTGTACCATGGGCTTCAGCTATGACACAGGAGAACCAGTACAGCTTCCATAGTCAGTTTAAGCTGCAGTCTCCATAAATACATTCCAACCAGATTTGGAATAGGATGAAACAATGCCAGCACAAACACTTCATCCAGTTTTTATGAAGAGATTTTAGAATGGCTGGGAATGCATTAGGTAACATCAGAAGTAAGTGCTATGAAACTGTAGACAGAAAATGAAAAGAAATTGTGAGAAGATTTGTAAAAGTTTCAAGTCCTTTCTAGCCTATATTCAGTTGTGACTGTCATGAATCTGTGGATAATGCAGGTAACATAGAATCATAGAATCGTAGAATAGTTAGGGTTGGAAAGGACCTTAAGATCATCTAGTTCCACCCCCCCCACCATGCGCAGCGACACCTCACATTAAATCATGTCACCTAAGGCTCTGTCCAACCCAGCCTTGAACACCGCCAGCGATGGAGCATTCACAACTTCCCTGGGCAACCCATTGCAGCGCCTCACCACCCTTACAGTAAAGAATTTCTTCCTCAGATCGAATCTAAACCTCCCCTGTTGAAGTTTGAACCCGTTACCCCTTGTTCTCTCACTACAGTCCCTAATGAAGAGTCCCTCCCCAGCACCCCTATATGCCCCCTTCAGATACTGGAAGGCTGCTACGAGGTCTCCATGCAGCCTTCTGCAGGCTGAACAGCCACAACTTTCTCAGCCTATCTTCGTATGGGAGGTGCTCCAGTCCCCTGATCATCCTCGTGGCCATCCTCTGGGTTGGAAAAGACCTTAAAATCATTCAGTTCCAACCCCCCTGCCATGGGCAGGGACACCTTCCACTAAACCATAGCACCCAAGACTTTGTCCAACCTGGACTTGAACATCGCCAGGGATGAAATATTCACAACTTCCCTGGGTAACCCATTCCAGGGCCTCACCCCCCTCACAGTAAAGAATTTCTTCCTTATATCCAATCTAAACTTCCCCTGTTTAAGGGGGAAGACAGGGTGATTAAAAAATATCTTCTCTCCTGGGCTGTATCATCTCTCCCACAGACCAGGGAAATGCATGCAAAGAGCCCCTGTGCTGATCTGCCCAACTTCTAGGTAGACTATGCCGTCTTTCCTACAGGAAAGTGGAGGTGTGTCTCTAGTAAAATTGCACATACATGACTAAAAGTGTTTTGGTATCAAAAACCATTCTGTGTCCACACTGCCAGTTGGTTTTAAACCACAGCATTGAAAAGATCTCTGCTTTACCACATGCCTAAAAGTTTGGGGTTTTTGTTATTATAGTGAAGAGCTTCATTTTCTCACCAGTTCTACCTAATACTTACACAATTCAAGCTTCTAACTATATTGCACTAAAAAAGAAGACTATTGTAACACACTGGCCACTGAAGAGTTCTATCTATACAGCAACATCATACTGCAGTACAGAATCATATTCAGCATGACAACCTAACAGAAAGAAATTCCACTACTGAATATCAGAATATACTCACGTCCATCTTGCAAGCACCTAAGGGAACTGTATTCAGTTTTGTAAGGAGAAGAATGAAAAGGAACAACTATATTTACAATAAACTCCCTAAAACTTTGAAAGATAATTATGTGCATTTGTTAAATATATTTTAGTAAACTGAAAATTATAATTTACATTTAGTTTATGAAAATTTGAAAAGTAAACTAAAATCTAACATATTTAACAACAAAAAGCAATTACTGCTCATACTACTCCACAGTTCACTCAATCCACCTTGCTAATTTTGATGCATTTCTCTTCACTTTCACAGTCTCTTGGGTTGCATTCCACCTGGGAAGCAACATACTGTTGCCCAGCTCATTTTTTGCACTTTTCTCCAAACTGCTCTTGGACTTCTGCCTGTGATATATTCATCTTTCTCACACACTACATTTGCTATTCAGCTTGCTGTATGTCTATTCTGAGCTGATGCAGACCAAGGAGCTTTAGCACAATGCACGGCAGCAGGATGGAGATTTCACTGCTAAATATACCTTAATGAAAAGGATTTGCAATTCAGACTGTGTTCCTAAACAAATATTAACCCATTTCACAGATGACTTTAGGAAGTGTGGCAGCTGGGGCCAATATTCATGTATTTACAGCAACAGATAAGCAAGTAACAACATGCAGTGGGAGAAAAGCGTGTTCCTGGCTTCCTCTAACCACTGCTGTTCTCTCCCACTCTCTCTCTCCATGCTGGGAACTGAAATAAGTTTCCCTGTAACCATGTAATCCCAGAGGACAATTTACTCGTAGGATCAGGATCTTCCTTTTCTGTTTTGTAATATCCACCACTGCTACAAGACCCAGGCACAGGTAACTTCTGTTTCTCTCTGTTCACTATACCTGCAAGATGCATCCATTTTTGACAATTTGACCTCAAGTATTGAGACCTAAGCAGCAGAGGAAGCCAAGTACCCTGGAGGCAATTAGCAGCAGTTCAAGAAGCAGCCTAATTGTGGCATCCAGTTTAGATGAACTTGAGTAAATCACTGTGCAATCTTGGTCACTATACAATCCCGGTCACAGTGTCCAGCTACTCAACTATTTATCCACTTCTTCCAAACATATGGAAGCCTAAGTATAAGAGCTACTCTCGCAAGTTGAGAAGGCTGAACTCTACCCTTTCATTTCTGACTCCAGATTTGTTCATTAATAGTTTTCCCATGAAAATACCACCAACAGCCCTGTTTAGCATTAACAGAGTATGCTGCTGACACTCTAGAAATGAAAATGTATTTGTGAATAACGTAGTGGTAATCCAATTGCTTTTTGCTGTGAGAAGGACTCACTAAGGTGGTCCTTTTATATGCCCAGTTTTTATGCTAGTATTTTTAGGATTATATCCCTAATATGTTATTTTAAACTTCTTTTTATGCCCTCTAAACAAAACCACTAACATATGGAAAATTTCAAATGAAATTGCGCTCTTGACAACCATTTGTCGATTTCCACAAAACCCCAATGAGTCCTGACTGAACATCAGCCAAACAGGTTCCATATTTTACTTCCAAGGATGTGCAGTCACATGTTACCTGTCCTAGTAAAACCCTCATGGACATACTCTTTCTTGAAGCTTGAAGGTACTTTGAAATCCACTACATTTTTTTTTTTCCTAATATAGTTTATGAACTTCATTTTAGATGTCTAATAAATAAATTACATAAAAAAGCTAATCACAACAGGTTTCATAATTTCATACTTCCTTCAGCAAGAGAAAGGGGTAACATAAGAAAGGAAATCATTGTTTCTGTAGCATCTTCTGTTAACTAAAACTTTCCATTTAGGCAAAAGAAGTATAAATAGAGTAATAGATTAATAGATTTCAAACCTTCACAATATCATTAAAATGGCTTTTAAATAAATCTGCTGATAGTGAAAGAAAGCAGCAGCCTAGGATAATATGCATATGGCTTCTTTTTTAAGACCAGTTATATTCCTTAATTGGTTTCAGAAAATGTCTGACTACTGAATCCTATAGAATGTGCATGTGGCCTTTAAAAATCCTTGTAAATGAGAACTGCTGGAAGAACAATTAGCATTTAAAAGCTAGAATGACCTTAAATCTGTGCATCATTGTGATATGTTTGGACTTTAATATCAAGTACAGACCCAGAAAATGCCTTAGTTGCCAAGATAAAGACCTCCCAGCACCAACAAAAGGACACTGAATACTAAAGAGGGTGAAGCATGTGCAATGAAACATAAAGGACAAACTTTTATGATTATGTTTTATTTGTGTTGACTTAGCAACCAAGTATAAGGGCCTTCTTGGGCAATGAGCATGGAAAGGCAAGAGAAAAATCTTCTGTGTCTGATACAACATGGATGCAGAACATTGGAGAACTGGCTTAAATTATTATCCCTATATTTAAGTTTCAGAAGATAATAGAAGGACTACAGGGCTCTGGGAGAGGTGCTTAGGGGCTCTGGAGCTCAGATTGTCTTTTCATCAATTCTCCAGGATACAGGGCAGGACCTTGAAAAGGCTAGGAGGATTGGACAGGTTAATAAATGGTTAGAAGGGTGATGCTATAGTCAGGGGTTTGGATACCTTGACCATGGGACTCAATATAGTAGGCCAGGTCTACTGGGGGCTGGTGGAGCTGGTCTGACAAAGAAGGGGAAGAGTGGATTTGGTAGGAGGCTTGCCAGGCTGGTCAAGGATGCTTTAAACTAGATGTGTTGGGGGAGGGGGGCATCATTCCAACCCAACACATCCAGTCGGATGGTAGCACCTGTAGTAAACATTCGGAGCAATGTAGGGATATTCCAGCTGCTCCAGCCAATGACCCGACTTCAATTGGATCTCGGCTCAAATGCCTCTACACAAATGCCCGTAGTATGGGGAACAAACAAGAGGAATTAGAGATGTGCGTACATCTACGGGGGTATGATATCATAGGCATCACAGAAACATGGTGGGATGGCACCTATGACTGGTGTGTTGGAATGGAAGGTTACAGGCTCTTTAGGAAAGACAGGCCAGGCAGACGGGGAGGGGGAGTTGCTATTTATGTTAGGGATAGGCTAGAGAGTATGGAACTCTGTCTGGGGGCAGGTGAGCAGTCGACAGAGAGTTTGTGGGTCAGGGTTAAAGGGAGAACAGCGATGGGTGACATTATTGTGGGGATCTGTTACAGACCGCCTGACCAAGGGGACTTGCGGGACGAAGCGCTCCATAGGCAGATAGGAGCAGCCTCACGCTCGCAGGCCCTGGTTCTCATAGAAGACTTCAACCACCCTGATATCTGTTGGAGGGATGGTACGGCCCGGCACAAGCAATCCAGAAGGTTCCTCGATTGTGTGGAAGACAACTTCCTTCTGCAAGTAATAGAGGAGCCGACAAGGAGAGGTGACATGCTTCACCTCGTCCTCACCAACAGGGAAGGGATGGTTGGGAATGTGATGTTCCAGGGCACCCTTGATTGCAGCAATCATGAGATGGTCGAGTTTGAGATCCTCAGGACAGTGAGAAGAGCGTGCAGCAAGCTCACTGCCCTGGACTTCAAGAGAGCAGACTTTGGCCTCTTCAGGAACCTGCTCAGTAAGGTTCCATGGGATACAAGCCTAGAGGTCAGGGGGGCCCAAGACTGTTGGTTGATATTCAAGGCTCACCTGCTGCAAGCTCAGGAGCGATGCATCCCAACTAGAAGGAAGTTCAGCAGGAGGGCCAGGAGACCTCCTTGGATGGATAAGGAGCTGCTGAGCAAAATTTGAAGGAAAAAAGAGGCTTATGAAAGGTGGAAGCAAGGTCAGGCAGCCTGGGAAGAATATAGGGATGTTGTCTGGGAAGCTAGGGACCAGGTTAGAAAAGCTAAGGCCCACTTAGAATTAAACTTGGCTAGGGATGTTAAGGATAACAGGAAGGGATTTTATAGCTACATTGCCAATAAAAGGCAGGTTAGGGACACCGTGTGCCCTCTCCAGAAGCTATCAGGAGAACTGGCTACCCTGGATTTGGAGAAGGCTGAGGTTCTTAATGACTTCTTTGCCTCAGTCTTTACCGGCAAATGCTCTGACCACACCACCCAAGTCTTGGAAGGCAGACGCGGGGACGGTGAGGGTGGGGACCCTGGGCCCACTGTGGGGGAGGATCTTGTTCGGGACCACCTTAGGAACCTGAATGTATACAAGTCCATGGGACCGGATGAAATCCATCCAAGGGTCCTGAAGGAGCTGGCAAATGAAGTTGCTAAGCCACTGTCCATCATATTTGAAAAATCATGGCAGTCAGGTGAAGTTCCCGATGACTGGAAAAAGGGAAATATAACCCCCATTTTTAAGAAGGGGAAAATGGATGAGCCGGGGAATTACAGACCAGTCAGTTTCACCTCTGTGCCTGGCAAAATCTTGGAGCGGATTCTCCTGGAAGGCATGCTAAGGCACATGAAAACCAACAAGGTGCCTGGGGACAGCCAGCATGGCTTCACTAAGGGGAAATCCTGCCTGACCAATCTGGTGACCTTCTATGAAGCGGCTACGGAACTGATGGACAGGGGCAGAGCAGTTGATGTCATCTACCTGGACTTGTGTAAAGCCTTTGACACTGTCTCCCATGACATCCTTCTCTCTAAGTTGGAGAGACATCAATTTGATAGGTGGACCACTCGGTGGATAAAGAACTGGCTGGATGGCCGCACGCAAAGAGTAGTGCTCAGTGGCACAGTGTCCAGCTGGAGACCAGTAACGAGTGGTGTCCCCCAGGGATGGGTGTTGGGACCGGTCTTGTTCAACATCTTTGTGGGTGACATGGACAGTGGGATTGAGTGCGCCCTCAGCAAGTTTGCCAATGACACCAAGCTGTGTGGTTCGGTTGATAAGTTGGAGGGAAGGAATGCCATCCAGAGGGACCTTGACACGCTTGTGAGGTGGGCTGATGCCAACCTAATGAAGTTTAACCATGCTAAGTGCAAAGTGCTCCACCTGGGTCGGAGCAATGCCAGGCACAGCTACAGGTTGGGCGGGGAGGAGATTCAGAGCAGCCCTGTGGAGAAGGACTTGGGGGTGTGGGTTGATGAAAAAATGAACATGAGCCGGCAGTGTGCACTTGCAGCCCAGAAGGCCAACCATATCCTGGGCTGCATGAAAAGGAGTGTGACCAGCAGGTCTAGGGAGGTGCTCCTGCCCCTTTACTCTGCTCTCGTTAGAACTCACTTGGAATATTTTGTGCAGTTCTGGTGTCCTCAACATAAAAAGGACATGGAACTGTTAGAACAAATGCAGAGGAGGGCCACGAGGATGATCAGGGGACTGGAGCACCTCTCGTATGAAGATAGGCTGAGAAAATTGCGGCTGTTCAGCCTGGAGAAGAGAAGGCTGCGTGGAGACCTCAGAGCAGCCTTCCAATACCTGAAGGGGGCCTATAGGGATGCTGGGGAGGGACTCTTCATTAGAGACTGTGGTGAGAGGACAAGGGGTAATGGGTTTAAACTTAAACAGGGGAGGTTTAGATTGGATCTGAGGAAGAAATTCTTTACTGTGAGGGTGGTGGGGCCCTGGAATGGGTTGCCCAGGGAGGTTGTGAATGCTTCATCCCTGGCGACTTTCAAGGTGGGGCTGGACATAGCCTTGGATGGCATGGTTTAGTGGGAGGTGTCCCTGGGCATGGCAGGGGGGTTGGAACTCGATGATCTTGAGGTCCTTTCCAACCGTTACTTTTCTATGATTCTATGATTCTATGTATTGCACACATATAATTCGTCTATACTTCTATCTCTAGAAATGACAGCACTGGATTGGGGTCGGGAGTGTGATGTTCTACAGTTGCTGATCTTTACTAAAAAGAACAATTCTTAAATCAAAAGATGAACATGCATAGTAGCTGAGCATGCAATTAAAACTTAAAAATGAACTACAAGTGTCCCCTACTTGAAGGTGAGGTTTTTTGTTGTTGTTGTTGGTTTGGTTTTGGGTTTTTTTTCCTAACTTGAAGCATTTCATTCAGTTATTGTTCTAGCTCTCATTCTCCATACTACTCAAAATTACTCTCATACTCCAAAGTACTAAAAAATAAATATTCATAAAATACAAATTTATTTTTATATAGAAAATACTGCTGCCATTTTCCTACACTGTATTAAATACAACTGAGTTAAAAGTTTTAAAGTTATACCCAAAATATATGACATTCCAAGTATCATTTATTATTTACATGAATAATTCATGCAGATTCTGTTTTCTCTAAGACAGTGCTGCATAAGAAAGTACTCAATATATTAGTCACTACTAGTATTAGTAGTTCTGCAGCAGTAGAATCCGGAAAACTAACTGATGGCAGAAAAACTCACTGTACACTGGTCATCCTACAAATAAGGTACTACAGTGAATGCTCGTGCTTGACGTCAGTGAGATTTAGTAATCCACTGCTCTTCAAAAAATAGGCCTATCAACATTTCAGGGTGTTTTACGCAGATTCCCTAGCATATTTTTGTTCTACTTATGGCAAATGCATTACCTTGCCAGTTTTGCACTTTCTTTGTGGAATAAGTTTGCGATGTGCACATTGTTAGATAGGAGACTATCTAAATCAGAAATTAAGCCACATTAAGTAATTTGTGCACTCATGCCAGGTGCTCCAATACAGATATCTGAGATAGCAATTTTCTCAATATAGCTTACGCAAATAATTAAAATTTAAAGAAGAGTAGGTACATAAGTAACAGTTCATCATTCAAGAAATTACAGTTAAATTTAAATATAGATCTTCCAGGATGTATGGGATTGTACACAGATTCAGAATATTAAGATATTCAATAACTCACAGGGATGTCAAGCATCAAACTAGACACCAGTCTGACACACTCAAAAGTACTGAGTGTAAAGCCTTAACAGATCACTGCTACATTCCTCCACCACACTTCCAGCAAACCCAGACCTCCTACCAAATTCTTTTTGACTGTGTTTCGACTACTTTTACCAGCTTCTGTCGAATAATGCTTTATACCAATAACCTTTAAACATCAGAATATGCTGTGTTTCGTATAGGAGCTTTCTACTGCAAAAGCTTTTCATGCTGGGTTCTCACAATGTGACTGTCCCACAAGGCTTCATCAATTTTGAGTGCTCAACTTCAAAAGAAAATCCCAGTTTTGAAATACTCAGTAAGTTATATATTCTTATTAGTATAATTAGTACGATCACATTGTATGTGTATATACTCATACAACGGCAATGAAGCTGGTGAAGGGTCTACTGCACAAGCCTTATGAGGGAACTGGGCTTGTTCAGTGTAGAGAAAAGAAGGCTCAAGGGGGATCTTACTATTCTCTACAACTACCTGAAAGGAGGCTGTGGAAAGGTGGGTGTTGATCTCTTCTCCAGAAAAACAAATGACAGGAGAAGAGAAAATGGCCTTAAGATGCACCAGGGGAGGTTCAGATTAGATATTAGGAAAAATTCCTTCACTGCAAGAGTTGTCAAGCATTGGAACAGCCTGCCAGGGAAGTGGTGGAGTCACCATGTTGGAGTGTTTCTTGTTGAGAGTGAACATGTGAGCAATCCAACCTTTGACTTAGCCTCACCCTAGTAGTGAGCGGAGGGCTTCATAGGCTACTGAAAGGGTTAACAAAGGATGCCTACGTGCCGACATGAAGAGGACGTTGCCTTGGGGAAGCACTGAGCAGGCTCACCACAAAGGCACTGAGCACCTGCATTCAGGTTACCACAAAGGCACTGAGCACCCGCATTCAGGTTACCACAAAGGCACTGAGCAGGATGTCGGAGCCGGATTAGGTTACCACAAAGCAAACCTTGCTTGCAAAACAGGAGCCTGTTGCTATGGATATTTCATAAGTTAACCAATCAGATGTTATCGACTGTTCCAGTACTTTGTAACTTTTCTATAAAAAGTGGTGCTTGCATTTAAGAAATTGTCAGCGTTTGATCACATTGGTCGTTGCTGCGTTGTCCATGTTCTCCCGCCGCAAGTGGCGCCCGAACAGGGACCCTCTTGTCGTCGCTTTCCAGAGCTTTGAAGACGGCTGGAATAGGAGGGGAGCAGGAAAGACAACCGGAGATCCTTGCTGCCCCGGCAAGAAGAAGAAGCAGCAAGAAGTGAATCCTTGCTGCCCCGGCAGGAAGTGGAGCCTTGCTGAGCTGAAAGAGGCTGGAAGCGCACTGTGACGGAATCTCACCCTGATCAGGTGAGCGGTCGGGGAGGAGATGGGGTCTACACTCTCAAAGGAAGAAGAGGCAGTAGTTAAGCTCCTCAAACATATCCTTTCTAAGAGAGGGATTAAATATGAAGAGGACACCCTGAGGTGGTTGTTACGATGGAGTAAAGATGAAGGGTTACTAGATGGTGTAGGCACTGCTCTTGAACTCTATACTTGGGAGGCCAAAGGGGTGCAGCTATGGGACACTATTAGCGATGGCTGCGAGGCTGGAGAGGAAGCACAGAAGTGTTCCACATTATAGAAGCTTATTCGTGAGACTTTACGGACAATGAAATCAGAGCGAGCTGCAGTAGCATCTGCCGCAAGTGCTCTTTCACCTCCTATACCTCAGCGTGAAAACGAGCCTTTAGCGCTGCCTGTTGTCACTGCCGGGAATCCCTTTGAGCACCGTCTTGCTGCCCCGGGGCCTTGGAAATTAACTAAAACTGCAAAGGGTGCCTTTCACAACCCATCGCAAGACAAAGGAAAGAATGAAAAGAGGAGTAAAGATGTTATCGGAGCTACCAGTAGTAACGCTGAAAAAGAACAGGCTAGCCAGCAGGACACAGATTGCTGCCAGCCAAGGAATCCTGTTTATTCCTCCCTCCCGTCGTCTGAATCCTCCCTTAAAACTTCTGTTGCAACCACCCCGTGGGGAAAAGCCCCCAGAGAGC
This sequence comes from Amazona ochrocephala, assembly GCA_039720435.1. Lineage (NCBI taxonomy): Eukaryota > Metazoa > Chordata > Aves > Psittaciformes > Psittacidae > Amazona > Amazona ochrocephala. The sequence goes on from CM077909.1 coordinate 11,544,787, forward strand.
CCAAGGAGGACAATCGGACGAAGGTATTGTTACAGGAGGTGATTGAGAGGCTGGGTGCTTTTGGGCCAAGAGAGGGGTCTGGTCCAGGTTGTACTTTGTCTATGGAGGCAGGCAGCGGGGCGCGGGGTGGCTCCACAACGGGGCCTGCTGCGTGTGCGCAGACCCCAAGGCCCGAGATGGCGGTGCCGGGGCGGCAGCTGTGCGTGGCTGCCTTGCTGCTCCTGCTACTCCTCCTGTGCCTGCCGCTGCACGCCCACGCCGACAAGCACGAGCACACGTACCAAGATAAAGAGGAAGAAATGGATGATATGGACAGAGATCTAGGTGATGAGTATGGGTCAGAGGTAGCAGATATGATTGAATTGGCTAATCATGCTGCCCAACGAGAAACACAGAAGGAGGGTGCAGCCTTTGTTGCTGCTGCATTAAAGGAAGCTGTGTCTCCCTTTTTAAAACGACCAGTGAAAGAAAAAAGTAAATGTTGTTATAATTGTGGAAAGGGAGGACACTTCCAAGCTCAATGCCGAGCTCCTAGAAAACAAAACTGGTATAAAAATTGTAATTCTAACTCACATGATACCAAGGCATGCAGGCAGTAGGGAAACTGGAAACCGAGCGCGAATGCCCCACGCGCCACGACAAAAGTTCAAGGGGCTTGGGTAAATCAGAATCAAGGGGATGCCTTGACACCGTCTGCTCCGTCACTTCAGGAAGTGCCGGAGTGGATGTGGAAACAGCAATAGATGTCACCCTTCAAAATTGCTCTGTCTATTTAGTAGACAGTAACATGACGGGGCCCTCGGGCCATGGGCTCAGTGCATTGTTGCTTGGAAGGTCCTCCACATCAAGACAAGGAATTTTTGTTTTGCCAGGTGTAATTGATGCAGACTATTTCGGTGTCATCAAAATTATGGTTTATACAATAACTCCACCTGTTTATATTCCAAAGAATAGCCGCATTGCTCAACTTATTCCATTCAGACCTTGTGTTCTGCAGGAGGGAAGAGCAGACCGCGGAAATAAGGGGTTTGGATCTTCTGGAATGCCACAGGTATTTTTAGCACTTGATATTGCAAAAGCCAAACTAGAATGCGTGATTGTTATGACCCACAAAAATGGTGAGTCGAAACAAGCAAAAATATAAATTGATACAGGAGTTGATGTCAAAATTATTTCCCACGGGCAATGGCCAGTGCACTGGCCTGTGATACCTGCATTAACAGGTATTTCTGGTATAGGAGGCACCCAATCCACCCTAATCAGTAAAGATCCCATTAACTTTCAATTTCCTGATGGAGCCGCTGTCACGACTAAACCGTATGCCATGAATGTTCCAGTCACCTTATTAGGTCGAGACATTTTGAGTCAACTGAACACTCAATTGGTCACGCAGCGTTTTCCTCAACGGCCATTGTAGAGCAGCCTGTGCTCAAACTTAAATGGAAAACCTTAGACCTTGTTTGGGTAGATCAATGGCCGTTAAGGGAGGAAAGGCTGCAAAAGATTCATGAATTAGTAAAAGAGCAGTTAGACGCAAAACATATTGTCCCATCTACCAGTCCTTGGAATACCCCTATTTTTACAATTCCTAAAAAGAGTGGTAAGTGGCGATTGTTACATGATTTAAGAGCTATTAGTAATGTTATGGAAGATATGGGAACTTTGCAACCTGGTCTGTCCTCACCTGTCATGTTGCCTGAAAACTGGGAAATTCTAATTATTGATTTAAAGGACTGTTTCTTTACAATTGCACTACATCCAGAGGATATGGAAAAGTTTGCCTTTTCTGTTCCCTCAATCAATAAGTCTGAGCCGGCAAAACGATATCATTGGGTTGTGTTGCCACAAGGCATGAAAAACTCACCAATGACATGTCAACAGTTTGTTGCTTGGGCCTTGAAACCTTTTCGGCAAAAGTTTCCACAGTTGATTATTTATCATTATATGGATGATATATTAATTTGTGGAGAAACACTAGAAAAGCATCAGATTTTGACGATCGTAAAATCTGACTTAGAATCAAGAGGTCTGAGAATTGCCCCTGAAAAAATTCAAGATTCTACACCATGGAAATATCTGGGTTGGGTTATTACCCACAGCGCAATTCAACCTCAGAAGATAAAAATTACCTCCACAGTTGAATCAGTTAATGATGTGCAAAAACTGGTCGGGGATATTCAATGGGTCAGAAATATTTCTGGCATTACTAATGATGATTCTAAACCTTTGATACAATTGTTAGGAACCTCTACAAAAGCTGATGAGTCCCGGCCTTTAGGCCCTGAACAACAAAAGGCGTTTGACATTATCAGTGAGAAAATTTGTCATAATCATGCTCAGCGAATTGTGTTATCACTTCCCATAATTCTAATGATTATCAATATTGACAATCAGCGCACATATCCTTTTGCGCTTATTATGCAATGGGATAGTAGCGTTGCCTGTAGCCTTAGAATATTAGAATGGATATTTACTCCTGTCACACCAAAGAAAACCATCACCACAAAACCGGAAATTTTGTCTCAGTTAATTATGACAGGACATAGTCGAGCATTGGAAATATCTGGAAAAAGTCCTCAAAAAATTGTTATTCCCATTGTTCAAGAATATTTAGAGTGGTTGTTACGCACTTCTCTGTCCCTACAAAGTGCTTTAACAGACTTTGAAGGTGAAATAAGCAATGTCTATCCTTCATATAAACTGTTGCCAATGTTGAGTAATCAAAAGTTTGAAACATTTCCAAAGCACTCAGAAACGCCTGTGTCAGGTACTACTGTTTTTACAGACGCTGGCAAGCATTCTAAATTAGCTGCTTGTGTTTGGCAAAACAACCAGCACTGGGAGAGACATTTGATTAATGGTACTATTGATGACTCCTTGCAGACGTTGGAGTTGCGAGCGGTTATTTGGGCCTTTGAAAAATGGAATGATACACCACTTAACATTGTCTCTGATTCACTGTACATTGTTGGAGTTGTACACAGAATTGAACGATCACTTCTAACAGAAGTCAAAAACAACTGGTTATATCAATTGTCACTAATGTTGTTGTGTTTATTGCAAAATCGTGAATTTCCCCATTTTATTACCCATCTTCGCAGCCACCAATCAAATTATGGATTAGCCATAGGTAATAATAGGGCTGATATATTAGTTTCTCCTGCTTGGGCTGGACCGCCCATTAATAGTTTTGCACAAGCCCGCGAATCACATTCCTTTTTGCATCAATCTGCAAAAATGCTTGTACGGCAGTTTGCCATTCCTCTAAGTGATGCACAAGGCATTGTAAAATCTTGTCCATCCTGTCAAAAAATTGGATTCGGTCTAGGAATTGGAGTTAATCCTAGAGGCTTGCAACCACTGCAACTGTGGCAAATGGATGTCACCCATTTTCCAGAATTCGGTCAACTTAAATATGTTCATGTTTGTATTGATACCTTTTCTATGGCACTGTGGGCAACTGCTCAGACAGGTGAAACAGTTAAACATGTACAACGCCATCTTTATACGTCTTTTGCAGTGCTTGGAGTTCTACAAAGTATTAAAACAGATCATGGTCCTGCTTATGCATCACGACGATTTCTACAGCTTTGTACAACATGGGGAATTAAACATATCACAGGCATTGCTCATTCCCCTACTGCACAAGCTATAGTGGAATGGGCACACCAAACCCTAAAATCTCTTATTTTAAAACAAAAAGGGGGAGAGGTACTCCCACCTGCAGAGACTGGCCAAAGCATTGTATGTATTGAATTTTTTGCGATTAGCAGGGGATAGGAATGAACCGCCTATGGTCATTCATGGGCTAGCCATGCAGTCAGGAGTAACAGATAATAAAACAGAAAATCCTAGTTCAGTACAAAGATTTAAATACAGGACAATGGAAAGGTCCTGCAGAGGTTAAATTAGCAGGCAGAGGATATATGCGTTTACTTACAGATAATGGGATTCGTTGGGTGCCTGCCCGTTGGACTCTTCCGTGGAAGACGCCACCCACTGTGGACGCTGTAACGGGTCATGATGAGTCTGACTAAGTTTGTTGGGTTAATCTTGTTAAATTTTGTTAATGTTATAACAAGTTTTGTGCATGGAATAAATCCGTGATCACTTGGGAAAATGAAACTGGCAATGATGCATTTTGCCTTGCCATGCAGCCAGCCACAGATCCCTTTAAAACTTGTTTATTGGGAATTCTGCTCTTTGATGTTTTAGCTTTTCGGACATGCCTTCCTGTAAAATTGTGCAGCCATTGATTTTTGCTGCTAGCACAGGGTCATGGTTATACTGACTTTGAAGGAATGTGTTGTATGAATCTAAATTTTTTGTTATTGTGATTGTCATGTTGATTATGTGTAGAATTACATTTAGCTGTGTTAAAAGGTCATTATCTAAAGCTATGCAACACGTTTGGATTGCTCAAAAACAAAAGGAGGGAATTGTTGGAGTGTTTCTTGTTGAGGGTGAACATGTGAGCAATCCAGCCTTTGACTTAGCCTCACTCTAGTAGTGAGCGGAGGGCTTCATAGGCTACTGAAAGGGTTAACAAAGGATGCCTACATGCCGACATGAAGAGGACGTTGCCTTGGGGAGGCACTGAGCAGGTTTACCACAAAGGCACTGAGCACCTGCATTCAGGTTACCACAAAGGCACTGAGCACCCGCATTCAGGTTACCACAAAGGCACTGAGCAGGATGTCGGCGCCGGATCAGGCTACCACAAAGCAAACCTTGCTTGCAAAACAGGAGCCTGTTGCTATGGATATTTCATAAGTTAACCAATCAGATGTTATCGACTGTTCCAGTACTTTGTAACTTTTCTATAAAAAGTGGTGCTTGCATTTAAGAAATTGTCAGCGTTTGATCACATTGGTTGTTGCTGCGTTGTCCATATTCTCCCGCCGCAAGCACCACGCCGGAGGTATTTATAAAATGTGTAGATGTGGCACTTAGGAACATGGTTTAGTAGTGGACTTGGCAGTGCTGGGTTAATGGTTGGACTTGATGATCTTAAAGGTCCTTTCCAACCTAAATGATTTTAGTGTTAGAATAACTCACATGTTTAGTGTATTGGAATAACTATGTGTGCACATACCTGCACATAAAAAATAAAAATAGCAACAAAGCAAACTAGGAGAGGACTTTGGAAAGGAGATGAAGCCATCCAGGGAACGTGCAAGCTATAAAGAGCACTGACAATTATACTTGTCCAGAAAGCAGAAAAATTAACACGATGCAGCTGCCTATAAGAATGCTTCTCTCACTCCTCGGAGTTCTTGAAACTTCTTCTTTGCAAACTGGTAAGCCTCCCTTCAGTATGGCTGGTTGTGCATGGGCAGAAAGGGTTAGCTAAAATTATTCCTCCTGTAGTTGGGACAAGAGTGATATTTCTTCTATTGCTTTTCAAAGTTTCTCTCACCTTCATAGCAGTTATCTTACGCTGAGTAAGACAGCACAGACTGCAACTGGTTACATGCTAGCATTACATGTCAGAGTAGATGATATAATTCTGAAATGGTCTGCATGCTCTGCAATTGCATGGGAAGATGACAATGGAATGGTGGTATTAGGTTACATTTATTTCCATTAATCTTGGCAAATGACATTTAGAACAAGGAATACCTGACGGAATTTAACACACATGATTTGCAGGGGATAAAACAATAAAGTGTGACACAACTTTGAACTACTCATTTTACAAAGTGTAGTTAAATACTTTGGACTAGAATGCCCAAAATTAAGGTTTTGTTCTGAGCCTTAAATATTCCGATTTCAGTGGAAAGAAAAATTCTGATTTTTAGTGTTGCATTCACTTAGCTTTCAAAATGTGATCCATATTGTGCTCCATGTGTGTTAACATGAATAGTGTGGTAATCAATTCAGTTTAGTACATGGAATTGATAGAAGTAATTTCATTACTTATTAATATTGAAAAAGAGATGAAATTTTCCTTACAAAAGCCTTTTAGCAAGACCTACTTTTATTACCAGTTAATACACTATATGGGAACATTCTACAGAGAGAGAGGTAGCAGCACCTACTGCAGCATATATCACTGTAATCCCTCCTGGTCTCAGCTTTTCACAAAAAAAAAAAAAAAAACAAACACAAAAAAGAGGTGTGAAAGAGATCCCCTTTCCTTATCCCAAGTTCTTTAATTTTTAGAGTTTTGCAATGTGAAAAACGGCATTTTAAAATTTCAGCTGCAAATTCGCATGCAGCCGATGTAAGCTGACTGTGATGATTTACAGCAGTGAATTTGTCTCAATTCTCTCCTTCATAGAGTCTGTCAGTAACATAAAGCCCGGGCCTAAGCTCTTTATTAAAATAATGAGATTTCATATCTATTAAAAAAAAAAGTATGCTGCATAATTGTGGATGTTTTATCAAAAATTATATAGCTGTGACAATGCTAAATTATGTGATAACAATTTTTATTTTCTTAGTCATTTAGTTGTTGTTTGAGAAGTTCTGGCAGCTACTTCATTAAAAATTCGTGCCACTATATAGAATTTTACTACACAAAGTCACATTGAAGTGAAAGATACATGCACCATTGAGTTTAATACAACTTTGCATAACACAAATAATATGCAGCTATATTTTTATATAGAGAGAGTAATATACTGCAATGAACTATATTCTAATCAGGAAAAACAGACTTAAACATACAATGTTTATGTGGTGAAAAGGTCAACAAAGACCAAAGGCCTAAAAGCTGTACTTCTCAAAATAAAAACCTGCAACATATTTCTTCCTTACAGGTAGCAGCAAGGCCGTATTCCTATGCTGATAATCGAAATAGAAGATGGAGTCCCCTATTTACATGTAGCACCACAAAACAGAAACTGAGCTCTGACTGGCTGCAGATCAGCTCAGCCAGTGCACTGCATCATCACTGCGTTCAAAAACAAGAAAAAGAAAGAAACACAACTCTGTTTTCTCTGGCCAAAGTTTCAGATAATGTTTTACGAGTGAGTGATAAGATCCAGCACTTTCATTCAGAGGTAAAATATCATTTCTTGATGAAGAAGGATACTAAGAGAAAATATGTGAGCTAAACCATTCTTCCCCACCCTTAAGCATGTGTTCATGTGCATTGTCTTGCACTGCACAGTGTACATCTCTAAGAAAAAAGCCCTAGGAATTTAATACTGTATGTGTGATGTGTTTATGAATCTGCCAGCCATTTGGACTTTCCTGCATTTTCTCAGATGACTAATTACCACTAGAGTACCTCCCAGGGAGTTTAGCTACTTGTTGTAAATTAAACTGAACAGCCTTATTACATTAATTGAAGCAGAAATGGGGGGGGAGGGGGGAGAATAAACAGATAAACCAAAAAACCTTAAAGTTCTTGTTGAAAGAAACTGCATTGCTCTAGAAATTCCTATAATTTGTTACAATTTTCTTAACTGTATCTTCCTCTCCCCTTCCCCTCCCCTTTCTTTTGCTCTTCCCCCTTTTCCACAGCATTCTTCTCCATTCTGATGTCCACCAAATATGCTGATAAAAATTTTTAAAGATTCAGAAGAATTAAATGTTCTGTATATAGCTAATGAGGACCTAATCCTGTTTTCCCAACAAATAAATTATCAGAAGCTTCCAGATGCTCAGACTTTCCAAACTCACCCTTTGCAAATACAATCCCTTCAAGCCTGGTCACAAATATAATCGCCTTAGACAAACAGGCAGTTATTTTGGACACTTCCAAGGAAAAGGCTCTTCTGCTTCAAAACTAACATCTCCAGGACAATAATACACAATATCCTGGGCTTCTGGAATGGCAAAATTCTGCAAGGTTGAAATCCAGCAAAGGCAGCCTTTTTTTGAAGTTAATAAGATTTCCTCAGAAATCCTAATTTTGTAGCACTTACCCCAGGATTACTGGATGATGTAGCTTCTTCATTATTGCATCTTCATGTATTGAATCATCTTTGAAGACCTGATAGACATCAGCACTTTTTAGACCTTCCCATTTATTAGCCTGTTTGTTGCTGAAATGCTACCTCTGTTAGGGTGAGGAACAACAGATACACTGGAAACAGTTGTGTAGTATTTCACCAGACTGATGTAAAAGTCTACCCAAATAAAGCAACATTTCTTCCTCTATTAGAAGTAGAAATTTGAAACCTTGGCTTTGGAAAATAAGACTGTTAAATGCTTTACAAACTTCATGAACACAGTACTTTTATGGCAACTGCTGTGATTCTGCATTATTTCCTCAAATCAAGAAATAGTGCGTTTCTGCTGTGAAATGTGAAACACAAAGCCAGCTGACTCTCCCCGTAACTAGCAATATAGAATGCATCTAAGAAACTTCCCTGATTTTAAAACCTTTCAAAAAATTTATTTCCAGGAGTAATCTTTTTTTTTTTTTTTTTTTAATTCTGTCAATGTTTCCTGCCCCCCCCCCCCCCCAAGTTGGCTCTGATTCTAACTACACAATCAAATATGGAAAAGAAATCCTGCCACACCTTATGAGCTTATTGCATGCACAAATCTCTCAAATACAGACATTTTAAGATCCACATCACCATATGAAGTCAATGAAAGTTACAGGCCCTCAGAAACTTAGAAATTTTCAGTGAGTTAAAGCCTGGGGATCCAGACCTCAAGACCCAAAGTAACAGACATTTCTCAAAAGGTGGGTCTTCATTTAGTCATTGGTTTGAATGATTTTTCTTCTTTCTTCCATTAATTTTCTGAATTTCTCCAAAGCCAGTGACAACATTCTTCATGAACAGATGGGCATAACTATCAATATGCTGTGTACATTCTTCACCAGAACTCCTAATACAATTATAGTCTCTCAAGAAAGATATCTGAGGGTTTTTTTTCAGGTATGGAGAAGGTAAAACTGTCTGGACATTATCTGATTTAAATTCCATTTAGGCATTTTTCATGCTATTTATCAAGGTCCAGCTCATCTTTTGAAGCAAGTTTGTTATTCACTACAGAACAGAATTGTTAAGATAATGTCAGGCTATAGATTTTCCATCTCACATTAGGAATGTTTGATGTGGGTTCTGTACTTGTTGACGTGAGGAAACAATTCTATCACTGTATAACCCATTCATCATGTTCTTATAACCCAATGATGTAGACACCACATCACTTATTGAAACTTTAAATGAGGTAATACTTCATTGTTTCATCTTATTTTAGTTCTTAAGCATAGGTTTCTTTTCATCGTGAGAGTGCACAGAGAAAAGTGATTTCATTAATCGCTTTAATATTGAAAAAAATAACTGGATTGCAGTCAGCAAATCTGCAATCTTAAGTTCTGAAATAACAGAATATTTTCAGTTATTATACCGAAAATTCAGTTATTAAACTGAAAATTTTCAAAGAAGATCAACATTGAGCATGGCGGGGGGGTTGGAACTAGGTGATTTTAAGGTCCTTTCCAACCCTAACTATTCTATGATTCTGTGATTCTATATACGTTTAAATAGCATGGTAATTCTACAATGATCTGCACTGCAAAGCTAGAAGTACATACTGAAGCATAGTCAGGACAAAATTAAAACAAAATAAACCCCAAATGCACCCACCACACACATGTCCTCTACTAGCCTTATAAGATTTCTTAAAGCTTTCTGAGAGACAGCAAAAGGCCCAAGTACTAGAAAAGCAGAATACAATTTTATGTGCATTTGCTAATTAGCAGAAGGTTACTGTGGGACATTTAGCAGAAAACCATGTTAATAATATGACTAGAGGGGAAAACATTTAGCTGCAGCTTGTAATGGTGATGAACAGAGGCTGCCATGAACTTGAAAATATTATCTGAAATTACAATGCTGTATCAAAGGTCAATGTTAGTTTTATGCATGTAGTAAAAAGCTAATTATATTTACATCATAAACCACTACAGTTATCAAGCAATTAAAAAAAAAAAAAAAGAAAAAGTTTTTGGAAGTTTTTCGGAAAAACTGATCCGTTGTCAATTCTATAGAGTTAGCTGATTTGGAAACCTAAGTGTCACTAAAATATAACTAAAGGAAAACCACTTGCAGAACTTCCTGACTCTTTGTTGCATCAAGAATATGCTACAAGTGCTCCCCCTGAAGTCAAATAAAAGTTTATGAGTTAAGGTTACCAAATAGCCTACCCCATATGAGGAAAAGCTACTTGCCGTTGCTACAGAATTTACCAACATTTACTCTATAACCTACACCACAATAAATTAAAAGAGCAGGCAGTCAAACTTAGCTTTGCTAGGTACTAGACAACTTTTTTCCAGCAATGGGAAGTTTGCAGCTTGCCATTTCAACAGCCTGAAATTCTGGAAATCTTCCACAAGTATAAATTTCTACATTCTAATGCATACTATGTTAATATAATTAAGTTTGCGTAAATGCCAAAGTTTAATTTTTGGAAATTTTAGAAATACAATTAATTTTTGTTTTGGGGAGATGAGATAATGACAAAGCTGATACAGAGCTTTAAAACAAAGAAATGTAGCACGAAAAAAACACATGACCACTATCACAATCCATCAGTGACTATTTCTCAGAAGACCCAAACCCACATGAATAACACAATAATTCTTTGTCTCATTCTGGAAATGAGATCACAGAGTTACCACCATGAGGGTCTCATACATGCTGATCATAACTGCACTGACTACTATCAGAAACAAAAGCCTGCATATCATACCCTTTCAAACACAGGAAGGGCTGACAAGACAAAGCTGTCATGCAAGACAGCCCTGCAGCCAGTAAATCTTTTTTCATTACTTTCAATTTCCCCTTGGAATTCTCTTTTTCATCATCCCTGTCTGCATATATATTTCTGACACTGTTAATATTATAGTGAATAATACATTCACCACAGTGAGAATTAAGTTAGAAAAATGCATATTCAGGATGCACAAAACCAGTATGAATGAGCTGGTTGCAATGTTCTTCGAACTTTATTTTCAGTGCTTTCAGGATATGATGTTGTTTAAGCAGTGATTGAGGGTTTTTGCATTCTTATTCAAATTAGACTATTAACATTTTCCAAGAGACATTTCAACCAGAAATGAAGGAGGAGAAACTTTTCTAAATATGAGTATCTATAGTCACACAGCACGGTGGTACTACCATAGGAAAATAATATTTATTATTCTGACTTACGACTTACTAGTTACATGCCTTACATATTGCATTATTTCACACTTAGCTAAAAATAATCAGACATCATGAGGAAAGTCAGAGGTTTTAACATTATTTAAGATGGAAAATGTCAAATTAGATATTAACCACCCTCTGAAAGGAAAGCATCAGCTGGAAGGAGTTTAGCAACATGAAAGATTATTCTTGGAACCAATCTTTTTAGGGTTTTTTTTGTATTATCTTGGCACAACAGACAAGCACTGCTAAAACATTTGTCAGTAAGGAGTAGAAAAAAGTTATCATACCTAATGAAATGGATTATCTCAATGAGTGCAGTTACACACAGAGAATGAAAGCCGTAAGTATAAAAGTCAAGATGATTCAGTTAGTAACTAAGAAAAAACCCCAATGTTACATCAAATATCTCATCAGTCAGAAGTGACTGCAGAGAACAAGAATACAGACTGCAGAAATCACCACTGCAGTATGCCCTTATTGCCACAGACCACGTTTGCAGAAGTCAAAGACAAGGTCATAACCCAAAAAGCACTGTATATTCACTAGAAGAATTAGCATTAATCCTATGTAAAAGTGTACTGGCAAAACGACATTGCAAATTAAATATGGCAAATAGAGCATGACCTTGATTTGTTCATGTATAAACACAGATGTTAAATGGAGATGAATGACTGATATGTACATACACATTGGTTCAGGGTTACGCCATTCAAAGGAGATGATGGTCTAAAAATATTATGTCTTTGGTAGCCCCTGCGGCTAATTCTTGCTGCTAGGACAGCTACTATAACTGGCTAGCAGGCAGAGCTCAGCCTATTTGAGTTCTTTTCTGCTAGAGCCCTCACATCTCCTGCTCTTTTTTCCTGCCCTGAGCTGGCCCTGACAACTAGCTCAAATAGATCCTCCCTGACTAGAATACCAGGTAAAGGTGTATGAGTCCCCAAGGCTCTGTGGGTACATCTGCAGAGGATTTTGTTAAAGCTCTGGTATGGAATGGATACATGCATAACCCTTCTCTGACTTTTGTTGCAAGAATGAAAGAAAGAAAGGGAAGGAGTAAATAAAAAGATTTTTTTAAAAAGTTCACATATAGAGCCATGTAAATTAGGGTTCACAGCCACTTCAGAGATATAAATTGGAAATTAGCAGAGTTTTCTGATATTAGAGCTCAAATTCAAGAACACTTTTTGGAACAGCTTCAGAAGAAAAACAGTAGGGACAAAATAATCTAAGTTTTTGAAATGTACCTTCATTAATTTAAAAAGGGAGTATTTCACGTAATAACTGACTGACAGCACTAGACCTGATGATCTTTTCAGATAATTTCTAGAAATCCAACAATCCCACCTCTCAACTCCAAAAACTGCTCGTTTACATATATCAATACAGATCTTCAACACGCTCTTCTTTATTCTGTTAACTAAAATATATATGCAGGAAGTGCACTTAAAATCACAATGTCAAGTGCTTACCGAAATTTGTACTTTAATGTGGCAGAAGAACAAAAAATACAACCATTATATTTTGAGTAGAAGGTGGGTCAAAACTATTTGCAACCCACAGCTAGTCATTATAAAAGGTAATTTACATCTAGATGATCTTGCATAGATAGACATCAAAGATTTATTAGCAGCTGATAGGTACTTTACACAATTAAAAAGAGATAAACATGTCCTGCCTTTGTACTTAGGAAGTTGTTACAAAAGCTGTTGCAAATTAGTCCACCTACCTTCTGCCATTACACAATAAAATTAAAGCTTCTGGAAAACAAAAAATAAAGATGCATGAAGTTGTTTTAATTCCATACTTAACTTATGAAAAATTAGACTATTCTATCCATCCAAATTCAAATCTCGTAGAAAATCAAAAGATAAATTAAAGCATCTTACTTTTAACCTGCTTACATTTCACTACAATATTCCCACCCACTGAGGCCTTGCCTTAAGATATTTTGCCTTAACATTCTTATGTGACCATGAAATTTGTTTTCTCTCTTCACCTAGTACAATAAAAATATATCAATTTAAAAAAAAAACAAACAAACAAACAAACAAAACATAATAAACTAGAGAAAAGAAGTAGATTGCACTAAAAAAAAAAAAAAAAAAAAAAAAAGCAACAAACCAAAAAAAAAAAAAAACAAAACAATCACAGCAAAGTACTAATGCACATCATTTAACTTTATATTCAAGCTTCAGAAGGTTTTTAATACACATTTCCATTGCCACATTCTTTATGAAATCTGACTGGGAAGACAGAAATGCAAATGGAATCAAAGAGGATTTAGGAATACTGCAAATAAGAGAACTTACAGAGAAAAAGAAAACCTGCTTGGAAAATTGGAAAATTACCTGTCACCAATAACATTCACTGGTGAAATGGCATCTTAATATCTTCATCTAAGGAGCCCTGATTTGAAATATTTATAAAATACATGAAATGGCACCCTTGTTAACAATGAGAACTGTCAAGTACTGAAAATATGAGTATTGTAATATTTTTTCCCCATCAAACTTGAATTTTGTATTTCAGAACTGGGGAGGAAATGTCACCTATAATGAAGAGTTATTTATTTTTTCCTTCCAGTTTGACTTACAGTGCTATTATTTCTACACTTATGGTATGCCACATCACATTACTAGCTAAATTCTACCAATTAGCAGTCATAGGAAACAACCTTTAGAAACTCTAATACCAAAGGTGGGGTAAGGTGAAGAGAGCTAGCAAGCACACAGAAACCCCACAGTTATTTCTACACTACTAGAGTCAGGACATCTCTTATCGAGAAAGCTTAGTCTGCACTGTCACTTTAGGGAGGGGAATTTAATGGTACAAAGGACCCCTAAACTATCAAAAATGCATGCTAATCCTTTTAAACTACTCTGCTTAGAAGATGCCATCCTTGTATACTTGGTGTAGCTCTCTTGGATGTTTATTACTAAAAAGGATTGTAACATTTTAACATGACCACAAAAGCAAAATTCAGATAAACAGTATTGTATGAATAAAGACCAAGCAAAACCTGTGCCACCGAGTTTTTTCCCCCCGTTGTTCACCAACAGACACCATCAAACAGCTCACTTTCAGTGTTTCTCTTCACCTATCACAGAATGAAAAGGAGATACATGTGAGCTCAGCCCAAAGCATCCTTCTCAAATGGTGCAACTGAAAAGATAAAAGACTTCGGGGACAATTTCTATGTTGCAGAAGACCAATGTTTCATCTTATTAAAACTGTCTTCTTCAACTATCAAAAGAGAAAATGGAAAGTTTGAAAAGAATTCCTGATGTGGACTGTAATAACTTCAACTGGATATCTGCACTCTCCAATCATTCCCCTAGTCTATGGCAATGACAAGTAGCATTGGACAATGATGCCGCAAACTTTCTGCAAGGTGGACCTAGTTTCTCAAGTATCTCAAATTATCATGCAAGCTGATTCTTAGCAGACTTGGCAGGAAGTAAACCTTAGGTCAAAGTCTTGACCAAGAGATTAATTCCATGAACTCCAGCATTTTTCTGGTTTGTTAAGGGAATTATTTTATATGTAGCTGTTATTAATATCTATTTAGTTAAAGATGCTAAGGTTGAAAGTCTGAGAAGTTGTCTTCACTATCCTGGTGGGTTAAGACAAAAGTCTGCATACATGCTTTAGTCTCTTAAAACCTCCAGTGATAGAGAAGTAATTGTGATCATCTCCCAGAAAAAAAGAGTTAAATATTGTTACATGTTTTTCCTCACACCCACAATAAACTATATGCCTTTTGCTTCAAATTAAGACATTTTTCCCTTTATATTGTGATTTGTTAGGTGTGCTATTTTATGAGATGTTGCAAAATGCTACTATAATACTTCTCTGTAAATACAAATTTAAGACAATGCTCCACATTCCCTGATCTTACAAAACTACTAAATCTTACTTGTTGCAAAACAAGCAAGCATCAGATGATCCATGATTAATAGTAAGTGTACCAAAATGCTATTTCTTAGCTCTATGAAATAGATCGTTGGCTTTCTTTACAGGTTTGCTTACCTCTCCATCTCCATCCTCTACATCTCCAAATTTGGCCTCTCCAGCATTTGTATATCTGACCTCCAGCAGCCATTCAATCCAGTTCTTGGAAGAGTAAAGAAGTTCACTGTTACAGGCATTGCACTGACATTTTTTAGTCATAAAACCTCAGAAGTACAAGTTCTCATATTCATATATTTTTAATACATTATTTAAAAAATTTCTCACGTTATTGCAAGTAGAATGCTATTCAAAATAGTCTATAAAAATGACAAATTTCTTGTGAGTGGTTGAATAAGTACATGCATGCATGTTTGTATACATTAATCTGCATTTATGAATTCAGAAGTGTATGAAAAACCAAGGAACTGAGTCCTCAGAACAAAAGTGCTTTCAGGCTTCCTGCAAAAAAAATCCTATTAAATGAAATTCTCATTTTATTTACCCCATAGCACACTGTGCTCAGCCCAAACTTTGAAACAGGTCTTATTAAGACAATCACTTTTTCCACCTTCTCAGAGCAAAATCTCATCGGCTTCAGCTTCTCATTTTATCTTAAATCACAGAGAGTTCACAGAAAATATCAATGCTCTTCCAGTAACCAGAAAGGATTAAGTTTAAATGTTCATATTTTTTGCTATGCATTTGGCATTCATGTTTTCAGTCATGGTGAGGGATGTATGTGACTGTTTGTTTTCCCCATTCATACAGAGAATTTCCAAAATGTATTTAAAATTTTAAAAATTTCCTAAATCAGAAAAACTCACCTTTCACTCCTAGGAGTACACTTTAAATTTCATATTTGTTGAGATTAAGCAGAAGCCACCTAATGCACTGGTCCTCTCACAACTATCACATGCATATATTTTTGTATATATATACATACACACACACAGAGATACAGCTTAGTGGCAAAGATTACACAGTAAAGGGGAAAAAGCTGCCTGCATTTGTGAGAATCCAATATCACTCATACAATTAAATGGTAGATGCATTTAATTTAATGGTAGATGCATAGCTAAATGATTAAAATACCAAAAATATTGACAATTGCTGCCAATAAATGGCAGCTATAACATCGTATTTGTATGACCAGTGCATATTTCACCTCTGTACAACTAACCCAAACTAAAAGCGTATTCAGCTAAAACTGAAAAACAGCACCCACATTCAGCACCACATTACTTTTAATCATCTTTTCTTCTTATGTAATCAAGGAGAGCAAATGCTTAAGTAGTGATTGTTATCAAGGAGCTATCAAGATCAGTTGTTACAGAACAGGAATATTCAAAGTCGGCAGTCACCATTTCAGGCAACTGCACACTGGCTAACACAAAAAAAAAGGAAAAAAAAAAAAAAAGTGCCTCATAGGTATAAGTAGAAAAAGACAGGATAAAACTAATATTGGAACTCAAAAATACAGCTACCAGTTTTTTAGACCTTTTCTAAAAGTTCTTTTAATTAACATTATATTCTGTCCAACTGAAGCCCAGTGCATATGGGTACCATCACAAAGCACAATAAAAAAACATTCAAATAAAATAAAAAAGTACATACAATATTCAATTCAAAAAAGGAATCTCCTCCCCCTTCATTTCCAAAATACTTCTCTTGTTACTTAATACATCATTTAAATAAGCTCATATCCCTTACTAATGGCACAGAATAAGGACTAGGAGTCTAATTTCAGCTATATTTGCCAACATTGGCCTGACTTCTTAAGGTTGAACACAGAAGACTGAAGTAAAACTGAGAATTACCAAGATGCCCAACTCTTTCCAAAATCAAAATCAAAGAAGTAATCCTGAATACTAAACTGCTTTTAAGTCAGCTATAGCTTCTTTAAGTAGGTCCTATAATGGTTATTAACAACTTCTGTTTTGAACTGGCATATAAAACACTTCAGCTAGTGGTAAACATTATTGGAAAAAATTTTCACCATTTCAGAGATGAATAAAGCTAGGCAACTATATAGATATCCATATAACAGCATTTCATAAAACCTTTTTATTTGTTCAATTAATAGCTACTCTGTTACTTTTATTGAGGGATAAAAATATTTAATGGTATTTACTATCACTGTTCTATTCCATGTTAATAAAAAACAGATCAGTAAAGAGTGTTTCACTAAACAGTAGTAATTTTATCTACTATATATTTACAGTGAAACAACCATCTAGTAACAGTGATAAGCTTGCCTAGCAGCACCAGCTATATGCAATTGCAGGTAATTCAACTCCAGAATGTTGATAGGAAGCAACAAAATCGAAAATTTTTCAAACTTATTTAAAACAGCATAAGAAAATGCAAACCCACTTCTAAAAACATTCCGTTTACAGAAATGTTGTAAAACCTTTTATTATACCTGTCCTAGGAGGTAAGACCACATGGATATGGCTAAGTAAAAAATGCTTGAGCTGACATCTGATGCTTTTTGAGAAACGTACAAGACTACTAACAAATTGCCTTATGAAAACAGAAAACAAATTAAATTCACAGAAGGCCCAAATACGCCAATCGCACATTAACTGGATGCCTTCCAAGCAGTGCCTAAGAAAGTGATCATCAAAAACTTCAAACATGCCAACAACTAACCCCAAAATCCACACTTTCAAGATGCTAAGATTAACCAAATCAAGAAATAAAAGATCATTCCTTCTCATACATGTATGCTGCAGTTTGCAGTTTTCATCCTAATGGACCGAGAGAAAATAAAAAATCCAAAACAAAAGCAAAACCCAAAAAAAAAAAGAAACTACAAAAACCACAAAACAAAATAAAACCAAAACCCAAACATTAAAATGTCAGAGTCACTGAATAAAAGTCCATCTTGTGCTGTAAGAACTGAATAATAATAAAAGTTTTGCATTTTCTGTGTCAGCCTTGGGCATCTTGTTGCAGTTCATGCAATCACTTCTGTCAACACTAGACGAAATATTAATTCCCGCAGATATATCTAATTTAAGCAGGTTCATAACTTCCGAATTTTATGATTGCAAGAGGAATGGCAAAATAAGATCTGCTTTCCTTTAAAATGCATTTTATACTGAGCTTAATCTTCCTGAACTTTTTCTTTTCCAATTTAATCTCAACATTGAGACATGCGATGATTCAGTAACAAACATGACTGGTTGCCTTTATAATATTATATGAATTGTCATAAAGAATGCTTTCTAGTTGAATTAACGTGACAGGTATGTAACAGATTCTGTAAAAATAAAGTCACAATATGCCATAATATTTCACAATGCTCTAAAACTGACAAGCAGTACTCTAATTACTGCTTACACTGAAATCCAAAACACCATTTTCATATATTTACTTTGCTAAGCACTCTGTTATTTCAGTGCATCCTATGCAGAAAATGCACTTGCAGTTAGAAAGCAAAAATGTGATAGATTTATCTTTCATACTTATCAGAAAAATGTCAAGAGGTAAAATGACAAATTAAGCAGCTGGCAACTCGTGGAAAACTTTGGGTTTATAACAGCAAGCACCAAGTGTACAAAGAAGCATTTCTTTTTATTTCTCTACTTTATTCTTACTGGCTAAAAATATTTACTTGCAGCGGTTTGTTGTTTCTTATTTTTTTTTTTTTTTTTTTTTAATTTCCAGAACTTATTTACTCTTGTTGCTCACGCAAATCAAGTCCCAAAGCACTATAAAGTGAAAACAAGTCATAGAATCATAGAATCATAGAATAGTTAGGCCTGGAAAGGACCTCAAGATCATCGAGTTCCAACCCCCCTGCCATGCCCAGGGACACCTCCCACTAAACCATGCCATCCAAGGCTATGTCCAGCCCCACCTTGAAAGTCGCCAGGGATGAAGCATCCACAACCTCCCTGGGCAACCCATTCCAGGGCCCCACCACCCTCACAGTAAAGAATTTCTTCCTCAGATCCAATCTAAACCTCCCCTGTTTAAGTTTAAACCCATTACCCCTTGTCCTCTCACCACAGTCTCTAATGAAGAGTCCCTCCCCAGCATCCCTATAGGCCCCCTTCAGATATTGGAAGGCTGCTAGGAGGTCTCCATGCAGCCTTCTCTTCTCCAGGCTGAACAGCCCCAACTTTCTCAGCCTATCTTCATACGAGAGGTGCTCCAGTCCCCTGATCATCCTCGTGGCCCTCCTCTGCACTTGTTCTAACAGTTCCATGTCCTTTTTATGTTGAGGACACCAGAACTGCACACAATACTCCAAGTGAGGTCTCACGAGAGCAGAGTAAAGGGGCAGGAGCACCTCCCTCGACCTGCTGGTCACGCTCCTTTTGATGCAGCCCAGGATATGGTTGGCCTTCTGGGCTGCAAGCGCGCACTGCCGGCTCATGTTCATTTTTTCATCAACCCACACCCCCAAGTCCTTCTCCACAGGGCTGCTCTCAATCTCCTCCCCGCCCAACCTGCAGCTGTGCCTGGCATTGCTCTGACACAGCTGTAGGACTTTGCATTTAGCATGGTTAAACTTCATCAGGTTGGCATCACCCCACCTCACAAGCGCGTCAAGGTCCCTCTGGATGGCATTCCTTCCCTCCAACTTATCAACTGAACCACACAGCTTGGTGTCATCGGCAAACTTGCTGAGGGCGCACTCAATCCCACTGTCCATGTCACCCACAAAGATGTTGAACAAGACCAGTCCCAACACCGATCCCTGGGGGACACCACTCATTACTGGTCTCCAGCTGGACACTGTGCCACTGAGCACTACTCTTTGCGTGCGGCCATCCAGCCAGTTCTTTATCCACCGAGTTCTCCACCTATCAAATTGATGTCTCTCCAACTTAGAGAGAAGGATGTCATGGGAGACAGTGTCAAAGGCTTTACATAGTCCGGGTAGATGACATCAACTGCTCTGCCGCTGTCCATAAGTTCTGTGGACCCTTCATAGAAGGACACCAGATTGGTCAGGCAGGATTTCCCCTCAGCGAAGCCATGCTGGCTGTCCCCAAACACCTTGTTGGTTTTCATGTGCCTTAGCATGCCTTCCAGGAGAATCCGCTCCAAGATTTTGCCAGGCACAGAGGTGAAACTGACTGGTCTGTAATTCCCTGGGTCATCCATTTTCCCCTTCTTAAAAATGGGGGTTATATTTCCCTTTTTCCAGTCATTGGGAACTTCACCTGACTGCCATGATTTTTCAAATATGATGGACAGTGGCTTAGCAACTTCATTTGCCAGCTCCTTCAGGACCCGTGGATGGATTTCATCCGGTCCCATGGACTTGTATACATTCAGGTTCCTACGTCCTCTGTAGAAAGCCCTTTTTGAGGAACACGCAGACTCTCAAAGCCTCCCAAAGGTGCCATTTTCATGAAAAGAGGAAAGTAACCCCTCTTCAAGGACATTCAAGTGAGGTAAGAATCTTCTACCTATGGCTGTACTTACAGTACCAGCAGAATTTTCTCAATAGAATTACTCTTCATAAAAGTTCAATTTATGAAAATTAGAACAGTTACCACTATTTATTTCTCTTCATAAAGTATTTCCTATTGAATGTGACATTTCTGATATAAGCCAGCCAATAAGGACTTCAAAACAATCTACAATCCAATACTTAAGCACAAGGTGGGAGAAAGTGGAGCAGGATCTCTCATATTTTGCTAAATTCCTCGAGAAATGAAAACCAGAAATACCCTTTTTCAAGGCCGGTCACCGTATTAGATACAGGCCCTTATTAGTACAGTTCCAGGGACCCTGACCCATGGCAGGCACATCCAAGAACAGACTGGCACACCTTTGTCTTCCAGGAATACAGTTTATTACTCTACTCTTGGAGGCACTAGTTAATCATGGTCTATCACGTGTTCTCAAGCTAAACAGGCATGCACATAAATAACAACAGTAGCTTACTTTCAGCGTGTGATTTGCATCTTCAAATGCTGTGTTTAAACATTTCTTAATCTGCAAGTTCTGCTCTATCTCGGGAAGTGGCTGCGGCAGACCTCATTAGTCTTTTATACATTACAGACATCTTGCTCTCAGTTTGCTGTCTGACATTTCGTCAGTCATTTTATCCAGCTTCCTTTATCACATTTAGGACTGGTAGGAATGATTCTTTCAGGTTTCCACAGCTTTGCTTCAGCCTGCAATTCTGGTTAAAGACTGTATTCACCATAAATTCGAATTCCAGTTCTCTACTGAAAAATTAAGAGAAGTACAAGACATAGATACACAAACACTATACAATCTTACAGTGAACTTCTAGGATCATGACTTTATGAATAACCAGCTATTTTCAGTAACCGCATAAAATGTTTCATTCTGTCCTGTAAACCAACTGAACATTAGTATGTTCTTCTCTTCAAGAATATGGATTTCTTTTGTTGTGCTTGTAAAACAACATTATTCTAGCTGCAAGCTGTTCGTAGGGCATCACCTGGTGCCATGCAGTGGAGCTTTCAGGCATGTCTAAGACATGTTTTTCAAATAATCAGTTTTTAAGAGTTTTAAGACAAGAAGGTGTTTTGAACTATTTCTTCAGAAAACGAAAGACTAAGACAACATATGTGTTAGCATAGTCAAAAATTTGTTTTCCAGAAATTAAACTCCAAGGGGTGAAAGTGAAAAACGTGAAGAAAATGCATGAGTCCCATTTTCTTCAAAAGCAAAAATCAGCATCAATTAAAAAAAAAAAAAAAAAAAAGGCAAAAAAAAAAAACCAAACCAACAAAAAAACAAATATACCTTTCAGATTTTTTATGTACTTAGTAACTTTTACCTTAAAACATAAAGAATTCCCACTGAATAGGTCTTAATAAAACTTTACAATTTAGAGCTAAGCATTTACCAAAACAGCCATAGAATCATAGAATCGTAGAATACTTAGGGTTGGAAAGGACCTTAAGATCATCAAGTTCCAACCCCCCTGCCATGCCCAGGGACACCTCCCACTAAACCATGACACCCAAGGCTCTATCCAACCCGGCCTTGAGCAACACGAGCGATGGAGCATTCACAACTTCCCTGGGCAACCCATTCCAGGGCCTCTCCACCCTTACAGTAAAGGATTTCTTCCTCATATCCAATCTAAACTTCCCCTGTTTAACTTTGAACCCGTTACCTCTTGTCCTACCACCACAGTCCCTAATGAAGAATCTCTCCCCAGCATCTGTATAGGCCCCCTTCAGATACTGGAAGGCTGCTATGAGTTCCCTATGAAGCTTTCTCTTCTCCAGGCTGAACAGCCACAACTGCCTCAGCCTATCTTTATAAGGGAGGTGCTCCGGCCCCTGATCATCCTCGTGGCCCTCCTCTGCACTTGTTCCAAGAGTTCCATGTCCTTTTTATATTGAGGACACCAGAACTGCACACAATACTCCAAGTGAGGTTTCACAAGAGCAGAGTAGAGGGGCAGGGTCACCTCCCTCCACCTGCTGGTCACGCTCCTTTTGATGCAGCCCAGGATACGGTTGGCTTTCTGGGCTGCAAGTGCACACTGCCGGCTCATGTTCATTTTCTCATTTACCAACACCCCCAAGTCCTTCTCCGCACGGCTGCTCTGAATCCCTTCGCTGCCCAACCTGTAGCTGTGCCTGGCATTGACCTAACCCAGGTGTAGGACCTTACACTTGGCATGGTTAAACTTCATCAGGTTGGCATCAGCCCACCTCACAAGTGTGTCAAGGTCCCTCCTCTCTGTTTAAGAAAGGAGTTACTGATGAAGTTGGTAATAATGTCAGCACTTCAAAAACGGAAGTGACTTCATTTCTGGTTTAATTAAAGCAGTTACTTTTAATACACCCAACAGCAGGCATCAAATTCTCAAATGTTTTATTCTATGAAGGGGATAATGGCTAAATAAGCCTAACCACAGATTTAATTAAGATGGTGAAGTGGCTCCAAAGGAAGCTCTGTGGTCTGCTGTGACAAGCCACAGCCCAAGAAAATCCACTGGAGAGTTTAGCCCAGTGCAAATCAACCTTCTAAAAAGAATTAGCCTATGGATAACTTTACAGAATGCACAACTAACAACTATACAAAGCTTTTTTAAAAATTTAATTCATGCTCCCAGGTCAAAGCTCACCTTATAAACTTTTTTAAGAAATCATAATTCTTAAGTACTTATATTGAAGTACAGTAACAACTACAATGAAGATCCACAGTACTACATGTCCACTGCCAATTGTACTGCCTTTCATATTCAATTCTATGAATGGACAAGTGTAACTATAAAATCAAAGGTTACAGCCCTAAATTCACATCTCTGTATGCAAAGTAGCATTCAATTTGTGGTAATAACTTTAAATGTTCCTTTTCCTTGTATTAATATGTTAACCACTGGCATCTGAGGAAGGAAAGGCAAAAGTTATGTGGATCACATGCAAACCATTTCAGCTAATTCCACCAAGTCCAAAACAGAATCAGCAGTGCCATGATAGGAATTTGAAAGAGATTTTCTTTTTTTTTTTTTTTTCAGAAGTGTAACTTGGATGAAAAATCATTAAAACCTGAGCAAATGTTTTCCCATCTCCGCTTGCTTTCATATCAAACACACCTAGGGAGATGTTTACTTAGAAATTAAACTACCCTATTAACACACAGAGAAAGCACTGTACTTTTTGCCTATACATTTAACAATCCCTAGATGTCACTTTCTTGTTCTGAACAACTCCTCAATGCGCAACTGGCTTCCATGATGCAGTGTTACTATGTGAAAGACACAGTGATACTTACTGAAAGTACGTGCATGCAAGTTTTTACTGTATTCCTGTTAAAATATGTCTTCCTCCCTCCCTCTCCCCCCACCCCCAACAGCAATTCCAGCATTGGCAAAAAATGCAGCATTTTTTTGCCTAAGAGTATAGACACATTTTAACATGTCATCTGAAATGTATGTACCTGATAAGTTCTCTGCATGATTTCAAGTAATATTGCTACAAAGAGGATTTATTAATCAACCAATAGACTTGTGTTTAGCATTACTTTCTGTTATAATTCAGATAACATTTCTTACATAATACAGCATGTGCTATCTCAAAATTAGCGCACTTAACTGAAAAATTCAATAGCAAACAGATGCAGGAAGTCTCAAACCTCACAATTCATACTCTAACAGAAACTTCAAGAAGAAATACTTATTACTAAGACATACCTACTTATACTGTACTGAAACAGTATACATAATAAAACGGGAAGTACATCTCAGGGAGTAAATATGCAATAATGATGTGGCAGTTTCCTATGTGACAAGTACGTGTAGGGACTCATTTGCTTCAAATCAATATAACTTGGAAAAATATAGAAAAGAGCTTCCTTGTTTCAGTTTTATTTAGTATTTCAAAGAATATTGCCAACCTTTATTTATAATACACTAAATTTTGAAAGCAAACTTACTGATGAAGAAACAGACTGGTTAAAAAGGTCAAGATTTTATTTTCTATTAACAACCTAAGAATGAAGTCACCACCACGATGGGATGAGTTATTCCACAAAGTAACAACAGAGTTCCTGACAATAGTTTTGAAATAAATGTGGAGTGCCTTCCCAAAATGAATAGTAATGTATCTCTCTCCCTTCAGTATCCAATGGGATGTACCGTGTAGATATCAATTAGAGTAATAGAATCTAAAAAAACGGAATGGGAAAAGATCTATCTTTTGTATTTCCTATGTTTTAAAAGTATCAATGTATATCTCAGATCTGCTTTGAAACTGCTTCCAATATGTACAGAGAAAAAAAAAGTAACAGATGCATCATGCTAATGAGTTGACTATTCTACCCTTTCACTACCTAGGTAAATGAAACTCCTGGTTTGCCTATTAAATATATAACATTGTATCTCAATTGTAGGTAATCAAATGGATTCAAGCATGCAGCCCCATCTCATGGAATTCACACTGTGAATACAATCTTAAGCTCACTTTTAAGTCCCTCACGATTGTACAGTATGTTGTGGGCTATGCTGTCCTATCAGGTCTAGCTCAGTGAGACTGACTGTTTCTGACTATATCTCTGCATGAACCATAGAGAATAGGAATCCTCTGCATAGTTAGTTAAGCATCTTGTCTGCTTCCAACCAGACAGTTGTGATCTTAGTCCTAAAATTCTTTCTTTAGTGCCTGGTTTGCTCGTGAAAGGTGGTGGTTACAATAACAATAAATAAAAAAAAGTGTTTCTTACTTACTGCTGTCATACTTTATCGCAATTTCACATGGGAATTAACTCCATAGACGCTTTTCAACCTCTTATTCCTTATTTTTATATCAAGAGAAGGCATTCTGAAGTGAAAGATTAAAAACATCATGTTTGCTATATTTATGGTGTTGATTAGCACATACAGACACAAAAACAATGAACTGAATCACTGGGTTGAATTGGGTCTGGGTTATTTTTCAAATATAAAATGTGTAAGACTTATTGCTATTTTTGCCTGCTAATTCTTCATGGCTGTTGGGCAACAGATGCAACAGCATATGAATGGCAGAACCAGCAGCTGTGATTCTACGACATGCTGCAAGGAAAGAAAAAGAAAAATCTAGATGTGCTCTTAAAGTTATTATTTTTCTGCATGATCACAGGCCACACATTTCTTTGAATTAGTCAGGTGAGAGCCAGGGCTCTCAGCAAGCTTGATATAGCTCTCACCAATGGCTCCTAACAATTAGGGAGTTGTCAAAAAAATACCATGAGAAATGTAGTGATTATGTTCCTTCAATAAGTCACTCCAAATTAGAATCTAATACTTGCTTTCTCTGATGGTTTTTAGTCATCTACAGGTGAAAGAATACAAGCCACAAAAGAAAACTTTTGTCATTAATTTTTAATTTGTTTTGGAACATTTTCCAAGTATCTTCAAAGGAGTCACAATTAATTTCAGAGATTGTACAGCACATATCTGTTAGTAGTACAGTAGTGGAAATATTATTCTATATGTCAAATTCTAAAAGTTAGCTTGTATAGGTAGTTCTGCATTTGGTACCTTAAGAAATAAGGACGTTTCTGAAGTCAACCACAAAGAAAGCCCTCTGTCCAGTCATGAATGATATATAAAAGAAAGCCCTCTGTCCAGTCATGAATGATATATAAAAGAAACAGCTTATTTCTAAGAGCAGCTAGATTTAGTCTTCTACTTGTTAACCACACATCACTCCCCTCACCCATCATCTCCAACTCTTTCCCAAAACAAATCAAAGTTACTGCAGGTTTGGCATTACCTATTTGGCATTTGATTTGTTGGAATCTAAATTTAGAGCCAAAATATCAGAGACCACTATATATGCAAGATCACACTGTATGATCCCATATAGTAAATACCATAAAATACAGTGGTTCTTCAACATAATATGTTCTTACAGTTAACCCTCTTGTCAACACTTGCCTCTATTTGCGAGCACACTAACACTTCCCCCAGGAGAACCCAATGCACACCGCAACCAAAAAACATCCCCAGGACATAAAGTCAGCAATACCACTCCTAACAGGAAATTAGAAGGGTTACTATTTTTGCGTTATCTTTCGTGCCTTCCGTACCAAGATCCCAAACAGTCACACTAGCTACTAGTTTCTGCCTGGCTAGATTCTGGACAGAAAAGAAGGAAAATCTGCTCTACAGCTAGATGTATGAGGAAAATCTACACCTACACATGGGTAAGGAAACACACACTGCATGTTCCGTAGTGCATCTAAGTCTAGAGATGCAACTGATCCTAATTACACATTCTTAATTGTGTTTCTATCTACAGGCACCTGTGATACCACACAAAAAGGCTGAATTTGTGATACAGAAGAGTTCACCACACATTTAGCTTTTTTTCCTTTTCTTTGCAGTCTAGTAATTTCCTAGTACCCCCGATAAGTTCAGAAAAAAATAAAAGCTTTTGAGGCCTGAATGATTGCTTTCACATTAAAAGGATCCTGTCTTCCTACTTGCTATGTGTGTTGAGATTATTTTCATTTATTGTGTTAGCGAAGAATACTGATCACAACAGACTGGAGAACACTATCTCCAGAAAGCACTCTGCAATGTGTATAAGGATAGCAAACTCTCGGTTTCCCTGGCTACATTTAATTTACATGTCACTGAATTAGGAACAAAAAAGAACTGATTTTTAGTCAGAATTCTTATCAGTTCCATCTAGTAAGAGATTTTTAGGCAATACTAACCTCTGCATTTTTAAGGCTTGCTAAAATGAACAATGAAGAAATTAATTGTCAATATGTTATATAAAAATTGAAACAAATTAAAAAAAATCAGCTATGTTCAAATCTAGAGTTGGTGTTAGGGTCACATAACTACAGCAGGAATCCATACATTATGAGCGTGTCATGAGACTAACCCTGTGATCCTGACTCCTGTGTACTTTAGGTGCAAAATCCCCAGAAAATTCCTAATTCCTTTGGAATAACAATCTCCAAATTCCTCTTGAAGCTGGCTAATATTCCTATAAAATCACAGCCCAATACTCAGAGCTAATTAAAAGTACAGTACTTTCACCTATGGACAAAAGCTTACTGTTTCTGGAGTGTGAGATTAGGTTAAAACCTTATGTGTAAGAACTATGTCATGGGTTCAGCAGCAGCAGTCATTTTTCTCCTTCATAGTAGCTGGTGCAGCGTTGTGTTTTCGACTTTTGGCCTGGGAACAATGCTGATAACACCAATGTTTTCAGTTATTGCTTGGTAATGTTTTGGTTTGACCAAGGACTTTCTGAGTCTCATGCTCTGCCAGGGAGGAGGGGAAGCTGGGAGGAAGCCGAGACAGGGCACCTGACCCAAACTGACCAAAGAGGTTATTCCATACCACAGCATGTCATGTCCAGGATCTAAAAATGGAGGGCAGATACCCGGAGGGGTGGGGGTGCACTGCTTGGTCAGGCTGGGGATTGGTGGTGAGCGATTGTATTCTTTCCTTGTATTTCTCTTGTCATTATTATTATTGGTGGTAGCAGTAGTGGTTTGTGTTATACCTTAGTTACTAAACTGTTCTTATCTGAACCTGTGGGAGTTGCATTCTTTTGATTCTCCTCCCATTCCCCCTGGACTGGGGGAAGAAAGAGGGGGGAGTGAGTGAGAGAGCGACTGTGTGAGTTATAGAGGCTTAAACCACAACAAACTATCAAACACACATATAAAGATACACTCTGAATTTTGCCACATCTGGTTTTTCTCTATCATTTACAAGGACTATCACCTCCTTCTGCTCTGCAGATTTCACAAAAACTGTTTGCAATACAACCTACTGGAGCCAGAAAAAGCAGTACAACACAGCTATAGTTCAATGAGTTAAAACTCATCTCTCATGGAAAGTAAGCCTTGCCATTTTACCAACAACAAGTGACATCACATCAGTTCAAACAGAAACTATTCTTCATTTTTGCAATTTTTACTGCTGCAATTTCATCAACCCTTATATGGGAAACACTAAATATTACTAATGGTTTTTATTCCATCATGGTATCTATATTGATTCACACCATTATGTAACAGTGCATTTGAGAGCTCACCCAGAATTAACACAGAAGCATTTCAGTAGTTTGGGAGGTAGACAAAGAGGAATACAACTAACAGAAGAGATGGAGAGGAAAGCTAGGCTGAAAATAAGGCAAAAGAAAGCTGGAAAAGGTACGCTATGAGTCAAAGGAGGAAGAAGGATCAGAAAATAGAAACTATTGAGAAAGGAAAAAAGATAAAAGAAAAATTATTACAAAAAAATTGTATTCTCAGTGGTTTAAAATACGTATGGCTGAGAACAGAAATTAACTCTCCACTGTAGTCCATAGAACGCAGTAGTGATTTTTGCTCCTGAGAATTTAGTTTCCACATAAAAATCTTTTTCCTAACTTAAAAAAAATGTTCCTGTTCCCTTGCACTCTAAGTAGTTAAGCATAACTTCATTTCATTACAAATAAGGTTATATTTCTTTCTTTCTACCACTACTGCATCTAGCAACTCCACAAAGACATAGAAATAGGAGGAAAAATGTTACTATAATGGTGTTATTTTAAAAGCAATTGCCAAAGGTATTTCAATGATGCTTTTGAATAATTTTCATTTTGTTGTTTTTTTTGTTGTTGTTGGGTTTTTTGTTTGTTTTTGTTTTTGTTTTTGTTTTTGTTTTTTTTTTTGTTGTTTTTTTTTAAATCTTGGATGTCATTGCATTCCCCAGAGTCATACCTTAATGATTTGTCAGACGTTTGTTTTCTGCCCTGCCAGGCTTTTCTTGGTTGAGGAAATATAAAGGGGAGGTGGAGGAAAAAAAGGGTGCCTGTGAGAAAAAGTGGGGGTTGTGAGAAAAAAAAAGAAGGCTTGGAAAAACTGAGGAGATGTGCAGAAAATGATGAGGGCAAAACTGAGGAATGCAGAGAATACCTGAGGCCATGGGAAACTGAGGGACCTTAGGAAGAAACAAGAAGCCACGGGAAAAAATACAGGTAGCGATGAGAAAACCCAGGGGGCAATATGAAAAAATAAGGGGCAGCAGGCTGTGGGAAAACCTGAGGAGCTGCTGGAAGAAATGAGGGGAAAATCCAGGGAGCCATGACAAAAACAAGGGGGCCACAGGAACGAGGATCCATGGGAAAACCTGAGGAGCCATGCAAAAACCAAGGAGCCACTGGGAAACCCAAGGGGATTACAAGAAAAAACAAGGGGCTACTGGAAAAAAAAACAGAGGAGGTGTGGGGAAAAAAGTGAAGGACCATGGGAAAAAAAAGGGGGAAGGGGAAAATTATGGGGAACATGGAAGAACTCTGGAGACATGGGAAAACCAAGGACCCTGAGGAAAAACAGGACCATGCAAAAAGATAAGGATTGTGAGAAAAACATGGGGAATGGGAAAAAATCCTGGGGACTGTGAGAAAAACGGGATAGGAGTCGTGACCATGGGAGGCCTTGGGCAAAACCAGGGAACACGGCGTAACACCACATGCCACAAGAAAAATAACAGATTCTGGGAAAACCTGAGGGGAATAGGAAAAACAGAGGCCACATAGGTAAAAAAAGGGGGGAGGGAGGAGGCATGGTCAAGTAAGTGGTGGGTGTGGGGAAAACCAGGGGAGGAGGCCAGGGGGAGGTGTGCAAAAAAACCCAGGGGCCTTGAGAAAAACTAGGGGCTACAGGAAAAAATGAGGGAGGATGGGGGGGGGGGGGGGAAACCAGGACACTTGAGGGGCCATGGGAAAGAAGAGGGTCCATGTGAAATAGATTTGGAGATCTCAAGACTAGGAAGTTGATACCCACAAAGCTGCAAAAGCATAAGGAAGGCCCTACTAACAGCTATCAAGTGGGAATTAGCAAAGATGGAAAACATAACCTGCTGCTTTAAAAAACCCAATCATGCAGTGTCTGCCTGATCTTTTTCATTTATTCTTATGCTCCCTTTTCTAGAAGCTTTCTTTTTCATTTTAATTAATTTTATTTTTCTGACACTATCATAAGATGCCAAAACAGAGAGGTTTCCACTAGCTACATAACTGAATTTCTTGACTTCTGTAGAAGTCAATACAGGATCTACAAGCTGAATAACTTGCTGGATAGGCTGTAACAAGTATCATGGGATACAATGCTTGCAACAAGTTGTGAATAAAGGTGAGCAGGTATAGTTTAGCTTTGAACCAAACATTTCAAGTTTAAGCCTTCTTTGCCTAATTCGACACCACATCTTCAACTTTGATTTACAAGCCTTGGGCAAGCATGCCAGCTAAGGCTGTACGACATTCTGGCATGCATCAATTAAGCAGTTCTATTTTGAATAAAACCAATGGAATAGTCATGAAAGCAAAACCTAAGATCCATTCACCTCTTTTCCCAGGTGAACCTAAATCATGGTGATTAGACATGTGAAAAGTTTCTTTCATCCTCCCTCACAAGACCAACAAAG
Organism: Amazona ochrocephala; assembly: GCA_039720435.1. NCBI lineage: Eukaryota > Metazoa > Chordata > Aves > Psittaciformes > Psittacidae > Amazona > Amazona ochrocephala. The sequence continues at coordinate 11,575,741 of CM077909.1, forward strand.
AACAGAACCTGTTGTTCCAGCATCTGAGTAACAAGGCTATTCAATAAAGTTCACCAGGTTCCAACAGTCATCTTTTCCTGACTAAACTTTCTGGTGAAAGTACAAAGCATTTAACGCCAGTGTAAATAAGCCTCTCCAAGGGAACAAGGCACATAGCTAATATACTTCCAATAGCTGTAATCCAGTCTTTGGGTTCCATCTGCAAGTATTTGTGAACAACTTTGTTTCAACTAGGAACAATAAAATGATTCAGCAAGTGACTCTTCTTATTGTGGAAATTACGGTTCAACCTTTTCCTCCTCCCACTTCAGGACACATCAGTTTCAGTTCTGTGTTACACGCTTTACAAAATACTGGAAATACCTGACTATTGAGAAAACTTTTTAATGAACTCTCCTTTTCAGTACTGTCATGGGTTCAGCAGCAGAAATAATTTTTCCCCTTCGTAGTAGCTGGTGTAGCGCTGTGTTTTCGACTTTCGGCCTGGGAACAGCACTGATAACACCGATGTTTTCAGTTACGGCTTAGAATGTTTTGGTCTGACCAAGGACTTTCTGAGTCTCATGCTCTGCCAGGGAGGAGAGGAAGCTGGGAGGAAGCAGAGACAGGGCACCTGACCCAAACTGACCAAAGAGGTTATTCTATACCACAGCACGTCATGTCCAGGATCTAAAAACAGAGTGCAGAGACCTGGAAGGGTGTGGGGGGTGCACTGGGGGGTGCACTGCTTGGTCGGGCTGGTGATTGGTGGTGAGCAATTGTATTCTTTCCTTGCATTTTCTTTTCTCATTATTATTATTGGTGGTAGCAGCAGTGGTTTGTGTTACACTTTTGTTACTAAACTGTTCTTTTCTCAAACTGTGGGAGTTGCATTCTTTTGATTCTCCTCCCCATTCTCCCAGGACTGGGGGAAGAAAGAGGGGGGAGTGAGTGAGAGAGCGACTGCTTGAGTTATAGAGGCTTAAACCACGACAGGTACTTAAACATTTAATTTTAGAGATAATAAACTGGCATTACTGGAAGCTTCCTGCAGTCAGCAATAGCCTTGTTATAATGGGCATGATCAACTGATTCATTTTGCCAAATCCAGACTTTCCAACCTAGAAACACATTCATACTTGGAAAGCTCTGCTCTTACAGAGCTAATTCAATCACAGTGGCAAAAATGGCAACTCCCTTATGTTGTCTTTGGTAGCTTTGAATAGATGATATACATTGAAAACCTCCTTCTAGAAAAAAAAATAGAAACAAAAAAAAAAAACCAAACAAACAAACAAAAAAAACACACAAAAAAAAAAAAAAAAAACCAACAAAAAAAAAAAAACAAAAAAACCCACCCACACAAATAAACCAAAACATGTTCTTAGTTCCTATATGTATGCTTTAACTGCCAAGATATTGGTTATTCAAGACTACAATGAGAAGAAAAGTGCACCACCTCTCACTATTTAGGCTTTCCCATTTTTTTAATGCACCACTTAAAAAGTCATTAGTTCAAAGGAAAGGGTAGGGGAAAGACAACTGAGTATCTTCAGGGTTTCTTATACGGTAACTCTGCAACTGGAATGAGAACTTAAATGGAGCTCATACAAACAGTACACATAACAATTTAATATCCCACTAGGAACATGAAACAATCATCCATGACTGTCACAGAAATGTACCAATAGCTACTGAGCAAAATAAAGTATAAATCTGATTCATGCTCCAGTATGAGAGATGAACAATCAAGTCCAATCTCAAGCCTGCATTTTACTTCATAGTAGTATCTCCAATTCCTAATTTGAACTTAAGTCCATGTTTCATCCTTTCTCATCCTTATTCTCAGATTCAAATCACCTCATTAAAATCAACTATTGAGAATCTGCTATACAGGTAAGTTATCTTCCATTTGCTATGGAGAAACAATGAACACCTGAAGAGTTACCACAGGTCAGCAGGAAATTATTCATTATCTAATGGTAACTAAGCCTCGTAATGTATTCTGCTCAGGGTGTACATCATTTAAACCTCTGCTACAAAACACATTCAGTATTTTATCAAGACCATCTGGTTTATCTTTAGGATATTTTATTAACTCTAAAGTGTTCAAGTCTCCATTTAATCTCACATCCACATGTATCTGCCAATGTGCTTTAACAAACACGGCTCTTAGACCTACCACTCTTGGTGTTATTTTTATTAGATTTATTTAATTTTTTATTATTTTTTTTTTATACAAGAGCAAGTCCAGCTATAATTTCTTCATTATTAGTGATGTGCTCTCTATATGTCAATTACTTCAGATGGTCACAGGCTATTGAACTGATGCAGAGAAATAAAAATCATGGTACTTTTGAACACTAATATCCAGGATCATAGCAAGAAGCAAAATATAGATATCACAGCTTAACTATGTAACAAACTTACTACATATATTTAGTAAATATTTAGCAGACATTTGCCACCACTACCTCAAAATTAAGCTGTAGAAGCACAGGCTGAACATAATAAATACAATTGAAGTATTACAGTATTAAGAAGTAAATTCATATATTGAAATGCCAGTGAAATTTTGGAACACAATTATTGTCAAAACTGTGGCAAACATTCCTCTAAGTTGCTCCTTTATCTACAGCCAGGAATTGTAATTTTAACACTTTCTAAATAGATCCACCCCTAAAATCCTTGATATTAATTTTTCCTCAAGGTGAATCCTTCATGAGCCAAAATGCTGCTACCAAAAATGCTTTCTAAAGAACCAGAAGTACAATGACTTTGTCGGACACAGGACAGTTCAAAACTGCATTGAGTTGTTTACAGTACCAATTTAAAATGTTTCTGAAAACAATGCATCTCATGTTTAGATAACAAGGCAATAGCTACATTTAAAACATAAATATTTATTGCTCTGAAAGGCATATGAAATAACTCACCTGCTCTTAACCTATCATGTTTTATTTTCCAATTCACACAGCAAAGCATATCAGACACCTAGTATGAACCTGTCCTGTAGGAGAAACACTTGGACTTTTGCAAGCAATAAAGTGTAGTGAAGACTGTAGAGACAAATTTAGCTGCAGATCAGAAAAATGAAGTTTTGAAACATTTAAGAAGATAGTGCCATTTCAAAGACATTTTCACATGCAAAATTCTTAAGGAGCATCTTTGACAAATATGGAAGTTCAAGACACATAAAGGTAAACAAAAACCAAAATCTTGTGATTCAGCTGCTAGAGGGTTACAAAGCTTGTAGCAGTAGATTCTGAGATGTTCATGGGCAGGAGCTGCTGAACAAGATGCTGCTTCAGACTGGTTTTACTCAACAGGTAAGCTCTCAATTGTCAGAAAACTCTGGAAGCACATAAACCAAAATTTTAAGACTTCTGATCATCTAAATTTACTAGCAAACAATATTCTTCCATGGTATTTAGGTTACTGAGAAGCATATGACACAATGTAACTAAAATACAAAGCAAAGGCACCATATGAATTTGCCATACTTTCTCTCTCTTTTTTTACTATAAAAAATTCTTCTTCTAGGAGAGTCACTATCTGCTCCAGAATCAGAGTGCTGTGTAGGTACATGCTAGGAGTATCACAATTTAATTACATGGAGGAAGATGTGTTAAAATATGAGACTGTTGACAGAGATGGTTAGTTTCACAAGCAGTACAATCTGTATCTTATTGTAATTAACAGCAGTTTCACCGCTAAATTGAATAAAAAGCAGTATTTGAGCATCTCTGTATCCAGGTGGAAAAAAGAGGACTGTCTTCAAACACGAAGACCAGACTTAAAGGAATGATCTTCCAGCAACTTAAATCCTGAATTAAGCAGGATTACAGAAAGCAGAGACCTTTTAGACCTTCAAGTGTAAGTACAGAATAAAAGCAGCATCAAATTTAAAGTGACACTACTTTTTATAGAGGCCAAAAAAATATAATCTCTCTTTGTAGTTCAAAGTCAGAGTTAGACCCACTGGTCCTTAAACATACACCCTCTTTGACTTCCAGATGGTGGTTCATACCTTTTACCTTCTTAGGAAAATCAGCTACTGGACAGCAACAGAGTCCTATATGCTGGTCACAAGATTTTAGAGTTTTCCTTGTTAGACTGTATGCAAGCCTCAAGAATATTAGAGTGCTTTTGATTTAGAATGTGTTTTTTTTTTTTTTTTCCTCCATTTGAAACACAGGCTGTATATTTAAACATTTCAACCAAGAAGTCTGACAAGAAGTTCCTAGCCAAAAAAAAAAAAAAAACAAAATTGCAGGCTTTTTTAGGTCCCAGGCCTAGAAACAGCTAAAGTCATCTCCCTCCATTCATAAATGCATAACACATGTCATATATTTTAGTCTAGAAGGACCTTTGTTGGGAGTTGGTGCCTTATGTAAATGCCTACAGACCAGTCTTTTTATCTAGCATAATCATAAATACAGATTATGCCTTTTTTTGTCATAACAGTCACCTGCAACTGTACCATCACCAAATTCAGAAGCCATATTTACCAGCGGGAGGCTTTCCCAGAGGTACAATTTTTCTAAGGTTAATGTGCGATTAAAGAAGAAAATTTATAATTCTGAATGGACTTTCTAAAAAGCAAACACAATCTACGTTCAAATTAGTTTGGAACAGATATTTCTATTAAATGTCCAGTAAAGTATGTCCAATAAATCACAATATTTGCAATTAGTTATTTCAATGAAGCATGTTCTGCATATCAAACTTTCATGAACTGATACAAGGCAGAAATTTATGAAATACAGGAGATAATTGAGTTGCTATGTGCTTAATCAAACTGGTTTAGAAAAAAAACCAGCATTCTGCATAGTCTGTTCAACTTGTAAGTGATGTGTATGTTTTAACAGGCACACAATAAGATTTAAGCAGCTGGACATTGATGCACTGGGTTGGATTGCTCAGTGAAAATACAGTCTATTTAAATGCACTTTCATGAACCAATATTTATGTTTTTATTATAAGGCTGTTTCTCTTGCAATCCACTAGCAATTTTTAAAATATATTTCTGTAAGTGCACACCTAGCTGGTGGCTGGGGGCACACACGTGTGTGTTTCTAAGTAACCTCTGTTTCTCCACATCACAACCTGCAGAGTAAGAGAAGTGAAGATGAGTGCTACATTGCAAAGCCAGTTAAAACGTACTTGGATATTGATGAGATATTTTCGTAGAGTAGTGTGTTCTGAAGGGTCATATCAATCAGACTGAGAAGTGCCTTAAATCACATTCAGAAATGCCTTTAATCTCCTTGTGCCTCCAGGGCCTCTCTCGAAACCCTTAATAACAAAAAGCTAGACAGACTATTGGTATATTGTTTTCCTACAGAAGTGAGTGAAAAATATAGAGATTTCTATAACACCTAAAATCATTAGTTAAATTATTGCCATGTCCAACCTACTTTTATATACAGCTAAATGTCAAAAAAATCACTGCTAAAATTAACATAATGCTTCCAACTCTGAACTGCCAGCATTTGCCAAGTCAGTCTATAGCTAAAACAGTTTACCGTGAACAGGTGAAAAAAATAACAGTAAGAGAACAGAACCATGAAAAGATCTACAGCTTTCTAGGCATCATTCTCTGCCAGCCACTAAAGAAGTAACAGACAGAAGCAGCCTCCTGGCTGTCAGTTTTGGATTTCATCCTTCAGAAAGGCTTTCCAGGACTTCATAAAAACTCAAAGCTTCATTTTCTTATATGGTAGGAGTCTGATTTTAACCCTCTCAAGTGACACATCACATATTACTTCCATTGGAAGGCAAATCTGCAATCTAAAAACAAAGGAGGAGAAAAGACAAATTAATACACAGGACTTAGAACCTTTTACATGCTTAAAAAAAGCACTACAAATATGGTATCATTTTGAAATACATCAGTCAGCTGTGGCCATATTTAAACTAAAAACATTTCCTGATATGCCCTTATCTCATCTACTCAATGGAATATTAAAAATAACTTTGGCATCAGGCACTCTCAGTGCTGTGATCCAGGTAATGCTTGCCCTTAGCTTCATCATGGACACTGATGCAAGGCAGGCAAAGTGAAGGAGTACAGGTATCCATTCAGACCAAAGTAAGACAATGCAAGTTGGTCATTTCAATATCAAACTTAAGAACAGCAGAAATTTCACTCAGACACCACCAAGATGAAGACAATAGATGACAACATCTGCCTTGTCCAAAGACAGCTTTTTACAAGCACAACGGAAGGCTTATTTCATTCTCTCTCTCCTACCCCACTAAAGAAACACCTTTTTCTTTGGTTTTGGTTTTTTTGGTTTTTTTTGTTTTTCTTTTAAAGAATGTTCTCTGATCTTAGTTTCTTATTTCATTGTATAGTTATTTGATACCTAGAAGAGGAAAAGAACATCAACAATTTGCAATGACAGCACTCAGGCACAGAGTGAATATTTACATGAGTATTTTGTTTGCCGTTCTAACCTTTTCCATTGTACTCTCAACAGTGGGCTTTATTAGCATCTTACTATATCACCATATTTACTGTTTACCATATCACTATTACCACAGATTTTTTACCATTGTCTATTGAAAGTTTTCAAAAACAGGCAAATTTGTTGGTTTTGTAGGATCTGGGATTTTTTTTTACAAGATGAGTTTACATCTATATAAACAAAACAACTTTTAATCTTAGACAAAAAAAAAACCCATAACTAGGAGGAGAATAACGCTCCTCACTCATTCTGATACAGTAATTTCTTTCCCATAGCAAGTCAGCAATGTGATAGAATCAAAGATTGTTACAATATAAACCTTCTAAATACTGCTTTTAGTAAGTACAAATAGCAGTATCAACATCCCTTGAGTTTAGTAATTTATGTAACTACATCAACTAAACATCTACCACACCAACCAAAGAAAAACTCAGCTATAATACTACTAGAAAGTGAAATATTATCAGAGCTCTGAAGTGCTTTGACATTAGGTAAACTCCACATCACTCCCACCTGCTTAAAGAGGCCCTTAGCTCTGCTTCCAAGCAGCCCATCCCCAGTTCTTAACACTGATCACAAGTCAGTTTGTAAATGGCATACCGTTCCAGCAAAATAAAGGTTTATGCACACACCTTGTGAAGGGAATCACTACAGTGCATATACAATGGTTAAAGAAAAACTTCCATTCTCCAATTTTATGCCCAATTATTTGTGTTGATGATAAATGAAATTATGTATCAACCCCTAAGCATCCACCAGACTGAAAAATGACAGGCAAATACCACAGCTGAACACTATCTTCAGACAATATTTAGTTACAGTGAGGTATTCACTGGCACCTGTGCTATGCTTGAATTACTGACAAAGTTGCTGATATTCTTTTCAGAAGTCAGACATGTTGCCATAGTGGGGAAAAGTGATTCCTCTCCCTTCCAAACATTCACTGATAACTGCTCAGATTGTGATTACAACTAAAACCTGTGGAGTCTCCCAGTTTCCTAATTCATACAACAGAACAGTCTAGTGACAACAGAGATACATAGGTATCTTAAGTCATACTTCATGGCTCTATGCTGTGCATAATACTATTAATGTCGTTATAAACTCTTCCATGCCCTCCTACTCCAATGTTCTCCAATTCCTTCCAATTTTTCCCCCTGCTGTGAGCAATAGCCAGAAAATGACTTTGAGTCTTTGTCCCTCTTGTCCCTGCATCTTTTCAGATCAACAAAGAGATCAAGTTGCCTCACAAGATGTACTTAGGTGGTCCATAAACCTAAGTATATGCTCTGTAAAACAAGATCTTGAATTTTGCAGGTTTTACTGCACATTTTCTTTATTGTATTTCCAAGGGTTTTTAATTAGAATTTTGCCTGAACTTTTCACTCATAATACTCCTCAAATCATCTCAGCACTGGAAAAAAAGAATGAGTTGTCTGTTTTCTGTAGCCAGACTGCTTAGCTCTCCTAATTGTCTTCTACAATGCATCACATTTTTCACTGTTCCTTGAAATCCCCTGAATAGAAAAACGGCTCTGTAGTTTTGCCTTAGCATCTTCAATTTCTGAAGCTGTCATTGGTAGTTAGTGTCAACATAAATAATGCAGTTTAGTGTTTGAGAGCGTGTCTTTTTTACAGCTGGCTTTGTCCCAGTATTACCATTTACTGTTGGTCACAAAGTTTTCCTCTTTTGGAGAGTCATGCTGTTTGCCTTTCCCTGCTCAGTCTTACTGACAACATCAGAAACACAATGCTACTTCATATGGATTTATAAAGTCAATTCCTGCCTGTGGAGACTAACTTGGTTTTATTATAGGTAGCATAACTGACTGTTCTTTATTACCAGCAGAAGCATTTACCTGGCTCTACACAAGCAGTGGTTCTAATGTCACATAAGTTTTTTTTTAGCACACAGCGATGCTTTTGAACAGTAAATGCAACGTCTTCTCTCTGCATTGTTTCTGGGAAAATTGATTGTGTTGCCCTATGTCAAACCACACTTTCAAAAGTGGAATATCTAAATAAACTTTAATGACTGTACCTTTCACCTGCTCACTTGGTCGTTATAAATATTCCCAAATAACTTGTCTGAAAAAGTGGGCCTCTGGCATTCTTTTCAAAACACTATTAATATTGCAAACTTTCTCAGCTCTGAATCAGTATCCTGTTTTGAAGCACTTATGAAACTTTTTATACAACATGAATACAAGTTTTATGCATAGCATTTGGTTCCTGTTTTATTTTTACAGATCCATCAGAGGAAGGCTTCATAACAAAGCCACCATCAGAGCAGCTTTTTCATTTTTTTAATTTTATTTTTTTTAATACCAAGCACTTTATTTGTTCCAGTATCTTAAATTAACTTTCTTCTTGTCAACAAATTAGTCTTCTGGGTCATCTTTTTTGGTCATGTTGCTTCATGAAGTGAAGTTTCAAAATAGATTAACTCCAAAACCCTTGTACACAAATATTACAAAGTTCCAAATTTAGATGGTGGTTTAAAAAAACTAATATGAAAGGAATTTAAGATTATTCTTTATCCCAAAATAGAAACAATCATATCTAAAGACAGTATCACATGGCCTGCCTTTAGGTTTAGCATCTCCAGTGAACACTTACCCTGGATGTCTCTATCAAAAAAGGGTTATTGGTTTAAATTTCTATTCCTTAAACATGATTCAAAGGACTTGATAGACATATTACTTCATATGTAAATGCAAACACCTTAATGATGTGTACAAATGGATTCTGATTATCATTATTGACAGGTCACTGAACAAAGCAGAAGTACCAGATTTTATAGGCAGACTGCTGTCATGGGTTCAGCAGTAACAGTCATTTTTCTCCTCCTTGGTAGCTGGTACAGCACTGTGCTTTTGACTTTTGGCCTGGGAAGAGCGCTAATAACACCGATATTTTCAGTTACTGCTTAGTAATGTTTAGTCTGACCAAGGACTTTCTGAGTCTCATGCTCTGCCAGGGAGGAGGAGAAGCCGGGAGGAAACAGATACAGGACACGTGACCCAAAGTGACCAAAGAGGTATTCCATACCACAGCACATCATGCCCGGGATGGAAAAAACTAGGGGCAGGAACCCGGAAGGGTTGGATCACTGCTGGGTCTGGCTTGGTATCGGGTGGTGAGCAGTCGTATTCTCTTCCCTTGTTATTTTCCTTATCATTATTATTATTGGTGGTAGCAGCAGTGGTTTGTGTTATACCTTAGTTACTGAACTGTTCTTATCTCAACCTGTGGGAGCTACTTTTTTTTGATTCTCCTCCCCATACCTCTGGGAGCTGGGGGGAAGAAAAAGGTGGGAGTGAGTGAGCGAACTCCATGAGAGGCTTAAACCACGACAACTGCTTTCTTCAAAAAACTGGCCTTTCAGGATGAGAGGCCAGATGCTTGATTGTACTCCTCAGCCAATACCAAATAAACCTATCAGTTAAAAATATGCATAGTTCCAAGAAAAGCTGTGCCTGAAATGAGGCCCGGCCTTCTACACATCTAGGAATAATCATACTGCTATGTTTAAAGTTTCTCAAAAAGCTAGATCTTTGCATTTGAAATGGCATTATCAGCCAGTGACTTTGCAGGTGGAAATGTGGAAAAAAAAATAACACTTGTGCTATGTTTTACATTACAAAACTGCACAATACAAACCTGATGTGCATTAACAGATCATGTTACATACATCAAATTACACATACACAGGTAAATTTTTAGACAGGTGACCTATAATTTCTCACACATTCTAGAGCAGTGTTAAGGTACATTTAACATTAGAAATTCAGATGGTTACAGTTATAAAGCTGCTGACTCATACCTGAAAATGTAACAGCAAGCAGGATCTTAGCTTGGTGTGTGATTTACTGAACCTTAATAATTTAGAGAAACTACTAAATTAACTCTGTGCTACTTAGATGCACTAATACAGGATTTCTCATAGATTTGAGCAACTAATGTTATTTGTAGTTAGCTTACATTCATGTTTTTTAATTCAAACATCATGTTTCATCAAAACATCTCAAAGCTCCTCTATTATGCAGAAAATCCTTCGGGGGGGGGAGGGGAGGAGAAGCAAAATAATAAATGTATCATTGTGTTCGTTTTGCAGGTAGACAGACTATCATCCAAGATCCAGTCTAATAAGAATCAACTGTCTCTTATATAAGGCCAAATTCTGCAAAGCACAGCTACATGAATCTGGCTCAGCTTCAAAGCAAAGGACTACTGCTGAATTGACACAGAGTGTATAAACTAAAGATTCAAAAGAGTTTTAGAAAGTAGAAACAAACAAGAAAATCTTTTGAGTTGGTAGTAGTTTACAATGAAAGAGAAAAACACAGACATGAAGAGGTACAAATACTTGTGAGGGAAAACAAAACGAGTGGAAAGACAGCCGTTCAGAGAGATCAAGAATCACCACATTCCAACAAGCAACACAGGCTGACGCATTTCCACTAGACTGACGACTTCCTGGCCAGCAGTGACTCATGGGTGACTCCATCAAGGATGCTGAACACGATACTCAGGCTTTACTAGTTCCAGACACTTCCTTTCTGTATGAGAATAAACAGCTCTTCTTCACAGAACCAAAACCTTACCTTCTCTTCATTAAGACCATTACTTACTATTCATAGAATCACGGAATAGTCAGGGTTGGAAAGGACCTTAAGATCATCTAATTCCAATCACCTGCCATGGGCAGGGACACTACACACTAAATCATGTCACCCAAGACTCTGTCCAGCCTGACCTTGAACACTGTAGGGATGGAGCATTCTCAACTTCCCAGGGGAACTTGTTCCTTGACTTTTTACCCCAAATTAACTAGACCAATAACTCATTGAGTCCCTACTGGAACACCCAGTGCTTTGTTATCCCTGAAGGTTGTGATTGCCTTCTGAATTTCATCACGTTCTAGTTCTTCACAAACAATTCAGTAGTCTAGAAAATCACTGTCTGTTCATTTCCCCATTAAGACCCTCACCACACTAATACCTCGAACTTCCTGCATTTATATTCTTCGTAGCTATTTTGGATTATCAGCTCATTTACTCTTTCACACATTCATACCTTTGTCTCAATTGTTCCTAGAGGATTGAATCCTACAATCAACTATTATCTCAGTGCTTTATATTCCTCTCAAAGAGAAGCTTTATTAGCACCATTTGCATTTGCATGGGGGGAGGACCAGGATGATGACAAAAAGTAGGTTGGGTGTAGGTTTTCAGTTTGGTTTGGGGGGATGGGGGAGGTGGGGCTTCTGAGGTTTTTTAGGTTTTTTTGTTGTTTTTTTTTTAAGCGAGTCCAATATACGTAGGATAGCATGCAAAATTCCATTCTAAGGACAAATTATGGATACATCATCTTTTCAAAGAGGAATGATGTGAAAGTAGACGACATAGCTTATTCTCAAACTGCAATGCTGTTGTATAGTCCAAACACCTGAGGTGTGCAAACAGTTCCTGGCTACATACATTTTATACCTTTGGAACTCCAATTGCAAAAGAGTGATAACATCTGAACTTCATGGTTTTGCAAGGAAATTACGCATTCCTTGTCCACTTAATGTCACAAGGACCTTTGACAGCAATTCAACACCATGTTAATTTTGAATTTTCTTGTACTTCTACTTTCTAAGTACTTCTCCCTCATTCAACTTAGTCTAACTTCAGTGAAACATTTCTTCAAATTACCTGATTCTACTTCCATGAAAATGCACCATTTCACAAGGACTCCAAAAACGTTTATGCTCCAGTGCATTTCTACAAAGTATCCACAGGGTAACGCTACTGCTGAATCCTTCTGAAGGTCTTCCCACTTCAAGAAAAAGAATTAGGCTTGCACGAATGTGAAGAGAAATATACCTGCTTTTGATGGTCCTCCCCAAAAATCCTTTGGTGGTACTTTTTATCTGCTTCATCTTTTCTTTTAGACAACATATTTTTATCTTCACAGCGTTAACGAACCAACAGATAACTATGAGTGTGCATTATCTGCACTCTACATCAGCCTTCTTCATACAATCTTCAAAACACCTTTTGTATCCCTTACACGGTTTTCTACAGCCTAAGACCGCTTCTTTGTTAATAAACACTCCTATCTATATTTTAAATTCTTCACAGATATCAGTGAGTGAGTTTTTTCTGCTGATTTTTATTGTAATATGACTCCTGCTCACCCTTAGTCTCACAGGATGGAGGGCTCAGCCACAATCATCCCTCCTTGATTATCCAGTAAAGCCGGGTGACACTGTACAGAGGCATGTCTTGAACGGATGGCAAGCTAATTCATTTCAAATGACTGCTATTAATATCATTACTTTTAAAGTGATTTCAAACATTTTTCTTTCCTATTGACTCTGATACAGATGAAAATCAAATAAAAAACAGAGTGCCTGAACAAAAAGCTACATTTGTTGACAGCTAGAGAGAGACTTCTACGAAGCGCTATGATTTTCTGTGCTTTAACACACTGTTCCTACTGTATTTGGACAATTTCGAATCCTTCAGAACAGCCAGAAATTGGTTCAAGAGGCAGCTTGACTCATCAGCATCTGGTAACCAGCAACCCCTTCCTGAAAGCTTCAGCCCTACCAATTCAAACTCATATAACTTTTGCAATAAATTGGATCTGAGCTACAATTCAAACTCCCTCCAGCCTCGAACCAAATCTGTTTCAGAGAAGCAACATGTATACATTGAACACCCTAACTAGATATGACATGGTAATAGTTGCCTGTATCAACCTAATGAACATAGTTTTAATATTATCTAAACAGATGTAGGTATACTTCATATTCCATAAATAGGTATGATCATTTGCACAATATTTTCTCGTAGACAATGCTCACAACCATGTCAGTGAGTATAATGCACGCTTTGGTAATGCACTGTAGTCATGCCACAGAATATTCATTTCAGCAGAATTCCTGAACATAGAGAAGGAACATAAGGACATAAGCAGAAGCACCTGTAGCTACCATTCCCCCCACAAAATACTTCTCAGCTCTTCACAAGATAGCTTTCTATAGATGCTCTGTCCTTGACTGGTGGGCAGGAGGCTTTTTGCAAACAGCTAAAATAGGTCCAGGAGAATAACTTGGTCTTAATTTAACCTTATTTTGCAGCAAAGCATAAAGACATTACTAGGCTTAAATTCTATGTCCCCAGTCTCTGGTACTTGGGCTTAATTTGCAAGATTGTCCAACCTGTCAGTAAAGGAAACAAGTGCACTCATACTTCTACATGGCAATTCACATTATCATTTGCTATTTATAAATTTTCATAGAATCATTGAATGGTTTGGGTTGCAAAGAACCTTAAGATCATCTAGTTCCAATCCCTCTGACACGGCCAGGGACACCTCACCCTAGGCCATGTCTCCCAAGGCTTTGTCCAATCTTGCCTTGAACACTGCCAGGGATGGAACATTTACCACTTCTTTGGGCAACCTGTTCCAGTGCCTCACCACCCTCACAGTAAAGGGTTTCTTCCTTATATTTAACCTGAACTTCCCCTGCTTAAGTTCTCCAATTCTAATTTTTTTTTAACAAAAAGGTACCTTGAAACAAAAATATAACGAAGGCAAACAACCAAGGAAAGCATAATTGGATTTTTCTCAGGCTGTGCTAATCTGTAGACTCTAAATGCTGTCTGGTTACACATGAATACTGTTAATTTGCATGTAGCTGGGAGCACTGGCATGAACCACTAACATATTAGATCACAACACCTGACATTAAACGCTCTTTCAGACATCTAGCCTTTTGTACTGGAATTAGTTGACTTAGCAGACTTAGGCACATGAAACTACATATTTTTTTCTACAACTACAAATTAGAGGAGATTACTTCCAATATAATTTAAAAAAAAAAAAAAATCAAATGTGCAAGTATTTGATCCAATGTTTCTAGTAAGCAGAAGCTCACTACAAGTTATATACGCAATAGCTGTTTATGCCTTGCTTGGCAAAAACAAACATTCAGACATTGGTATTCAGACAGTAAAGTGCTTGTCAAGATCAAAATGCTAATCACTGCTTACTGAGAAATTCATTTGTTTCCAGCTGTAGCGAAAGCAACACGTAGCTGGAAGCAGCTGCAGCATATTCTATCTAGTGTTAACTAAAGTATAATTCTTATGCAAGTGTATCAGCAAATGGTCACCAATGGGACCCAGAAAATTTACAGAGCATGTGAATACAGTGTTTGTACTGAACATGAAAAAAAAAAAAAAAAAAATTGGTATCAGAAGGCTCGCAATTCCTAAATCACAACACCACCTTTTTAATCAGCAAAGCAAAATGCATTTTCAGGGGTTTCTATTAATGCTTCTTTCTTTGAACAAAGGATTTTCTCATGGAATTCAGAATAAGTCACGTTATTCAATCATACTAACACACTATATGAAGTCACACATACATAAATTCTCACATCTATTTTTTCCAAATATTAAAATTCCTGTTAAAAAAAGAAGGTGTTTTCATTCATTTTAATTGCTGAGTGTTGTTATCTTGCTTATTTATTTTGAAAAGGAGTAAAGTTTAAAAGAGTAAGAAATAAGATACAAGGACAAACCTGTACACAATCACCGTTTCAGATTCAGCCTGCAATCAGATTTATGTGTAAGGATCCTTGCATCACCCCCGTGGGTTTTAATCAAGTTTCACAGCAGCACTAGAACCTACTCACAGGGACTTGATTTCAGAATTACATCCTAGATCATCACTGCAAGCTGAAAACACAGACTGTTACATGCAGCCTTTGAGCTACCATACACACTGCAGCTAGAACTGGGCTTCTGTATATCATTACGTAATTACGGATTGGCCTCTAACTATATACTGCATCCTTCTATCCGAATCAAGGCAACCCATCAGAAACTAAATGCATACTATAAAAATATAATAAAAGTCTTCTAATTAAAAAAGTATCTCTTTGCAATGCACAATAAAATATTTAACTAAATAGCCAGTCTTACTGTACAGCTAACTAGACCAATCATAGACATTTCCTCCACCATCCTTTCCTTCTCCAAGTTGCTCAGCAGCTGGCTGTGAGAAATGCCTGCCCCTGCATCATCCACAGTGTCAGAAAATACATAATCCTGTATTGAGAACCTTTTGAAAAATCAAAACAAAACCAAACATCAAATAAGCAAACAAATTATAACAAAAAACATATACAGAAAGATTCCTTCCAGACCAAACTCTGTCTTACTCTGTCTTACAGATATAATGACAATGCTTAGTTAGGTCCTAGCTTCTCAGGCACACAAATGTTGCCTCCACTTTGGACACTCTCAATTTCATGTCTAATCCTCTTAATCCTCTAGTATTTCAATACACTTTTGTCTTCCTATGTTATACTCTTCTCTTGTAAGACAGCTGATTCCAAGACTGTGTCCATCAAATTGCAATCATTTAGTCTGAAGATTTAGCACACTGAGTTTTCTAAGATCCTTGAGTGAAACAGTAATAACATTGGATATACTACAAACGTTTCTAACTTTCATAGGCTGCATTCCTTCATAATTTGGGAGCTTTTAATTGTACTGTAACATACTACAGTTATGACAATAACTGCTGTCTATAGAGAAGACAGACTATAGCTAGAGTGGAAACGAAAACCTGAAAATCTAAATATTACTATGACTAAAGTACCACTGAGACTATAGCAGCCAAAAAGGCACAAATATGGGACTTCAGAGTCCAAAATTTCATTTCAGGGTCTACAGACCACCCCAAAGACTTTCGCAAGTCACTTCTGTTTCTTACTTTTCTTTGTGAAATTTGGATTATCACAGCACCTTACGATCTATGGGGGAATATTGCAATATAAAAGCCAAGGGATACAATGCTGATTATTACTATTAATAGCACGAAAACCAGCATCAAGCTTGAGCCAACAAAAAAATATAGAGGTAATTGTTGACACATATTTGCCAATACTAAGTTCTTATACTTCTAGACAGCTACTACGATTACACAATTAGAGTAACCAGGAACACATCTCATGATTGGTACTACTGCCAAAGTATTCTTATCTGGTTTGGTTTTGTTCTTTTTTTTCCCTTTGCCTTTTTTTTCCCCCCTCTTTCTCATTTGAAACATTAAATGCAATGGCTTTTTAGATGTAATCTACTTCACCTCCAGAAACACTCTTTTCACCTACTTGGTTGCTTAATATCAAGGGCTGTGGTTTTAAATAATGGAAAAGATTTCTAACCTGTTATGCTAACTCACAGATTTTATAACATGCTTACTAAATCCTAGCTTCTTTGGGACTGCATTTTATCAAAAAACTCTAGAAGGATTGGAAATGCATTAGGCAAATACTGAAAATAGTTCCACCTTTCATGAAATTAAAGCAAAAATATTAAAATATTTTCTTAAAATACAGCAATTGGATCCACATAGAATTCTGGAATTATGAGAACATACCACACTAAGAGTGCAAAAATCAAGCTAAATGCTATTTTGTTATTACAAGCAGGAGTTGCCAAGCTTTTACTTTGGTGGTATAGTACTGTTTGCTCGTGTGCCTATTACCTTTCCTTTTTCAAATGTTAAAAACAGGAGGAAATTACAGGACTGAGAGGCGCTAGCCAGAGGTTCAGGCTGTTTGTGTGATGTAACTTTTCAGATACAGATATAAATAAACCCTATGCCTCTGTACCTCAGGGCCTCAAGAATCCAACTGCATACCTTGAGTAATCCCAGATATCCATGTTCCAGCATACTCAGTTGAGTAGCATAATTCAGAAGTACTCCTCTGTCCCAGCACTCTATGCTTAATTACCACTTTATATACTGTGTTCCACTACTCTGACTTCATGCATGAAAAGAAATTTAAGGAAAATTTATATCTGAATGCCTCTGAAGTTCATGTCCTTCATTAAATAATGAAATCATGTTCAAGTTTATGAATTGTATATATTAAATTCATCTTAGTGTTTCAATACAAAATAGCCTTTGACACTGTCTCACATGACATCCTTCTCTCTAGAGTTGGAGGGGCATCAATTTTATAGGTGGACCACTCAGTGGATAAAGAAGTGGCTGGATGGCCGCACGCAAATAGTGCTCAACGGCTCAATGTGCAGCTGGAGACCAGTAACGAGTGGTGTCCCCCAGGGATCAGTGTTGGGACTGGTCTTGTTCAACATCTTTGTGGGTGACATGGACAGTGGGATTGAGTGCGCCCTCAGCAAGTTTGCCGATGACACCAAGCTGTGTGGCTCCGTTGATACATTGGAGGGAAGGAATGCCATCCAGAGGGACCTTGACACGCTTGTGAGGTGGGCTGACGCCAACTGCATGAAGTTGAACCATGCTAAGTGCAAGGTCCTACAGCTGGGTCGGAGCAATGCCAGGCACAGCTACAGGTTGGGCGGGGAGGAGATTGAGAGCAGCCCTGTGGAGAAGGACTTGGGGGTGTGGGTTGATGAAAAAATGAACATGAGCCGGCAGTGTGCGCTTGCAGCCCAGAAGGCCAACCGTAATCTGGGCTGCATCAAAAGGAGCGTGACCAGCAGGTCAAAGGAGGTGATCCTGCCCCTCTACTCTGCTCTTGTGAGACCTCACTTGGAGTACTGTGTACAATTCTGGTGTCCTCAACATAAAAAGGACATTGAACTGTTAGAACAAGTGCAGAGGAGGGCCACAAGGATTATCAGGGGACTGGAGCACCTCTTGTATGAAGATAGGCTGAGAAAATTGGGGCTGTTGAGCCTGGAGAAGAGAAGGCTGTGTGGAGACCTCATGGCAGCCTTCCAATACCTGAAGGGGGCCTATAGGGATGCTGGGGAGGGACTCTTCATTAGGGACTGTGGTGAGAGGACAAGGGGTAATGGGTTTAAACTTAAACAGGGGAAGTTTAGATTGGATATGAGGAAGAAATTCTTTACTGTAAGGATAGTGAGGCCCTGGAATGGGTTGCCCAGGGAAGTTGTGAATGCTTCATCCCTGGCGGCGTTCAGGGTGGGGTTGGACATAGCTTTGGATGGCGTGGTTTAGTGGGAGGTGTCCCTGGGCATGGCAGGGGGGTTGGAACTCGATCTTGAGGTCCTTTCCAACCCTAACTATTCTATGATTCTATGATTCAATCACTAATTTTTTAACATCAGTTTCAAAACTCCTATTTCAGAGAATAATTTTATTTTTGCACATCTCACAAGAAATTTTGCTAAATCAATTCATTATATGAATTCAGCAATGCACACTAATTAGATGTTTCGTATTTACCTCAATGTGTTTCACTAACCCTATTATTTCTTGACCATTATACTTTTCAAATGGACCCCACAATGAAACAAGTTGTAACATCTGTAAGAAATTCCAAATATTGCCTATTACACCCATAAAATACACATCTAGTACATAATTATCAAGATCATTCTAATGCAACTTCTGAGGAGAGTATCAAGTGTATTCCCAAACACAGTGCTGCATTTTATTGGGCATTATTACGTAAAATTCAAGGACTAAAACTGATATGTTATTCTAGCAGCATGCAATTTCTTGAATAATCAGATCCTGAACACCTTTCTGTGAAACCTGGAGAGTAATAAGTTACTGCAGAATTGCTCTGTGTTGACTACTACAAAATTTATAACTCATTCTAACTCAGCTCTCTGAAGGTGAAATCACTTGTTTTCCACTGCCTGTTTATATAGAGGTGCATTCTTTACTTTTTTTTTTTTTTTTTTGTAAGTTAGCACAGTGATATCACTGGTGAAACCCTTATGACAAAGCCAATAAGCAATTCTAACAAACAGGTTTTAAGCTAAACTTACTGCAACTTTTGACACTGCATATAGTTTCAGACCATACAAGCCACCAAAATTGCATTAACTTCTAACTTCAGGCAAAGTCTGACTTCAGTACTGGAGATTTCCCAAATGCACATATGATTTCCCAAATAGGACAAAGAACTCACAAGGCTGCCTCAAATGGCTGACACAAATGCTTCTTTCTCCCTCTCATTTTGCTACTAAAACACAAGTAAGAAGAAGTTATAGCTTTATAACCACTCTTTCCTTTTTTTTTTTTTTTTTTTAAGTGTCTTTATGTATGACTAACTCACTTACTGTAAATTTTTCTCCAAAACGATACCAAGAGACAGGACTCTGTTATCCACAGCTGCATTAGGATCAGCAGAGAGAGGTGAACTATAAGCAATCTTATCCTTGGTAGTGAAAGAAATCTTTGGTTATATCTATTTGTCAGAATTAAACCCCAGGTTCTAAAACTTCTAAGTGTACCCAAAATACCTTTAAGTGTATGGAAAAAACTAAGTGTAAGGCTATCACCAGCCAGTGACCCTGGCTGTGACTTCACAAATATGCTTTACAGCTCACTCACAAAAGCAGTTCCAGAAAGGAAGTTGTAGCTATACAAAAACAAGGCAATGATAGTAATTTCCAGAATTCAGAAATTTGCAACTTAAACAGACCTGTAACAAAGGCAAACACTATTTGCCTTTGTTTCAGGGTTAGGAATTCAAGGAAAATTAAACACCTTTCTTCAAATAACAGATTAAGTGCCACTAGGTAAGTGAAATACTGGCCCGTATTATTCACATGTTCATATCAAGTTGTGCTTAAACTGTAGATGTTAAAGAAAAGGCATCTAGCTTCCAACATAATCAACAGACAAGCAGTCAAGTACTCGCTAAATACAGCCGTTACTTGGCAAAAAAGTCAAAGAAGAATAACATACAGAACACATTTCATTGAAAAACTGTTATCAGAATGAACTTTTTTATTCACAAGTAGTTTTACACCTATAAGAGGCAGAACTCACTCAAAGAACTCACTCAAATACAGGCAGACGACAGGCAATACAAAAAAAGTAGTGAAAAAAATGTAAAGAACAGCATTATTGAGAACCAGGATGAAATTGCTATACTAAAAGATACACTTGACCAGCCTAGGGTTCAAAGCTTCACATTGAGTTCTCCTGGCACCGCACAAGCTTTCTGCATAGTTTCCCAGAAATAAACTGGCACCATGGTTTTCAGGTTGTTGCTGCTCTAATGTTTTTTGCTCTAAGGATAACACACATCAGGATATAGCTTCAGGCAAAATCCAAGCCAATGAGGACTCAATTCCAAACAATGCAAACCTATTCTCCATCACTTACCTGGACTCTACTATCACATCATCCTATTCCTCAGGATCAATACTCTGTCTTCATGGTGCAGGGGTTCACAAGACAGCAAAACAACTTACTGTATTTCTAATCAGTTTAGTCCTTATCATCTTAGCTCTTTCACGTGACTCACCACAAGGTCAGATGAACATAGAGGGTGGCACAAAACACTGAGGATAGATAGCTAATTAGGGTACTAATCAAGCCAGCTGTACTGCAAAGCTGCATCTGAAGCACACAACTTCCATTGAAAGATTCAGTAGGATCTCTAACCAGCAAATCACCTATCATGCCTACCTAAACTTAGATACCTAATAGTTATTTAAGATTCAAATGTTTATCGTGTCTGTTCCCAATTCTGTTCTTTGCAAAACAGGGACAATAGTATGTGAGTATGTATGGTATTCACTCTGATAGCGCAAAAATATTTTCATTAACTGAACATAAAACCCCAAAAATACAGTGTTACTATGTGTTTGTGTGTATGCATATGAAATTATATTTGCTGTAAACGGAGCCAGACTGATGAATACCCTGCATCGCTCAGGACTTTTTGTCTGACCTGCCTTGTAGAAACTCAGATTCTGAGCTTGAGAAAAATGCAGCTTGAAGGAGAGTCAAATTGCTCCTTAGGTGGATAGATTCACTGCTCTTACTGATCTTAGTTATAAGAACCCAATTTAAAGCTACACAGTGAATTACCACCTTGGAGTAACACTCATTTTTTTTTACACCCAAAAATGTGGAAAGAAGCCATACTACAAAGTGTTGATTGAAGATACATTTCCAACATTTTTCTACATTGTAATCCAAGTTTGCTTGTTCAAATCAACACAAATGCCACTGTTAACCTGCTCAGATGCAACCCCAGTGGAATCCAGTTGCATATACTTCGTAATAATGCCCTGATTTTTTTCTTATCTCAGAAATTGCACTATCCTGTAGCAGTCTCTTCCATTTACATCACAGCATCACATATCCGGCACTCAACATTAAGCCCTTTTTATCAGAAATTTTGTCATACACCTCTCAGACTTAAGCCACAGATTTAGAGACATTATAATTGCAAGTATATACACAGGTCCATCAGATGACTGGTACTTTCTGAAAACTCTTTTTCATTTGTAGTTTTTCAACTTCTCTTAAAAGATAGTGACTCTGTGGTCGTGTGTTGTCCCCACAACACACATCCCTGTTTCCTGCTTAAGCATTAGCCACCAGTGGCAGTCAAATTGGCTGCATCTGGCTTAAGTTGGACTCTGGGAAGACAGGTGTCATCACAATAGTTAAGGGCCATAAATCTTGCTCAGCAGCTAAGGGCTAGTTGAGCATGTGTCAACCCAAAATACAGCTGGTATGCAAGTATGACTGAGTCAATTAACTCACTCCATAAATAGTGGACAGCCCAAGACCCTTGAGCTCTCCTGCATGGCAGTGAGCTGCACACCAGGACCACTGCTTGCGTGGGGATGACTCTCAAGGTTACTCCTCAAGTTTGAGAGATTTCTTGCCACAACAGATTCTTAATGATTGATAGCTTGCTAAACTTTGAAGTCTTAGCTAAGTGATATAAAGGCCTGATTGTGCATATATAATCCATTAGGCAAAAAGTCATGATCAAGTCTGGGCCTAAGTCTGGATCCAGCTGCACTTAGGCTCTTCTCTGAGGAGGAGTTCGGAACTCAAGGGGGTCCTTTCTAAACATCGTGATTCAACAGGGAGTGTCTAGCTAACAGTTCTGTCTGACCCTGTCCTCCATGGAGTCAACAGTGAAGTGTACCTCGCTATTGCTTCTTGTTAAACCAATGTCACATTTACTAATGTGTTAAATTGCTGTTTTATGTCAATAAACATATTTCTACTTCCCTCTTACAAGTTGAATGCATCACTCCATCTGTGGCAGACTCTGCAAGAGGGTGACCAGAAGAATGTGACTGCATGAAAACTAGCGATGTTGTTTACAATTTCTTCTTCATTAGAGATCAAAGGTTCCTGCACCTAAACAAGTGCTGAAAATGCTTTGGCTTTGTAATATTCATACTGCTGTGGATAACTGAGCTTGAGCTGCCAGTCTTTCTTCATGTGCTATTAGGCAGTATTGAAAGCCAATACAGATTTAATGTAACATCAGCAAAAAAAAAAAAAAAAAGAAACAAACAAAACATGAAAAACCAACCCACAACCTACCAAACCTGATACAAACCAAACAAATAAATGGATAAATAATGCTGAAACCCCAAACCACCAGCATCAAACAAAACCAAACAATAACCCCATCTAACCAAACACTAACAGGTAATAAAGAACAAGTTCCTACGGTAGCACTGTGATTTGAACCTACCAAAAATGAAAACATAAGTCCACACTGTAGCTCAGTATTTAGGGAAAAGACAGATGGGGACACTGGATTAAACTCAACAAGATTTTCCCAGATAATTCATCTCATGCCCAAATACTCCAGGAATTAACTTATCAATGAATTATCTTACAAACATCATGCTTTAAGCTAGCAAATTATTTACAAGTTACTTTTCTTTATGCATGTAAATATTACCATAAAAAAATAAATATTAAAAATCCATGTTTTCCACACTGTGCCTCAGATCCCCAAGACTGTATTTCCTTTTTCTATTTTTTTTTTTTTTTTGCCTCCTAATGTTGCTACAACTCTTTCAGTTGCTGCTATGTGATACACGGAAAAAGTATTTTTAATACAGAGTGATATGTGCACACATGGTTTTATATATATATACACACATACACACACATATATGGGTGCATGCATAAACACAGACGTAGGAAAAATTATTTCATTTTCTCTTGAGAAAATGAGTAGCTGTTTTATGTTTTCCAGCTGGCACTGAACTGAACAAGGAAGCTAGAAAATGAGGAGAGAAAAAAGAAAAAAAAAAGAGAGAAAAAGAAAAAGAAAAATAACTGGCAGATGATCTGGTAGGTCTATGCCAAACACGGGTTTGAACAGGATGAACTCCATGTGCTTCTCACCTTATGACAATATTTACACATAGCTTTTTGAAAGCCTTATTTTTGCCCCTGCCATTCCATGTAAAAGTCACATTTGTTCATGTGTTTGAACATACCACTGCAATAAAGCAAGTGTTCAAAGATTCCGAAGATTACTTTTCTGCATTGGTAACTGTTCATGTTAGACTGTGCCAATGTTATGGAACGCTGAATGTATTTACTGTAACAAGTGATCTAGTCACAAAGCTAAATCTCCATGGAATAAAGATTTTGCCCATCTGTCCAGGAGTAGAAACTAGACTGTACGGTTATGGCCACAATATTTCATTTTTTATGTGTTAGTCTGAGCATGCTAAAGCTGAATATCTATCACATGCCACTGAGAAAAAAAAAAGCTTCATACTGTTCAGAGAATTTCAAAGATAACAGAGAAGGAAAACTTGCAATATAGCTGCAATCATGACACACATCTCTCATTTTACTTTAATGCCAAAGTTGTTCAGCATACTGTATACTGTAAGTGAAAAAACTCAACAAGAATACTGAATAACAAATAAATGAAGAAGCGTTTTGTTGCAATTAATATTTACAGATTTGTAATATATTTCAGCTTAAGCTGAGCTGAAGACATCTCTGTTTACAAATATTCTGTTTATTTGCAATTAGAACATTTGTGGTAACCTCATCTTCTTTATTAATTTTCTTTCTAACCAGTTTAACCAATAAATATCCAAGAAGTTAAAATGATTGTTACTTTTACTGACACAAGTTATGGACCTTCCCCTAAATGCCTTGAGAAACCATCAGAAAGGCAAAACTGTTCTCCCACGATGTGTCCAAACCACAACTCCAAATAAATGTTTATATAGAAGATACTATGAGCTAGGTTAATCTTGACAGGTGGCTTACAGAACGTCTTCTTGAGAGAAGAAATAGAAGATTCACTGCAAGTAGAGTAACTGTTGTCTGCTTTGCACTTAACATACATAACCTTAGACTCACATGCACATGAATATTTAAATAATGGTGCCTGCAAAATATCTGAGGCCTTAAACATCCTGTGGCATCTCTGAAGCCTCACCGGGTATATATACCATTAATATCAAAATTGTGAACATACTGCTAATAGGACAAACCAGGATTATTTTGCTCATTCTCTTCCCATCAGACAAATATATACACGCAGGTATATATGCAATACTTGTAAAATTTTCTAGCTCCTGTATCAGCTAACTTAACTTTCCCTAAATCTCAAACATTACCTACCAGCAAGAACCCAACAAATTTGTCTGGCACTGTTGTGTTCATCTCTGTATTCTTAAAATAATTTTTCTATTTCTAAACCAGAAGAAAAAATATGGATATTATTACTGCAAATACAAGTCCATTAGTATTTTATTGTGAAGATAAATACTGAATGCTCTAACAGTACTTTAAGTAATTCAATTTTGAAGAAGGTCTTAATAGCATACATAGGAGCATTTCACCTGTAGTAACAGTAATATTGATCTCACACCATTAAAGTTTGCAGCATTAAAGCCCATTACCTTCCTGCATATTTCTGCTAGCTCTCACTAGCAGAAAGGGCACCACTTTCACTGTTAGCTTCTGGCAGACATCAACACAAAAAAGTAATTCTACCTGCTAGAGTGTCTGCGTGACTGTCTGATAATGTCAATCAATAAACAAAATCACTTCCAAGTTACCATAAAACAAGATGTCTGCTACAAATTCAAAGAAGAAAGTTATACATGTTAGGGCAACCCCAGGCACAGCTACAGGCTGGGCAGCGAAGGGATTCAGAGCAGTGCTGTGCAGAAGGACTTGGGGGCATTGGTTGATGAGAAAATGAACGTGAACAAGCTTCAGTATGAGCTCACAGCCCAGAAAGCCAACCATATCCTGGGCTGCATCAAAAGGAGCGTGACCAGCAGGTCAAACGAGGTGATCCTGCCCCTCTACTCTGCACTTGTGAGAGCTCACGTGGAGTACTGTGTACAATTCTGGTGTCCTCAACATAAAAAGGACATGGAACTGTTGGAACAAGTGCAGAGGAGGGCCACAAGGATGATCAGGGGACTGGAGCACTTCCCATATGAAGACAGGCCGAGAAAGTTGGGGCTGTTCAGCCTGCAGAAGAGAAGGCTGCGTGGAGACCTCATAGCAGCCTTTCAGTATCTCAAGGGGGCTTATAGTGATGCTGGAGAGGGATCCTTCATTAGGGACTGTAGTGACAGGACAAGGAGTAATGGGTTCTAACTTTAACAGGGGAAGTTTAGATTGGATATAAGGAAGAAGTTCTTTACTGTGAGAGTGGTGGGGCACAGGAATGGGTTGCCCGGGGAAGTTGTGAATGCTCCATCGCAGGTGGTGTTCAAGGCCAGGCTGGCTGGAACCTTGGGTTTCATGGTTTAGTGGGAGGTGTCCCTGCCCATGGCAGGGGTGTTGGAGCTAGATGATCTTCAGGTCCTTTCCAACCTTAACTATTCTATGATTCTGTGATTTATATATTCAAAGTATTAACGAGCCTTAAAATACTTATTCATACATTTACTAACACGTACTTCATGAATATCAGCAGATACTTAATAAAAAATATAAAAAGTCGTGGATTAGTATAACAGTAGCTGGGTAACACCAGAATAGATTTATAACATTGATGGCCAGTGTATACAGCACGTCATCACAGACATTACTGAATCATAAAAAGACCTGTCAAGTTTCAGATGAAGCTGGCACTTGATCATGATAAAATCTTTACTAAGTGGTCTTGCTGAACAATTAGGGAAATCCTTTCTTGTTCCTTCACCATCCATTCCACACAAGACAACGTGCTTATTTTAAAACAACATATAGCAAAAGAAAGCACATTTCCATAACAGCAAAATAACAACTGAAGTAAATACAAGGGTACCAACTAGGGACAATACTGCGTTACAAATCTGAAAGTGTTGTGATTTTCATCAGCAGCATCAAAATTGCTCAAAATAATGTAACTTGTGGCAGGTTAAAATTAGGTTAGCAAGGGGACTATGTGTGTGTAGAAGTGCTGAGGATGTACATGTGAGGACAAAGTAATTTTAGAGGCATTCTGTGCCTCTGCTATCGATGGCTTTTGTCTGAATTCATCGGATTTCCAAAGACTTCCAGAAGAAAAGCAGTTCTACCTCTGCTCCCAAACAAAATTCGAAGATGGTTAAGCTGGAATAGTCAGCATTGCTTTCTTATAATATAGAATTTTGTGACCTGACTACAAGTTCTTCAAGAATATTTTTGTTCTACTCTACCAGCTTGCTACTGAAGTCTGAGCTGTGCATGCGATTACATGTAAACATTGCAAAACCCCCAAGAAATTTAGCTCCACTATCCATTTGTCTGGGTATGCAGCTGAAACCCAAACAATTCAACTGTGAAACATGTTTCTAGGTTCGCAAAATATCTCTAGCAGTAACTATGGACCCCAGAGGATTTTGGAGAGGCACAGTTCAAGTCCCTTAACAAAAGTTGGTATTAACAGAAATATTTAATCAAAAAGTTATATAGGATTTGCCCAAATACAAAAGATTTTGGTAATGAATTAGTAGCTTCTTGATAAAAAAATAATTTTAAAAAGACTACAAATTTCCCTCACTGTAGTATAATAGTTCAAAATAGCAGCAAACTTTTAAGCTACTCTGGGATAGGATATACTCTGATCCACTAAAATCTGAAATATTTTTAAAGCAAGCAGGTATGTAGCATGTGGTAGCCATTAGCTCATTAATACTACATGAGCCCACTGTACTGTTTCCTCTTCCTAATATAATTGTTAACAGGTTGTTAAGAAATCAATAACTTTTAAATGCCAAAAAAAGCCCCATATCATAATACTTCACAATAATTCAACTTGTAAAATAAATCAGTGATTCCATACATTTCTGTGAATTATTTTCTAGGTACTCCATTCTTAAATTAGACTGGGTAAGCACAGTTTCACCTACTAATTTCCCAAACAAAAGGAAAAAAAAAAAAAAAAAAAAAAAAAGAAATTCTACAAAATCACAAAGCATACAAATGAAAAAACAAACAAACAAAAAAAACAGCACAGATATGACTTCAGCTGGGACAAACCCATTGTTTCATTTCAGTCACTGAACCTATGGAAACTTACACCAATATAAGATTTGTCTCTGAAGAATGACATACTCATCTATATACAGATCATTGTTCGGTCTCTAAGCATTAAGTATACACGCTATTTCCACTGTGTTTTTAAAATACTCTAGTTAAACAAACAAGCAAAAAAAGCCAAGAAAAACACAAAACCCTGAGTAAATTTAGTAATTAAACAATCACATAGTCATAGAATCATAGAATCATAGAATAGTTAGGGTTGGAAAGGACCTCAAGATCATCTAGTTCCAACCCCACTGTCATGGGCAGGGACACCTCCTACTAAACCATGCCACCCAAGGCTCTGTCCAACTTGGCCTTGAACACCGCCAGCAATGGAGCATTCACAACTTCCCTGGGCAATCCATTCCAGGGCCTCACCACCCTTACAGGAACGAATTTCTTCCTCATATCCAATCTAAACTTTCCCTGTTGAAGTTTGAACCCATTACCCCTTGTTCTCTCACTACAGCCCCTGATGAAGAGTCCCTCCCCAGCATCCCTATAGGCCCCCTTGAGATACTGGAAGGCTGCTATGAGGTCTCCATGCAGCCTTCTCTTCTGCAGGATGAACAGCCACATCTTTCTTAGCCTATCTTCATACAGGAGGTGCTCCAGTCCCCTGATCATCCTCGTGGCCCTACTCCTGACTTGTTCCAAAAGTTCCATGTCCTTTTTATTATGAAGACTCCAGAACTGCACACAATACTCCAAGTGAGGTCTCACAAGTGCAGAGCAGAGGGGCAGGATCACCTCCCTCGATCTGCTGGTCACACTCCTTTTGATGCAGCCCAGGATACAGTTGGCTTTCTGGGCTGCAAGCGCACACTGCTGGCTCATGTTCATTTTTTCATCGACCAACACCCCCAAGTCCTTCTCCGCAGGGCTACTCTTGAAACCATTTAAGAATGAGGAAAAGAGATCTTAATATGTGCTTGTGGACACTGCTTGGGTACTCCATCATGGTAAGTAACAACAATAATGATCAGGATTCCTGTATACAGTAATCTGAAGCAAAACTTAAGAAAAAAAACAAAACCAAGCAAAAACACTTTAGTTCTTTAGAAATACATTTACACAAATAAACATATATGCACATCAAAACCACTATTAATAACCTCCTTAGAAGATGCAAAGTTTAAAAAAAGATTTTGCATTTATAACAAGTTAAATACAAAAACATTTTTACTACTGGGTTTCAGTATTCTGTAAGATTCTATGTAGTGCCATAATGACCCTAGCATATATTTTCATATACTTACTGAGGGCCTGCTACCTTGTTTGGAATTCCAGAATTCACAGTACAGGTGCACTTCTCACGCAAATATCCACTGGAACTTAGCAGCACCACATAGCAGTGACATTTTTATCCTATATAGACAGTTCTAGAAAACTGTCTAGAATATCAGTTCTAGAGTTACTGATCAGCTATTAATAAAATACCTGCCTAACTCTTCTGGTGAAGGTACATCATACTACCCTGGGAAAGATCCAACCGAATGCATCAGAACATACGACATATGCAAAGAACATGTAAGTTCTTTGAAGAAATTAAAAAACACATTAAGAACTGTTATTTTTAAAATTCAGACATAACGGAGTTCCTTAATAAAGGAACAGAAGTAGTATAGATACAAGCAGCTCTTAGTTTTCATCCATTATCTTCAGAGGAACAAATGCCTGTTATTTCTGACACTTAACTCCAAACAGAAGGATAATCCTCAGACAAAAGTATGTTCTTTCACAAGATGTAGAGTTACAGAAGCTCAGGACAGAGCCTGATCTAAAATCTTCTAACTGCTGATGAGTGCTTCTGTAGGCTTCAAAGACTTTTCCATCATGCCAGCCTGTAATTAATATCACCTTCTATGAAAAAAGACTTTGGTTACTAGAGATGCTTAAGTATAAAAATCAAAGCTCAGTTGCACTAAAGGGATTATTTGCTTGCACTCCCTCAGAGGTCAAAGGCATTTGCAATTTTGTCAACACGGTACTCTGATTATCTCTTTCATTAAATGCATAGGGAATTATTATTTTTTAATAATTAATATACCTGAAGCTTGATATGATTTCTAGCATCTAATTTACACAGTAAGATGTTTGTGTTTTGAATTTCTGAATTGGTTCTGTGTGAAAGGTAGACTTTGATAAGTTTTTAATTAAACTGATAATATCACTTTAAAAGCTAAAACACCGAGAGTATAAAGAACACAAGTAATAACAGATTTTATAAGGCTTAGCAGCTTTATAAAGCTTACTTGCTTTGTGGAAGAAACTACTTTTGTGAAAATGTGTATTTTCTATCTGATTGCTTCTGAAGAACATTTAGAAGGTTAGAAACCTCTGGCTTTAAGAAGTATTGTGTATTACCATTTCAACAGTACAGTTTTGTTCCGCATTTCAAAATGAGAGGGCTGTAAACTGTTCTGACTGAATTAAATAGCGGTACATTTCATGCTCTCTGCCCCTCTCAGAAGCAGAGCTCTGCCTATGTGTTAGATTTTGTGCTATATAATGACACTTCTACTTAATTATAGTACTTGCAGTTTAACTACTACAATTATTTAGAAAATATTGCTAACATCCTGAGAGAAAGCTACCCCTCAAACAGGTGGGTTCCAGTTTGGCTCTCAAACACTGAAATCAGGCAGTACATCACCTGGGGAATATTTTATATGCAACTAAGGAAGGAAGTAACCAAGCAGATTTCAAAGACACAAAGAGCCTGTAACTGGGGATAAAGTGCATCCAACAGAAGCTAAACATTGCAAGCTTCTGAATGCCTCTGGCAAAATGACCAAATAACTACAAAGGTTAAAAAACTGGCAAGACTCTGCCAAGTCTACCTACGTGGGAATTTACTAGATTGAACAGCGGAATGTTTCCTATATGGAAACAGGTTATCAACATAAATTAGTAAAACCCCAGAATCAATGTTTCAGCTGCCACACTAATGACTTTTGAGAATTTCATCGAATTCTATTCACTGAAAAGAATATAGAAAGCCTCAGCTAGCACAGAAAACAGGTCCATTGAAAAGCACACTGCTGAACATTTCGCCCAGTCTTCACATCTTCCATCTGACTGACAGAACATATGATTCTTATCAGATACACTGGAAGTTAGCCTAGTGTTGCAACTGACTAGGTGTTTCCAGAGCCAAACATCAGACAGCAGCAGCAGGTGACACAGGCCTTAGGTCAAAGGCTGTCTGAACTAGAGCTAGATACCTGATGCTATGCAGGGACAAAATACAGATTTCTAAAGTAAGCTTCAGTACAGAAAAGATGAATGCTACAATTCTGACCTTGCTTGAATGAACTATTCAAGGAAGTCTTCTCAGTATCCTCTTAAACCACAAACACTTGCCAAGCATACATTTGGCCTCACAGTACTGTACGCTCAACAGAGTAAGAATCCAACACACTGGAGGGCAGGACCATACTGTTTGTTATGTACCTAGAAAACAAATGACTATTCGTTTTGTATTTTCCCTTAGATCCCTGTCTTTATGACAGATTTCCACTGCCTCTGCATGTCGGAAGTATCCTATGACTAAGCAAGTTAGTGCTTGATTTTATAAGTGAAGAAAGTAATGTATTTTTAAGTTCTGTCATTCCTTAAGGAGCACTAAACTGATAGATTAAGAAACCAAAATTATAATTATGACCTGATTTGAAACTTATCAAATATAGCAACTATATATATAATTAAAAGAAAAAAAATTGTAACCAGTATAAACATATTGACCTGAAGCAAGAAAACTAGTCTGATACCTTACCAGTAACAAAAACACAAGATGAATTCAAAACATTATACAGTTCTTCAGAAGCATACTCAGTGTTTGTACTTACAGTTTCAGCTATGCTATTTTTCCTCCTGAGAATTTGTATAACATGACTATTAACTGGAAGAATCTGAAAAATATCCCACCTTACATTTTTCTTGCTCCAGATCAAAACAATTACACCTTTTTTTGTTTCTTCTGATGAAACAAGTACAGCCCACGTAAGCTCCAGAGACAAGTCTTGCTGTGTATTTGTGTATCAAGGCTACCATAAAAAAGTGATCTCACTTAACTGCATACTACATATGAAAAATTTTCTGTGATGCTCTGTCAAACTCAGCAATAACTCTTCACTTGTATTTAGCTTTGAAACCCACCATTTCTATTTCAGACAGTGAGAAGGGCTTATGTGCTTTAAAACTCATCTAGCTTCTCCAACTCTAACACCTGCTCCAATAAAAGTTATTACAAGCCTTAGTCTTCTCCACTTCCTTACACTATCACACCAATAGCAAAATTCCATCATATAAGGACTTCAAAAATTATTTGAAATTTCTTACTCTTAACAAAAGTTCAGAGTAACAAACATTTCTCTCCAGGCTCCGAATAACTACACACTATTGCAGTCTCTCATACAATGTAAGAAAACATTGCTGTGATTCAACCCCAGCTAGCAACTAAGCCCCACACCACTGCTCACTTGCTCCTCTCATGCCGGGATAGGGGAGAGAATCAGAAGAGTGAAAGTTTTTATGCTGCTAAAGCATTGCAAATACTTATAATTCAACAAGTGTCAGGCCTGAAGCAGGATTCTAAATCTGTCAAAGCTGGCAGGTTATAATCTGTTCAATTCCCCCACCCCCACCCCCCCCACATAAAATTGTATGATAAAGTCACAGAAAGGCTACAGAAAGTAACTTTCCAAATAAACACAACAAACCAAACATACATCAAAAGACTGGCATGGTAATCTAGCTGTTGGACTCCCATTAACTTCTACCTAAGAGTGGAAGTATACAAGAAAAATCCTGCATGCTGCTTTCAAAGTCCGATTTTCCTTTATGTGTGGACAATGCTGCATTTCAAATACAAGTTTGATTCTTAATTATCTCATGTTTCCTAATTATTCCACATCCTCAAAGAAAAACAAAGACTGGTTTGATGAAAACAATCAGTTAGTCCAGGTAGCAGCTTCCAGTATCTGAAGGGGGCTTATAGGGAGCTGGGGAGGAACTCTTCATTAGGGACTGTAGTGAGAGGACAAGGGGTAACAGGTTCAAACTTAAACAGGGGAAGTTTAGATTGGATATGAGGAAGAAATTCTTTACTGTAAGGGTGGTGAGGCAGTGGAATGGATTGCCCAGGGAAGCTGTGAATGCTCCATTGCTGGCAGTGCTCAAGGACAGGTTAGGGAGGGCCTTTGGTAGCATGGTTTAGTGGGAGGTGTCCCTACCCATGGCACTGGGGTTGGAACTAGATGATATTAAGGTCCTTTCCAATCCTAACTATTCTATGATTCTATGACAAAGAAGAGATCTGCCCACCAAGCGCACCTCACACAGCCAATCCTGTCATGTAAGAAAAACAGCCTTTCATCTTGCATGCAGTAAACTCAAACAGAAACTTTGTGACATCCAGAACAAGTGGTGGCTTAACCTAGCAGAAAAGACTCAACTATGCTCGGATTTGGGTGACCACAGAGGATTCTATGAGGCTCTGAAAACAGTGCATGGACCCACATACCAGGTTCAAAGTCCTCTAATCAATGAAGATGGCCTAACGCTTCTCACAGATGAAATCTCCATCCTGAATTGATGGTCTGAACACTTTCAAACTCTCTTCGTGCCAACCATGTAGTCCAGGGCTCAGGAATTCAGCACATCTCACAACAACTGGTGAAAAGCGAATTGGATATAGTCCCTACCATGGGAGAGACTCTTAAGGCCGTTCAGCAGATGAAAACTGGCAAGGCATCTGGGGTAGATAGGATTCCATCCGAAATCTGGAAGCATGGAGGAAAGCGCTCCATGATAAATTTCATGAGCTAATTGTGTGCTTTTGGGAACAAGGCAAACCACCACCAGATCTCCATGATTCAATCATTATCACCTTGTACAAGAAAAAAGGAGCAAAGTCAGACTGCTCAAACTGCCGAGGTATAACTCTGCTCTCCATTTCTGGAAAAGTCCTTGCACGAATACTACTGAACAGATTAGCACCTGCTACTGCAGAAGAACTTCTACCTGGAAGTCAATGTGGTTTCAGAGCAAATAGAAGTACCACAGACATGGTATTTGTTCTCAGACAATTGCAAGAGAAGTGTAGAGATCAGAACAAGAGACTCAATGTAACTTTCGTCGATCTTACCAAAGCTGTTGACACTGTGAGCAAAAAAGGCCTGTGGCAGATCTTGGAACATTTAGAATGCCCCCTCAAGTTTCTCAAAAAGATTATTCTGTTACATGAGGATCAGCGAGGCCAAGGAAGATATGGCGATACACTCTCTGAGCCCTTCCCAATAACCGGTGGTGTGAAATAAGGTTGTGTTCTTGCACCAACTTTAGTTACAATCTTCTTCAGCATGATGCTCCAAAGGGCTATGGCAGACTTCGATGAACAAAACAGCATCTATATCAGATATTGTACCGACGGGAGTCTATTCAACCTAAGGTGACCGACAACCCATACCAAGACCCTAAATCACCTTGTTGATGAGCTGCTTTTTGCTGAGGATGCCACCCTCGTTGCCCACACAGAAGCAGCTCTGCAGCATTTAACATCTTGCTTTGCAGAGGCAGATGAGCTTTTCAGGCTGGAAGTCAGCCTGAAGAAGGCAGTAGTTCTTTATCAACTTGCACCACAAGAAGACAACCATCATCCCCACATCACCATTGGCGAGTCAGAGCTTAAGTTAGTCCAGCAGTTCAGCTATCTGGGAAGCATGATTTCCTGGGACACCACGATTTATAAAGAGATAGATAACAGAATAGCAAAGGCATACAGAGCCTTTGGAAAACTCCATTAAAGAGTCTGGTGTAATAAACACCTGGATAAAAGTATAAAGACTAGTGTCTATACAGCCACTGTACTGTCTGCTCTTCTACATGAGTCTAAATCATGGGTCATCTATGACCATAACCTGCAACTCCTCGAATGCTTTCATCAGCTCTGCCTCCGTACAAACCTAAACATCCACTGGACTGACTATGTGTCTAATGTTACTGTTCTTGAACAGGCAGAGGTCACCAGTATTGAGGCCATGCTGCTGGAAATGCAGCTGCACAGGGCAGGGCACATCTCCAGGATGAAGAATGTGTTCTATGGTGAACTCTCCACCAGCTGCCACAAGAGAAGTTCCCCAAAGAGGAGATATAAGGACTCCCTGAAACAATCTCTTAGCCTTGGCCATATTGACTGCCATCAGTGGTCTACCCTGGCCTCCAATCGGGAGATTTGGAGACACATCATACATAACGCTGCTGTCTCTTTTGAGAACGCACAGAGATTCAGTCTTGAGGAGAAAAGACAATGCAGAAAGAACAGTGCCTTGCCTATACCACCTAAGGAGATCTCCGGCTGTGCATTTTGCAACCAGACTTGCCTATCCTGCATTGGCCTTTTTAGCCATCAGCATCCTGGTAGTAAGCGTGGGTAAAACCCTTCTCAAATCTTTGTTCGCGAAGCCAAGCCATGATGATGATACTAGGAAGCACCTGGTATAGAGAAAATACTACAAATGTATTCAGAATTCAAATTATTTCTGTACTACACATAATAACGTAAAGGTTTTAAATTGTTCTTGTTTTATGTTCTCCTTTCAGTAACAAGCCTGATCCAAACTACAGCGGATTTTACAAAGGCATCTAAACTTCAAAAACACTTTCATGCTATCTGTTACATACCAATTTAAATATTGCTACGCATCCCTACAAAAATGGACTTAGTAATACGAAATTCATCCAGACACATCCAAATATCACAGAACCACCCAACAAATGGACTCCTTTACATCATATTTCCACTGTGGTAAAGGCATCATATTTTTCCATGCCTTTGTACACTACTAAGATCTTCTTCTAAGGAACTGATGTTAACAAAGCTGCGAAGACTCCCAAGAAAAAATCCACCTGAATTTATTAAAAGTGTACTTTTGTTCATTTTCTATTTCAGGAGAATTTTCTTTTTACTATGAATGAAGACAATGGCTTAGTACTTTTAGAAATGCCTGAGGAGAAATCATCAGCTTGCTAACATTACATGGGAAACTTAGTTGCTGCATTTTACCCCTACCTGAACACATGTGGAGAGGGATTCAGAACAGCTAAGATACAAGTTTAAAACTGTGATTCTTATGCTTAGGACAAAAATATTAGTACAAACTAGTAAGCTAGGTTAAAAAAAAAAAAAAAAACCAAAACAAAACAAAAAAAACAAACAAACAAACAAACAAAAAAACACAAACCACAGAGAAAAAAAAAAAAACACACACACAAAAAAATCCCAACAACCAATGAAGAAAACATGGGCCATAAAAAACACTCTTCCACCCACTCATTAGAACTCCTTCCTTCCATGCTAACATTGTGAAGTATGCAAAACTGAGCAAAGTCTGTTTTTCTGCAACACTTTATATTAGCTAGAGCTGGAAAAAGAACCATGACTTGGCTAGAGATACATAACATGTCCTCAACATAAAAAGGACATGGAACTGTCAAAACAAGCCCAGAGGAGGGCCACAAGGATGATCAGGGGACTGGAGCACCTCCCGTATGAAGACAGGCTGAGAAAGTTGGGTCTGTTCAGCCTGCAGAAGAGAAGGCTGCATGGAGACCTCATAGCAGCCTTCCAATATCTGAAGGTGGCTTATAAGGATGCTTGGGAGGGACTATTTGTTAGGACTGTAGTGACAGGACAAGGAGTAACGGTTCAAACTTAGGGGAAGTTTAGACTGGATATAAGGAAGAAATTCTTTACTGTGAGGGTGGAGAGGCCCTGGAATGGGTTGCCCAGGGAAGTTGTGAATGCTCCATCGCTGGTGGTGTTCAAGGCTGGGTTGGATAGAGCCTTGGATGGCATGATTTAGTGGGAGATGTCCCTGGCCATGGCAGTGGGGTTGGAATTAGGTGATCTTCAGGTCTTTTCCAACCCTAACTATTCTATGGTTCTGTGGGATAAACACAAGCCATTTCTAATACATAAACGTGAGAGATGTTTTTTTTTTTTTTTTGTCCTGAAGATGAGTTGCATGACACTGCTAAGAAAAGTAAGGATTCTCAAGACATCTTTTGATATAAATTAAGACCAATCAAGAATAGATGATACACAGAATATGTCATCTGTTCATGAAAGAAAAGTAATGGTTAGCTGGGCTGGGTTTTTATCAGATGCCGGGTAACTCCTAAGGATCCTAAAATTCCTTCCTCTACATGCTTTGCAAATGAAGTCCTTTCCCAAGCCATTCACTTAGGACAACCCCATCATGCCAGTAGTCCATACCTACTAATAAGATACCAAGAACAGTGTACTAAGAACTATGTACTATTTTGGTAGGGCATTTCTTTCTCTACTAGCACATGTATTTCAATATACTACAATGCTGAGTACAGCACACGAGTGACAGTATTTTGGTCCATACTATGTGTTCATAACATCCAGAATTACTCTACTATTCACTGGATGCCTGACTCTGCCAAACTACAGTAAAAGTGATCTTAAATAAGCAGCAACATTATTAATGTATGATGCTTCAACTTGTTTAATTTTTTTTAATCAGTGATGTACAGTACATTTTTACTGTTCATTAAATTATCACCTGAATAATTTATTTTCAGGCAACAAAATTTTGCATCTGCCAGCATGTCTAAGAGCTGTTTGCAAGGCTGTGGAGCTTTCTTCATCTTTCAGTGTAGGAAATATGTAGCTAATTAGAGTGTGAACATCACAAATTTAAGGTAAGATATTTAAGCCTAGTCTCAAATTGCACAAATATTTGAAAAAAAAAAAAAAAAAAAAAAAAAAAATCCCAAACACTTCACTTCCCTCTTCTTCCCAATCACTCCTTAATCTACAGCCCATTTTATTCTTTTCTCCTCCCCCCCTCTCCTCTTCCCTCCCCAAGATGGCAGTCTCAAACACCTGACAATCTTTTAAGTTTCACAGAAAATGTGATAGGCTGACAGAGTATAAACCCCATCTTAAGGGACAAAAGGAAACAAGACAATCTACCTAGGAGAACCCACAAGAAAAGCTTCAGTACAAGGGTACTTGTACTTAAGTATCTCATAATTCTGCAAGATATGCCCTAACAACTCTTCTAGTATTAGTGTTTGCAAGTATTCCTCCCTTCATCACAACAGCGCAGTAACATAAATGCTGAGTATATTAAAGAAATGTATGGATGTGTTTTGATATGTAGCTGGTAATACTCCAGGAGTAAATTTGAGGCTTAGGGTTTAGATTTCAATAAAATTCTCTTTCTATTATCCCCCTCTGAGAAATTAAATATGCTTTCATGCTTTAGAAGCTTCAATAACAATCAGCTAATGCAAACACCTTAATTTGGATCAACTGACTTTATCACTGATGCTCCAGAGCCTACCTACAACCTGTTACATCTTCACTGGCAGATTTGGGGATACGCTAAGTAGGCATGAATTTGTCTGAAGGTCAGGCACCCTGTTACATGCCATGAGGACTGTGACTACCACAAATTACCTTACCTCCTGTACCAGTCATCAGCTTACCGAACTAAAACTAGACACAGCAATAAAATTACCCAGTGACTGTGGTTACCACTTATTACTAACAATTTCATTTTACAAATATAAACCATATAGAGATGATAGATATCCCGTGCATCAATTGGTTCTCATTCACTGGACCTGAAAGGTAGCTCTACATTAAAAAAAAAATAAAAAATAAGCCACCTACTTTTTTCCCTTGAATAAAAATAATAGAGCGAAAAAAAATCAAACCTCAATGCGAAACAGTTGTTCAATTCGAACCCCTTAAAATTCCAGCAATTCCTTTGCAGAAAGCTCTCTAATCTCTGTACTGAAATTCAATCATCTGTAAGACCAGACCTGTCAGAAATCTATTGAACAAAGTTGAAAGTAAGAACCTGCCTCCGTAATCCAAGCTGTATTAAGCCTGTGCTGAGTCCCAAAGGGGATAATTAGGTTTGCAAGTCTAATCATCCACTGTAATAGAACAGCCTTTGTTCTCACCAAGCAGGCCTTGTTTCAGTTCACCATCTGAGAAATAGGAATATCTGATGTCAATAATCAATTGACCTACAGAAAGCATTTTGCGTTTCAGAACATCAGTGGTTTATAAAACAGTTCTCCTCCCTTCCCCCTACACCAAACATGGGTATTCATGAAGAATAGTCAAGATTCGGTCTTTGAACCTAATGACTCAAATGCATCACATAACCAGTTACAGATATAAAGTATAGATCACATAACCTTCCCTTATGTAATGTGTAAACAGAATTTAGTATGGCTAGATCTGCTGTAAAATTTAATCTAAACTGTGTGTAAATTCTAGTCTACAATTCTCAGGTGTCAAAAATTGAACAAGTGCATAAATTTTTATGTCACCATCCTTGATACCTTACAGTCTCAGACACCTCTCTCTCTCAGATACTTCTCAAAGGTTAAGTCTAGAAACTAAAAACAGCAATCTGGATCCCAAAACCACCGACTCAATAGAAAAGGACAGTGAAGCATCAAGACCAGTTTCACAAAATTGTAAAGCAACTTCAACTGTAGCAGATTCTAGCTAATAAATTAGTATTTCCTTACCTTCTGCATCCCTCCAAGCAGGTTCCCACTTCCTGGTCGGTAATGCTGATTCAACAACTTCCTCAACTGCAGCAAGTTTTGGCCATTATCCTCTGGGTCTACAGGCAGTTCCAACTGAACTGTCTTTGGATTGTCTGACTGCACCACCTTCTCTTGCATTGCAAACTCCAGTGGCACCATTCCTACCACACTCTGCAGTCTCTTAACACTTTATTTCTTGATAGTGCCAGATCAGCAACTCCCTCAGCAGACAATTTCTCCTTTCCTCCAGGAGCTTTCTGTCAGCAGTCACTTCAAAAGAATATAGTCTAAAACAAATCAAAAGAAAAATTAAACAAAACCCAAATATTTGTTACAATCTTTCTTTTTTAAGTACTTTTTTTTACAACTTTGAAAAAATTGTTCTGTTGCTTGCAGCATCTTACAAAAATTTTGTTGGGGAGAACACAAATGAAATAGGAAAACACAAAGGTAGAGCAAGGACTGAGCTCCCCCAAACCCGTTTCATTAATATTTTTCAGAACATATAAAAAAGAATCCATCCATCTTAAACATTTAAGATTCCCCAAGTAGTAAGGCTTTGCAGCATATCACTTGCATTCCTTCTCAGATCCAGAGAACCTGGGATTATTTCCCAGCATACAAAAAAATCCCATGTAAAAATGAACCCTCTAACCTGTATGAGCTCACCCCAGTCACTCTCTGTCATTTTCTCAATGCACACATTCTGCATCACCTGTTTGAATCTACATCTATCTCTTCCCTCTAGTAAAAAAGCAGGACAGCACATAAAAGGTTACTCTTTAGAATGCAGCCTTTCACTTCAGCAGGTCCTAGCTGATGTCATCTGCATTTTTCTACTTATGGAGCAGCACGAGTATGAACAATATGTTTAGATTCACTCTTCCTGGAAAATGTGGCAAGGCTGATGAAAAAAAACGAAAG
Organism: Amazona ochrocephala; assembly: GCA_039720435.1. Lineage (NCBI taxonomy): Eukaryota > Metazoa > Chordata > Aves > Psittaciformes > Psittacidae > Amazona > Amazona ochrocephala. The sequence goes on from CM077909.1 coordinate 11,616,027, forward strand.
AAGGAAAGAAAAAAAACAGAAAAGGCATTCCATTCCTTCCATAAAACAATGCTAGGGCAGGGACTTTACCTAAGTTTCACCTGTCAAACACGAAGAAGGTATAGAGAGCAGTTAATACCTGGACATGTGTCTCTGGAGAGGGATTTTATAAGAACAACAACAGGATTTTATTAGAAGTTAGGCATGAACCAAAATTCACAACTGATTCTCTAAAAGGGATAGGCCTCACTTCCCTAGCATAAAAAATAAATACACTGGGAGTTACACAGCATTGAAATATTTAATGCTGTTGAATTGAATTGAGAAAGATCTTGCTTTAAAGTATTTAATCTTCTATAATAATTTTACTTTTTACTCCACTTCAAACAGGAAGCACTACTTCAATGTTTTAATATCCAGAAAATATTTTTAATAGAAAACAAACAGTCTTATGTTTTAAAAGAGGTTAAAAAGTGCCATTTTTTTTTCTTAAAAATAGAAGAGTTGCTGTGGATGTGAAACCAAACTATATTCTTCCCTACTCCCTCCAGCTAAACTATTCTATGATTCTATGATTTTAGACTACATTTGAAAATGTTTCAAAATAAAAAGCAGACATGATGTGTATTAACAATGTAATTACTCTGTAAACATTCACTAACTAGAGGGAAAACTACAAATGTCTTAGTTCCACCAGTCTGTTGTTATTTAAATTAACATCCCAAATAAAGCGGACAGGCTACATTTTCTACACTTGTGAATGCTCTAAACCTCTATGACTCTGTGGTCAGTTTTGGGCAAACTCTACATTCCTTAAATTATTAGCTGTAACACTAAGCTCTAACAAAAACAATCTGTAATCTTTTATAAGAAACGAGGATGCAGAGAAGAGTAGAAAACAGGGACTAAAGGGAGTTATGAAAACCTATTTAAATACTGAACTACTATTTTCTTTTATTTTTTTTTTTTTTTTTTTTTTTGCTGTGACCCCTCAATCTATGGTTTTATCAGTTTACCCTGCTTTAAATTAAACTGACAGCACAGCACTGAAAACGAGTCATTGAAAATGGTGAAATTGTCATAAATCTCAAATGAGGACAACAGGCTAAATGCTCTGTAGAATCAACTATGGAAATTTTTGATATGGGCAGAATTTTAATTAAAAAATTGTCTGGACAGAGAATCACAATGTGTAAAAGCTTGTTTACACTTAAAGGAATTTATCAGAATCATGGCCAGTTCATATGTTCTGGTAGCTCAAGACAAAGCACAGCCCACAACAAGGAGCACAGGTACCTCCAAGTCATTCAGAGAGCTCTACTTCACTCTATATTAAATCCATCCATAGAATCATAGAATAGTTAGGGTTGGAGAGGACCTTTATTTCAAACCCCCCTGCCATGGGCACAGAAACATGAACATCCATAAATGTGAATTCTCTAGAGGCAGACTTGGAAGTCCAGCAGAGAGCTTCCAAATAGCCCTATGCTATCTAACATGCTGCGCAACAGCAATTGCAGCCATTGAACCCCTCAAACATGGCTTATAGTTATGTACAAATCCATGCATTTTGGATCTCAGCTTATACAGAAAATTTATTTAAATATTTTTAGAAGTAAACAGTCAAACACCAGCTAGAAAAAAAAAACAAAGAAATTAAGGTAGCCCCATGCCCCTTAATTTTGTAAACCCGCATTTATGCATAACCTGATTTTAATTTCCTTTAGTCTAGCAAAATGTAAAAATCACCTTTAGAAAACATCTCTCTGTCACTCAATCACATCATTATAACCAAGGAGGTCAAACAGCTAAACCTCATTTCTCCAGGAAATCAGATTGGTAACACTTAACTCCCAATCAGAATTAGGTACTTGGGAGTTAAAGCATTAACACTCTCCATTATTAAGCACCTTATTTTGCAACCTTAAAAAGGAAATAGCAAACTTTTGTGGGTTTTCTCCTTGGTAAATGAGCAAACCCTGTCGTTTCCTGCCCCTTACACCATTATGTAACATCCACGGGAATTAACAACCACACTGACGTAGGCATCGCTGCAACGCAGGCCCTTCTCATCAACCACCTTGACTTTAAACAAGGAAGCAACAGACTAACAGCAGGGTATAGTCACACCAAGGAAAATTAAAACTGTGAGAACAGCAACTGTCACCTTTTTTTTTATCCAGGTAAACTCTGCAGCAGCCATCTTCCCACTGCACTACTTACCCAGAAGGGTGAGCCTCCATCAGCTCCACAGTTACTGAGGCAGAGAAATGTCGCAGGATTCAGAAGACAGAGAAAACAAATGCAAACCAATCACAGGAGCTACACCAAAGCTAGAAGACCTGCCTGCCGACGGCCCTTGAGGACCTGAAGCATTCACCTCCCACACGCCACCAATCCCCACCGCCATTCCCTCCGTGTTCCTCAGAGCTTCCAGAATATTCTGGTTACTAGGTAAATCTCACCACACAGCTGTATGCCACACATGCAGCTTTCAGCCAATCGCGCTCTGGGTGGGAAGCGTGGCTGTTTTCGATTGGTGCATTCAGACCTTCGGGTCTCCTGTCTCCCACAACCCCCGCTCCTCTCAAGACCAAGAGCGCTGGGCTGTTCTTGCCTTAGTGGCAGTGAACACTGCCAGTACAGCTCGTGAGGGGAGGCCACGGGACGTGCCACTAAGCGAGCGTGTGCCAGTGCCTGCCTCTACGACTCCAGTGGTGAGACGAAGGAAGGGGCTGCATGCATTTGGGTGATAGGGGGATGTAACCCCCACCTCCACAGTTCAGTTCTGCAGAGAAAGTGGCATATGGAGCAGAGACAGCTTTTGTCACACAGCCCTTCCTTTTTGTGCATTCTCATCCCACCAGAGCTCAATGCTAGAGGAATGTGCTGGCGCCCAGATGCCATGGGTCCTGCTTTTTCTACTCTGGCTTTTCTCGATGGCATTTTCCAGGCAAAGAATTTTAAAGTTCGTACAAATGGTAAGATTCCAATAGAATCTCCTGAACAAGGAGAAAACCTCCAGTCCACGTATTAAAATGTAATATTTCCAGAGGACATGATTGCCTTTTGTTGCTCAACACAGGCAAGAACCAGAGCCCACTTCAGGAGCTACATGGTGTACCTTTTGTCCTGTCTCATTTCCCACTCTTCTGTCACCCCCCAAATCAAAAATGAACCTCCAGGCTGGAAACATTTTAACGTACATAATTGAAACTTGCTGAAGTCAAAACCAAAAAGTAGTTTCTTGTAGAGAACAATGTCAGAAAATTTTAATGACAGGTGATTCTGTCGTTCCCTGAAGTAGATTTCATCCTGCTGAAAGATCCAGAGACAGCAACAAGTGACCAATTCTCTTGAAGACTTAAAACTGTTACTTGAATCCGTGAGGAAAAAAAGCTTAAAGAAGAATAAACGGAGAAGCTAGAGGAAAATCAGCAGTTGTTGGGGTTAAAGTACATATCACTTGAGGAGATTGTAACCACTTGGCCTCTAAGTGAAGCTTAAAGGGATTTCCAAGGTGTTGGTTCCAGTTTTATATTTGCCCGTTAGATGTAAGTTCAATAGACAGAAGAAAGAAAGCAGAGAGACTGCTCAACTGCCTTTCCTATCAGAACAGCAGTGGCGATGAAAAGATCAGTACAGCTTTGAGTGGAAACATGTAATTTATGAAACTAGAGTAATTTCAACCCTCAAGTGAAGTGAATTATATTTGTCAAATACACCCGTGCAGAAGATATTACAAGGTAGGATTTAGTCAGGCAATGGGGAGCTCAAGAATGAGGAAATGGCTGGGCCACTTCTTGGCTGCTACTCATTTCTCAGAGGACCAGAAGGTAGACAGCTACTCTGAGTTAAGTCAGCCTTCAGACAAACATGAAATACGGTTTCTGTCATTCCACAAACACACAGTTCTGAAGGTTCACTTTGGCCTATTCTCTCATGTTTATATCCCTGTAGTTCAATAGTTTAGAGCCATAGAAAAGAACGTAGTGCAGTGCCATAAGAAGTAGCTCAGTTTCACAGGTAGAATTTTGCTGAAAATTATCAGGGCTTAAGCAATACTAATAGATAGGTAATTGTGTAGTTACAACAGAATCAGCTAATTAAAGTGAAACCAAATGGGAAATACCCACTGCTCTGTTTTGGCAGGCAACACGGAAAAAAATTCCCACTGCTTGTATATATCCCTAAGCCATTTATATCTCTAATTCCAGACCTTTTCTCTGTCTGAGCTAAGGATTAAAATCTCTTATGAAAACAGTGTTAACAGGCAAAAAGCAAACAGGAAAGTGTAGCTTTGAGATGTTAGTTACATTCTGAAGTTTCAGTCTCGAAAGTGGTTATTCTCCCATCCTGGTAAAATTGATCTTAACAGTTCTGCATCACGTGCTTGATTTTGGCAAAGCTGAAGTTTATTGTTACCGAACAGTGAAATTGGAGAAAGACTAAATTAGAATAAATTAAGTCTTAATTGCTTTTTGTGGTGTTAGGCTTTTAAACCAAGTATTAAGGAGCAAATGGGATTCTGTCATTTGTTCAGGTTTGGTATCAAACATTCAAACATTTACTGAATCAGGGCAACAAGATTTGTTGAGGTAATTTATTCTATCCTTTTGCTGAGTAAAGAGTATCTGGGACAAACATAGTACATTCCTACCTTCACAGAAATCCAGAATTGGTTTGCCTGGACAACAGCTCTTGTCTCTGGGCTGTGCATCCTTACTCACCACACTGGTATGACAGATGGAGCGAAGACAGAATAGATGAGAAAGTAAAGAATTAAATAAATCTATTCAGCAAGTTCACTCTTTTTTATGAAATGCTGTCATTCTTACGAAAACAGGTGTTGTCACGCACTTTTGTTATGCAGCAAATACGAAGTATGGGGTTTTTTTCATTAGTTGTTTGAAGAGGAAGGGGAATGTTCACTGTCTATTTTAACCGATAGAGTCTTTGGCAGCAAGAACAGTTTCTAGAAATAATAGCGTGAAATAATAATCCTAAAATATACTTTAGCGAAAGTAGAAGGTATAAGGATAGTGTTGAAGAAACACTTGAAATCTATTTTCTCAAACTTTTTAAAGGCAGCCGGATAAGCCATTACTAAAACTAATGTAAGGCATAATCCTATGACTTAATGCATCCTTTCTATTTTTCTGTCTTTCACAATTCTTTTGATAATCTTATAATTGTGTAACCATCACAAGCAACATCACCAGAAGTAATAGTTAGCTATTCTCAGACCACTTTTAAATTATTCACTGAAGCTATGTCTCCATTTCTCTGACTCATTCTTTCAGAAATAACAGGAAGTAGAAAACATGGAAATGGAAGAGTTATGACATTACATTTTTAGAAAAACAGAAAGCTAAAAATTATCCAGTCTATTATTTCTTTTTTCAGCAAAGCAAGAAATATTGTTATCTAACGGAACAGTGAGCCACTGAAGCACTAAAAAGAAAGCCCAACACCAAAACTTCACAAAAGTCAGTTTCATTACTCATATTTTCAGGAAAAGAAGGCTGAGGCATTAAAAGAAAAGTCTTGCCAAAGAGTTCCAGGCAAAGAAACAGAATTGAGGTCTGAACCCCAGAAGACTACACACCAGCTTTTACTTCCATGTAGAAACTGAGCAGGTTTAAAAAGATAAGAAGTTCTCCACAATGCATTTCACTATCCTCATTTTTAATTCTTTTTGATAAAATTATTAAATAGGTCTGTCACAAATAAGTAGAGAAGATGGTATTTATAGAAGGCGTAAGACAGGAAAAAGATGAGAACTGGACAAGTGAATGGGAATTCTACAATTCTTGTCTGCAACATGAGTAGTCTCTATCGGAAGAACTCTGAAGGTTTTGTAAATTGTTTTCAGGGGTACTCTCTGTTACAGAAATATAGAAAAATAAAGGGGGAAAAAAGCTTCTAAAACAATTATCTGACTCAAGATCTCTATAGCAATAAACTATTGGACAGAATGTCTTGCAAAATCTTCCAAAAGCAATTCAAAATGACTTGAAAACATGTCAGCTGGACTGGAAGCCGACTGAAGAGCTGCAGACAAATGCTGATGTTACGCAGTAACGTATCAAGTTGTCCACACAGACACCAGAAAGAGCAGTGTTCTGTCAGGTCTTATTTAAAGCATTGCTCTGCTCTGGAAAGTGACAAGATAAAATGGCACCTTCTTTCTCAGCAAATCTCATCTATATATGTATCCAGTCATATCTAATTAGTAACAAGAGTTTATTCCTATGACTTCTGCAGAGCTGACAGAGCTTAGAGTTAACCAAAGGGTATACTGCTGCCAGTACATCGTTGACAGGTAGGTTCCAGTCAGTTACAGCTGTGCAGTAGGTGTTATAGAATCATAGAATCATAGAATAGTAAGGGCTGGAAAGGACCTCAAGATCATCGAGTTCCAGCCCCCCTGCCATGCCCAGGGACACCTCCCACTAAACCATGCCATCCAAAGCTATGTCCAACCCCACCTTCAATGCCACCAGGGATGAAGCATCCACAACCTCCCTGGGCAACCCATTCCAGGGTCCCACCACCCTCACAGTAAAGAATTTCTTCCTCAGATCCAATCTAAACTTCCCCTTTTTAAGTTTAAACCCATTACCCCTTGTCCTCTCACCACAGTCCCTCATGAAGAGTCCCTCGCCAGCATCCCTATAGGCCCCCTTCAGATATTGGAAGGCTGCTCTGAGGTCTCCACGCAGCCTTCTCTTCTCCAGGCTGAACAGCCCCAATTTTCTCAGCCTATCTTCATACGAGAGGTGCTCCAGTCCCCTGATCATCCTCGCGGCCCTCCTCTGCACTGGTTCTAACACTTCCATGTCCTTTTTATGTTGAGGACACCAGAACTGCACACAATACTCCAAGTGAGGTCTCACGAGAGCAGAGTAAAGGGGCAGGAGCACCTCCCTCGACCTGCTGGTCACACTCCTTTTGATGCAGCCCAGGATACGGTTGGCTTTCTGGGCTGCAAGCGCACACTGCCGGCTCATGTTCATTTTTTCAGCAACCCCCACCCCCAAGTCCTTCTCCACAGGGCTGCTCTGAATCTCCTCCCCGCCCAATCTGTAGCTGTGCCTGGCATTGCTCCAACCCAGCTGTAGGACTTTGCACTTAGCATGGAAGTGCCACTGGGGGCTTAAAGCAGCAGATGGACTCTTTATTACTGGTAGTAATGCTTGAAAAGGGAAAAAAAAACAAGTCTCTGAATACAGGTGGAGTTTTCTAGACTGGCTATCAGACCCCTGTTCTTGAGCAACAAGTACATTCCATAAAGACCCCTCAAGGTGGAACAGGCATGGATCCCCATAATATTCCATTTACCAAGAGATTTTTCACAGGTAACTGAAATAATGACCTTGTTTGTGATTTAAAAGTGGCAAGCTATGGGAGTTCATCCTTGGAACCAAGGAACAAATGTAAAATAATGACCCTAAAGGAAAATTAAAAAACAAGGTTAATATACAGTATATAAATTGGCCTTCAAGCAACATTTCAGAATTCCAGTAGTTCTGTCCTTGAATCCTTTTAAAATCTTTTAACACTCAATTTCTTAAAGTGTACATAAACTGGTTAAACTGGCATTATCTTTGGTGATAAAAAAGAATATACATTGTGATGGGGTGCTCATTTTCTTAGCCACAATGCTACTGAATGTTTTGGAAGCAGTACCAAATTCAGCAGGTGATATTGATCTATCTTAAAGTAAACTAAGCTAAATAATAGAATAGTCTAAGCTAAACACATACAATATACTATCACATTAAAGGCTGCAGCATACCACGCATAATGGATTTCTTGTTATGAGTAAGCATCAAGTATTGACTGCTCATAATAGAAGCTAGCACAAATTAAGGATGGACATGAGTCTTAGCAGACTCCAAACACTAAATTACTGTGAATTTCCAAAAAGTAAAAGGAAACTTTCTTACAAAAAAAATGAAATAAAAAAAGAGCAAGAAATAAATATAAAAATTTATATTTATCCACTAGTGCTTTCTGGTGGATTTTGATACAATAACCAATATATCCTAGTTAATAAGCAGTAGAGTGAACACCTAATTCTGGAGCATAACTTCCTACTTCATAGAAGAACACTCTTTCTAGAAGATACCTAGGAAGCAGGAATACAGCCTAGATTATTTCTTACCTCATGATGTGACACTTAATACTGTGGAAAGTTGCATGTAATTCTTTAGTATGTGCCTGGTATAAGATTTTGTTTAATATTTGCATGTTGAGATGCACATTTACCAGGAGAAGGCCTTACAGATTGCTTCCATCTTATCGCCAAAAGTAAGAGAGCTTGGTAAATATCTTTAATTTGCCCTTATAGTCCCCAAATGTGAAACAAACTGTTTCTACAGCAACCAAAGACCAAACTACAAAACAAAAATAACACTAAAACCAAAAAACAAATATGAAAATGTAGTGATACAGCTGCGTTGTTCACAATGGCATGGGATATTTTTGTTAAAAAATGTGCTATCACAGTTCATCACGCAAAAGAAACCTTGAATATAACTTCATTGTTTCTTGCAGAAATGAACTGATGTTAACTTTCACTATTTTTCATACATTTCAACGTGTTCATACTTCTCCAGACTTTGGAATTCATTCCAATTTTGATTGTGACTTGCATAATGAGACTGAGACCTAAAGGCTACTGCCATGCTGGATTATAAAAAGAGGCTCAATAGCAAAATCAGGAGTTTAATTAAAAATATTATTTCTCTCTGCGGGCCTCCATTCTCTCACGTTCTTACACCAGCTCTCAGCATGACTACTCCCCACTTTTAAGAAATATGACTGAATATTGCACTTGAAGTGACATGCTTACTTCCATTACTTCAACATTAGTCCTAAAATTGAGCTCTTTCAGGAATCCAAAAGACACTGTCAACTTATGCTGAAGAACACCAATTTTCCTGATTATGACTGAAGCCCTGTAAGTTTTGCCTTATTTTTCCCTTTTCCTGCTTGTCAGTGCCCATGGAAAGGACAGCAATTTTCAGAACACCAATTTTCCTGATTATGACTGAAACCCCGTAAGTTTCACCTCATTTTTTCCCTTTGTTGCTTGTCAGTGCCCATGGAAAGGGCAGCATTGTATAAAAGCAAGTTGTTGTCACTAAAAATCAGTAAACATGACTGAACAAACAGATACAATGGTTAAAGAAACTGTGATTTTTATAACTACTTGTCAAGTGAAATCACACTTTGGAACACCTCATAGTGATGTTTTAAATATCTCTATTTAGGTACTTCCATTGCCTAACATTTCTCTTTGTTAAGGATTTTTTTCCCTAGTGTCTGATTTAAATGTTGCCTTTTATGCTGTAATTTCATGCTATTGCTCCTTATTATACCATTTTCAGCCACTGTCAATAACACAACAGGGATTCTTGCTGTTCAATTATTTGCAGACATTTATGTTCCTATCGTAGTCCCCTTTTTGACTCCTTTTCTCCTGGTTGTACATATCAAAGCATGGTTCTGTCTGCAAAGTGTTAAGTGTATATAATGGGACATGGTATTTATCATCCATCATTTGCCTTTGTACCAAAATTATACAAAATTTGCATGTCAAAAGCCTTTCTCCCACTTCTCCAACTGCTAGAGCAGCAAACTCAGTCTGGAATCTGAAAATCAAGCTGTGTTCCTTCTGTTTCATACATCATCTTTCTAATAAAACTTCTACAGTGAGACCCAGCTGCAATTCTGCTGATGACGCATGCAACAAAATGCAACCGGCTCACAGTACCATTGGCTTGACAGTCATAAAAGAAGTGAAAACTAGATGCCACTCAAACAATTGTTAGTGACTTGAATTAATCACCTGGGACAGAGTGATGTCAGTGGCTTATGCCCTTTATACTTAGCAGAAGTCTTTCATATAAGTGTAGCTTCTGGAGCTTAGCATTGGGTACAAAATATTATCATTCTAGAATATGGATCAAATAATCTTAAAATATTGACACAGATTTAAATAATGATTCATATTTTGCTATTTTCTATTGAATTGTTTTCCAAAAGTCCTCAACTGACATTAAATGTAGTTCCTTCTCTAATGTGAACTATCACCGCAGTACTTCTTAGATAATGTTCTTCTGACATGTGAGGGTAAACAAGAAAATTAGAAGCTAATTGTGAGTTTTAAGCAAGTAACATCTTGTTTAATTTCCTCCATTTGCGAGCTATCTGGAATTAAATCCTTCACTACAGGACAAGGTCCTTGCATAATCCTTCTACCATGATGAAACATGCCAGCAGTTATCCACAGCTCATGTTCAACACAGGGTAGAATGGTATTTCTCTTTTGAACATATTAGGGGCTCTGTGTAATCTCCTGGACCTTGCAAGACAGCCTATTAAAGAGCTAGCCTTCCTATCCATTCCATGAGGAACTGTCCAGATCTTACAGTAAGGAACATGGTAATTTGTGTCATAGAATCAAAGAATCATAGCATAGTTACGGTTGGAAAGGACCAGAAAATCACCTAGTTCCAGCATCCCCACCATGCGCAGCGACACCTCACACTAAACCATGTCACCTAAGGCTCTGTCCAACCCAGCCTTGAACACCGCCAGCGATGGAGCATTCACAACTTCCCTGGGCAGCCCATTCCAGTGCCTCTCCACCCTCACAGTAAAGAATTTCTTCCTCATGTCCAATCTAAACTTCCCCTGTTGAAGTTTGAACCCATTACCCCTTGTTCTCTTACAACAGTCCCTAATAAATAATACATCCCCAGCATCCCTATAGGCCCTCATCAGACACTGGACGGCTGCTATGAGGTCTCCACACAGTCTTCTCTTCTCCAGGCTGAACAGCACCAACTTTCTCAGCCTATCTTCATACGGGAGGTGCTCCAGTCCCCTGATCATCCTTGTTGGCCTTCTCCTGACTTGTTCCAACAGTTCCATGTCCTTTTTATGTTGAGGACACCAGAACTGAACACAATACTCAAAGTGAGGTCTCACGAGAGCAGAGGAGAGGAGCAGGATCACCTCTGTCAACCTGCTGGTCACACTCCTTTTAGAATCATAGAATCATAAAATAGTTAGGGTGGGAAAGGACCTCAAGATCATCGAGTTCCAACCCCCCTGCCATGCCCAGGGACACCTCCCACTAAACCATGCCATCCAAGGCTATGTCCAACCCCACCTTGAACGCCACCAGGGATGAAGCATCCACAACCTCCCTGGGCAACCCATTCCAGGGTCTCACCAACCTTACAGTAAAGAATTTCTTCCTCAGATCCAATCTAAACTTCCCCTGTTTAAGTTTAAACCCATTACCCCTTGTCCTCTCACCACAGTCCCTAATGAAGAGTCCCTCCCCAGCATCCCTATAGGCCCCCTTCAGATATTGGAAGGCTGTTATGAGGTCTCCACGCAGCCTTCTCTTCTGCAGGCTGAACAGCCCCAATTTTCTCAGCCTATTCACAGCAGCTATAGGAGAGGGAAGCATTGCTGAGTGACCAGCAAGCCTCTGATGCACATTACACCTGATATTTAAGAATTCTGGTTTTGCAGTTTTGCAACGCTAAGGGTATTTTAAGTGTTATCAAAAGAATTTCAGATATTTAAAAATTTATCTTTATTCACATATGTGTTGATCCTGCAAAACTAAAATGAGGTTTCATGAACCCAAGCCCACATATGAGCTAAGATCACCGACTAAGTGATAAGTGGACGGCTGATCTTCAGTTACAGGATTAGAATATTCCTGCTGCAAGCCAGTTAAAACACTACTTTTCAGTTAAAAGGCCTAATAATTAAAGACAAAAATGCACTAAAGTACTGATATGAACACTGATATGAAGCTTGACTCAAAGAGTGTCTAAAAGAAGACAAATTATTCCAACAGCAAGTAAAAGTAAGAGCTAAATGTACTAAAGTACATTTTAGGTACAAAATACTCTGGAAGTTTCATGCTGAACGGTTGGCTTTCTGGGCTGCGAGCTCATACTAAAGCTTGTTCATGTTCATTTTTTCATTGACCAACACCCCAAAGTCCTTCTCTGCACTGCTACTCTGAATCTCTTCTCTGCCCAACCTGTAGCTGTGCCTGGGATTGCTCTGACCCAGCTGTAGGACCTTGCACATGGCATGGTTAAACTTCATCAGGTTGGCATCAACTCACCTCACAAGAGTGTGAAGGTCCCTCTGGATGGCATTCCTTCCCTCCAACGTATCAACCAAACCACACAACTTGGTGTCATCAGCAAACTTGCTGAGGGCGCACTCAATCCCACTGTCCATATCACTCACAAAGATGTTGAACAAGACTGGTCCCAGCACCGATGCCTGAACAACACCACTCCTTACCCGCCTCCAGCTGGACATTGAGGCATTGAGCACAACTCTTTGCGTACGGCCATCCAGCCAGTTCTTTATCCACCGAGTGGTCCACCTATCAAATTGATGTCTCTCCAATTTAGAGAGAAGGATGTCATGTGAGACAGTGTCAAACGCTTTGCACAAGTCCAGGTAGATGACATCAACTGCTCTGCCCCTGTCCATCAGTTCCGTAGCCCCTTCATAGAACGTCACCAGATTGGCCAGGCAGGATTTCCCCTTAGTGAAGCCATGCTGGCTGTCCCCAAGCACCTTGTTGGTTTTCATGTGCCTTAGCATGCCTTCCAGGAGAATCCGTTCCAAGATTTTGCCAGGCACAGAGGTGAGGCTGACTGGTCTGTTGTTTCCTGGCTCATCCATTTTCCCCTTCTTAAAAATGGGGGTTATATTTCCCTTTTTCCAGTCATCGGCAACTTCACCTGACTGCCATGATTTTTCAAATATGATGGACAGTGGCTTAGCAACTTCATTTGCCAGCTCCTTCAGGACTCACGGCTGTTCTACCCCTGTCCATCACTTCTGTAACTCCATCATAGAAGGCCACCAGATTGGTCAGGCAGGATTTCCCCTTAGTAAAGCCATGCTGGCTGTCACCAAGCACCTTGTTGCTTTTCATGTGCCTCAGCATGCCTTCCAGGAGAATCCGCTCCAAGATTTTGACAGGCACAGAGGTGAGACTGACTGGTCTATAGTTCCCTGGCTCATCCATTTTCCCCTTCTTATAAATAGGGGTTATATTTCCTTTTTTCCAGTCATCGGAAAATTCACCTGGCTGCCACGATTTGTCAAATATGATGGACAGTGGCTTAGCAACTTCATTTGCCACCCCCTTCAGGAGCCGTGCATGGATTTCATCAGGTCCCATGGACATGTGTACGTTTACGTTCTTAAGATGATCTCAAACCAGACTCTCTCCTACAGTGGGCCCGAGGTCTTCATTCTCACTGTCCCTGCATCTGCCTTCCAAGACATGGGTGGTGTGGTCAGAGCATTTGCACGTAAAGACTGAGGCAAAGAAGTCATTAAGAACCTCAGCCTTCTCCAAATCGAGGGTAGCCAGTTCTCCTGATAGCTTCTGGAGAGGGCCCATGCTGTCCCTAACCTGTCTTTTATTGGTAATGTACCTATAGAATTCCTTCCTGTTATCCTTAACGTCCCTAGCCAATTTTAATTCTAAGTGGGCCTTAGCTTTCCTATCCTGGTCCCTAGCTTTCCAGACAACATCCCTGTATTCTTCCCAGGCCGCCTGACCTTGCTTCCACCTTTTATAAGCCTCTTTTTTCCTTCAAATTTTGCTCAGCAACTCCTTATCCATCCAAGGAGGTCTCCTGGCCCTCCTGCTAAACTTCCTTCTAGTTGTGATGCAACACTCCTGATCTTGTAGCAGGTGATCCTTGAATATCAACCAACAGTCTTGGACTCCCCTGCCCTCTAGGGCTGTATCCCATGAACCTTACTAATCAGATTCCAGAAGAGGCCGAAGTCTCCTGTCTCGAACTCCAGGGCAGTGAGCTTGCTGCATGCTCTTCTTACAGACCTGGGGATTGTAAATTTGACCACCTCATGATCGTAATGGTCAAGTCCATGTTAAATATTTCAGAAAGCAGGTATAGACCATACCCTTCTTGTGGTCAAAACTCCATGTCATCCTTGACTTCTTGCCGCTCTATACTTAGATCCATTATTTTATGGAAGCCCAGAAAAAAAGTCACAACCATTGTAGAGCCACTAACCTTTCAAAGACTCTCTCTGGCCTTATATTTTTGCTGTGTGATTGTTGCGTTGAAGAGTGGGGGAATGAACCCCTTACTGTATTAGAGGGGCCAGGAGCGGCTTCACTCTGCAACTATCAGTCCGGGCGCGTCTGGTTCCGGATTCACTGACAATTCAGTCCGGACGCGTATTAATTCCGGATTCACTGATAATTCAGTCCGGACACGTATTAATTCCGGATTCACTGATAATGCATCATACTGTCAGTCAAATCGTGCTCCTGAATTCTCATGGCCACACTGAGAGATGGGGTCGCGTTCAGTGAAACAGTGCAGTTTATTAATGTAGTGACAATTAGATATCAAAACAGTATGACTTATTAACTAAATTTATTGGTGCAACAGGTACAGGTTCTTATGGATTGCCGGTGATAAATACTGTCTGCAAAAGCACGTGCATATAATAGTTACATGAATACAAGCGCTTGATAAAGTTGACACAGCTGAGCTCTAAAAGATACAGGTGACAAATAAGAATAACTCTATAGAGATTCTAAGTTTTTCCTAGGAAAGCACTGGGTACAGTGCGAGTCTTACCCACAGGCGTCCCTATGGGGGGGGGAAGAGAGGTCCAGCCCGTCGACCGGTCCCAGGAGTCGGTTGATGTTATTTTCCTTAACTCGTCCACGATGGTATCTTCCCCTCATATCCCCCTCTTTCTTGGGTCTTTTTATATTATTTTTTATCTTTAAGGTGGAGCTTGAGTGACTCTAGTCATACGTACTATTATTATTACTCAGAGAGGGTTGATCTCATTTTGGAGTGGGGGTCTCATTAGAGATGAGTGAGTAATTGCATTATAATGACGTTATAATGAAGCAAAGTCCACACTGAGGACGGCATTCTGTCAAAAGATGACAGGCTGCTGGCCCAGGGTAAGAAGTCTTATCGGCTTTTGCAAGGTCTCCACCTCACTCTACCACGCAGCTTATCAGCTTCTTGCACCATCTCGTTCCGGTCAGTGTTGCCAGTTACACAGCTTATCAGTTTCTTGTACCATCTCGTTCCCGTCTTTGTGCTGAAGTTAGGACAAAGCGTAACTGCGAGATTTCCACCTCGCCCTACGCTTCGTCTTCGTGTTGCCACGGGAATTGCGGTGGAGTGCACATTCCTGGCATACCCGGTGCGGCTGCATCTCGCCCTGAGAGGCCTTGAAAGTCCGTTTTCCCTTATGTGTGGACAATGCTACATTTAAAATATAAGTTTAATTCCTAATTATCCCATATTTCCTAATTATTCCACAGTGATGAAGTAGAATAGTTTTATATATTGTGTGTCCTGCAGGGCATTTTTTGTATGTTTACCATGAATTTAAGCATAAGGTCAGTATGCAGGCCTGATGTTGGTGCTATCAGTTGATTGCAGCAATCATTAGATGGTCGAATTTGAGATCCTCAGGAGAGTCTTGTTGAACATCTTTGTTGGTTACAAGGATAGTGGGATTGAGTGCGCCCTCAACAAGTTTGCCGATGACACCAAGCTGTGTGGTTTGGTTGATATGTTGGAGGGAAGGAATGCCATCCAGAGGGACCTTCACACTCTTGTGAGGTGGGCTGATGCCAACATGATGAAGCTTAGCCATGTCAACTGCAAGGTCCTACAGCTGGGTCAGAGCAATCCCAGGCACAGCTACAGGCTTGGCAGAGAAGAGATTCAGAGCAGTAGTGCGCAGAAGGACTTAGGGGTGCTGGTCGATGAAAAAATGAACATGAGCCAGCAGTCTGCGCTTGCAGCCCAGAAAGCCAACTATACCCTGGGCTGCTTGAAGAGAAGAGTGACCAGCAGGTCGATGGAGGTGATCCTGCCCCTCTACTCTGCTCTTGTGAGACCTCGCTTGGAGTATTGTGTGCAGTTCTGGAGTCCTCAACATAAAAAGGACATGGAACTTTTGGAACAAGTCCAGAAGAGGGCTGTGAGGATGATCAGGGGACCGGAGCACCTCCCTTACGAAGATAGGCTGAGAAAGTTGGTGCTGTTCAGCCTGGAGAAGAGAAGGCTGTGTGGAGACCTTGTAGCAGCCTTCCAGTACCTGAACGGGGCTTATAGGGATGCTGGGGAGACACTCTTCGTTAGGGACTGTAGCGAGAGAACAAGGGTAACGAATTCAAACTTAACCAGGGAAAGTTTAGATTGGATATGAGGAAGAAATTCTTTAGTGTAAGGGTGGTGAGGCCCTGGAATGGGTTGCCCAGGGAAGTTGTGAATGCTCCATTGCTGGCGGTGTTCAAGGCTGGGTTGGATAGAGCCTTGGGTAGCATGGTTTAGTGGGATGTGTCCCTGGCCATGGCAGGGGCATTGTAACTAGATGATCTTAAGGTCCTTTGCAACTGTAGCTATTATATGATTCTACGATTCTACGATTCTATGATTAGATTTGTGAAGCCAGTCCGGCATTGATTAAGTTCATAGAGGAAGTACATTTTTAATGGTTTTGTGACTTGATCAGACTATGACACAGATAGTTTAATGCAGATTTCTCAAGATAACTGTATTTAGTTCTTATGAAAAGTGAGCATTGTTTCACTTGAACTAACAGTATAAAGGCTGGTTCTCCCCTACCCTACCCAGTAATATCTAGGAATATATGCTAAACATTAAAGCATTAAAAAGTTTGTGGGGTTTCTGTTTAGTGTTTTTTTTTTTTTTTTGTTTTGTTTTTTTTTTTTTTTTTTGAGTTTTTTTTTTTAGGCGCCTGAATCTGGATTCTGTTTCTTTTTTTAAAAACAGTTGGCTAAGTGTTTAGAAGTCCTGAAATCAGCTTTGTGTTACTGTGCCTATCGATGCAGTAGAGGCCGGAGCAAACACAGTGAGTAACAGAAGCAGCTTTTCTTTGAAGTTGTCATGATACAAATGTTCCTTGGCAAAAAATAAGGTATCAAAACAAGGGGAAATGATAAATTAGGACTCTACCATGTTTTTTTCATAAGAACACTATTAAAAAAGAATGCACAAAAGTGAGATAATCTGAAACACGCACAGGAACAATGACTTAGGCTTCTGGTAAAAATAAGCAATTTGATTCAAATCAGAACAATTCATAGACTTTGTATGAAAATACTATACTTAAGAACAAGATACCTGAAAAGATTAAGGCAGAAACAGCAAAATATGTAAAATGAAGAGTGCCTGTGATAGTAACTTAAGTGCTTGTATACTTAAGTTTTTTAGTGCAAAATAGCATCATTAGGCATGCTAGAAATCTGGACTACCTATTTTCTAAGAACATTTGACATAACATGTCACAATGCATTTCTTTATTACATCACATCATGCTCAGGCTGACAGGTTATTTCAAACAATACTACAATATTCAAGATGCAGAGATGGAAACCTTTCCTAAAGCTATCTTCTCAGATTATTGCTTTTTAAATATATTTAATAAAAAAAAAAAATTAGTTAATGGAGACTGTAAATGCACTACTGAGCTACTCTCTATTTGTGGTATTTTAAATTTGATTGAAAACAATTAGCAGTAGAGAAATGCTTGTGAGCATTCATTAAAATGAGGCTTGTGGATTGTGACAGTTGAATTTCACTGTGCATCTGGAGCTGTTTACACTGATGGCACAGTTTTCCAGTATGATATAAAAGGGACTGTTCCCTATAAAGGTTATGCTGGCAAAAAATAAAGTGTATTAAATTTTTCCAAAACTTCCCATTGAAAAACCAGCAGCTTGCTACCCACAGGGAATTTCTCTACCGATGACAATGGCTCATGGACAATTTAATTTGTTGTTTAGTTTAACAGCTTGTAAATCCCTCTTCTATAAATAACATGCAGTTCTAAAAGCTGACTGCTAATGAGCTAATTGACCCTAAAGGTCATACTGGCAGAATCCCCCATTGTTTGTTTAAGAAAATAATTTTCATTTCATCTAACTGGAAACTGATGTTCAAGCATAATGCAATGAGAAATTAAAGAAAATAATGCATTACTGTAAGGACTATGCTATTGTTTTATCTTTGAGGAAAAAAAAATGTTAGCTTGGACTGAAATGCTACCAAGGCAGTCAGCTGATGAATATGTAGCACTCAAATGGACTCTAGGAAGATATGAATACACTGAAAAATATCTAGTGAACAAGTTCAGCATCAAAGTGAGCATGTTCTGAACCTGAAGATTCAATTTTCTTTTGCATTTAAACCAAATTCAAATCCAAAACTCATCTCAAAGTGAGGTTAGTGGGGTAAGCATGTTTTGTTATGGCTTTGCTAGTTTTTTATTAGAAATTTGTGTGGCTGTCTGCATTTTTAATATTGAGTGGACAGAAGAATCCTAGTGAAAATTTAAACTTACAATCATAGAATCATAGAATAGTTAGGGTTGGAAAGGACATTAAGATCGTCTAGCTCCAACCCCCCTGCCATGGCCAGGGACACATTCCACTAAACCAAGGCTCTGTCCAGCCCTGCCTTCAACGCTGCCAGGGATGGAGCATTCACAACTTCTCTGGGCAACCCATTTCAGTGCCTCACCACCCTCACAATAAAATACTTCTTCCTCATATCCAAACTAAACTTCCCCTGGTTAAGTTTGAACCCGTTACCTCTTGTCCTATCACTACAGTCCCTAACGAAGAGTCCCTCCCCAGCATCCCCATAGGCCCCCTTGAGATACTGGAAGGCTGCTATGAGGTCTCCATGTAGCCTTCTCTCCTCCAGGCTGAACAGCCTCAACTTTCTCAGCCTATCTTCATACGGGAGGTGCTCCAGTCCCCTGATCATCCTCGTGGCCCTCCTCCTGACTTGTTCCAACAATTCCATGTCCTTTTTATGTTGAGGACACCAGAACTGCAAACTTAATGCACTAGAGAACAAATAATATGGACATCAGTCTTTGCTTTAAAGTAATTAATACAGTAAAAATCCTTAAGCCTATTTAACCCATTCTATGTACCCAGGAGTCTGAAAAAAAAGCCCAGAATGAAGTACGAGGCTGCTATTTCACCTTACATTTTCTCAGAACCTATCATAGTAGGTGTACTCATATTTCACTCTTTCTTCTGCATTCTCAGTGTGCCTCATGCAAAAGAACTCCAAATTAAACCTTGTTAAGCTTCTACCAGCTGTACATCAGCTCCAGCATTGCTTGTGTGATTTCAGCTACACACAACAACTGGAGTTGTGAAGAATCAAATAAGAATAGTAATGAAGTTACATCTTGAGGCAAGACCACGATCCCTCTTTATCTTAGATTAGCAACAGGAGCTGTCAAAAAATATTTTGGGCTTTTTGTGTCAATGTGCATCTTGAATCATGAATTACTGGTTAATGTCTAACAGTATACCCAAAATTGAAATATTTAACAAATACAGGAGATAAGATGCATTACTCTGCAGAGTAAATCCATCAATACCAAATAATGTAAATGAAGTATGCAGTACATTCTAATTTTCAAAACATTAATTTGGGATAATTATGGTGATTACGTAACCAGTTATCTGATCAAGATGCTCATTAATAGCTCAGATACATGATATATATTGACAGGTATCTCAATACTTTCATAAACCTCATATATCTACCAAGTAAAGCATCTCTACAAGAAATAGTATACATACATTATTTTTATCAAAACATTAGTTGTATAAAAAGCTCAAAATAATAAACCACTTGGCCAAAGTACACTGATTTTACACAAGATAACTTTGTGCATTATTCCAGCTTCTGGGCATGCATCTGAAAATTCAAGGTACTTTAAAAGGGCTATCTCTGCCATTTAGATCATAGCAAATGTAACATATACTAAAGGACTAAAATTGGCAATAATACTTCACATATCAATAAAAACAAAATTGTAAGCTGTATCTACGTAGATGACACCTCGTTTTTATATTTATGCATATTCAAAACTTAATAAGAGCTATGTGCTCTGCATGTCCCGTTTACATCTCTAAAGGTTCAGCAACAGGGTATTCATGAATTCCAACACTCCATGACAATGATTTGGGTTGAGCATCTGTTCCCCCTAAATAAAAAGTGATGATCACATTTCTATTCTACTACACACTAGTAATCTTTCAGTACAGTTACAGCTCAGCTCTTTATGAGATCCTTGCATTCCATCATGCTTTCCTCTGTTCTTAAAGGAGAAGTTGAGAGGTCAGATTAACTGATAGGTAGAAGCAGCAAACATTGCTTGCTAGACAGAAGAATGAGGATAGCAACAGTTTTCAGAAAAGATCTGCTTATACCCTTGAGTTTCTAATTAAAAAACTAATGAAATATTCAAACGTATTTTTATATTATTTACATTATATAATATATTATTAATTAATATTATATATTATATTAAAGATATTTTATTATATTTGTGATATATAATATTATAATATAATTACATCATATAGAATCATAGAATATTTAGGGTTGGAAAGGACCTTAAGATCATAAAGTTCCAGTATCCCCACCATGGGCAGGGACACCTTTCACTAAACCATGCCACCCAAGGCTCTGTCCAACCCAGCCTTGAACACCACCAGCGATGGAGCATTCACAACTTCCCTGGGAAACCCATTCCAGGGCCTCACCACACTTGCAGTAAAGAATTTCTTCCTCATATCCAATCTAAACTTCCCCTGTTGAAGTTTGAACCCATTACCCTTTGTTCTCTCACTACAGTCCCTCATTAAGAGTCCCTCCTCAGCATCCCTATAGACCCCCTTGAGATACTGGACGGCTGCTATGAGGTCTCCACGCAGCCTTCTCTTCTGCAGGCTGAACAGACCCAACTTTCTCATCCTATCTTCATATGGGAGGTGCTTCAGTCCCCTGATCATCCTTGTGGACATCCTCTGCTCTTGTTCCAACAGTTCCATGTCCTTTTTGTGTTGAGGACACCAGAACTGCACACAATACTCCAAGTGAGGTCTCACAAGAGCAGAGTAGAGGGGCAGGATCACCTCCATCGACCTGCTGGTCACGCTCCTCTTCATGCAGCCAAGAACAAGGTTGGATTTTTGGGCTGTAAACGCATACTGCTGGCTCATATTCATTTTTTCATTGACCAGCACCCCCAAGTCCTTCTCCACAGGGCTGCTCTGAATCTCTTCGCTGCCCAACCTGTAGATGTGCCTGGGATTGCTCTGACCCAGCTGTAGGACCCTGCACTTGGCATGGTTAAACTTCATCAGGTGGGCATCAGCTCACCTCACAAGCGTATGAAGGTCCCTCTGGATGGCGTTCCTTCCCTCCAACGTATCAACCAAACCACACAGCTTGGTGTCATCAGCAAACTTGCTGAGGGCGCACTCAATCCCACTGTCCATGTCACCCACAAAGATGTTGAACAAGACCGGTTCCAGCACCAATCCCTGAACAATACCACTCCTTACCCTCCTCCAGCTGGACATCGAGGCATTGAGCACAACTCTTTGCGTGCGGCCATCCAGCCAGTTCCTTATCCACTGAGTGGTACACTTATCAAATAGATGTCTCTCCAATTTAGAGACAAGGATTTTGTGTGGGGCAGTGTCAAACACTTTGCACAAGTCTATGTAGATCACATCAACTACTCTACCCCTGTCCATCACTTCCGCAGCACCATCATAGAAGGCCACCACATTGGTCCGGCAGTATTTCCCCATAGTGAAGCCATATTATTTGTATTATATATATAATATGATAATATATATTATTTGTAATATGTTATATTAATATTTAATATTCAAATATATTTTTACTTTGGAATCCTGCAGTGACATAAAAGCAGTATCAGCAAGAATGAGTCATCATCTGCTTAATGACCCACCAACACAATATTCAAGAATTAGTTTTCAGTGTGTGCATCATGGCATTTACTGTAGCATCAGCTAGTCATACTCTCCTATAAGATCCGTGTTCTTTCTAGCTGCAGCACAGACTTGTACCATCTTAGTTAACACAGATTCAAACAAAATTTTCTACTGTAAGGAAGCTTTTAAGGAATAATGATGTGAACATCATATATCTGCTACTATTTTTCAGTTTAATGAAATGGGAACATTTTCCAAGACATCAGAAAAAATGTATGGTTTGGGATTTTCTAAATCCCAAAAGAGTAAGTTAAATGTTACGCATCAAACACCCAGCCCTACAAAAAGTGATAAAACACTGCAATAGCAATTCCAATTATGGATACGTCAGGATATGCCAGATTCCTGAGTACAAATGCAGTGTTTAGAGATTACCCATTTTTTGTCCATTGATCAGCAGCAGGGCTCATAATTTTCACTGCTATGTTCTCCACATTAGTGTTTTGTTTAGAAAGTTTGTAGAGATGCCTTGACTAGTCATAAGACTATTGCATTAAATGTAATTCCGAGACCCTGCTGTTAGTATTCTTCCTAGCTTCCTGTTGTCATCCTCAGCTGAGATCAGTCATTGTCCTTCTGTTTAGGGCATTAGAGTTCTGTCTCTGGAGGCTCCTGCTAGCACTGGAGTATTCTTTGGTGTTTTCTGCTAAAAAGGCTAAATTTGTACTCACCCTCCCAATCATCGGAAAAAAAAAAAAAAAAAAAAAAAAGAAAAAGCCACAGTCCAAAACCTACAATTTGTCTTTGCATAAACAAGGCTTCACTGTGATGTTTCCCACAGCCAGCATTAGTACGAGAAAGATGCCATGCTGCCCGTACAACAAAGCTGAAGCTAAATGCCAGGCCCCATTATCCAAGCAACATTTCACATTACCACCTGGCACATCCAGCTTTTATATATGATTCTTTTGCTGATACAAGAGATGAAGTGTTGCTCCTCCATCTTTTTCTTTCTCCTTAATAAATTAAAAGCTTTCTTATTCAGTCCCTTAAATGAATGAATGAATGAATAAATAAATAAATAAATAAATAAATAAATAAATAAATAAATAGAAAATTGCAAGGAGTTGAGGAGGCTTGAGTGACATGAAACTTGCATTCTGATGTATAAAACTGCCGGAAAAGGAATTAAGTAATTTGTTGTCTCCTTAGAATTAGTCACAATTGATAATTTCACTGCTGCAGTAACACAGGAACAAGGTTTTGTGGACTTTTGATTTAGGAAGAAAATACTATATACATGCCATTTTTCATTTGCTAGCCATTTAATTGCTTGGACTGATGAACATGAGTCACTAGTATCATGTTAGTATGTTTGTTTACACATTATATGTTTGGTTTTACTCTCTTGGAAACCACAAACTTCTAAGCATCAAATTTATGGCAGAGACTTATAGTACAACAAAGTGTCTGCAAACAATACTTAAATATCTTCAATAAAGAGCTATTGAAATCTTTGCATTACAAGAATTAATTTTTTAATGCTGCTGGAGAGCCTAGAATTAACAATTTATTGCGTATAACTAACTGCTCATATACATGAGATATGGCAAGGTGCTATGAGAAAGAATAGAATACTGGATTACTGTGACATATTTGCTTTATAATTCTTTGCAGTCCCCCAAATTTACATGAAGTTCCAAGTCATCAGTTTCCCTTTATTGTCCAAAATGGAAACTAGTTCACCTTTAATTTCTCTGTCCAATGTGTCTTAATCATACCAGCTCCCTCCCAGCAAACATTGCACCTCAGCAGTTTCATACGGTAGCACTTGTAGATAGAAGTACATAAATGGAAGTACAACAGAAATTTCACTCACATCACAACTGAAGGAATATGATTTCTTTGTGTAAGTACAAGACAGATCCAGCTTTCTAGGGACATTGAGTCCAGGTAAAAACCCCATCAAATATGTTAAGCTTATTGTAATCACTCTATTCCTACCAGTTACAAATGCTGCTTTGCCCCTCAGTAGAAGGGGCAACTTTAGACGCTGATGTGCAACACAGCTGTGTAAATACTGCAGTTGTTCACTGAGCTGCTCTTTGCTTTCTTCTGAAGGAAATAACATATACCACCTAAATCATATTGGCCTTGGTAACTTGGGAGCAAAAGCTGTCCAGCTGTTAGCACTTTCTAGAATACAAATTGTTAACTGCTTATCTGACAGGGAAAGCATGATCATTCTCAGGTCAGAGCCTGGATTTCTAGATCAGAACAGAATACTGAGAAACCTAGAAGAGCACAATAAAGCCATTTAAAGCCTTTAAGTATTGTGTATCAATGAAAAAATAGGTGTTTGTAGCTAGAATAATTGCACTTTATTCATAGGCTGGCAATGCAGGATAATAATCTATCTGAAAGAGTTGCACAAAGGATTTTATTGGACTTATTGGAGACCCTGGTGAACAGACCTAATTATTAAACTGCCATGGAAACATCAGCACAGTTCTAGATGATTGATAACCTGTTATTTCCAAAACATGGAGAACAGGGAGAAGGAAATATTTGGATAACAAATAATGCATAAATGTGAGGGGAAATGTCATACTTTAAAGTATGTTGCTCTTTTATGCATCTATGGTTATCTCATCCTTTTATCCGTAATCATCATAAAAAGCAAAACAGAAGTCATTTGCAGACATTCTTTTCAGGCCTACTGTTTTTCCTTAAAACATTGAAGTAAAAAAATGCCTAGGACCTCTTATCATATGGGAAAAATAAAATAGCAAACAAGATGAAAGCAAAACTGCTAAAGGGGATTGTTATACAGATGCGACCAGGGTTCAGTGTCCATATGTGGACATGATTACTCTAGTAGAAACTGAGAAGCAGGATATTAGGCAAACCCAGTGATGTAGCTTCTTTTCACTAGCTCCTGCTGGCTTTGCATTACAGCTCCACTGAAATTACTGAAGATTCTCATAGAGTAGGAATCTGGATGGACAGTTTATGGAATGTCATTACCTAAAGCCTTCTGGATCATAACTGTTACAAAAAAAACCTTATTTGTCTAGAAAGCTACCTTGATTATTTAGTTGACAGCCTAATTTAATATGTTGTAATATAAGGGAAGAGTAGCAGAGTTGTCAAATAAATCCTTGCATTTCAAGGATTGGAATGAGAAATCTGCATGCTTTCTTCCAGTTTTACAGATAATGTTATTCCTTGTCACAAGATGCGCCCTTCCATTTTTTGCAAAAGATAAGGCCCCTGTATTTCCTCCTTGCAACCCAGCTGAGAACAGGCAATAATGGCTATTTGTCCAAGATCTCCACATATCAAAGCCACTGAGAAGAGTAGTGCTTGCTGTGATGCCAGTCAACTTCAGAGCATACACTCAGCAGGGCCAAATGACCCAAAGAAACACTGCACTCAAGCACATGTAGTGCAGGTTTAAGCTAAACATCAGTGATGTTTAGAATACTCTCCTCTAGTCCCAGCTCCCTCAGAAACACAAACAGGTAATCCACAATAAGTACATTTATTCCCTATCTTGTGGACAGCACATTCTGGATTCAGGAAATGCTCAAATCACTACTTATCTCTACCAGCTTAGATCTAGAAATACAAACATATCACTGAAATGTAAAATTTCAGAGCACGGGAACAGCAGCCTGTGCCACATGATCTCCACTGAGATTGCTGTAGAGTGCATAAAAGCCAAATTTAAAGTAATGCTAGAAAGAAATAATTTTAAACAGTGCAACCATCATTTCATCTCACTGATGTGATTCAGAAAAGGCTTTTCAGGAGGGAAGGACAATTCTGAAATTTTTGAAGGTTCTTTTTAAAAGCTTTTAAATGATTATCCAAAATATTCCACTGCTATAAAAAGCACTCTGGAGTAATTTTTTTGTCTCTCAAAAACACCCATCCCCATTTGGACTACTCAGAAATACCTTTCCAACATAGTACTTCAATTCCACTCTTAGGTAACTCATGGGAATGCAGACATAGAATCATAGAATCATAGAATAGTTAGGGTTTGAAAGGACCTTAGGATCATCTAGTTGCAACCGCACTGACATGGGCAGCGACACCTGCCACTAAACCATACCATCCAAGGTTATGTTCAACCCAGTCTTGAAAACCGCCAGTGATGGAGCATTCACAACTTCCCTGGGAAACCCATTCCTGTGCCTCACCACACTTGCAGTAAAGAACTTCTTCCCCATATCCAATCTAAACTTCCCCTATTTAAGTCTGAACCCATTACCTCTTGTCCTCTCACTACAGCCCCTAATGAAGAGTCCCTCCCCAGCATCCCCATAGGCCCCCTTGAGATACTGGAAGGCTGCTATGAGGTCTCCAAGCAGCTTTCTCTTCTCCACGCTGAAAGCCACAACTTTCTCAGCCTATCTTCATACGGGAGATGCTCCAGTCCCCTGATCATTCTCGCGGCCCTCCTCTGGACTTGTTCCAACAATTTCATGTCCTTTTTATGTTGAGGACACCAGAACTGCACACAGTACTCCAAGTGAGGTCTCATGAGAGCAGAGGAGAGGAGCAGGATCACCTCCTTCAACCTGCTGGTCACGCTCCTCTTCGTGCAGCCCAGGACAAGGTTGGTACTCTGGGCTGCGAGCGCACACTGCCAGCTTATATTCATTTTTTCATTGACCAACACCCCCAAGTCCTTCTCCACAGGGCTGCTCTGAACCTCTTCCCTGCCCAACCTGTAGCTGTGCCTGGCATTGCTTTGACCCAAGTGTAGGACCTTGCACTTGTCATGGCTAAACTTTATCAGGTTGGCATCAACCCACCTCACAAGCGTATGAAGGTCCCTCTGGATGGCATTCCTTCCCTCCAACATATCAACTGAGCCACACAGCTTGGTGTCATCGGCAAACTTGCTGAGGGCGCACTCAATCCCACTGTCCATGTCACTGACAAAGATGTTGAACAAGACCGGTCCCAACACCGATTCCTGGGGGACACCACTTGTTACCCGTCTCCAGCTGGACATTGAGATTTGCATGTGGCCATCCAACCAGTTCTTTATCCACTGAGTGGTCCACCTATCAAATTGATGTCTCTCCAACTTAGAGAGAAGGATGTTATGTGAGACAGTGTGAAATGTTTTGCACAAGTCCAGGTAGATGACATCAACTGCTCTACCCCTGTCCATCAGTTCTGTAGCTCCTTCATAGAAGGCCACCAGATTGGCCAGGCAGGATTTCCTCTTAGTGAAGCCATGCTGGCTGTCCCCAACCACCTTGTTGTTTTTCATATGCCTCAGCATGCCTTCCAGAAGAATCCGCTCCAAGATTTTGACAGGCACAGAGGCAAGGCTGACTGGTCTGCTGTTCCTCGGCTCACCCATTTTTTCCCTTCTTAAAAATGGGGGTTATATTTCCCTTTTTCCAGTCGTCAGGAACTTCACCTGACTGCCATGATTTTTCAAATATGATGGACAGTAGCTTAGCAACTTCATTTGTCAGCTCCTTCAGGACCCGCGCATGGATTTCATCAGGTCCCATGGACTTATGTACGTTTACGTTCTTAAGATGATCTCAAACCAGACCCTCTCCTACAGTGGGCCCAAGGTCTTCATTCTCACTGTCCCTGCATCTGCCTTCCAAGACTTGGGTGGTGTAGTCAGAGCATTTGCCGGTGAAGACTGAGGCAAAGAAGTCATTAAGAACTTCAGCCTTCTCCAAATCGAGGGTAGCCAGTTCTCCCGATAGCTTCTGGAGAGGGCCCATGTTGTCCCTAACTTGTCTTTTATTCACAATGTACCTATAAAATTCCTTCCTGTTATCCTTAACGTCCCTAGCCATGTTTAATTCTAAGTGAGCCTTAGCTTTCCTATCCTGGTCCCTAGCTTCCGAGACAACATCCCTGTATTCTTCCCAGGCCGCCTGACCTTGCTTCCACCTTTTATAAGCCTCTTGTTTCCTTCGAATTTTGCTCAGCAACTCCTTATCCATCCAAGGAGGTCTCCTGGCCCTCCTGCTAATCTTCCTTCTAGTTGGGTTGTATCGCTCCTGAGCTTGCAGCAGGTGATCCTTGAATATCAACCAACAGTCTTGGGCCCCCCTGCCCTCTAGGGCTGTGTCCCATGGAACCTTACTAAGCAAGTTCCTGAAGAGGCCAAAGTCTGCTCTCTTGAAGTCCAGGGCAGTGAGCTTGCTGAACGCTCTTCTCACTGTCCTGAGGATCTCGAACTTGGCTATCTCATGATCGCTGCAACCAAGGCTGCCCTGGAGCGTCACATTCCCAACCATCCCTTCCCTGTTGGTGAGGACGAGGTCAAGCATGGCACCTCTCCTTGTCGGCTCCTTAATTACTTGCAGAAGGAAGTTGTCTTCCACGCAATCGAGGAACCTTCGGGATTGCTTGTGCCAGGCCGTACCATCCCTCCAACAGATATCAGGGTGGTTGAAGTCTCCCATGAGAACAAGGGCCTGCGAGCATGAGGGTGCTCCTATCTGCCTATGGAGCGCTTCGTCCAGCAAGTCCCCTTGGTCAGGCGGTCTGTAACAGATCCCCATAATAATGTCACCATCGCTGTTCTCCCATGCTTCCTGGGTTAGAGGCCTCTTTTCCTGCATGGGCAACAGTAGATGCTTGAGGACCCTGCACAGTCTGGTACTGGAGCAAGCAGTGCTGCTTCCCCTCAGCTTCCCTGACACCTTTCAGCCTAGTAACAGCTTCCTGCAGCTCAGCCACCTGCTGCAGGAGGACCTCCACCAGGGAGCGCCGAGTGCAGCCCTGCCCATTGTGCACCCTCCTCTCAGGAGAGCAGTGCAGGCACTCTCTACACCCCGTGCTCTGCACTGTAGCCTCCCTTCTCTTCGGCTCTGTCTGGGTGCCTACACTGGCCACTGCTGGGGCAGCCAGAGCAGAGCTCCCAGGCTGAGCCCTGGTGATATGAGAGCGTGCTCACCATCCTGCTCGCCTGCCCGCACAAACTGCTTCGAACCCGCCCTGTTCGCCATGGTCCTGGTCGCTCGCACTCCCTGGGGCAGGTTTTTACCCAGTCAGGGTGGTGCTGCTCCTGGCGCCGCCTCCTGTGAGTCAGCTGCCCGCACCCGCTGAGCTGCTGGCTCCTGGGCAGGCCATGAAAATCTTAATTTGCAGACCAAAATTTAATTGTTTCAGGTTTTTGAAACAAGTAAGAAATTCTGGATTGGTCTATCTAAAAATATTACTAAAGGATGCAGCAGTTCGATATTGAGAAAAACATTTCTTAGTCAGCTGGTCAGAGTAACAAGACTCAGTGGAAGGTTCTTGTTCACTTCAGTAGAAGCTGAACAACGTCACAACTGTGTTAAAAGAGACTGTAATCAAATGACAGAAACATGAAATCTGGTATTTTCTATTAATGCTTTCTTCAGTTAGAATGTATTCTGTTAACTTGGCTCATTTACTGTATTGTCTGCTTTAATGCAAATAGCAAAGGCAGCTATCCTCGTCTCACAGCACAAGCACGAGTTTTAAGGTAAGGTTCCTGTTATATTGCATTTTCTGTGTGGCCCTACACAAGTCCTTGAACTTTATGGTTTCAGTTCTTTAATTTGTGGAAAGTGCTTAACAGCACATTGTTACAACATAGGGGTGTTGTGTGGGTTACATTTAAAAAAACCTAGGTGTTCAGCTGCTCCAGTAATGGAAACTAACAGTGTACATTAAAAGTGACAGAAGTATAGCACATCCCTGTCAGTTCTCTTAGACTCTTGATGGACCCAATCTCTCAAAAAATGTCTTGCACTATCTTGAAATCCTAGAGTCTCTAATGTCTAGCTATTAATTAAACTATTAGTGTGTTCTTTCTCTGCTCCACTATGGAGGTAAATAGCCAGGATAATGCTTGAGGAACCTCTGGTAAATAACAGCAATTTTTTTTTTAAAACTTCCATTATGATTTCATATCTCACCATTCCAGGATCATTTTCTCCTTTTTTTCTTCTTTTCTATCTTTCCACTAACCTCAAACAATATAAGAGCAAATTGTCCATATTCTTTCTTTATTTGATGAGATAGACTTAAAAAATTACCTAGCTTGAATGTCACATTTTGATATTTTCTTCAGAGACTCTATAATTTAAACTAAGTTTGCCTTCTGTACTTTTTAGACAGACATCCATAAACACAATATGAGTTCCTAAAAAGGACAATATCTTGGCATGTAACATGCTCATTTAAATGAAGTTATGATTAAAAATCATTTATTACCCAGAACTCAACCATACCTTGAACAAACTATTCGCTTATACCATACCAAAAGGGGTTATAATTAAAAAAATAACTAGTTAGTATTCATCGTAGTAAATTAGATCTATCTTGTTGTCAGAAAACTTAGTTCAGGAGAGGACAGCTGGCAAGAGAGTTGATTTTTTTTGTTTCTGGCCACCGCATGTTAAATAAAAAGTATGGCATACAGCACATTGCACAAGAGCATCATCAGCAAAGTGCACAGAAATAAGTCAGGAATATTTTTTGAGAGAATTACACATAAAATAAGACAGGCACAGAGTAAAGGGTAATGAGAAATTGACCATTGTTCTGAAGTATCTGCTTGGGAACTATATAAATCCCCTTTATTGATCCATGTATTACAATGACAATTCCTACCCAAAAATTCAAGTTTTTATAGTTTCCTATAACTTCTTTAAGCTTACTGCATATTTTTACAAAAACAAGATCTGAATGTCCCTTTTTCTTAGCTCAAAGAATTAATCTTTCAGGGAACTAGATATTTTATTTCTAATCTTTGCCTTTTGTGGTTTTGGTTCCAATGCCTTTCTTTGCTCACGCTTAGTAGTATGTTCAGTATTACTGTGACAGAGAGCAAAGAAGTCATACCCTGGTCCCCTGATGTGACAGAATAACACTTTCTAATAAACCTGAACTCATTTAGGCTACATCAAATACACAGTCCCAGGAATGCATCTGAGGCTTAGTAACCCCCCTTCATATATAGTCTTTCTTTATACACTTATTTTCATGGAAAGACACTCCAGACTCACAGGCGGAAGGAAGGCACTGCAGATTTTGGACTCGTTTACAACTTGCATCATGAGGGGAGCCTGTCTCAGGAGGCCTCCTCCAAACTGATTTTTTCAATGATTCTGTGGAAAATACGAGAATGATCTCTAGCATCATGCTTCTGTGATATTCACTGCCTGCTGAACAGCTGTGCATTGTGGATGGTCATTCTCAGCTCAGTCAGTATTGTCCACAGTGTGTGTATCACACTGAAGGGTGCATTGGCAATCAAATTCAGGCTTGAACCTGTGACTTCAAGACAAACTTTGAGTTATCTAGGGTTTTTTTTATCAACACTGACATTATCAGGATCATTGTAGGCCTTTGTCTAGTACATGTATGAACTAATAGTGATGGGGTAATCCATCTGTTCTGAAAAATGGTCTCTAAAGAAAAAAATATTACCAGGTTCCTTTGTTGCTGTGAAATTCTACCAAATTGGAAGAAAATGATTTCTTTACCCAAAGTGCTGTTGCTCAGAAATTGATCAGTAAGGGTGGTTCACCTTTTGAAAGAGAAGATGACCTCACATAGCTTTGCTTTGGTGTGCAATAGGTGAAGGAGCTGTATAAATATCATCAAATCAAAGAGATGAAATACAGCAACATCAGAAAGAAATTCTGTAAGATGTTTGATTGTCTTTCACCTTTATGTGAAAGGCAACCTGAAACATGGAATTCTATTTAAGGCATAGTGAGATGATCAGACATATATTTTTGTTCAGGTCATGTGATTCTGATGATGATTAATTTCATAAAATTAAAAAATGAAGTTGCTTGTGTTGCAGATAAAAGCAGTGAAGAAACTAACCTGAGTAGATGTATAAGTTTTCTAATAGTCATCTCCCTAAAATGGAAATGCTTAAGAACTGTATGAGCTGGACCAGGAATCTTATTTATAAAGACTGAGTGTCTGGGTGCTAAATGTCTATGTTTGCAAAAATCTGTTTAAAAATTTTTATAATTTCCTTGTCATTCTCTCCCATATCCACACATTTACTCTGCCTCTTATTTATAATGTATTTGGGAGAAAGAAATTATGGGGTTTGTTTCTCATTTATACTGCTTCTTGCTCTGCTACTCACCCAAGAAATCACTACATTCCCAATCTGATTTGGGGTTTACTGTATATATACTAAAAACAATTAGACTCAGATTGTGACACGATTTGATTATAAATGACACCTTATATTTTAGCCGCTCATTCACTTTCCACTCTTGTACATTATTTGAATTTTCAGCAGCTGACTGGTACAATTTTGAACATTTTCAGCTTACACTGCACTACACAATTGTAAAGCCATTGGGTACAGTCATGAAAGTTACAGTGATGTATGAGACTGCCAACATAATGGCAATAGCCTGCAAGGTTGAAGCTTATTCTCCATGCTTGCATCCTCAGAGAAAATCGCAGCAGTGCCAAGGGCCATATTTTGTGGGTTTAAGTGTTAATTAAGTGGTGTATAGGTCTCATTCTGGTTCCCTGCACAGGGGAAGCTTTTACCCTTTGAGCTAGGTGAACTATTCACAGCTGTAATTTCTTTTCTTTCTTCAGTGTTACCCCTTTTTCATCATTAGCCCTTTACAACTTATAGAAACTTGTCTGTATGTTTTACATTACGCATCAAGTGCTATGGATAGAAACAACATTCTATAAGCACTTCCAAGTATTCATAATATGAATTTCAGGTTTCAAGGAAAAATATTTAGGTTCCTAGCAAAAATGTAAAAATGCTTGCTACACACTTACCTGATCAGGTATTAGGTTAGATTAGGATGTGTTGCATTACATCTGACATGGTACCTTGGTTTGCTTCCCACTGATCTCTTTGTTCTTCACCTTCCAACTAAAAGCAATAAGAAACTTCAGAGGCAAAGTAGCCCTTCTCAGTCTAAAGCACTCACATACGGTGAACCTGGTGCTTTCTAGGACTAAGCAGTTCATTACCCCTTTACTCGGTAGTGCATTCCTTACTCATGGAAATCTCTATAATAACTTATCACACTGTAGGGAGCCCTGCTACCCTTCTCCTCTACCTTAGGATACTATATAACAAAAGCGTTGTTTACTTCCCACTCAGTTTTTGTGGCTGGGTCCACTTTCTGAAATGCTGTATTCAGCCCACTGTTTTATATTCTTACCTGAAAACAAAAGAATTAGCATGAGGAAGCATTTATAAAGCTCCGTAAAAACTGGAGCACAACCTGTGTTTTCCCAACAACTTTTCTCACACCCTGTAAATCTCCTACTCACTCTGAAGTTCTTACATTTTTTACCTGCTGTGTGTTCCAACAATGGAACATATCCAAGATCTCTCTGAGGAGTAGAGCTCCCATAATTCCTTATTGAAAGCTGAACTGACATCAGGCCACCAAGTTTCATGATCCGTGGAAAAGCACCACTTCCAGAAGTCATGAGTGTTCTCTTAATAGAAATTACTTCCCTATGACTGACAGCATAGGTATTTGCTTCCAGAAAGTATTCTCAAAGCACAAAGAAAATATTACAGAAATAAAATGCTGTAGCCACTGCTCAATATTTAATGTGGAGAAACAATTGATTCCAGTTTGCAAGAGAGTTGTATGTATGTTGGTACTTATACCAGGTACTTATAATCAGGCTTGAATGATGCAGGAGGAACCCAAGAACTTTCAGCAGTGCAGATATGGCTGTCAGTGTAAAATGTAACTTTCTAGTAAAAAACTCATCTGAAATCTCATGAGTTCTGTTCTGCAATGTAAACATTTGATGTAGCATTTCTTGGGGGTAAATCCAGCCCCGTTTGCCATGCAAAGCTAGCTAGCAGACATTGATTCAGTGCAAATACCTTTCGGGATTCTTGAAATCCAGATGTGAGAAATGAAAAGGAAAATTAAACCAAGACTGAATAATTCTGAAAATTTAGCAAAATATATCTTTGTTATTTTCTTTTATTCTTTTAACTTTCTCTTTTTATTTTCAAATAGAAGTTGGTTTGTGATAACAAAACTCTTCACATCGTTATGTTCATGTGGCCATCATGATAACATAAAGGGAAGTAAATTCTCAAAATTAATAGATTCTGTTTGTGTCACACTAGGGATATAAAAACCCCCACTCACCTAACTCTTTCATGCATCTTTAAGTGATAAAATATATTCAGAAATAGAAACTGTGGAAAACCAAGAAAAGCATTTATTAAGCTTGTTCATTTCTTCCCTATCTGATGTTAGAACACTGCCTGAAATGAAAGGGGTCTACTAGAGTCTGAGTCAAAAGCTCTCAAGCAAACTCCCATGTGGAGAGCACCAGACACAATGCTAAATTTAATTAATTAGCTAATTAGTTAATTAATCAAGCCAAAAGCATTCATGAGGATGTGTCATGGTTTAAGCCTCTATAACTCATGCAGTTGCTCTCTCACTTCCCCCTCTTTCTTGCCCCCCACTCCGGGTTGGGGGGGGTGAGAATGGGGAGAAGAATCAAAAGAATGTAACTCCCACTGGTTGAGATAAGAACAGTCAAGTAATTAAGATATAAAACAAATCACTACTGCTACCACCAATAATAACAATGACAAGAGAAATACAAGGGAAGAGGATACAACTGCTCACCACCCGACGACGTAGCTGTGAACTAAAAAACTCTTCCGGGTTCCTGCCCCCAGTTTTTTTTTTTACATCCTGGGCATGACATACTGTGGTATGGAATACCTCTTTGGCTAGTCTGGGCCAGGTATCCTGTTCCTGCTTCCTCCCAGCTTCCCCTCCTCCCTGGCAAAGCATGAGACTCAGAAAGTCTTTGGTCAGACCAAAACATTCTAAGCCATAACTATAAACCTTGGTGTTATCAGCGCTGTTCCCAGGCTGAAAGTCGAAAACACAGCATTGAACCAGCTACTATGAAGGCCTGCAGCGCCTGATCGGCGGAAGGCTTGGCGTCTAGAAGCTTCACCTCGGAGCAGCAACTGACACCAAGGGAGCCTCAAATCCTCAACAAGGCCTGCCCAGAAGCCTGCAGCTCAGCAGGCGCGAGCAGCTGACCCAGAGGGGGCGGCACCAGGAGGAGCGGCGGCAGACCTGACTGGTTAAAAACCTGCCCCAGGGAGCGCGAGCGACCCAGAGCATGGCAAACAGGGCGGGCTCGAAGAAGTTTGCACGGCAGTTCGCGTGGGCAGGTGAGCGAGGTGGTGGGTGGGATGGTGAGCACACACCATATGAGCAAGGCTCAGTCTGGGAGCTCTGCTCTGGCTGCCCCAACAGTGGCCAGTGTGGGCACCCAGACAGAGCCGATGGGAAGGGAGGCTGCAGTGCAGAGCTCGGGGTGTAGAGAGCACCTGCACTGCTGTTCTGAGAGGAGGGTGCACAGTGAACAGGACTCCAGTTTGTGCTCCCTGGTGGAGGTCCTCCCGCAGCAGGTGGCTGAGCTGCAGGAAGCTGTTAGCAGGCTGAAAGCTGTCAGAGAAGCTGAGGGGAAGCAGCACTGCTTGCTCCAGTACCAGACTGTGCAGGGGCCTCAAGCATCTACTGTTGCTCATGTAGGAAAGGAGACCTCTAACCCAGGAACCTGGGAAACGGTAACAGAAAAAAACAACAAAAAAAGGTGGAAGAGGGCAATTAAAAGCAAGGGGCTTCCTCCTACATCTGTTGTCCCCACCCAGAGCCGTTTTGCTGTCCTGCAGGGGGCTGTGAGCAACAGCGCCCCCACCGGGCGCAACCAGCTAGTGCACTGGTAAAGAAGATCACTACTGGTGCTGCCAGGAAAAAGCTGTGGGCCACAGTAGTAGGGGACTCTACGCTGAAAGGAACAGAGGCACCCATTTGTCAACCTGACCCAGGCTCAAGGGAGGTGTGCTGCCTACCAAGGGCTCGGATCAGGGATGTTGCCGAGAAGCTTCCTGCTCTAGTCGGTCTCCCTGACTATTATCCACTTCTACTGATCCATGTGGGTGCTACTG
This sequence comes from Amazona ochrocephala, assembly GCA_039720435.1. Classification (NCBI taxonomy): domain Eukaryota; kingdom Metazoa; phylum Chordata; class Aves; order Psittaciformes; family Psittacidae; genus Amazona; species Amazona ochrocephala. The sequence goes on from CM077909.1 coordinate 11,651,885, forward strand.
ATATCGATAGCAGTAGCCTGGAGACCATAAAGAAGGACTACAGAGCTCTGGGAGAGGTGCCTAGGGGATCTGGAGAGCAGATATTCTTTTCGTCAATTCTCCAGGATACAGGGCAGGACCTTGAAAAGGCTAGGAGGATTGGCCAGGTTAATAAATGGTTAGAACAGTGGTGCTATACTCAGGGGTTTGGGTACCTTGAACATGGGACTCAGTTTAGTAGGCCAGGACTACTGGGGGTTAGTGGAACTGGTCTGACAAAGAAAAGGAAGAGTGGATTTGGTAGGAGGCTTGCCAGGCTGGTCAAGGATGCTTTAAACTAGATGTGTTGGGGGAGGGGGCATCATTCCATCCCAACACACCCAATCACTTGCCAGCACCTATAGTAGAAGTTCGGAGCAATGTAGAGATATTCCAGCTGCTCCAGTCAATGAGCCGGCTTCAATTGGATCTCGGCTCAAATGCTTCTGTACAAATTCCTGTAGCATGGAGAACAAACAAGAGAAATTAGAGACACGTGCACGTGTATGGGGGCATGATATCATAGGCATCACAGAAACATGATGGGATGACTCCTATGACTGGTGTGTTGGAATGGAAGATTACAGGCTCTTTAGGAAAGACAGGCCCAGCAGGCTGGGAGAGGGAGTTGCTATTTATGTTAGGGATAGGCTGGAGAGTATGGAACTCTGTCTGGGGGCAGGTGAGCAGTCAACAGAGGGTTTGTGGCTCAGGGTAAAAGGGAGAACAGAGATGGGTGACATTATTGTGGGGATCTGTTACAGACCGCCTGACCAAGGGGACTTGCTGGATGAAGTGCAGTATAGACAGACAGGAACAGCCTCACGCTCGCAGGCCCTTGTTCTCATGGGAGACTTCAACCACCCTGATATCTGTTGGAGGGATGGTATGGCCTGGCACAAGCAATCCCGAAGGTTCCTTGATTGTGTGGAAGACAACTTCCTTCTGCAAGTAATTAAGGAGCCGACAAGGAGAGGTGCCATGCTTGACCTCGTCCTCACCAACAGGGAAGGGATGGTTGGGAATGTGACGCTCCAGGGCAGCCTTGATTGCAGAGATCATGAGATAGCTAAGTTCGAGATCCTCAGGACAATGAGAAAAGCATGCAGCAAGCTCACTGCCCTGGACTTCAAGAGAGCAGACATTAGCCTCTTCAGGAACCTGCTTAGTAAGATTCCATGGGATACAGCCCTAGAGGGCAGGGGGGCCAAAGGCTGTTGGTTGGTATTCAAGGATCACCTGCTGCAAGCTCAGGGGCGATGCATCCCTACTAGAAGGAAGTGCTGCAGGAGAACCAGGAGACTTCCTTGGATGTATAAGGAGCTGCTGAGCAAAATTCGAAGGAAAAAAGAGGCTTATAAAAGGTGGAAGCAAGGTCAGGCGGCCTGGGAAGAATACAGGGATGTTGTCTGGGAAGCTAGGGACCAGGTTAGGAAAGCTAAAGACCAGTTAGAATTAAACTTGGCTAGGGATGTTAAGGATAACAGGAAGGGATTTTATAGGTACATTGTGAATAAAAGACAGTCTAGGGACAATGTGGGCCCTCTCCAGAAGCTATCGGGAGAACTGGCTACCCTGGGTTCAAGAAAGGCTGAGGTTCTTAATTACTTCTTTGCCTCAGTCTTTACCGGCAAATGCTCTGACCTCCCACCCAAGTCTTGGAAGGCAGATGCAGGGACAGTGAGAATGAAGACCTTGGGCCCACTGTAGGAGAGGGTCTGGTTTGAGATCATCTTAAGAACGTAAACGTACATAAGTCCATGGGACCTGATGAAATCCATGCGCGGGTCCTGAAGGAGCTGACAAATGAAGTTGCTAAGCTACTGTCCATCATATTTGAAAAATCATGGCAGCCAGGTGAAGTTCCTGACGACTGGAAAAAGGGAAATATAACCCCCATTTTTAAGAAGGGAAAAAATGGGTGAGCCGAGGAACAGCAGACCAGTCAGCCTTGCCTCTGTGCCTGTCAAAATCTTGGAGCGGATTCTTCTGGAAGGCATGCTGAGGCATATGAAAAACAACAAGGTGGTTGGGGACAGCCAGCATGGCTTCACTAAGGGGAAATCCTGCCTGGCCAATCTGGTGGCCTTCTATGAAGGAGCTACAGAACTGATGGACAGGGGTAGAGCAGTTGATGTCATCTACCTGGACTTGTGCAAAACATTTCACACTGTCTCACATAACATCCTTCTCTCTAAGTTGGAGAGACATCAATTTGATAGGTGGACCACTCAGTGGATAAAGAACTAGCTGGGTGACTGCACACAAAGAGTTGTGCTCAGTGGCTCTATGTCCAGCTGGAAACCAGTAACGAGTGGTGTCCCCCAGGGATCAGTGTTGGGACCGGCCTTGTTCAACATCTTTGTGGGTGACATGGATAGTGGGATTGAGTGCGTCCTCAGCAAGTTTACCAATGACACCAAGCTATGTGGTTCAGTTGATACATTGGAGGGAAGGAATGCCATCCAGAGGGACCTTGACACGCTTGTGAGGTGGGCTGATGCCAACCTGATGAAGTTTAATCATGCCATGTACAAGGTCCTACAACTGGGTCGGAGCAATGCCAGGCACATCTACAGGTTGGGCGGGGAGGAGGTTCAGAGCAGCCCTGCGGAGAAGGACTTGGGGGTGTTGGTCAATGAAAAAACGAACATTTGCCGGCAGTGTGCACTTACAGCCCAGAAAGCCAACTGTATGCTGGGCTGCATCAAAAGGAGCGTGACCAGCAGGTCGATGGGGGTGATCCTGCCCCTCTACTCTGCTCACCTGAGACCTCACTTGGAGTATTGTTTGCAGTTCTGGTGTCCTCAACATGAAGAGGACATGGAACTGTTGGAACAAGTGCAGAGGAGGGACATGAGGACAATCAGGGGACTGGAGCACCTCTTGCATGAAGATAGGCTGTGAAAGTTGTGGCTGTTCAGCGTGGAGAAGAGAAGGCTTCGTGGAGACCTATAAGGATGCTGAGGAGGGACTCTTCATTAGGGAGTGTAGTGATAGGACAAGGTGTAATGGGTTCAAACTTAAACAGGGGAAGTTTAGATTGGATATGAGGAAGAAATTCTTTCCTGTGAGGGTGGTGAGGCACAGGAATGGGTTGCCCAGGGAAGTTGCGAATGCTTCATCCCTGGCGGTGTTCAAGGCTGGGTTGGACATAGCCTTGGATGGCATGGTTTAGTGGGATGTGTCCCTGGGCATGCCAGTGGAGTTGGAACTAGATGATCTTCAGGTCCTTTCCAACCCTAACTATTCTGTGATTCTATGAATCCATGACAGTATCCACTCCTTATTCCATACCATTCACGTCATGCTCAGATCCCATATTTTCAATTTACCATCACATATGTGTATATATCACACATGTATATATATATATGCATATATATATGCATATATATATATGCATATATATATATATATATATATATATACAGCCACACACGCACACAGAGGGAGAGAGATCATCCCTCAGTGCATGGAACTATCCCTAAAAAGCTGCTGAGTCCATTCGGTCTGCGACATCAAGCTATATGTCTTGTAACAGTCCTTCAGCTCAGGGGAGGCCGTGTGCAGTGTTGGATCGTTGCCTGCTGATGCTGATCGTTCCTTTACTGCAGAACTCATCCGGTTTCATTAAAGTTCATTCTTTGTTGGGATGACAGTCAGAGAGCCAGTCGCTGATGACTTGAAGACATCTTGTTGGTGGTCTATAAAAATATTACATAGCAGGCAACAGCATACAATTCAGTTCATTGGCTGTTTTCCCTCTAAAATCAAATCCCGTTGAGGTACGCATCGGACTTCCCCATATTCCCGCATTACCCAACAAGTATTCCAGGTGCCTGAGCAAAAGTAATCCCAAGACTGTGTTTGCCTTTACCTGAAGCAGGAATAACCCAGATTGTCTTCCCCAGCAAATTTTTTATATGCACCACAGGAACTTTGTCCCCCTCCACAGTATGGAGAAGTTCTGACTGGGCTGGACCAGCCCTATTGGCAGATCCTCTGGTGTTGACCAACTACGTGGCTTTTGGTAAATATGTATCCCAATGTTTGAAAGTCCCGCACCCATTGCTCTCAACGTAGTTTTTAATAGATCATTGTACCGTTCGATTATCCCAGAGGCTGGTGCATGGTAGGAGATGTGATATACCCACTCATTGCCTTGCTCTTTGACCCAAGTGTCTCTAAGTTTGTTCCAAAAATGAGTCCCATTGTTTGACTCAATTCTCTCTGGGGTGCTGTGTCGCCACAAAATTTGTTTCTCAAGACCCAGGATAGTGTTCCATTCAGAAGTGTGGGGCACAGCATATGTTTCCAGCCATGTGGTGGTTGCTTCCACCATGGTAAGCACATGGCACTTGCCTTGGCGGGTTGGTGGGAGTCTGTTATAATCAATCTGCCAGGCCTCCCCATATTTGTACTTCAGCCATCGTCCTCCATACCAAAGAGGCTTTAACTGTTTAGCTTGCTTAGTTGCAGCACACGTTTCACAGTCATGAATAACCTAGGCAATAGTGTCCATTGTTAAGTCTACCCCTCGATCACGAGCCCATCTGTATGTTGCATCTCTGCCTTGATGGCCTGAAGTGTCATGGGCTCACTGGGCCAAAAATAATTCATCCTTATGTTGCCAATCTAAGTCCATCTGAGCCACTTCAATCTTAGCAGCTTTATCCACTTGCTAGTTGTTCTGGTGTTCCTCAGCGGCCTGACTCTTGGGTACATGAGCATCTATGTGGCGTACCTTGACCACCAGGTTTTGCTCCCAGGCAGCAATATCTTGCCACAGTGCAGCAGCCCATATGGGTTTACCTCTGCGTTGACAGTTGCTCTGCTTCCATTGCTGCAAACACCCCCACAGGGCATTCGCCACCATCCGTGAGCCAGTGTAGAGATAAAGTACTGGCCAATTTTCTCGTTCAGCAATTTCCAAGGCCAGCTAGATGACTTTCACCTCTGTCGTGGTTTAAGCCTCTATAACTCACGCAGTCGCTCTCTCACTCACTCTCAATCTTTCTTCCCGCAGTCCCGGGGGGATGGGGAGGAGAATCAAAACAATGCAACTCTCACAGGTTGAGACAAGAACAGTTTAATAACTAAGGTATAACACAGGCAACTACTGCTACCAACAATAATAATAATGGCAAGAGAAAATACAAGGGAAAATAATACAATTGCTCACCACCAGATACCAAGCCCGACCATGCAGTGCACCCTCTCCCTCCCCCCCCTTTCGGGTCTCTGCCCTCTTTTTTTTCATTCTGGGCATGGCATGCTGTGGTATGGAATAACCTGTTTGGTCAGTTTGGCTCAGGTGTCCTGTCTCTGCTTCCTCCCAGCTTCCCCTCCTCCCTGGCAGAGCATGAGACTCAGAAAGTCCTTGGTCAGACCAAAACATTCTAAGCCATAACTATAAACATCGGTGTTATCAGTGCTGTTCCCAGGCTGAAAGTCAAAAACACAGCCCTGCACCAACTACTACAAAGGAGAAAAATGACTGCTACTGCTGAACCCATGACAACCTCAGCGAGCTGACTCGATTCACCCTCTCCTTCAGCAGTTTCTGCAACTTGTTGTCGAGGACTACATACAGCTGCCTTCCATCTACGATACTTTCCCACAATGCGACACGACCCATCAGTAAACAGGACATAATGCTTTTCACTTTCTGACAGTTCATTGAATGGTGGGGCCTCTTCAGCACGCATCACCTCCTCCTCCTCTGGTGACATTCCAATATCTTTTCCCTCTGGCCAGTCCATGGTGACTTCTAGAATTCCTGGACGACTGGGATTTTCCATTCGAGCTCATTGTGTAATTAGTGCAGCCCACTTGCTCCAGGTAACATCAGTTGCATGATGTGTAGAGGAAACTCTGCCTTTGAACATCCATCCTAGCACGGGCAACCGGGGTGCTAGGAGAACCTGTGCTTCAGTGCCAATCACTTCCAAAGCAGCTTGAACCCCTTCATAGGCTGCCAGTATCTCTTTTTCAGTTGGGGTATAGCTAGCCTCAGATCCTCTGTATCCCCGACTCTAAGAGCCGAGGGGTCGTCTTCGAGTCTCCCCTGGAGCTTTCTGCCAGAGGCTCCAGGTAGGACCATTCTCCCCGGCTGCGGTGTACAGTACATTTTTTACATCTGGCCCGGTCCGAACTGGTCCAAGGGCTCCTGCATGAACTATCTCTCGTTTAATTTGCTCAAAGGCTAGTTGTTGCTCAGGGCCCCATTTAAAATCATTCTTCTTCCGGGTCACATGATAGAGAGGGCTTACAATCAAACTGTAATTTGGGATGTGCATCCTCCAGAACCGCACAGCACCCAAGAAAGCTTGTGTTTCTTTCTTATTAGCTGGTGGAGACATTGCTGTTATCTTGTTGATCACACTTGTGAGAATCTGGCTACATCCATCTTGCCATTTTATTCACCAAAATTGAATCTCCTGTGCAGGTCCCTTGACCTTTCTCCGTTTTATGGCAAAACCTTCTTTCAGCAGGATTTGGATCATTTTCCTCCCTTTCTCAAAGACTTCTTCTGCTGTATAACCCCACACAATAATGTCATCAATGAACTGCGTGTGTTCTGGAGCTTGCCCCTCTTCCCGTGCAGTCTGGATTAGTCCATGGCAGATGTTAGGACTGTGTTTCCTCCCCCTGGGGCAGTCGGTTCCAAGTGTACTGGACGCCCCTCCAAGTAAAAGCGAACTGTGGCCTGCACTCTGCTGCCAGAAGAATTGAGAAAAATGCATTTGCAATATCAATTGTGGCATACCACTTGGCTGCCTTTGACTCCAGTTCATACTGAAGTTCTAGCATGTCCGATACGGCAGCACTCAAGAGTGGTGTAACTTCGTTCAGGCCACAGTAGTCTACCGTTAGTCTCCACTCTCTGTTAGACTTTCGCACTGGCCATATGGGGCTATTAAAGGGTGAGAGGGTCCTATTGATCACTCCTTGACTCTCCAATCTATGGATCAGCTTATGGATAGGAATCAGGGAGTCTCGGTTGGTGCGATATTGCTGCCAGTGCACTGTTGTGGTCGCGATTGGCACTCGCTGTTCTTCGACCTTCAGCAACCCGACAACAGAAGGATCCTCTGAGAGATCAGGCAAGGTGGACAGCTGCTGGATTTCCTCTGTCTCCAAAGCAGCAATACCAAAAGCCCATCGGTACCCTTTTGGGTCTTTGAAGTACCCTCTCCTGAGATAATCTATGCCAAGGATTCATGGAGCCTTTGGACCAGTCACAATGGGGTGTTTTTGCCATTCCCTCCCAGTCAGGCTGATTTCAGCCTCCAGTACAGTCAACTCTTGGGATCCTCCTGTAACTCCAGAAATAGAAATGGGTTCCACCCGCTGAAAGCTTGATGGCATCAGGGTACACTGTGCACTGGTATCTACTAGAGCCTTATAGTTCTGTGTGACTGATGTGCCAGGCCATTTGATCCACACAGTCCAGTAAATCCGATTGTCCCCTACCTCCACCTGGCTGGAGGCAGGGTTCCTCTAATAGTCATCACATTGGTCACTCACGTCTTGTTGACAGGAATTATTCCTTATCACAGGAGCTGAAGTAAAATCCGCTCTTCTACTCCATCTGGGAATCTGCTCACCAGAGACTGAAGCTGCAGCCTTCATGGAGTGATCAGCCTTGACTTTTGTTCTCCTCTGCAGTTCTTGCACCCATTCCTCCAAAACTGAAGTAGGCTTTCCATCCCACTTCGTCATATCTTCTCTGTGATCCCACAGGTAAAACCATAAGGTGGCCCGTGGTGTACACCTTCTATATCTTCTCTCTTGAACAGTAGGGCGCCTTTTGTTAATAGCTGAGACGTGTGTTGGTACACGTGAGGAGATGGATAGATTGTCTCTCTATCGTTTGAGGTCCTGGGACAGTTTTTCCACAACTGAGATGATGGAAGGGGTGAGACTGCCTTCGAACTCTGGGAGTTTATGAATCATTTCATCCACTGTTGGTGGTATTATGTCATTCCAGATTACTGTTGCCAATGAGTGGGCATATGATGGGGGTGCATTCCGTGTAAATTTCCGCCACATGGGTCTTGTACATTCGACTTCATCTGGATCTATGGGTATATCCCTGTTATTCGGCTTGATATTATAGATCATCTCTACAATGGCTGATTCCCTCAGAGACTGGATGCCCTTTCCTAAAGTAGACCACTTGGCCGAATGACTCATAACATCATCCTTATATGGAAACCTATCTTTCATAGCTGCCAAGAGCCGCCTCCAAAGGCTGAGGGACCGTTTCTCTCTTGCAATTGTTTTGTCAATTCCCCCTTCCCTAGCAAGTGATCCCAGCTGTTTGGTTTCACTACCTTCTAGTTCATGACCATCAGCCCCATCGTCCCAGCATCGGAGCAGCCAGGTGATGATGTGCTTCCCTGGCTGACGGGTAAAATCTTTTCACATATTCCGTAGCTCAGTTGAGATCCGAGATCAGGAAGTCGCCTCTTCTTTGTCATGTGATGATGACTCCTGGTCAGATGCTGTCCCAGGTGGTGAGTACGTTGTTTCTTCATCTTGCTTTATCTTTCTTGCCTCTTTTTTGCTTTTCCTCTTGCGTACAGGGGCAACCGGTATTGGTACGAGTTGGTCCTCTGGTTTAGCTGTGGTGATTATCACTGTGGTTTGGGTAGCTGCTGTACTTGTCACTGGGGTTTGAGTAGTGGCTTTACTTGTTGCTGGTGGTGTTGTAGCTGCTGTACTTGGAGCTGGAGTAGCTGCGCTGCCCATTACTGTTGAAGTTTGAGTAGTTACTGTGCTTGTCGCTGGTGGTGGTGTAGCTGCTGTGCTTGGAGTTGGAGTAGCTGTGCTGTCTGTTATGGTTGAAGTTTGAGTAGCTGCTGTACTTGTCCCTGGGGGTGGTGTAGCTGCTGTACTTGGAGCTGGAGTAGCTGCGCTGTCCATTACTGTTGAAGTTTGAGTAGTGGCTGTACTTGTCCCTGGGGGTGGTGTAGCCGCTGTGCTTGGAGCTGGAGTAGCTGTGCTGTCCATTACTCTGCCCTCAGATCCAGGGACATTTTTTTCCTTTTGGAGGTGCTGGATGGTGTTGAACAGGGCTGTGTAAGCATAGGCCAAGCCCCAGCACGTTGCCATGATTTGTCCATCTCTGGTGTGACCAGAACGACAACACACCTCCTTCAAGTGTTTTACTAATTTTTCTGGATTTTGCATTTGTTCATTGGTGAAGTTCCAAAGCCCAGGATACATGTCTAGATACTTGCCCATACTATCCCACACACCTTGGCACTCATGACTATCCAGCCTCGGGGAAAATCTCTTGGACCTCCTATATTGTCATTTAACCCTAGGCAAGGCCCAAACCTGACTCCGCATAACTCTCAGGACCAGACGAAATGGTTGTGAGTAAAGCACACTCGATATGCGCGCCAATATGGCGATCCCCATCACAACCATCAGGCAGGTCTCAAGGGTATCTAAAGGCCATTCAAAACCTTCAAAATTCTCAAATGATGATGTAAACGGTGTGGTGGGGGGGCTGGGAGCATAAAAGAATGTCTCCTTCACTGGTTGACCACCCGAGGAGGTGAAAAAAGATGTGTAATTGCTAAACACTTCTATTATATACCTCTCAAAGTATAGAGTTGGTGACCATATTGGGAACAAAAGCCAGGTCAGTTTCATGATCACTGAGTCTATTGTATTAAAAATCAGTGCAATAAAGTACAATGTAACAAGAACCTTAACCCAAAACCCATGTCTGAAAAATGTTAAGATAAGAAATACCGGCTGTAAGTAAAGTATCAGACGTTGAACCTGTGAGAACCAGAGCAACAACTTTGAGAGCCAATAAATCAGCATTGTGCTGAGTGGCTGTCAATCCTGCTGTTATCCCAACCCTTAGTGCCCCACGTTGGGCGACAAAAAGAACTGTCGTGGTTTAAGCCTCTATAACTCATGCAGTTGCTCTCTCACTTCCCCCTCTTTCTTCCCCCCACTCCGGGGGGGGGGGGGGGGGGGATGGGGAGAAGAATCAAAAGAATGTAACTCCCATGGGTTGAGACAAGAACAGTCCAGTAACTAAGGTATAACACAAACCACTGCTGCTACCACCAATAATAATAATGACAAGAGAAATACAAGGGAAGAGGATACAACTGCTCACTGTCTGATGACCGAGCTGTGAACTAAAAAATTCTTCAGGGTTCCTGCCCCCAGTTTTTTTTTACATCCTGGGCATGACGTACTGTGGTATGGAATACCTCTTTGGCTAGTCTGGGTCAGGTATCCTGTTCCTGCTTCCTCCCAGCTTCCCCTCCTCCCTGGCAAAGCATGAGACTCAGAAAGTCCTTGGTCAGACCGAAACATTCTAAGCCGTAACTATAAACCTTGGTGTTATCAGCGCTGTTCCCAGGCCGAAAGTCGAAAACACAGCCCTGCACCAGCTACTATGAAGGAGAAAAATGACTGCTGGTGCTGAACCCATGACAGAATGACGCAGAAAGAAGAGAGTAATGCAGTCTTCTGCTCTCATCAGGTATTAGACTGGTTTTATACAATCGTGGGCTGAAAAATTCATGATTGTTTTGTAAAATATAAAAAAGAACTAGCAGACATTATGACAGTCTAAATAAATCCCCTTTATCATCAGCTGAAACTTTTATTTAAGGAAGAAATATTATACACAATAAAATAAACAGCTGCTGTTTCATGTGAAATAAGAGGGTTGGAAAATATCCGTTAAAAGCCTACAGCATTTGCTGATTCATACTTGACCTTTTTCTGCAAGGATTAATTGTATCTCCTGCTCTGTTTTGCAGTGACATTTTACCTAACATTACCCTGCCTTTATTTTGTATAACAGGTTATCCTGGGTTAGTACAGCTTGAAAGAGTTAAGACCTGAAACGCAGGAATTGAAAGGAAGCCAGTGCTGACTGGAAGATTGTAAAAGCTGTCTTAATACAAAGACTATAAAGCTACATCTACCCTTCTGTAGCTGACAAGCTCTTGGCCACCTTCACCACTTTGCCATGTAATTTACCTGGCAGGAGGCTGGGATAGCCCCCCTGCCTTGGATAACCTACAAAATAATCGTTCTTGATAGTTGCAACAAGACCCCTTGGTTGTGTGAAGGAGGAAGGTCATTTATATTGCCAAAATAATCGGTTCTTTACCTCTAATCAGCTGTTAAATAGCTTGAATCTCACAGCTGAGACACCGGACGAGGACCTTGAATTAAGCTCAGGATTCTAGTTGTGTGTGTGTTTTTGAATATAAAAACCTGTTCTTTCCTTGTAAATAGGTTAAGTCATGATATATTTTTTTGATAAATGTAGGAAACTTATTCCTCAAAGTCTAAAGAGACCGAGGTATTCACTTGCATGTAAAACTCACACCACCTGCATGTGATCACAGATACACAGTGTGCTTCAAAATGAGTCCAAAATTGATGACGTCTGTGGCTGCAAACGTGGCAGTGTTGGAGTTTATTTTAAAGGTGTTTCAACTGTGTTTTCATTCCTTCCAATTGTATAAACCATATTTCAGTTAAAAATAAAAAGAGAAAAGGCAGATCTTCTATTTTCATATTAATTGTTAGAACTGCCAGCTTGTGAAATTTGGCAGTGTGAACTGTCAGTGTTGCCATCAGTGAAAGTTCCATTAACAAAGACAAAAATGACAAAAAGACCTGTCCCCCCCAAACCCTCCTGTTTTATAATTCAAAAACCAAGCTGTTATGAAGAGCAGAGAATTGATTTTTTTTGCTGCAAAAAATATTTTGAAGGTATAAAACTCAAGGCTAGACAGGCAACCCAAAGACCCAAGATACAAAATGAGGACTCATTCCAGAATCATCCATCCTTTTGCCATCAATTAGCAATGCTTCCTGCCTTCTGTCTTACTGGCTGTTTATTCCAAACTTCACAAATGAGAACCTTTCCACATCAACAAAGAAACAATATATGTGTTTGTAAGTGCTATGGAGTGAATCTGTGTATATGTATCTGCCATGGATTAGTTGGCTTGTGCTCATTTGATGAATAGGAATTTGCGATGCCAGTATCAAACTTCAAGTGGTACATAGGGCACACAAATAAAACAGTTCTATTTCATACACATTGAGGAGGATCTTTCCCTGGATATCCCTGGTGTGATGAGAACTTGCTAGAGGAACATCAACAAGATTTTTTATTTTGAGAAGACTTTGAGGAGAGGGTACCACTTCCCTCATGCCAGAAATACTTTCTTCATTCATGTAATGAATGTGGTAACTCCTATTCATCCCTTCAATTTGACTGACATCATCACACAGACTTCATTCAAGCAAACATCTGAAATAGTGGAAAAAGAAGGGGAATTTTGCAAGTTATTACATATCCTCTCTGAAGCAAAGGCTCAGATTTCATTTGTTCATTTCACTGCTTAAATTTTTGCAATGTGGGGGTAGGAGGAGGATAAAAAAAGGATTAGTTGTGTTGCAATGCTAATGAGCACATTTGCAAGGCTCTGCCAGAAACTCTGTGCTTCAGCTTGCTTTTATTAGTCATTTTGGAAGATGTCTTAGTTGCAATTGCACAAAAAGCATTGTCAGGGCTTTTATATTTTCTCATTTAGAATACTATGACATTATTTGGAGAGGGACTAGTTCTGCAGCACATAAGACAGTATCAGTATTGTATAATACAGCAGCTAGACTCATTTTGCAGTGTGATTACAAAACCCATCACAGTGAATTATACAGCAAGTTAAATTGGTTTCCACCTTCTGCAAATCCAGAATATTATCTTGCACAAATAGTGTACAAAAGCAGAAATAATACAAGGCCAACTTATCTGAACGATAGACTACAGAAAGCTTCAATTGCTAATTCCGGCAGTACTATCTGCTGCTAATGACACCTGATACATTCTGAAAGAAAAAATCATAGTGAATAGTTCCACTTTTCTTTTCCTTTTACTAAGCTTTAATTTACTAGGACATCCTGCCACTGCAAAAAACTTGCCAAATTTGAAAAATAATTTTTTGAGTAATCTCATTTCCCTCCTCTTTTTCAGAAATACTTATGAATGTGAGTTGCTACTAAACATTCTTTGTATTAACTAAAAAGCACCACAGAATTATACAATGGTTTGGGTTAGAAAGGACCTTAACATCATCTAGTTCCAATCCCCCTGCCGTGTGCAGGGTTGCCTCACACCTGACCATGTTGCGCAAGGGTCTGTGCAACTTGGCCTTGAACACTGCCAGCGATGGAGCATTTATCGCTTATTTTGGCAACCTGTGCCAGGGCGTCATCATCCTCACAGTAAAGAATTTCTTCCTTATAACTAACCTGAACTTCCCCTGTTTAAGTTCAAACCCACTACCTGTTGTCCTATTGTTATAGCCGCTGATGAAGAGTCCCTCTCCCGCATCCTTGTAGAGCCCCTTCATATTTGGAAGGCTGCTATGAGATCTTCATGCAGCTTCTCTGCTCCAGACCCCTGATCATCCCTGTGGCCCTCCTCTGGACTTGCTCCAAAAGCTCTATATTCTTGGTATGTTGAGGACACCAGAACTGCACACAGTACTCCAAGTGGGGTCTCACAGGAGTGGAGTAGAGGGGCAGGATCACCTCTTTTGACCTGCTGGTCATGCTTCTTTCGAAGCAGCCCAGGATATGGTTGGTTTCTGGGCTGTGAGCGCACATTGCTGGCTCATGTTAAGTTTCTCATCGGTCAACATCCCCAAGTCCTTCTCTGCAGGGCTGCTCTGAATCACCTGTTGGATTCCCATGACCCACATGTAGGACGTTGCACTTTGAATGCAGTTCGTATTGGCCCACCTCTCAAATGTGTCCAGGCCCCTCTGGATGGCATTCCTTCCCTCCAGTGTATCAACTGAACCACACACCTTGGTGTAATAGGCAAACTTGCTGAGGGCGCACTCAATCCCACTGTCCATGTCACCCACAAAGATGTTGAACAGGATTGGTCCCAACACTGATCCCTGGGGGACACCACTCCTTACCCATCTCCAGCTGGACATTGAGCCATTGAGCACAACTCTTTGTGTGCGGTCATCCAGCCAGTTCTTTATCCACCAAGTGGTCCACCTGTCAAATTGATGTCTCTCCAATTTAGAGACAAGGATGTCGTGCGGGACAGCGTCGAACGGTTTTCACAAGTCCCGGTAGGTGACAGCAACTGCTTTGCCCCTATGCATCAGTTCTGTAGCCCCATCATAGAAGGCCACCAAATTGGTCAGACAGGATTTCCCCTTAGTGAAGCCATGCTGGCTGTCACCAAGCACCTTGTTGGTTTTCATTTGTCTTAGCATGCCTTCCGGGAGAATCTGCTTCATGTTTTTGCCAGGCACAGAGGTGAGACTGACTGGGCTGTAGTTCTTTCTACTGACTGGTCATCCGTTTTCCTGTTCTTGAAAATGGGGGTTATTTCCCTTTTCCCAGTCATTGAGAACTTCACCTAACTGCCATGATTTTTCAAATTTGATAGACAGTGGCTTAGCAACTTCATTCTTCAGATCTTTCAGGACCCGCAGATGGATTTCATCAGGTCCCATGGACTTGTGTACATTTGGGTTCTTAAGATGGTCTCAAACCTGATCCTCTCCTACAGTGGGCCTAAGGTTTTCATTCTCACAATTCTTGTATCTGCCTTCCAAGGCTTGAGCAGCATGATCAGAGCACTTGCCAGTAAAGACTGAGGCAAAGAAGTCTCTGAGAATCTCAGCCTTCTCCAAATCCAGGGTAGCCAGTTCTCCCATTTGCTTCCTGAGAGGGCCCACATTATCCCTAGTCTGTCTTTTGTTAGCAACATAACTATAAAAGCCTTTTCTGTTATCTCTGATATCCCTGGTAAAAATTAGCTTTAGATCATCATTAGCTTTAGGTTTTTCAGCATAATTTAAAATATGAAACCGACCTTTGGTAAAAGTAACCCAGACTATTCACTATAAATCTTCCTATGATAGGGTTTTGTATTGCTTCTAGTCATGCTTTTTACTTTTCCTATGCAACACTTACTTAAACTCATTTAAGTAACAATACAATCTTCTG
This sequence comes from Amazona ochrocephala, assembly GCA_039720435.1. Lineage (NCBI taxonomy): Eukaryota > Metazoa > Chordata > Aves > Psittaciformes > Psittacidae > Amazona > Amazona ochrocephala. The sequence continues at coordinate 11,666,951 of CM077909.1, forward strand.
ATCACATCTGAAAAGTAAGCCACATGTATATAGTAGTTTGTTGGGTTTTTGTTTCATTGTATGGGATTTTTTTTTGTTTTAAAAAACAAATAGGACAATGAGAAGGAATAGAACTTGGTGAATTTAACTATCCTGGCCTACCTACTTGTTTCCAGTCACTGAATGCACCAGCTGAAAAAGAGCTGTCTTAGGTATCAATGAAACTTACTTCCTAACATTATGCTATAGTATTATGGCTCAGGGTAGCTGAACTGGTGTATAGAGGGGCAGGGAAAAAGAGAAGAAGTAGTCAAATAGCTTAATTAAGGCTGAAATTATCTCCTAGGAAAACGAGATATAAGAACAGACTGCTGCCAAGTTTTCCTCCAGCTGGATAGACCTTGCAGAAGCTTTTTAAGCTCATTTACCCATTTCTGAATTCTATGACCATGCAAACTGTTAATTTGTCACACACATATGTAAGTACATGCAACTGCATGGATATAGTATAGTTGATGTATTTTTCTCTGTATATTAAAATCAGCAGTTCCATCTCTATCAGAGCTGTACGAATAAAGTTGATTCTAACATTCTGCAGATATTCTGTTTGCTCTCCAGATAGAGAATTGTTACTGCTGTGCTGCAAGATAGTTGATGATATTTGGAGTTGCTATAGTGTTGAATGTTTCTCCTCTGATCAGCAGCTGCTGATTTAAATGAAAATCTTCAGCCATTTTCTCTCCTGTATATTTCACAGTCATCTCAAATTCATCATAGACAAATGATACCAGGTAAAAAATTGATTGAGTCTAAATGAGCTTTCCATGTCTTGATTTCAAGGTCACAGGACGCAAGTAACATATGTTTCAGTTACTGTAAGGGAGAGAACATGTTGAAGACCTTTAGTTGTCTAAGTTATATTTAGTAACCATGTATCAATTCACAGTACTTGCATACTTAAATTCCTGAGCCGAGTTTTGTATCTGTACAATGTTGAGGACAAAAACTTCGACTTCCATCTTTTATGTGTGGGATGATTTACCTTAGCAGTTCTGACAAATGCGTGTAAGACTTTGCTAGGTGAGGGCAAGCCAGAATCAATGGGAATCTACAGTGCTTGGCACTTGTAAAAGATTTTGAGAATTTAATTCTAAAATTTGTCAGTATTAATAATTCTAATTTAATGCGTTTTCCTTGTCACTTACAAGTCAATTGCTAATTAAATGTTGTTGAAAAAGATGAATTACCATTTTACATGCTTTAAAAGAATGTTGCTAAGATGTCTAAGTTTGGATGTGTAATGTAGAACAATGTGGTTCTAATCCTCCTAAATACTGTTGTTATCCAAAAAATTTTATACTGAATTAATTTCCTTGTCAAAAAAGGAGAAATACTGGGAAACTTAATGATCAACATTTAACCCTCTAAGATGTATTGGTATAAAATTTATATTCAAATCACATGGAATTAGTTTGCAGAATGAATCATTTTCCTTTGGTGGAGCAGCAATGACTTCGAGAAATAGCTCATTGCTATTCATTCATCACAAATGCATTATTTCTTTTCTCCCCTTTGCATTGTAGATATTCATGTTTAAAGCCTGTATAAATGCACGATTTACAGCTATGCTCAGCAGTAGTAGCTACCATCTCTTTTTGACTGACAATGATGAGATTTCTGCCATGCTTTGCCTCTCCTATGGTGCCAGTGATGGGATTCTTTTCCTGGAAATCTTATTACTGAATGTGCTGTCGTGGTCTCAGATGGAACTTTCAATCAAAAAGGCAATCAGAATGTTATCCTTTTGTGAGTTTTCCTACAAAAGAGCTTTGCAAAACTCTACAGTATATACTATAACTCATAGTCAGAGGTGCTTGCTCTAAACACTTTGTGACTATAGACATAATGTGATCCATATCTCACAGTGCCTTTCTTTCTTTGCTCCCAGGATTGGGATGTAGTCTAGAAATTGGGTTAGTCTAAGTTTTGAATCAGACTTTTCCATTTACACTACTATTAGATTTGGCACGGCAATTCAGAACACCCCAGCACTTTGTGCAAGTGATGAGTAAGAATCTGTTTGGCTGCTATCACAATCTGTTACATAAACATGTTTGATTTCATTGAAATCTTCATGACAGCTTTTCTATCTTTAGATGACTTCACTGTGTCATTTATAGTATTACCAAAATTGCTAGATAAAGTTATTCAGAGGCTTTTTCTTTCTTAATGCAGTGTCACTTAAATGAATTGAATACTTCATTAATTTCAATAAAATCTTTATAATACAAATAGAAATGCTGTTAGCATATTAGTTGTCCACAAACTACAGACATTAAAGCCAGCCATGCCGCAGCTAAAGCAGAGTAAATGTTTCAATTTTGAAATACAGGCAAAACTGGGAATAATGCATTAAGACATTTTTGCTTGAAGAACAAATATTACTGAGGAGCTTAAGGAGAAGGGATTTTTTTTCCTAGCACTACTGTAACAAAAAAAGTGTGCGGTTATTTTTCAGCTTGGCACAGTGAATTAGACACACATAACTCCTGTGGTCACAGGCTGCTGCATATCTAATTCTGCAAACACTGTCAAAAATTGTTTCAAATATTATCCTTTTTTATTTCGACTGTATTAAATAAATAAATAAATGATGTTGAAGGAACTATGTTCCTCAAAAAACTAGGAAGTTATTCAGGCAGATTCCTTTCTGCAGTGTCCAGGTAAAACTGGAAAAAAAGCAATAACAAGAAAAGTATTTATAAAAATATATTTCACAAAGTAGGAAACAATACAGGAGTTTCTCTGGATACAATACATGGAGTAAATAAACAATCAATAATATAGCTTCAAAACAAAGTAGAAAATTAAAATGATTTGCATGTAATATGTAGTTTTATTATACAATTGCTACTTCTAAATGGCAAGTTTGTATTACAAATTGAGTATGCTTGCAGCTTCTAGTGTTCTTTCTCTGTGTGTAAGAGCCCTGGTGCATCACTATGAGTATTATAGAAAAGAAATGCTAATAACATAAGCAGTAAAATTATGTACACACTGGTTCCTGCTCTAATACAGTGGAGAACTATAAGCATGTTTTTTATTGTACTGTGTTATGTGTGGATTTCTAAAAGTCTATAGTTTAAATATTCACATGAACCAGTTTACTTCCAGCTGTTTGTGCTTGTATTAAAAACACCAGGAACTAGATTTACGATGAAGATATAAAACTGTCAAAAGTTTTCTGTGGGAAAGTTTTATTTCTGCTAGCATTCTCTTAAAATTCAGCTACTGCAAATGGAGAGGTAACTGCTTTATCTGGCAACCATTTGTCATTTTTCTTTTCAAAATGTACATGTATTAAACATTCATTATATATAGAAAAAGATCTAACAGATATAATTTAGTTTTCTTCATAATCTTACTCTATAGATTACCAGGTTTAATAAATAAAAGCAGCAATGGACATCAATAAAATATTTATTTCAAAGATTAAACAAATAAATTCAATCTTTTGCAATAAAATCAGCAATTCTTTCATATAAGTACATCCCCTTTAACAGTTTTTTTTGTTTGTGTTTTTTTTTGTTTGTTTTTTTTTTTTTTTTTTTTACTTTCAGAAGACAAAACACAGAACTGAACCTTCTTCTATAAAAAGATCCTTTTTACAGCAAGGTTTTGTAGCCCTGCCTTTCAATCTCTGCACATTAGTAGGATTTATTACCCATCACTGGAATGGATTAAGAACATGTGAATATTTTAAGGCTTGACACAATATTTAAAGATGATATTTAATCTGTGGTTACATGGCCAATGATACTGTATGTACAATGTATGGTCACTGCACAGTAGAAGCCAGTAGGAATTTACAATGCTGTTTCTATTCAGCATTGCTATGAAAACCAAGATATTGCTTGCAACATTTCTGTGGTGGGATCTTTGCTGGCAATGCAGAAACAAACCATTAGCTTTACACATACTGGCAGGAGCTACTGTTCAACAGCAAAATCCCTGCAAGTCAATTTTCTAAGAAAGCACCGATTGCTTTTTGTTCTTTTCAATCCACTGAAGATAATCAAAGATCAAAATCCCCATATTTAGAGTGGTCAAGTGAATATCAAATATCCAAAGACTTATAGACACTCCACATACTTTACTTCACACTCCACAAGACTTAACCTCCTAACATATACTTTGTTTTTGGTTCAACATTACAATGTAGTTGATTTTATAGATGATTGGTGCTAAACTTGCCTCTAAAACAAAAAGCCACATTAGTTTTATCTAACAGCAGTGGCTCTAGAATATTACATGATCATTAAGTCAACAGTGAAGAAGTTTGCTATCCCCTGTCAAGTTTCTTTGTCACTTTCTCCAACTGAGTAAAGTTCTCCAAGTCTTTTAAAGCGAGGACCCCATTCACTGAGGTAGTCAAAATTCTGATCTGAGTCTGATGTAGAGGACTCCAATGAGCTAAGGGAACCGGCTGCTGACCCTCTTCCTTCATAGCCATAAATCTGGATAGAGTCATATGGTGGAGCTGTGGGATCATTATCGGCTTCATGAAGCCTTACATTAATAAATTCATCCACATCAACACCATTAGGAACAGGTGCAAGACCCTGCCTGGGCATAAACTGAAGATCAGGCTTAATATCCTTACGAGGCAAAAATCCATTAATTCCATCCGGATTTTGCAAAGTCGCAATGTCAAAAGCCTCTGTATCTTCTTCTCCACCTCCTTCATCATCATAGCGAATAATATTTTCCCTCACATCTTCATCATCTTTAATGATTAGAGGCTCATTCTTATGTCTTCTTAGTGTTACAAACAGCACTACAATGACTGCAAAAAGAGCATCACAGTCTGGTTAGGGAAGAAATCCAATCAAAGCACTACATGCTAAGCGCAGTTATGGAAGGTGATGATAGGTTGCTTTTTCTGAAAATAAGAGTCATAAAGGTATTGAAAAGCTGAAAAACCTATAACCTCACCCCTATTTGAGTGATGACAATTTTATCAGAAGCTCTGGTTAGTTCTCTAGTTTTCTCTTAGAAGCTTACATCTGAAGCTCTGTTTTATGTAAGAGGCAAGATTTCACATAGTTCCATTTTTGAGCCTCAAATTTAGACAACAGCTTTTCCCTTTGGAAAAGTTACAAACCTAGGTGAAGTAAAGCTATCATAATTCACAGAACATAGTCTATAATGATCTATTTTAGGAATGGAGTTTTCCAAAATCAGAGGGTGTTTTTCTGAAAACATAGCCCTGATGACAGCAGGAAATCAGTGTCTTTTTTTTACACGTTGCAACAGACTCACATTATTTAACTGAAAAGAGAATAAGACAGCAAGGGAGAAAGAAAGATCTTAGATACATCAATTTCAGAATCATGGACAGATGCATAAAAATCTCTGAATTGGTTACACTGTTGTTTTTGCAGCTTTATGCTGAAATCTCAGTTACTGATGTAAATCTCAGCTACAAAGTGAAGCTGCAAAGCACCAAAATAGGTCTCTTCCTTCACTGTTCTCTCCCTCACTTGATGTCGTATACAAATTTTATGTTTTATTAAAATATACAGTGTTTCTTATGTTGTAAAACTGTAATGTCTCTTATACCACTGCAATCCAGAATAAACTCATGCATGTCTTAGAATATACAACAAATTTATTTTCCATCAGGTATCCAATTGGATTTTCAGATTCATATTCCATACTTGTTTATTATGTAACTTGTGTGTAATACTACTTGAGATTTGTACTTTGCTTTATAGGCTTTTGTTCCATTCTTAGCATAGTAGAGATGTAGTCCTGACGTTAGACTGTATGTCCTTCTATGTGCCATCTTTGCTTACTTCCAGCCACCCAAGAATCAGAAACATTTGGAACACCAGGCTGTGAAATGGATACATACCTAGCAGCAGAATGATGCATGCTAATATTGCAATTAGGGCTCCCATACTTAGTCCTATGGGAAGTACGTATGCTTCAACATTACAGGACTGGACAATACCATCACTGCTGCAACCACAGACTCGAATGGTGAGAGTACTAGTGCTGCTCATGGGAGGATTCCCACTATCACTGATTATGATTGGCAGTAGATATACTTCTTGCTTCTGCCGGCTGAATCCACTATGCTTTGCCATTATGCTGAGAGTATTGTCTGTAAAATGGAAAATTTGCATAGTTTCACCACATAGAATAATTGATAAATCCATGGCTTTTTCTTGATGAATTCAGAAAACATATACACAAACACAAATGCACTTTGTTGTTATCATTATACCAGCAGCATGTAACATACAAATCCTTCCCCTTTCTGTCTGGCTGCCTGTGCCCCAGATGAAAGAGTGCACCATATGTGTTTTCCTGTGGTAACCTTTCACGTTCTTCGCTGCGTGAATCCTTGTAGATGTCCTCCCATCATGATTCATCACTGTTTCAAATCACAAAGTCATAAAAACTCAACCAGTACAACAAAGACAGAAATTAAATGTTAACATAACCCAAACTTAATAAAGCATATTCATCATTTTAAACAAATGTTCCATCCATTATAAATACAAACTGCACAATATTTTGTCCTGCTGTATACGTTTTAATAATAAGCAATATAAAGACAAACAAATGAAGAGCTGAATAAATTAGAAGTTGTAGGCCTAATTTTTGGTGATCGACATTTATCGGGCCTCAGTGATGAAAATACAACAAACCAAACCAGACCAAATGTGTGTCCTCTGAAGGCAGTGAGAGGAAATGAGTAAAGGACATTCTTACCTCTGCACGCACATGCAGGCACTGAATTTTACAAACATATAGAAGCGTCTGACTATATGGCATCCTTCCCAGATGTAAAGTTACACAGTCAAACCTCTTACAGTCACTCAGATTGCAGTTCACCATCAAAATGATTACGAGTTTATTTTACTTAGAGTAATCACATAGATTCCATTGTGTACAATTGTAAGAATTACAGATTCCAGACATTTAACAACGTACTGCTGTCAACTGTTAATAATCTGGTACGTGCTACAATGCTCTGGTATAAATCATGATTAGTGAGCATGTCAAATATGCAAAACATTTTAGTTTATTTACATACTTAAACATTCACTTTAGCTTTTACCTGCTTTATTCTGTGGAATAAAAAAAGAGATTAATTCAGTTTTATGATTTATATGCTAAGGGAGTGCATGTTGACTTGTGCTAGTTTGGTTTTTGTGTTCTTTCATCAAAAATAACACCACAAATTTATGCAGGTTCTGATGCATGCAGAATAGAAACCCATGTGTGTTACTGAGGAATCCAATGACAGTTTGAAAATCAAGCTGTACATCATATTTGAGGAGTAGATTGTAGCTCCTTTCATTAATGTCTCTCCTCTTGTGCTACCAAAGTTAATTCTCTGAAGGTATCATGAACAAAAGTAAGCCTCTTGGTATTTTATGCTATAAAATGGGCACCTGGAATCACTAAATGCCATTCCATGGAGGTAAAGAAATTACTGAGAATTATATGGCAAGAGAGAGAAGACTTGGAAGGCAGGCAGAGTTCATATGACAGATGCAACAAAGACCCTATTCTGGAGTTTAAACCCAAAAAAGCCTGAAGCGCATGATAACGTGTATGCAGACACATAGAGTGACTTGAAAAAAGCTTTGTATTTACTTTGATCATGGTACTGGTCACACACTTGAAAACATGAAACAGTTTAGAAACATTTAATTTGTACTAACTGTGCTCACCAGGAACATCTCTGACAGCCCATGGTATTTGTGCAGCATTTATCACTGCCCCAACATAAAGGACATATATATGCTCAAAATAGCTGTCATTCTATGAAGTACAAAAGCCAGGGAAAGATGTAGAGCAGGAAGAAGGGGAAAATATTTATGAAGCAAATACTGTAAAGACATTTTTCACATCCAAAAGTAAATCAATTTTAAATGCAGTATTTTATAAGTCTTTTTTAGTAAAAAGGCAAATTAGTAAGGAATAAAGGTAGTTATAGAATATATTGATTACAGAATGAAGAATTACAGAACTTTATCATGTCCTGAGTCTATGTCAAGATATCAAGCAGTAGATAACTCCTACAATTAATTCATTACTGCCATAAAACAGAAGGTGAAGAAAGACTATTTGGTGTTTAAGCACATGGGCAATTGTCTCACACAAGAGAAAGCAAGCAAGCTTGGTTTCCCATTCAGTGACTAAGAAACTGAACTTCAGATAGGCTCCTTCTGAAGTTCAGGGTCTTTGATTTTGCAGTCCATGGTGGAAGCACCTACCTATCACTCTTATGTAGCATTGAGAGATTCTTACTATAATTTATATTGCAGATTATGTAATCATTTAATCATTTTTTTCATAGCATTTAGAGTATGTAACACATGAAGATCAACCTAAAATCAGCTACCCTACAGAGCAGTATAAATATGGTCACTTTGTAGCACCTTTGCAGAACAAAAAGAATTCAAAATGACTTTTTTCCAGGAGTTTTTATCAATTCAAGTTGGAAACAGTCACATCAAAACTGATGGCACCTCGGAGCTAAATAAATAGTCTAGTCCTTCCCTGTGCCCTTTTTAAAATTAAAGGAAGCAGATGTGTTTACTGAAGATAAAGTTCAGGGATAAGTTCTTAAGAATTCTGACAACTCAAATAGGACCAAACTCCTTGACAACACCCAGTGTCATATGTGCTACTGTGATGTAGTGGAGAAAGGCAAGTATGTTTTAAGTTAACAACAAGCACGTATTTAGAATTAAGCAAAAACTGCACTCCTTCTTGGCTGAACGTGTCTGAGATTTAAGTACGCATGTGTGCAAGTTAAACCACTTCCAGTGTCACACTTACTTTCTAGCTGAGCTGCAAGGAACAAAAGGAAAGGTTATGTTAGTAAAATTATATTGTAGCTGTTTTCCTGAATATCGGTGTAAGCTTTGGTAAAGCAAGAGTGACCACCACCTACTGGCATGTCCAAATGTACATTTTTTACTTGATACCATTTTTTAACTCCTCTGCACCCCTGTCCCCTCTCATTTTCAAATAAAGAAAAATAAATTTATCTTTTTGCTATCATTTGACTTTCTCCTGCAAAATTAAAAATATCTCAGCATAAGTTGCATCCTTAATCCTTTTGCTTCAACCTTTCTAAGGACAAAAAAGAATGTGGGGCTCAATTTCCATCTCTTTCTTTCTGAGACAAATCCTACTCAGAAGTGTCACATCTGTAGTCGTTTATTCAGAACTCCAGAGACTTTTACAATTCTATTACACAGTGACTTCTTGTGCTCTAGAAATTTGAATTGATACAGCCTGTTCCTTCCTGTAAGCTTGGTACAGTCCTTCTCTGTCCCAGCTGGAGGAAAGAATTGATATGCCGATCCCCAGCATCCCTGCCCTTTACAGATATGCAAGAGATAAAACACCTGCTTTAAGAAGAAATTAAAAAGAAATAGAAGCTGCTTTTGGGGACAGCTTCAGATCCTTCCACCTTTCTCACACACTCACTGCTGCTCTGCCTTTTTCAGAAAATTCTAGTAAGCCAGAATCAGAGAGTAAAGCAAAGCAGAAGAGGAAGAGTATCATAAAGAGACAAATAGAAGAGGGCAGAAAAAAAAAAAGGAAGGAGGAGAGATGAAGGAAATGAGGTGCTTCTTTTTGCCAATCAGTGAAGCTATGTATGCTGAGTATAAGAAAGTACCTGGTACCAGTAATGGTTATTAATTCAAGTTCAAAACAAATGAGATAAAGTGAAAGATACATAAGATATTTGGGACATTTACCTGAACTATTTAAGTGTAAATGAACTTGTAATGGAAGAACAGTCATTACTATGTAAGAAGAGATGCAAGACAAGGAGAGAAGAGAGTAACCTTTCTTTTTTTTTACAGATACTTTTTTCTTTTTTTTTCTTTTCCTAAAAACTGCTGTGTTAGACTAAAGTTGAATTTGTTGTTTGCAGAAAGAAACTGTCAATCAGAAGCAGTCATTAGCGAAAGCAAAATGAAATGACCAAATTGTTTTGCCAATGGATGGCAAGTATTCAATTTTACCTTGGGAAATCTGTTCAGCAACAAAGCCCTTCCCTTTCTTTGCTATGTCCTTAAATAAATATACCTTGGTGGAGATGTGACTTTTGAGTGAAGAACAATGACTATCTTATTGATATTTTAGTTGTTTCCTAGGACGTGAAAATAAATCTTAGCAGCTGACTAGCAATAAACTCAAGTTACCTGATTTTCTTCCCCCTCTCTGTGGACTTTCCCCTTCCCCATAGCAAACAAAACAGCAGGAATCTCCTCCAGGAACAAACTACAGAACTGCTGCGTGAATTAACTTGGCAGCAGGTGCTCAGCAGGAGAGGGGACAATCACTTTTCACTCATCTTTCCAATTAACCCACTGATCCTTCATTATAGCGCTGTTCAGGTTATTTATTTTTTCATGTTTCTTTTGGCAAAACAAGGAAAATTACACACCGAAAAGAAGAACTCCTCTCTGCTCATAAAGCTACTAGGAAACCTGCCACAGCAAGTTTTTTTTATATATGTATATAAATATATATATAGTCAGTGATGTATATTCTATTCAGGAGGTCCTTTGACATTCTTGGCCAAAATGAGCCTACCTGAATTCTGGACCCTTCTATGTGGGGAAGGGATTGAAGAAGTCCACTGAAATGCCATAGTCCTATTAAATGCCACTTAACTGATGATTAATTAAATGCCATTTAACTACTGATGGTAGTCCAGTACCAACTGGACTAGCAGCTATATTGTGTCCTGCCAGCTTGAGGAATAGTGTCAGATAAGTGATCTTAATAATTATTGTAGCTCATCACAGATTTTTGCATCATTGTAGGGTCAGAGTAACACAGCTCCAAGAATATATAATTACAGTTTAGACCTGGAGCTCATTTTTGCCCTTTTGAAACATAAAACCAGATCAGTTATTTAGATCACTGGGTGACTCTCAGTTTCTGACATTTACAAGCAGATCTGCAAATCAGTCATGAAAGAGACTGTTATAGGAATGTCTCCTTCACTTCTAGAACAAAGTAGGACAATGCAGAAGGTCTTTACAAGATGTCCAACATGATTTCTAGACAAAAGTAGTCTGAATTTTATAGGTACATTGCTGATAAGAGAAAGGCTAGGGACACCGTGGGCCCTCTCCAGAAGCTCTTGGGAGAACTGGCTACCCTGGATTTGGAGAAGGCTGAGGTTCTTAATGACTTCTTTGCCTCAGTCTTTACGGGCAAATGCTCTGACCACACCACCCAAGTCTTGGAAGGCAGACGCGGGGACGGTGAGGGTGGGGACCCTGGGCCCACGGTGGGGGAGAATCTTGTTCGGGACCACCTTAGGAACCTGAATGTATACAAGTCCATGGGACCGGATTAAATCCATCCAAGGGTCCTGAAGGAGCTGGCAAATGAAGTTGCTAAGCCACTGTCCATCATATTTGAAAAATCATGGCAGTCAGGTGAAGTTCCCGATGACTGGAAAAAGGGAAATATAACCCCCATTTTTAAGAAGGGAAAAATGGATGAGCCGGGGAATTACGGACCAGTCAGTCTCACCTCTGTGCCTGGCAAAATCTTGGAGCGGATTATCCTGGAAGCCATGCTAAGGCACATGAAAACCAACAAGGTTGTTGGTGACAGCCAGCATGGCTTCACTAAGGGGAAATCCTGCCTGACCAATCTGGTGACCTTTTATGAAGGGGCTACGGAACTGATGGACAGGGGCAGAGCAGTTGATGTCATCTACCTGGACTTGTGTAAAGCCTTTGACACTGTCTCCCATGACATCCTTCTCTCTAAGTTGGAGAGACATCAATTTGATAGGTGGACCACTCGGTGGATAAAGAACTGGCTGGATGGCCGCACGCAAAGAGTAGTGCTCAGTGGCTCAGTGTCCAGCTGGAGACCAGTAACGAGTGGTGTCCCCCAGGGATGGGTGTTGGGACCGGTCTTGTTCAACATCTTTGTGGGTGACATGGACAGTGGGATTGAGTGCGCCCTCAGCAAGTTTGCCGATGACACCAAGCTGTGTGGTTCGGTTGATACATTGGAGGGAAGGAATGCCATCCAGAGGGACCTTGACACGCTTGTGAGGTGGGCTGATGCCAACCTGATGAAGTTCAACCATGCTAAGTGCAAAGTCCTCCACCTGGGTCGGAGCAATGCCAGGCACAGCTACAGGTTGGGCGGGGAGGAGATTGAGAGCAGCCCTGCGGAGAAGGACTTGGGGGTGTGGGTTGATGAAAAAATGAACATGAGCCGGCAGTGTGCGCTTGCAGCCCAGAAGGCCAACCGTATCCTGGGCTGCATCAAAAGGAGTGTGACCAGCAGGTCGAGGGAGGTGATCCTGCCCCTCTACTCTGCTCTCGTGAGACCTCACTTGGAGTATTGTGTGCAGTTCTGGTGTCCTCAACATAAAAAGGACATGGAAGTGTTAGAACAAGTCCAGAGGAGGGCCACGAAGATGATCAGGGGACTGGAGCACCTCTCGTATGAAGATAGGCTGAGAAAGTTGTGGCTGTTCAGCCTGGAGAAGAGAAGGCTGCGTGGAGACCTCCTAGCAGCCTTCCAATACCTGAAGGGGGCCTATAGGGATGCTGGGGAGGGACTCTTCATTAGGGACTGTGGTGAGAGGACAAGGGGTAATGGGTTTAAACTTAAACAGGGGAGGTTTAGATTGGATCTGAGGAAGAAGTTCTATACTGTGAGGGTGGTGGGGCCCTGGAATGGGTTGCCCAGGGAAGTTGTGAATGCTTCATCCCTGGCGGCGTTCAAGGTGGGGTTGGACATAGCCTTAGATGGCATGGTTTAGTGGGAGGTGTCCCTGCCCATGGCGGGGGGGTTGGAACTCGATGATCTTGAGGTCCTTTCCAGCCCTTACTATTCTGTGATTCTGTGATTCTGTGAATAACCATAACCAAGGACATGCTTACCACACGGCCAGCTGCTTCCTGCAGATTGCTAACAGTTCTCAAGACCCCCTAATCTCTTTTGAGGTTCTTGGATGGAAGGTTTGGGAAAAAAAAATAGCAAATTTAATACAAAGCAACTTTTGGATTTACTGGACATGAATGACTTTAATGGCATCAACATCAATCTGGATGTGAAATTAGCAGGCAGGAGTCAACTTCTTCATCTTCCCCTTTGTGCAAGAATGCATGTTGCAATTTTAAGTCAGATAATAAAATGAAAGGACAAAAGTAAAACCCAGAAGTAGCCAGTTTACTTCCAAGTGTCGTTTTCTCCACACATTTTATTGCATTTCTTTAATTCCCTCACGATCTTTAATATTGTGAGATCAGTGGACTTCCCTGCTGTGTAACCTTAAACCTACAGCTCTTTTGCTGTCTTTCTTTTTTTATCCCTTTTATAATGTTCTCAGAAAGATCAAATCATTAATGGTATTAAGGACTTCGTGGCGGAAATTGTTATCTATGCTGGATGCATTTACTTATGTGAAGAAAGAATTTTAATTGGAAACTTTCAGCTGGAAACATTAGAATGACAGAAATATATATTTCTTCATGTTTACTAAAGATACCTTTTCGTGTACAGTTCTCAGTCTAAAACAGATTCTCTGTAATACTGAGTCGTCTGGCACAAATAAAAGACCAGCAAGAATGTTCTTACTGTGATACTCTCTACTTTTTTTGATAATGAAAACACAAGGACAGCTTATTCGTTTCCTGTCTCAGTTCATAAATGGCATCTATTTTCATATGAAAATCTGAAATAACCAAGTAATTAAGATATTCTCATCAAGATTTCAATCGAAACAACCAAAGTACAGGCAGGAAAAACGAAACATATGACATCCTGGGAAATGTCAGCTATACAATATTTAGCAGTCATCTGCAAATGCATTAGAAAAGAACATTCTGGAGAATGTTAAGATAGTATTTCGGCTTTTTGCATAACTATGAATTCATGTACGAGCTTCCTATAATACTATTCAGTACTGGAGGCCTTGCAATATTAAACACAGATTTTCAAAAGATCTGTCGTAATATTGGTATTTTTGGTTTTCTTCAAAATCTGAAGCTGAAAAATGGATTTGTATGGTTCAGACTGCGCTTAAGTCCAAGTGAGAAACCTCAGTGTCTTGCTTCCAGGAGCGTGGTATTAAATGCTTTAAGAGATATACCCGTGTTTTGGGTTTTTTTTGTTTCTGCCACAGGCTGTAAGACATTTTGAAGGAATACATGACTAAAAGGGAACAATTTTGAGTTTGCATGTTATAAATCTGCCAATCATTAGTAAATAAAAAAAAAAAAAAAATATTTGTTCATCAGCATTAGTATAATAATTTTGCTTCATGAATAAACTTGGTATGTCACTCCTATTCCCATTTGCATGGGAACTAGTAAATGTGTACATGCTAATATATACACAGCTATGTCATGTGCAGTATTTTACACATATAGTAGTTTGTCCTTGATAACTGTCTCAAACAAAATCCTATGAAGAGCAGTTTACAAGAAAGATGACCCTTTGCCTAATCTGTATGGTAAAGGCATAACTGTTCTATTCAAGTAGAAGGCTTATAAAATAATCTGAAAATAAAAGAGGCCACTTTTATAGTATATTTTGCCTGATTTATGATATTCAGACCATATGGGCACTGAAGCATTCACAGGTATTTCAAACTGACCTGCTTTTTGTGAATGTCAAAAATTTGTGATGTCTTCAAAAAAGCAGATTGATGACTGCTATCAAATTTGATAGCGCACATCAGGTTCAAAAGAAAAAAAGTTTCTATGCTATAAAAATTCAGCTGACTGATCAAACTGTTTCTTCTGCACCATAATAAGTCACATGCCATACTGACTTATATAATGGCAATTCACAAAACATTCCTATGACACATTCGCAAACACTCAAAGGAATTTTTATCTTTCTAGAGACAAGGACTTTCTGGAATCCCTTAAAATACCAATAAGAACACAGGAAAAAAAAAAAAAAAAGTATTTCATAGGAGAAAATGTACTTATGAGGAGAAGAATTGCAAAATGTCACATATTTTGTACCATGATTATTTTTTTTTCTTTACCAATATGCCTAAATAATAATAGCTTATGCCTGAATTGAACTGCTGAATTAACTAATCAATTTAAAACTAAACACATTTCCAGGTCATGTATTCCCTTGCAGAAATAAAATGTGCTGCTGGGAATTTTGAATCATGAGCAAAGTAATATTTAATCATGCATAAGAATACATCATTCTCATGTTAAAATTTCTTGGAAAGGGAAATAATCATGTTAATACTACTATGATGCAGAACTTGTAGTAAATAAATTCTTGACAGAATAAAAAAACCCAGACAAATTAACTGCCAAGTATGGAATAAGCATTTCCTCCTACCTTTTTCCTTTGAAAATTGTGAACTTTAGATAATAGTCTGTATAATTTCTAGTTCTATTCCTTTGGAAAAGTCTGAACTTTAGATAATTGTCTCTTAAGTATTCTAAAACTTTCCTTTGACCTTTAGTCTAGCAGAGCTGCAATCAAACATATCTATATGGTCACTTACAATCCAGCACCACCTCTTACATTTTGTACCTGGGTATTTTAACCCACTCAAGGAAAGACAGAAAAGCCCTACTGAAAAAATTATGATGTAAAGCATGCACTGAGTCTCAAAAAATGCTAGTATTATTGTTAACAGGATGGAGAAATAATTAGGATATTAATTACCTCTCTCTATGTTTAATTTACAGATGCTTCAGGCAAGTCAAACCAGGAAACTGGTCTCTGGGTCTGTTACACAGTTTCCACAGTTGTTTGAACTGCACCCAACATACCTGATTTTAATCTCACCCATTCTGCTGTTACACCTGCTTATCTTTTCTGAATCCCCTGATGCCATTATGATTGACACTCCCATAATCTGAAGCAAATTCAGGCCACTGAAGATGTAAAATATGCTAAAACAGCACTGGCTTTTGCCTCTCATTTTTCTCTTCTGTATTCAATAAGCCATCCACAAACTTGTTTACTAATAATCACATTGCTTTGACATGCTTTACTTTATTCGGATCACATCACTACATGGCATGTGCATTGATTGTTACATCTGTAAAGTGTAAGAATTAATGCAGGTTGCCAAGCTCTAGTTTAGAAAGAGAGATGAAATGGCTGTCAAATGTGCTTAGCATTAAAAATACATTATTAACACAGCAATTTGAATAGACTGATGGATCATTTTTGAAATCTACATATTCTAGATCATTCTATTATCTTGTTATTTTAACCAAAAAGTTTCAGAAAGTAATATTACGCTTTATAATGCTTTGATAAAATAGTGGCTATATTTTGCATTTGAACCAAGAACTTTCCATTACCATGTCACCGGATTCCAACAAAATGCTGCGAAGTTAAATAAACGCCCCAGAATATTCCAAAGCTTTTACATCTGTATTTCTCTTTAGGGATAATGGATTCTTACTCTTATTCTTTCTATGAATGTGTACATACAAGTGCACTCTAGGAGAGGAAACTAATGAAAGATAGGTAACTAAGCACCTTAGGTCACTGTGAGATTTACAGTTTTACACATTACATTGATTTGGGGTTCTGTTATGTCTCTTACGCTAAATCTCAAGCAGATTCAATTAAATTTATAGTATGCTTGGTGGGTGATGGAAAAGTTCTAAGAATTCCATCCTATGTTCTTCACCTTCACTTCATACACATCCTTCAATTCTTATTTCAGGGACTTACTGCTAGGGTCTGGAAAGCTCTGAGTCTATGAAGACAGTCACAGATGTTTGAAGTGAATCTTTCTTTCTATTATGTAAACTATGAATACTTTAGTAAGAAAAATAAAACTTACTCAGGAACTTACTGTTTTTAAATGTGATGTGTTCTTGGCATTTAAGAGAGTTTTGCACTAAGCAAATTCATATCCACTTTTCCATGCCATGATAATTGTAAATCCTGTTCCCATGTTCTATGGAACATATGTATGCACATGTCAAAAATTGAAAACAATTTACCAGTCGAGTATATAACAGTCCTTTAAAACTGAATCTGGAATTGGATACATCAACCACATTTAAGTTTTGTTATAACAGTTATAGAACCCAATTCAAGCCATAACAATGTATTTCTATTATGTTATTACTTTTTTTTATAATGCTCACCTTGAAATACAGTGGCAGAAAGCAACCACTAGGCTATAAAAACAACAGCCAACATTTATTGGAGTGCCGCCTAGTTGTACCGATGTTATAAAGGTCTTGTCAGCACTTCCACTACAAAATGCCAATTTTCAGGGCTTTATAAATCTGACATAACAACTTCTTATTATGAGAAGAAATTTAGCATATGTACTATCTACCAAAGAGCATTGAAAATTAAAAACAATTTGCACTGGCTGAGGTATTTATATTCATAAAATAAATGTAAAAAAAAAAAAAAATAAAATTATCCAACATTTTCTTGAGCTGGTGCCACTTAAGAAAAAAAATGTGGCTTTGATTTTAAAAAGTGCTAGATACTGCAGCTCTAATATACACAGAATTCCCTTTAACTTCATTGAGAATAATTTTTATGAGAGAACTGAAAGGAGTGCCATTATGCATTTTTGTAAATGTCACTGAGAGTTATATTAGCTTTTTGTAATTTGAAAGACTGAAATGCTATGGTATAAGATTGCCCCTGGGCACACAGGCAGCATGATAATGACTTTTTGAAGACATTCAGATATGCAGATTATGTATAACAATAACAATTTGTTATCATCAGACCATTAATGGCAGTAATTTATACCTCTGTTTTACACCCAAAGTATACACATAATGGTTTGTTATATTCACACCTCTCAAAGAGGACATGTCTCCTATGGTGAAGACTAACTGTCATTTGAAAAACACAGAACAGCAAAATTCATCTGCAGAGTGAATTTCAGTAAGTGGAAAAAACCCAATTACCTGCCTATAGCGCGGAATAGTTAGTACAACGTTTTCAAATGAAACGTTCCAGATACTCTTGGGAATATTTCTGCACACCATGCGAATGTTATGTAGCCTATCCAGATTCCTGAGAATGAAATCAGAGTCACAGGAACACATAGAATCATAGAATCATAGAATAGTAAGGGTTGGAAAGGACCTCAAGATCATCCAGTTCCAACCCCCTTGCCATGCCCAGGGACACCGCCCACTAAACCATGCCATCCAAGGCTATGTCCAACCCCACCTTCAACGCCGCCAGGGATGAAGCATCCACAACCTCCCTGGGCAACCCATTCCAGTGCCCCACCACCCTCACAGTAAAGAATTTCTTCCTCATATCCAATCTAAACCTCCCCTGTTGAAGTTTAAACCCATTACCCCTTGTCCTCTCACCACAGTCCCTAATGAAGAGTCCCTCCCCAGCATCCCTATAGGCCCCCTTCAGGTATTGGAAGGCTGCTATGAGGTCTCCACGCAGCCTTCTCTTCTCCAGGCTGAACAGCCCCAATTTTCTCAGCCTATCTTCATACGAGAGGTGCTCCAGTCCCCTGATCATTTTCGTGGCCCTCCTCTGCACTTGTTCTAACAGTTCCACGTCCTTTCTATGTTGAGGACACCAGAACTGCACACAATACTCCAAGAGAGGTCTCACGAGAACAGAGTAAAGGGGCAGGAGCACCTCCCTCGACCTGCTGGTCACACTCCTTTTCATGCAGCCCAGGATACGGTTGGCCTTCTGGGCTGCAAGCGCACACTGCCGGCTCATGTTCATTTTTTCATCAACCCACACCCCCAAGTCTTTCTCCACAGGGCTGCTCTCAATCTCCTCCCCGCCCAACCTGTAGCTGTGCCTGGCGTTGCTCCGACCCAGGTGTAGGACCTTTCACTTAGCATGGTTAAACTTCATTAGGTTGGCATCAGCCCACCTCACAAGCATGTCAAGGTCCCTCTGGATGGCATTCCTTCCCTCCAACTTATCAACCGAACCACACAGCTTGGTGTCATTGGCAAACTTGCTGAGGGCGCACTCAATCCCACTGTCCATGTCACCCACAAAGATGTTGAACAAGACCGGTCCCAACACCGATCCCTGGGGGACACCACTCGTTACTGGTCTCCAGCTGGACACTGAGCCACTGAGCACTACTCTTTGTGTGCTGCCATCCAGCCAGTTCTTTATCCACCGAGTGGTCCACCTATCAAATCGATGTCTCTCCAACTTAGAGAGAAGGATGTCATGGGAGACAGTGTCAAAGTTCAAGACTGAGATAGTGGGATTGAGTGTGCCCTCAGCAAGTTTGCCGATGACACCAAGCTGTGTGGTTTGGTTGATACGTTGGAGGGAAGGAATGCCATCCAGAGGGACTTTCACACTCTTGTGAGGTGGGCTGATGCCAACCTGATGAAGTTTAACCATGACAAGTGCAAGGTCCTACACCTGGGTCGGAGCAATCTCAGGCACAGCTACAGGTTGGGCAGAGAAGAGATTCAGAGCAGCAGTGCGCAGAAGGACTTTGGGGTGTTGGTCGATGAAAAAATGAACATGAGCCGGCAGTGTGAGCATGCAGCCCAGAAAGCCAACTGTATCCTGGGCTGCATCAAAAGGAGCTTGACCAGCAGGTCGAGGGAGGTGATCCTGCCCCTCTACTCTGCTCTTGTGAGACCACACTTGAAGTACTGTGTGCAGTTCTGGAGTCCTCAACATAAAAAGGACATGGAACTGTTGGAACAAGTGCAGAGGAGGGCCACGAGGATGATCAGGCAACTGGAGCACCTCCCGTATGAAGATAGGCTGAGAAAGTTGGGTCTGTTCAGCCTGGAGAAGGGAAGGCTGCACGGAGACCTCATAGCAGCCTTCCAGTATCTGAACGGGGCCTGTAGGGATGCTGAGGAGGGACTCTTCGTTAGGGAGTGTAGTGAGAGCACAAGGGGTAACGGGTTCAAACTTCAACAGGGGAAGTTTAGATTGGATATGAGCTAGAAATTCTTTATTGTGAGGGTGGTGAGTCACTGGAATGGGTTGCCCAGGGAAGTTGTGAATGCTCCATCGCAGGTGGTGTTCAAGGCCAAGTTGGACATAGCCTTGGATAGCATGGTTTAGTGGGCGGTGTCCCTGCCCACAGCAGTGGGGTTGGAGCTAGACGATCTTAAGGTCCTTTCCAACCCTAACTATTCTATGATTCTATGATTCTATGACATACTTCAAGATGCTGACTTTGCTATATATGTTGCATGACACAACACAGAGATCGGAAAAAAGAAAGAGCCAGGGAAAGATGTCCGCATTTGAATTCTGCCTCACTGCTGAATTAATATTGAAAAAGTCAGTGATTATATTAGTAAATATCTGCAAACTACAGCATCAGTTGATAAGATGTTCTAGAGTTTCCATAGAATCACAGAATGGTTGAGATTGTAAAGGACCTTTGGAGGTCATCTGGTCTACTCCCCTGCTCAAGTACAGCTACCTAGAGCCCACAAATGTGTCCAGGCAGCTTTTGATTGTCTCCGTGGAGGGAGATTCTGCAAATAGTAAAACATTTGTTAGTCACAAATGAAATATGTTTTTGACAAAATGAAAGATATCTTGTCCTCTTTGTATTGAGTGGAAAAGTTATAAGGTACAAATATATAATGCATCTCTAAGCTAAAATAGAATAACTTCCATATCAAAGTAAAATTGTTTCCTGTTGTCTTCTAATTCACGATGAAGAGTCTGACAAAGTACAAATGGTGTGCATGGGCAGAAGCTGCAATTAAAATATGAAACGGGATCAAGTAAAAATATTACAAGACACCAGGCAATTCTACTGGCAAAGAAGAATACATCTCTATGTGCCAAAACCTCTCCATGATCATGAAAAAAATACTTCAAAAGAAAAAAAAAAAAAAAAAAAGAACAGATATCTTGAGAGAGATGTATGTTTCATTACTGAGAAAAAAAAATACAAAAAATGAGTTTTAGTCTAGAAAAAGCTAAGATCTTTATGCAAAGTTTTGAAGCAAGTGGTTCTGACAGACAGACTGTATTAAAACTAAAGTTTTTAGTAAATATTTCTTTATTTCTTGCATGTTAAAAGAAGACAAGCACAAAGTAAGATTAAGTTGATTTGTTACAAAAAATTATTTTAAAATAGAAAACTGCAGTACAGAAAGCGAAGTTTTAATGTCATAGGATAGATAAAGTTGATGGAGAAGGAGATGCACAGTGTAGAATTGAGTCTGAGCTACCTTTATCTTTATTTACTATTCTGGTTTGTATCAAAGATACAACAATGTTTTAGCTACAGCTGTCAATATACTGGGTTCTACCATTTCCTTCACTGAGTGGCAGAATAACTTGAACATGTTTTCTAACTAGGAGTTTCAGAAGAATATGAAGAGACGCCATAAAGCACTCTTGAAAATCAGTCTTTACCAGCCCATATGGAGCTGCTAATAGGTGCCATTTGAGTCATATGTGTCAGGTAAATGTTTTAAAAGAATGTCTGCAGCGTATGCATCACACAATGACAGGCACAGTGATTAAATAACTTGTCCAAAATCATACAGGAAGCCTGTAACAGAGCTATATAAAAGTATTCTGAACTCGAACAGTTCCTTAACCAAAACTACTGTAGACTGCTCTTAGATCACAAGTTCTTAATCTCTATTAGGGTGAACACCGCATAATTTACAGAAGGGTCATATAATAGATGAAAATGTTATAGAAAGTGACAAGACAGAGTTAAGCAACATGAGGGATTGACAGGTTCAAAAAGGTTACATGAAACATTTTTATCTTGTTTCTTATTATTCCCTATAACCTAGATTTTAGCTTTAAATTTAGGTTAGATTGAACAAAACTTTCCTAGCAAAACACAAATCAACCCCAAAAGTTCTGTTTTTCTGAAAGTGATGTGAAACTACTATGTCATTTATTACATTCTAAAAAGTAAAGAGAATAAAAAAGTCAGTGATCAGGTTCAAGACAGTCCATTGTTTCGTAGAACACAGAAGAGTACTTTCATCAACATTCAGTGATTATAATTGAAGTTTAAGTTTTATGACTGCAATATCTAATTCCATTCAAACCTCCACTTGATAAGACTTTATTCCCAACTTATCTCTTATTATAGGATCAAATGCAGTAAACAAAAATCAGTATAGTGTTACAGTTACTGCTCAAGAATGTATATAGTCCTTAGCCTGCAGTAAAAATTAAGTTTGGTTACTTGAGCCTACAGTTAGCTTAGGCCAAACTGGGATGATCTGACTTTGCTGTGTTAATACGGGTAAAGAGCTACCACTGCTTTGCTGATTCACTGTAATCTCACTATGTGTCCATCCATGTTACTTTTGAGGACCCTGCTAGCTCTCCCTCTTCAACACCATCAAGCAGACATCTGGTCGTTTTCTTGAAGTTCTTCTATTTATCTCTGCCTAACAAGCTGGCTTATTATCTCACTTCAAAGAGGGGCCCATCTTCACTCCCTCTATAATCAGCACTGATTACCAAGTATGCATATCCTATAATTTTAGGATATGCAAACTCTCTCTGGACTAGACAGGTCAACTTATGCATTTCATTTACTTTCTGCACTTGGCTCAGTATGCAAGATCTTTGTATTCAGTAAAATAATGTACCTTTTCTTTTCTGCCCTCTGAACGGACTGCCTTCTAGGCATATTTATTATACAAATACTAAATACTAACAATTACATAAATATACGACTAATTACTGGATGCTTGCCAAATAGAATTGATCCTAATTAGATAGAATTAACTAAAGAACAACAAAGTGACTCATTTTACAACACCGCCACCCCTGCAAATTACAAAATCAGAAGTTGATTTTATAGGGAAAATATCCTAAGAAGTGGTACAAAACACCCATCTAACTGAACTAAAGCTTTCTCTCCCCTGTTCTTTAAAGTTTGATGTGAGAAAATCTGGTCAAAATGAATACAAAAATCGTATTTCCTTCAGGGTGACACTGCTATATCTGCTCTTGCCAGAGAAATGCAGCCCATTATTGAACAGTCATGTCCTTAAAATTAGTAAGGAGGAAATGAAAGGGTATGGAATAAACGTGACCACAGGAGACTGTACAGACATAGAGTTCATATTATCATCAATGTAATGGCCACCTCCTTAATTACTTTCTTTCCTGCACACCACTTGGGTAACTGGTTCAAAACAAGATGCAAATTGGAACATGGTCTTTGTCTTTTTAATTCACATTATAATGTCAGTTGTGTAATAGTTTCTCAGACAAGCCTTGAGGCTACGTGTGAAAAATTAATACCTTCCCTTTTAACAGAGGAACCATGTGCAAATAGGCTGTGTATTTTATATGTATTATAATGACAAAAGGAGATTTTTTACTAACCAAAGGAGAAATTAACAGCTAGTATGTGATGATTCCTGCTTATATTATTTTAATTTTTAGCCTGTTGAGTTTCTTCCCCTAGCAGAAGACTTTTGGTGCTGTAATTGTTACTACAACTGAAACTTTAAAATGGGACTCCTATCTAGTTTCTCATTAATTGATAAAATAAAAGTACAATTATAGCAACTAATAAATTGGCATTCCTCCTCAAAAGCCTGTATTTAGAACATGATAAGACAAAGAAACATTCCACAATGAAAGCAACCAATAAATTTACAGGGTGCAAAAGAAAAGGAACAAAATAAGTCTACTGCTGTAATTGCTGATGAGGTAATCAGAGAGAAAATCCAAATATTCAAGACAAAACCTAACAATGAGGTGAAAACAGAGGGGAACTTCCTAAGATGCAATATGTCTTTGTCAGGTAATAGACTGAGATGGTAAAGAGGTAGAGGCCCTGCCAGAACCTTCAGCTCCAGGACATCATTCCTCCTACTCAGTGAATTAGACCCATTGACAAGAAATCAAATGTAGTCAGGGCATTGCCCATGAACACTTCCACTACGGGAATTGTGTCTTGCAGAAAACCTGGAAGGATTAGATCCATCCATTCTACCATTTGCTGATCAAATTATTTTCCTGGTTTTTTTTTTTTCCAAAAACTTTTATCCCTTACTTAGTGTTTTAAAGTCTTGTCAGTGTTGCTCATTTTTCTTCAATTTCATTATGAAATTAAAGAAATAATCTGGAAAAAGAGAGATAAGTGTGTTACACTATCTGAGCATGATGAAGCTCCTACAGCAGGAAAATTCACAGCTGTCCAACCCATCTCCTCATCATGAATAAGCACTGTCGTACATATGGTGCACAATACTGACCTCAGATCTTTTTCACTCAGATTGCATCTGGTTCTTAATTAGTTTGATTTATAAAATTAAACATAATTGACGCTTTGGCAGCATTATGTTGCTAGCAGCAAAAATAATAAATTAAGAATGAGTGAAATAAAAGCCTCTTTTGTCATGTATGCATAATGGCATGCTGCATATATACAGCATTATCCTGTATTTCATCACTGACATTTGATGTCATTTTGGGCTGGGTCACATTTACTTGTCTTGAAACAGCAATGTATTTGTGATTGACTCATGTGATTGAAAAAAAAAAGGCACTATATGCAAGGATGTGATGCTGTGGAAATTAGTCTAAATTTCCAATGTGCATACGCAACTCTCAGTTGTCTGAAAGTCTACTTTTGTGAAGCTTGGAAACAAGCTGATATCACAGAGCTAAGCTAAAACAGGACTGAAAGGTTAAAAGCATTTGGAACAGGAGTGGTCTCAGAGAAACATTTTGTCAGCTACAAAACTATAAAAAGTACAGACGTGCTGGGGAGCACAGCAGAGTTGAAGAAGAGCCTAAAGATGCCTAAAGAGGACAATCGGCTTACCAGATGGCCCCCTCCTTGCTGGTTCATTCATCAGGTTGGCCTGTCCAGTCGAATGAAGACATGATGGATCACATCTGGCTTAGGGCAGAGGAGAGAGAGAATCTGTCTGGAGCCCTGTATCCTGAATACAGGAGAGGAGTGAGTAAGGTTTCAGATTGACAGAATAGACAGAATGGTCAGTGTGGAGGAGCTTGGTAGGGGAGTTAGCCCTTGAAACACTGATTCTATTTTTCTGACATTCAGTTTCATTTAGAGCAGCTATGTACACCAAGAAGTATTCATCTCTTTAGCCCATTGATGTGGTGAAAAGCACATAAGCATTGTAAAGATGTAGAACATCTGGATAGGGCTTAAAAGTGTGCTTGTACAGGAACTGCACTTAGTCTTCACCTATTGTGTAGTTCTAATTGGATGGGAGTCCAGAAAGAGCAGTGATCTGCACGCAAGAAGAAAGATGGGAAAGACAGCAGAAGCAAGTGTCAGTGAAGGAAGCATCACGCAACGAACTGAAGTGGAAAAATGCTGGTCTCCCATCAGCATTAATGTAACCTTCCCTTCAGAAAATAACATCATATCCTATGCCAGGGGAGCTGTTTTAAATAGCACTTGATAGTCAACATCAAGGAAAAACAGAACATTGAGGAATAACAGAACGTAGTCAATAGTGATGATAGTAAAGAAAGAAGGGGAAAAGAAAGCAAAAAGCTATCAGGCATGAAAGGCGTATACTGAGAATATTTTCACAGGCATTCTCAGGCTAGATGGCACTAACACTGCTGTAACCATGGAAAAGTGTAACCTTGCTAGGACAGCAAAATAGCATAGTAGAAAGGAGTTGAATATATTACTTCAACTGCAATGTGAAATTGTACAGTGGAAATGGAAACGCATTCATTGCCTGGAAAGACAGAACTCTGGAGCACTATTGGAATGTATTGGAGTCCCTTGGTAATGTTATCATTAACTTTAAATTCTACCAGTCTTCTAGAATTTGAGAATATTCTAAAGATCCCTAGTACTGATTTCCACCTCCGCTACTTATCATTTTATCGCTAGCAGAAAGGGCTCATTTTTCTGAGTCTTTAGACACAGTCTATTACTTCACAGGATGACATTACATCTTAGAATTGTCAGATATGTAAATGAGAAAACTGATTACTTTTCCTACTACAAAGAATGATCTAACATAGTTTCTGATCCAAAGCAGTTTCAATCAGGTCAATCGTCTAAGGACTAAGGATGAAGGAACCTGAGTGTAATAAATACGGAACTGCATTTCCCATGTTAGAAAATCAAATTATTTCAGGGACTTGACACCAGCTAATGCACAACCCCTCGCTTCAGGAAAAATATTTGCACTGGCTGAATACCACTTTTTGCATATTAATCAAGTGGAATCTTGAATGTGTCCTTTTGGTTTTCAGGCCATGCTATCCCTGCCTGCCTGCTCCAATAGTGAGGGAGCTGAGGTAGCAGAGTGTGTTTCTATTACCACACAGACAAATCATAATTCTTACAGGCTTTCCAGCACACAGACCAAGACACACTTGGGACACTCTTTGTAGAAATGGGCTCTGACCCAGGAGTGTAGTATAACTTGCAGATCATAAATAGAGTGCGGTAGTTCAGGCCTGTAAATCACATTTTGATTTTCAGTGAAAAAGGTAAGTACTCATCCAAAAAATAATAAAGAGTTTTCCAAAATATGATTTCACGTCAGAATAGTCTAAATTCACAGAACTAAAGTGTTTCATAGAAGCTTAAATGCCTTAACTATCAGATGATTTGTCTTGATAAAACTTAGACCTTTCTACTCAGAATGCATCTTTATACTTTCTTGCTTAAACTTCTATAAATTACAATTTATAACATTGCTTATGTTATAAAAAGATAACTTCATTAACAAAATTTTTCAGACACTAAAAAAATAGTACTTCAATGATTTTTATATTAACAATTTTATTATTAACTGTATCATTCATTAAAAAATCAATAATCTGAGGCTGTTCTGATATCCTCAGTTTATAAAAATGTTGAACTTTGCTATTTAAACAGCTCCAGTTTTAATGCCATGCTGAGAAAAAGACTGATAGTATGATATTTATAATATGTTTTTTCACATTATGAACTCTCCAGGAGAAACATGATGTGTACCTGTGGATGGCAGATACAGGCACAGAAGTGCCAGATCATAGGTTAGTTTGTGTTTGCTGTTTTTTAATGCATTGGAACAATTTATTTTTAACTCTATACTGCTTTCACACTGAAAGAACCTCACTATGCAAGTATTCCCTGTGATTTCTGGTGACAAAACTATGCCTTGTAAGAGAGAAGTTGATCAACGTTCTTTCCTAGATTATGCAGCATATTCTTTTACAATTTTATATGCAGTCTTCTAGATGTTATTCCATGTGACTAATATTCACAGACATCGTAGAAAAATATTTACTTATAGGTTGTAAGACACATCTCTGATCAAATCACTTAATTTTACTTTTCAAGAAAACCACTAAGAAAGAAGTGATTTGGTAGGTTTTAGAGTTGTACTTTGAAAGCCTAATTATTGGTCTAGAAAAGGAATGAGGATGATAATTAGTTGGAACTCGATGATCTTGAGGTCCTTTCCAACCCTTACTATTCTATGATTCTATGATAATTAAACACATTAAAAATGCATAAGCATGTGCTTTCCTTCAAGAACTGCCATTGTGAAACACACTCTGGCACAGATGCCAGCCACAAAGTTTCCAATGCTCTTGAAAGATTGCATAAAACTGCAATAATGTATGACGATTTACTGTTCAAATCCAAGGTACCATATGGGTGCTGTTACTCTAGATGTTCATTGTACATCCATCAAGAAATGATGGGTTTAATGATGTCCTTGCTAAGGCAATTTGTACCTGAGGTCAGTGGGTTAACTTTGAAATTGGGCAAAGTGGAAGGAGGGCAATGAAATAGCAGTGCCACCTCAGCTCTCTGAGGTGTGTATGTGGAAAGAAAAGTCAATCAAAAACACAGAACGAAGTTGAGCTGGCAGCTGAGACAATGCCAGAGAGACTTACCGAGAAATGCCAAAAGAAGCTGGTTCAGGGAAAGAAACTCATTTTAACATGAGAGTTACTCTTGTGGGAAAAAAAGACTCACCCTTCAGGTAGGCATTTGACAGATGCTGCTAAAAATATTTTCAGGAAAAAGATATGGAAAAAAATCTAGGTTTTATTACATTAAAAACTCAGAGAAACAGAAGCACTTTTAAAAGAGTACTGATAATTTCCTTTTATTATTTGGGATATTGAAAAGAGATGCTGCATGTGATTGTCTTCTTCAGTTATTTTGAAGTAGTTTAGAAATAGTTATTAATGGTAAAGGGGTGATAATAAATGGAAAATATTTTAAAATAAGATGTGCATTAGTATACAAAGGCATACAAGTCAGTTAGTGATTGAAGCGATTATACCAGACTATTTCCTTCAAGGCAGCACAATGAGGATATAAGTGATAGATTAAACTTGCTAGATGGGACGAACAAAAGAAATCAAAATTTAAACCTGAACACTCTTGGAACTATTATAGGTATCATAGGTATAGTAGACTAAGCATGGCTGAGAATAAATATTAAGTTCATTATGAAGAACCAGCAGAACAGTCCATTACTGAAGTACATATCCATTTAAAAAAGAAAAACCCAACCCCTCTGTTTACTACACACTCACTAAAATCAGTTTGGCTCAGATTCAGAGCTCAGCTCATCAGATGGACATTGAGTACTTTGGGGAAAGTGGAGGCTGATTATTTATAAGGCCATTGGACATCTGCAGGAATACCAGCACATGCTATTAAGATGGTTCCCTTAACCCAAAGATGAGGCCTGCCTATACTCCAAGCAACCCTGTGATTGCTTCTACTACATATGTCCTAGTGAGAGTAGTAATATCACACTCATACAGTGGAAGTTCACCATTTCTTCTGCCAGAAGAGTTACTGCGTGCAAAGGCACTCCAGAACATTTGAGTCGGGTTTTGTTCCATTAGAAAACAGAATTTGGCATGAGAAAAATGGGATACCAGATATCCTTTGGGAAGAACTTGAAGACTCTTTATGGTAAGACGCATTTGCTAGTTTTTGAAAGTAAAAATTGCATTGGCAGCATATAAATATGTTTACATCTGTGAAAACACTTTTATCGCAAAATTCTGTTTGCACTTGAACAACCTAAGGAAACCATAAGAACATTAGGAAGTCAGTGCTGAAAACAGGTATTCCTGTAAGCATATTGTTTGAGATGCAGGAGATAATCCAGGGCACTGGAATGTAGATAATGCTTTGTGAAGACAACTCACCTGAAAAAAGATTTTCAACAAATGCTAATTCCACTTCCAAAGGTCCCATTTCAATTTTCTGATGCCATGACAGTACAACCTAATCAGTAGTCTAAATTCCTGACAGGTTTTTTCATTTCTTGTAATCCTACAGCTTTTTGGAAGGGTTAATTTGATTCAGCTGAGGAATATACAAACATATTGCTACAGTGTATCAACACCCATCTAAACATGAGATGTTCTCTTCTGAAGTTTTAAGGGTTTTTTTGTTTGAAGCTCTCAGGCACACTGCACATAACATTTATTTTCATTTTTTTCCAATTTCTGCTCCCATGCAGGAACCCAGCATGAAGATATGTGAAAAATAAGCAACTTGACAGTCGGACTATATGATTTTACGCAGTCAAGGATTCGTTATGTCGCAGGTTTAGTCACAAGGACCAACACTGAAAACCCTATTTTTACTTTGCATTAACTTCTTATGTTTTTATTACATAATTTTATTATTTCTGTTGTGAAGGGGTAAAGGTTCTAAATGAGTAGCGCTCCTTGCATTAACAGTTGAAGGAGTAGGATTGCTTTACTTCAGATTATCAGTAGCTGCCCATTCAGCTAAGGCACAAATCCTAAGGAAACCTACTCAGTAACTGACAGTTTTGCTCAGAAAAGAACAGAAAGATCAGATCTGGAGATATGAGAAATAAAGTTTGAGAAGAGATGATCTACTGACTTTCAGTGAGATGTATGATGACATTCAAATTCACATTTTTGCATTATTTACATCAGAAAGGCACTACTGCCTCTGGAGTTTGGGGCATCTTGTCTACAGGAGGGGTTGTAAATATGCAAATTTAACAGACCAAACAAATAAAGGATACTGATGTATCATTTCAAGGAAAGATTCTGCTATGATCACAGAATAGATCATATATGTATAGTTATATAGAAATACATATATAATTACATTATATATTTTATATATATATACAGCTTTATAGAAATTAAATAATTTCTATAATACATACTACAGTTCTAGGAGAAGTGGAGGGTTTTTTTGTGGTTTCTGATGAAGACACACTGCTGCGTCACCCAGTTAAACATATTGGGCAATAAAAACACAGCCGATCATAGCATTTGTAGTGTATTCGGGCATCACAGCTAGTTACTGAAGCATCATATGAACTTGCTTTAGGGCAATCTGGAAAGTTTGAACAATAGGATTAGCCTGCAGTCAACAAACTCAATTAATTAATGGTTATGCTTTTGTTCCATACAGAAAGAGAAAATTCAAGAATACATGCATCATGTATTTTTCAGTATGAGCGACAGAAACAGAACATCATAGCTTTCTTCCCATGGCAGATGTCAAACTGTACTGTTTGCGTAGTAGTGCCAGATAAAGTCATTACTTCATCAAGCAGGAAGTAATTGCCAAATGCCACAATGTTACCCAAAACACAAAAGAAGACTCCAAAAGGCTAGTATCATTGCGCAGAAGCTCTTGAGGAGGGGTACTTTTATCTTTGCACCTGAGAGAATTTTGGAGAAACGCAAGATGAAAAATCAGTTAAATAAAGAAAAAAGTTACTAATCAAAAAAAAAAATAAAAAAAAAAATTGGGTTCTTAGATGAGGTTTCCTGAGAAAATGCAATCCATTTTTAATATCCACAACTGGTTAGGATAGCATTTCTTCACCAGCCACCAAGTCAGTCTCTCCTGTCTTGAAGAATTTGACAAGGCCAAGAATATGGGAGAAGATTGAGCCTGAAGTCACAGTCATGAAAGTGCCAAGGATTTTGCCCACCAGTATGAGGAAATGTTTTGCTGTTCCAAGCCTAAGTGGGTTGTGCACTGATATGACCCTCAGCAACACAGTTCTCCAGAAATGAGAGTAGGGTTTGTTACAGGCATTTTCTTATATTGCCTCAAATAATCATATCGCACTACCATTTGAACTGCCCAGTCACTCACAGTACAACTAAGGAGAAATTTGAATTCTGAGTTCTGTTTTTTTGGCATATTGGAGATTTTTCAACAAGAATAATCACTCATGCTTATCTCGCAGACATATGCCAAAGTCATGGCCAAGTTGATTGCTTAAGTGCCATAACTAAATAAAGACTTATTAAAGATTTATGTTTAAATGACATGAAATCTCACCTCAATCAAATTATACCCTGATTTTGGCTTTGATATGAGTATTTACTTCCTGTGGGAGATCTTGTTCTAGCACCAGCCGTGGGCTGCATCCGTGGCTGAGCAATCCTGATAGAAAAGGATGGCACTTATAGCTGGAATTTCATTCTTGGATACTGAAAGATTAAATCAGGAAAGTCTCTTCAAGTGGATTTTTAATTTCAAGAGATTTTCATTGGTTGTTTTAGGAGGATTTACACACTTAACTGATTCAAATGGATTAAAGACTGCAAAACAGAGTGGCAATGTTGCAACAAAACTGGACTTAATTTTCCAAACCATGCTTATATAAAGTTTCTTCACTCCCACTCACATGAGCAGTAATTTTGCCATTAGCTGTGACTAGGAGGACGAGTGGGTCTTAAATGGGTAACAGATTGGAAGGAGAGAACTAACTAGTGATGTAAGGTAAGTATTGAAACATGAAGAGAAGTGATAATACCTCTTTGTCATACTGTGCAAACCGAACTAGCTCACATTTAGGATGCTTAATTCAGTTTGTCTTACACTACTGATGATTATCAAATGCATTTTGGAGAGGTTTGTTATATCTTCCCCTGTAAGTGCAGAAAACATGCAGAGCCTTATTTCCTACATGAAAGTACAAATACAAGTAGAGACACACTTTGTGAATGCTGTAAGAGAAAAACATATCTAATGAAAGGAAAACTTGGTTATACATCTAAGCCAATTTAAGAATTTAGGTTTTTATGGTATAATTTAACAAAATGGTGCCATCGTTCTTCTTGGTTGGAACAGCTAGAATAAAAAATTAAAACGGCATTTTCTTTTCATTTGACATTTTACGCATTACCTTTACACTCATGCACATGCATCTCAGATACATCTTCCTATTAGTAATGGATTAAGTAGGGATTGCCTTCAACATAATTTCAAGTAAGAGAAATAAGTGACTGAATTTGACTAAAATTCCTGACAGAGTAGTGTTACACAAAAAAAAAAAAAAAAAAAAAAAAAAAAAAAAAGCCAAGATGGAAAAACTGTTGAATGTTCAAGTACAAATACATAAGTCACTATTTATAGCATTCTTGTGATCATTCCTAGCTCTTTCTCACATGACCTCCAAATACATGTGTGCCAAACAAAAGGATCGTTGCAAATTTATTGCTCAACAACATTAAATGTGTACCTTTTTCCATCACGCATGAAATCCCACTTCTATAGTACTACAGAATGACATTTTGCCCTTCTAGAAGTGCTCTAAAGCGCGGTGACACATAGTGTCCTTCTGGGCTTTGCTGATCATATTCCTCTTTCCAGTAAAAGTGTCTAATTGAAATACTTTGGAACCTTTATGCACACAACAAACAGGCTTAAATGGTGCTTCCTTTGGGGGATTTAGTAGATACTTAATTTTATGTTCCCATCTAAATCCAGTCAACATAGGATCAACATTTAATTATCAACATAATTTCAGATTTTCACCTAATAGCATATCTCTGGAATTTAAAATTAATAGAAATAAAACAGGCAATAGATCTGTGCTTTCATTTTATTTAAGCCAGTGAGCTGTCTTCTGGATCTAAATGCAGTATTCATTTTACTTTCTTCTTATCTACTGTAAAGATATTGGAAATAGCTTAGGAGATATAATGATGGTACCATTAAACAGATTATCTACAATTGCCCAGGGACAAACTGGTATAGTAAATGGAAGTTAAAAAGCAATTAAAAATGAAGTTGTTCAGATACACATTATGTATATTTTGTATTTACCTTCATTTTTCTTGATGGTGAAATTTGGATTGTTGACCATTTCAGGAAGAAGACTGTACAGGAA
Source organism: Amazona ochrocephala (assembly GCA_039720435.1). Lineage (NCBI taxonomy): Eukaryota > Metazoa > Chordata > Aves > Psittaciformes > Psittacidae > Amazona > Amazona ochrocephala. The sequence goes on from CM077909.1 coordinate 11,700,067, forward strand.
ATAATGCCCATTTTTAGGATCGTCTTTGTCAACAGCACTGACAATTTGAATTACCTTCAACAGAAAATGCTCTCATTAAGTATTCACATAAACGTACAGTATTGAAAAAAACATATTCCATTCTTTCAGACACTTTCTCATTTGTCCACATGCCAGATTAACAATGCTAATTTATAATCTTGCAAGGCTTTTACAGACCTTCAATTGAATGTCTGGGGAAGAGGGATTGTATCTGGCCCATTTAAACAGTTTCCAGAACAAGGAGGCAGAGAATAAGGAAAGACAGGCATGTGAGAGAGGCCAGTAAAAATTGATGCTTATTTGGCAAGTACTAAATTATTATTCAGCAATAAAGAAGAAAGAAAATTGTTTCAGAAACACTTACAATACCTATTCTTTCATTCGTATAGCCACGCTTCTTACTGGATCAAAATGTACAATCTATCTTTAATCCTTTCTCCTTTTCCCTGCCACCACCTTTTAATTTATAGAATGAATATAAATATATATTTAAAATGAACTTTCAATGTGAAGTTTTATATGCTAAACAATCTAACCTGAAAAAGAAGTAAAATATCTAAGCGTATATTTCGGATTTTTTCCTTAATTTTAATAGAACCTAATTTCTTCATGTACTAAAGCATCTTGTATTTTAAAGTGTCATTAATGGATGATTTCCAGAATAATACAGGATACTGAGGTTAGAAGAGCATAGAGTACTTGAATAGTCTGAATAACTTTGAATAATCAAATAACTTTCACCCCATATGATTTACCTGACCAACAGTATCTGTAAGTGGTTTTACCTCCATTAATCTCTTTTACCTCCAACATTACTCAGAAAGAAACTGCAATTCACCATCTTCTAATCATACAAAGCTTCAAAGGAATATAAGAAGAAGAAAAACAATTTTAAAATAATCAGCAGGTTTTTGTTTGGTTGTTGTTGTTTTTTTTTTTGTTTTTTTTTTTTTTAATATTTGGCTCAGTTATTTTTGATTCCAAGTATTTTCCATAAAAGTAGAAACAAAACCAGCTATGGATCCAGATCCAGAACTGAGCTGAATTTCAGTGGTAGTTAGTTCATGCTAGATGAGGTTTATAAGAAATTTAATGAGAATTATTCACCTTTCCCTTGTCCATTGAATTCAATACCATTTGTGCCTTACGTAGTTATTTTTGTAATGCCTAAAGCAACTGACCCATAATATTTCTGACGCTTAAATTCAGATTATGAATCACTGCAAGTTTAATTTTTGAAATAAAGAGTAAAAAATGGAAAGAGGGTCTGATGCTGCCCAAATTCTTAGACTTCTAGTTTAAATTTTCAGTGTTTCACTAGCAAAATGCTAATTACTGGTATTTTATATTGTTTTCACTGCAAGAGAAAGGACTATCAATCTGCATGTGTTACATAGAATCATAGAAGAGTTAGGGTTGGAAAGGACCTTAAGATCATCTAGATCCAATCCCCCTGCCATGGGTAGGGACACCTCCCACTAAACCATGCCACCTATGTACAAAAATAATCAATATCCCATTCTTCTATATTCTGCAAGCATTAAAGGAAGAATAAAACCTATCTAGGTAACCACAACTAGCAACATCAAAACATAAATATTTGAAATTATGCATGTATATATGCATATGTAAAGATATTTTAGCAGGTATTGATATCTGCACACATAATTTGTAAGACAACTTTGGAAGGAATTTCAAACAATTCCCTGCCCACTCATATTCAGGATAGGTCAGATTTATTATCAGTAATCTACTGGAATAAGTTTTAGATTGTTTACCACATAAATAGATTCTTCAGACACATGTATTAGAAGAGATGGACACAAAAAGACATCAGACAGCTTTTGCTTAAAGAAGTAGGTGTCTGATTTAATAGCTCCATAACGAATCTTAGAGACATGTGGAGTGTGAAAGAATATAAACAGCTGAAAAATATATAAGCAGATATTGCTTGTTCCACTGCAGAGATGGGCCCATGTACAGATATGGTATTTTCAGCTTTCTCCTGGCAGAGGTGTAAGGTACCACACTATCCACATATGTCAGGCACAGGGCTGGACTAGGCCATAGTAATTCTGTGTCATGGGTAAGTACAAACTAGAAAGGAAAGCATCTTTAGAAAGATGTATTTTGTGGTTATTCCACTTTTCGAACACTGCTAGAATTGGAGAGCAATAGCGGAAAAGGAGAATGGCACAGTAGAGACTGGAACATCAAGTACACATAATAGGTGCAGTTTATCAGATAGTTATGCAATTTTATCTTTACTGGCTGCATAACTTAGTTCTTTCCAGCATTATGTAAGAGAGTTGACTGTAAAAGTTCACTATCTTCAGATTTTCAATTAAAATAACTGAAAGCCTATAGCCAAAGCATTAATAACATGGGGTTTCAGCTCATGGAAATTTTATGAAATAAGCTTAGAATTTTGCCTAGGTTGCAAACTTTCAAGAAATAAAAGCTGTCTGTATGCTTTGTCCTTTCCTCTACCCCCTCCAGGAACTAAAGATACCTTTTAATGGCCTATCAAATTCTTTCTTATACTTCAGTTCTTTTCATCCATTCCCTTCATTGTTTATTAAATCATTCTTGCCTTAAAATGCACAGAAAATTATATGCAAAAAACAGGCTTAGTGGTACACTATATTTGTTGTGTTACATGCACACATCAAGGAATTAAGAGCTAGCGTTCCCATAGCAACTTTATTTCTTTGCGCATTTCCATTAAAATAAGCTCTTAAAAAAAAATAAAATGGCATAACATATATACAGTGATACAGAGCTCCTGTATATTTTACTCCATAGGGGTAAGAAAAATCCAGTAATTCTCATTGCCACATTTTTATTAGTATGATGATGAGCATTTATTGCTCAGCATTGTGTGATCATGTAATGGAACACTATTGAAGTAATTCTCCAACTCTTAACTTGAGTGCAGAACATGGTAAAAAATCTTCCAGACCTGTCCTTCTGCACCTATCACTAAAGAAGTTTTTCTTTCCCTGTAGTAACGTGTAGCAAAGGTGTTCCACGTAACAAAATCGGTCAATACTAATCATAAAAAAATCAAAACCTGATTTTTTCCACAAGGTATCCATAAGCACTAGAGTGAAGTTTAATAACTCTTTGGCTCTTCAGTCTTGACATTTATGAAATTCTTCCTTGTAAAATTTCAACTTCGATGTTGAATTAAAAATTCATGCATATGTTTGATTCTGTACATACATTTAGTAGAAACATAGTAAATCAGCATATTTTGCTTAACAGGCAGCTCTGGATTGAAATGGATAGTTAAATGATCCCTGAGGACAACTCGGCATCATACTCTGCATGTTCCCTCACATTTCTACAAAGCAGCTATGCCTGAAATAACATTTATAGAAGATTACCAGTATAATCATAATGAATGATGCAGAAATATAAATATGTCTAAAGTTTTTATCAATGTACCATAACTATGTGTGATTTTAACACATGATACTGAAATGCAACTTATTAAGCTAACTTGGAACAGTTCCCCACTTAAAAGTTTTCTTCCAACTCTGAAAAACTGTTGCAGTCACATTGGTCTTCATGGTTACTTCTGAATTATTTTTCAGACTCACAACACCATAAGTACTCACCGCAGTACAATTTTTACTTTGCCTTTCAGCTAGAGCCATCCCTTTACTGCTAGAACCTGCTTTTTGCCATTTGAATGAGCTTTGGTTCTTTAGAGACAAAGATCTATCTGAAGATTTCTCCCATTAGAAAAAGCCAATTCTATTAAGAGAACCGAATAAACTAGAGACAAATTGCAAGAGACTGGAGGAACATTGTACTTAGTTTTATATTGCTGTAGTTTAAACACTGGCTTGAGCACCGATACATCACTGTCTGCACTACTTAAGTGCTTGAAAGTTTTGTAGCCTTATTTCAAGCAAAAATCACTTTGCTGGCAATGCCTGGGTGTGGACTGAGAAACAGTGAGTGAAGCACTTTTCTTACTCAACAGTACAGATGTTCTGCCCTAGGAGCGTAGGAAAATAATTCAGCTGGGCTGGAGAACAATGAACTGTAGAGGTATAGCCAGTAAACACGATTGTTCTGGCTTTAGCAAGTGGAATTATGCAAAAAGAAAAAAAAAAAAAGGAATAATAGGGAAATGCATGAGCTAGTTTATGTTTACCTTAGAGACACTGTAACAGTACAGCACCTTTTATTTTTTTTTCTTAAAACTGACAAAACCCCCCATTTTGGCAACTTTCTGTTGCGTGTAAAAACATGCAAGTTGCACATAAATATTTGCATGGACAAATATTTTTGCTCATCCTCTCCCTTTCATCTCCAGTAGCTGTTGTACAGCTAGTACAACTGTTGGAGATGAGCAAAAAAAAATGCATCTGTTGATGTTATATATCAACAGCTTTTAATACATTCTGTCATATCACCAGCAGCTGCAATTGCCACTTGCAATTATATCAGAACCCAAATTAGAACACTTGCAAAGTGAGCTGGGATAGATGGCTCAATATATATAGGGGCTACAAATGAGGTTTTCTGAAAGGTTTAAATGTGATCTCCCTTACAGAAATACAAATTTGATTTAAAATTAGATTTAAGTTGAGCTACAAATGTAAATATATTAGGGTATTAACCCTAATACAATAGTGCCTTTCCTGCACATGTAACATTCAAATTTAAACTTTGGAAAAAAAGTCTTTTGCTACTATGAAAAAGAGTAGCTTCTTTCTCATATTGGCTATTTCATAGTTGAGTCATATTTAATATTTTGAATTCTACATCTTGACTTATTAATATGATTTATTCCAAAATTTGTATATAGAATAATAAGCATAAGAAAAAACAACTAAGTTAGGGTGGATATCAAAATCTTTACAGAGGCAAATAATTTTTGAATGATGATTTTAATTTAGAACATAACCTTGGCGATTATTCTTGAGTGGTTACTCAAGAGTAACTTTTTTCATACTTGGATGGTTCCAGTAATGCTATTTGTTTAAAACACAGAATAAACTGCAGGATAAGTTGCACCTCATTCATGCTGGCAGCCAAATATTTAATAACCATCTGTAAAGATCACATAAGGGTTCACGCTCAAGAGTGACATCTGTCATCAGATCAAGAGTGTAAGGGGTGATGGTAAAATGAAGAACATAATGGTTTAATATAAGTTTTACATAAGTGCTTAAACAAAAGTCTCTTTTATCAGCTGGCTCTTAATCATCTCATTTATTGTTTTTTTCTGAAATGAAATGTGAACAATTTTTAGCATCTCATAAACTGGCTGAATTTGATACGAATATCTAGATAAGTGTATTCAGAAAACACTGTGTAACACAGCTTTCTGACTTTAGAGAAGCTTACTGAGTGCTGGATAAAGGTCCACTCATTAGAAATTAATATATCTTAGAAAACGTAACTACTCAGAGAAATGCTGAGTAGTTACATTTCCATCCTCAGCTAAACAGATATCTATTCGAAGCTAGAGAAACTCAATACCAACAGTAGCATAACTGTCTTCCCATAAGGGCACATTTCAATAATCTGCTTTTCAGTGGTTGAAAAGAATTCTCATTTCTTAAATGACAGATTTTTGACACCTTTTTTAATATACAAAAAGGGGTGCTAGAAGTGAAATCATCTTCTGCAACAATCCAGTCCTGGCAGAAGTGGGTTGTCATATACTGCTATATCAGTTGTCATTTACTACTACTAAAAGGAAATAACTTCTAACTCTATTGTCAGGTAACCTTCTTTGGAGAATAGTGAATTTAATGCCTACCACCCACATGAGACACAGGAATAGTCGAAGTAACAAGTCTAGTGTCATGCTGTCAACTGCTGTTTATTCAAATAAAATGTCACAATCTAGAAATAAATTAGAAAGTTTAATAACAGTGAGTTCTTGCAACACACAATGTTTCTCAAGCTGGACAAAGTTAAATCCCATTTACAGTTTCTAAAAGTCTGTACATTTTCTCGAATCTTTGAAGTATGTACATTTTCTTGAATCTTTATCTTGTTAGTTACGTGGCATGTGAGATATTCTTCCTTATTTTTGTGCATTTGTCCTTCAAAATAGGTGCCTTTACGAAATCTTTTTCATTTTCTTTGAAAAAGGCTACACAGGTTAAATCTTGCTTCTGATACCTTGCTATGTTTATTTCACCTTGTCAAGTGCTGTGTGAGTTCTTTTGCCAACCCTTTTACTTCACTAAATCAAGAAGAAATAACCTCTTAAATTCTTTTTTTTTTTTTTTTTTTTTTTGTTAAATACAATGAAAACTTGAACTCCATTTCTCTAACACCCCATCCCTCTTTAGATACTTCAAACTCAGTTACAATTTACTTGACTTTCCATCAAGTTCTGGGTTGCTTTCTTGGGTTTTTTTCCTAGTTGTCACTGAAAAGTAGGAAGTAACTAGAGATTATAACTGACATATGGGTAAGAAAAAATGGTTTTATTGTTTAAAGCGTTTATTATACATCATACCTGGGACCAGCTGCAACATAGTTCAATAACTAAACTGGAATTCAGGTCGAATTATACTTTTACCATTAAAACTATTATATTGGCTATTAAAATCCCTGAACCTGTGAAGCAATGAGCTCTATCAAGCACAGTAGAAACAATGGGAGCGTAAAGACACTCAAGTTTTTTCTGGATATTTTCGTAACATACCCACCTTTAATTTACCCATCTATACTTTAAAAAGTAAGTAAATCCATATAGAGAGATATGTACTGCAGAATATGATCATAGGTTTACCTTAAATGAACGTAAAGAGTTGTTAGCATGAACACTTAGGCATGCATTTTGGGAATAAAGATAAGATGGCAGGGAGAAACTGCACTCCCTTCTCACACATCAAAGTACCAGCATAAAAACATGGAGATGCTTACTTGTCCGGGCTTCCCATTCTCACATAAAAAGGCTTCATGCTCTGATGCAAACTCAGGAGCATTGTCGTTTACATCAAGAACTTTGATGGCAACAGGCACCCGGGACACTTGACTGTGGTTTCCTTAGAGAACAAATCAAAGTAAGAAAGGTAAGAGCATATTTATTTTGGGACTGATACATAAATGCCTACAGAGTAACCATAATCTTCCTGCCTTCTTCCTGGCTTAATTGGATTGTCTTATCTGTAATAGATCACGGAGTTGGAGCATGAGATAAAGAAGGATGACCAGTATTTTACAGTTGAAAAGAATAAATAGATCCCTATTGCAAACAGCATTCGTTGGAGATTAGCTCAGTGATCTTTCTTGGACTAAATTGGTGAGATTTTTCTTTGATGAAGTTTGTATTGCTTTATTGATAAAGTCCATTCTACATGGAAAAAAGGAATGTTGTAAACAACATAGATTTATTTCTTTGTTTATCTTTGGCAGAGCACTGAGCATTTTACTTATTAATTGTTCTGACTGCATATCTATTTCTTCATTACAAATACGATTATTGCGGAGGCCCACACTGTGAGCAAGATAGACTGTAGATTGACATAGGCAAAACTAGATAGCACTTCAGACTATCAAAGCACTTTGATTCATCTACCAGTGACCAAAAATGTGACCTGTGAACTTCTTTCTTCATTGTAATAATATATAATTATATTTTGCATATTTTTTTGGATATTTTGCTGTAAAAGTGGTTTGCATATGTGTTTCTCACTGTGAAGATTAAAATAAGCTGTTAATCAAGACAAACTAAACCAACAGCTGCATTCTACTTTGCATAGATTTCACAGTCAGTCCTTGTGTCTTCAGTTCAGTATAGCTAATTTAAGAGGCTATTTCTAAAAATTTTAGATTATTTTTCCCCAAAGAGTAAAATCATGAATGCGCTTTAAACTGAGGTAACCAATTGATCTGAAGGGTTTAAAAATCTCTTCTATAGCACATGTATACTTCCACAAGTAATTCAATACTAGTTTCAAAATCCCTCTCTTGGTGAGTATTAATTTACAATCATAGTATTTTATCTTGCTTTTATTATCAACAATTTGAAGAACTGCATACCATGTGAATCAAACCCTGGGTCTGACCTTTAATGGAACTGTGCGTTTTTGCCAAATTACTACTGCAGGCAAGAGAGCTACTACCATAAGTCAGAATATCAACTTATTGGTTTTGTGACAGCTTAGCAGCTGTCCAAAGCTTTCATCAATTCATGTGGATTCTGTTCTCTGGCAATACAGAACTGGCTTAGGGGAGGGTTAGCCAGATGCTCCTATTGCCTGGGATTCAATGTACCTCTCATAATAAATGTCTACAAAGTAGTAGGTGAGGCTCCACCAATGGGCAGGTAGCAACTGGTGGCAGCCCTACAACTGGAAGAGAGGATTAAAGGAAAAATTACCATATATAAGGTATTGTTTGTGGTTTCCATCAAAGTTAACTTTATCGTGACCTAATCAAAACTTGCATCCTTTTTTTTCCTTGTATGCTAAAGACAGACACAATTTTTGAGGCTCGACCTGTAAATCTAAATATGTACATTTCAATTGCTCTACTAACATTAATTTGAAATAGCATAAAAATAATTATTTTGAAAAACACAAAACTGAGCTGTCACCAAATCTACTAGTGCTATAAACAAAGGCTTTATGTTTGCTGCATAACCTGAAATATTAAAATCCCACCTGTATAGGACATGTTAAGATTAGAGAGGACATGTATAGGACACGTAAGACATGAGACTCTAAATGCTTCCCATTTGAAGTCAAAAGTTTTAGTTCAGAAAGAAACATGTTCCAGAAGAATAAGAAATCCCCATAAAAATATTGCAAGAGTAATGTTTACATCCATTTTTTGTCTTCTAGTCTTACTTATTAACAGGTGAGTGAACACTAATGCCATGGAATAATAATGCATTTTAAATCTATAAATATACATATATATTTATATATTATGCATATATAAATCTATAAATATATATAAATAAATGCATTTAAAAGCTAATATGCAAATGATGAATCCCAAACATTTTAAACACTTTTTTTTTATCTTAACTTGATAAAAATTAAGACAATTAATCTTGAGCTTATCAGAATTCTCAGCACTAGTGTCATATTTAAACACTAAAGATTTACTTTTATCTAAATTAATGAAATGATGGCATTTCAAATTTTAAAGACATTACAGAGAAATGTAATTAATTAGATAAGCTTCTAAAGAAATTATTCATTCCCTTCTGACTGCCCCAAAATGTTTGTCTTTCATCAGAAATGCAAACATTAAATATTATAATTATATTAAAGATATTATAATTAAAAACTTGATGAGAATTCATTTAAGAAAATATTTTACTAAACACAAAATAGATCCAACTGGTTTGGAAAGCTCCAAACAAGGGGATATCCACTTCCTTTTAGGGTTCTTGTGACTATAATGAAATTTATTGTCGAGAGAGAGATGGAGAGGGAATTTTGTCTGCTGCTTGTACTGCCCACCACATGGAATACATAACATTATTTTGTTACTGCAATGAAATTTCCCTTTATGCTAAGTGTTTTCCCTGTAAATAAAAGCCACCCTAAGCATACCTATTCAAACAATTTATTTTCACTAAACAAATCCAGACTTCACTTGTGGATGCAAACCCTGTCAAGATAAAATAGTTTTGCCTGTCCGTTTGCATACTTTTAATGCCTGTAAACTTCTCAATGGTAAAATATGTATGCAGAGGACACCCCTCTCAAGTTTAAATGCATCTCTGTTAGCAATGCCCAATATTTTTTAATTAGAAGTGAAAAGCAATTGAAGTGGATCCACCCTGCTCCACGGAGTGCACAAACTGTTACTTTCACATAGCTAACTGTCCTGCATACACAGTTAGCTTTCACAGTGATTAGTATTCATGTTCAGAACTTTTCCTCATTTGTATGAATGGACAGTCAGTTCTCCCTCAACTACTGACAAAACTGAGTTTGAATTACTGTCTTGGTTTTAGGGTTGGTTTTGTTCTTTTGGATGGTTGCTTTTTTTTCCAGTTTGTTGTTTTTTTTCCCAATGAACCACCCAATCAGTATGATTAAGGGAGACGGAGTCATATTGCATGAACCAGGTAGACATTAAGGCTGACTGCTTAAGCTTAAAAATTCAATTAATTTAATTTTCCCAAAATAATAGAAAGTCCAGCTGCATTTAGAAATGCATACAGAAAGGTTTACAAGAATTACAAGCACCTAAAAAGCTCTGCTTTTCTCTGCAGTTCTCAAGATTCTATTGGAATATTATATGCTTGAAATTAAATACACAACTTGCTGGTATCACCTTTGAGTAATATAACCATTAAAATTTACTGAGGATTAAAAAAGGCTACAGAGTTTGATAAAAATATGATGAAGTAGATGAGATAAAGTAAAATTAAAAAAAAAAAAAAAAGTACCATTATCGAGCCATCTAGTGTCTCCAAACCTGAACTTCTGGAGGCTACAGACTCATGCTAATTTTTCATGCAATCAACACATTTCTTCCTCCCTGAAAAAACCTTATGTCACTGAGATGTGCATGTATCATTGAAAATTTGTAATGCAAAGCACTAACCATTCTTAACATTGGTACTGCATGCAGCAGTAGTAGTACTAGGAGTAACTAGAGCTTGTAAATCAAATTGGCCTTGTGCTACAACTAACAGAACACAATGCAGATATTCAACTCCCATAAACACTTAAACACTTCATAAACATGCTCAAAACACTTCACTGTCCTTCTTTGACAGAGGCACATGCAGGTGGTCTTAACAAGCAGTGGTCTTTAAAAAAGAGAATTATTGGCTGGGCAAAATTAAGTTAATCAATTATTTAACCCAAAGAAATCCAGTCGAATCTAGTTTTCCTTTATTTACCAAAAATAATTTCAAGGATCTCTTTAAAAAGTCATAAGCTGTCTTGAATTTCAACAAAAAAATAAGTACCTGAATAGAAAGCAGACTCCTAGAAAATAACATATGCCTTATTATTATTGTCTTTTATTATTACTCTTCTTATCACCACAACATGGCTTGGAAATGGGTATTTCATGCTCCTCTGATACAGTGAAATTTCTACGATAGCAATATTTTAAATTAGAAGTAGAGGAAGTCCTAGATCTAACAGAGAAATCAAAACCAAAATCTGAATCACTGACTTCATAAAAACAGCAGTGCTTGCTTTACATTCCTGGTATTTCAACCTTATTTATTTGTATTTTAACAGATCCATTCCCATGACTTCATCAAGGTTTTATCTGATGCTGTCAATACAAAAAAATCTACATGCAGGACAAGCTTATTTCCCCCTTTGGGTTTATGCTATTGTTTTCTTTGTGCAATTCTTTTCCTATATAGCACCACAGCTTATAATTTTTGTTTTTCATATAAAGCTGGCAAATCTAACTTCAAGAATCCTGAGGAACAGAGATACTATTGTGAAATTGAAGATTTATTTATGTTGAAGTTTAACTATAGAAATCACATACTGAAGCACACACTGCATTCGTTTGTCTGAAGTGTTGGGTAATGATCTGATTCCAGACAGAGTGCCTGAAACTGACTCTGAAATTGTCAGGAAAAGACATCAGCCATTGGCAGTATTTCTGCTAAAAATAACAGAATATAAGCTATTTCTGAATTAGGATAAAATTCAAAAAATCAAACAAAAAATCTCTACATAAAGATTCAGATCTTGCCTGAAATCCTTGTATTTTTAAAAGATGAGAAAGTATGAAGAGGTGTGGTATATCTATAAAGTAACATAAACAGATCAGTGCATAGCAGAAAGGTTGCTGTACAATTTGCTAAGACAAGAAACAAACACTGCTTCAAAATTAGCATTTAATTTCTCTGTTTCAGCATGCTGAAATGTATCAGAGGAGTACAGATCTTGGTGAGTCTCTGCATGAACACGTGTGTGGGAGGGAGGAAGAAAGAAAAAGATGTGAAACATATTTCTCAGGTTTGTTCCTTAAGTCATTCTTCGGTAGTAAAATAGTAAAGCAGTTGAAAAGTTTTGCCTCCTTTCAGTTGATCACTCTATTTATTTTACCATGGTCTCCAGCAGAAAGATGAACAAGTCATGAGCACAGCTATGTTACATTCTCTTTTCATTTCCTCACTGATACACTGTCACAAGTTTCACCAAGGATTCCCACCTTCTTCATTTTCGTCCACTTTTCTGCCTCTCATTGCCATGAAAAAGATGTCAGACTCTTGCAAAAGGCATGCTTTCACAGGTGTGGGCAAGCACAGAACCATACATACCCAATAAAGAGGTAGAGGGCAAGGAGCGCATTTCACCTATGTATCCTGAAAAGTAGAACAAGGAAGGGAAGCTGAGGACAGACTACCTTTTTGAGTCCTTGACTTCAAAGCTGAATTTGCAGTGAAGAGATTTCCAAAGGACTAAAGGAGAGATTATACATTCAGGTTGCTAATATTACTGAAAGAGTAAAATGTCTGTGGCAGATGCACAAGCCATGCCAGAAAATGTTGAGTAAAGCCATATTCTTCAGGCCCCATTCAGACAAAGTTTTCACTCCCTTTAATTTTTCAAAAAATCTCGAATCAATTACCTAAAAATTGCAGAGAAATGAAACACGCCAGCAAAGGACCAAACAGATACTGCTTTTTGTTTTAGCAGTGACATTCCACTTAGCCTTGCACTGAGTCTTTGCCTGTCATTGTAGTAGCAAAGTGATGTAAGCAGACCATGTTGGCATGTGCTTTGCCCTTTTACTTCAAGGCCTGATGGGGCTTCTACTGAATTCAGTCAGGTATCTTCTACTCTGGAAGTCTAACCTAGTCCCTGCTCTTAATCTTACATTATGTATTAACTACATTCTAAATAAACTAAGAATTAAAATGTAAATATAATTTAAATTAAATCAGGCACTTCAGCTGGGCACTTCAAAGTATCAACTTGGATTTATAAAACTTTATAATCAAACTGTATTTTAAAAAAGTTAGTACATTCGTTTCGCACTGACACAATACATATTGATGGAATCAGTTGGTCCTCATTTTCCTTATCTGAGGGCAGGCTATAATTTGACATTCAAATGCAACCTCTTTGTTATTTTTCATATCATTAAGCTGTGTAGATATACAGCAGTCAAACAAATCGACACCCTGTGAATTGCAAGATATGTTTGAAAAACCAGGAAATATTTGCAATTCTTTTTACAGAAGTATCATATTTTATTTGGTCTGTGTGAATGATATTGTCTTGTCTGAATGAACAGACAGATCCAAAGGACTTTGAAAGGAAAAACTAAATTGGAAAAGCAAAACATCCCCTCAAAGGCAGTTACAGCTGTGAAGGGGGTCTCTTGTACCATAACTCCAGTTAGAAGGGAAAATCAGAGGACACTGTTCTGTTTAAATTTAGCCACGCACGGTGAGAGAGAAAAAGTTATCTACTGCTGCAATGTGACTGAGAATGAGGGGCCATGGTCAGCAAGCTGTAATTTTATCTTTGAGGGAGCACAGGATGTTGAAACTAATTTATGGTCACCTTAGAGCAGGAAGGGAATGGGAAGCATAGGCACCTCTTGTGCCACCCTCTCAAAACCCCAGAAACCCAGAAACTCAAGTGTTTCCGGCTATTATAAATAACCTTGAATGGCAAGTTCTCTTTAATCACAGTGCTTATGTTTTGAAAAGCCGCTGTAGTGTCACCACCTCCTATTTATTTTTCATGGGCTCCAAAAACAAGGTGCTAGAAGATATAGTAGATACTAGATGTACTCAATAACACAAGTACTTGTTACATGTAACCCACATGCTGCATAACAGAGTGATTATACTGCAAGGGATACACATTAGGAGAGATAAAGGGGGATACTCAAGCATGAGAATAAATGGATGGGATGAGGCTTGAAAAGAGTTCAGAGGGGCATCCTGATCAGACTCTGTAGCAACTTTTCGATATTTGAATAGCAATTTTAGGTACTTGTCTCTGGTCAGAAGCTCCAGATGCAAACAGCAGGTCCCTAGAGAGTGCTCTTCTGCATATCTAATTTTGACCACAGTGAGCTTTATATTCATCGTGACACATAATCAAGATATATGTGACACATCAATATGAGTAAACAAATACATAAAACAAATTATTAGTATAGCTGCGTGAGCGGGTTGTATTGGAAGCTGCTGTAGTCATGTCAGGTTGATGACAATGAAAACAATTCTGGTTTATTTGCAGATCCTACATAAATCCTTAAGGGAAGAAAAAATAAAAAATGTACAGCGCCAACACCCTTCCACCCACATCTATCCAGAGATAAAACTGAAACAAATGCTGGCAGAAAACAACCTGTATTTCTGACACATTACAGTGTTATTGAGCCTTATCTGTCTCTAATGAGGAAGCAAGTCAGGATGTAGTTTGAAGTTATGTCACTTTCAGTAAATGAACAATGTCACATATTCTAGTGGTGAATTGTTACGATTACAAAAATTAAAAATATGGTTTAAGCTTTAGCAGCTATTACCACTGGTCTTAGAAACTATAGAGAAAGGCAAGCTAGAAATGGTGGAATTTATACAGTTACATTTTTTGCAAAAAACAATGGAAATTAAAAAATGAAAAGGAAATGGGAAAAAAAATTACACCTAACTTGAAGAATATGCAACAACAAAACAGCATTTGTAACCTGTGGAAGCACTATTCTACAGACCCATCATTTTAACATAATTCACACTACTATAAGCTTTTGAAAAAAGTTTTTTCCACTTCCTTGGGGCAGCAACCAATTGGAGAAAAAAGAGCTCCAGAAACAGGACTCACAGAAAATCACAGTGAACCACATCTTTCTATAACCTTTATTATAGACACTAGGAATAACAGCAGCGTGATGAAATGCTGCTGGCTCTTACTTCTGGTAGAGGACAGCACCACAAACCTAATTCAGATTCCAGATTTTCTGAGGCAGTGTGATGGCTTAATTGTTGCAAGGAAATAACAAGCTTTATTTCTAAATGTAAAAATAAGAAAAATATTCCAGAAAATAATATGATGCCAATAAGTGACAGGAAAGGATTTGCTTCAAAAATAAACCAGTGAACAGGAAGGAAGAAAAGTGATTGAAGAAAAGTTTTAGAGCCATAACAAATGTACTAGGGCATGATTTGCTGCTGTGTTGCTCAATTCCAGCTTAATTGAGGGAGTTGTGCTAGCATGAACAAGTCAGGAATCTGGCCCACACTTAAAGCAATTATTTTGTTAATATGCTAATGCATCATGCATATTAAAATGTTATAAAATATTGACTTATATATGCAGGGTCTTATTGTCAATTATAATTAGCTATGAAATAATGACTAGCAGCAATAATAACAATAAGCAGACTGATTGAAGACAAGGTGTCTGGAATATTTTGATTCTTTCAAAAGATATCATGATTAAAATAAAATATTACCTCAAATGGAATCCCTCTCTTACTGACAGATGAAACATCAAAATGCCTTAATAAAAATTTTTATTAAACAAGAATTTAATATAGAAGTATTTAAAAGTCATTCCCTTCCTGGGACTTATTTTCTTAACAGTAACATTTAATTACACCTATGTCTCCTTTGCAGATAAAATATTGCTGGATATGCTGAATTTGAATCAGGGTTCTAGGAGTTTACCATCAACCAATTCTTACCAGCATGCCTTCAGCAATAAGAAAAAGATCTCCCCAGCATGTCAGTATGTACCTTTAAAAATTCTCTCCTCTGTTTTTTGGACAGAAAATACTATAATTTTTTGCTATCCAGTAACTTTATTAGAAGCTGAAAGCTTCCTACTCTGAGTAGGGTTTTCATTCTAGAAAGAAATGTGCTTAAAAAAGATTGACTAAAACAATACCCAGTTGAAAACCTCTACTCTGATCAACTCCATTCCTTCAGCCTGGAGAAAAAACAGTGGAGATTTTAGTCACATTCCACTACAAATTAAGTGAATTCAGCTCATCAAACTAGACCTCGTCCTCACCAACAGGGAAGGGCTGGCTGGGAATGTGACACTCCAAGGCAGCCTTGATTGCAGCAATCATGAGATAGCCAAGTTCGAGATCCTCAGGACAATGAGAAGAGCATGCAGCAAGCTCACTGCCCTGGACTTCAAGAGAGCAGACTTTGGCCTCTCCAGGAACCTGCTCAGTAAGGTTCCATGGGATACAGCCCTAGAGGGCAGGGGGGGCCAAGACTGTTGGTTGATATTCAAGGCTCACCTGCTGCAAGCTCAGGAGCGATGCATCCCAGCTAGAAGGAAGTTCAGCAGGAGGGCCAGGAGACCTCCTTGGATGGATAAGGAGTTGCTGAGCAAAATTCGAAGGAAAAAAGAGGCTTATAAAAGGTGGAAGCAAGGTCAGGCGGCCTGGGAAGAATACAGGGATGTTGTCCGGGAAGCTAGGGACCAGGTTAGGAAAGCTAAGGCCCACTTAGAATTAAACTTAGCTAGGGATGTTAAGGATAACAGGAAGGGATTTTATAGGTACATTGCCAATAAAAGACAGGTTAGGGACACCGTGGGCCCTCTCCAAAAGCCATCGGGAGAACTGGCTACCATGGACTTGGAGAAGGCTGAGGTTCTTAATGACTTCTTTGCCACAGTCTTTACTGGCAAATGCTCTGACCACACCACTCAAGTCTTGGAAGGCAGACGCGGGGACGGTGAGGGTGAGGACCCTGGGCCCACTGTGGGGGAGGATCTTGTTCAGGACCACCTTAGGAACCTGAATGTATACAAGTCCATGGGACCGGATGAAATCCATCCACGGGTCCTGACGGAGCTGGCAAATGAAGCTGCTAAGCCACTGTCCATCATATTTGAAAAATCATGGCAGCCAGGTGAAGTTCCCGATGACTGGAAAAAGGGAAATATAACCCCCATTTTTAAGAAGGGGAAAATGGATGAGTTGGGGAAACAACAGACCAGTCAGCCTCACCTCTGTGCCTGGCAAAATCTTGGAGCGGATTCTCCTGGAAGGCATGCTAAGGCACATGAAAACCAACAAGGTGCTTGGGGACAGCCAGCATGGCTTCACTAAGGGGAAATCCTGCCTGGCCAATCTGGTGACCTTCTATGAAGGGGCTATGGAACTGATGGACAGTGGTAGAGCAGTTGATGTCATCTACCTGGACTTGTGTAAAGCCTTTGACACTGTCTCCCATGACATCCTTCTCTCTAAGTTGGAGAGACATCAATTTGATAGGTGGACTACTCGGTGGATAAAGAACTGGCTGGATGGCCGTACACAAAGAGTAGTGCTCAGTGGCTCAATGTCCAGCTGGAGACCAGTAACGAGTGCTGTCTCCCAGGGATCGGTGTTGGGACCGGTCTTGTTCAACATCTTTGTGGGTGACATGGACAGTGGGATTGAGTACGCCCTCAGCAAGTTTGCCGATGACACCAAGCTGTGTGGTTCGGTTGATAAGTTGGAGGGAAGGAATGCCATCCAGAAGGACCTTGACACGCTTGTGAGGTGGGCTGATGCCAACCTGATGAAGTTTAACCATGCTAAGTGCAAAGTCCTACACCTGGGTGGGAGCAATGCCAGGCACAGCTACAGGTTGGGTGGGGAGGAGATTCAGAGCAGCCCTGCGGAGAAGGACTTGGGGGTGTGGGTTGATGAAAAAATGAGCATGAGCCGGCAGTGTGCGCTTGCAGCCCAGAAGGCCAACCATATCCTGGGCTGCATCAAAAGGAGTGTGACCAGCAGGTCGAGGGAGATGATCCTGCCCCTTTACTCTGCTCTCGTGAGACCTCACTTGGAGTGTTTTGTGCAGTTCTGGAGTCCTCAACATAAAAAGGACATGGAACTGTTAGAACAAGTGCAGAGGAGGGCCACGAGGATGATCAGGGGACTGGAGCACCTCCCATATGAAGAGAGGCTGAGAAAATTGGGGCTGTTCAGCCTGGAGAAGAGAAGGCTGCATGGAGACCTCATAGCAGCCTTCCAATATCTGAAGGGGGCCTATAGGGATGCTGGGGAGGGACTCTTCATTAGGGATTGTGGTGAGAGGACAAGGGGTAATGGGTTTAAACTTCAACAGGGGAAGTTTAGATTGGATCTGAGGAAGAAATTCTTTACTGTGAGGGTGGTGAGGCCCTGGAATGGGTTGCCCAGGGAGGTTGTGGATGCTTCATCCCTGGCGGTGTTGAAGGTGGGGTTGGACATAGCCTTGGCTGGCATGGTTTAGTGGGAGATGTCCCTGCCCATGGCAGTGGGGTTGGAACTCGATGATCTTGAGGTCCTTTCCAACCCTAACTATTCTATGATTCTATGATTCTATGATTAATACTACACAGTATTGTTAAGATTAACCATATTTTATTCAGAAATTCTAATTCAAATATGCAAAATGCAGATGGCCAGTTGTTAGTTGTTCAGTAAACAATGCACTCATTTTGCTAATATAATCCATATATTGCCAGTTTAACCATGCCTCAGGTTTTCTCAAAGTGACTACAAACATACCTCATATGAATTGGTCAAGTATGTATTCACTAATGACCCTCATATTCCTCACATGAATCCCTGTTTTGTGCCCCAGAAAGCCTTATTCCCTTCTAAAAAACCACCAAGTATCCTAACCTTGTTTTTTTAACTCTGAACAGTGTTCGCAATTCCAATATGTTTTGTGAAATCAATATTTGCAAATCTTGATCTAAGATGTCTGGCTGGTTTATAATCCCCTGAAAACAGAAATAAAGGAAGTTAAACTGTTCATGCAAATCTCTCTCCTTTTCCTTGCCATAATTATCTTTATTACCTCCTCTGACTTCTTTTTTTGCACTGAATTACTCAGATGCTTTATTCACAGCTGCCTGACATACTTCCCTCTGAAATCAGAGGCTGCTAACGTCTGTTCAGCATCCCATACCTGAATTTTAATGATTGCTTCTGAACTACTGAGACTGTTTTATATAGAGATTGCTTCATAAGTACACTCTATTTCCATTCGTATTTTCTCATAACATGGCCACTCCCATGTTATTATCCATCAGGATCACTCCTCCTGCTATTCTTGATCTGTGGAAAATGCTAATGGGAAAGTTTGGGAAATGTCTGCACTTTCACAGCTGAGAACTGCAAGCTAGCTTTATGTGATATATCCACTCTCCACTGACCAGTAGCAAATGCTTCGTGACCCATTAGAATCTATGGATTTCTATGTTACCCTGTATTTATGTGCAAACGAATAAAACCTACCTTAGTAAATTCTGTGCTTCTGTGCAAAAATGATGAATTATCTATTTTGAGTTCCACTAAGCCATAGAAAAAAGGGTCAAGTAAAAAAGGTTAATATTCCTGAGCTTTTCTGGTTTAAACCTCCATAAAGGCTTATTTCCTTTTGTTTCTAAAGCTTCCTGAAATTTACTCAGCCCTAAATTAGAGGTAATTATATGATGTATGAAAGTAACTTCCTAAAGTGTTAGAATAATTGGTAATACTGCCTATAGTAATTTTTACAATAAAAGGCTAAACAAAATTAAATAAATGACTGCATGAGTAAAGGTATTGATGGCATTAAAAAGTATATTGTAGCTGAAGGCTTATTCTGAAGAGTAGTTACATGTCTCTTCCTTTTTAATTACGGTCCTTGTAAATTTTAAAGGAATATACAATACAGATAACTCTAGTAGAGCATGTGCTGGGTGATGATTCAATTATTGTATTTATGTTCTTGGTAAACCATAAAGAGTCTTTCTGGGTTTATGCCCTTTCCCATTAGGTGATAGAATTGCCTCATACTTCTTCATTTCTAAAGAATGCAGTCGGTATGGGTAATTACCTTTGTCAGATAAAGCTCACAGCTTTGTCCTTGAGGTTCCTTTGCTCTATGCCTGGAAAATATTTATTGTGGTCAAATCCCCATTTACATTTCAAGATCTTGTCTAAAGTCTCATCTATTGCTTTGACTAACAATTCACAAGATTTTCTACTAGTTGTGGCAGTTCTGGTACTTTGCCAAGTACTTAGGCAGGGAGATTAGCTAGCCACTAGTATGCTTTTTGTTTGGCAAGTGAAGCTGAATACTGAGAATCATTAGATAAAGCAATCAATCAACAAGAAAATAGTAGCTCCCTGACTGCAGTGCCTGGAGAATAAGGAAAACAGAAATTCCATTAAAACACTTCATTCAGAGATTTAAAACTTGGCTAAAAGTGTCACTCTAGGCTAAGAGAAGTACACTTTCACAGGAAGTCCAGAACCAGCTTTGGAATTCTGCAGGGGACTGATCTGTTGCATGTCTACACTTGCGATGCACAGAGTGTCAGAAGAGGGAGAAGTTTTACAAAAACCTTCTTCTAACCAGACACAACAGAACAAATGGATGCACACACTTCCTTTCTGCATTTCCAAGGATGTCTGGAAAGGCTTGAGTCTCTGCTAATTATAAAAGAACCTGTCTATGCCTGAACACATTCACAGTAGCTGCAATTCAACCTGAATGCAGTCTGAGGAATCAGTGCAGCACATGGTCATAAAAAAGGCTGTGAAGCAAACATAAATCTTGAGTAGCCCACT
The DNA here is from genome assembly GCA_039720435.1 of Amazona ochrocephala. NCBI lineage: Eukaryota > Metazoa > Chordata > Aves > Psittaciformes > Psittacidae > Amazona > Amazona ochrocephala. Next base: position 11,720,593 of record CM077909.1, read on the forward strand.
CAGTGTTATGTCAGGTGAAAGAAAGCTTGGGGACTTTAAAGAGATCATCATTTAGCTGTCTTTAAAGTTTATGAGCTGTGGTTTCTGTTGGTGTGTTTTTCACAAATCTCAGAGGCTGACAACTAGAATATGTTTAGATGCTTTTTCTTGTTGAAATCTATGGTATCATTCAATGAATTTCAGCTATGTAATATACATATCCTTGAGAAAAGGATTACCTCATTTTTTAAAAAAAGAATTTCAGATAAGCATTTCTAATAGTGAATGCATTATAGGATTCTTTCTGTTTTCAAAGAATTCACTAGAATCCTGTATCTCGACCAGATCTCAGCTACAGTTTAGGAGGGGTAAGTACGCAAATATCAGGATATTCATATTTAAATGGGAGGAATATTGCACAGTTAAATTATCTTACCAGTACACTTTTTTCCTGGCTTAGTTAAAATAGGTTCTCAGAGATAAGTCTTCGCTTTGGTTTCAAAACTACATTTATTACTGCTTTTGTTATACCAATTAACCAGCAATGACTGAAAACCAGGGCAGTTCCTTACTATTAATGAGGCACACAGTAAGGATGCTGGGGAAGTGTCTGCTATGTGGCTGTTACAGCAACAACAAGATAAAAATGGAAATCTATGGAGCTGGAGGCAGAAAGAAGATAGAGCTTAATTATTATATGCCTTGTACATTTAAGACGATTTGATAGCTTGAATGACCAGTGATTCTGAATTCCTGTGCAAACCGTAGCAAAAATGTTTGATAAATAAATCATGGCTATTTGATTTTCTTTTAGTAGCTGAGCAGCACTGACAACACGTAACACAGGAAGTCCTTCAAAACTGTACAAGAAACTGAGACTATGCCAAGGAGGTTAGCCCAGCCTGAACTCTGCTCGGCTTCACTGCCCAGGAAAATTGCTAATCAGTTAATGCAACACAAGCAAGCCAATAGGAACAGTAATTATAGCTATAATTGTAACTTATACAAACTAAAAAATGGATCCGTGTGTTCAGATGAGCAGGATTACGTATGACTATTAGGGTCTTGACTTTACTGAATGGCAGAAAATTCCATTTCAAAAAAGTATTAAGGAGTCAGAGATGTGATGAGCCTTTGCGCACACAAAAAAAGACGCACAAAAGGAAACGTCTGTAAGTTAATAATTCATTCTCACTGCACTGCAATTCAGGCTCCCAGAGAGTACTTGCATATGCCCCCGGATTCCTTTTCTCTTCAGGGCATAGCTCCAGAGAGCCCAAACATAAAAGCAGCAACATCAGCCCCAACTTACAAAGCAAGGATCTGTCCACCCCTATTATCTCAAGCATCTAACTAAAATAAACCTCCCAACTTTGGCATGCTATTTTAAGCTCACATAAGCTTCAACTGCACCACAAAACAATATGAAATCTCATTATTCCACTATTTAAAGTCCAGAGTCAGTGATGAAAAACAAAGTTCACCTTTTATATCCACAGACCAAAAGGTATATTCTCAGGGAAGGTGCATTTTGCCAGTGAGCATGCTCCCTTTAGCTTGTAATCACCTAGATATTCCTGCTCCTGACTTCCTCTGCAGAGTGAAATTGGATGTATAGTAATGTGGAAAGAAAATTAAAGAATCAGTTCATGGAGGCAATAACTTTCAGTATCCCTCTTGCTTTGAGTGCCAACATGTGCATTTCTTCTGCACATCCTAAGCCTGTATTTCAGAGTGATCTTCCAAAGATGTCAAAGTTCAGTGTAAAATTCTCTCCTCCTAAGAATCCACGCGACAGAGTTCGTCAACATTCTACTCTGATCTCATGAGACCTCTCTTGGAGTATTGTGTGCAGTTCTGGTGTCCTCAACACAAAAAGGACATGGAACTGTTAGAACAAGTGCAGAGGAGGGCCACGAGGATGATCAGGGGACTGGAGCACCTCCCGTATGAAGATAGGCTGAGAAAGTTGGGGCTGTTCAGCCTGGAGAAGAGAAGGCTGCGTGGAGACCTCATAGCAGCCTTCCAGTATCTGAAGGGGGCCTATAAGTACACTGGGGAGGGACCCTTCATTAGGGACTGTCATGAGAGGACAAGTGGTAATGGGTTAAAACTTGAACAGGGAAAGTTTAGTTTGGATATGAGGAAGACGTTTTTTACTGTGAGGGTGATAAGGCACTGCAATGGGCTGTCCAAGAAAGTTGTGAATGCTCCATCGCTAGCGGTGTTCAAGGCCAAGTTGGACAGAGCCTTGGGTGGCATGGTTTAGTGGGAGGTGTCCCTGCACATGCAGGGGGGCTGGAACTAGATAATCTTAAGGTCCTTTCCAACCCTAACTATTCTATGATTCTATGATTCTAACATAGAGGAGTGACCACATGAGCAGAGAGAAAAAAGTCAAGCAACAAAGAAGCAATAATCAATCTGGCAGTATAAGAAATCATATAATAGAAAGAAATGTGCAAAGCAAATGGAACATTTAGGAGTAAACAAATTTAAGGGTATTAGTGGAGAGGATCAAAGCTGCAGAAGGAACTTAACTACTGATTTTTGACTATACTACTGCAAAATGTATAACTGTACGTGAAATACTGAAGCTTTATGTGAAATACTCAATATCACCTGTAATAGCACATTACTCACTTTCAGTCCAGTCTTTTTCACTCATCCCTTTTTGCATCGTTTTATCTTTAGTTACCAAAAAAAGATTCAGATGGATATTTGAATAATTATCTCTAGGGTGCATGCAACCAGTATGCAGCCCACCTCTGTATTTCCACCAGTAGCAAAGGGATGATACAAAAGAATAACTGTCATGGTGACGGCAGAAAACTGCCAAAAATTGCTGGCGCTTAAAACACAAATTTAGCTGCAGATAACTTACCAGCACCAAGTTCTGAAAAAGCGATTTGTGTTTTGGCAAAACTTGGTGTTTATCTATGAAAGCATTGATACATTAAGGTATATTTAGGATCTCCCATTGTGGGAATCCAGCAAAAACAAGCACTATCATGACTTATGATTAGTAAGCAAGTTTAATGGCAATGAAATAGTCTGCTTGCTGCCCCACAGGAACAGAGGTGAACTTTGAACTGAGCCTGGATAGCAGGTAGCTTAGAAAGAGAAAGTGCTCTCATGCGAACGATGTTGACAAATTCATTTTTATGGGAGAAATCAGCAGTCCATTAATATTATTGTCTCTGAAAGCATAATGACACACTTTCTATTTTCTTTTGCTGCTTGTGTCTGCCTCCAACAGATTTCTATTACTTTATAACAGAGATTTTGCTTATTACCGCATTGGAAAAAAAATCTAAAAATGCCCATTACACTCTGCTTGACAGTTCTATGAACAAATTTAGTTTCTGCTTGAGGAGTTTAAAAATAATTTCTCTTAAATAAGCAAAGATAGTAGTCTACAAAATTAAGCTCTTGTTTTATGTAAATGTCAAATAATTATATTAGGAATGCGAAAATAAGCCATCAGTAGGAACGCAAATGCTTAGAACAAGATTGGCATTATTATTTTCATAGCCAGTCTGATAAGAGGCAATTTTACAGCAATGAGAGAAGCTGAGGCGCCCATGAAGTCTAATGACAAGGCTGATTTCTTGCAAAATTCTTGAGCATAATTATGGTTTAAAATTCTGAAGATGCAACAGGCAGACTTTACTCTGATGTAGCTTAGTAAAGGGTCCTTCTGTTAACTTTGGTCTGACACACACATATAAGGGTGATTAAAAGTTGAATTGAAGGAGTTTCTTGAGAAGTTATACTTTTTATTTTGTTCTTGTTTTGACATTTTTGGAGGAAAAAATGTAAAATTACTTCACTTTAGATCTTACTATTCCAATTTCTGGAAACTTTGGATCAAAAATAAATAATTCTGCTTTCTGTGCCATTGGTAAATTTAATGATGTGACATTCCTCATGTGTTGAGAAATTGGTATGGAAATTTTATATCTTTCACCTTTAAAATCATCAAAATTATTTACAGTTTTGATATTAATCTGGGAAAAATAGACCATATGAAACCAGAGCTTGCTTACTTTCCTTATGTAGTTCGATTCCCTGCGTCGACTTGGCTTTTCTGCAAGCACAAGGTATTCGTGCTAACTTATCAAAGAGAGCTTGCTTGCAAGATTTAACAGCAATTAACAAGGCATGGTTGGCACTACTGCACTGCTGGCAATCAAATGCACACATTGTTACAGTTGATCATAGAAATAACATTTATATGGGTTGTAAGCTGAGAGCCCAGTTTATGCTCAGACCTGTCTTTCTCATTTCTGTATGCCATTTCAGTTACTTGCCACAGGTTCCTAACATGTTTGTGTCTGAAAACAAGCACCACAGAAAAATATTGCACAACAAAAATGGGCCTGATAAGCAAATTTTATCCCCCCATTCATTATTGTCACAGCTACAGAGTTATGATACTGAGCATTAAGGGTTCTGTATCATAATACTATATCCTTTGAAAAAGATACTCTGGGGGGAAAGCAAGCATTAACATCACCCTAATTTCTACATGCAAGAATTAGCAGCAGTGATCATCAGACTCAGAAGACAAATATTTTTTCAACGTGTCAAGTGTGTATGCACATATGGGAATTATGCATATACATGGATTGCAGAATAGATACATCAGCAGAAACATCATCATAGTTTGTGTTTCAGTTATGATGATGACACCAGATGACAGACCTACATTCTGAATCTGTTCTTCTGCCTCAATATGTCAATTGTATAGCCTAAAATACAGTGATAATATTAATAAGAAATTGTATTGTCATATGTGATCCTATCAGCAGTGCCTACAATTCCAAATTAATCAAGAATTTTTCTTGATTAAAGTCTTCGTTATTAAAATTGAGGACCAGGGAGTCATTCCTGGCTCCCAAGGACTCAGCTGTTCAGGTCAGTCACAACAGTATTGTGGATCTGAGCAATCCATGTTCTTGTTTATAGCTCTATAGGAGCAAGTGCATTCATATGTATCAAATAGTACTAGTTTCATGCAACATTACCCATACCCTTAATCATTTATGGTACTGAAACATAATATCACTCAGTGTTAAGAACTTCTGGGTTGAGTATGCAGTTCACTTCTACAGTGGCAAAGCTTTATTTTTTTTTGTGTTTTAATATAACTAAGTAAATGTAAGGCTTTGTTTGGGGGATTTTTAAAATGTATTTTTACATTTACCCTATATACCATGTACATATATGCTCATGTATCTCTTCAAAATCTATACCGCTATAGGCACTGAAAAAAAAAAAAAAAACATCAGTTTTGAAAACTAAAAAATAAAACTTCAGCAGAAAGTAAGTTTTCTTTCCAAAATCCTGTAATTTAAAAAGTGGGTTTTACTTTTTACTGAATTAGATGGTTTCCACTGCACACGCTGCTAACATTCATTATAAACCCCACAGAACTGGAGGTCAGTATATACAAATACTTACTAGTTTCAGTAGCTACAATAGTTATGTTGTGCCAAGTATTTGTTTCTCTGTCCAGTGGTGTTGCCAGAGTTATTTTCCCGTCTTCAGCATTGATGTTGAACTGTCTCTCAAGGTCGGTATGCCGATCAATGGAAAACCTACAAAATAGACATACCTGTAATCCACTTAATGAAGCTGGTGTAATCCATACAATCACAAGACAATCTAGGCAGCCCACCGAAAGCTGCAGTTTTATAGCCAAATGCATTGAGAAGCTCAATAGCATAATAATTTATAAGACAAAATGACAAACTGAGACTAAAAAAACTTATAATTACTGCCTAAGGAGTAATTAGCTGTATACCCAGTGTGAAGGTCATAAAATGCCCTCAGGTTCACTGGATAACATCTTTGAAAAACAGAGCTGATCAAGAGTTAATTACATAATCCATCACATTTATTAGACAGTTTCTATTGTATTTCACAGCTACTGATGATAATTTCAACAGTAATGTATTAAGCGCACAAAAATGGTGGGCTTCATGGTTATTTTAAAAAGGGCTGAATAAAATTATTTTACCAATAAATTTCAGATTAATGAAGCATGAACTGTTCACCAAGCATATTATTTGGTTATAGTTCAAGCAGCTCCATGGGCAGAACGCAGTTAGTGAATCACCATTTTGCCATAAAACGTTTCAACCCCTGAAGGACTCATTGTTTTATGAATTGACATCAGTGATTTTTAGCAAAACAAGTTTCATCTGACAGGCAGTTGGAGTTTGCAAGTGTGAATGTCCAGGTAAATTATGCAGCCTCAACAGAGTCAGCTTGACAACAAGAAGGAGCTGCAGTAGATTGCTCCAATGGTCCATTAAGCAGGATGATGATTTAATGCTCAGAACAGGGTCTTCAGGAAAGCTTTTACGTTTGTCTGTTTTCACAGAGTTATTTTATTAACGCATTATTTGCAAAAAGAGACTAAATCGCAGAATTAAGCCTTCCAATATTTTGACAGGAGAGGTAAGAAATGAGAGTGTTTGGTGATAAACTATTGATATGGTTCAACAAAAATTGACTTCAAGGGATTTTGCTGAATCCTAATTGTGGATTTATATAAAAGCCTTTTAAGTCTTTGTGTCTATGTATTACAGAACATAACAGCATGCACTGACAATTTTTAGATCTGTTCTGCATTATAACTAGGTATAATAGGGTGAATTAGGGTACAGTATAAGACTGGATCACATTATATAGTGGTCAGAAAAGAGACTCAGAGTGTCAGTTCCTCATTACATTCCTACTTCTTGCAATATGCTGCTATATTCACTGATAAAAGACCAATAATATATTTTGTTACAGTGACAATGGCACAGTTATCTGAAAATCAGTTATTCCATTCTGGTTTATGCTTTATCAAAAGCAATTTCCAAAAAAAGTTCTGATTCCAAAGTTCCTTTATATGCTACAATAAACATATTCTGATGAACTCAAACTCATTCCAGCACAACACAATTGATTTTGATAGACATAGCATTAAGATCTGATTTCAAAGCTTAGATTATGGTGTTCATCTTTTTTTTATTTCAGTGTCAGATATTTTCATATTTGGAATGAATGATACATTTCAATTAGATTGCTTCTGCAGTGAATGCAGTAAAATACAATCCTCATTCAAAAAATTAGTTCTGTTATGAAAATTTATCAAAATTTTAATGTTTAAATGTTTGCAGACTGTATTACTAGAGATCAAAGCTAGCATAATCACGCTTGTAAGGTAATTAACAACTAACAGACTTAAGAGTGAAAACTCTTGCTTAATTAGGAATTGGGATTTGTTAAGTAAAGTTTTCCGGTTTTAAATTCTGAGAACTAGTTTTACTCGCTTAAAAATGAGAAGTTTGGTTAAGGAGAGTACAATGAAAAATACAAAGTAAAACTCCAAATATATGTGCCTAAAGCTAGGCTCATTCATCTGTATTTAGACATTGAAGTAAACTGATTTTCTACTGAGCTCCACACACTCAGTTCTCAATGGTTTAATGGAAATTGTCCTGTCCTCAGCATTTCTGAAAATCAGGTCACTTGTGTGGAAGAATAAAGCTGTAGGTACCGAACTTCAGGCAAACTGCATTTGAAAATGTATGTTCACCTTATTTTGACACCTCCCTAGTTCCAATTAAGGTATTAGAAGTAAAATTCCGGTACTAGTGAAGTTAGTAAAAAAAGTATCTTGCAGACTTCACTGAAGAGAATATAAAAAAAGCAGAATCAACATTTTTTTTTAAGATGTCATCACTTGAAATTCTTAATCCTTAAGGCTTTTGCAATTATGAAGAAAGAATTGATATCACATATTTGTGTTTCTTTTTTAGAGTTCATAAATGAAATAAAATACGGAATTCTTATATGTTATTTAATGTTTACTCGACCTGGGCTTGACATAAATTCCATTGAGATATGACACAATTTTTCTCTAAGGATCAATCCTTTTTAAAACTTCCAATCAGAGTCTTCCTGCAGTACATCATTCCAATTATAAAACGGGCAGCGTAACGTCTGTAAGTTTATTATATTGCATTTCACCTTATCTAACCCCAAGAGTATTTATTCACAACGGAAACCCAACATTCGAAATGAAATATTTTTTACAGAAGACATGTGGTTTTACAAGACCAAATAAGAGGTAAAACCCTGTCCTGATTTTAATTTGATAAATATTGGGTACAAAAATAAAAAAAATAAAACCTGCAGTGACATAAACCTGGGAAAACATTTGCAGTTCGGCTTTCATGATAATGGTACTGTAACTCTCTTTAATGGGAATGCATCATCAGACCCATAAGTTAGACATAAAACATATGCTTCTCTAAAAGAGCATAATATCTTGGGAAATAGTATCTTTTGAAATTGCCATAAACCCAGCATAGGCTATTGGAAGATTTTGGATATATGGGTCCGCTATGGCGATTATAGGAACAACTCCACAGTGATTTAGCAGATGACCTGCTCCTGCACTATTGTCATTGCTGTTACAACTTAATTTGATCTATTCTTTATTTGCACCAATGCAAATAAGAGCAGAAATCCTTTTTTTGCTGCACCTGCTGAGATCTGAATTGCATTATTGACATCTCATCAGTGGTAAATCACTACTGTTTATTAATGTCAGGCAGATCGGACATGCTACTTAGTGACAGATAAACAGCTGTACCATTAGGGATGCAGAAAATATCGTATCTAGGTTTTTAAGACCTGCTGTGAATTAAGAAAATGATCAACTGCTGCCAAAGATAAAATCTCTGTCAATATGAATGGGGAAAACCTGCCACAGTGAAGCTTATCTCTCTACAGAGAAAGACACTGAAGGACAGTGATTTATAGGAGGGTAGATGCAATGTAAGAAAAGAGATTATTATTCATGCTTTTTTTCTGTGAACTTGGATCATGCTTTCTCAAAGATAATTTACTGCAGGTAAACAGATCACTGTTATGAAATAACAGAAACATGAAATAAGTACTACTGTCATCAATAGATTTGTGTGCTAATAGATGATGATCTTTCAAGCCTAATTACACTGTAAGATAGATTGTACCACCCTTATTAAATAAACGATAGTAAAGCTTTACAAACTAGCTTAGCTAAATTCCCCGGGTCCATTTCCCAAGAGAGATGCATGTGGCCTAGGTGTGGTAAGATGTGAGTCAGTGATGCATGCCTTTGAAATGGCTAGGCTACAATGAAACAAACTACTGACCATGTTTAAAATTTTCAGCCAAATTTGTAAATCCTTTTCACCAGCAGACTTAAAAACAAGCAGGCCATTATGTAACATCCACCACAGAATAACAAGTAAAGATAAAAGAGAAATTCTGCTGCTCATTTTAAAAATACTGAGTTATGAAAGATATGATACAGTTAGACTAACCTAACAACTGATATGAAAAGATACTTCATATTCATTGGAGAAATAGACAAGCCTAATGTAAATCACAATTATTAGAAAATGATGTCAGGTTATAACAATTAGTATAACCTCCACAATGCTGACTGTGTTTGTAGCTTAAATTCCCTATAGCACTAATGTACAATGATGATTGTTAGTACCTAGACTTACTCCAAACATACCTTTACTATGAATTTGACACTGTGTTTGTTTTCATAGTGCTTTTAGCAGCTACACATAGTAAAATGTGTTTTGGGAACACTTGTACCATTCCACACACAGGAGATGTGTGCTTGTCAAAATAGGTAGAAAACACTTATCTGATGAAACTGGAATAACCAATTTTGTTCAAGTTAGATCAGCCAGTATCTGAAGATGGCCTAAAAGGATGCTGGGGAGGGACTATTCATTAAGGACTGTAGTGATAGGACAAGGGGTAAGGGGTTCAGACTTAAACAGGGGAAGTTTAGATTGGATATAAGGAGGAAGAACTTTACTGTAAGGGTGGTGAGGCACTGGAATGGGTTGCCCAGGGAAGTTGTGAATGCTCCATCCCTAGGCCAGGTTAGACAGAGCCTTGGGTGACATGGTTTAGTGTGAGGTGTCCCTGCCCATGGCAGGGGGTTTGGAACTAGATGATCTTAAAGTCCGTTCCAACCCTAACTATCCTATCATTCTATGAAAAAAGAAAATATTGCAAATCAAAGATGCAAAGTTATATGGGCATAATCATCTCTGACTTTCTGTCTTCAAACCAGAAATGGGTTTAGCCAAAGAAATGCAAAACATGTTTTGACAATCTTACAACTACATGGAACAGGCTCAGCACTGTTAGTGCAGACACTAGCAGATTATTTAAAATAACTGCAAAGATACACACTGACGATTCAACCCCATCTGACCTCCTACACCCTATTTTTTCTTTTCATTGCTTTCCTGCTCTTTAATAAGACTATTCGTGTGGCAAGGAGCACTTTTGTGATTTTGAAAATTATCTGAACTGGTAAATCTAACATTATAAACTGAATTCTATAAAAGAATTTTCATAGAAATAAAATGGAATGAGAACAGTGTCATGCAATGTACTGGAAAGCACACAGTATTCTACCTGCAGTTTTTTCAAAGAGAACATTAAAGTAGCACTACCTTATAGGACTGGAGGATACGTCAGGGTCATGGGCAGTCACCTGACCAATCACAGAGTTAATAGCAGCATTTTCATGCACTTCCAGTAGGTAAGTAGGTGATGAAAAGACTGGTGACTCATCAGCATCCTCTACTACAATTTTTACCGTTGCTGTATCCTTGAATGGTCCTCCACTGATGAAGCGAGGATCAATATGAATGTTGGTTGCTTCTACCTTCAGAGTGTAGGATTTTTTGGTCTCAAAGTCCAGTGGCTATTAAGAATGACAAAGATAAATGCTTTTTACTAATGGCACAGAGAAAGAACAAGTGAATATAATGCTGATGGATGAAAGTTATGTGCATTTAAGCACATTCAGTGAGTTTTAATGTAATCACTTCCCACTCCCAGAAATCCAACCTGTAAATTTGCTAGGCATATATTGATGTCTGTTTATAAACCAGCCTCAGAGAAAACAAGACTGGTTTCTTGCTTTTCACAAAAAATGTAGCAAAATATTCTCTCTTATGAATTATACCATTACAATTACATATTAGATAAATACTACAAATTTGTTGATGATGACGTAACTTCCATACTAATTATGCACTCAATCAGTGCTTTATTGCTTGGAGATAAGAAAAAAAAATTATATTAGCTCCACAAAGAACAAATATTTTATTACTTCCAGAACAATGTGAGAAATGCAAAGAACTAGCACTTAGTATTTGTTGGACATGAGAGGCATTATGTGGAAAAATGTGGACCTGATCATAGAAGAAAATAATTCAATATTACTGCATGTCAGGTTTGCATATATATTGTATGTTTCTGTTTATGGGGTAAATTAGGCAGACATCTCTCAGGAATTTCTTAAAACTATACCAATTCCTATTTCTTTTGTTTTAGTTTGCGGGTGTTTTGGTTTGTTTGTGGTTTGTTTGTGGTTTGTTTGTGGTTTTTTTCCAGAAAGAGAAGCATTAATCCGATTACTTTATTCTATTGATATACCTGTCATGTCACCGTAGTTTTTACTATTTTGCAGTTCTGTGTTAAAACATAAAAGGTGAAAACACAATGGGTTTAAAGGAATGAAATACCAAATAAAAACCAAATCTGTGACACTTTTGAATGTTAGGATTTCTCATTATAGGAGATTCAAGTTTGTGTCTTGAAGCACATCAGTATATTCACTATGAAATTCTCTTGTGTCTCACAATGATTCAAATTTCAAAGATGTAAATTGCCAAGCATTGGAAAGGTATTAAGATTTGCATTACAATGTCCCAGGGATAAAAAGAAAAGGACATAGAAACTCTGAATCTGCAATGCAAATACCAGCAAGAGCACAAATAGAAAACTTTAGGAAATCTGTCAAAGCCTTCAATATGTGTACTTTCAAATATTGTTGATTTTTTTCAGGTATGAATCAAGTTCTAATGGGATTTGCTCTTTCTCACAAATGCTAGCAGACACGAGAAAACCCTGCTTCTTTAGCAGCTCTTAAATTAGTAAGCTTTTGCAATAATGAACGGTGATATATAAATCAGCATATTCACAATTTGCCAATCATAGCTCCTGTATCTTTTTTTGAATTACCTTTCATATGTTTTACAGAAATGACAGCACCCCAATACAATTAGTTGTGCTTAATCAGAACCATAAATTGAGAATTTACTCTGCATTGTCTAAAACCCATGAATTTATGCTGGAGAAAATCTGTTGGTGAACTGTACCCTCCCTACATCATCTACAGTAGTAGAACCAAAATTATTATTGCTGTCAAAATGAATATATGAAACAACATTATGTTAGAGACTCAGTTACGAAATGAAGCTAAGGGAACTGGGGCAAAAGGCTAATTGCTTTAGTTTACAAAAAAGGCCACAGAATTCAATAAATAACAGTAAGGAAGATCAGGAATGTATATCATAATTTTCTCTTTAGGAAAACAGAGCCAATTTTAGATAAATATACATCACTTTATTATATGTCTACAGCACTGACCTGCTCAGTGAGAAACACAAAATGCAAACTTTAGACAGGCGCTCCTCCTGACCTCTTTAATAAAAGGTACAAGTTGAATATTAATTACCTGCACTCATTAAATTTTTTTTTCACTGGAATGTCATGTTTTGATGTTCTGGTTTTTTTGCTGTTGTTATTTTGCTTGCTGTTTTTTTGTCTTTATTCTTTTTTTCAAGAAAAAAAGATTAATTTAGAATGCTACACATTTAAAACCTTCTATGCCAGTGTTATAAGTTGTATTCATATCCTTTCTTGGAACAGAGCATGAGAATTGGCTCTCTTCTTCCCCAGAAAATAATGAAAATTTAAATCTGCAAATGTTTCATTGACTTTACTATCCAAGCTTTGTTCTAGATATGCTATCTCCCTCCACATTTCTGTATATAATTGGGTGTTCCTTCTGTTGTGTACATGCAAATACCTATCACCTTGCATACATCAAAACTGTACGAACATAGAAAAGGTAACAGAGTTGTAGACTTCTCTAGAGCCTGAATTTGGCATTTCTCATTTGAAACAGTATTGATTTCCTTGATAAGGCTCACTGGAATCACCATTCATGGCGTAAAGAGAATTCAACATGAGAAAAGGTGGAAGACTAAGCTTCTCACACATTAGGCAATTCAAATAAAACACTGACTTATTTTTTTCTCTGAAAGTATTTGACCAAGCTATTCAAGTCAAATCATAGAGCAAAGACATTTGATTAATACTCAGCCAAGATTTTATGGAATTTTACACCACCAACAAAGCAGTTATTAATCTACTCTTCCCCTTTGGAACCAAGGAAGCAAAACCTGCATAATTTGACCACCTGGAAGCCAGGTAAGATTAACAAATTCTGAGGAGAACTATGGATGTCCCCCCAGTTGTCACGTAAATGGCAATTTTGAAGGACATGGCTAATGCATCCCTTTTTTATCACTTCACTGGCTTGACACTTGACCTATAGATAAAAGAATCCTTGAAAATCCAGCATCTTATCACAGGGTAAAGTCTGGCTGGGTATTTGTTTGTACAATAAACTTTTTTTTTTTATACAAAGGTACCATTTACCTTTCTCACTCTAATAATGCCATCCTGAGTTTGGGCATCTGTAGTAATTTCAAATACATCAATTCCATCTCCTTCAATAATATCATAGGATGATTTAGCATTGTCTCCAATATCCAGGTCATTTGCTTTCACCCTTCCTACTGGTTCACCAACAGCAACATCTTCCATCACTGAGAAGTGATACAGACCTTACAAATAAGAGAAAAAGAATAAATATTACACCTGATTCCAGTATCTCTTCCATGTTCTTCATTTGTTTATACTTTTGCAATGCATCTTGAAATGCGCAACTGATACGAACCACATTCACACAAGTTATTTACTGAAAGCAGCAAAATGTGCTCCTTATATGAGAATATGCTATTTACTGTATGTGAATGCTCTTTTTATGACAGTAGTATTCTTCTTCCTTGCATGGATACATAGTATTGGTGAACATAAATATTAAACTACTTTCAACACCAAAAGTATGCCATGTTCTCTACTACAGACACTTTTTCAGTAGAAGTTACGGTTTTATGTACAGACGTAATTAGAATACAACTATGAAACTGTGGGTTTTGCTCTGCAGAAAATCATTCTTATACTTCAAAGATGTCTTATAAAATCCCAGTTCTTCACAATTTTTTTGGCCCTTTTAATTTGATTTGGTCTGGTCTGTTTAACTCATTCCACCTCCCTTTTGTGGTAAGAAACTAACTAAGAAACATTCAAAAAAATCTGAATATTGGCTTTAATGGAAACAATGACTTTTCATAGCAACCATCATTGTGTTTACTATTTGGTCGTAAGGTGAGAATAAAATCCACTAAAAAGTGCTAATCAAATTGTCAGCATTTTTCTTTATATTTAGACTTGCTTCAAAACTTCTGACCTAAGAAATGTCAAGAAACTATTTAGAACTTGTAATACATTAATTTAGGTAATCATATTATTAAAAGAAAACCCTATTTTTTTACCTCTTGATATTTCACACAGTTAATATCTGATTTAATCAACTGCAGCACTATTTAGTAGTTAAAATAGTCAAAAGCAATTCAGGGGCAGCAGATGACACCATTAAAATAGGTTTTGACGAAGGTTTCTGGACTTGCTCTTTTCTGTCCTCACAGTTCTAAGACAATATGCAGTTTTTACTGTTACATGCAGCTTGTAGCTTTCTAAAAATAAAAAGTTCTGGAGTTGTTGCTTCAACTGTTTGTATCCTGACTGCAGCAGTAACAGTTGAAAATAAGAAGCAAACTGTGAGGAATTCACAAATACATATATTATCTGTACATATAGTTTCTCCTCAAGTGATTTTATTTTCCTTTAATGTCTCTAGACTACAATATTAGAGATTATTTGGAGATCATCAAGATTCGTCAAGAATATTCATCATGGTCCACAAGCAATGACCAGCCAAAGCAATCAACTGACTCAGCAGACTACATTATGGGTTCACAATTTCTACTGCTGTCCACATGTTGTGGGTTGAATCTCCAGACAGAGTTGATTGCACATTTAAGTTGATATTTTTCTCTCAGATTTATTGAGACAGTTTACAAAATATTGCAAAAAATTCTATTATGACGGAGCTGACTCCTTTACACAAGTTGCTCTCAAGAATTACAAACTGTCCTGTCAAGAAGTCATAGTGCACAGTTGACCAAAAATCCACATTACACATCTTTGAAACACCCTGGTTTTCAAAGCAGTGCGGCATTATTCTCAGTACATTCCCATGGTAAACTGCCAGGTTAAAAACTTCTGTGACTTATAAAATGCCTCTAAATTTATTTCAAAGAGATCACAGAAGTCATGAAAGTTCATCTTTTTCATTTCTAAAACCCAGGAGGCTAACACTCTTTGAAATCAAACCATAAATATACATTTCTGTCCTGCCTGGAAACAATCAAGCGATAAAACACACTGCTTTCTGAGTTCATTACAATTTATTGTGAAAGCAGCATGTACTACATCTTATGAATTTCTATTTTATTCTGGTTAGGCTGTATTGTAAGTTTGATCCTTTTTTATCTTCCTTTCCAGGAAAATTCAACCCATGCTTCAACAGTGTAAAAAATTGTTCAAGACTTGATCAGCTCTTGTATAAGGCCAGAGTAATGACTAATCTGCAATGCTAGCAGCATGGTACGAATACTTAGTTTTAAATGGCAGAATTTGTAATAACATCCAGCTACAATATTTACTGTAGCACAACCTCATTAAATGCAATATATACATAATAACACAAACTTATAGTACATGCAGTTGTTTTTTTTTTTCTAATGAAGTTGCCTAATGCTCAGTTGTAACAGGGTGGTTGCTCATAGATGGTAGCTTGAATTCTGCACTGGAATTTACCAGCTATAACAACTTCAAAGACAGCAACTCACTCTTTGTTGAAGGAAAACTGATCTACATTTTCCATAGGGAAAATATATTTCAGGCATCTGTGATGCAGTCTTCTGTTACCCAATGGGTCACAGTATCCAGATCACAGGAGAACAGACATGAATAAACTGCACCGGGAAAGTACAGTTTCCTCTCTGTATGCATTCACTCCTGTGCTTCCTGCTGAGACCTCCAGCAAATGTACCAATTAGTACCAGTTATGTTCCTGATTTTTAGATCAGCTTTTTTCGTACTGGCAGGCAAAGGCTTTTTGAGACAGAAAAGTGCTGATACAAACATAAGAGCCAGGTAAGCTGGAAGAAGTAGATCTGCAACCACTGAGTTAGAGCTACAATACATTGAAAGAATAAAAGAAATGTCCCTCTGCATTCTGGTGATATGGTTCAGCCAGGAGTCTCATCTATAAACCTTTCATTATTAGGGAAATTGCCATCATATGTTGGAAAACACTACTACACAAGTGTAAATAATGCAATGTGATCTGAAGTTCAAATTCATGCACTTATTTTATGGCAGAAAACCTTTTATTGCACAAAGTATGCTTACCCACTAAAAACCACTCAGATGAGGTAATAAAAATGTCTTTTGCAAATAAGTTTTTTCCTCTGCCTATTTATATTTTTCCTCTATTTTTATCTGTACATACATTTTCAAGATAGAGTATTTATCACATGCTGATTATGTGAACAAACCTATTTTACTCTTTATGTCTTCAGAAAAGGGCAATAGTGGACTTCAGTTATACATGTGCAGGAAAGAATTTATTTTATGTTTTGTGCATATGTACCTTCTTAGAAAAACATGCTTCTAATAAAGTAAAAATGATAAAAAGTCCAGATATGAACACCCTTCAGCCCCTAAACAGACTCTTAATACCTTACATCTTCAGTTTTTCAGAAGCTGGATGAGAAGATAAGTTTCTAATAGTGCATTATATTGCACTTATTCCAAATAAAATCAGCACAGTCATTATGCTCTTCCCTCTTCTTTTTCCTTTTTGCCTTCATCCTTGAAATAGGCTGTAGCCTATTTCTTGTAAAGAATCTCGGCAGCATGCCTAATCATTTTAGCTTAGCCCAGCAAGATATACATTGGAACCACAGTAGTAAATGTGGATTTTGAATTAAAGATCATCAATTATCTGCACTCAGACTTTTTTTCTTTGTTTTCTTCACTATTACCTAACTAGTCAAACCTTTATTTCTTTTTTTATCGGTTTTATATGTCTTTTACTGGTGGTTTCACTTGTTTGTATGAAATGGAAACATATATAACAGCAACTAAAACTAGCACTCAGAAATAACTGCACTGAAAGCAAATAAACAAATGAAAAAAAGACCCCCAAGTCCTTTCATGTGGAAGTAAGGGGGGGTAACAAGACAGAGAGCTCTGTGCACTAATCCCTCTTTCCTAAGCTCTTAATAAGGCAGAGGACTGTTAATCTTTCTCTAGTAGCAGCTACATTTTTTAAAATTACATTACAAAGCCAGGCACTATGATGATAAAACTAAGAGCTTGATAAAAAAAAAAACAAACCCTGAAACACTGTATTACTTTCTTATGCAGAACACATACACATAATGGCACTTACTTTGTGCAAACTTTGGAGGATTATCATTGACATCAGTGAGTGTAATTGTCACTGTTGTAGTTCCAGACAGTCCACCCATATGTCCTCCCATGTCCTTTGCTTGGATGACTACAAAGTATTCTTCTTTGGCTTCTCTGTCCATGTTGGGTAGAGCTGTTTTAATGATAGCTACAATAATGAGGGGAAAAAAATGTCAGGTACAGAACTACATTCAGTTTTGCAGATATTTTTATGGGTGTATGCAAATATTGGTATAAAATTTGAACTATGAAAGGTCCAGTTAAGTTACCTCTTAGTAGTACCAAGGATAAAGAAGAATTTGAGATTTTCAAAAAATATATTAGAGGTCACCTACCTTGATTTAATTGAAGTACAATGAAATTGTGGTCCAAACACCTTGAGTTAATTATACATGTGATACATATTAATGTCTGCATTTCTTTTCTTGATAAACTTTTTGGTTTCTGTCTTACCTACCATAGAAATCCATCGCTTCCCCATACAATTCATAAACAGAAGAAAATCACTCAGCAAACATACTCTGTAAACACAGTTAACCATTTCTGTCAGATTGTTTCAAACATTTTAAACACCAAACCATTATTTAATCAGCTTTTCAATATAATGCAGGCTGCAGTTGGTCCTTTAAGTCCTAAATCAAGCACCTGAACTTCTAATGGAGAATGACAGAGTGTCTTCCAGTATGCCTTTCAGCGCAGCCACCAGTACTGCAAAATCCTGCAGTCACTCCACTGTCCCTGCTACAGCAGGGTCACTGTTTTGGACAATAATATCAGTAAGCTTCTACCACCTACTTTATTAGGTCAGGAGTTCTGAAAACTAGAGAAGTAAAAAGATCTGTAGTGTATCAAAATATGAGATGTCAGTAGGCATGCGGAAAGGTATCTGCAAGTGACAGTCCAATTAAATAGGGGACCAGATCCACTGCGAACTCCTATAGGTTTCACAAGCATCTAGAAGAAGAAATAATAACTTTTTTTTTTTTTTCCAAAACTTCTTCACCTGTATCGAGCTATTATATTCACAATATTCAATATAGGAAGTTCAGTACTAATTGCTTAATGGTAAATTTAAATGGTGTTCATCCCAGTCTAGTAATGTCCACCATAACAAAAGGATAATAAGCAACTGAAGAAGTCCCGCTAAGCCTAGGGGAAACATCTCTAAATGCTACATTGAAATACAGCATTTTTTTTTTAATCCTATTTCTGAATTACATTGAAAAAAAAAAAATAAAGTCATTTGTCTGTGAAAAGAGAGCACACAGTTCAACTTACTGAATTATCTTAGTGGTTAAGTGAAGCGTAAGAGTGCCCAGGAGGAGCTGAATCCACCATCACAGTAGTTCCTTTAAACCATAGTGCTTGAGGATTCTTATAAAGAAGAGTGTTCTCTTTTCATGGGGCTGAACTCACAGAGCTGAAGGACATGGTTAATGGGCAGACTTGCTGAGTCTTTGCAAGCCATTGAAAAAAGAAGTTAGGGATTCTATACTGTACTGTATATTTGTTAAGATTTTCATGTTGAATAGAGTGGCCAAATTCACATCCTGGATCACAGATTCGTGTTACTGGACCTAATCATACATTTCATTACTTTCATACTGCTGTTTTGTTTTTTTCTTTAACCTATTCTTTGTTAAAGTATTGTCAGGAATTTTTAGATGTCAATCAATACTCACTGTGAATCTGCTGGGTTTGATTTCTCTGTTGCCACTACCGTACAAGTGGAGACTTCAGATAGCTCTTTTTCTTTCACATGGTATAGTTTCTATTAAACAAGCTTCCTGGAAATGGCACTCTGGCTAAAATGCTCAGATTATATATTCATGCATATTTGGCAAATAAATAAATCTTCCTGGTCTTTATCACTAATAGAGGTGCATTTTAGTAAATTATAGAATCTGATTATCTTTAATATTGTAATACGAAGAATCTGATCAGATCTCAGCTGAGTATAGAACCAAGCTAAGAGCAAGGGGGTAAGAGTAAGGCATTCAAATAAATGCAATGCGCTTGCTACATAAACCACTATATGTAACACAGTAACAGTCTTGTAACCTAACTTTTGTAAATGATTTTCATATAATATTTTAGGTTGCTTTCTTACTATTTTTATACATATAATTCTGGATAAAAAGGAAAACTTTATCTTATGCCTGGGACTGCCAAGACAGAGCAATCTCTTGTTCCCAAGGAACTTGATGAATAATTTGTGATTTTTCATTCCAACATGGGTTAAGTGGTATTAGGAAAAGCAAGGCTAACTGCAAAGCAGATACAGATGAGCTGGAAGAAGAGTGTGGAACCGCGTCAGGCAGGAGCAGTGACCAAGGAGCCACACTGCAGTGGCAAGTCGGGGTCCCATTCAGATACAGGGACAGTGACGGGGCTGTGACCACGCTCTGGATTTGAATCAGAATCCAGATATGAGCCTGGGTGCAGATGTAGCACAGCCAGGGGCCAGCAGTAGAACCTCAGCCTAAAAGCAGCTCCCAGGGAAACAGACGGGCAGCCCCTGCATTAAGCCTTCTTCACAGCAGTTTATGAAGCAACCTTGAAGCACAATTGTCACCCATGTAATTTAACTACTCTATACCATCCATAGGAGGGGACATAAATTATTCTGCAGAACAACAAAAAGCATGTTTCTGTTAATTTTTTTTTTGAATGAAAATAGGGGAACACTAAAACCCAGAAGGTAATAATAATAAACATTTATCAGATGTGATAGGTGCAAAATACGTTCAGTGAAAGAGTAAGGCCATTCCCTCTATAGCAGCTTTGGTAAGTAGAGTAAATAATACGCATTTCTAAAAGCATTTGACAGTTGTGACTGGTTTAGATTGATTGGCTTACTATTTAGGGATAATAATAATGCATTCTGTGAATAATTCTGTAAATAATATAGACTAGATGACTCATGAAAAGGATGCCAATGAAAACTTAGGGTATCAGAATTTGGCCCACATTCAATTTTTTCACTAATAGAGCTGATCCAATGATCCATTAAGCTGTATTTCAATGAGGTTTGTATTAAGCTTACTATAACTTTTTGCCCATTATTATTTTTAGGCAGAGTTTTCCTTGTTTCCTTTTTTATTTTTTTTTTGACCTAATTTGCATAGTTAAGTCTAGCCTATAGATGACTTGAATAAGATGCCACATTTTGTATTCTGCAGTTTTCTCTGAGAAAAATTAATTATTTCAATAAAGTGATGATTTTTTCCTAGACATGTATTTTAATTTGTTTCTTAGCCCTTGTCTATGGTATGAAAGATATCAGGAAGATTAAATACCTGTAAAAGTGCCAAAATCAGAATTAGAGTTTCTGACTTTTTAGACATAAAAAAATGGGGTGTTTTTCTGTATAAAAATACTAACACCACCTGTTCTGTCAATATTTTTTACATATTCTCATCTACTTTCTCAGCTCATAAACCATTTGACAGAAGCTAAAAATTTGAGCAGTCAAGTTTCAATTTCAAACACAATAAAAAGATAAAAAGAAGTTTCTTATTTTAATTACTGTAAGAGGAGATGAAGGCTTTTAAAGATCAAATATATCCAAATTACACAAGCTGATCATTGCCACTAGTATTTCCATACTCAGAATCTATAGAATGGAGGTTAGCAAAAAAGAAGCATTAGGATCTCTAATAAAGCAACTTAATAAACAAAAAAGGATCCATCCTCACCGAAGTAATGTGATTGAGACAAAGACAGACTGAAAAAGTGAAGAATAGAGATGGATAAGGAGCTGCTGAGCAAAATTCGAAGGAAAAAAGAGGCTTATAAAAGGTGGAAGCAAGGTCAGGCGGCCTGGAAAGAATACAGGGATGTTGTCCGGGAAGCTAGGGACCAGGTTAGGAAAGTTAAGGCCCACTTAGAATTAAAATTGGCTAGGGATGTTAAGGATAACAGGAAGCAATTTTATACGTACATTGCCAATAAAAGACAGGTTAGGGACAACGTGGGCCCTCTCCAGAAGCTATCAGGAGAACTGGCTACCCTGGATTTGGAGAAGGCTGAGGTTCTTAATGACTTCTTTGCCACAGTCTTCACCAGCAAATGCTCTGACCACACCACCCATGTCTTGGAAGGCAGATGCAGGGACAGTGAGAATGAAGACCCTGGGCCCACTGTAGGAGAGGATCTGGTTCGAGACCACCTTAGGAACCTGAATGTATACAAGTCCATGGGACCGGATGAAATCCATCCGCGGGTCCTGACGGAGCTGGCAAATGAAGCTGCTAAGCCACTGTCCATCATATTTGAAAAATCATGGCAGTCAGGTGAAGTTCCCGATGACTGGAAAAAGGGAAATATAACTTCCATTTTTAAGAAGGGGAAAATGGATGAGCCAGGGAATTACAGACCAGTCAGTCTCACCTCTGTGCCTGTCAAAATCTTGGAGCAGATTCTCCTGGAAGGCATGCTAAGGCACATGAAAACCAACAAGGTGCTTGGGGACAGCCAGCATGGCTTCACTAAGGGGAAATCCTGCCTGGCCAATCTGGTGACCTTCTATGAAGGGGCTATGGAACCGATGGACAGCGGCAGAGCAGTTGATGTCATCTACCTGGACTTGTGTAAAGCCTTTGACACTGTCTCCCATGACATCCTTCTCTCTAAGTTGGAGAGACATCAATGTGATAGGTGGACTACTCGGTGGATAAAGAACTGGCTGGATGGCCGCGAACAAAGAGTAGTGCTCAACGGCTCAATGTCCAGCTGGAGACCAGTAACGAGTGGTGTCCCCCAGGGATCGGTGTTGGGACCGGTCTTGTTCAACATCTTTGTGGGTGACATGGAAAGTGGGATTGAGTGCACCCTCAGCAAGTTTGCCGATGACACCAAGCTGTGTGGTTCGGTTGATAAGTTGGAGGGAAGGAATGCCATCCAGAGGGACCTTGACACGCTTGTGAGGTGGGCTGATGCCAACCTGATGAAGTTTAACCATGCTAAGTGCAAAGTCCTACACCTGGGTTGGAGCAATGCCAGGCACAGCTACAGATTGGGCGGGGAGGAGATTCAGAGCAGCCCTGCAGAGAAGGACTTGGGGGTGTGGGTTGATGAGAAAATGAACATGAGCCGGCAGTGTGCGCTTGCAGCCCAGAAAGCCAACCGTATCCTGGGCTGCATCAAAAGGAGTGTGACCAGCAGGCTGAGGGAGGTGCTCCTGCCCCTTTACTCTGCTCTCGTGAGATCTCACTTGGAGTATTGTGTGCAGTTCTGGTGTCCTCAACATAAAAAGGACGTGGAACTGTTGGAACAAGTCCAGAGGAAGGCCACGAGGATGATCAGGGGACTGGAGCACCTCCCGTATGAAGCTAGGCTGAGAAAATTGGGGCTGTTCAGCCTGGAGAAGAGAAGGCTGCGTGGAGACCTCAGAGCAGCCTTCCAATATCTGAAGGGGGCCTATAGGGATGCTGGGGAGGGACTCTTCATTAGGGGCTGTGGTGAGAGGACAAGGGGTAATGGGTTTAAACTTAAAAAGGGGAAGTTTAGATTGGATATGAGGAAGAAATTCTTTACTGTAAAGGTGGTGAGGCCCTGGAATGGGTTGCCCAGGGAAGTTGTGAATGCTCCATCCCTGGTGGTGTTCAAGGTGGGGTTGGACATAGCCTTGGATGGCATGGTTTAGTGTGAGGTGTCCCTGCCCATGGCAGGGGTGTTGGAACTGGATGGTCTTGAGGTCCTTTCCAACCCTTACTATTCTATCATTCTATCATTCTATTTCAAGGATATTTATTTATTCTTTTGCTTTATGCACCAGTTCTCATTCTGAGCTCACAGGAAGTCCTGAAACTTTCAATCTACTTCTAGAAAACAGTTCAGGCTCATCCAATTCTAATACGCACCCAGCATACAGAACATTAACTGTTTGAACATTCAACCTGCTCTACTTCAACCCAGAAACAAATTGAGCATAAAAACATAATCATTTTCAGTATGCTATGATGGATGAAAATTATATGTGCCAAACAGGAGAGTAGTTTAAAATTGAGGGATAAGAATTACTGTGAACTAATATAAGGTTGGTAGACGCTTACTGGAAGATTGTACTCAGAAAAGTTATCAATGTCTTACTGTCAAAGTGGATAGATGAATGAAGTTGTTCATAGGGTTTGTTCTGCTTCTAACATCATTTGGTATTTCCTGAGTGATGGAAGAGAGGGAGAACTTATCAAGTCTTTCAGATGACACAAAGCTGGGAGCCATTGCAAGTACTGAAAGAACAGGATTAGAGTTCAAAACAATTTTTACTAACTGGATGGTCTAAAAAAACCAGGATGTGACTTAATGTGGCAAATAAAAGTATTTTGTGTGGGTGAAACAATTAACTGCACAATTACAACAGAGCAGATGACTCACAAGGCAGAAACAACTGTGGAGTCAAAAATGAGCTGAATATGAGTCAACAGTTTTTTGCTGAATAAAAATTCTCAAACATTTCCTGGTATATTAGCTAATATGTTATATGGAAGGACTGTAGAAAAATCCTTCCAGTTCATTTATACTGGTAAGGCTGCACCTGGAATGGTGTGTCCACTCTTGAAAAACAGTGGTTTGCAAATTTGGGGAAGCGTGAGGAAAGACTTTACATTCAAATACATAAAAACTACTGGAAGCTACTCTCCTTCTCCACTGAGGATAAGAGAAGAAACGATGAGCCTAAAATATAAACCACAAGATGGTTTAAATTGCAGCAAGACAGATTTCAGTTAAACATTAAGGGAACACTTTCTAAAGCAGCAGGTAAGTACAGACAGAAGGCTGTTTGAAGAATTTGTAGTATTTCCATTACTGAGAGTTTTTAAGAACCTATCAAACAAATGTCTTGAGAATGAGAAGAGAGAAACCTGACCCTTTGTTGAGGCAAGGGCACTCAACTGCATTCTCACTTGAGGTCTCTTACATCCATATTGTGTAACATAAGGCTTTCTCTCTATTCATAAAAATAATCACTCTATTCTAAAATATTTCACAAACCTTAGTCCTATGAAAATATTTGATGGACATGTAGTACAACCACTGAACAGATATCTGCATCACAATTTGGCTATAGACCACCTGTCTAGAGCTGAAAACATCAGGAAGTGGGTTGAAAGGTAAAGAAACCAAGAAGCAATCTATTTCTTCAAAGAATGAAAGCACACCCAATATTGTAGTACTGGAAGTAACTATTTTTTTTTTTTCCTTTTTTGGCTGAGTTGCTTTTCCTAAGCAGCTATTGGTGTCACAGTGCTCAACAGCAAATAAAACAGCTGTAGAATGGGATTTACTTTTACAGTGGTCTTAAATGCACACACTGAGCAATTTGCACAATCTGCCTCACAACTTGAATCGGTTAAAATGTACCCCTGTGGACTACTTTCAAAAACCTATTTGGAAGAATATACACTGTCTCACACTGAAAAAGATTAGGGGAAAAGCAGCAATGTGTCAGAGGCTATAGCTGATGAAAAGAAGCAAAAGGAACAATAGAAATAAGGATCTGTTTTTCACTTTTTGCTTTCCACTCCATTTTGTGAGGGAGTTTTTTATGGTAACGCCATAAAACTACACATAATAATAATTGAGAATGTGGAACAAAACCAAGGAAGCACTATGCAAAATTAGAATCTGGCCTTGAAAAGCCTTTCTTAAGCATCTCATTCATCTCACACATTTTGATGAAGACTTCCTGCTATGTCAACTTTCCTTTCTTCATTTTAGAAAACCTAAGTAATTGCTCTGATCTTCTTTCAGTGCTAAAATCCTGGTGGAGATTTTTATTAAATACAACAGTCATTTAGGACCCAAACTCCTGAAAAATCAATCTTATCATTTCTTCAGAGAGCCCCGAAATGCATTCTTTGTATTTCCATAAAGCACACTGGCTTCAGTGACGTTTTAGCAGTCAATAAAAAAAGGTTCACTTGGAGATCTGTGGAAAACCATACCATAATTCCAAAAAAAATTCATAGAGCACAACTAACTTTCTTGAAAACTAAAAAAAAATTGATGATATAATACAGAAATACTGGTCCACTACTTTTAATTCAATTTACCTTTCTTAAAAAAAATCATTTTGAAAATAAAAATTAAAATTAAAATCAAATATTTGCATTTCTTATTTAGTTCTAATGCCTTAGGACTTTTACATTAGCAAGACAAGAAAAATATTTTCTGTCTCTAGCAAAGCTGGCTGCAGTTTTTATGAAAATATCAATTCAAGGAGTTGTCTGAACTACACTCAAATGTAAGTATATTTCAGATCAAAGACATCAAACAAAGTAAAAATAATCATGAAGTGAGGAACTGAATACTATGTGGAGTGATTCTGTGCCATATTTGTATTTGCAAAAGGGAGGCCAAAGACGTACATATTTTATTAACATGAGCATTTTTAAAAATTGAATGGGGAAAATGGTACTGGCTGCCTTTCTGCTAAACTGTGACATGGTCAAATATAGCTTTCCTAATTCACGTTTCTTGTGTAACCAACAATCTATTTTATTTTCTTTTTCAGCCATACTACTTCCATATTCATGTTTTCTGATTTTTCTTCTAAGCACACCTTGCAAGTTTGCCTTCGTGCATAAATTAACACTTCCTCCCTTTCTCTACCTATATTCTTTTTGAAGAATATTATATAGGATTTGTCCAGATAACATCTATTATGATGCTGCCTTTTTAATTCAGATAAACTTGTATGGGTAAATAGCTTTCATCTCTACTTACCAGCCGTTCCCTGGGACCAAGCTTCACTGATATAAGCCAGAGGATCACCCTCTCACCAACAGAGAATGAATGTGGTAAATATCCACTCTGCACTGCATTTATGACCTTGCTCCCTTAGGATTTTATTTGTAATGATCCTTTATTACATATAATTATACTAGACACTTTACAGAAAGTAGCCTTGGATTCACTTTCAGATGGTTTCCAACTTCAGCTGTGTAGTTCAAATTTCTCTAATTCCATCTCTTGAAGCACAACATTATTTAGATATGTAGCCTGTTTTCTGGCTCAGCATGAGGAAAACGATTAAGTCCTATCTCACTAGCTTTCTAAAATGACATAGGTGTTGCTCTGAAATGCAAGAAATGTGTAGTATCAGCTTTCTTGTTACTAGTGTTACTAGATAAATTTCAGAAGCAGAAATCACCCTTTTTCAAATACCAGCCCGTCTTGATCTTAAGTCACTTGTCTTTGCCAACTACAGATCATTAAAACTGTTTTCAAACATAGAAATATAGAATCACAGAATAGTTAGGGTTAGAAAGGACCTTAAGATCATCTCTGCAGTGATTTTTTACTTTCTTTATTAATCTGAAAAGACCACTCTTGTTGCTACTGAAGGACCCAGTCCTACGTACTTTATCCAAAATAGTTGCCCTTTATACTTCTAAGTGAAAAGCACGGACTGTAGGACTGACCCTCAGGTCTGCTGCACTAAGAGTTTTTCAGTACAACTGTCTCTCCTAATGGGCTGTGTCATCAAGACAACTCTTAGAATAACCAAAAAATCTCCATACAGACACCTTAACAAAACTCCTAAGGTTGCATAGCACACTTGGCACACAATGACAAGATTTACAACACTTTGAAAATATGCTCTATTTTCAGTATTATGCTTAAGTGCACCAAATACTGTCAAACAGAGCTGAAGGTGCTGTAATGCAAACAACCAGGTATGAAATTCAGAAATCCTTGCATGTGCTGGAGCAAATCCTGTTACTTTGGGAATTTTGCTGTCTGGGCTGCATGGACCTTTCTTCCATACGCTTTGCACACACCTGCCTTCTCCTCTAGGAAGGGGAGATCCTACATCTTTCAAAAATATCTACCCATGCCAGTTCATGCCTCTTAAAGTTATTCACTGCAAGTTTAGGTAACTTTAAACCTGCAGTAACTGGCAAGGATGCCAACCCTAGCTATTCTATGATTTTATGGTATCACAGCATCACTACTTTGCAAAATGGGCTAGAAAAGAGCAGTTCTATCCAGGCTCTGAATAATGGCATAGAATCATAGAATGGTTAGGGCTGGAAAGGACCTTAAGATAATCTAGTTCCAATCCCCCCGCCTATGGCAGGGATGCCTCACACTGGACCGTGACACTCAAGGTTCTGTCCAACCCAGCCTTGAACACTGCGAAGGATGGAGCATTCGCCACTTCTTTGGGCAACCTGTGCCAGTGCCTCACCATTCTCACAGTAAAAAAATTCTTCCTTATATCTTGCCTGAACTTCCCCTGTTTTAGTTTAAAGCCATTAGCCCTTGTCCTGTCGCTACAGTACCCAAAAAACGAGCCCCTCTCCAGCATCCTTGTAGGCCCCCAGCAGATATTGGAAGGCTGCTATGAGGTCTTTGCGCAGCCTTCCCTTCTCCAGGCTGAACAGACCCAACTTTCTTAGCCTGTCTTCATGTGGGAGGTGTTCTGCTCCAGCCCCTTATCCTCATGGCCCTTCTCTGGACTTGTTTCAACAGCTCCGTCACACAAGTTCTTTACAGTAATCCCATGAGACTTTAAATCCAAACTATTTAAAAACTAAACTATTTAGAAAGGCTTTGTTGAACATGAGTTAGTTCTGTTCCTAGCAGCTTATTATTTTCCACTTACACTTGCAGATTACTTCCTGTATCAAAACTGTTTTCCCATCTCCCTCATCTCAAAATGCTGCCTTGTCATTTTATCATGAGCTATTACAGAAACAGTCCCCATGCCTCTCTTTTATTAACACCTCTCAAATATTTGTGCAGTGATTTCATATCCTCCTTTAACCACCTCTTATCCAGTTTATACAAATTAAGTTCAATCAATCTTTCATTATAAGCAATATTCTTCTCACCTTAGCTACCCCGCTTTGAACTTTCTTCAGCATTTCAGTAGTTTTTTTATGATGATGGACTTCATCAGTACTACATGCAATATTCTGAGGGCAGCTTCTACTATCATTGATACATACTAATACTAATGAACAGGACACTAAAAACTGGATAGGAGAAGTAGTCTGTAACATCACAAACATGTCTGAAACTCAAAAGTTGCTGTCATTTATCTTCTTACTACCTTACTTGTTTTTGTTCTGCTGGATTGTATTTTAAGGCCTAGATGAAGAAGATAATAAAGACTGCAAATTAACACAAAAAATTTAAACCTGACTTCTTCTGATTGCTGTTTTAATTCCTCCCAGGCCTACTCATTTATGTTCTGATTTCAGAACCACAGGGTTCAAAACTGTGGTCCAGAGACGGCCGTATACTAAATCATTGAAAGCTCTGTTGATTAAAGCATGTGCACTTTCACCTGAAAGCTAAAGCTAGGTATAGAAAAAAATCAATTATTCACTCTCACAAAATATCTATAATCTATTAGGAGAGTCTTCAGTTTTCTGTCTCCTTACCCTTCTATTCATCTCAGCTTTTCTAATTTGAACTTTGGCTTTGTACCAAATGACCATATCCAAGATGGCAGGGCTTAAAATCTGTTTCTTCATATATAGTAAGGGCTTATGCTTGAATAAGACAATGTGTTTGCCATTGCAGCAGTGCATTGGGAGTAGTTTGCCTTTGTCAGTAACCATATTTCAGGTATGTGTAGTAGTGACATTATTTAAGTCCATGTGAAATGTAAATAAGGCAGACACAGCTGAAAACTTATGTATGTAATAGAACACAATGTCACTAGATATTACATTCTATTATGATAATCTTATTTTAAAGCTGACAGTCATGATTTAATATGCTGGGAAAAGCTTAAAAGTGAGAAGTATACTTTAGCTACTTTTAGCAGTATTAAGGAGACCCTTCCACAGCATTTTCATTGTCATTATTTGGATTATGGGAAAATACATACAACCTGTTACCTACATAAATAAAACACACAAGTCAGGAAACCAGACGTCAGTTATTTAGATGTAACGATAATGATCTATGGACAATATATTGGTTCACCATGAGTTTTGTTACTAACCTGATGTTATCACACTGTAAGTTTAGCCTCCAATAGAAAATCTGAATATGTATTTTTGTAATGTATTATTTATATTTACTCTCTATCCACAAAATTCACCTATGAAAAGTGAAAAATATTCAGAGCAAGATATGAGAAAAGCACTTACCCTATGCCATATTCACAGCACTGAATGAAAAATAACTTCTGAATTACATTCTTTCATGTGTCTAATAACTCATACAGAAGAAGTTGCACACTAGAATGGCAGAACTATGTGCATTTTTCATCTAAGGTAATGGAAAATTATTGTTTCATGGGTCACTTACCAGTACATATTTCTATGCACCCGGCATTATAGAATTGTTTCAGCAAGGTTGAAAGTAATGTCAGTGTTTCAAGCAAGGGTGTGATTCAGGCAAGGACTATACCTAGTTAATGACAAGTCAGTAGGAACAAAAAAGCAGAAGAATAAGCAATGGTCTTCCTCACATTTACTCTCAAGCGTAGCAACCCTTTCTACCATAGGCAAAGAATCATAGAATGTTAGAATAGTTAGGGTTGGAAAGGACCTTAAGATCATCTAGTTCCAACCCCCCTGTCATGGGCAGGGACACCTCCCACTAAACCATGCCACTCAAGGCTCTGTCCAACCCAGCCTTGAACACCACCAGTGATGGAGCATTCACAACCTCCCTGGGCAACCCATTCCAGGGCCTCACCACCCTCACAGTAAAGAATTTCTTCCTCAGATCCAATCTAAACTTCCCCTGTTGAAGTTTGAGCCAGTTACCTCTTGTCCTCTCACTACAGTCCCTCATGAAAAGTCCCTCCCCAGCATCCCTATAGGCCCCCTTCAGATATTGGAAGGCTGCTATGAGGTCTCCACGCAGCCTTCTCTTCTCCAGGCTGAACAGCCCAACTTTCTCATCCAATTTTCACACGGGAGGTGCTCCAGTCCCCTGATCATCCTCGTAGCCCTCCTCTGGACTTGTTCCAACAGTTCCATGTCCTTTTTATGTTGAGGACACCAGAACTGCACACAATACTCCAAGTGAGGTCTCACGAGAGCAGAGTAGAGGGGCAGGAGCACCTCCCTCGACCTGCTGGTCACACTCCTTTTGATGCAGCCCAGGATATGGTTGGCTTTCTGGGCTGCAAGCGCACACTGCCGGCTCATGTTCATTTTCTCATTGACCAACACCCCTAAGTCCTTCTCTGCAGGGCTGCTCTGAGTCATTTCTTTTTGTTAAAATGTGCCTTCCACTCTCTCTGTCCATGGTATCAGCACTACTGTGCAAATTATATAGCTGCTAAAGAAGTATGCCTGTTTTATGCACCACTGCCTTTAAAAGGTGAAACACACAGTGTCACAAGCTACTGCAAAATTGTAGCTGTCTTATTATAATACTATTGGCATTTTGAGACTGCCTGTAACAACCTATAAAACTTTTTCCAGTATGTAGTAAAACCTTGCTCATACCTTTCCTCCAAAATTCTGGTGGTAGAAATTAAAAATAAGGAAAAAAAAAATAAAAAAGGAAAATAAATTATACTGCATAGTAATTTACATTTTCTGAAAACACTTTTCTTCACTGCCCTGGTTTTGAGCAGTAGCAGTCATTTTTGTCCTAATAAGTAGCTGGTGCAGTGCTGTGTTTCTGACTATCAGACTGGGAACAGCACTGATAACACCAATGTTTTCAGTTGCTGCTCAGTAATGTTTACTCTGACCAATGACTTTCTGAGTCTCATGCTCTGCCAGGGAGGAGGGAAAGCCGGCAGGAAGCAGAGACAGGGCACCTGATCCAAACTAACCAGAGGTATTCCATATCACAGCACGTCATGCCCAGTATATATAAACTGGGGGCAGGGACCCCGTGGGGTTAGATCACTGCTCTGTCAGGCTAGGTATCGGTCAGCGAGTGGTGGGCAGCTGTATTCTCTTCCCTTGTTATTTCCCTGATCATTATTATTATTGGAGGTAGCAGCAGTGGTTTGTGTTATACCTTAGTTACCAGACTGTTCTTATCTCAACCCATGGGAGATACACTCTTTCGATTCTCCTCCCCATCCCTCCGGGAGCGGGGGGGAGTGAGGGAGGGGGAGGAGTGAGATAGCGGCTGCGTGGTTCTCAGTTACAGCTGGGCTTAAACTATGACATTCAGAAAAAAAAACAACTATAAGGTTGCTGCGTTTCACAGCAATTTTTTCACACTGTATAATATAAGGCTACAGTTTCTATAGAACTGCCTTCATCTGGCTTGCATAATGACTGGACTTTTATATATATTTATTGTTTACATATCCTAAACAAATACATGCTGAAGGATTCTACAAAGGTTAACATTTAATATGGATGGCTAAGATTTCTTTAAGTGAATGAAGACACATCAGACACAAAAGTAAATTCTGCAAACTTTAAAGTATTGCAAGCACTGGATAGATCCATAGAATCATAGAATCATAGATTAGTTAGGGTTGGAAAGGACCTCAAGATCATCGAGTTCCAACCCCCCTGCCATGCCCAGGGACACCTCCCACTAAACCATGCCATCCAAGGCTATGTCCAACCCCACCTTGAACGCCGCCAGGGATGAAGCATTCACAACTTCCCTGGGCAACCCATTCCAGGGCCTCACCACCCTCACAGTAAAGAATTTCTTCCTCAGATCCAATCTAAACATCCCTTGTTGAAGTTTAAACCCATTACCCCTTGTCCTCTCACCACAGTCCCTAATGAAGAGTCCCTCCCCAGCATCCCTATAGGCCCCCTTCAGATATTGGAAGGCTGCTATGAGGTCTCCACACAGCCTTCTCTTCTCCAGGCCGAACAGCCCAAATTTCCTCAGCCTATCTTCATGTGGGAGGTGCTCCAGTCCCCTGATCATCCTCGTGGCCCTCCTCTGCACTTGTTCTAACAGTTCCATGTCCTTTTTGTGTTGAGAACACCAGAACTGCACACAATACTCCAAGTGAGGTCTCACGAGAGTAGAGTAGAGGGGCAGGATCACCTCCCTCGACCTGCTGGTCACACTCCTTTTGATGCAGCCCAGGATATGGTTGGCTTTCTGGGCTGCAAGCGCACACTGCCGGCTCATGCTCATTTTTTCATCAACCCACACCCGCAAGTCCTTCTCCGCAGGGCTGCTCTCAATCTCCTCCCCGCCCAACCTGTAGCTGTGCCTGGCATTGCTCCGACCCAGCTGTAGGACCTTGCACTTGGCATGGTTAAACTTCATCAGGTCTAAAGTCACAGAACAATCCCATACTCTCTGGGTTTAACAAACTCTTCAGTGGGTAGCTGTAGACTGGTATAGTAGTTACTCTACAGATGAAGGCCATTACATGACAAAGAAACAAATTGTGGCCTCAGTACATAAACTTGTGTAGTTGCAATGGTTTAGGTGGCCTTCTACGATGGGGCTATGGAACTGGTGGAGAGGGGTAGAGCAGTTGATGTCATCTACCTGGACTTGTGCAAAGCTTTTGACATGGTCTCACATGACATCCGTGTCTCTAAGTTGGAGAGATATCAATTTGATAGGTGGACTACTCGGTGGATAAAGAACTGGCTGGATGGCCGCGAACAAAGAGTAGTGCTCAACGGCTCAATGTCCAGCTGGATACCAGTAACGAGTGGTGTCCCTCAGGGGACAGTATTGGGACCAGTCTTGTTCAACATCTTTGTGGATGACATGGACAGTGGGATTGAGTGCACCCTCAACAAGTTTGCCGATGACACCAAGCTGTGTGGTTTGGTTGATACATTGGAGGGAAGGAATGCCATCCAGAAGGACCTTGACACGCTTGTGAGGTGGGCTGATGCCAACCTGATGAAGTTTAACCATGCTAAGTGCAAGGTTCTACAACTGGGTCGGAGCAAAGCCAGGCACAGCTACAGGTTGGGCAGAGAAGAGATTCAGAAGCAGCCCTGTGGAGAAGGACTTGAGGCTGTTGGTCGATGAAAATTTGAACATGAGCCAGCAGTGTGCACTTGCAGCCTAAAAAGCCAATCATATCCTGGGCTTCATCAAAAGGAACGTGACCAGCAGGTCGAGGGAGGTGATCCTGCCCCTCTACTCTGCTCTTGTGAGACCTCTCTTGGAGTATTATGTGCAGTTCTGGTGACCTCAACATAAAAAAGACATGGAACTGTTGGAACAAGTCCAGAGGAAGCCACGAGGACAATCAGGGGACTGGAGCACCTCCCGTATGAAGACAGGATGAGAAAGTTGGGGCTTTTCAGCCTGCAGAAGAGAAGGCTGCGTGGAGACCTCAGAGCAGCCCTCCAATATCTGAAGGGGGCCTATAGGGATGCTGGGGAGGGACTCTTCATTAGGGACTGTGGTGAGAGGACAAGGGGTAATGGGTTTAAACTTAAACAGGGGAGGTTTAGATTGGATCTGAGGAAGAAATTCTTTACTGTGAGGGTGGTGGGGCCCTGGAATGGGTTGCCCAGGGAAGTTGTGAATGCTTCATCCCTGGCGGCGTTCAAGGTGGGGTTGGACATAGCCTTGGATGGCATGGTTTAGTGGGAGGTGTCCCTGCCCATGGCGGGGGGGTTGGAACTCGATGATCTTGAGGTCCTTTCCAGCCCTTACTATTCTGTGATTCTGTGTGACTGTAGTGAGAGGACAACGGGTCACAGGTTCAAACTTCAACAAGGGAAGTTTAGATTGGATATGAGGAAGAAATTCTTTACTGTGAGGGTGGTGAGGCCCTGGAATGGGTTGCCCGGGGAAGTTGTGAATGCTCCATCCCTGGTGGTGTTCAAGGCTGGGTTGGACAGAGCCTTGAATGGCATGGTTTAGTGTGAGGTGTCCCTGCCCATGGCAGGGGTTTGGAACTGGATGATCTTAAGGTCCTTTCCAACCCTAACTATTCTATCATTCTTTGACTATGCAACAGATATCTTCTACAGGTCTAGAAAAATGAGGAATCCAAAACCACTTACTAATTCAGAAGCAGCTCTGTAATATGGAGCCACTTACTCAGGGGCTGTGGCAAAGCCACAGCTGAATTCTTTGTGACTAAATTTCCTTTAGAAACTAACATGTCATTTTCATGGTAACTGAACTGTTACTCAAAGGAATATTTGTAAATGGAAAGGAATGTTTGGGGGAAATTCGATGCTAGTGAAACAGAAGAAGAATCATGATTTTCAGATTCACCAAAAAGCTTTGGATTTTTCTCTGGTTTTCATGGTAATAGAAATCACTTTCCTAGGTGATGAACAGTTATTTCATTGGATTAATCATAAGGTTTTCATGCAATACAAATAATAGATCTGAGTAAAATGAAATATTTTTCTTATATTTCAAATATTTCTTTCAGGCTACTTTTGTGAAAAAGAAGTGAAAAATCTTCCATGTAAGTGGAGAACACATTTCTGAGCAATTCTGTGGAAGCTATATGTGCTCCCATATTAAAGCAGTAAATTGCCCTAGTAGAAAATGAGAAAAAACTGAGAGCTAAACCCCTGTGATCAAGACAGCTAACTCAAGTAATTACTGCATGCTATAATTTGTAATATTAAAGAAAACCAAATCAGGGGTCTGTTCAGAGTTATATTTCCAAATGACTTCTGACAAATCAGCTAGGATGAACTTGTTAATAACAGCCTCTTGACATACTTATTTTTGAAACAAGCCACTGTTTTTCCATTATGCTGTTCTAAAGTTATTCTTTGTAAATTTCTACTTTACATGGAGCATAAGATAAAATAGTGAGTCATATTCCAGAGATTGTTTTCACATTTAGGACAGCTGTACTGCAACCAGAAGAAAATAACGGATTAATCCATTAATCTAGCAATATTTATCAACTTATTCTGTTTACCTAAAGCCCCTCCAAGTTAGCACATTTTTAGGAATGGGAAATAATTTTTTCTATGCAATCTCACCAGAAAGACTTAAAAAACTTTCAGACTTTTAAAAGTCTATGAATACTATGTTTAATGTTGGTGAGAAATATTAGCACCCTGGATCTATCAAAAGCATCTTTTAATAATTTCCCCTAGCATTTATTTCATAGTTTTGTTAATCTGCATGAGGACAAGAATTTTTACTCTTATTTAATGCTTTATGGTCGTATAAATCCAGATGTTTTTGCAAATGTTTAAAAATGATCTACAGTTTTTTCCTCTTTAGGAGATCACAGCTGCTTGACACAGAGTGATCAAAACCACCTTCTAGTAACAGGTGAAAGAATATAAGAAATAGTATCAAATCACTTTAAAAAACACATCAAATATAACAAAATGAATTTGCTGTAAATACGACATATGTGCAAAAAAAAAGAGGGAATGGATTTACTGGCAGTTCTTTCAGATTACTTTCAAATCCTTAAAGCCACAGAGAAATAAAGTCATCCAAACTGCATGCTAATAAAACTTCATACCAACACTCAGTATCATGTTTTTCCCCCAATCCACCCAATCAAGAACAAAAATTAATTTTTAATGGAAATACACAATACATTCACTAAACTTCCCAAGCTAAATTCTACTTTCTTTAACTGGAAATACTACAGTCTTATATTGAAAATCAAGTTATGCTCATTAAATTCCTCAGGCCAAGTCTTTCAATCCCCAATCAGTTGTAAATCAGGCAGCATTTCACTACCTTCAGTTTTGCTTCAGTAACTTCTGTTACATTAGCATCACCGGTGCTTTCATTAGAGAACACAGATTTTTTTTGTCTTTTCATATGATCACCCTCTGATGGAATAGAAGTGAGACACATGTTCCAACTTGTTATTACTGACAGACACCCACTTACCCTCCCAGTTTATGTACATTATATGGAGCATGTGAGAGGCAGTCACTTGTGTAAATAGAATCATAGACTTTTTAGACTGGAAAAGACCTTTCGGATCATCAGGTTCTTGGCAATGCCAAGTCTGCCACTAAACCACAGCTCCAAGTGCCACATCTACACATCTTTCAATACCTCCAGGGACTGTGAATCCACTGCTTTCCTGGGCAGCCTGTTCAAGTGTTTAACAGCCCTTGCAGTGATGATTTTTTTTTTCCTAATATCCAATCTAAACAATCTGACATAACTTGAGGCCATTTCATAACCCAGGGATTCATATTTGGAGTCACCTACCTGTATGTGGCTCAATAGAAAAGTAGGGCTGTCCTTCCAGAATGCTATAAACCAGTTTGGCACTATTTCCATAAACTGGATCATCTGCATCTGTCGCTGTTACTTTAGTAACAGAGGTGCCTAAATAAAAAAGAATACACACAATTAATGGTTACACTCATAGTAGAAAGTTGTGCAACATTCAAAAAATAAATTGAAACAAAAATTAATTTCTTTGTGAGTTGCATGACAACAAAAAAAAACAAAACAAAAAAACAAACAAACAAACAAAACAAAACAAAAAAACAACAACAACAAAAAAAAACACACCACAACAAACCATCACTAACATCTTAAAACATTAATTCTGGAACACAAACAAATCATTTTCCTTCAAGATGATATATGCCAGCAGACTGAATTTCTGGTTAAATGAAAAACCCTTTTACTAGCTATATTATTTAAGGTTTCTTTGTAGAATACATTTAAAGCTACCTGGTAGATCTGTGTAGACGTGAAGCATTTGCAAGAGAATCATATCAAAGGGATTTGAAATACAAGGTTAATAATGCAATATAATATGTTGCATTTAAGACTTGTGAAATCACATTTGAAAGAACCCTGCCAAGTTACAGAGACCACATGGAAAAACAGTAATAAAAAGGAGTCATTTTTTCACTTGGCTTTCAGACACAATAATGGCTTGATGTGGCCACAGTGACAGAGTTAGGACAACAGCTATTGTCTCTGAAATGAGTCTCTGCCGCTGAGGAGGCCATTGTCTAATGAGAGTTATAAATTCCATATTCTGACCAAAAAAAAAAAAAAAAAAAAAAAAGAAAAGAAAAATTAAGGAAATTGCCCTTTTTTATTTCTTAGGCAACATAGCACTTGCCATTTCTGAAAGAAACAAAAATGAATGAAATTCAGTCAGTTACATTAAGCTTGCTGTAAAGACTTTTTTTTTTTTTATGCCTTAAAAATACAATAATGACATTCATTAGAGTAACAATAACAACAGCATTTACCGAGGGAGAGAAAGCAACCATAGAAGAGAAATTAAAGGCTGAATTATGTTTCTGATGTTCAGAAAGGAAAAGAATCATAGTGCCTACCAAAATACTCCCCCTCCTCCTTTCTGTATATGCCTCTTCCTTCTAGCACTGTGTGCTGCTCAATCCAAATTACAGGTCACTTCAGGATAGGAAGAGTAAACTAAAGGGGAAGGAGATGGCATGTCTTTGCATTGTGCTTTCTTTTCTTCTTTCTTTGTGTGGCACATTGCTGCCATGGCTTTGGGCAGTTCGGTGTGCTACAGTACATGCAAAATATTTAATGTTTGCATATTGTCGTGGTTTAATCTATAAACTCACACAGCTGCTCTCTCACTCACTCCCCACTCTTTCTTCCCTCCGCTCCTGGAGGGATGGGAAGGAGAATCGAAAGAATGTAACTCCCACAGGCTAAGAACAGTTTAGTAACTAAGGTATAACACAAACCACTACTGCTACCACCAATAATAATAATAACAAGGCAGATACAAGGAAAAGGAGAATACAATAGCTCACCATCAAATATCAAGCCCGACCACCCAGTGCACCCCCACCAGTAACAATAATGAAAAGGCAAATACAAGGGAAGGATACAATTGCTCACCACCCAGTATCAAGCCGTGCACCCCCACCAGTGCACCCCCCACTGTGCACCCTCACCACCCTTCCGGGTCTCTGCTCTCCATTCTACATCCTGGACATGACGTGCTGTGGTATGGAATAATCTCTTTGGTTAGTCTGGATCAGGTGTCCTGTTGCTCCTTGCTCCTGGCTTCCCCTCCTCCCTGGCAGAGCATGAGACTCACAAAGTCCTTGGCCAGCCTAAACATTCTAACCAGTAGCTGAAAACACTGGTGTTATCAGCACTGTTCCCAGGCCCAAAATCAAAAACACTGCTGCTGCTGAACCCAGGACACATATTTATAAGTAATTTGCTGTCATGGGTTCAGCAGTAGCAGTCATTTTTCTCCTTCTTGGTGGCTGGTGCAGCGCTGTTTTTTTGACTTTTGGCCTGGGAACAGCACTGATAACATCGATGTTTTTGGTTACTGCTTAGTAATGTTTGGTCTGACCAAGGACTTTCTGAGTCTCATGCTCTGCCAGGGAGGAGGGGAAGCTGGGAGGAAGCAGAGACAGGACACCTGACCCAAACTGACCAAAGAGGTATTCCATACCACAGCACGTCATGCCCAGGATGTAGAAAAACTGGGGGCAGGAACCCGGAAGTGTTAGTTCATGGCTCGGTCATCGGGTGGTGAGCAGTTGTATTCTCTTCCCTTGTATTTCCTTGGTTATTATTATTACTGGTGGTAGCAGTAGTGATTTGTGTTATACCTTAGTTACTGAACTGTTCTTATCTCTACCCGTGGGAGTTACATTCTTTCGATTCTCCTTCCCCCCCCCCCCCCCCCCCCCCCCCCCCGGAGTGGAGGGAAGAAAGAGAGGAGAGTGAGTGAGCAAACTTCATGAGTTACATTTTAAACCACGACATTTGCATATGACTCAGCAGCTTGTATTTCATGCTTTCTCGCCTGGCCACATCAAATGTCAGGGCAAGATATAGTGCTAGAGGGATTTGTGATGTCTAGAGGAATGGATAACACCTCATTTAAGCAGTGTTAGTTCTATAGTGCCTGAAGTTGTAGCAGGTTTGCTTCATAGGAATAATGGGGTAATTCCCAGGGAAGGTAATGTGGATTGCAGAAATGTATCCCACTAGAGAAAAAAAAAAATTGTGTGTGACTTGTACTGGTCATTTATTTTGGCTATTGGCATAAATCTACCCATTCTTACAGGGGAAGGACCTCAATGAAGGGAAGCAGATCAACTGGCTGTCATGCAAGCTCTACCATGGCCCCATCTGGCAGTGAAGTGCCTCACCTCATCTCTTCTTCTGCTCAGCAGGGTCCAGAAAAATCCACACAACCTGTTACTGTGTTGAAGGGGGATGCAATTATGAAGAATATTATGTTGCATCTATCTTTGACAGATCCTTGTTGAGCCTGTTCTTATTAACACAAAAAAAAGTACGGTTTGAAGCATAACTCTTTTTTATGTTGAAAGGTGGTCTTATACCTAACTTTTCATATAGTCATCTTTAACCTGTCACTAGGCATAGGAAATGGACTTTATCCTCAACTTGATGGTTAGTTTGTAAGGAACTAAGATCAGAAATTTGTTTTCTAACAAATTACAAATTTTACAGCGTACCCAGACACTAACAGAGAATGCCTGGTGGTTTTCAGTGAGAAGTGATAAAGGGGGTAGATGACACAAATGAGGACACCAGCCTTGTAGCAAGTACAACAGCCTCAGCCTATAGATGATATTGTGAGTAACCTCCTGCACATATAATAGAATAAAAACGGTAACAGCGAAGCGACCATGGGGCACACTCAGAGGCCATGGTGTAGGCTACAGAGAATAACTGAAATAGGGAACAATGACATGGAAGTATGCAGGAAGCTTGAGTTTGGTTGTTGCAGGAACAGAAGTACAAAAGGACCCTTTGTAGCTTGCCCACAGCAATTACAAAGCCTGAAGAGTAGCTACTAGAATTGTCTCACATACTTAAGTTTTGTTGGCTCACCTTCTGTAACTCATACACCAGTTACAAGCTCCCCATTTTGTTATCCCTAGACAAAGCAATGTCCTAGCCAAGCCATACCTTCACTCTGGCAGAATTCAAGCTCTGGCCCCACCATCCCAGTAGGACATTTCCTGCAGTTCACAACTGCTGTCCCACGTGTGATACCAAATATGAATGTAGAGGTCAGTGGTTTCTACAACTAGTACACCTCAAACTAGGTGTATTAGTTGAAGGAACTAGCTGATGTGCTAGGTTTCACTTTTGTTTTGCTATATTCTTTAGATAGAATAGGTTTGCACAGAACATCATACAACTGGACAGGGCTGAAATAAGGTAAGGCTCATCACAGATCAGTGAAAACTTTTGTAAGAGAATTTTATCTAGGCTGTTCCATTTTGTTTCCATTATATAATTTATACACAAAGGAAAATAGAGAAGTGAAACTGTTGACTTCTTTGAGATTTTGTTTGATTTGCCTAGCTGGATCTCATTTCAAAGGACTTCAGAAATAATGACATTGCCTGTTTGGAAAGATTTGGTATACAATGTCTACTCTTATTTCACTTGAGAATTACTGAAGACTTTTATAGATACTTATTTCAAGATTTCAAAACTTAAATGGGTATGCTGATTCTTTGATAAATGCATCATTTAGCTCATGTGTTTGTTGGACATTAAAGTTGAATACACCTTAATAAAAAGAGTCAATCAGTGTTTAACATTGCTTCCAATCCTGATGCTCAGCTCTCAGGACTTTTTTCTGGTGATATAAAATATCAGTTATTGAGGACCCAAGTTTGTCTGAAATTTATACATACATTAAAAAAATATGTAATAGTATTCCCATTCACTGCTTATATACAAAAAAAGGGGGAAATGGCACACCCTTCTTTTTCTTTCCCTTATAGGTCACTTGAAGTGTGACTGTAAACTCACTTAATAAAGGTAATGAAGTGAATGGAAAAATAAATACTCTCCCAGCTCCCAGAAATCAATTTCTTACACTTCCAGTCTCTGCCACTCAGCACTTCATTTCCGAACGTCGTAAAAGAATTCTGAGGTCTGTCACATTCTGTAATTTGCTCCCAACAATCTTATTGATGAAAATTGTTTATGAAAGATGCAAGCAATCACAAAACAGAAATTACAGAAATTACTTCTACTATTGAAATTAGTTAAGCTTTAACATAGTTTAAATTTTATCACCTTTAATTTGGATTTTTTCTGGTTTTATGCCTTGAATCGAACCTTTTTGGTGAAATGTGCCAAAATAATATGTTCACACTGGCAATAAGAAGTATATAAAGAAGCAAACTCTGTCCCCTCCGCACCTGCAGATGATATTGCTGCATCAGTGCTGCTCTGGCTCCACTGCAAGATGCTAAGTGTCCAGAAGAAGTAGCAACCTATCCCACCTATACAAGTGACAGAACCCTTTTCAACTAATCAGTAAAGAAAGATTTGGAGAACTGAGAGATTCCTGAGGGTGACAAAGAATGCACAAAAAATAAACTCACAGCCACCATGACTGTTACCTAGGCCATCTCCCAAACACAGCAGAATTCTCTGTGCTTTGGTCTAGAGCTTTGGATTATCAATATTTCAGTAGGATTTTACTCCACTACATACACTGCAGTTATAAACTACATGCACAAAATATTTTTACATGCATAATGTGCTTAAAGTTTTAAAGATAAAATTTTTGCATTGAAAAAGCAGTAAGAATGCAGGGAAAAGCATTTATTAAATAAATGCTCTTTGAAAAACAACATTCTGGGTTCTACCCAGCAAACAAACAACTACGGCTCCTGTTTGTGTTTAATTTTGACTGCATTGGCTTGCATTTGTTTCTTTGTCAATGCTACAACAAACTCATTTAGCTAGAGACTATAAATTTGAAATGGTGCCATTTTTACAAGAAAGCCACTATTATAGGCCAAGTCACTGTTGTCCTAATTACGATAATATAGCAGGTTTATATAATCTGGCCCAACAATATAATCACTGTTTCTTTTTTACTTTATGCACCTAATATTGCCTTATATAAAACAAACATTTTTTTTTTTTTTTTTTTTAGAGAGATGAGGCAAATTTTAAGATATGCAATTGAAAAACTTCCTGCATTGCTTTCTGAGGTATACTTTCTCAATGCTAATAACCCTGCAATTAAATACGGAGAGCAAAGAGATTCAACAGATTTTAATTAATGAACATTTCTAATGTGATTTAGCCATTAACCATTGCTGATTGTTTTACTGTTAGTGTCAGGTTTCATAGTTTCCCTTTGCAACAGGCTAGCGATCAGAAATGCAATTAAAAATAGAAGTATTTTTCAATGGTTAGGTAAGAAAGCCACTGCTTGCTGGCAAACTAAGATTAAAAGCCATCATAAAAATGAGATGTGTGTGCTCAACTAATGCCCTTCTGTTGTTTCGCCTGCATTTTTATGTGCAAGTCAGGGTACAGATTCTGCACATTAGTCAGAAAGAAAAATATGTATGCCGCCACAGGGAGTAGGAAAGCAAATTTTTGGTGTTATGGTGAAATATTCGTACAGGAAAGAAAAAACAGAACCAACTTGTATGTTCTAGAGAAGGTAACGCACAGTTGGTGCTAGAAATTTACATCAATCCATATTCAATGAAGCAACCATTTTGTTGAAAGGTTGTAATGGCTAGTAAAAATAAAAATGTGACCATAATGGAACCTAGTGGGGCTATGTGTTCTCATTGGCACGGGAACATCTAGGAAGAATTTTTTGCTTCTCTGACGCTCTTTTTGGTCTCCTTCACTCTGTCTTCTGCTCTTCCCAAATCCTGACAGGCTGAAATCTCTGTTTCATTCAGAAGATCTGATTACCAATGTGACAGGGCATTAAGAGTGCATTTACATAAAAAAAGATCTACCATTATTTACCAACTGTTTTGTTTTTCTAAGAGGATCACTGTGCTTCAAAATCTCTAGCTGGATTTTGAGTTTGGTTGATAGTAGTTGTGCAGTCAGCAGTGGTCAAAGCAAAGCATTGTTTGTATTCATCAGGTCAGATAAGCATTCTTTCCAAAATGAAGTCTTTTCTTCTCTGTCCTTCTTTGCTATAATCTCACAGGTAGCACGACAGTTGTCATGGCAACA
The DNA here is from genome assembly GCA_039720435.1 of Amazona ochrocephala. Classification (NCBI taxonomy): domain Eukaryota; kingdom Metazoa; phylum Chordata; class Aves; order Psittaciformes; family Psittacidae; genus Amazona; species Amazona ochrocephala. The sequence continues at coordinate 11,763,994 of CM077909.1, forward strand.
ATTTTTAGTTGAATAAAACTGAAATAATCTCATAAAAACCTGTATAACTTCTTGACATGTAAATTACTACTGCCTCAAAGCTGAAGAAACTTATTCTTATTTGCTTCTCTGTTCTTTTTTTTTTTTAATACAAAAACATAGTTTTGTCTTATCACCTTGTATTACTCTATATGAGACCATTTCTAAACACAAGAACTATGAATTAGAGATTTCACTAACCGAATAAAGAAAATGTGTGTGAAATAGAAATCTGTGTAATGCACTTCAGAACTTGTTATCATATGCAAAATACACACATAAAATATTATCACTGCTATTGTAAATTGCATAGCTTGGTGTCTATGCAGATATACGCACATATATATGTGCGAATATGTTGCATGAGTGTTTGAGGGTTTTTTGCAGATCATACCTTATTCCATTCCTACCTTCTACATCAGTACTTGCATGTATTTTTATTATTATTAATAGCTAATTTATTGCTCTAAAAACCCAACAGGTGGATCAGGTCTTATAATGCAAGTCCTCAAGGACTCCAAGAGTTGAGCACCAAGAAAGGCAAATGCAGGTGACAAGAAAATGTAAATCATCCTGGGAAGCAATGATGGCAGCAGACAGTGGTTAGTGGCCATTAGGTTAGCACATACCTACCCCACAGTGCCTACAGCATGTAGACATCATGGACAAGTTTTAAGGACTGCTTTGAGAACAGAGAGACCACAGAGATCTTGCATGAGTCTTTCATGGGATCTTCTTGCACTTAAAGAAAAGCATGTGAGAAACAGGTATGTATTTGGAAATCATAGGTATTTGGCTTTTAAGTGACCAGCAGACTCCTTTCAGTGATGAAGAAACAATGGAAGTGCAAGATGACATCCTAAGCAGCGATAAATGTTAGTGATATGGGCCAGAACGGTTCACTAAAGGAAAAATGGGCAACTTATGTTTGACATGCTAGAAAGACAGGAAAGCCAGCAGGTATTCTGCACATACAGTAGAAACCTGAGTACAGCCACTCACAGAGGGAGAAATGAGAAAAAAATGTGTGCACTTTACAGATGTGACACTGATTTGTGGGTGATGAGAGCCATACAAATACATAGATGCAAGACTTCATTTAATCTTCTGCGAAAAGAGAAACAACAAAAGCTTCCCTACAATGAGAAATTGTACAAGGAGGAATAGGTCCCCAAGGGAAATAACAGAATCCTCCTCCCTGAAGAGCTCACTCTATTGCACAGGATGCTAGATAATGTATTCTAAGGGAAAACCCTAGAAAGACAGGAAGATTAACTAATGGAGTAATTTGTCTTTCCCAGCTGTAATTTATTTGACTCTAAGTAGTGAAATACTGTGATGCTGTCATGATCTTGTTTATGATGATTAAGGTAAGGAAGAATGAAAAGAGGGTTACTTATACAACTCAGTTTTAGGTTCAACTGGCTAAGTTCGGTATCTAGTTGCACTAGCTTTGTGCTCTGTCTAATAGAGGAAGACAGAGTTGCATGAGATTCTTCCTTCCTGGTTGACCAGAGAAGAATACAAATTAAATTAGCCAGCTAGCATGAATGCCTAAACTTCAATTGTATGACCACTTCCTTGTGTGTATGCACTGAAAAACAGGCCTCACCAGTTTACAATACTCAGTCCAGGAACTTCAAGCATGTAAGCTGACACATTAACTTGCAGGATAAGTACAAATCTTGCAAGACTTTTGCTTTCATTTACATGAATTTCCATATATATATATATATATCTGCATACATACATACAGCTATGTGCAGTTATATAGACAATTGTATATATTTTCTGAAATAAACTAAATTAATATATTTCATATTCAGTTTTATACAACTAAAAGCTTAGAGCAACAAAGCATTACCTGTTTGTTTTATGTAAGTAGTCACATATAATGTCAGCTGAAATTATATTTCACAGCAAAAATAATTTCAGCACCCAGTATTCTACAGACCTACAGGAAATGGCAGATGCTGCCTCAAAGACTTGATAGTCTAAACGAAAAGTTTTAACACCAGAAAAATCTGGCTTAATAGAGGGATCTGAAAGAATTCAACAGAAGCAGTTTGGTCAACAGTAGGAAACAACCACTACAATATACTATTTAGTATCATGAAGGGAAATGCAAAAAACTTTCAAGGCCAGGTTGGACATAGCCTTGGATGACATGGTTTAGTGGGAGGTGCCCCTGCACATGGCAGGAGGGTTGGAACCAGATGATCTTAAGGTCCTTTCCAACCCTAACTCTTCTATGATTCTATGAAACTCCTTCCTGTTTCCACCAGGAAAGTGATCTTTTCATATACATCTGATATACTGAGTCATTAGGTCCATAAGCAGAAGAGGTATCCAAGTTGTTTCTTTCAAATGTTACATATTTTTTAATGTAATTTTTAGAGTAGATAGTTTGGAAAGTTAATGAAATCTTTGAAAAATGTTAATAGCATGCACTACGTGTGTTAGTCAAAACCTCTGAACAGTTGAATATCCTACCATGTGTAACACACAATGTTTTTAGATTGCTCATGCATCATTTTAAGGACTTTTTATCATGTGAGAGAAATGGGAAAAAATATATTGTATGCAAATGTGTAACTGCAGAAGTATGAAAGGTGCTTGCTATGCATAGGAGAAAAATGCCTTCTGTACAGCCCACAGACAATAGAGGAAGCTGGCAGCCTTCAGCATTTTACAGCAGTATAATGAGGACTGTAGGAAGTGTGGCTGTGAAATCTAATAAGCTGCATATTTTACAATTTTTTGTGCATACATTAATTGTTTTAGAACTCTGATGCTACCTTTTTAACATGATATTTTGGAAACAAAAATGTTTTACATCAGAAATACATATTCACAGCTAGTGATACAGATAACTTCCTGGCAATTACCCATGCGGATGTTACCTACTGCTTGGATTTAGCTTGCATGAATCTAATAAGAAAGGACACTGACTTTTCTGTTTTAAGGTTGGCAGTTCTCTCTTGCTACAACTTATAAGATGGTGCCATTAGAAAGCCTGCAGGTATTCCTTTATAAATTCCCCTGAGTGACTGTTTGTTAGGATTAGAATACAGTCTGCAACATCACAGGCAATAGTAGAAGAATAAAATATATTTTATGTTTGGATTAAAGAATTATGTTTTCTTTTAATGCTTTTGTTTTTTTTGCTTTGGGTTTTTTTTTTTTATTTTCCCTTCAGATATCACCCTCATTATAGAATATTAATTGATATTTGTGAGAGATGTGGGAAATAGCTGTGCCTTTGTTCAGGACTTTTTGAAAGACTACTTGTCTCTAATCAATTGACTATTTCATCAGCATTCACTTTGCGAGTTCCCCAGGCAAAGACAGTAAAATTGGATGATTACTGTAGACTGTATTTCCAAGCAGGAAAAAAACCCAGTACCGTAGGGCTTGTTGATTTCAATGGAAGTTTCAGGTTATGCTCAGGTATATTGCATAAAAATATATATGAATCATAAAGTAGTCCTAGTTGCTTATTGCAGAAACTCTTTCATTTATAACTTTCTGTTGTGAAAGCAGAAAACAGCTGGTATAATCTTGCAGCTTTGATCCTCCGCTTGCTTTGTTTGGTAAAGTGAAGCCTACAATGCCAGCAACTGCAAAGGTTGCAAAAACAGACTCTGAAATATTGCCCCCTCAGGCCACTGTGGAGCAAGCATATGGCAGCAGAGACCATTTGAGCCCCAGGGAAAGGGTACAGTTGAATCAGCTGCCCAGCAGTACTCTACCGGCTGATTCATGTCAATATGGCTTTCACATCAGCTCCACAGGCAACTGCTTATCTGTATTCATGAAGAAACATTAAGTGCTGCAGATTCAGCAACTAAACAAAGACAGACTTACCAATTCGGGGCAAGGTGCGGAATGACCAGTGACAGAAAAAAAATGTATTCTGAGTTGGATCTGAATCTCATTTTCTCAAATGTCAAGTGTGTCCGTCAAAGAGACGTCTTACACAGGCTATCTGAACTAATAGAGTTTAGGAAGTATTGGTCCCCACTGATCTAAAGCTAAACTTTTGTGTTAGCAGAGTGATATAAGTTCTACTAGTTAAAAATTTCGATGAAAATATTAACACAGAGAACTTCCCACCTCGTGGTGAGAACTTGTCTGCATTTCCCAGAACTGAAAAAAGAGAGAGCACATTCCCATCCTGTGGCATTTCATAGAGACTCAGTTTGCCACTTCACTGGTCTACTTCCTCTCATCTGTCTGTTTCCCACTTAGGCATCACTGACTGGCCAGCAAATGGGCTCATGTCACAAGCCTAGCTGTCTGTAAAAATAAAATAGCATGCTTTCAAAGCCTGCAAAACAAGCACCCTAGCACTGTTTGAAGCACCTTTTTAATTAGAAATTTGGGGAAATTGTGAAAAATCTTGACAAAAATAGATTCAAACTTGCAACAAAAAAAAATTTTTCACAAACCTGAGTCAAAGATTTATCTTCATTTAGTTACAGAACAGAAATAAGATGATCTGTTTGATATGTACAAGAGAAAGCAACCACAAAGAATTTCAGAAGCAGACTACCTGCAACAAGAACAAAATGTTTGCTACTACAAGACAAGAATCATCTGGAAAAGCGACAGTAGCACAGACTCTTGCACATTACATGGGACTAGAGAAGCATGCACCTAAGACTGCCAAAATTTCCTTTGCTTTGCCCTCATATGATCAACATACAGCTATGTCTGTCTGTCTGTCCTCCTCCCATCATAGGAAGATGCATTCCTCTATACGAATTCTGTAAGGAACTATGACTTCAATTCTGATGCAAACAGCTTTTTCCTGAGGAGTTTACCTTCTCTATGTGCCACCTGCATTTTCGTTTGTGCAAACGGGATGCATGTGTGCAAAAAATGGAAAATTTGTGACAAATTGGTGACAGTTGATAGGAAAAATTGCAGTTTGTGTCTAAGAAACCACTACACCCTAGTACCTCTACACTTTGCACAGGTAATTTTGGTTTTATTTCTTAGAATTAGGCAGTGCCTTCAGAACCTGAGCATTCAACCACTTGCTGCAACAGGTACAAAGTGTTTTAAACAAACCCACTGATTTTAACAATTTTGTATAAAGTCAATGAACTAGCTAAGTACACATGGGAAAATACAGGTCTGCGCAACCAAAAGGTCAGATTATAAACATCTAAAGAGCAATATCATAACTTTATCTGTTGTCCAAGATCTCATAATGGTAGCTTAAGAACAATATATAAAGCTAAAGACATTTTCAATCAGACCTCATGAGAAATGGAAAGTACAAAAATAATAGCACACAGTCAGAAATACGTTTTTTCAAGGCTCAATAACAAGTCAAGTTACAGAGAAGACTGTCTTGGTTTTGAATATATCCTGAAGAGTTACTTAAGGTTACTTATGACTCTGCTTTTGGAACTGTGTCTCTGTCATGCAGAATGTACAGGAGATTTTAAACAAATGCACACTCAATAAATCTCTCACGTAAAACACTGTTCAGTATGACAGTTTGTGAACTCGATTATTCACAAGAAGAACAAGTAGAGGAACAAGACAACATGAAGATACACATTTTCTAACAGCTGCTACATTGTTGCCATATTTTACAACATCTGCTAGGTTTTCCCTTCGCTTTTGCACTCTTTACATTTTTCAGTTGGGCTAATTTGTAGTTGACCCCAGTAATATAGTCCCTTTACTCTACAGTTTTGTGACAAACTATCATTGATTTAACAGTCATGCTCTGTGTCTTAAAAATCAATGAATGCATAGGAAAAAAGCCCCAGCAAGACAGTGTGGTTGATTTTTGATAACATTTCAGGTCAGGTTTTTATCACAACTTTATAATTTATCAAGTTATGTTATCATTACTCAGACATCTTATATTCGTTTCATATTCAGCAGATTTTGTCCTTTTACAAACAATTTGTAACTGGAAAAGAACTAATACCTTTGAGAGAACTGGAAATAAAAGCTACACTGTGTGCAGCGCGCTTCTACTATACATGGCCACAGTGAATAATTCTGTTCTGCTTCTGGGAGGCAAAAATAGAAAGATTGAATGATTTCTTATTTACCGTTGTGTAATCAAGGGCAAGCTTTGGAAAACATTGTGAAGTATATGTGCTTGTGCCAAAAGTGGAAATTGATATTCAGACTCAACTGAAAGCCTAAATCCTTTCCAATAAAGACCTTTTTTTCCCCCATAAATAATTTTCATGGAAGCATTTAAGGACAAAAATATCATTCTAAGCTTTTTCACATAATTAATATTTTCAAGTGCTAAAGCCAAAAGCATTTCTAGAGCAATGGTAGACTGAATTCCACTGTATGTATTCTAAGATGGATTTTCTTATGACCGTCAGGGGCATTCTTAATATTTCAAGATTGTTAAAGTTTGTCTGTTTACCTTAATTCAGGCACACTATGAAAGAATTTTTTCCCTCATGGCTTTTGTTCTTTTTCTATCTGTGTCCTTTTTTATTTCACCAACACATTTGTCACTCTACTTCTGTCGTCTTCTGTCTTTCAATATGTCACTAGCTGTCTAAACACTCTTGGCTTCACTAAGAAAGGGATCCAGAAATTTCAGTCCTCATTCTCTCCTGGAAAAAAGATCCTGAAACTTAAGGGGGACAAAGCCAGTTTTACTCCCATTATCACCTCTGCAGCATGCTTCCAGGGAATTCATGGATCCGTGTGTAGCTGAGAAGGCAACACAGAAACAAAATATACTCGAGGGAGGTGGCGTGGTGGTTTTGGATTTCTTTTCTTTAAATAAGCTACAGAACCAGTTCCAATTACCCTTGTGGATCTTCTAAGATTGCTCATTCATTTACATAATACGCTATCTCCACTGCAGGCATGTATACAGAGCTCACAGACAAATGGCAGGAAAAAAAAAAAAAAAAAAAAAAAAAAAAAGCTTCCTCCCAGAAGCTTAGCTGAATCTTTTTAAAAGGTTTTAACTGGGTTTTATTCCCAGTGTGTCCCTTTAAACCTAGAAGTAATTAAGCAAGATTTGCAGGCAAATTAAATTATTTCATAGTTGTGAAATGCAACACTGTTAAAAGGAAGTGATTCCACAGATTTCACTTTTTGATCTTTAATTCCTTAAGAAAACTAGTATCAGAATTAAAAGATTAGAGTGCTCCATTTTAGGAAAGAATATGTTCTCCATATACACTATTAGCCCTCACAAACAAATTCATAATTTTGGAGTTAAGGAACAGGGCTTACTATGGTAAATTATATAGGAATTACGTAAAAAAAAATATACAGAACATAAGGATGAAATAAGGGAAAATTCAATTTAATTCTCAAAACTTTTTCTGGAATGTGCTCCTCTCTTTCCCCAAAGAGAGAAAGAAATGATTTCAAAATAACTCTGAACACAGTGACGATACACAGCACTCAGTACGCGTGTGGGTGTGTGTGTGGTAAAGACAGCTGAAAAGTGAGCATCATTCCTACAGGAGATAACACAGTGCAATACTAATCATCTTTGCACCAAGCAGTGGGAAGAAAGTCATGTTAATCCTTTTTTTTTGTTTTATTAGGGAAGTGGGGTTTTCCAGATATCACTGATACATAGCATAAAACTCAAACAGGCTCAACTGCGGCCTTATATGTGTGGTAATTTCATATACTGGCACACACACACTCATTCATACATACCACATACAGAGAGTTTGAATATACATTCAGTTTTCACATCTCCCATAGTGCAGCATTCATATTATAGATAGTTATGCAAAAATACCACTGATGCTCATATAATACATCTCTTCTACCAAGGAACAGAAGACCAGTATTTATTGCACCTAGTAGAAAAACTGCATTGTGTTAGAACCTCAACATTACGTTACAGAGCAATGAAAAGCTAATGTGTTCATCTGTATTTTATGCGTTGCTTTCCACAGAGGTCCAAAAATAAAATGCCTTGTACTGCATCCTCATTACATAAGTACTATATATAGAGCATGTGAGTTCCTCTTCTGTTTCAGGAGTCAGAATTGCATTTTGAGGAAAGGGGTTTAACAGAATTTTGCTTTATCCTGAATAAGAGCACTGCCTAGTAATGACTGTGTTGTAGAAACGTCAAGGCTGAAATTAGCAGTGGGTGGAGAGCTTTTTAAGGGGAATTAAGTAAGTGGATAATAGAAGCGAAATACTCAGTGTGGCAAAAAAAAAAAAAAATAAAAAAAAAATCCTTGAACTCTGAAAGGAGACAATTTTCTCATAAACATTGTAGAGAAGTTGAAAGTCATTTTAACAAAATTTCAGAAAGTTAAAATACTCTATGGACAACCATTTCGTACAGCTCTTGATGGAGCTACCTGTGAGTTAAGAAAGGCAGGCAGAAGGAAATAGCAACAGCAAAATTCGTGTAGAGGTTACATTCTCATCTTCTACCTTCTAGCCTTGAAATTTGGTTCCATCAGGGATTAAGCTGCAGATTGGACTGTGTATGCTGCTCATTCATGACCTGCATTATGCAATGGCAAACATACTCTAAATTTTGAAGCGGCAGATGAGAATTAGGTTTTGTTTTCCAAGAGGAGTGTATGCTTGTGCTTCTTTAGAGAAACAGCTTGAAAACATGCACTCCTAAGAATGTCACATAAAAAAAAAACAAACATGCAATGTTCAGCTATCATAAAGGATAAATGTGCAAAAACTTTCATAGTCTCATTAATAAAGGTAGTTAATGGTAGATCTCCTAGGTAATCCATAATGAATTCTTACCTATATTTGAGTTGTTAGAATAAACCCATTTTAGACCAAACTCTTTCCTGCAGTTTAGAAATACACAAGAATATGGAAATACATTATTTCAGAGTCAGTTCAGTGAACAACTGTTTCTCTTCACCCCTCTCCCTCACACTAGGGAAAGCAGGTGAAAGAGTATCCTCCAAAAGCCAGTCCCTTTCACTATTCCCTAAACTGACATCCATGTCCAGATGTTGGTCACTTCTTCTACAATCTTCTACTATAAAGATTTCCCAGATAAAGTTTTACATTTTAATTAATCACTCATGATTTTCCTTTACATTTTTCCCCTCCTCTTTCACCCTAACATTTTTCTTAATTGTTTCACTTTCCCCTTTTCATTAATTTTTAACTTTTATTCTCCTGCTCTCATTAAAAGATCTTATGAGATCTTTTAAACCTCACCCATTCACTAGATGTTTATTCATCTGGTCTAGTTTCCTGTCAAAGGATTTGGGTTTGTGTTTTTCCTCATCTTTACAGTTCATCCCCCTTGGATAGGGGCCATGTTTCTTCTAGGGATTATAAATATTGTTCGCATGTGCAGGTATAATTTTTTTTTTGTAATAGCCTCTGTGATCAGAAACCACCTTTTCTTGTCTCCAAGTATCTTCATTTTGTTTTTTCCTAGAATACCAAACAAGTCCCATTCATAGAAGGATTAACTACCTTCAATTTTCCTTCCTCATTCTATTCCCATTTTTTTCATTTATTTATTTTATTTAATTAAGCCATTTTCTTGCCTAGAGCTTGGCAGAAATATCTTCTGAAAGCAGGTACATATTATGGTTTTGCTGATGTGTAATTAGAAGTAACTTCACAAATTAAGCCTATGTTTTGGTAAAAGAACTGACATGCAGGCTTGAAAATTCATATATCAGTTTCGACACAAGCAATTCACTGCAACCAGATACGAAAATGTCTTGGAGAAGTGCTGATAAAAATTGAAGCCTTGGTTATCACTGTGTAGCCAGCACACTGCGCCTACATTCGAAAACGACTTGGTACAACTCATTCTACAGAATGTGAGAAAGACAATGGTTATGGCTCCTCCCATTCCTCCTATTTTTAACTAAAAAGATAGAAAGGTGGTTTTGAAACTTTTTAATAGGGTGCTGCTTTATTCTACAAAGTGCCCTGGCACTCCTTCCATTATCTTGCTTTGACAGATGCAGACAACTTGCTGAAAAGCACATTATCCTCAACCTAGTACTAGAAAACATTAGAATTTGCTCTGCATTTCATGGCCAGATTTTGATGTCTTTGATTATACTGAATTCTTATATTACTCTGAAATTGAGTCTTTTGGTTTGATGGGTTTACTTCACCTTTGCTTTAGAGACAGCTAAAGAACACCTACACTCGACATGTATGTGTCAGTAGGGACTGCGAACCTAAGTACATAAATGTGTACCTCTCTAAGTACAAACTTATACATCTGCAATTTCAGAACAAGGGACAAACTATGTAGGAAAAAAAAAATCTACTGTATTAATCAGTGAGGAAATAGATTCACACTAATCCAGCAAAATGAGTAAGTATAAGTAAAATGTATAAAGAAGATTATTTCCTACTCCTTTTCTTCTCTGCATTCACTCAGTTAATTTCCCTTCTCACCATCTTTTTGCACAGCTTTCTCTGTTTTCCCTTTCCATCTTCTATGCAAATCTTATTGCTAATTGGTTAAGTCCACTCTGGAGTCTAACCATCAATTCCCAGACACAGAAACTTTCATGTCAATGTTTTCGGCTGATTACAGTTGCACTTAGAGGAAAAAAATGTTAACATACAGCAAGTGCTACAACAGTGTACGAAAATACACAAACACATAATTAAACATCAACAAAATATCAGTAGGATTAGAATGTCATGTTGGAGCAAATCTTGATAAATCCTTCTCAATAAGAACGCGGCATCATAAAAAGAATATAAATTTAGCCCATTAAAGTGTTGTTGGACAAAGAAAGACATATTAATACATCTGTTAGTCATTTTCTTACTACTAAGGTACTCTACTCTTGTGCTGCAGATGAAAGCTTTGGTCAAGAAGAGATTTGAAAATATGCAAATTAATGCTAATAACATAATAAATATTATTCATCAACAACTCAATGGCATTATGGTATAGTTTAAACTGTGAGTAAACAAAGTTAGTCAACGTTTAGACATACATACCTACAACAGACATTTCTGGAACTGTAGCATGATATGGACCATCAACAAACTCTGGGGCATTGTCATTGATGTCTTGAACCTTAATAATGAATTCTGAGGGAGGCTCAAGAGGTTGGTTTGTGTCCCTGTCGACTGCTTGAGCTGTTAGAGTGTATTCAGCTTTTTCTTCACGGTCAAGCCTTTTCATTGCATGAATGTCTCCAGTCTTGTCATTGATCACAAAGATTGTTCCAGCTCCATCTCCTGACAGAATATACTTGATTTTGCTGCTGCCAGGATCCAGGTCTGTGTGTAACTAAAAGGAAAAACAAAGCATTTTAGAGACAAAAATTATACCCTGAAATATTTTTGTACTGGTCTAACCATATATTTTCTCAGGCTATTCTTTTGTACTTTTATCTTAGCACAAGTGATCCAGATCGCAGCTTGAATACACAAGGAGAGTGGGAATTTGTATGCATACTAATCAAAAGCGAATGTAATCATAGGCATAATTAGACTTTCTATTTAAAAAGCAGCTGTTATATATATATTAAATCCCTGTTCTAAAATGTAAATGTCTTCAAAACTATTATCAGCTAAAATGAACAAGCACAAAATGTCCTTAACCCGTTAGATCAAAGGGTAAATGAAGAATTAACAAGAATACACATTTTAATCTAGTTTCTTATTTTTAGTTATTGTTTTCAGCTTGTTTTCAGGTGATTGAAAATGGCTGAACACTAGCAGCTATCCAAATGCTGTAACAGATAGCATTTACAGAAATTTAGAGCTGTGTCATAACTCAGATGTTAGTAGAACTTAAAAGGTTTTAAGATCGTTACTATGAAAGTATTTCCCCTGAAAGAAAGTACTGCTAAAGCGAGTTTCCAGAAATCTAAGAGAATCCTTAGACATATCTTCCCTTTCTCCTCAATGCCTCATTAGAAAAAAAATATATTTAGATTGAACTTGCCTTTTAAAAAAAATAGGATTATAATAACCTGAAACAGGACAGTAAAAGTAGGTATTTCTTCTCCGATTTTTTTTTTTTTTTTTTTTTTGTTACTTATGAGCCTGAACTGAAGAACACTGGAGACAAAGGACTATTACTGATTTTTTTATAGGCTCAGAGGAAGAATTAAATATCAGATTATATAAAAAAAATTTTAATCTGCAAGAACAAGCACACCAATTGCTGGTCTGTATGTATTGGTGTCAACACTTTCAAAAACACTGGACAATAAATACACAGTATTAGTGCTTTAAATTCTATTACTATTACATCAAAAACAGTCAATATGAACAGTGAGAAGTGAATGATACGTCATTAAAGATTTAATTTCCATTTTTTATTATTTATTTCTGCCTTACAAAAGATAGGCTGAAGGAAATATGTTCAACCTGCTTAGGTAAGCTGCAACATGACTTACAGCAACTACTATTACTACTTATTCCTGTTTGCTCATTTTTGTGCAGACAGATCCACAAAAACTGTTGCTGGTTATGCATTTTGCTCTTCAATTGATAGCAGTGGTTGCTAGGGCTGGATAACATTGTCATTTGGTATAAGAACCTGCATTAGGATATTAAAATAGGTGTGGAAAAAAAGCCTTGTAATAATGGCTACAGCCAAGCCACAAGTAGATTTTTATGTCATGCCACAAGTAGGCTCTGCAGGTTCTTCAGAAGATAATCGATCATATACACTTGTATCTTCAAATTAGCTGTTAGGAATAAAAGCTTAGAAAACTCAATAACAGCACCTTACAAAAAAGGAATCTTGAATTGTTGCAATAAGCGCAGCAGAAAACAGCAGTCAGGTCTGATTTTCCATTTGATCTAGTTTATTATACATACAAAACTTGGGCCACCATTGTATTCTCTCCTCTGCAGTAACAGCAGAACTCCCACTGAGTACAAGAGGTGTAACTTCATCCCCTGTGTTTTGCTGGGCAACACATTATTACCACACCAGCTACTGCCACACCACTGTTTTAACAACTTTTTAAAAGCACTTCAACTGTCTGTGAATATGAATGACTCAATGCAGCTCACTCTTCCTACATGACCTACAGTAACATACATATAAACATAAAGTGACTACAGAGCCCTTTTGTAAAACCTCTATTTCTTTTTTCTGTATTTTCCATCAGCTTTTACGTAAGAACAATCAGTGTAATTCATGTTAGGTTAATAAAAGTTAACAACACTCTCCAGTTGGTTGGTACTGCTGTATTGTCCAAACGATAAGACATGTTAACATGTTGCTACAATTTTTTTTGCCTTAAGGTTTATTGTCCTTATGAACAGGATTATACATACTGTAGGTATCAGGAACATAAAAAGTTATTTTCAGGGTCCCAGAGCCTGTCAAGATCAATCTAGAATCTATTTGTATTTTAAACAGGTTGTTCATATTTGAAGTGTCTGTTTGATTCCTAAATGAAATCTATACATTATTAACATTGAATATGAAGACTTTGTCAGTATTCACAGCTGAAATAAAGTGGTATAATATCACGACACTCTCTAGGCACACACAATCCTTCATAGGAATTTGGAACACCTCGTTTCACCCAAAAAACTCTATAATATATAATAACATATAATAATGAAAAAAAAACCTATAGTTACAATTAATTGCTTCCTCTAATAAGTTAAAGTACTTTGCATCAGAAGAAACAAACATTGCTATTTGAAACACCGTAAAATTAAGGACTAAACAGTAAACAAAAGTAGAAGAGCTAGAAGTATTTTATAATCTTAGAATTGAAAATGAGTATGATTAGCAGACCAGTTTTTTAACCTAAAAATTAATAGTGGGAAAAAAAAAAAAAAGAAAAAAAGAGTAATTTTTTTATTTATAATTAAAAATAAAAATTAAAACAACAAAAAAAAAAAAAAAAAGAAAAACGAATACGGCATTTACTGGAATCACATATGGTTTCTATGGTGAGCACTCAGACTGACCAATTAAAATATCTTTCTAGGTTTTGAAATTTGTACACTGTACTATCAAAATATTGTCATAAATTACCTATGAAAGAGCCATTTTTTCCAAATAATTTCATTGTTTGGATTTAGGATTAAATCATCATCTACTTACAAAGTTAAATTACAGACCTGAAGGGAAATTCTAAGCCAGAAAGTACAGTATTTTTTTCCAAGTAGTATTTCCTCTCTTCTAGCAGATGTGAATGATAATTTACAGCAATTGTTAAGCTTCAGCAAGCTGTGTTCATGTGAAGGTTAAAGATCATTAAACACACAATTATATAGGGTCCAGGTGAATGATAGAGAGGCATAATGAATATGATAAATGAATATCAATTTCTGCTAAAAAAGCCTCACAAATGTTGTAAATGTGAAACTGCTTTCCACACCTGTAGCTTTATTTGTTGAGCCTCTGCCTGAAGGCCAAGCTCTTATTTTTCAGAGCAGTATTGAGAAATGTAGCAAGAATTGCTATTTAAAAATGGTGACATCTATCGTTAAAAATGGAGACATCTATAATTTGCTCCTATGTCCCACTACCAGACAGCATCCCAAAACAAATAGAAAAGCATGTTTACCAGAAAACCTGATCAGGTTCAGAGTGAGTCAAACTCATTTCCTTTATGTGAGATTCACTTAATCAGACTTCAAAGGAAGTGAAATCTTCTTCCTCCATCACCTTCTTGCCTGTGGGACTATGAATTCACACATCTCTCTCCCTTAAAGTAGCAGATGCAACCCAGTTTGTGCAATTTATGGCAACAGGAGAGGTTTTGGATCCTGGTTTCCTGGCTTTAATGGTGATGCAGATGCCTTATATTAATACCCAGCTAATGTCTCCCATATACCCTCACCACAGGTCTGTTGCTAAACATGACCTTCATTCAAAATTAACCCTTAGGAAACTGCTGTTTCTAATCATTATTAATTCTTTTGCTATTCTATGTTACAATACAGATGATAACCAATGAAGCAAGTATTAATGGTAACAGCATACGCAGTACACAGTGTACTTCCACAAAATTAACGTTATTTTCACTAATAATGAACGCATATCTGAAACTATTGCCAACATGCTATTCGAATAAATAACATATATTTATAGTCTCCCACGTACATACATTACAAATATGCATAATTACAATCAATGAAAGAGAAATTGCGGAGATGAAACTTATTCAAAGAGCATCTATATTCTGTGTATGTAAAAGTGCTACTTTGCAGTAAAGGAACAAATACATAAGCATGTTACCGATATTAAATTCTCCTATACCATAGATGTTTATAATATATTTAATCACATTTTCTTAAGGAGTATGTGTTTCATAAGTACGTGGCAGCAAAGGACATAATGTATGGACAAAGGCTGGAAGCTCCAAGATAGGTTGGAGATTTATGAGTCTCTTCTGCAGATGGAAACTGTCTCACTTGCCCTCAGTCAGCTACCAGGCCAATCCACATAGTCAAAACAACAGCTTGCTCAGCACAATCGATTTCATGTTGAAGCTGTGTGTTCACTATCAGGAAAATATATAATGCACCTATTTCCTACCCCAAACTAGCAGAAAGCTTTTGACTGGCCTTTGGAGCAAGATGGGGCACTCCCAGTTCTCTCGAGGTGTGGTGTTGATGCACAGCTACTGTTGTTGCACAGTAGCCCATATGTGATGCATCACCGAAGGGAGGTTTTGTAACCCCTATTTCCTCGTATTAGTAAAAAAGCATAACTATATCAATAATTCGCAAGAGGAGGAAATCTGCATATTATGAAAATAGTCCTGGAATTTTTAATTAAGAAAAGAGAAGGTGGCATTACGTAGTCAAGTTTTTATTTGAGTTTATTAGAAAGTAATTAATTCATCCTCATGTAATTACAAGGGAATTACCCCTTACTTGCTTCAAGGGAAAAGGCATAATCTGCCTTTAAAACTTCATTTTAAAATTTACATGATTCTTCCCCTTCATAACTCTGGAATCTTTTCTAAGGGATTAACTTGTGCATCACTGATTTTTACCTGATGTTACAGAGATACACACATAATACATCAACACTATTCTAATGCTTCAGGTTCTTCTATTTTCTGCCTACCTATGCCTCACAGTAAAATTCCTCATTTATGAGGCAGACCCCATTTAATGAACTTAAGAGACAGAATTTTCATCTTTTATGACTCTTCTCCAAAGCTGCTGGATTCTAAGAAGCTCTAGATCATTCTGTGAAAGTACGAAAGGATTTTGGTGACTTTCACAATGATTTATATGTATCAGTGCTTTCAAAACTGCAACGGACCTTACTCATGGTGTGCTCCTTTCTGTATGTGATATTGCAGAGATTTTTTTTTCTAAAAATATCAACATCATTATGTGTTACAGAAGGTTTTTGTGTGTATTGTTGATGCGCTCTGACACATAGTAGACAATGAGCACTTTTATTGACAACCCACACTTTTAAAATAATTCATAATTAAACTATTATAGATTCATTTGAACATAATGCAGAACTAAAAAAATGAAGGTAATTTAAATTTAATGGAATCTTTCATTTTCTCCATGGATAGGCTGATCCCATCTTTAGTAATGGAAATTATAGCTGCACAATGGGGAAGAGGAAAAACAAATATTCTGCATTATTATTCAGAACAATAATTGGGGCACAGACTTGATTTATCTGACATAATGTCAGTACTTGGAACACTTTTAGAAAGGAAACAGACCTGTCCATGGATGACAAAAGTTTCATTTAAATTATGAGAATCATGTAACTTGAAGCCTTTGGAGTAACTGTCAGAAGACATTACTGCTCTCACTTCTCAGCTGCAGTTTCATAACCATATTCAAAGAGAATTAAAGCAATGATACCCCTAACACTTTCATTTAAGACTGTAATCTCTGCTTTTGTCTGCCTCAGTTTCCTACCATGTTATTTGAGTATCTTTGATTCCAGATGGCTTCTTTCATGTTTCTGTTTATTCTTTGCTACTGCTTTTTTATTCTATTTGATTTGCTAATTTTGTTTCTGTTTATATTCTTACTGCAACTGTGCACAAACTGCTTTTCATTGCCTACCTTTCGGTATCATCTTATAGTACACTAGAGTAAACTGTTGTTTGAAATCCAGAGACAAGATTTGGATCTAACAATCTGCTCTAATTCACTGATTACGACCAACTGATGCAACAGAAAAGCTCAGGAATGTGACTGAAATTGCCCTAAGACCTTTCTGGTTAGAGCAACACCAATCCTCTGTTTAAGTGTCATGTATCACCTCCCTCACCAGGCTGAATTAATGATTTTTAATATTTATATTCACTCAATGCCTTGGTAGGAAAAAAAAAAAAAAAAAAAAAACAAAAAAAAAAAAAAAAACAAAAACAAACAAACAAACAAACAAAAACCAAAACATAGCTATACTTGTTTTTTACAGATGGAAGGAACAGAGGGAGACAGAAACCCACATAAAGTCTCACAAAGAGCCTCATTAAGAAAAATCATCCAGACCATAGGACTACTAACACCATTCTGAAACAGCTGCACACATTTATCTTCAGTTAATCACAATATTAATTTTTAATTAGAATTGTTATCTATTGCCAGTTTCCAGGAAGTTATTCCCCCCTGCCAGGAGAACTTCCTAAGCAGGAGGAAACCATGCTCCCCAGTGCAAAGTTTCCCCCAGATTAAGTCTTCCCCAAAACCACAATCCCATGTTCACCTTCAATGGTTGTGATGGCAACAAAGACAAGGTAGTATGTTTCTACTGTCTGCTATCTTCATTCCAAAGCATGGTCTCATGTTGTTTTTTCTTCATATATTTCTTATATACCTTGCTTCTTCTGAATCCTTATGTTAAGCCAGACGACAGCTAAACGTTTCTGTTTTCCTCGTTCTGGCCTTGGCCTTTTCCACTTGGGAATACCATCTGTCTTCCCTTCTGTCCTGAGAACAACCCCACCACATACAACCTGTGTCCCACCGCAGCTTGGATTGCCGCCGTTAGTCACCGCTTTCTGTAGCTATTTAACACCCAAGTGTCCTGTGTCAAGGGGCCTCAAATGGCTGGCACCTTTTTGTAGTTGGCTTTGTGCCTAGCTTGGAGTTCATGCAACTATTTCTGAATCCAGACTGCTGTTCCTTTCTCGTGTTCCAGCAGACACTGCTCCTGTGAAAAGGTCTTGAATTTTTAACCTAAATGTTTCTGATACTTAGAAATATGCAATGAAATTGTGTCATACTGACAAAGAGGAATTCTTTCTCATCTCATTTGCTTCTCCATTATTTCCTTTATACTGTACTTTGGTTCACCACAGGACATCTGAAAACTAGGTAGAGACCCAAAAATTGCATGTGGTTTTAGTCCCACAAAAACATATTCCCTCTTCTGTATCTTTTTAGGGAAAAAAAGTATCTGCCTGTCATCTCTTACTGTTTGGGGTCAAGCACTTATATTAACAATTCCAGTGCTTCAGGCAGTATAATTAACAGTGCCTCGTGCACTTGCCACTGTTTTCCCAACTCAGTGAAATAATAGTAAAGCTGTTTGCTCCCTCCTCCATCTTGTCAGTCTTGGACACAAACTACACTGTTGTTTCAACTACCTGTAAGATTGTGTGAAGTCTCCAAACATGACTTCAGAAGAGTGTTCCCTTTTGGCTGTCAGTTTTGACTGGTAGCAGAGTCTGTCTCACTGCTCCTTCCTGTGTATAAACAGAAGATGGGTAAGTCTGTAAAAAACCATAAGCCATGGGAATTTTCTATTGAAAGAGCTAGCCAGCAGTTCAGCAGTTTGTATGTATCAAATCCTTCTCTTCTGTTCTTTTAATCATCATCATCACCTTATTCAGAGTGTTCTGAGTTTTTCTTCCATGTTGGTTGAGCTGTATTTTTTAGTTTCCTCTTTAAAAGCTTATTATAACTTGCCAGGCTTCATTCTTAGGCACAGAGAACATTGCACTGGAGCACTAAGACCTCTTTGTGTTTTTCAAATTATTTTCTCCAGTGAATGTCAGAGTAATATCTTACAATACATACTCTTAGAATTGCAGAATAGGAATAAAAAAGTTAATCACTACATACTCTTAGCAAGAATTTGAAGGTTGCTTACAAAATCTATCAAAATTAAATAAGCTATAGCCTAGATCAGTGAAGGCAGAAAAAAGTACAATAGACCAGTGTGGACAAAGATGACAGGATATTTTTATTTATTTAAGTTGTCATGATTTTACAATCCTTCAAGGCTCTGCTTTCACCACCCTGGCTTCTGGTCATGCTTTCCTCACAATGATTAGGAGGATCCCAGTGATTATAAATTAAAGCTGTCTTACTTCTTAACAAAAGAATTTCAAATCCACAGAGAATGCATTTTGTTACTGAGTAATATCTCATAAAGCAAACCTTAAAGCATTAAAATACCTTTTTCTTAAGGTAATTTTTCAAACTTAAGATGACTGCTTAGAATAATTCAGTGTTTGAACATAAGAAAGTACTGCCTAAAACCACATAATGTGCAAAGCTGGCAGTGCAAATAGAAAGCTCTTTTCTAGCAATTGGCTGTCAAACGCATCTACAGTGCAGAAATATAAACGTCAGTTATGCAGCCACCTTTGGGCTAAAATTGAAAACTGTTAAGAAGGTAACTGAATGAAATAGAGAACTGAAAAATTAAATTCTGAGTACCTACATATTGATTATCTTATAAACAATCTGCTTACACGTGATAATATAATTTATTTTTAGCATACTTACACTAACCTGTGAACTGTGCACATTGGTACAGTATAAATTTTTTCTTACTAAAAAATTTTTTCAAGTTGACTTGGAAAGTGAAAATGTATGTAGCTAGGAAACAATACAAAGTAATTCCTCATGAGATGGCAAACAAAACATTAGTTCTTCAGAGTTACTATGTTTGCAGTTACATAGTAACATCAGAATGTCACGCATCAGAATAAACAGATATACCATGAGAATAATTCGATTATTTCCCCCAATTTTCTTGCAGTTAGATGTTTATTAGGGATAACTCGTACAGAAATGTGAGTTATTCAGAAGAACCTGGTTGAAACTAGTTATTATGATTTCATGCAGTTTCACAAGAAATTATTTGCCACATCACTTTTGTGGTTTTCAAAGCTTCCTAATGTATTTTCCTGTGCATTTCCACTAAGTCATGCATTCCTGTGAATTTCTTACAAACTGACTTGCAATGGTTATGCCTCTCATAATGCTATCAATTTGCAATACCATTAAATTTGAGATATTTTTTAAACCACTAGAGATAGATCATAGCTTCTGCCTTTGATAATGCTTTTCTGGAAGAATTGACAGAGGAGAGGAGAACACAAACCATTACACAGAGACAATATTAAATATGCAGAAATAAGCAACTGCGCTCGCTCCAGCAGGGTCTGATACTTAGTAACGCATTATTTCTGATTCTCCAGCTACTTGTGTTGAGTCCTGCAGCCCCCTCCTCAGTACATATGGAGACTAGAATTTCAGTGAAAATCATTAGCTTTTTTTGGCACATCAGATGACCTGTTTCCAAAGAGGGAAAAACAGCAGTACTATGATTATAAGTGTGGGCACTGTTTGGAGTCATTTGCTGTAAACACCTAACCTACCTGCGATTTCAAACATCCAAAATATGAGGTCAATATTCCATCAAAAGAGAAACTCTGTCTCAGCATGAATACAGACAAATTGTATACAAATCAGTATCACAAAAGCTGCAAGTGTGTAACATATGTCAATTTCCAAACAGCCAGAATCCATACAGACTTCATAATGATTTAGTCTAGACCTTTATCCAAATTGTCTGAGCTCATGGTGAAGACTACTGTGGGAGGCTGCAGGAGACATCTGCACTAATTTAATGATGGTTGAATCATTGTCATTTTTTTTCTACCCACACAAGCTTGGTAGTGCTCCTATCACTCTGTGAGCATGGAACAGCCAAAACCCCATATGGTCCTCTCCCCATTCAGCTGTTCTTTGCATTTCTCTAATGGGACATTCTTCTGTGACCAGCTATCCTGAATTCTATCTTTTGGGTCTGTGAGAAGCAGAGAAGATGCACAATACATGCTAGACTGAAGTTAAGAGGCAAAAAACCACGATTTTTCAGGACCTCTTTTCAAATGATGCGAGTATTCTTCCTCCTTCAAAGAATTGATTATTAGGTTGCACACTAGGGAACATAATGGCCACGAAAGGAACAGCAAAGGAGGGAAACATGCATAAGGAGATCCTTGAAGACCTCCAAGGACTCTGGTGAGGTTTCTTTAATAAAACAAGTTCAGGTACATATTTGGAAGGGCTCAGAAAAAAGCAAGCAAGCAAACAAACAAATAAAACTCAACTCTAAAAATATGAGAAAGAGGTACCACATTGAGAACTGGAGTTTCTAAATGGTCCAAATGATAGTCTAGACACAAGAACAACACAAAATCCAGGTATTTATGTACATTCCTACTCTTTATCTGAAAGAAGTCTACTGAGATAACTAAATGACAGCGGGTTACCTGGGCAGCTGACAACTGCAGAGCCAGTACTCATCTATAAATAATGATTGTTAATTACTTGTATTACAATAACACATAGAGGTCCTTGTTGAGACGAGGGCTTTGTTACACTGTAGGGTGCAACCTGCATTGAGCTTACTTCATTGTCCTCTGCTTATGGTGAAATATCAGGCGGCTCTTTTTCCTCTGGCCTTTTTCTGAAAAAGGGACAAGGAAGAACGAACCCAGAAAACATAATTTTAGAAACTAGTTTCTAAGACACTGGCTAATTTCTACAATTAGCACCTATGGATTCAGTACATCTCAAACCCATGGAAAAAATGAGGCTAAATTCTCCGAAAATTTCTAGTGCTAAAATGATTATTTTTAATATATATTTTTGATGAAAATTGTTTTAGGATCTGATGTGAGAGCCAGGAATGTCTGTCTCAAATTTCAAACGACACTGGACAAAACTTTTTTGAAACATACACAGAGCTGCAAAGAAAGACATAGAATGAAAGATACACCCCCAAAAAAGGAAAACAAAGAATCATACCTGACATCTAGTTGTTAATTAACATTATAACTCCGTAATTTATAATCCAATTAAACTCAAAATTTACGGGTAGCTTACATTTTTTCACTCCTTCCTAAAAACTAACAGATCAGGTGTAGCAGACTTTCATGCAAACTAAATAATGAGATTAACAATTGTCTGACTGTGAGATAATAAAGTGTTGAAAATAGCAAGACCCTGGAGTAAAACATTTGAGATTATTTATCAAGTCAGTAAAGCTGCCTTTTCACATTTACTCAGGATATAGGAGATGGAATATTTTGTTTGCCTATGGAGATGGGTTCACTGTGTATGTAAATGGACATTGATGGCAAAGTTAACTGAAAAGATAATCTGCTGCATGATGTTCTTCAACAAAATATTAGCAGGATA
Organism: Amazona ochrocephala; assembly: GCA_039720435.1. NCBI lineage: Eukaryota > Metazoa > Chordata > Aves > Psittaciformes > Psittacidae > Amazona > Amazona ochrocephala. The sequence continues at coordinate 11,786,389 of CM077909.1, forward strand.
AACGCACTGTTGCTCAGTTCTGTTATAGATATTCTGACACAAAACCTGATATGTCTTGGCTTATCAGATGTTAACTCTTTTTGAAAAATTTGGCTGGTCGAAAACCACAATCACAGCATGACTAAGTCCAATATTTTTTTCCACCATACTGGAAATCAAAGCCAGATTAAATATCTCACTACTGACCACCTTCAGTTTCTGAGTTTGCACGTGTTTATCAGCTGGACCATAGCTCCCCGTTTCAGCTATGCCAACCCCACCAATAGGTAGCTTTTCCCAAAAGCCCACAGGACACGAATGACTAATTTTCTCAAGTTTGGTGTATAACTGCTTCTGATCAGCACCAGCATTAGCAAAGTTGCTAAATGGGGAAAACCCCATGGTTCTCCAGTCTCCTCTTTTTCTGCATGACACAGAATGACAGTGGTAGGACTGACTCAGACATCATTTTTATAAAAAGAAATGTATGAATATAGTCCTGCTTTTCTAATCAGCACAAACCCCAAGGAATCTTATCCTGGCAAACAGAAAACACAGCAATTTTGTGGGACTGTGACACATTCCCTATAATATGGCAGAAATTCATCAGAGAAGCCGAGTCCCTGAGTGAGCTGTATTTTCTGATGGTTTGTTGGTTTGGATTTGGTTTTTGGTTTTTGGTGGTTTTTTTGGTGGGTTTTTTTGTTTTTTTGTTTTTTTGTTTTTTTTTTTTCCATATATTATTGATACACAGGTTTCACAAACAGTTTCAAGTTTGTGAAAGAAACCAGAAAAGCTGGAAAATTCTTAGGTTTGTCAGCTGTCACAAATAGGTCATCAACAGTCTCTTGTATACGAGTCACACTCAGAGAGAGTGTAGTGTGCAAAAGTATTGCTAGAAATAACCATTCACAATCCAGTTCCACTTCTTGATCTGCACATACCATGGATTTCTTAGAGTTGACATGTAAGTTCAAACCTTTGTATGCTGTTTGTCGGTATGGCCAGTCTCTACTCAGTTCAATTCTAATAATTCAGACGAATGTTACATGAATTCCAACCCTTCTCTAGACAAGAACATATTGTATATTTGTAAAAAAGAATAGAATATAGTAGCAAAATTGTATATTATATAGCATACCTAGTCCTGATAGCTTACAAAAGAACTTCAATATAAGAGTTAAATAGTTAGAAGTCTGACATGTGTCCTTTGCCAATAAAAAAGAATGAGGTTGTGCAGATTAAGTGATCCATAATAGAGAAGATGCAAAAAGACTGTAAAAAGCCTCCATCTAAAGTATGATATATTGTCACAAGAAAAATAAATCCTCATATTTCAGCATTCTTCTATCTGCTGAGATACAGTTCCAATGTGATAGTAGTAGTGAAAGTCAAAAACCAAACATCAGCCAGTTTGGAGGATGAAAATAACCAAGAAAAATAAATACCTGAAGTAAACAAATGGGAAAGTGGGAAGAAACAAAAGGAAGTAACTACCAAGCATATGGCTCCTAAAACACATATAGGAAAAAAGTTACGTGAATGTTAGGCAATTCAAATGTTGCCATAGAAAATGAAAGCTGAGAAAATTTAACCTCCAGATGTCAGTTTGTTGATTATAAGATGGTTTGTTTGTTTCTTTGTTTGTTTTTTGTAAAAGACAAAAAAAAAACACAGCCTTCCAAATACCTAAAGCAAAAAGGAAACCCCCCCAATAATCTATGTACACTTTGATAATATCCACTTTAAGGGTTACCTGGAGCATTTTACAGTTGATAAATGCTTTTTCTTTCTTTTTCATGTTCTTGTCTACAAGACATTTGACAATAAGTGAATTTTTAAGCGTGTGTGGAGAAATACTTGAGAAGCAGTCCCTCACTATCAACGAGATGGGGGGTTGCTTGATGGGAAGAAGTTCTTCCAAGAAATATGCACAAGGAAGAATTAGAACAGCAGCTAGTTAAAATCCAGGAGAATAAGAGAAATTATATTCCTAGAAGGTGGGCTACAAGCTGTTCACAAAGATAACACAAATTTCAATGGCTCCCTTGACTGCAGACCACAGCTAAATGAATGGATATAAAAGACAAGATCAATAGAAAGCCTCTGAGTTTGTTAAGTTGGTTGTTTGTTGGGTTTATATTTTCCCCCCAGAAGTAATACCTGATTTGGATCTCATTATATTCAATAGTGAGTGTATTTCTTTGTTGAGAATACTCCCAAACCTTATTTGTACTGTCTAGAATCTCACTGCCAAGCTCATTTCTCTACCTCCCTGTGGCTAAATCTCTGTTCTGGCCTGATTCTCTTCTAGAAGTGACACTTTATATTGATAGCCCAAGCAAAGAGAATCATCATCAAACTGGCCGCATCATTCAGCCCTAGGGTGCAATGCTGAGAGTGATCACACGCCCTCAGTACCAGCAATTCACAGAGAGTTTTGTACAAGCTCAAGAGAACCTTTTATTTGTCTTTCTGCAATCAAGGTAATGCTATCATAATCTAAACTTTAATATACGGGCATCATGCACATTACTCCACAATCGTAATGTATCACTGCAGTAACTGAATGAGCCACACCATTGCCAAGCAAAAATTAATTTTTCTTCCCTTTCTGCTGGTGAGGAAGCAGTCACAGAAACAGAGAGGCCCAATAATTGGAACAGAGTAGTCAAAGCTCTTAGATACAGCGGCTTGACATCACTAAGCAGTACACACAGCTGCATATATTTTTTCACCAATAATTTTTTGTAAATTACTAACATTTTAGTGACACTCACTTCAACCATTCACCTGCATGTTACTGAAAAATTATTTAGGTTTGGGAAAAGGCCAGTGCAGTATTTTTTTTTCTGAAAGTTTCTAGACCAGAGAGCTTCAATGTCATTTTACATTAAAAAACTTTTTGTGTCTATATATGCACTAACTTCATTCTTTTAAAGTAATTAAATTTTTACTAAGTTTGAAATCTAAATAAAATGTTTCTTTTAGAACTAATTTCATTTGTTATCATATCAGGGGTTCTTTTTCCATACAATAAAAATACTGTGCCTACCCTAAAACATTTATTGACATTCCAAAAATTTATATTTTGAGTGACATGAAAGTATCTTTTCTCCCCCAGGTTTCAAAACTGTGCCTGAAATGAAAATCTGTTACTCGTCACATAAAGAGCATTCAAATTCTATGAGAATTAAACTTTCATTTGCTTTAAAAGCAAAACCATTCCTGCTGCCTACACAAATCCTGCAATTAAACCTTTACTTCCAACAAAAATAATTTCATTCCCTTTGTTTATCATAATTTAATTTTTTTCCTTATTAGAACCAACTTTATTTTAATGTTTTAGTGTTTTTTATGCTATGACTCATACTCATTCTGTAGATATTAGAACAGCTTTCTGCCTTGTCTTTACTTCTACACCAACACGAACATAATTAAAACATATTTGCTGTGATTATATTTCAGCATTTACAGATCAACATGTATTTTGCTCTTAGGTATAGAATCCCTATTGTTCATGTAATTACTATGAAGAAATAATGCAAATGAGCCTGCTGGAAACAATTATTGGACTTTCTTCTTAACTTTATAATCTTCTAAACAAGAATTGGCATTCCACTCAGGGGCGGACAGCAAACACTCATTTTATTGAATGCTTTAAAGACTTCAAATTAACAGAAGCTAAGCAGCCATAGTAATCACTCATCCAGTACACATTAATATATCTCTAAAATCAGATCTTAGATTGTGCTCTAGCATTATACAGATAAAGATATTTGTGATTAGTATCTGTTAACAAACAAATTTAAGTATTCTGGTTCTATGATAGAGGACATCACATCTATGACTTGGCAGCTTCCTGCACAATTTGAATAAATAATCATAGCAGGATGAGTTAAGACTGGAGTAAAATCCTCATTTATAGAACCTGCTGAGAGCACTTCTTAACTTGTTTAGGATGTAGAAAGACCTTTAAATTATTCAAACTTTTTTTTTGCAGTTTGTAATGAAAGTCATTGAACTATATCACAGGGTGATAAACATCCATATACTACATTCTCCTAAATAAGCTCCCTCTTATTCCCAGTGACAGAATTCCCCAGCATTAAATAGTTTTACCCCAGTAAACGTGCTTTACTGCTCACATACGCATGTTGCCATGGTCCAAAAGAACATGGTAGCACAAGGCACTGCAGAAATTTATCTCTGAAATGGACAGACACAATCAACTCCTGCCACTAGCACAACTGGCAGTATTCAGAGACAGAGAACTGAGAAGGTCATCCCACAGCGTCAAAATCTCAGATGCTCAAATTAATCTCGAGGTTTTGCTTTCTCCCCTTTTCCTAGCATGCCTTTTCTTCACATTATCTGGGGTACTGTGCATAAGGGAATATCCTGCTGCATTATCCAGTAACAATCTTTTCCTAAAAATTTCTTCCTGCTTATATTTCACAGATCCTAACTTGGCAAAAAATTTTGGAGCACAAGTTTTACCACACAAACCCAATCATTCTTGTGCATAGTCTTTTGTATTATTGCTTTGAGTATATTTTACTAGCAAATGAATTAGGCTGAGTTTGTTCTGGCTTTTGGTTATCTCCAGTCCTAATTTTTGAGGCTATTTTGAAAGGATGCATTTGTGATGCAGTTCATATTTTTGCTCTTTCAGAAACTGCAGTCAAAAGAAAGAATACCAACTCTCTTCTGAATGCACCATGATGTCTAGCTTACATATAAACTACCAAAAATGGAGATAGAAATGAAACAAAACCCAAAGTAAAAAGCTGCTGATTCTATCTATGCTGCACTAGTAGATGCTCCCATAATTTCAGATGCAAAAGTGTACTTAGATATCTCATTATGCTATGTAGTAGCAAATTTTTGTCTATCCCTATGTTGAAGAGAAATCCAATGTTATAATTACTCCAATATTCTAAGAATCTCCTCAAATGCCTGTATTGACAAAGTTGCTCTGTGATGCTAAATTCTGCTTGATATTTTAGTGACTTATTTCAAGTAAGGGAACGGGGGAAGAACTCAAATTATATTTGTTCACATAAAAAAAAAACATTTCTGAGGAAACTAAAATAAAACTTCAAGAGCCTTAATATATTTTTCTTCTTTTGGTGTCTCTTTATATTATGAAAAGTGGAAAGGAATTTTTACTTAATGCATATCTGAACTCCTTCAGGTTCTGTAGTACAGGAGTTTGCATTAAGTTAGCATTATTTTTGAAAGGCTAAGAAGTGCAACCATAGTTTAGCTCTGTTCAACTACGCACTGCCTGTGCTTTGAAATTACAGGAACCTTTAAGTGCAAAGTGTTAGATAAGCTGATAAAGATGAAAACAGCCACATCTGCAGTTACTTAGATCCAATTCAATTCAGTCCTATTATGCCACAAATTTCATATATTCTTGCACACTTTAAAACTGTATTACTGTGAGGTAGTAAATAATTAACTTGCACAGATAATGAGACTTAATGCAAAAACGAGAAAAAAACAAAAACAAAAAAAACCCAAACAACCCGTAATATTATTTCTTGGTTCCTGCTCCACCAGAATTTAAGTTGCTATCACCATAATAAATTCTTTATTATGAACTTGAAAATCCCGAAGAGTTTTACTGAGTTATTAATTAGAAATTTCCCCTTTTACATGGAAAGAGCTTTCAATTTCCAACATAAATTCAAGAAGAAGAGAAGACTATTGTGTGTTATACATTACCTTGTTCTACACTTAACTAAGATCAAGCCCTTTTCTTTTTACAAGAAAAACAGCAACAGTGGCATTATCCTGCATTCAGTCTCCCCTATACTAGGAACTCAGACGAAATATGGAATGTGGGCTACTACAAATTCTAGTTAACTTTTCAGGTGAGAAAACAGATTGTTGGGACCAATTCCCCCACCCCTGATGCTGAAGGTCATTGGAATTAAATACACTGATTGGATACCTTCTTTGTAGAAAGCTAAAAAGCTGTTTGTGTGTAATAACAGAAAACAAATGGAAGTGGTACAAGTTTGCCACCTGAGGATTCCCAAATACCAGGGCAATCAGGACAGAAACTAATCCACACCACCATACTGGTCGGATCAGTTGAGTAAATGTCTTTTAGCAATCCGTCTGTCATAATATAGCCCAGCTGCACTTTATCCTCCTTGCAGACACAAATTGACAATATGAACTTCAAATGTAATTAGCCCTGTCGTGCCCTTACTGAAGTCAATGTAATTCTGTATTGCCAACAAGATTTGTCAAAGTTTTTAATTAAAACAAATAAACAATGAGATTAAAATGTAAACTACGAAGAAAAAAAAAGGCATTCAGGTAATTGCATGTTGGTTAAACTTTCTTCTATGCGGCATACAGGTAATTTAGTATTTCAAACTGATTTTGCAAATAGATTAGACGTTAAAATTGCTAAGCAAATAATTTCAGGAGAAAACCACTCTGGGATACAGCCATTGGAAGAGGTCATATACACAAAAATAAGCTTTGCCCAATTGATTTCTAATTATAAGATCCGAGGCTCTAGAGTTTCTGGTTAATAGTCCTTCCCTTTAGCCTAAAAAATAAACTTACAGCATGCGCTCACACACAAATAGACATGAACTGCTCCTTATTGTTTTACTATGCAAGCGTGTGTCCTGGAAATGTTCAGTTAAGAATGAATCCGATGGTGCCTCACTGAAGGCCATCTATGGAATTTAGTCTACAATGCCTCACTGATGGCCAGCTGTGATACAGCAAATTGTTCCTTATAATAAAGCCACAATAATGTCTGTTTGGGGGAAAAAAAGCCACAGGCAGATTCTACAGCGGCTGAAAGTATTTAAATGCCCATATTGTATAATTACATAGTTGCATATTTTCCTTTGTAAAAAGATAGTGGCTAGGAATTTCATATATTTAATTCATTTCTTCTTCAGCACCAAATGTAGACTGCCAGGACATAGGAATCTCTTGTCTCATTTCATCTTTGTATGAAACTGCATAATTCTTGGGATAAAAGAAAGACAAAGAGTTTAGCTCTAATTATTAAGTGTGCTCAGCATCTGACTACATTCAGCACTTTCGCCATAGACTAAAGTGGCTTGAAAGTGAGTATACTTTATCTACAACAGAAACAAATTTAGAAAATCCTTAGTTAATCTGTATCTAAGAGTATATGTAATCTATAATTAAGACCTGTCTGTGCAAGTGTTTCACACAACAGCTGTGTTCAGCATACACACACTGCACTTTGGAAATTGATGATTTCTTCTGAGTTAGTAATCTTATAATAAAATGCTAGGACATTCATAAACACTGTGCATCTTTTTCTTGCGGAATCTAAATGCTGTGCTGTGCTGTGTGATTACCAAAATAATAATAAATTACTACTCCTCATGACAAGAAGAGAAGAATTGTGATCTATGTAACTTGTCATCTCCATCACTGATATTTACAAATGAATGCATCTAATGATTTGGCTGCTAGAAATTTCACCATGTAATATTTGCTAAAACCTATTAGTCATCTTCATTATTTTTCTCTCAAAAGCATTAAAAAAAAAATCACAAGAAAATTACTTTTAAAAAGAAAAATACTGTCTTAATAAATTATTACTTTCAATTTCAGGCTTGATTTTCTGCTGCATTATTCCACTTGCACATCTGAGAGTCAGCAGAGCAGAGATGACATTTCTTGAAGAAACAGGTCATTCTTTGCTCTGCTCCAGTCCCCTTATCACCCATCCAAAGTTACACAAAGTATTCTGGAAAAAAGTGCCGTGAATTCAGTTGCATGCATCTGAGTAACAGGTTTTTAGTCATGTATTGCTAGTAGACCAGCTTGCAAGCCAGCAGTCAAATTTTGTGGTGGCATCGCCCACAGATGTTTCACAGAAAGCGAGATGCAGGGAGTTGTCAACCCACTGTGAATCAATTTATTCGTTCTCACCAAATATCCAGTCAATTTCATCCTTCAAGGTGCAAATTAGAAATACATATGTATTCTCTGAAACCCTTTCCAGAGTCAGGTTTTTAAAGCAAGCTTAGAGTCTGTTGGCTCCCATCCACTGTAGTACCAGTTTAACACTGGAGGAATACTTCTGCAGGGAGCCACATTCCCACCTTTGAAAAATGAACTTCATGATCACGTATTTATATCAGTTATTATGTCCTGCAGATCCAAAATCCTAAGACTTCATAGCCACAGCCAGGAGCTGGCAAAACGCTTTTTGACTTTCAGCCACTTCTACCACAAGTAGCAAGTGCAAAGCTCTAAGACTATGCCATTGCCTTAAACTTTGTGTTTGACATTGCTAGTACTGGGGACCAGAGTTTGGAGGATAGCAACTACCGAAGACTGCTACATAAATGTACTTAGTACTCAGAGTTTCATGTGCATAGAACAGTGATCTGCATTAGATCTTGCACTAATTCAAGACATATTCTGTCTGGAACAGCCTGGAATTTAAAGTAAAGGGAAACTGGAAGCTGAACCAATAAACTATGTAATAAAGCCATTAGAGATCAGTGAAGTGATGAAAGAAAGAATGAACAATTGTACATTATACCTGTTGCATATACTTTGAGCACTGCTCAGTGGAGCTGTGTTTTCGTAATTTTGTCAGCATTTGCTGCCAGAACTTGCACCAGTCAACAGATAAATAAAACAATAAAAGTCTCCTGGGTTTTCTGCTCTCCTAATATATAATTTTTTTTTTTTCTAACCCTGCAAAGTGATATAACTAATGGTACTGTATTAGTCTGACTGATAGAAAGCAGATAAAATTTGGTTGCCTGATTACGCCTCGTTTTGGCCTAGCCATAAGCACTGTGAAGAACAGGCAACTAACCCCAGTAGGCTGCTCTGCTATTCTGGGCTCTCAGTTGCAACACTAATTTGTCTCGATAATATATTTCAGAGGATGAGAGTAGAAGACTATGTGGGTAAGAAGCAGGAGTGAATATGTTTCATTCACAATAAACTTGCTACCTTTTTTATTTAGACTGCTTGGAGCCATTGTAGCTCAGAGATACTGCTAAAATTTGTATTAATATGCATTGTTCTTTCATTTTCAACCTTACAAAATTGAATATAAATAATATTATTCTGGATTTTGAAATATTATTATAGCTGACAAAGTATGATTTCCTACCAGTCACAATGACAGTGCTATCTCCTTATTTTTATATTCAGCTTTTGTTTTAATAGGTAGATACTTATGATCCATAGCTACATAAATGTAAATACCAAAGAAGTGTAGCGACAAAGCAGTACTTCATGGAAGTAAAAAGTCATACACATATACACAGTTTACATGGTTTTTATTATCAGTGAATTCTTCACTTGCTTTTGCAAATAGTGGTAGGATAATGACTCAACCAGGGTGATCATCAGCCAAATCTAACCAAAGAAGGAAAAACAATGCATACATTTTTTATATCGCTTATCACACAAGAATGAACACTACTCTGACCAAGACTTTTTGAAGAGTATGAAGAGGTGCTTTGGGGCACTCCATGAATGACTGTTCCTATTAAGCTACAGAAAAACTTGCAATGGACTCTTCTGTCTCTAGGGAAACTTTAAAAGCTCAAACAGAATTTCAATAATATGTTGCCAATAGTATAAAATTGTTGCTATAAACCTAACTGCAGATGCATGGATTGTATTTAAGACATATTTTTTAAGACAAAAATAAAAATTCAGTTTTGAAGGGGTAAGCTTTTATCCAAATTAATAGGGCAGCACATGCAGCTGGTTGACGCATGGTTAATGTGGTACTTTTCAGAGCTTTTAATACACTTTGCTGATTGTTTGCTCAAGGCATATGGTTTGAATGAGCTGGGCAGTCCACAGTACAGCTGGCAGACTAGATATCAAAACCTGGCAATAAGCCTCAGAGTTATGTGTGACTAGGTATCAAATTTGCCTGAATTTTATGTTATTATTTCTACACTATTAGTGTAAATTTGAAGTCACTTCTGATTCTACTACAACAGATGCCGCTGCTTCCAATCCTGCAGCAATTAGTTGTAGCTGAACCATGTTATGGAAGAAGGGTCTTGAAAGGGCGGAAGCTTTTTTCTAGGGCAAAATAATTATGAAACGCTTTCATTAAACAAATCCAGTATTTTCAAAATGGGCAAGTATAATTTTCTCTTGTGCACAGATTGGAAAACTGTGACAGGTGCTGCTCTAAATACACATTTATTTCAATCCAGCAGAGAACAGGAAGGCTTGGCAGCTTGTCCTGTTTTCACTATTACCTCCCATAACCTAAGTCAGTGGTTTCAGCCTTAGCTCTGAATTCAGGAAGGTCTAACAAAAATCTCCAGCAGTATCTGAATACAATTTTTGTATTAATTTAATAAATGAAACATCATTTTTAGACTCTCAGCATAATAAACTCTCATTTGCACTGACTAGATTCATAAATTCATGCTGCTAAAAACTGTTTTCATCAGAAATGGGCAGCCTCCCATGGTGTCCATTCATATTTCAGTTCTGAACTGCAGGAGGTGTTTGCTAGTCACAAGTGTTCAGTTATTATTACAGAGTTTCCTCTATTGCTGCTTGAAAAGCCAATATAGATACTAAGAGTGACTCTCTCATCTCAGGGTACATACAACTGTGTATTTCTGAGTATATATTCAGTTTTTCAGTGAAGTGCATCACATTTTTATGCCACATGAGCTCAGTGTAATGAATTAATATGGATTCTAAGTGAAATGGAGAAGCTGCAAATTCCTTGCTATGGACAAGCATGGCTATGTAAGAGTACTTCGCAATAAAATGCGTGTGCTAATGCTCCACTAACCTCAGGGTATTTCAAGAACAACAGACCTTTTCAAGCAAAATAAATAAAACACTACATAGTCTCTATCTCAAATACTATTCTTTTAACTTTAGAAAGAAAATGATTTTCAGAAATTCCTATTTCCAACAGTAGAAGTTTTATAAATTTGTGAGTTTGACTAATACCTTAAGCAACAGTGAAGAGCAGGAAAAACTTGTGAAAATATATTTTAGTAAAAATAAAAATTAATTCCTTTGAAATCTTCCATTTTGCTATTCCCCCAATCCTTTCTTTCCCACTTCCTAATTGGTCCTTACGACAATATTGAACATGAGATCAACACAGATATGCTATATTTGGGACAAATTGGAAGCAAATAGTAAAGGATTTATTTTTTTCTTTACATCTCTCAAACTTGAGTTTCCTTATCAACATGAAGGAATATAGAGATGGAGAAAAATAAGTATGAGGGAAAAAAGTTTGCATATTCTTAGAGTAGAAGTACTGCCACTAAATTCTTGAACCTTTTGAAGATGACCCTGTGAATAATGAATATAATGTGCAAAAGACACTTTCACAAGACAAAAAGATTCAAACACAATAAAAATGTGAAATATATTGAAGTGAAGTTTGTGGAAGCATAATACAACTGGAAAGATGTATAGTACTATTTCTTTATCAGCAAATAATACAATAAGCTTGTACTAGTTCATGAAGCAGCTTTTCAGAAAGATGGCATGGCATATGTTCTGACACAAGTAAGTGAGCATGGCGCACCTCTGACTTTCCTGCTGCGGCTTTCACAGTGCTTGTACTACTAAGGTAGTATATATCATTATTTCTAAATTGTATTTTTAAAACTGAACACATTATCCAGCCCTAAGACTTTAGAGAATACACAAATATGCATTCCTTTACCTTCATGGCCTGATTTACAGATACGTTCAAAGTACATGCTCTTCACAAGAACAACTAAAACACTGAATAATATTGAAAGCAGCTATTCAGAAAATAGACCAAAGATTAGTTCAAAGAACACTGAGAGGAAATAACGAACGTTAGAGGTCCTGTCCTCTATAAAGAAGCAACTCTTGGGTCAATTAGCTACCAGATCCATTTCAGTTCCAATTTCTAGCATTAATATGGACATTAGCAGATGGATGCTTAGATTCACAAACAGACTTAGAAATCTACCACCTTTAGGCAACCATACCTAAACACTCTCTCTCTAGCCCTGAAACAACTAAATCCATTTTTCCAGGTTTGGGGAAAAGCTGATAGCTGTCGGTTTGCATATTTCAGCCTTCTACATCACTTAGATGTAAAAATAGTCACACCCTCTCACAGAGGGCCTGATTTATGGAATTATGCAGCTAAATTTCCGAAAACACAGGAAACACACTGACAATTTCCTCATCACATATTTTACTTATATAATTAGGCAGGTATTTGAAAACCCTCCCCTCCAAGACCAGAACACTGAACAGGAGCTTTCACCCCTCATAATTCCCTTCCCCTGGGTTATATAATTTCTCTTTAAGCCTGTTCTTCATTTTGCTCACTAGTTGTATTTTTTTTTTTTATTGTGCAATGAGAAGAACTTTAAGAACAGACCCACCTCAGGCTATCAGGACCCCCTGAATTAAAGCTCTATGTCTTCTGGGGTAGGAATACTGGCCTGAGCTGTTAGGCCTGAGCCTAACACAGGAAAGGATCCATACTGAGAGGTACTTTCTCTAAGCAGAGAAAGAATCCCAACGGTTGAGGCTGGAAGGGGCTACCAGAGGTCATCTAGTCCAAACTCCCTGCTCAAGCAAAGTCATCTACAGCACGTTGATCAGGACTATGTCCTACGCTCTTGAATGTCACAAGTGAAGGAGACTCCACAACCTCTCTGGGCACCCTATTCCAATGCTCAGTTACCCTCACAATAAGGAAGTTCTTCCTCATGTTCAGGGGATCTGAGTTTCTCATGACAGGTGACCCGAGGATTTCTATCAGCAAATAAAGAAAACATATTATCAAAGCCATCAGCCAAGACACCTCATCTCCACTGCTGTTTTAACTCAGGTTACAAATGTAACTTTTGTACCTCTGTACTGAGGGTATTCTTCTTTTTCTTTTTTTTTTTTTTTTTTTTAAATCATTTTCACAACCAGATTTTAAAAGTCAATTACTGAATATCCCATTTTTAGCAATGTTTTAACAGAAAATTAAGACAACAACCAACAAATAATTCACTAAGCAAATTATCTTAGAACTCAAGCATTATAATTGGAAGAACTCAGTGTATATTTTCATGGCAATACAAAATAAAAAAATCTTGGCCCCAGAATATAAAACCCCCAAATTCAGACCTCAGTTACCAGTCTTTACATACAATAGCATGCATATGGAATCATCTGGTTAACTGAAAATGGAATTTAATTCAAAATTTGGAAATTTGAAAATTTGAACATTCAAAATTCCAGGAAGCCGGAAGAGTTAGTTCACGGCTCGGTCGTCGGGTGGTGGTCAGTTGTATCCTCTTCCCTTGTATTTCCCTGATCATTATTATTAGTGGTGGTAGCAGTAGTGATTTGTGCCATACCTTAGTTACTGGGCTGTTCTTATCTCAACCCATGGGAGTTACATTCTTTCGATTCTTCTCCCCATTCCCCCCCCCCTCACCCCCTTGAAGTGGGGGGGAAGAAAGAGGGGGTAGGGAGTGAGCGGGCTGCTTGATTTACGGCTTAAACCATGACAGTTATGTATTCACAAGAGTCCTTGATACCAAAATGAATGAAAATAGAAACTAGAATGTTCACAATGAAAATAGAGACAGAAATGTTTCATTGTAGGCTTACCATGTCCTAACCTTGAAAGTGTCTTCTCTGCCTGAAACCAGTCCTCAGTTTCATGTCTGAGATTCTGTATGGCTTTTGCTGTCTCCCACTTTGGCATGTTTTATGTCAGAAGATTTGGAAAAAATTAACTGTTGCATAGTGTATCGCAACCAAGTTGATTCTAAAGATATGTTGATTTCTTTCCGTTTCCTCCTATTCTCTACATTTATTTTGCTCAACGTAACAAGATCAAACCTGCGTCAAGATGTGGGTTTGAGTCCTAAGTGGAATAAAAATAATTATTTAGAAAGGCAGTAAACTCCTGCTATAAGCCCATATTTAAACAGTAGAAGTACCTCTATATACACAAATCAAGACACATATCTGTATGTTTAGACTAAAATATATATATTCCCCTGCAGTTCCATATTAATCAAATGGAATGCCCTGCAGCAGGAATACAGTACTAACAACTCAGAAGAGCACTTCTGTTCAAGTCGCCTTGTACAAGCACATTTGAGTTGTAATTGTGTGCTGAAATTCTCTCTTTTAATGATTAGGTCTATTTGAAGGTTAGCTTTTGCTCCCACGGAGAAAAAAGAAAATGTGCCAACATTTGAGAGATTTGATTACCTGTACAAAATTATCCTTGCTCATTTTTTCCTAGGCAAGATACTCTGGGGTAAAGTTATATTAAAGAGGGAATAGAAATAGTGTACATCCAAAGAAAATATTTTCCAATTATGCTTCACAAGATGCAGAAAATATTACTTGTTACAAAGGATTATGAATGAGATAATTACTGAGAGCCTAATGTACCTAAAGCTACAATAAAGGTGAGAGAAAAAAATTAATAAGTGGTTATTGACTGTTCTTCCTGCTCTTTTGTAATAAGGCCAGAACAGCATCAAGGACAAACCTTTTCATGATTTTGCTGTGATACATTATATACAAAAATATGTTTCTTATTTACATGGCCCATGATTAATTCCTATAAATGAAAACATATCAGCTTTTATTTAACACCCAAACCAGTTCATGCCTCTCAAAACAAGCTTAAAAAGAATCTTTTCGTATTGCAAATTGAAAACAATAGAGATTTAGAAATACATAGGATGAATGTTTCCTTTTTTAAATTATTTCATTTCACATACTCCTAATGATCAAGCTGTACTTTTAAAAGAATTCGGACTAATGTCAGGTTGGCAAAGCACAGAATGGCAAAGGACTCTGAGTTTTAGAGATTAAAGTTTGTCTTATTATCAGTCTTTGATTCTCCATAAAATAAATCATAACTCAATTATTTCTGAGAAGCCCTACCAAAGAACATTTGAGCTTTGACATACAGTATTTCAATAAAGATGTGATCAATAGGGAAGATTATAAAAAAAAAAAAAAAAGAAAAAAAAAAAAAAAAAAAAAGAATTTTTGAACAGCTGCAGCAATTTTCCGGATGCAAAGCACAACATGATATGCCACACAAAATTACCTTTGGGGCATTCCTCCCTCTCCAGTTTCAGCTCACAATACTGAAGCATCAAGTGTGAAGGTACAGTCACTACAGAGAAGGTTAAGAGTATTTCTAAAAGAATGACACAGAACACGAACATTACAAGGGTCAATGCAGATGGAGAGTAAGCTGAGTGCTGCGGCTTTCTTATGCTCCTACACTTCATTCCAGAAAGAGCAACAGCTTCACTAATGAAACACAAGCCCTACTGACTATGGTGCTCCCCTCTTCTTCACAGGAATCTGTTTAATATTCTCTTAGGTACATATACCAACCTCTGTATACGCACAACACACATGTAACAGTTTTCATCTCAACGTAGTTATTACTTTTTCTTTCATCTCCCTGTTTTCACCAGACACTGCATGAAGTGTATATAAGGCTTTACATTAAGACAGACTTAATGCCTAGTGACCTTAGTTACCAAATTTGGAAGGAAGTTGCCCTATTCAATCTGAAGCTGCCCAAAGTATCTGGAAGGCTGGACCCCTCAAAATTATTTTAATCGACTAATCACAGTACTCCGAAGCGTGCAGCTTCGCAAAGCAGAGATTCAGGCTCTTTAACAGCATATATCACAGGACATAATAAGGACAAGTGATTTATCAATTAAGTGGCTGAGAAAAAAAAGAGTAAAAGAATAAATTAGAAAAAAGAGAAAAAAAAAATAAATTTAGGATTAACTGTTATGGGATTATTGGTCTCCCTGAGAATTCTCAAACAAATGGCCCTGAGAGATTTGTTTTGATTGTGTCTCACAGGGACAGTGAAAAACATGATTGCCTGAAGGCTGTATCGTGGTTATTACAGCAGGAAGGTCATCAAGAAAAGAGACTCCTGAGGTCAGTTACTTTGTCAAAGCACTGCAGTGAACTTCTTGTCTCAGAGTGGGCCTCCAGTCTGACTAGTAGAACAAAATTTTGCTTTATTATCTGTAAGACTTTGTCCCACTGAGAATTTTCTATTTCTGTATCTATGCAGAATGCATTTTATTTAGATAGAAATATTTACTCACAAAAAATTCCCTTAAAATCCAAATATTTATTTATGCATATATAGAGCTCAATTCCTAGCATTCCTTTGCTTATCGGTAATTTGCAGTAACTAGCAGGTGGTCTTCTGAAGTGACAGAATTCAGAACTACAAAATGATTACTTAACAAGATGATCAGTGCAGTTGCCTTCTACACAGCACGAGAAGCCTAATTCTGCCAAACAATTCAGAGTGCTTGTCATTTTCTTTCTTTATTTTTGAGGTATGATACCTCCACCGTGTCAATAAGCCTTATTTTCAACATATTTAAGTGTACACATATCTTTTTACATCACAGTTAGGATATTAATAAATTGCACACGACAACTCTTAGAGAATGTCCCATGCACTTGACAAGTAATCACATAATTTCTTAGCCTTCATGATAATATTTGGTCTTTTCACTTTGCAATGCCATTGCTATCTAGTGGAAGACAGCACTGCCTATGGATATTAACAGAGAATCAGAAAGTTTTTCCCCTGGAAATGTCATGGACTGGAGACATAATTGTTCAATTGAAAATTACTTCTCTGCCCACACCATATTTCTATATTTGTATTTTCTTACCCGGTTGCAGTATGCGTATCACATTTAGACAGAAAGAGCTTTGAGGCAGAAACTGTTTCCTACTCAAGAAAAAACATATCAAAATTTTATCTAAGGCTTCTTAATACAAATGGCAGCATTAACAGCTGCCACATTTACTCTTACTTGCTGTACAGTTCGCCATTTGCTGTAGTCCAGTTCATAAAAATGCCCTCCATGTAGGCTTCAAGTGTACTTTCAATGCTTTAAAAATTCACATAAGAGTCCATACTGAGATTCCCTTAAGAAAAACCCATGGCCTAAATCTTAGTTTGGTCTGTGAATATTTTCATGCCAAGGAAAATCCTGGTATATTGTTTAAATGAATTACGCTAATTCTGTTTATTCATAACAAAACACAATAAAAAGTCCTTGTGCATTTAGAGCAGCACATGCTGTCACGTAACCAAATATTTGAATGAGTATGTGGGATATCCAACAAAATAAACAAGACCCATTAAGTCTTGTTTCAGATGATTTTGCATGAAGAAAGAGGTAAAAATATTTTGCTCCTGGACATTGTATCTTCTTCTCTGTATGACAGCACAAGAATAGGAATTGCAAAGTGTGACAATGGTGTATATTAAATGCTTTAGATGGCATAACAATTAGAGAACAGGTTGCCTGCAAAATAGACATTTTAAAAAAGAATGAAAAGGGACTAACAAGTATGTCAGTTTTCTAAATTGTATTTAGCAAACTTGTTCTGTAAAAATATGATAGATTTTCATTAAGCTGTTTAAGTAATATCAGATTCTGAGTCTTTTGCATGGTGCTTTAATATAAATTACCGTGTTGCATCAGTTATGCTGTAGATCATTCACAATTAATTGAAAATTAAGGTGTTTGGTTTTTTTTTTCCATTCACTTTAATAGCCTGATTTCTTAGGTTGGGTGTGCAACATGTCACAGAACTTAATGATCTTTGAAAAACACACTTTGCCACATGAACAACTGGCTGATGCACCAGTAAAAAGGATCACTACTGGTGCTACCAGGAAAAAGTAATGGGTCATAGTAGTAGGGGACTCTACTCTGAAAGGTACAGAGGCACCCATCTGTCGGCCTGACCCCGTCCCAAGGGAAGTGTATTGTGTAGCAGGAGCTTGGATCAGGGATGTTGCAGAGAGGGTGCCTGGTCTACTAAGTCTCAATGGCAATCGCCCACTTCTAGTCGCCCATGTGGGTGCCAGTGATATAGATAGCAGTTGCACCAAGAACATTAAGAAGAAATACAAAGCCCTGTGATAAGCGGTTAGGGGCTCTGGAGCTCAGATAAACTTTTCATCAATTCTTCAGGATAAAGGGGAGGACCTTAAAAAGGTTAGGTGGATTTGGCAGGTTAATACATGGTTAGAAGGGTGGCGCCTAGTCAGGGATTTGGGTACTTAGAACATGGGACATGATTTGGGAGGCCAGGTCTACTGGAGGCTGGTGCAGATGGTCTGACAACGAAGGCAAAGAGTGGTTTTGCTAGGAGGCTTGCCAGGCTGGTCAGGGAAGCTTTAAACTAGATGTGATGGGGCTGGGGTGCATCATTTCATCCCAGCACACCCCACCCTGTGCCAGCGCTTACAATAAATGCTCGGAGAGATGCAGAGATATTTCAGCCACTCCAGCCAAAGAGACGGCTTCATCTGGAGCTCGGCTCTGATGCCTCTATACAAATGCCTGTAGTATGAGGAGTAAACAAGAGGAATTAAAGATGTGTGCACGTCTGTAGGGATATGATATAATAGGCATCACAGAAACACAGTGGGATGGCTCCTATGACTGGTGTGTTGGAATGGAAGCTTACAGGCTCTTTAGGAAAGACAGGCCAGCAGGTGGGGAGGGGGAGTTGCTATTTATGTTAGGGATAGGCTGGAGAGTATGGAACTCTGTCTGGGGACAGGTGAGCAGTCAATAGAGAGTGTGTGGGTTAGGGTTAAAGAGAGAACAGAGATGGGAGCCATTATTGTGGGGATCTGTTACAGATCAAGAGAACTCTGTGGATGAAGCGCTCTATAGACAGACAGGAACAGCCTCACACTCGCAGGCCCTTGTTCTCATGGGGGACATCAACCACTCTGATACCTGTTGGACGGATGGTACGGCCCAGCACAGGCAATACAGGAGGTTCCTCAATTGTGTGGAAGACAACTTCCTCCTGCAAGTAATAGAGGAGCCGACAAGGAGAGGTGTCATGCTTGATCTCGTGCTCACCAACAGTGAACGGCTGGTTGGAAATGTGATGCTCAAGGGCAGTCTTGGTTGTAGCAATCATGAGATGGTTGATTCAAGATCCTCAGGACAGTGAGAAGAGCGTGCAGCAAGCTCACTGCCCTGAACTTCAAGAGAGCAGACTTTGGCCTCTTCAGGAACCTGCTTAGTAAGGTTCCTTGTGATATAGCCCCATAGGGCAGAGGGGCCAAAGGCTGCTGGTTGATATTCAAGGCTCACCTGCTGCAAGCTCAGGAGCGATGCATCCCAACTAGAAGGAAGTTTAGCAGGAGGGCCAGGAGACCTCCTTGGATGGATAAGGAGTTGCTGAGGAAACATAGAGGGGAAAAAAGAGGCTAATGAAAGGTGAAAGCAAGGACAGGTGGTCTGGGAAGAATACGGGAATGTTGCCTGGGAAACTACAGACCAGGTGAGAAAAAATAAGGCCCAGTTAGACTTAAACTTGGCTAGGGATGTTAAGGACACCAGGAAGGGATTCCATATGTACACAGTGAATGAAACACAGACTAAGGACAATGTGAGCCCTCTCAGAAAGGAAATGGGAGAACTGGCTACCCCGGATTTGGAGAAGGCTGAGGTTCTTAATGACTTCTTTGCCACAGTCTTCACCGGAAAATGCTCTGACCACACCACCCACGTCTTGGAAGACAGATGCAGGGACTGTGAGAATGAAGACCCTAGGACCACTGTAGGAGAGGATCTGGTTCGAGACCATCATAAGAACCTGAACGTATACAAGTCCATGGGACCTAATGAAATCCATCCACTGGTACTGAAGGAGCTGACAAATGAAGTTGCTAAGCCACTGTCCATCGTATTTGGAAAATCATGGCAGCCAGGTGAAGTTCCCGACAACTGGAAAAAGGAAAATATAACCCCCATTTTCAAGAAGGGAAAAATGGATGACCCAGATAAGCACAGACCAGTCAGTCTCACCTCTGTCCCCAGCAAAATCTTGGAGCAGAGTCTGCTGGAAGGCATGAAAAGGCAAATGAAAAACAACACGGTGGTTGATGACAGCCAGCATGGCTTCAGTAAGGGGAAATTCTGCCTGACCAATTTGGTGGCCTTCGATGATTGGGCTATGGAACTGATGGACAGGGGCAGAGCAGTTGATGTCATCTACCTGGACTTGTTCAAAGCATTTGACATTGTCTCACATGACATCTTTGTCTCTGAATTGGAGAGACATCAATTTGATAGGTGGACCACTTGGTGGATAAAGAACTGGCTGCATGGCCGCACACAAAGAGTAGTGCACAATGGCTCAATGCACAGCTACAGGCCAGTAACGAGTAGTGCTCCTCAGGGATCAGTGTTGGGACTGGTCTTGTTCATCATCTTTGTGGGTGACATGGACAGTGGGATTGAGTGCGCCCTCAGCAAGTTTGCCGATGACACCAAGCTGTGTGGTTTGGTAGATACATTGGAGGGAAGGAATGCCATCCAGAGGGACTTTGACACGCTTGTGAGGTGGGCTGATGCCAACCTGATGAAGTTTAACCATGCCAAGTGCAAGGTCCTCCACCTGGGTTGGAGCAATCCCAAGCGCAGCTACAGGTTGGGCAGAGAAGAGATTGAGAGCAGCCCTGCGCAGAAGGACTTGAGGGTGTTGGTCAGTGAGAAAATGAACATGAGCCAGCAGTGTGCCCTTGCAGCCCAGAAAGCCAACTGTATCCTGGGCTGCATGAAGAGGATCGTGACCAGCAGGTCAAGGGAGGTGATCCTGCCCTTCCACTCTGCTCTTGTGAGACCTTATTTGGAGTATCGTGTACAGTTCTGGTGTCCTCAACATGAAGAGGACATGGAACTGTTGGAACAAGTCCAGAGGAGGGCCACGAGGATGATCAGGGTACTGAAGCACCTCCCATGTGAAGATAGGATGAGAAAGTTGGGTCAGTTCAGCCTGCAGAAGAGAAGGCTGCGTGAAGACCTCATGGCAGCCTTCCAATACCTGAAGGGGGCCTATAGGGATGCTGGGGAGGGACTCTTCATGAGGGACTGTAGTGATAGGACAAGGGGTAATGGATTAAAACCTAAAAAGGGAAGTTTAGATTGCATTTAAGGAAGAAGTTCTTTACTGTGAGGGTGGTGAGGCACTGGAATGGGTTGCCCAGGGAAGTTGTGAATGCTCCATCCCTGGTAGTGTTCAAGGCCAGGCTGGACAGAGCCTTGGGTGTCACTGCCCGTTTCAGGGGGGTTTGAACTAGATGATCTTAAGGTCCTCTCCAACCCTAACTGTTCTATGATTCTATGGTGCTTACAAATTTTTACCTTAGCAAATAATGTGATAGAAGAGCTATGGTTTGGTTCAATACCTCTATCCTCTGTGTACTTCTTGTGAGGATGCCCACCACCAGATTTTCATATACTAAAATCCACTTTTTCTCACTTGCCACCAATACCTGTATTAAATGTAAGTAGTTCTTTCAGAAAGGGAAAGGAAAATTATATAATACTGTGTCTGGATTTAAACCAGCATGTGAGTAGAGCACTCTGAACTGCTAAGAAATTTCTTTTGCTGGTTCTACCTACAGCTGGGCTCCTTGCCTCCAGTGATCCTCTCCGAGTCAGTCTTTTATTTCTCTACATTCCCTCTCATTGAGGTGCAATCTAGTAGCAACATGCAGCATATTAAATTGAAACACAAACCCTCAGCTTTGCTCCTATTCACCAGGGGCTGGGTGCACAGCAGTCACTGAGCTCAGACCCTGGAATAAGAAAAAGGATTTCTTAGGCTGCTCCTAATGATCCCTCCGGTTAATTCAGAAGCGGCACTGATGATAGCCTCTGGGGAGAACTACACTTACTTTTTCTCAGCTGCTGGCATTACTGCTGTAAAATAAAGGCTTTGAAAGGAATTATGGAAGGTGAATCTTTACACTAATGAAGAGTTCTCAGGAAAAATGAAAGTTATGCATTACTCTGTATCACCACCGGTGTTCCTCAGGGATCACCAAAAGGCTACTCAGATACATAAATATTCGTTTAAATACCTTTAGGAAAATTATCTACATTTATTTTCAGTGCTATGTACCCCACACATTGCTTTCAAATCATAGTTACCTTTAAACACTGAAATATTTTTTCCAGCAACAATAAACAACTTTTAAACCACAACTTTAAAGAAACAAAATTTATGCAAACTCTTTCCCATTCTTTCCACATGCAAACTAATTTTTCTTGTGATTACTGTGGATGTGTATTTATTACGTGCTAAAACTACAGAGCTATCCACCAGCTAAAAAGTCAAATGTAATTCACTTCATGAAGTATCTATCACTCGCTTCAGCTGTAGAGGTCTTACTGGCAGCTTGCAGAGACCAAAGGAATTAGTCCCAAAGCACCTCTGATTTTAATGCCAAATTATTTTTAAGGTTTTCATTTCATAAATCTTTGGCAAACTGAGGAATATTGTATCTGGACATGAAAACAATAAATACAGCCTTACACGTTACTGGTTGAACACGCTCTGTCACTTTTGGGAAGTTACTGCTGTATGAGAGCTTTTCAGTGGCCTATGGGAAATATGTTTGTCAAGTGCAGAAAGGACAAACTTTTAGCAAAAACCGCCATCACAATTGGCACTAATTGGTAGTTAAATTGACAACTGGAACTGAAGCATCCTGACAGCACCAGAGGTAGGCCCTACAGGTAGAAATTGAAAACCATTTACTAGAGCAATGTTGGGAAGATGAAACAATCACAGGACATCTGCGGAACATCATGTGAAAGGCTCCACTTAATTTTTCATACTGTCATTTCAGCATTTTGCATGCATACTTGGAAAAGATTTCAATTTATTGTGGGAAAGATAAAGTGATCAGTATATCGAAAAAAAGCACACAAGATTCGAATTCTTCACAAACAAAAAAATCTCAGAGTAAGGACTTTTTTTAATTTTTTCTAATTTTTTTTTTTTTTTTAACCCACAGAAGATTAGAAATCTTTGTGGCTTTGGAAGAATGTGGCAAGGAAATTTAAGTGCATAATGCTAAAGTAACACTGGTGCCCATACTGGTACATGCCCCTTTTTCACTCTCTTGTTTCAGTAGTGTGAGGCAGAAGTAAGAGAAGGCATCTGTTAAAATGCCTCTGTGAGGTTATTACCAGCCCAGTTGTATTAGCTGGCATAAAAGCGTTTTAAGTTGTGACTCTACTCAAACTGGGTTTAAGTTGTGCCCCTAGACTGGAGATGAAGGAGCATGAAAACGTTAAACCTCACCCCATGATACTCCCACAAAGATGCAGAAATAAGATTTTAGAGTCTGAAGATACATCTCACTTGTTAAAGTTTAGAAAATCAACAAAATTATTTATACACTATATTAGAAAATGTAAACACTGTTGGTTCATTTCAGTCAAAGTCTCCTTTCCTATATTTGTACATTCATGAAGAAATTTATTGAAACTTGTACTTGGTTAAAAAGAAACACATGAAATCTGTGCACACTCATGATTATTTGCTTAAAACCCACTACTTTTATCAGGCTTCTATAAGATACTGCATACTATGTTTATTGCCTTTGCAGCAACTTTCAATTATGAGTTTTTCTCAGAGCTACTTATATTCCTGCCTACAAAGTCGATTTAGACCACATAAACTGAGGCATTCTATGAAGTATGCAGTCGTTTCTTCTCCCTCAGAAGCACACAAAAGGCAGGGGGAATTAAAATTTTCCAGAAAGAATACAGTAGCAAAATAAATGATACATTTCAGCTTCTGAGAGTTTATTAAACATAAACAGGCAATTAGTGTATAATTATGGTTGCAAAATAACAAAAATCTAGGGCTCAGAAAGTAATGTTGACTTTGCAACATTTTAGATACTGAATATTTTATGGCATGCATTTAAATCACAGATATCAGAACATACAAGTGTGTATTAGAAGGAAAAGAGAAGAATCTATAAAATACGGTGGCCTGATTTCTCTTGCTCTAGCTGGGAAAACTTTGTCAATTCATTAACAAAGCCCTAGGAAACTTATGCTAGTGCTGTACTACACCTATATTTCACAATGATTACTTCCATTCAGGGAAACAAGGTGTTATTCATCCTCAAAGTAATGAAAGACTGAGTTATATACATTTCTGCTATCACTTGAGAATAACAGTATTTTTCAGGCAGCCATGATAATCATGAACTCAATGCAGGAATAAAAAGGAAAACATATGGAAAGAACTTATTTAATTAAAACCTTGGTTACTTTGCCTATATGTATCACTTGCACTTCAACAGAACTATTTAAAATTTTTAAACAAGTAAGATTTTACCATTTCCTTTTTAAGGGATAAAATGTATGTTGGTAAGGAAATCAAAGATTGCATAAAGCATGTATAACGTCGAACATACAGCTTGAAGCTATTTATAAGTGCTCTCTGCATCTCCAGGTTTGGTTTTTACAGTAGCACAGCATGAAGCACTTAACTGTGAAAACATGATGCCTCTCTACTGCTCCTCCTACAGGAAAACTATTTCTCCTCTAAAGGCTTGAACCTAAGCTATATACATCAAGGGAAAAAAAATCTCAATTGCTGTAAAAAAGTGAAAGTTGCCTAACCCCTCATCCTACAAGCCATACAAAAAAAACCACTGCATTTAACAGAGTGAAAAGACACATACCATGTAGGTCAGAAGCAAGTGAGAAATACTCCTCAGTCGCAGATAAAAAATGTCTATCTGAGACTCCCTTCTACTAAAGAGGTGAGACAACCATGCTCTTTCTGAGTCTCAGTAACTCAGTTTGGTTTGTTTCCTCCCCTGTCCTGGCTACAGACCACATGCCACAGATGTGACACAGCAGCTCTGCGTCTGACACGGGCATTGGTCTTCCCTGGCATGCCCATTTTCAAACCTCTCATCACAGAGACTGTGTGCAAAATTTGCGACATATTATTTTATGACTGGAAACAGGTAAATTCAAAAAAAACCTGCGACAGGTTCTGGGAGAAACTGGGGAGTACTGTCAGAGGAGTGTTATCACAGAAAGATCACCAATCTGACTGATCATTAGTGGTGTTCTGTGCCTGGACCTGAGTGATGACTAATGCATTTGTAAGTAAGGGAATATAAAAACCAACCCAAAAAGAAAAGAAGACAAAACAAAAACCCCCACCCAAAAAACCTTTTCGTTTTTTTTCACCTTCACCTGCCAGTGATGGCCATGGGCACACAGCGATGGTGGTCCCACCGATGGTGGCCATGGTATAAGGCAAGGTGGCTGATGGAACTCAATGAAGATGCGGAGAAGCTGTTCTGCATGGTTGGTGAGATCTTCCTCTACTGGTCCAAGCCCCATGTGAGTGGGGATAATTGGGAAAGCAGTGGGGGACATGGGGGAATGGTGTTTGATGGAAGAGCTGGGGGTCAGCCCCACATGTGTGTCATCCACCATCCCTGGCAGAACTTCAAGTATGAAGGAGCAGAACTTCATGGGCTCCAGGGAGACCATACAGCAACTTTCAGTACCTAAAAAGGCCAACAAGAAAGCTGAAGACAGGCTTTTGACAAGGCCCTGTAGTGACAGGACACGGAAGAATTGCTTTAAACTGACCAAGGGGATATTTAGATTAGATATTAGGAAGTTCTTCCCTGCCCAGAGAAGCTGTGGCTGCTCCACCCCTGGCAGTGTTCAAGGCCACGCTGGATAGGGCTTGCAGCAACCTGGTCTACTGGAAGGTGGTGGAACTACATGATCTTTAAGGTTCCTTCCAACCCAAACCATTCTGTGATCCTGTGATTTTGTTCTCTCCATGCATTGTGCCTACAAACGACTGTTATCATGTTAACTATCCCAGGTTTTCACTTCAAAACATCCATTATACCAGGTCCTATCCCATTTAAAAAACACAGATATTTCATAAACCAGGAGCTATAATTGTCTACCTAAACCCTGTTTTCTTAATGCTTTTTAACTCTATTATCTATTTCATTGTGAATTTGGCGGCTGTCTCCTGTGAAAGAACAGTGGCATTTGCTACACCACAGTTTTCACAGCACAGCTGCCATGGTGCTGTAAATGCATACAGGGGAGTCTGAGGAAATGCAGCAGTGTACATCAAGTAAAAGTTCTATCGAACTAATCAAGTCCACAGGGATAGCATGCAGTGTCACAAGACATATCGCTCTACAGTTGAATGAGGTTGTCAGCCACTGAGAGATCTGGAAACTGCTGGTAGCAATATGCAATATACGTAGTCTTCTAAAGTCACAGTAGCTCTGCAAAGTATGTCTTCCTATGGATGAAGAAAAAGAAAAAACAGAACAATAAAAGAAATGAGGTATGAAGGGGTATTTGTTAATCTATCTTTCCATATTGTGCTGCTGCGAACAAAGCCAAATTCATTTGAAGTATGTCACATGGTCATGAAAAGGTTATTTTGTAGGCTTCTCAAATTGCATATACACATGTACAGACCAAAATAATGTGGAATTTATTACAATACCATGTGTCAAAATAAATGAAATATTAATACAGACAAAAAAAGATAGAAAATCTAGAATGTTTCTAGCATTTTCTAGAGAAATCTTATAATTTCAGAAATCACCGTAAGAGTATTCATACACTATTTTACAGATGTGTGAACTCCAGTACAGCTCCTAACAAATTCAACAAAATTTGACATTAAAAGTGCACATTGCTGAAACTCGCTATAGGAAGTTCAAGAATGAAAGCAAAAGATTCTCTCCTGCTCTTTACTCAAGTTATTGAAGAAAATCACCACGCTTTAAGAAAGCAGTCACATTAAATCCTCCTGTCAATCTCACCCCAGATTCTTTCATTTATTAGCGCAAATACATTGGCAATGCATTTATTAATACATATTCATGCAGAACAGCAATGAATAAGTACCTCTGTAGAGTGTGCAGGTGTATCGCAACACTTAGAAGAAAGGTCTTTATGCCTAGAAGTCCTTTCTCCTAGAAAAACTGAGAAGCCTAATAAAGGATACTATGTATCTCTGCAAATACCGTCTTCCTAAGCTTTCTCTGTACTTCAGTTAACTTTGGTATGCAATCTTTTTAACTAACAGAATGAATGCATAGACCCTCTATTCAGGCTTTAATTAGAAAGTGATTTGTATTCTGTTTGTATTATCATTAATCTTAAATTTTAGCTTTATTTTGCTGATATACATTTCAATTCCACTAGAATCAAGCACTTCTACCCCATTCCTTTCCACTCACTGACATGAAAAACATTTCAGCTTTTCTTAGGAGCCAAAATTTCAGTAAATTCACAGTTGAGCACATACATCAAATTCTGCTTATGTGCATATTACATCTGTTTGTGTAAAAACCTTATTTTTTCATTTACTACTACAGCACCTGATTGCATATTTGTACAAATCATGCACAACTATGAAAAATACCGCAAACACTCTACAATACTGCAGAAAGAGACAAAAAGGCAAACAAAACCAACGTAATTCTATTTGTTTCAAGAACATTCCTATGTTAATTCACTGTATCATATTTTACAAAGTGCTCTTCATTCAAAGTCTGACAAAAAAAAAGGAAAAAAACACACAAAACAAAGAAAAACACAAAAAAAAACCAAAACCCACCAAATTAAAAAAAATTAAACAAAAAAAAAAAAAAAAAAAAAAAAAAAAAAAAAAAAAAAAACCACAACAAAGGTAAGTCATAGGGCAGAAAAACAGTTCACAAAGTAAGTCATAGAATGAAAAAGCCAGCCCAAGTGTGCAAATCCTTTGGCAGAGGACAAAACTGAAAGACTGGAGGAAGAGTATAAGTTAAAAAGAATTGAGGAGGAACTAGGTAAGAGCAAATATACTGTGAGTTCTAAGAAGGAAATTATTTTTAAATTGCAGTGCCTAAGAATCCAATGATGGTGACAGAGGACAAACCACAGCCAGCTTCATGGAGCAGAGCATTTTACTTGTGACGTTTGGTCTACCTTTAAATTTGGGGGAAAAGGACTGCCAAGAACTATAATTGAGGGAGTTGCTGCTTTACAGTCAGGAAGCATGAAGAGCAGCTCTGAAAACTGTGGAATACTTCTGTTACCACTGACTACAGCAGAGTTTGAAAGCACCCACAGTACTCATAAACCTTAGGAAAGAAAAATAAGTCAGAAATAAGGGTTATTTTTCTGTAGAGAGTGAAAAAGTACAGCCAAGAATTACAAGAATACCTTAAGCCATTTTAATGAATAAACCAAGGATTTCTCCCTATGGGAGCAAGTTTCACTTTTTGCTCATTTCCATCTATATCATGCAGTGTTTTAATTATGCAGCAGTCTCAACAAATAGATTGTCACAGCATTTTAGAGTAGCTAATTCTATTCAAAATGCCAGAAGAAGATGGGATAATGTCTTTGTTGGTTTGGCTTAGTTTAACCCACCAGCTTCTATTCATAATGACTTAAAACAATTCAGGATATTATATCCACCAAAAAAAGCTAATATTGCAGAAATATTAAGACTTAGATACACCATGACAATCAAAGTACTGCAAAGAACAAACTCAAAAAGCAACTGAAAATAATTTTAAAAGCTTGACTAAAATATTCTAAAAAGAATGGGTTGGATAAAATATTTTAAGACCTGAGCCAAGCATATCGCCGTTGTCTCTCTGCAATGGAAGTGTGTTACTAACCACAGAAAAATCAAGATCAGGTATGTAATTCCTGATATAAATACAAATTAAGTCAGCACTCAAAAGTCACTGAAGACAAAGCTTATTACCTCTTTCGACCCTAAGTTTTGACTGGAAAGTGGTTACACAAGAGAAAATTTAGGCATGCACTTTATCAGTATTCTCTTCAATAATAGATATAGCTATTGACAGTCCCTACATTATACTATTCATTTACCCACAATATCTCCAAAATTTTCATGAAGTTAACCAATACTCATAATTTCTGTTCTCTAGATTTATTTTTTTTTTACTCTATTTCAGTAGCTGGGTAATATGACAATAATGTACCTGGTTATTCAGAGGGAACTGAAAATTAGAGATAAACAGTAAAGGTATTTATAACTTCTCACTGTAGGCCAAAGATGCATTTAGAGATGGATAATTCTTTTATAAGAACAATTTTAAAGATAAAGTCATTACTGATGACTACAGATGGCCCATAAACTCTCTTCAATTAAAGTGCACTGGCTGGGAGTAACACACTGAGCTGCAGAATAACCTAAGATGCAGAATTGGTCAAAGGTTTAAGGCAACAAGCAAGGACACATAGAAAAACATGATAATTTTCCTTGTCTTATCTTCCTACCTTTGAAAAATATTACAAAATCTGTGGCAACAATGTTATTTCATGGGCGTGCATACCAGGACCTCCCTATAAACTAGTACCTTGTAATTTGCTGTATATACCACTCTTCCCTTTTTGTTTCTCTAGTGCTGTTTTTGCTTTGTTTTAAATTTTCAGAGCATAAATAACTTCTGAGTCATCAGGTTGCTGATAGAAAATGACCTATAGGTGTAACAACCTTTTTGAATGAATGAATAAGACAACAAGCTGCTTTGGTGAAAATCTTCAGCTGACAGAGAAGAGTGGTGACTAATGATACTAAAGTAAGATGTGTACATGCTTATGTATATTTTACAAATGGAATATCTATTTTTTTCTTTTTTGTAAATAGGAGGTTTGCTAACCAGGAAACCATATCCTTAAACTGAGGTAAATTTAAAGCACATATGTGCAGATATTAGACAAAAATTTCAGTGTAGCAGGGCACCTCAAATTTTAATTTCTAGAGGAGTGCAAACGGCTTAACACCTTCACATGCTATACATTTACATCCTCAGAGAAAAAAAAAAACAATCAAGTCTTGCCTTACCCGGCCAACTAGTATTGGTTCAGGTCCAGAAAATTCTTCTAACACAAACATTTGATTCCAAACCCAGCCTCTCTTGGAACGGTTCAAAACTCTTTGTTCTTCATTTAGCCTTTTTAGTCCTGTACTGGATCCACTTGGTATTACTTGAGACTGATTCACTGGAGCCATATAAATGGAAGGAAGGACAGTAATCCATAATATTATTAATGGAGTCCATGTATCCATAAGCATTTCCATTAGTCTTTCTGGCATTGTACCACAAGCTACGCAAATCACCACAGAAATGAAATTATTATTTTGCTCTCTTCCAGACTGCAGCAATCCAATTCATCATGCAGCACAGAACATTTACTTACAGCTCCTCCATGTGTTTACAGCACAGTCAATGTAAAAATAGCTTAGATTATAAAAACATGACCCATTGAGTTTTTCAGTCATTAAAGAATTCTGGAAGAGAAAAACAAAAAAAAAGAAAAAAGTCAAATCAACGACTACAGAGCTCAGAAAAGCATTACTTACACAAAAAAAGGCATATTAGGTTTTAAATTTGTAGTACATTATGTTAGTGCATATTAAATTAGTTAAAAAATAATCTAAGTGATCCTATGAACTCTTTCATTGCCTGAAATAGTGAGAGGAGACCCAGATGAATTATTACATACACTCAGGAAAACATTTTACTTGCAATTTGTCTTAGATTCTGAAGAGGTTCCTGGCCTTCTTGGCTGTATATTTTTTATGTAGCCAACTATAAACACTTAGTGCTTCAAATAATAAAAGTTAAACACAATAATGGTTTTGCATTCAGACTTTTTGTCCTTTCCTCAACAACAAAAATAAATTAATTCCTGTAAGCAGACCCGGCTTCAGCAGTACAGGCTCATACAAGTAATCACCTTGCTGCAGCAGCACGCAGCTCAGCAAAACGTTCACAGCACAGAAGAGGAGCAGGAGTGGGAAGTCCATTGTGAAATCTGTGATCCCCAGAACAGACCACAAGCAGAAGCTAAGTAACCTTATTTATGCACATCTGCATTACAGGATTCTGAGCATCCCTCTCTCACTTTCAGAGAAAACAGTCAGATTCTGCTTCCAAGACATTTTCCTTGATGGGCACTTGGAGGCATTTTGTCTTTCTTTCCCCACTCATTCTTTCATATATTAGAAAGGCACATCAGGTTTCATCTTAAAGTAAATATTCCTTTAAATGGACAAGCAAGTTAACGCAGTAGGGCTTGCTAATATCACAGTGATTGGCAAACCTGAAATGCAGCCATGGATCACTTAGAAAGATAGATAGGACTTAGCTCAGGGAGAAAGGCTGCATTACAGCTACTCTAATGAAGCTGGGGTTATATAAAAAGATTCCTGATGCATTTTCAACTGATTCATATCCAATCTCATGAGAAACTACTATATACAATACAGGTAGAAATGTCTACTCTTAAGCTTACTACTGAGTCTTAGGCTGTTCTTTTTCCACCGTAAAATGAGTTCTTTGTGATGCGTGCTCATGAAAATCTTGGGTAGATTAGGGGTTTTTTGGGGGGAGGATGGGTGGGGTTTTCTTATTGTTTCATCTACACTCATGGCAGAAAATATCTGAAAACATGAATAACACCAGCAAAAGTCAGTTGTAATTTTAAAAGCAAACTATGTAAAAAGTACTTTTTTAAAAAAAACTTCAGTAATTGCCAAAGCAACTGTGAAATCTGTTGCATGAAATTCTTAAACTGTGAGAAACTTGTCTTGTTAAAAGAAGAGAGGAGCTGTTATCAAACTAAAACTCAATATCCCAAGTAGCATGGATGAATGGCAGGCTAATAGTGCGGTGCTTTGACAATGCATCAAGAATGAGGTGAATATCCACTGCAGAAGTAACTCTGGCTTATAGGCCTCATTGCCAACTGAGATGGGAAGAATACAGTATGCTCTTGCAATGAAATCTGAGGGAAAATGCAAAGGAAGAAAGAGAGGCCTTCAATCTCCTGGCTTTCTCTCAATCACAGAAAAGCGAAAAGGAGAAGCTAATAGTCTAGTTTTGATGGGAAGGGTCTGTCAAGTCACAGTCACCCTCTGAATCACAGAATCACAGAATCACAGAATAGTAAGGGTTGGAAAGGACCTCAAGATCATCGAGTTCCAACCCCCCTGCCATACCCAGGGACACCTCCCACTAAACCATGCCATCCAAGGCTATGTCCAACCCCACCTTGAACGCCGCCAGGGATGAAGCATTCACAACTTCCCTGGGCAACCCATTCCAGGGCCCCACCACCCTCACAGTAAAGAATTTCTTCCTCAGATCCAATCTAAACCTCCCCTGTTTAAGTTTAAACCCATTACCCCTTGTCCTCTCACCACAGTCCCTAATGAAGAGTCCCTCCCCAGCATCCCTATAGGCCCCCTTCAGGTATTGGAAGGCTGCTCTGAGGTCTCCACGCAGCCTTCTCTTCTCCAGGCTGAACAGCCCCAACTTTCTCAGCCTATCTTCATACGAGAGGTGCTCCAGTCCCCTGATCATTTTCGTGGCCCTCCTCTGGACTTGTTCTAACACTTCCATGTCCTTTTTATGTTGAGGACACCAGAACTGCACACAATACTCCAAGTGAGGTCTCACGAGAGCAGAGTAAAGGGGCAGGAGCACCTCCCTCGACCTGCTGGTCACACTCCTTTTGATGCAGCCCAGGATACGGCTGAAAACCCCCTGGTTTAGAGAATTAAACAGAGGCTGCTGCTGCTTTCTGGCATATATCAAAAAAATAGATTTTTTGTAGCACATTTGGTGGTAGAAGGTATCAAAACAAAGTAGCAGCCAAACTTTCAGTGAAATCAGTTAAGTGTGTTTGTATGGGATCCTTTCATACGTGTCGAGTGGGCTTGTGAGTGTATGTGTCTACCAGAGGATGGATTCTTCTGAATTTTTCATTGAAGCAAGAATTGAAACGCAGGACAAATAGAACCACTGTAAAATAGAGTAATACACATCATCTTCAAACAATATCCAGGATTAAATTCAAAACTGGGAGCATAAACTGAAAATCCAACTTGAAAGTCCTTTTCTGTAGCTCAGTTTTCAGTTTTTATATACAAAGAGATTTTTGATCCAGAATTAGAAGCCATCAGGAAACAGCATAGTACATTACACCTTTGTGCAAGAAAGCCTTCAAATGAACCCAAGTGGGCTCTTACATTCTTACTCTTCCAGCACAATTGGTATACTATTTTTTATTCTCAGAACCAAATAATAATAAAGCACTTCTTTTCATAATCAAGTGGCTTTCTGAAAACAATTCTTAATTAATCTACACAGGCTGCCTTCTGAAAGAGATTAAATAAATGAGATATAACAATAAAATGCTCACAGAAATATTTTTTGTTTGAAGAAAGAACAGGATATTTGTTTTTCAGGCTGCTACTCTGAAGACTTGGCGAGCATTAAGTTCATTTCAGGGCATCCCTCCTCAGTTCCACCCCCAGGCTTCCTGCCTATTACTCTTCACTTACTCCAATCAAATTCAGGTCCTATCTAATAGCACTAATGCATAATATGCACTGTGACTGGACCATCCTCACAGTAGCTCCCTATTCAGAACCACCTTAAGGCAGTCAAAAGCCCACCGAAAACATTAGTAATGCACACACCATGTCATTAAACCTAAATCAACAAAATAGCCCCTTGAAGACTATAGTTACACAAGCTCAATGCACACAAAACTGTGAGAGTCTTAAGTACCAAGAGAAAGTTAGGCAAGTGCTAGGAAGCACATGGGAAAGAAAAAATTTGATGGAGCTTGTATATACCATGGAGCAATGGTA
Source organism: Amazona ochrocephala (assembly GCA_039720435.1). Taxonomy (NCBI): domain Eukaryota; kingdom Metazoa; phylum Chordata; class Aves; order Psittaciformes; family Psittacidae; genus Amazona; species Amazona ochrocephala. The sequence continues at coordinate 11,819,980 of CM077909.1, forward strand.
TACTACAGGGGAATATGATCAGTGTGTAACAGTAGAGCTGGATAATTTTATCTCCATTTCAATCTAGCCTGCTGGAGTCTTTTGAGATTCATTTGAGAAAGAATCTCATTAGGGATTCACTACTCTACCAGTGAATTGTGGCATTTACTCTGTGTAATATATGGAGGTGGTACCGTCCCCAAATTTCTTTACCAAATTTTGAAATGAATTTTCTTCCCCATTCGTGGGAGCAGAACACCACCCATGTGGTTGAGAGCTGATGAAAGGCATTATTAAATACTTGGCCCAGCAATTTTCATGTTGGCTACTATGAAAATCAAGAAACGCCTGGCAGCTAAATTATAATCTTCTGGATTAGCTCAGTAGGGGAAACTGATATGTCTACTGAACACTGAAGGCTTTTGCAACAATATTAAAAAGCCATAAGTAAAGGGAGATCTGGCAATCAAAGAGCACTAGCAGGTGAGGCACAGAAACACCTTCCCTTCTTATATTATGTTAGGATCTACAAAATGGTGAGTATGGAATGACAGCAAAATTACACCAGTGAAGGCAGAACTACCTTTTACTAAGCAACCAAAGTTGACAAGCACACAGCCCTTAGAGAGTGTATTTCCATCCTGATAAAGATTATGTTCATGTTTATAAAAGCATCATGTTTTGCTTTAAATTTTCTTGTGTTCAAATGGCTCTGGGCTGTTTTCTTTAAGAAAACTTCCTTGTTCTTCTAAGTGGTTTCCCTGGATAGTGTATGATATATGCAACTATAGATAAAACTCTAACGTACCAAAACTGCTTACAAAACCGCTTTAGTTCTTCATTCTTCCCTGAAAAGGGAAAGTGATAGTTAAATTATAAAGAATTTCTTTAACTTAGCAAATGGATGAAAGAAAATGTGACACTATGTCAGGTAGCAGAGATTCAAATAACTCTCTCATGTTCATAAATTTGGTTCTCCATGCACAACCATAAAAAAATACAGATAAAGCTGAGTGGTTGGTTTTCAACTTGGTGTATGTGCTGATATAGTTTTAGAAAAATAGTATTCCATTAACAGAAACAGGAATCTTAGATCACTACTCACACTCCAGGGCATATAGTGCATAAGTTTTATATGAGTAAACATAGAAAGTGATTACAATGAAGTTTATAACCTTAGTTCCTAACTAGTTTACCAACACGAGAAATTAATGTAAGACACATTGCAACCTCTTTTGGAACTAAAATCTATCTAGGTTACCTGTATGAGTTAATTGCCAGCATAAAGTTAGAGCCAAGTATGTCAGTAGATAGGTATAGTAGATGTACTTAGCTATGACAGTTCTAATTTTGAATACAAGTAGTACAAAGCTTTACGATGGCTTGCATCTCCCATGTAACTAATTTCACTATAATTATTTTAGAATCATCTTGCAGTTTTAAAATGTCAACACTGGAATAGAGAAGATTTGTTAAAAAGATTAATAAAGTTAATAAAGCCAGTTTAACATGTAAACGTCACATTGAAAAAGAAGCAAAATAAGATCATAAAATGCTTTTAAAAAAACAATTGATTTTTTAGATTTCAAACCACAGTATCTGGTCAAACAAGCCACCTTATTACAATGCTAGTGCATTAATTTACACCATGATGTTATAACCTTATAATTCTCAGTGATGCTATGCAACACCTAAGCCCTTTGACCTCTTTATTTCACAAGGGTGGATTTTATCAGTTCCTAAACAACTGTTGCTATAGTAAAAGAACCCTTAAAGTACTGGTTTATTTAAATAAGTTACATTAAAGATGGCAGTCAAAAGTTGGTGATCTTAGCCTAAAGCATGGGTTGTTGGTAGAACTCCCATGATCTATTTTGTCCATTAAATAACCCCTTCAGCACACATTCAGAAGGCTATCAATCAGAGTGCCCAGCTCTGAGGAGGTAAACAACATATAAAAGCAATGGAGTTCTAGTAAAAGCGTTTTAGACATCTTATGCATAATTTCTACCTTTGATGCTAATTCAAGGTATGCAAATCTGCATTGCAATACAAGTACCCTCAAATAATTGATGAGAGGCGTTCATTAGCTCATCACCTACGGGGTTCCAACTAGAGCTGTGAGGCAGTGGGCAGACAGCCTGTGCATTTTGCATGCTTCCTCTGGAGCCCCGAAATTCCACCTGACCTAGGCTGGCTTTTGTGTCCAGACGAATGAATTTAATTTAATTTCTGCCAGAAATAAGGATCCTTATTCCTGAAAAATTGAGCTGTGGGTAATAGTTTTAACACAGGTTAGGATAATAAAATAGGAAGGTTAATCAGATGCCCTTGACAAAACTTTACTTCTCCTTTATCTGAAATTTATTAAACAACAATGAGTTTCTCTTTATACTACCACAGGTTTCTCAAAGCTCATGATCAGGTATTGTATTTCCCCTGTCAATAGCCCTGCAAAATTGGGATCCATTTTGACAGCCTGTGCACAGGTATAGGCATTTGGTATCTTTCAATATTTCTTTTCTTAACATACAAGAAAATTCCTTGGGTTTTGTTTGTTGTGGTTTTTTTTGTTTGTTTTTGTTTGTTTGTTTTTCTTTTCTTGACCTCTGGTCATTTCTATTCCTTTTGGTTTCCTTGGTTTTTTTTGGGTTTTTTTTTTTTTTTTGGTGTTCTTTTTTTTTTGGCTTTCTGCTCTTCCTGTTCTATAAGCTCTTTCACTACTGCAGGTATTGGCTATACTCCCACTTATGTTTCCTAGTCCCATTTCTCAAGGATTCAGACAGGGTCCTTTTCCATCAATGGTAGCAACATGATGCAAAGCCTTCCCACTGTGGGAAGCACAATTATCTTTCTTTCATTGATCCTCTTTTGGCAGCAGAACAGAGCCTTAAGTTTTCAATAGTAAAAATATACGGCCTTAGCACTCCAGTCTCACTTGGTAGGAATAATTTTTACTCATGAGAGAACTGTGGTAAGGATTTTAATTTGCCATTAAAACAGATCAAAACCAACGTCTATCAGAATAGAACTATCAAGACAATATAACCAATGAATAAAACACATCATCCGTGCCCTCATAACTTTGCTACATACTCATCTTGTTTCCAGTGTCTCTATATTGCACATGAACTTCATTTTAAATCACCTTGGATAGGGCAGCATTCTTGTGTTTCTTCTGCAAAGGAATGAGTACTTCTTGCCATAAATAATAATTATTATTCTTCAGTGGATTATTCATTTGTGTAAAGATTACAGACGCCCCAAAAATTAATATTAAAAAGCAATTCTCCACCTTACTGCAAGCTGAAGAGGGCCAGACATGCTGCTATGGCAGTAGCTAAGATCATCCTTACAATGCCCACTGCAAAGCGCCACTTGCATGCCCTAGCTAGACTTTCCTGCTTCTTTTATCTGCCAGCATAACTATGTGTAGTCACTCCCTAACCCAGTTCTGTCAAAATGATCTTGTTAACTTAAACGCTTTTAATAGTAAGGTGTTTTAAAACCAAATCATTTTGACAGAGCTGGGTTAGGCCATTGCTCATGTTATTTTCCACCAACAGCAATTTTAATTTAAGAGGTTCTTTCCCCCCCCCCCCCCGCTGCCCCCACAACATGCCAGCTGCATTTCCAATAATTCTTCTCCATTCCCATTCCTTTCTTCACTGCAGTCTACTGCCCCTACAGTTGTGCTATTTGCAAAGCAACACTGCAAGCCAAAATTGCAACAAAATCCCGTTTCAAGAAGTCTTTTCCTTCCAGATTATAACCCAGATCATTGCACAACTAAAGAGCCCATAAACAACAGGACAACAACAGAAAGTTTTGAAAATAGCTGTGCCTGCAGATAGCATATGAAGTTTGACTACGTGCTTTAGAAAGCAATCAGACGAAGAGTTGAATCAACAAAACTGAGTGGCGAATAACTTCTGGAAAAGAGGAGCGAACAAGCAATTAAGGGCAGTGAAACTACATAACTAAAACTTATGGACTCCTAGTATATAACCATGGCAATCTGACACAGCTCTGCTCATCGATGCTGTCAGGTTTTCAGGATGGAAACCTCTCCCACCGTCTCAGCTGCAGCCCGGCAGCAGTCAGATGTGCTGTCCTGAGAACAGCCTCTGTCAGGAACTCCCAGTGAACCTGACTACGATCAAGCAGCACACACCATAGCGTAGTGGAGAAGGGATGAAAACAGCAGCAAGCCAGCAGCCAGATTCTGGGCCACACATGGTCTAGGCATTGCCCCAAATCATAATTATGCGGTATAGCTGCTCTAAACTTCACCAACTAACAGTGATTATAAGGGACTGTTATGTCACCTGGAGCTAACTATAACATAGGAAAGCATTACCCACACATCCTCTCCTTTGGCCAAGCACCTGAAATTTCAAAGGAAGGAAAATGAGACGGGAAATGTTTCGCTAACCCTGCTTCAGCAGCAGCAAGAGGTACACCTGAAGAATTGTTGTCTGAAATGTGTAGGAGAGGATTCTGCCAATATTTAGTGAAAATCAATTGAAAATCAATTGTCCAAGTTTATTTTGACATATTATGTGTGGCAATTTGCTCATGACTGCTTGGAGAATCAAAGGCAGCTATTTAAAGAGTTACTTCTTTCAGCAACAATGGTATCAAACAGACAGCATCTCTCTGTTTCTTTTGGTCTTAAATGTCCTATCCTATACAAACACACACAGAGCCATTCAGTGTGCAAAGATGCTACTTTATTTTCTAAGCTTAGTCATGCATCACTGCTCGTTATAGTTAAAGACATCTGAACACTTCTTTAGGCTAAGCGAGTTCTTAAGCCAGTGTCAAATGCTAAGGGACTGTTTTAAGCACAGTGTTTGTCAGTTTTTGCATGAGTGATACACCTGATTGAATTCATATTCTTGCATTAAGGAAAAATACACATGCAGAAACACACACACAGGTACAGAAATGCAACAGTTTCTTTAGTATTTAGACCTTTAAATTTATTGGGGGATTTGTCTATCTATTATAAGACAAATATTAGCAAAAGCAGGTTACTTCATTTTTTGCGGTCTGTTCCAGAGGCAGAGCAAAAGAAGGGATAGAAAAGCTTTTCTAAGATAAATTCCTCTTCTTTAGTTTCCTTACTCTTTGCTTTAACTAGGAAATACCACGACTGGTGCTGTTTAATAGAGATGAGATGCTGCAGGATATAGGTCATTACACAACTTGACTAATGCTTTGGGGTAAAGAGAAAATGACGTGTACTTCACGTTGAAATATATCTTCTTTAACAAAAGTAACGGATTGTAACAAATTGTCCATTATTCTGTGATTGCTTAACATGATAATTTATCTTTTTTATGAAGTCTATTTTATGTTAGTGGTTACCTAAATCTTTTTTATACTTTTTGGCAAACATTTTATTTCAGTAAATCCTTTCTCCTAAAAAACTAAAGAGTATCCTGGCCATGTGATGTCAACTTATTGTTTGACTTCTATTGGAATCAACAGACTTTCTGATGGCAGATATTTTTATTACTCTTCTATGGTAAAATTAACATGGGCCAACTTTAAAGCTGCCAAGGCTCTGATGCTCATATAAAAAGCTGTCAGATTTTCCAGAAGTGTTCACTACTTTATAGAAGCAGAACACATTTCAAAAACCCCACCATGTGTGTTGTTAGCACTTCCAAACTACTTTTTCTACTTTATTATTACTTGCATTATGTAGTAATGCTCAGGAATTCCAGTCATGAATCCAACTGTGCTACACATGTACAGATACAGGTATGTATCTGCTCCACAGTTCACAACTGAAGGAATAGGACTTGTTTGATTGCATTTCCTCTCCAGTGAAATCAGTATCTAAATCATTTTAGGGTTGGATTTGGGATTGTTTTTGTAGACTGCTTTTATTTGTTTGTTTGGGGTTTTGTTAGTTTTTGTTTTCTTTTTCACAACAGCTGATACCAAAAGAATAGGCATTAAAACAACAATATAGCTATGTAAATCTACCATAAACCAAAAGGTATTTACAAACTTCCCTTTCAACCTCTTTTATTCAACCTCTCTTATTCAGGAAAGAAAAAAAAATTGGCTTTGGGTTTGTGGGAGTCAGATACTCCACTGATGTGTGTCAAAACATCGCTTTACCTCATGCCATTGTGCTAAGAAACTTATGATGCAGGCTCAAAAGAGAGAAGGAACAAAGTCAAATTCTGTTAGAACCTCCAAGGTGGTCCAGAAATTTAAACATGACAAAACTAGTTGCATCTGCACTGTTTTCATTCTATAGTAAGAAATGAACTGAGTAATTTTTATTCTCTACAGTCCACTGATTAAAGTGATTTTCCATTGACTAATACAGAATGGCATTACATACAGATTTAACAGCTTCAGCTCATGCCAACCTCATCTCCAAAACCAATGCTCATTTTTATGAAGGTGTATAACATAATTTGAAGGCTTATATCACTCTTAAGGAGAGCAGAAAGGGGAGTGGCAGGGGAAAATGAAGGCAAGTTGTGCACAACAGGAAGAGAGCTCATAAAAAGGCAAACAGATTGGCCTGTGACTGAGAATTAGGTGTTAACCATGCTCTGCCTAGGGCATCGTTTATCATGAGAGCTTCAGCAGCTGGGATGTGCTTATCCTGTACTAGCTGAAAAATGTTTAAATATTAATGGAGGACACAAATATCTTGCTTTCTGGGCTTCTTTTTCAGTCTTTCTTTTTTTTTTATATATATATATACAACAGAGCTTTCATTTTCATTGGTTTTCTTTAGAGAATATTGGTTATTCTCTACACAATTAAACAAAACATAATAATTAAGGAAAAACTCCAAAGTGACATGTATTCTTACTAAATGAAGAATACAAAATTATGACTGGTTATCATGATTTAGTGAAATACACATATAAACATACAATATACATACAATATGTAAATTTGCCAGGCATATGCATAAATGTGTGTGTACATAGAAAAACTTTAAAAAGGAAAAACATGAACATGACTTTTCTAACTACGTACAGTACTGATGCAGTAAACCTACTCAAATTTTTTTTGCTGAAATACACGAACTTAGTAGCGCAGGTCTCTAATTTTGCATAATTGAATTGGATGGCAGTTTTCCCTTTAAATTATTTGTTTGGAAAGAGTGAGGGTTCTCCAACAACTTATTTCTTTTGTAGTTGACAGGTTGAGGTTCTTGTTTTGGTGAGTGTTTTCACTAATTTGTTTGTTTTAGTCTAACTTTTGAAGTGTACAAACAATAAAGTCGAAGAATAGAATACAAAACTCAATCTAAACTTCAGCGACATTGTTATGATGATCTCTTACTTAAAAAGCAATCATAGCTGTTACATTTAATCCACGAGATGTTCACATCTGAAGTGTTGCTTAATTACGAAGCTCAACTAATTAACTACACTACCTCTGAATGCATACAGTCCATTTATATTAGCATTCAGGGGCTTTGAGAAGTGATTTTTATATATATATTAAAACCCCTTAAAAATATAAAGTACACACTTGCATGTGATTATGATGATCAGTGACTACAAAGGAAATGGATTTAAATGGTTATCCAAAGTCCTCAAATTAGACTGAGCATTGCTTCCCAGGAGTAAGCTACTTTGACCACATGAACACCCAAATGAAGTTGAAACTGTGAACTAATGACTGCCAAGACTGACTGCTTTCAACATGTTTTGAATTCCTATATGCAGTTGCACAAACCTGAGCCAGAGACACTGAAAAACACCTTTCTGGGCTTGTCCATGACTTATGGACCACAGGGCACAAAAGACACTTTCCATAGAGGGTTTCAATTATTCAGATCTAGGACTGGTTGGCATTATGAATTTCAAATCCAAGCCGAGGTGCTGATCATTCTCAATTTCAAATGATTTTTGCTAGACACATCATGATCAAGACCATGGAAAATCAATTCTATGGGTATTACCATTGCGACTCATGGACAAAGGCTACTTTTATGACTCAGGCAGGTAGAAGTCAGTCTGGAGTGAGACGCTTTCAACTCTATCTGTTAGTAACTGAACTATTGGTCCTTTTTATCTTGCACTTACCATTTCAAGATACCACCAGTACCCAATGTTTTTTGGGAACAAAATTTTATTAAGAGAGTTGAAATACCACTGTGTTGATGTTATTTACTTGGTTGACAAAATGAGAAACATGCTGAACAGACTCCAGAACAAAGAGGTCTTCCTGATGAGGAGGAAAAAGAAAATAAATATATATACATACACACACACACACACACATTTGAGCTCTCAGACTGGACTTTATTTTGTTCTATGTCTATCTACTGCTCAAATAGTTAAGTTCGGAAGGCTATGAAGTGAGCCATCTTTTCTATGGCAACAACACTAAGAAAAATATTGAGTTTCCATCATCTAATTTAATTCTATTGATGCAATCTTATGACAGTGATGATGCTTAAAATGTGCTCAAAATGCCTAGCATTTCCCTCCCACTGAAGGAATTTAGATTGTATTATTTTAAGCTCATAGTTGAAAGACTGCTATGATACCACTATATTGCATACTTCAAACATACAATTGTCAGTACTAATAGTCTATCCAAAAGGTTAGGCTCTAATAATCATAAAATGGAAAACGTAATGAAAAAGGAATACCAATAAAGGGATATGGTACCTTATGGTTGTTGGATATGCTATAAAAAATACCTGTTTATAGGAGCATGAGCAGTTGCTGTCTTTTATAGAGTAGGCATAATTGCCTCTTAGAAATACGCAGCACTACAACCTGAAAGTACGCGTTCATGTTTCCTTCTTGTTCATAAACTCTGAAGTCAGTATTTTCTCCCCTTTAAAGTCTCTCGAGTTTTGAAAATGAAATAATCTGTATGCATCAAGGGTCAAGTGGGTGGGTTCCAGGCACCTACGTTCAATAAGTGGCTGAAAAAGTCCCAGCTAAAGTCTGTAGGGCACTTAAGACTTATTAAATAGAGATTTTAAAAGATGAAATCTGCATCTGAGAGAAGAAATAAAAAGAAAAAACTCGAAGTAATTCCTGGGGTAATACAGCTAAATTTATATCCATCGCTGATGGTGCATTCTTATTCGTAACAGTTCTACACTCTGAAGAAGAGAATACAGGTATATCTTTTTCTAGAGAAGATGACGTAGCATACGTTAATGGTGATGAAAGTTAGTGTCCAGGGATAAGTTAGTTTATTTGGTAAAGATGCAACATTATTGGAAAAATTCTGAAGATTACAAATGACAAAGAAAGTGAATTTAAAACTTATTGTGAGACCACTTTCCCCTTTAGAACACAGCTTTGTAGCAGGACCTGAGGGGAATGAGTGAAGTATACTGAAAAAGCACTGAGCAACGTTGTCTAAGGAGGATCCTATCTCATCTCAAAGATGAAAACTTATTTTATTATTTTTAAATAAAAGGTGTAAAAGGAGTAGATGTCCAATATGGCAATATTTATTAAACCCAGCTGCATTTGTTAAGCAGGCACATGTACTTCTCAGTGATTTTTTAATATTGGAGAAAATATCCAAAGTTAGTTTCTTGGCTAGCAGCCTGCTAACTTAACAAATTGCTCACCTGTATAACTTACATGAAATATTTCAGCCTCTGAGGACGCTCAATGTTTCAGGTTCTCAACTTAGAACGAGGCACGGAAATCAGAGCTCTTTATAGACAGGATGCAAGTTTTCCAAAAAGTAGGAAGAGTTAATAAACAACAAGCCTATGAGGAAGACCTGCTCATTCTGTATGCAGCAAGGTAGAACAATAAGCCTGAATGGATGAAAAACTGAGACCAGAAGATCACAGAATCATCACTTTCCTTCCTAGGTTTTCTGTCGCAAACATTGATACAGTTAGGCTGGGAGGTGACACTACAGAGAGCTTTTAAGTTTTGATGTTATCACATTTTATGGGTGTGAAATATGATAATTTCAAAAAAATTGATAATTTCACAGGTATGCAAAATAATTCCTCTAGATGCTATATCATTTTACAACAGGCAACATGAACGCTAGGGTAATTCTTCCGTCTTCTGAATGTATTTATTATTTACTAGTATTTACTTAGAAACCTATTGTGAAATCTCTCCTTGTCTGTAACAGTCTGGTATTGAGCATAGAGGAGGAATATCATTCATACAAAAGTACTGCATATCTCTCTTTATCCTTATTGCACGGAAACTCTTGAAGAATTTCCAAAAGAGGATGAGTGAAGTTAAGAGGATTCTTTATCTCTAGCTTTGGTAGTTATCAGCTCCATTCTTTAATTGAAACTGAAGTGAGCAGCTGTTAGCTTCCCTTCTATTTAGCCCTAATGTGATAGATTTGAAACAATAAACAGCTAATGTTATTTGATTTCTTACAACCAGGACCCTCAAAAAAACACCTGGCTGCGATACACAGAGACACAAGTGGTGAGCAGTTTATGTGATCAAGTTGGCTGTTTAGAACTGCCCACCTGTATGAAAGTTGTACGAGTATTTATTCTTGCTTTCAGAGGAAGGAGAGGTAGATTCGTTTGCATGAAACAGAGTGTGTTTGTGCCTGTCTGAAAGATAGGAAGAGGGAGGGAGAAGCTAGGGTATAGAGTTTGATACCTGTTGGCAACATGAGCAGGTTTGTGTAACACGATTATGTGCCAGGTTGGATTGATTCCACTCTATTTAGTCTGGTACTAAATGCAAACTGTTGGAAATGAAACAGATTCAAGACATGACTGAACAGCAATGAACCTCAAAGGAATTTCTGCCTATGTTAAGTAGTGTCACCTTCATGGTGGTAGGCAGGGTCTAAATCAGGATTTGAATTAATCTCTTCGATAATATCCACATAGAAACTGCCACAGGCTTTCTGTGCTGAAGCTTTGCACTGCCTCCCAGGCTCCGCAGCCAAGCACCATGCACAGGTCTGATACTGTCTAGCAGGGATGCTGTCTGACAGCTCGGGGCTCCCGACTGGGATGCTGCTACCCAGCAGACACTGTAGACAAGCAGAATGTAAGGATGTGTTACTCCTCTGCCTTCCTCAAACAGAAGATGAAGCATTTAGTGGAACAGCCAGCTTTAGGGGTCGACAGACTCCTGCATTTCTTCCCTGGGAGCCTTGGCAGCAATGCACCTAACCAGTTACTGAAGGTAAGGGGCTTTCTCTCTCTCCGAAGTTTCAGCTGGGTGCATTATCTGTTTAGTCAACCAAAGAAAGGGAAGGAAAAAACTTGTGAGACAGAGATGACTCCTGTCTTGTTACAGCTAAAGATCCATTCCCATCTCAGCTTTTAAGATGAAAAGCAGTATTTCTGGGATGCTTTCCTCTATTAAAGTAGGAAAGGAACCGATCACACCATTCATATTTATTTATTTACCCTCTGGGGTGCAAAGCTTTAGGGAGAGGGAAAGTGCTGATAAATGAGGGGCATTTTCCCCCCTCATGGTTCTTCCAGCCTCCTCCTCCTTCATTTACATATCTGGCTGGTGGGTGATTTTTATTCTCAGCACGAAAACTGCAATCTATTTCAATGCATGAATGCAGCCCTGCATCTATTCAACACAGTGAAATAGAGCTGAGGCTTATTGTACTAAATAAGAAATCAAGGAGAAAAATGGGTTCTCCAGCCTTGGAAGCAATCCTCTGTGGTCCAAAGTCCCTCTGATCCTTTAAGAAGAGGTGAGGGGAAAAAGGAAAAAAATACAAACATGACACCCTAAAAAACAAAACAGGAGAATCATCCACACCACCACCACTCCTCCTCCCAAGGGAATAAATAAATAAGAAAACCTAACTAGCATCCCATGACATTTCCATTATCAGGACTTGCAAACGTCTGACTTAATAAGCCACTACAGTTCACCTTAATGCCATACCTATTAATGAGGAAGGCACTCGCACAGTGCACCTTGCAGGAACACAGACACTAAGTCAAAAAGAAATCTACAGAGAGACAGTCCTCTGCCAGTGAGACATAAATAATATCCATAAAACGAATACTCACTCTCTTAAGGACCAAGGGAACCGCTCGCTGACAGCCACTTCACGCACGGATGGGAAGGGCGAGGTAAAAACACATTAGCCAGTCCCGGTGAACACGCAGGATTCTCCAGGTTTTCTTTGCAAGCTCTCCGAGGCTGCTGATGCTGGAGGAGATGCTGCTCACGGAGCTTCTCCGCTTTCTGTGCCTGCACGCTGAAGTGCAGTTGTTAATTTCTCCCCCTGCACACTCCAGCGGCAGCAGCACGACTCCAGGAGAGCGGGGATATTCCAAATAGATCCACTAATTCCGGGGTCTGAGCGCTCCGGCGCGCCTGCCTGCCAAATGTAACTGTGAAGCGATGTGGAAAAGTGAGCGGGGAGCCTCCCCTGACAGCTCTTATTGGGCTGATCTCGGAGGCAGGTCTAGCGCTCGCAAATTCATGCAAGCAGTTTCGGGTGGCGGTTCTTCCCCCCTCCCTCTCTTCCCTCTCCTCCTCGCCCCGACACCCCGCCTTCCCCCCGCCGAGCACACAACTTTTCCGCAGGCCGCGGCGCCGGTCCGCGCCGGGGCGTCCCCTCAGGACGGGCTGGAAGGGAGCGCGGAGGGGATGGGCTCTGTGAGCAGGGGCCACCGGGGAGGTGCCGCCGGGGCCGGGACGTGCCCAGAGCAGTTGACGGGCTGAGGGAGGGGGAAAGGAGGAGGCCCCCCCTCTCCCCCCCCCCCCCCCCCCGCCCTCTGTGGCGATTCCAGCCAAGAAGGGGAGGCCGAGGCCGCAGGGAGACGGGCACCGCGGGTAGGGATCAGGGGACGCGGCTCCGGGAGGAGGCAGGACCCCAGGGAGAGCTGCGGAGGGCTAGGAGGCGGCTGCTTGTGTCCGCGACAGGCGCTGCGGGAGCGGCAGGCGGACGCTCCGCGGACATCCCTTAGAAACCCTTTTCCAAACTAACCCCACAGAACCGCAGGCATCTAAATTTTCACCCGTACTGGTTTAAAGCCACGGGTGGCAATGAAATTGTAAGCAGGAGCCTGAACCAGCCTAAACGCAGAGCAGAGCCAAGACCTCCACGCAGCAAGAGATGGCTGAAGGGCAACCGCGGTACAGTAAGTTGTTTACCAGCGCCCCGTTCCCAGATCTTTTTTTGTGAAGGACATCCTGCACAACCCCGGCTTAGGAAGTACTGGTAAGGTGTTAAGGGACCCGGAGTATTGAGTATCCTCTACTGCTTTTGACTTTAAGGAGCCGGGGGCTGCTCATCCCTTGCGCCGTCACGGCACAGGCAGGGCTGACAGCAGTGCCCGCAGCCGGCAGCATGCTAGAGGTCAAACCACCCCTTGGCCCATCTTCCTTAGCAGCTGGGTTTGTAAGTTCTCTTCCTTTTTGTGCTGCACGTACTATCTGTTCGCATATTGAATGTATTGTATTTAATGATTACGTACATTTAGCTCTAAATGTTACTGCCATCTGTATTTTTTTGCCCAAGTTTAATGTTTATCAACAGAGAAGGGGTTCGTATTGTGCCAGGAGCACAAGGTATAGACATGGTCAGGTGCAGACTGACTCTTAAAATGGAGGGCTGATTCAACACTGACGTAGTACAGCTGGAAGGTTAAGTGCACTCAGACCCATCCTCCTCCAACTTCCCTTGACTAGTATTACACTATGTTTAAGATGAGCGGTCAGTGTGGTTCTGTATTATTAAATCCGGTTTATTTCTTAACTTTATTTTTAAATGACTGGCCATCTGAAACTTTTTTGTATAATCTGAAAATCTTTTAACCTTAATCAAAAAATATGATGACTAGATTGCTGGAGATCTATCTAGGATTACAGAAAGTGGACCCTAATATTTTTCCATGTAGTAACAATGCTATCTAATTTAGTTTTGTGATGATGTTATTTTGCAGCTATTATGTGTACATGCATGCGCAGAAGACAGTGAATGAGACACTTGCATTTTGAGCCCTTATATGCTTCTCTTAACTAAATGTAATTTCTTACACATATAGTCATTCTGAAAAGTCTCAAACTCATCAGAATGTAGCAAAATACATCCAGAATTCGACATGTGGCAATGAAGAAATACCTATTTCTTTTGCTTCCCACAGCCCAAACGTTTACTTTCCTACCCGTGAGCATGGGATGATTCCTTGGAGAAGGATGGATATAAAATACACAATACTTACCTGAAGCAGTCAGAGAGCCGTGAGGGAAATACAAAACACTTTGCAGTGCAATTGATAACATCAGAAATGTGGCTCCCCTTCACCTGGGCTTCCACTCAGGCAAAGGGTATTTTTCTCCCCCATCCTTCCACCAGCTGAACAACACACTGAGAACATAGATGCTGTCACAAGGAAACATGAGGATATTCAGCCTGACTTTACTCCTGGTAATTAATGACAGTTTTGGAAAATATCTTTAAGGTTCCAGAAAGAGTAGTTCAAGTCTTCTTTTCATTTCTATTAAAATATCTGATAGAAACAACCAAGAATAAAATTTCTCACTAATAAGAATGGGTTAGATACCTTGTGTTTGTGCTTAAAATGGTCAGTGCAGTTTTGTACAGGAAGAAAGCTAACAATGGAAGTTGTACCTTCTAGTACAGCTTAGAAGTTTAGGTTTGGTTTTGATTGCAACCTTTGACTTTCGCCCTTTGTTCTAAGTGACCTTTCTTGCAGTTGGAAATTACTGGGGGAAATGCTAGGCTCTTTCATCCTTAAGTTATTGTAGGAAAGGGTGGCAGGTGTCTTGTTAAAATGGATTATATCATCCATGGATTCCCCTGCTGGAAAACCTTTCAGATGATGGTGTAAGTCTTGGCAGGAAGAAGTGTATGGATATTTAATTTTAAAATAATCTTGGAACAGCAAAGAAACATTTACAACTTCATGCATCCTATCCAAATTAAATGATTTAATGTTATCATTGTGATACAAATATATACATACACACACGGCCCTGATGAGTATATGCTGGCTAAAAATTGTTTCCTCTTAAATACCTATGATGAGAAGGTACTTCCTCTGTTCTCCTAAGTGCTAATTTCTTTTTTTAAGCAAAAAGCAGCTCTGACTCCAACTGAAATGGGGTATAGATTTTTAGTAACGTAACTGTAAAAAAGAAAGAAAAATCATCTGCAAAGTGTGGGTGACAGGATGCATCCTGGATCAAAATAGAATTTAATTTTTAATAATTAAATCCTTGTATCAGGAAAAAAAAAAAGGCATCACAAAATGCCTTGGTTTGTGGTGTGTGAGGGTTGGTTTTTGTCTGGGTGCTTTTTTGGAGATTGGTTGGGGTTTGTTTTGGATTTTTTTCTTCATCTTTTTGTTGTAGGGATTTTTAGTTTCTGGTTTGGTTCTGTTTGGGTTAGTTGGGGTTCCTTTTGTTTTGTAGGGTTTTGTTTGGAGGGCTTTTTTTTGAGTGTTGTCTGATTATGACTGATAAAGGTGGAAAAATTAGCCTCTGCTTGGAAGAGAGCTTGGAGTATTTTCTTCCATAATACTTTGCTTTTATGAGTGAGAAGAATTAAAACCCCAGTGTGACTTCTTATTCATATGTACAGAAAATACCTATCATCTACAAATGTGGCATAGTAAAATTCAAACATCTTTTCACTCTTTTATATTTTTGTGAAAACAGTTGTTGATTATCGTGTAATTTCTTTCTTCCTCAGCATTACAAAGCAGTGCAGTAAACTGTTTTCTGAAGACAGAATTTAGACCTTACTGCTCAAAAGTATTCAATACAAGTGACTTGAAATGAGCTCTTTTGGGGCAACTCAATCACAACACTGCTTCACATGGGCTGCTGCTAATGTAAATGTTATTCATCATCTCATTTCAATAATAATGCACAAGTCAAGAATTTGAAAGGGGTGGGGAGGAGAATGAAAGGATGCAAACCTGGAAAGGAAACCACTATGTTAATCCCTCATATTCATGTGTTATTCCATCAGATCTCTTAGTAATGAGGTATTTCCCTCAAAGTATCAGTATCAGTTTTTAATAAGCAATACAAAGCTCTATCCAAAATTATCTGAGGTTAATGAGTCCAATGTGAATTACTTGATCAAGATAAATGACATTACTGCAAGCTACTTCTGCTTGCAGAGACTACCACTAGCATGCCACTTCAAAGTAGTAATAAGATAAAATAACTCATCCAAAAGTTACTAAAGCAAGCTTGCAGAATAGTAGTGTAACCCACTGGAGTTATACTAAAGCTTTTAAAAAATGCAGTGCTGTTTTCTCGGGCAATATCCAAACACTCTCCCTAGTTTGTACTTTTTTCTGAAGTTGTGTGAGGAATTATTCCAGAATTCAATTTAATTTGAAAGGCTAGAATTCATATTCCATGAAGAAAGAAACAAGAATACTTAAGTCCTGAACATTTCTGTATAAAAATGTGCTTCTATCAATCAGTTCACTACTCTAGTGGAGAGCCATAATTGCCTTTAGAACATAGGCTGTTATCACCATCTTGCTAACTTCAAAACCTGCTTATGTATAGTTATCACAAGTTGGTTATCATGAAAAGTAATGATCCCCTGTGTTTGGGAAGTCAGTGAAGACATCTGTAACTTGAAAAAGTTCCATTACATAGCGCTTACAACTGATACTATAGATTAAAACAGAGGAAGTGATACAAATGTGCCATGAGATAAAGGTATTTGGTTTGGGTTAGGTTGGGGATTTTTTTTGTTTGTTGTTGTGTGTTTTTTTTTTTTTTTTTTTTTTTTGTTTGTTTGTTTGTTTTTTTGTGGGTGTTTTTTGTGTGTGTGTGCATATGTGTTTTTTGTTTTTTTTGTCCCCTTTGGTTTGGTTTGGATTTTTTTTGTTGTTGTTTTGGTTGGTTGGTGTTTTACTACATATTCAAAATCAGTTAAAATTCAGTCTCTAACACTGGAACAGAAAGCTGGAAAACCTCACTGAAGAACGAACAGACCATAAAGCAACAGCATCCATAAGTGACAAAAAAGATTCTCAATCATCTAAAAATACTTGCTTTCCAGTCTGGTCTTCTGTGAGAGACATCTAATCAAAGGCCTTCCCCTTGTTACTGAGTACATGAGAAGAAATAAATGCATTGATTTTGACTAAGTTACTTCTACTTTGAACACATTCTTATAATCATGCAAATTCCTTTTCCAGCCCATGCACTGTCGAACACAAATAAAGGTTTGACTGAACAGCAGCACTGGGCTTTTGGGCCCTTAGCAAATCCTTTCACTGTCCCAAAATGGCTCTGTTTAGTAAAATAAAGCATAACTAGTTTTAAGCCCACTTCACTCTCCAGAGATTTTAAAATATAAAAACCCCAATTACTAATTTGTGTACTATATGCACCAATGACATTACTGAATGTATAAAAATAATGACACATTATCAGGTTTTATTATGCCTTGGGTACTGTTTGCAGTTTTGGTTAGTTGCTGTTAGGCTGACTATTAGAAAAAAGAAAAAAAAAATATTTCTTTTGTACATCAAACACTAAGATATAGACAAAAGAATATTATATCAAGCAAGGCAATCAACCTTTATTTTGTACATTAATGTTCTGGATACAATTTGGAAAGTTAATCTTTTGCTTCCAGTTTTCAGTATGCCTTGTGAATATAGATAACTAGGTCGGTTTCAGTAGCTGTGCAAATATTGTTTGCTCTACCTCAAGTGCCCTCTAGTGTGCAGTAATTAAGCAGGTTAAAATATTTTTTTTCCTTTTTCCTAACAGCCACACTTCTAAATCCCAAAGTAACATGTAACATTGCTTTTCTGAGGGGAAGGAGCCATTCAACGTTCACTGCATTAATTGTGTGGATAAAAATAATTTTCTCAATGTAAAATCAAATCACTCCCTTTGTTGTCAAATTTTTATTCTCAGAGGTATTAGTTGAATAAAGCCCAGTAATTCTTCCGAACATTCTGTAAATGTTGTGGAGATACAGTTTGCAGTGTTATCAGAATCAAAACAACAATTTTCTCTATCTGCAAGAGGAAATTAACATATTCATCAGCAACACATGACCCTAGACCAAGATCTAACAACAAAACCTCTTATTATGCTTCTACAGTTTAGTTGTAGGTTTTTTTTTTTTAATTATTTTTCAAAACGCTGGACACCTCTGATAATTCTAGCATTGAAAGTTATTTTTAGCTATTCAAGGCAAATACAAACACTGTCTAAAAATACACACCAGTTCCTGAAAAATTGAAGGACTGTCACAGGCATCTATATGCCATCTTTGTCAGCAAGTGATTGAATAAGGCCGTAATAAAAGTGCTTTTTATCACCATTTTAAAAAATAAGTAACACCACATTAACAAAAGTAAAAAAATTACTGAGGCATAGATGTAACTAGTTCTATGTGTTCTCATCTGTCCTTAACAGGAGAACTAATCTGTCCTTCTATTACGCTGATGTCCTTGGTCAGAATCGTGACATTACTTGGCTGGACAAGTTGTGTCATGTCTGTCAGTGATAGGAAGTTCTGTACAATGCTGCTTTTTGGCTGCAGGAGGCAATGCGTGCAGCCAAGCAGTCATAGCTGTTTAACTACCACATCAGCAGTGCAGAAGGCTGCCTGACAACAGATAAAGAAGAAAGCAAGGACAGGAAGAGAGAGGATATTGGAGAATAACAGTCTGGAGAGGTAAAATTATGAAGTGCAGCTCTGAGAACAAAAAATTAGAAATACCAGTAAATGCTTCCTTGTATTTAAAAAGCGGAGTTAATCATAGAATCATAGAATAGTAAGGGTTGGAAAGGACCTCAAGATCATCGAGTTCCAACCCCCCCGCCATGGGCAGGGGCACCTCCCACTAAACCATGCCATCCAAGGCTATGTCCAACCCCACCTTGAACGCCGCCAGGGATGAAGCATTCACAACTTCCCTGGGCAACCCATTCCAGGGCCCCACCACCCTCACAGTAAAGAATTTCTTCCTCATATCCAATCTAAACCTCCCCTGTTTAAGTTTAAACTCATTACCCCTTGTACTCTCACCACAGTCCCTCATGAAGAGTCCCTCCCCAGCATCCCTATAGGCCCCCTTCAGGTATTGGAAGGCTGCTATGAGGTCTCCATGCAGCCTTCTCTTCTGCAGGCTGAACAGCCCCAATTTTCTAAGCCTATCTTCATACGAGAAGTGCTCCAGTCCCCTGATCATCTTCGTGGCCCTCCTCTGCACTTGTTCCAACACTTCCATGTCCTTTTTATGTTGAGGACACCAGAACTGCACACAATACTCCAAGTGAGGTCTCACGAGAGCAGAGTAAAGGGGCAGGAGCACCTCCCTCGACCTGCTGGTCACACTCCTTTTGATGCAGCCCAGAATACGGTTGGCCTTCTGGGCTGCAAGCGCACACTGCCGGCTCATGTTCATTTTTTCATCAACCCACACCCCCAAGTCCTTCTCCACAGGGCTGCTCTCAGTCTCCTCCCCGCCCAACCTGTAGCTGTGCCTGGCATTGCTCCAACACAGGTGGAGGACTTTGCATTTAGCATGGTTAAACTTCATCAGGTTGGCATCAGCCCACCTCACAAGCGTGTCAAGGTCCCTCTGGATGGCATTCCTTCCCTCCAATGTATCAACAGAACCACACAGCTTGGTGTCATCAGCAAACTTGCTGAGGGCTCACTCAATCCCACTGTCCATGTCACCCACAAAGATGTTGAACACGACCGGTCCCAACACCGATCCCTGGGGGACACCACTCGTTACTGCTCTCCAGCTGGACACTGAGCCACTGAGCACTACTCTTTGCGTGCGGCCATCCAGCCAGTTCTTTATCCACCGAGTGGTCCACCTATCAAATTGATGTCTCTCCAACTTAGAGAGAAGGATGTCATGGGAGACAGTGTCAAAGGCTTTACACAAGTCCAGGTAGATGACATCAACCGCTCTGTCCCTGTCCATCAGTTCCGTAGCCCCTTCATAGAAGGTCACCAGATTGGTCAGGCAGGATTTCCCCTTAGTGAAGCCATGCTGGCTGTCCCCAAGCACCTTGTTGGTTTTCATGTGCCTTAGCATGCCTTCCAGGAGAATCTGCTCCAAGATTTTGCCAGGCACAGAGGTGAGACTGACTGGTCTGTAATTCCCTGGCTCATCCATTTTCCCCTTCTTAAAAATGGGGGTTATATTTCCCTTTTTCCAGTCATCGGGAACTTCACCTGACTGCCATGATTTTTCAAATCTGATGGACAGTGGCTTAGCAACTTCATTTGCCAGCTCCTTCAGGACCCGTGGATGGATTTCATCCGGTCCCATTGACTTGTATACATTCAGTATTACCCACTCCTGGTAATACATGTGGGTGCTACTGATATAGATAGAAGTAGCCCGGAGACTATAAAGAATACTTGAGTTGCCCATTACAAATGAGTTAATTTTTGGGGGAGCCACTGAAGTTTTTCCCATTCCTCATTTCACTGTTGTCTGACTTCAGAGCCAAGTATTCACTTTTAAACAGGATTTACCATAAAATTCCATAATGATAGCAAGCTCAAGCACACTCTAAATAAAAAGAGATTATTATGGACCTCTACCATAGCTAAGAAGGATGGGTGGATCCCAGGAGAGATGAAATGCTTGCCTGTACTAGGGATATGCTACAGGGTGAGAGACTTTAATGTTTTATGAGTTGTAAAAATAGTAGAACTTCCTCTAAGTGGGAAGAGTCATCATTGCTATATCTGAGCTAGAGCTGTGGTTGTGGGATTGTGGTTTCCAAGCAAAGTGGTGAGAGAAGCCCACGTGGTTGTTTCCTGTTTGCTATCTTAGACTTTTCCCTGCTTAGTGTGTTGGCTCTTTTGAACATTATTTTTTGTAACCTAATTCCTCACACGTCCCATAGAGAACATAATTTTCTAACACAGTTTTGGCATTCATGCAGAGCTTACAGAATAGAAAGCCAAACATCAAAGTACACCAATACACAGTTTTCTAACACTTAATGGGCTATTTTAATCTATCTAAGTAGCCACACTGAACCCAGGCAATGTAGTGGCAACAACTAGACTTGCTTCAAAACAATATCAGAAAAAACTCCCTCATACATTGAAGTCCAGGCCTAATGTGCATGTTAGCACGGGCTAGAATGGTCTTGTGCTGATTTGGGAAAATAAACTGTGTTCATCCCTAGCAGATTTGAGTAAATTTGTCCAGACAGTGTTCAGCTGTCATCATTACAGTGCAGTGATATGGGTGAAATACTATTACAGCAGTAGCAAAATATACCTGCTATGGGCACTAGTATAACGTAATGAAAGGAAAAAGCCATTCAGTGGCAAGGATATTTCCTTGCCATAAAAGGGATAACTTAAAAACTGACAGCTTTATATTACTTCTGTTCTGAACAAGAAATCCTGTAAGCTTATACCAGGTCTTCATGAAGGTGTCCTCCTTAACTAGGGTAGAAACAGCATATCTTAGGTCCATATGAAGGTGACAGTGATAGCAGGTAAAAGAACTAAAGGGTGCTGAAGGGAGCTGTGGTTACTAATAGAAGCAGAAGGAAAAGTAGCACAAGGACTAAGGTTTCAGCATATATCACCTGAAGAAACCCCCAAAAAGATAGTTTTGCATACGCCATAGCCCAATTTTAATAACAGCACAAGCTGAAATTTGGGCTGCTAGTCCAAATCATATTTGTTTTTCCACTTTGAATGCAGTGATAGATTAGGAGTTTATGCTTATTTCAAAGTAGTTTTCTCCAGAGATTTCTTGTTTGCTTCTTTATTTAATTAAGAAGGTAAGTCAAGATATTGCCCATAAAGTGATTTTATCAGCAATTGCTGACATCGTAGTTTGGCAGACTGACCTTGAATAAAAATAATAAATAATAACAATTAAAAAAGAGATAATGCTGAGATAAAATAAAACATCCATTTCCCTTAAAAAGTATTTCTGGTGCATTTGTAACAAACATTGCTAATGAAGGAGAACGTAAATCATTTAAATACCCAGACTTAATGCTGAAGTACTTTTTCAATAAGCAGCTAAAAAAAAACCACAGCATGTAGAAGGAGAACAATTTTACTGAAAAAAGCTAGTGTTAATGCCAATAATTTAGTGAATCAAGTAAATACCTCCTGAAATGCATATTCTACATTCAAGAACTTTGATAGGTGGCATTTATTTTCAAGTAGTAGTAAAATCAAGTAAGTATCTGAGACTGAGATACTTTACGTAATGACCCCCGCAGGAAACAACAGGAAAATGATGTGGCTAATAGTTCTGTACTTGTTGATCCTCAGCTTCTCTGAAAGCCCTCTGAAGTAAAGAGACAATAGTAAAAGGCAGAGCTCTCTGTGAGTTACTCGTGTCGGATAAGCCAATTATGGCATAACTGAGGGAATAGTAGGGACTGATTCACTACTGTGCTAATTTTACAAATTCCATCTGAACACTGGAGTAATGCTGTGGTAAATGATGACCCATTTTTTCTTTAAATTAAAATATCTAATATTCATCAAATATTTATGTGAATATATAACAAATAATTGTGGCAAGCATTACATAATAAAGATGAAAGGGAAATTAACCTTGTGAATTTTTAAGCTGAAAAATAAAGACGGTTACATTAATAAGACTTAATTATATCATGAAATATTTTAAATTATGTCCTCTAATAAATGTTTTTATTTAACATATTTCTTTTTAATCTATTACTTTAGTAAAATGCCTTTAAGATACGAACAAAAACCCAGCAGAGCTTTTTCTGTTTTTTTTTGATAACCATGCAATTGCAGAAGTGAGAAGGGAACCATATGTTACCTCTTCAACTCAAGGTCAGCTTTCAGGACAGAGCAGTCTGCATTTCCACAAGCCTCAACTCCCTGCCTGGATGGACTGGTGAGGGGCTAGGTCTTTGCTAAACATTTTTCTTCACTTATTCTTTGGCTTTCTAGGACTACCTAGGCTCTGTCTGTGCTAATGAACTAAGTTAAGCTAGCACAAATAAAGCTTATCGCCATGTGTCTAGCTTTCTGTTTAACATCTAACCCTATCAAAAAGGGTATAGAGCACAGTGTGTTCAAAGATCAGCTTCTAGCCTGCACTGATTAGTCCTCCCTTGCCATCAGTGACAGGACAGAGATGCAAAATCAACAGCTGTAAACTATCGTGAAATCCTCAGGGAAGTCAACACCTTGCAAACAAGAGAACAGGTCAGTTTGCTTGCAAAGGATTGGATGGTATAAGCTTTCCAAGGAATACAGTCCACACCATCATCCCTGTGTCAAGTGTCACAAATTCTTTTCCTTACATTGGTCTATCTAAGCTTATTCTCTCTAGACTTTTACTATTATTCAACAAAGTGCAATCCAAGTAAGAGTTACAGCAACAAGACTGTGAATCACACCAAATGCCACAACCCACAACAAGGTTATAGTTCTGGCAGGGAAAAAAAATCTGTTTCTCCAGCACACCTCCAAAACTTTTAATGTCTCCCTATAGTTTTGGCACTTCAAAGTATCACTTGCATTTGTCCCATATACTCCAGTTGTACTTTCTGCCTTGGCTGTGCATATAAACCACAAACCCAGGTAGTGTGCATGTCTCAGCTTTCCACTGAAAAACTGCATTAGATGCACTCACGGAAACACTGATTAAAATCAAGTGGTAAACACTAACAAATCAAATCTAACTCATCAGCATTTCAGATTTATCAGAGGCTACAATTTAATGATGCTTTAGTAGAAATTCTCTTCATTTACAAGCACACAAGTGTGAGACCCTATCTGTATACCTCTTCTGCTTTTTCCCGTTAAGCTGATCCTTCTGTTTACCACAGTAATACTTATCATGATTTAATCCCTGGAAGTTCTTGCTTATATTTGTGATATTCTTTTGACTTGTCTTCCATAGATTGTGTGTTTTGTTACTATGATTGTCTTCCCACTATCCCTCATCCTTTCCCACTCATCTATCCATCATCACCCATACTGTAATTACAGAAATGTTATTTGCTGGTAGACAGATGCATAGGGTTCCTGGCAGGAGTACTACCATTATGCAGTGCAAATACTGTGCAGAATATTAAAGAATCATATGAATAAAATCTTAGTGAAAGAGTATTCTTCAGAGTTATCGAAAAGATTGAACTGAGTCTGGTTTGCTTGTCCACATTGGACAACTCATCTAAAACCAGGTAACATTTATTTACATCTGGCAGGTAAAAGTGCACTAGAGATACAGTCCACTAATTAACATGCTTAATGCTGCAAGTATAAATGAGGGTAAACACATGTTCCATTATGTATAGCTGCCAGTCCCATTGTTACAGTATTCTTTTCAGTCACAAGTAAAACAATGCTGCAAAGCAAACAAGCACTGAGCTTTCACTTCAGCACCTGCCTAATAAACAATCTCCTGGAAATAAGGTATGACATTATTTGAAATAGTTATATATAAAAAAAAAAGGGCAAGTTTCCCATCAGTGTCATATCCTACCACTTCATTTAACTGAGGCTTGGGAGGCAGCAGAAATAACATGTGAGCTTCCACTAGTGTTATGTTTGAGTTTGCATTACAGTTTCCAGAAATAAGACACCTATTTATAACTGACAGTGTTCAGGAAAGTGAAAAGTGATGCTTTTGCTTACAAATGAAAAGCTTAATCTGTGGAACAAATAAGGAATAAAATGTATACTACGGTCCATTTGGACCACTATTACAACATAAGCTAAAGCAGTCTTCCTAAGGACATGTACAAACCAGCATTGTTAAACGAATGATGAAAATTTCCTGGCAACTGCTTTTCAGCTGACCCACCACTATAATGTCACCTGGGTATGTGTTTCAGTGTTATACAGTAGCAGGTATGGTCTAAAAGGCTCCACTGCTATTATCTTGACAAAAGATGTGAAGATACTGCCAGCAGAAGCGGAAGTGCTGGAACCATCAAACTAAAGATACCATCCCACTGTAGTTTTGTCTTCCCTTTTCAGCAGATGGTTCTCAGCAACATGCACCAAGTGCTACTTCCTTGCAAATGATAACCTTGTAAGTGATGTACCTACCGTGTGTGCACACGTAGGGATCAATGTGCACATGGGCTTATACAGACTGGTTAGGCCATAGAGGTTTATGAATGCTCAATAGATTGTAAGATCTCTCTTGAAAAGACTGTTATCATTGAGAACAAGACAGGATTTATCATAGTTCAGCCCAAATATGTTTGGACAGGTGTATGGTCGTCACACAAAGCTCTCTTAAAAGTGCCTTCAGACAGACTTCTAGTCTCCACAGCACAGTTCACTGCACACGCTTACCCTCAGCTGTCTCATATATAATTTAAATGTTTAATGCAAAGCAAAGCTAATGTTAACAATACATATTTTTGAAGACTGACAGTATAATGCTTTATTTCCTAAAGGAATAATTAGAGTGATCCATAAGCGAATATAAACTCAAGTAACACCATCAGAACAGATGTAAATTGCGCTCATCCTTGAGAAATCTTAAGAGTGCCTGCATTCCTTCTTCTTTCTTAGCTAGGCAAAATGCAGTTTGCTGTGTGGATTTCTTTCACCTGAGGTATTAAAAGCTGCAGTGCACTCCCTTCTGTATTGGTAGTAATGGTACTTTTAGAACTGTGTTGTCTTTGATATGTATTGTGCACCACTGACTGATGGCTCTTTCTAGCCTAGAAAGGTACTGCCTTAGCAAGTTTGTGTAGGCTGAAAGCAAAGGCCACAAGAATATTTTGAAGTTGAGGATTTTAAATTAATATAAAGTATCATATCACTAAAGTTGAGATAGTAATGCACTCTAAAATTTCTTTGTTCAAGCAAGAAATGTTTAGATATTATCCTATCTTGGTTCTGGATATTCGTTATTGCTGTTCATTTTCAGAGTTGGTGAATGGGATTCTACACAAGCAAGAGCAAGGACAGCAGAATCATTCTCTTTGTGCACATTCTCTTGGATACTTGCTGCAAGGCCCCCAAAATTATTTTATAAATGCTCAGAAGTAGCACTTCTGGTAATTGTATGAGTCTCAGGACCTTGCTGTTTTGGGGGACTTCAACCACCCTAGTATCTGTTGGAGGGCTGGTACAGCCCAGCTCAAGCAATCCAGGAGGTTCCTCAATTGTGTGGAAGACAACTTCCTTCTGCAAGTAATAGAGGAAGCAACAAGGAGAGGTGCCATGCTTGACCTCGTGCTCACCAATAGGGAGGGGCTGGTCAGGAATGTGGTGCTCAAGGGCAGTCTTGGTTGTAGCTATCATGAGATGGTCGAGTTCAAGATCCTCAGGCCAGTGAGAAGAGTGTGCAGCAAGCTCACTGCCCTGGACTTCAAGAGAGCAGACTTTGGCATCTTCAGGAGCCTGCTCAATAAGGTTCCATAGGATATTGCCGTAGAGGGCAGGGGAGCCCAAGGCTGTTTGTTGATATTCAAGGATCACCTGCTACAGGCTGAGGAGTGTTGCATCCCAGGTAGAAGGAAGTGTAGCAGGAGGGCCAGGAGACCTCCATGGATGGATAAGGAGCAGTTGAGAAGGAAAAAAGCTTATAGAAGGTGGAAGCAAGGACAAGTGGCCTGGGAAGAATGCAGGGACATTGCCTGGGATGCTAGGGATCAGGTCAGGATGGCTAAGGCCCTGTTAGAATTGAGTCTTGCCAGGGATGTCAAAGATAACAGGAAGGTTTCTATGTGTATGTTGCTAACAAAAGACAGACTAGGGATAATGTGTGCCCTCTCAGGAAGGAAACGGGAGAACTAGCTACCCTGGATTTGGAGAAGACTGAGGTTCTCAATGACTTCTTTGCCTCAGTCTTTAATAGCACGTACTCTGACCATGCCACTCAAGTCTTGGAAGGCAGATACAGGGACTGCAACAATGAAGACCCTGGGCCCACTGTAGGAGAGGATCAGGTTCAATGTCATCTTTGGAACCTGAACGTGCACAGGTACATAGGACCTGATGAAATCCATCTGCGGGTCCTGAAGGAGCTGGCAAAGGAAGTTGCTTACCCACTGTCCATCATATTTGAAAAATCATGGCAGTCAGGTGAAGTTCCCGATGACTGGAAAAAGGGAAATATAACCCCCATTTTCAAGAAGAGGAAAATGGAGGACCCAGGGAACTACAGACCAGTCAGTTTTTTCTGCCTGTCAAAATCTTGGAGCAGATTCTCCTGGAAGGCATGCTAAGGTACATGAAAGCAGCAAGGTGCTTGGTGGCAGCCACTAAGTGGAAATCCTACCTGACCAATTTGGTCTATCATGGGGTTACAGAACTGATAGATAGGGGCAAAGCAGTTGATGTCATCTACCTAGACTTGCGTAAAGTGTGCAGCACTGGCATGCATGGCATCCTTGTCTTTAAACTTGAGAGACATCAATTTCATGGATGGACCGCCCAGCAGGTAATTGTCTGGATGGCCACATGCAGAGAGTTGCTCAGTGTCCAATTGGAGACTGGTAACAAGTGGTGTCCCTCAGGGGTTGGTGCTGGGACCAGTCTTGTTCAACATCGTTGTCGGTGACATGGACAGTGGGATTGAGTGCGCCCTCAGCAAGTTTGCTGATGACACCAAGTGTCATGTGTGGTTCGGTTGATACATTGGAGGGAAGGGGTGGGATCCAGAGGGACCTGGACATGCTTGTGAGGTGGGCCAGTGCTAACCTCATGAAGTTTAAGCAAGCCAAGTGCAAGGTCCTGCACCTGGGTCGGGGCAATTCCAGGCGCAGCTGCAGATTGGGTGGAGAAGTGATTCAGAGCAGCCCTGAGGAGAAGTAGTGGGGGGCTGTTAGTGAGTGAGGAAATGAACAGTTCTTTACTGTGAGGATGATGAGGCACTGGAACAGGTTGCCCAAAGAAGTGGTAAATGCTCCATTCCTGGCAGTATTCAAGGCCAGGTTGGACAGAGCCTTGGGTTACATGGTCTAGTGTGAGGTGTCTCTGCCCATGGCAGGGGGTTTAGAACTAGATAATCTCAAGATCCGTTTCAAGCCAAACCGTTCTGTGATTCTTCATTTTCAGAAAACATTATCTCTCATATATAACCCATGGAGATGATACTAGCATCAACACTGAAAAAAAGATTTAGAGAAATTATTTGAAAAAGGTAAGAAGGTAAATTTAAGAGATTAATTTGTGGCACATCTTTTTCTTAACCTGTGTTATAATCTGCTGTCTGTAGCAAAGACACATTAAATAACTTGCAAACCAGTCCCACATTTTCTTGTCTGTTTTACCATAATACTAATACTTAAAATAATTTTGTGTAAGAGAAGACTTATACTCTGCTCCAAGATTTTAATTATGCCATCTGAAGTGTAAGCTGTGATTAAAAGCACAAAAGGTTGGAGGCTGAAGAAAAAAATTGTCTGGAGTAGGATGGCTGTTCAGAACAGAAAGCAACAAACAAGTCAGCTGGTTAGTGATCAATCCAATTTATAGTAGAGAACTGTTTACAATGCAGAACCATTTTTACACTAGCGCTGAGAATCACTCATCTCAGGGAGAAAAAGGACTGGACTGCTGGCTGAACTCCTCAGTCTCAGGAGCAGCCTCTTGAGGTCAGGTTTGAGAAACACCAGCAGGACAGCATGGGAATCAATCAGTGCTGCTGCCCACGCTGAACCTATTCTATGAATAGACAACTTCAGTCTCTAGTCTTGTCAATTTGTCATGAAGAAAAAAATGGAAAGGAAAATTAGAAAGTTATGATGTTATCTTCTCCAAAAATAGGATTTCAGTCATCCCAGAGAAGAACTGTGCTTGGATATTCCCACTAAGGTTGTACAGTCTGCCAACATCTCCCTGCTGCACCAGTACTGAGCTTCCTTCTTTTTCTGTTAAAGGTCACAGAGCATCAGGGAGGTGGAGGGATACTTCTGGTAATTGACCATTAAGAAACCCTGTTCAGGATGAATGTGAATTAGAAAGAATTTAAACAGTCTTCCTATGTTCTCTTTGCTGTTGTTGACAACACTAAATGAGGTAGCGCCTTCCATTATTCAGGTCTATCAGAGACCAAAGGTTAGTTCCTAAAAAAGGATGCTCTGAGCCAGTCATTCAGGTAACCTGTTTTTTTCTGTTTCTGAGCTCACATGGAAAACAAAGGATCGCAGATTGCAAGAGCAGAAAATACTAGCGGAAAAATCTAAGGAAGAAAGAAAAACAATCAGAAAGTCTCAAATATTACCTTCAACAATGAAAAGAATTTGATAAATGCCACTATCCACTTTAATTGGAAAGCTAGAGTTCAATGGCATCAATATAAATTGGAAGAAAATCCTCTTGTAAGAAGGAAAAGTAAGAGACTAATTCAGTTCTCAGTGCGAAGTAGAGGAAAGAAATGATACATCTGACCCTGTAAGGTGCAGAATGCCGCATGGTAGCCTACAAGCATAAGGTGCTCAGCACTTCTGAGGGTCAAGCCTCTGGCACTCTGGCATTTGAGATTCAGTCTCTCTGTAGATTAGGATTGATCTCCCCTGTCTCTGGATAAAAAAAAAAAAAAAAAAAACCAAACATAAACAAACTGTAACCTTGAAATTGTCATCCAAACCTGGAGTCCAGCCAAAATAGAAGAGACAAAATCCCCTTGAGAAGCAGAACAGCAGCCCCAGAGGTCACTATTGATGCATCAGATAGAAACAGTGGATTCTGATGCAGCAAGGACTTGCATAATTTCATTTTTATTCAAAACCTAAAAATATAACCATTTACACCCCCCTAAAATGCAGAACTGCATCCATCCCCATTTAAACATAGATACTCAGAGGGTATCTTAATAGCTTTTGGAATTGAAAATGCACAAAGGCAGGTTTGAAAGCAGTACAGCTACAGAAGGCAACATTCATACTCCATGGTGATAAGACAGAGTTTTGCTACCCTTTTTGTTTTTTTGGGAGCCAAAGGAGTTGCCAGCAGCTTCAAAACTGTACAGGGGAAGCAAGCCATATTCAAAGCTGCATCAAATGGAGCATGACCAGCAGGTCGAAGGAGTGATCCTGCCCCTCTACTCTGCTCTCGTGAGACCTCACTTGGAGTATTGTGTACAGTTCTGGTGTCCTCAACATAAAAAGGACAGAGGAGGGCCACAAGGATGATCAGGGAACTGGACCACCTCCCTTATAAAGATAAGCTGAGAAAGTTGGGGCTGTCCAGCCTGAAGAGAAGGCTGCATGGAGACCTCATAGCAGCCTTCCAGTATCTGAAGGGGGTCTATAGGGATGCTGGGAGGGACTATTCATTAGGGACTGTAGTGATTGGACAAGGGGTAATGGGTTCAAACTTAAACAGGGGATGTTTAGATTAGATATAAGAAGGAAGTTCTTTATTGTGAGGGTGGTGAGGCCCTGAAATGGGCTTCCGAGGGAATTTGTGAATGCTCCATCCCTAGGGGTGTTCAAGGCCAGGTTGGACATAGCCTTGAGTGACACGGTTTAGTGTGAGGTGTCTCTGCCTTTGTCAGTGGGGTTGGAACTAGATGATCTTAATGTCCTTTCCAACCCTAACTATTCTATGATTCTATGATTCTAAGCTAGGAATAGCATCAGCCAACTTTCCAGAAGGAAGGATAACAAGAGGTCAGGATTTTATGATCCATTGCAAAACAAATTAATTTCAATTCTATTTGGTTTTGGTTAGTATTTCCCGCTTTCTTGTCCCCTCCCCTTTTCAATATTCTGAGTTGAAACAAATGAAGAACTCAAGCATGCCATAGGTTGTTTCCTCAAAACCCTAAAACTCCAGATTCACTGAAAGTGGGGAAAGCGAAGACCACATAATGCTATTTCAAATGTTTATGCTTAAATACAGCTCATGGCAGCATGTTCATTGCATGCAGTTTCCTTACTTTTAATGAGGCAGCACCCAGCAGATCCCAAGCAAATGTGCAGTTGTACAGAAGGGTGCATCCTTAATTCCCCATAGTTAACCAAATTTAAAGTTCCAGACATTAAAATTTCAGACCTGAAGAATATCGGTCTAAAAATAGGAAAACCAGGAAAGTAAATAGGAAAACTTACAATAGTGTACATTATATATGAAAACAGCTGCAAAAAGAAAAAAAGTAAATAAAGAGGCCCTCAAAGATTCAGCCAAGGGAGAAATAATGTATAGATAGGAATAAATAGAGAGAAGCAAGTGTTTCGAAGGAAGGTGCAGGGAATTTGATTGCTCTATCAGCAGCTATATTGGGTACATAGTACACCTACCAGGAATGCATTTTATCATCTAATATTTATCACTTTTGATGGTCACAGATGTTCCTACTTCAAAAGGATTTTAGCAAATGCCCCTAACTGTGTGACATCTGGATGCTGTCATCACACTAACAAGAGGTAGCTTTTGCCACTAGGCTCTGCTCTGGCAGATGTGTTTTTACTGCCACTGTTCATCTCTTTCCCTGTTAAAATGCAAAACATTAGCATTTGCTTACAAATAGACATAGCCTCTTCTTTTTTACCCCATGAAGTTAGTCAGTTCCTTGTATACTGTTAATCCAACCAAAATAAATATTTGATAGAAAAACATTCTACTTACTAGAATACTTGGTCTGATTCAAGTCATGTAAAGACAATGGCATTATTATGATGACACTTTTTGTTAATTATCCTTAGCATGTTTTCTATGTTAAAAGAGTGCTAAAAAAAATACAAAACAAACAACTCAGGAAGGAAACAAAAATTTTTCTGTAAACCTACAGAAAGCACAAGCTGCTTTGAGATAAGACAGAGTCGAGCTTAAAATGGTTTTCCAGAGATACTTTTCACAATAATAATAAAAAAAAGGTAGCTTTGGAAATTCATTGTTTCTGGAACCGTATGTGCAGCTGAGTAAAATTAACATGTTGTGAAGTCCCAAAAGACATAAATTTCATTCAGCTGCTCAGGCACCCCTAAGGGCCTGTAGAGGCATGCCCTGGAGACCTCACCTCTTCCTTTGGCCAGGAAGGACCCTTTGTCAGTTGTCTTTTTATGATGTCTAATTGGTCCTTTGCCAGTGACTTAATGATTTCATTAGGATTTCATCTCCACAATAATCCAACACTGAGCAAGATCCCTGGCCTCAGATCCAAGCCACCTCATGGGTAGCTGTCTGCAGAGCACAACAGAGCAAAGGGCAGTTACTCAGCCAACAGCTGGGAAGTTGGATACTTGCTGTGGTTCAGTGAGCCCCATTCAACACTGTATGGTTTTGCAAGATTGTCTGGTTGCTGGAAAACTTTTTCCTAATGAAATCAAGCTTTCTTGGGATGAGAATACGATGGAAGGCACCTTAAAGTGTTTTTTGCAGGAGAGTTTTTACCAACTGGTACTTTATTATTATTCATTGCAAAAGAAAACAATAGTACTCAAATGTAAAATGTTATACCAAAAATATGCTTAGCTAAACAGTTATCTGTATTAGGTGACAGTCACATTGATTCTGTGTACTATGTTTTACTACATATTGGCAGAAAAAGATGGTAGCATCAATTCTGATATCTGTACGATCCACCAGAGAGATCTCAACAAT
Source organism: Amazona ochrocephala (assembly GCA_039720435.1). Lineage (NCBI taxonomy): Eukaryota > Metazoa > Chordata > Aves > Psittaciformes > Psittacidae > Amazona > Amazona ochrocephala. The sequence continues at coordinate 11,852,431 of CM077909.1, forward strand.
CCTGAGTGAATAAAGAACATGAGTATGATGAAGTCAGAAGAAAATTATACAGACTAGTATTGTTTTTAAACAATGTGTATTACTAAAGATGGACATGAAACTGCATATAGACTTTTTGAACATATGAACATCAAGAATTCAACAAAATACCACAGGTCTAAGAAGATTCCAGTTTTATGTAATGTATTAATATCAATCTATATCAGATTAGGCAATTCATGCTGACAGGAATATAAATTATATTCTCTGATCTGAGGGGTGGAGGGGTTGGATATTATATAAAGCATTCTACAATTAGGCCCAATTCTGTGGGAAATTAAAACCTAGGATTATCAGTTGCTTTACAGCATCAGTGTTATAAATTAAAGGCTTTGAATAATGGCCAGCATGTACCTCAGCTGTATTTCAAACTTGAAGAAAATAATCCATTTTTGGCAGACCGTGTGACAAGTTCACAACTTTTGATCAAGGCTTATATTATGTGTCATCAGTATTCTTTTGTTCATCTCATACCAATCTATTTTGCTCATCACAACCTCGGGCTGTTTAAAATGTAGAAGTTTGGCATGTTATTTGGGTCATTTATGGAAATCAAGAACATGATTTAACATTAATATACATAAAAATTACTAAAAATTATTCACCACAAATCCAGATCAGTTTGTGGCTTTTTGAACTCCATTGTATAATACAAAGCATTTTCTCAGTAAAAGACAGGAAAATTCAGGTGGAAAAAATATAATTACAAAATGGAAATCTAGCTTAGTTGAAGCTATGTAGTGTATTAATGTGATCCTCATCACAGCAGGATGTTGGTAAATAAGACTTACATCTATGAATGTTAATGTTTAGAGGCAAAACCTAACACCTCTACTTTAAAGGACTTGGGGGTGTGGGTTGATGAAAAAATGAACATGAGCCGGCAGTGTGCGCTTGCAGCCCAGAAGGCCAACCGTATTCTGGGCTGCATTAAAAAAGGAGTGTGACCAGCAGGTCAAGGGAGGTGCTCCTGCCCCTTTACTCTGCTCTCGTGAGACCTCACTTGGAGTATTGCGTGCAGTTCTGGTGTCCTCAACATAAAAAGGACATGGAAGTGTTAGAACAAGTGCAGAGGAGGGCCACGAAGATGATCAGGGGACTGGAGCACCTCCTGTATGAAGATAGGCTGAGAAAGTTGGGGCTGTTCAGCCTGGAGAAGAGACGGCTGCGTGGAGACCTCATAGCAGCCTTCCAATACCTGAAGGGGGCCTATAGGGATGCTGGGGAGGGACTCTTCATTAGGGACTGTGGTGAGAGGACAAGGGGTAATGGGTTTAAACTTAAACAGGGGAGGTTTAGATTGGATCTGAGGAAGAAATTCTTTACTGTGAGGGTGGTGGGGCCCTGGAATGGGTTGCCCAGGGAAGTTGTGAATGCTTCATCCCTGGCGGCGTTCAAGGTGGGGTTGGACATAGCCTTGGATGGCATGGTTTAGTGGGAGGTGTCCCTGGGCATGGCGGGGGGGTTGGAACTCGATGATCTTGAGGTCCTTTCCAACCCTTACTATTCTATGAGTCTATCATTCTATGAAATGCAAGCTAACTTCTGTATGTTTCTGAGTTCTGGTAAGAGTTACTACAGAACTATAGCACCACCACATATGGGATGATTGTAACTTTTTAAAAAGAGTGAAGCAAAGAATAGTCACTACAGTAACCGAAAATAAATGTAGTGATGTAGTGATGGTAAACACCATGTAAAGCTGTTTACATGATTTGGGAAGAGCTGAAACAAAAGGCATTTTGAAAGCAAGTGTCTCACTGCAATTAGGCCTATCACAATCTCTCTGTCAGAAGGTGGATCTCAGCAGGAAACTGGCTGTTCTGAGACACTGAACAACACTGACATGCGAGAACCAAAAAATTGTTCTTTTTTATTGTTATTTTGAGCCTTGAAGGAAGATCACCCATTGAGCATTCAGTACATTAAGGATGACAATTTATCTGTTAGAACAAACCCATACTTTGAGGCAGGGGAAGGGTTATGTGTTTGCTTTCTATAGCACATATATTTTCATGATCAAATTCATATGCATCCATGTAATTGCATAGCTCAAATGTAAGCCTATCCTAACCTTTAGCGCAGTATTTGCTGTTGTTGATACCGGTTTCCCCATTTTGTGATCCAGTTGGCTCTAGACAGGAGCCAGAATAAAAAGCCGACCTGTAAAAAGAATGCGCAGGCTTGACTGTATAACATAATGGTTTAGACTAGCCAAGATATTTCTAATTATTAGGGTTTAGTACTGTGCTGTCTTCTGCCGCCACTGATTTAGCTTCACTATTTTTACAGAACATTTTGCAGAGATTGTCTAAATGCAGACTTATGTGCAACAATGAACTAGCACAAAATGAACACAAATTATAGGCTCCTCCCACCCCACAATTAAGTGAGAATTCTGCATTCATTAAGATTTTCTAAGGCTAAGAGAGTGGAACTTTGACTCCAGACAGCACAGTATATCAGTTATAACAGGTTAGCATTCATTCTGTTGTCTCATTTTATCCTTTCAAAAACACAGTAAAGTTGTCTCCTGTATTTTCTTCCCATTTCTGCCTTTGTATTTAGCTCTCTGTATAACTAAAAAGCTTGGAATAGGATCAGGAGGGTGACAAGAAAAGAAAATCCATTAATACATTTAGGAAGGTTTTTTGGTCCTGCAATTTTGCTCCTTCCAGGCTTTCACAGTGCGTTGGTCTCCTCCAGTTATTTATTCCTTGTGTGTATCTCGCACTAACTTTACCATGTTTTTCTTTCGCATCATCATCGCAAGGTGACCTCCATAACAACAAAAAGAATGCTTTATACAGGCACCATCAAACAGGTTAAAACTCTTCACAGCATGAAGCACAGGTGGGAAGCTGTGGACCACATTCCAGCACAGGACATCTGTAGCAGGACCAGCAGGAAAATCAGACTAGTCACCAGTGCTCAGGCACCAAAGACAGTCAGCTATTGATTGGTCACTGAATAGCAAAGCACAACTGAACAAATTCCCTAGCTTCCATCCAGTGGATTACAAACTTCAGATATGACTCTTCCCGATAGAGACCTATTGCTCAAATACTGCACCAGCAATATGTAACTGGGGTTTTTACACCCCCCCTACCATCTGCATTGCTTGGCCCTGATCCGCTGCCTCCGGAGTATGATCAATACACAGTGCCATATTCCCAGGTGCGTGGACATCTGACTGTAATTCACTCTCTCAAACTGGGGGCTGACAGCCAGTACCATGGTGGAAAACGAATAGCTGAGGCACTGCACTTGGAATGGTGCTATAGCCCAGCCTACCGGTGCTTCTTCCCTGGCTGCTTAAATGAAATGCCTCTCACTTTCCTGGTTTGCATTGGAAATGTAGCTCAAACATTATCCTTATCCAAAAAGGATCTCTGCTGCAGCAAAGCTTCGGCTGTAATGAGATTACCAGGGAATTGCAAGCAGTCCTTTGCAATTCCGCTGTTACCTAAGTGCTGCCAAAGCAACTCCAGACCTTGTCAGAGGCTCACACACACTTGTGACTAGAGTGACGCACAGCATTTTGGTAACACTTGAAGGCAGTACCAACCTCGCAATTACTAACATGTTTCTGTCATTAATTTAACATAATTTAGTGCTGAAACAGGATGATAAACAGATTTTGGAATGCAACGATGCTGCTTCCCCTTCACCATTATTCTGACCATGCAGGAAGCCGAGATCATCCTGTCCTCTCGTTGGGGGTAGTTCAAAAAAACTGCAAGCTTATTTGGATATATTTGCAGGGAGCATTTAACAAAAAATAAAAAGTCTTCAGTTCTAATAATTTACTAAATTACATGAAAAAAACACAACTTCCCTCAAGGGTCAAATATTGCTGGAATTTTCTTTAAATGATGCGTGTGAGATAGAGAGAAAACAAGAATAAAAACCAGCACGAATGCTCACAATCTCCTCCCACTTTGATATGCCAAAATTTATGGATTCATGAACATAATGTGGAGTTTTATTCTGAATTCACTACTGCTCAAAAACCCCTGATTTGGACTACGTGATATATAAAAATCTATCTCCTTCAATATGTACTGTACAGAAGGCGGAGGAAAAGCATAAATAGTAAAACTATAGCTCTGTTTTTCTTCTTGTTTCGTAACAGCAAAATGCATTAACAAGGAATAATCCTTCAGTCTGCTATCCTGGCTCTCTTTTATCTATTTTTGTTTAGGTTTTGTTGAAATCAACACCTTCTATCAGGGTAAAAATTTCTGTTTCATTTGTTTGCTCATTAAGAACAAGAAAGTGTGTAATCCAGAAAGGCTTGATGTACAGATGAAGCTGTCAAGAGCAATATGAATTCTAGCACAGTAGTTTCTCAAATGTGATAATTACTGTTTATTTTATAGGCTTACACATGACATCCCATTAAAGTAACTCCCACTTCAGCTTTTATTATTAACCACACTTTTCAATCTGTTATCGACCCCAAGCAAAACTGTATTTTTCTGCACAGCAACAACAAAAAGCTAACACTCAATGTTTACTTTATCAGGAATTATTCTCAAAGCTATTCCCACATTTTAAAAGGTACCTCATTTGAAAATACCAATGGCATCCATTAGAGACTGAAATTGACCTTTAGAATAGACTGGATAAATCAAAGTGTAGGGAGAACCAGTAGGACTTTCAAAAGCAGGTGGAGCTAATCCAGTTTAGTTCCCATATAGATCAATGGGGTTTTAACACCACTTTCAAGGTATAGCTGTTCATGCTAAATTCTTTGCCAATACACTGGATACTTACAGAGACTCCGCAGATCTCCTAAAAATCTGTACTTGGCACAGTTGGGTCAACCTACAATTTCATTCAGAAACATGGTATATAATCTTTGTCAGTGCTTCATACAAGGAGTCTCTGGTCGATCATATGTCCCTTCTCAGCATGTTTCAGCTTCAGATCCTGTTTCAAGCCACAGATCATTACTACCTCTTTTATTATTTATTATTCCATAAGATGACCTGTCACAATTCTGGTTTAAGCCAGTATTCTCTTGAATGGAGTTTACTATTGCATGTGGAGTCAATACAAATATACTTACTAGCTGGAAACACACAGACACCAAACTGCTTCAAACCGCGAGTAAATTTAACTTTCTATGCCTTTGTAAAGAGGTCTGTCACACAGTATTATTGTAAGAGAGCAAGGAGGAAAGAAAAATTCAAAAGACCAAGTTGGCAAATTCAGAATAAGTTACCACCCCCCACCAGCAGCTCCCCCGCCCCAGTATCTGCAACACTAGGAAGAATCTCTTGCTGAAAAGAAGGAAGGAGAAGAAATGGAAATCCCTGGATATGGTGATAGAAGAAGAGTGATTATTACAAGGATGAGCAATAGTTAATAACAGGAGCAGAGCAGAAAAAGACATGCTGGCTTGTGTCCAGTGGAAAGTGAGCAAAGAAAGAGGCTGCTTTCTCCTGACAAACACTCGGCTTTCTCATTAATAGGAATAATAATGATCAGTCTTAAGGATCCCATTACTTTTTTTCTCCACACACACATCAAATGGCGTCCACAAACACAGTCACACATTGTTGCCATGCTCCTTCATGCTTACAGTTTTGATAAACATTACTTGTATCTCATTATGTTCAGATTTTCCCGTAAAGGTACAGCAATGCATATAACCATCTAAAACATTTACACACTAACTTAAGAAGAAAAGAAACAAACAAACAAAACAAAACCAAACAAAATTAAACAAAACAAAACAAAAAAAAAAAAAAAAAAAAAAAAAAAGAAAAAAAAATTATCCTGCAAAATTTTTGTTACAAAAACATAGGCACTAACTTTTTCAGTCACTGCCAGAAATAAGGAAGATAACATTCAGCCTCTAATGTTTATATGACTTCTTTGTTAGTTTCTTCCTTTTTATGGATTTCTCTGCTGCTGTACTTGTTTTGATATGCTTTTAGTCTAGTCAGTGCTGCTGCTTTTTTTTTGGTAATTGAAAGTCATGCTACAATTTTTAACAACATTAATTTTTGGTGAAATAACACTTTTTTTGGTCTGAATTACTATAATTATATTCAGTGCACTCCTTATTGCAGCCTATCGTCCAGATGGCTCTGCTGAAGCAATGGCAAAGCTAATATAATACACAAAGATGAAAATTACCAGTAGTTCTGATACTGTTTAAGTGACTGAAGACTCTCCCCCCTCACTCCACTCCCAGAGATAAAATGCAGTATCCTCAAAACTAGCACCCGTATTCTGTGATGTGGAAGAAAGCAAAGATTTGTAAACCCTTAAGAAGCACCTTTGATGTTTAGGTTTTTATGTTCCTTTGATCAGAGATTAGTTGCTAAAGTACAGAAAAAGGATCACTTACTGATACGCAAAGAACTTTAAGAACTAAACTGCGGAAAAATCCCCGAAATATTGGATTTGTTGGCCACCAAAACTGAAATAAAACTGCATTTTAAGGATAAATAGAACACACCTATAATTTCACCTAAAACGCTTCCTAAATAATCTTTTTTATTTAACTGAAAGGGATATGATAAACAGGTCTCAAATGAGCATTGGCATGTTCTACAGTGAATTTCACTATGTCATTGAATTCTAATGTTTTAAGAGAGGTGTCACATAGCACTTAATTAATATTCACCAAAAATGGCAACTGTGACAAAATTCAGAATAGGATGTAATATCTATCTTCTACTGCATTTGTCAGATTGTACTGCCAGACTTGTTTGAGTCCGAAAAATAACACAGTAATGGTAAGAAAGTATGGCTCTCAGTCTTAATTCTCCATTTCTTACTTGATTTAAAAAGTTTTTGGAGGTTTCTTATGATTTTTTTTTTTTTAAGCAAGACATCCTAACATAAAAATTACTGCAGTGAGAGATAAATGGTAGCTATTATGGGACACAGAAATAGGATGTAACTCCCTAAGATTCAGTTTAAGGAGAATATTAAGTTGGCAATTGATTAGTTTTTTCCTGTGCAGGGGTAAAATTGTCTCCACATGTAGAAGTCATTATACAACATTTGTACTGTATAGTTCACTTTTAATGATATAACATGTCAAGGAATTGTAAAGTACACTGATTGAAGGCTGGATTATATTGATTTCTCCAAATATTTCTACTGTATTTTATATGATTATTCTATGCATTCAGTAAGGATATACATGCATCTCACAGAAAGGTATTTTATATAATCATTTAGAGGTACACAATAAGGTACATGAATACAGAGAAAGAATTGAAAGTATATGTAGTGGAAAAAAAAATCGGTTTGTCTTTCCTCGGAAGGTTTGATTTTGCCATTTTTACTACGTCATTTTTCTCACAGCAAGAAGGGAATTAGTTATATCTCTTTCTTACTTCGCAACTGTGTTATGTGGCTTGCTTTATTACGGCTGGTAAAGCACTTTAATTTCTTGGATGAAAGCTGCTAAAGAAGTACAAATATTTTCTATTCTTAAAATAATTTCAACCTCAGAGTTATACTTCAAAAATCTCAACGTTCTTATAATAATCTTCTGGAATATGAAAGATTAAGAACTGGGATTTACATATGCTATGTAAAGGGAAGATTGGGGTTCTGTCTTAATTAGTGCTGAAGGTGTCAAAGCCAACCACAGATATTGTTCAGTTCAGTAATCACCTAGATGCAGAATCTTTAACCACACTGATGAAAATATTAAGGACAGTGCTTTAAGCCTCTCAACCCAGTGACCTCCATCCAAGCTCTCCTGCAACAAACCATACCACTTCCAATTTTCTCCTCATTTTTTTACTGGCATAAAAATAAGTCAGACTAGTTTGAGGTAGACCGTAAAAGAAATAAATCTGACAGTTCTAAACCCCAGCCTCTTATCTTCCATTCAGATATGAAGTGATGGAATCTGAAATGTAAACCTTTAGCTCTCCCGATCCACCTCTGGTGTGAGGAATGACATAAATTGAGAGAAGTAAGAGTCTGCTACTACTTTTTTTTTTTTTTCCTCTTATTTTTCCAGATTCACTGTGAACTACTTAAACACACCAGCAGCTTCAGCTGTGTTCGCAGTATGGATGGACAGCAGTTATTGACAACTATTCAATTTCACAAGTCCAACAGCAAAATAGCTGAGAAGCAAGTGGACTCTAAAACCAAATTCACTTTTCTGTTGAATTGATACATCTCTTTCTTGAAGTAAATAAAATACAGGAAGCAGGCAGTGATGGATGGCCATGGAGTAGTGCAGAACCAGCATGCAACAGTCCAAAGTCGTACTCAGAGAAATGATAAGAAAATCCCAAACATTTGAGCATTGCTATGGGTCTGTAAAGCAGGCCAGCTGCAGCGTTCACAATTCACTAATTATGTAATTTTGTCAAGTGGATCTCATCCAGTCTCAACTGAGTGATGTTGCCCACCACATCATCATCTTGCTAGCTTGATATCCAACTTCATATAGCTTGGTAAGGAAATAATATTATGAAGAAACTTAGTGTCTATGATCTCCCTTCACGTGAAATTAATTTCTTCCCAAATGCCTGTTATTAAAAGTCAGAAATGTGTGCTTTCTATGGTTCTTTGCAATTCCAATTGCCAAGTGAACATAGGCTGGCAAAGCAGTTCTACCAAGTGTCAGTGCTGTGTTAATATTGCAATTATTATCCGGGAGTGTAGTATATAATGCTGTAATAATCCAAAGGCATTATTGATACCAAGAATTAGCATTACAATTTGTGTAATTACTGCCATGTCCACAGGAATTCATGTCATCAAATATTTATACAGCTCACCATACTTGAGCGCAAATCATAGAATCGTAGAATAGTTAGGGTTGGAAAGGACCTTAAGATAACGTAGTTCGAACCCCATTGACATGGGCAGGGACACCTCCCACTAAGCCATGCCTCCCAAGGCTCTGTCCAAACCAGCCCTGAACACTGCCAGCGGTGGAGCATTCACAACTTCCCTGGGCAACCCATTCCAGGGCCTCACCACCCTCACAGTAAAGAATTTCTTCCTCATATCCAATCTAATCTTCCCCTGTTGAAGTTTGAACCCGTTACCCCTAGTCCTCTCACCACAGTCCCTAATGAAGAGTCCCTCCCCAGCATCCCTATAGGCCCCCTTCAGGTATTGGAAGGCTGCTATGAGGTCTTCACGCAGCCGTCTCTTCTCCAGGCTGAACAGCCCCAATTTTCTCAGCCTATCTTCATATGAGAGGTGCTCCAGTCCCCTGATCATCTTCGTGGACCTCCTCTGCACTTGTTCTAACAGTTCAATGTCCTTTTTATGTTGAGGACACCAGAACTGCACGCAATACTCCAAGTGAGGTCTCACGAGAGCAGAGTAAAGGGGCAGGAGCACCTCCCTCGACCTGCTGGTCACACTCCTTTTGATGCAGCCCAGAGTACGGTTGGCTTTCTGGGCTGCAAGCGCACACTGCCGGCTCATGTTCATTTTTTCATCAACCCACACCCCCAAGTCCTTCTCCGCAGGGCTGCTCTCAGTCTCCTCCCCGCCCAGCCTGTAGCTGTGCCTGGCATTGCTCCGACACAGGTGGAGGACTTTGCATTTAGCATGGTTGAACTTCATCAGGTTGGCATCAGCCCACCTCACAAGCGTGTCAAGGTCCCTCTGGATGGCATTCCTTCCCTCCAATGTATCAACGGAACCACACAGCTTGGTGTCATCAGCAAACTTGCTGAGGGCGCACTCAATCCCACTGTCCATGTCACCCACAAAGATGTTGAACAAGACCGGTCCCAACACCGATCCCTGGGGGACACCACTCGTTACTGCTCTCCAGCTGGACACTGAGCCACTGAGCACTACTCTTTGCGTGCGGCCATCCAGCCAGTTCTTTATCCACCGAGTGGTCCACCTATCAAATTGATGTCTCTCCAACTTAGAGAGAAGGATGTCATGGGAGACAGTGTCAAAGGCTTTACACAAGTCCAGGTAGATGACATCAACCGCTCTGTCCCTGTCCATCAGTTCCGTAGCCCCTTCATAGAAGGTCACCAGATTGGTCAGGCAGGATTTCCCCTTAGTGAAGCCATGCTGGCTGTCCCCAAGCACCTTGTTGGTTTTCATGTGCCTTAGCATGCCTTCCAGGAGAATCTGCTCCAAGATTTTGACAGGAACAGAGGTGAGACTGACTGGTCTGTTGTTTCCCCAACTCATCCATTTTTCCCTTCTTAAAAATGGGGGTTATATTTCCCTTTTTCCAGTCATCGGGAACTTCACCTGACTGCCATGATTTTTCAAATCTGATGGACAGTGGCTTAGCAACTTCATTTGCCAGCTCCTTCAGGACCCGTGGATGGATTTCATCCGGTCCCATTGACTTATATACATTCAGGTTCCTAAGGTGGTCCCGAACAAGATCCTCCCCCACCGTGGGCCCAGGGTCCCCACCCTCACCATCCCCGCGTCTGCCTTCCAAGACATGGGTGGTGTGGTCAGAGCATTTGCCGGTAAAGACTGTGGAAAAGAAGTCATTAAGAACCTCAGCCTTCTCCAAATCCAGGGTAGCCAGTACTCCCGATACCTTCTGGAGAGGGCCCACGGTGTCCCTAACCTGTCTTTTTTTGGCAATGTACCTATAAAATTGCTTCCTGTTATCCTTAACATCCCTAGCCAAGTTTAATTCTAAGTGGGCCTTAGCTTTCCTAACCTGGTCCCTAGCTTCCCGGACAACATCCCTGTATTCTTCCCAGGTCGCCTGACCTTCCTTCCACCTTTTATAAGCCTTTTTTTTCCTTCGAATTTTGCTCAGCAGCTCCTTATCCATGCAAGGAGGTCTCCTGGCCCTCCTGCTGAACTTCCTTCTAGTTGGGATGCATCGCTCCTGATCTTGTAGCAGGTGATCCTTGAATATCAACCAACAGTCTTGGGCCCCCCTGCCCTCTAGGGCTGTATCCCATGGAACCTTACTGAGCAGGTTCCTGAAGAGGCAAAAGTCTGCTCTCTTGAAGTCCAGGGCAGTGAGCTTGCTGCACGCTCTTCTCACTGTCCTGAGGATCTCAAACTCAACCACCTCATGATCGCTGCAATCAAGGCTGCCCTGGAGCATTACATTCCCAACCATCCCTTCCCTGTTGGTGAGGACAAGGTCAAGCATGGCACTTCTCCTTGTCGGCTCCTCTGTTACTTGCAGAAGGAAGTTGTCTTCCACACAATTGAGGAACCTTCTGGATTGCTTGTGCCGGGGCGTACCATCCCTCCAACAGATATCAGGGTGGTTGAAGTCTCCCATGAGAACAAGGGCCTGCAAGCATGAGGCTGCTCCTATCTGCCTATGGATCGCTTCGTCCAGCAAGTCCCCTTGGTCAGGCGGTCTGTAACAGATCCCCACGATAATGTCACCCATCGCTGTTCTCCCTTTAACCCTGACCCACAAACTCTCTGTCGACTGCTCACCTGTCCCCAGACAGAGTTCCATACTCTCTAGCCTATCCCTAACATAAATAGCAACTCCCCCTCCCCGTCTGCCAGGCCTGTCTTTCCTAAAGAGCCGGTAACCTTCCATTCCAACACACCAGTCATAGGAGCCATCCCACCATGTTTCTGTGATGCCTATGATATCATACCCCCGTAGATGTGCACATATCTCTAATTCCTCTTGTTGGTTCCCCATACTACGGGCATTTGTGTAGAGGCATTTGAGCCGAGATCCAATTGAAGCCGGCTCATTGGCTGGAGCAGCTGGAACATCCCTACATTGCTCCAAACGTTTACTATAGGTGCTACCAACCGACTGGGTGTGTTGGGATGGAATGATGCCCCCCTCCCCCAACACATCTAGTTTAAAGCATCCTTGACCAGCCTGGCAAGCCTCCTACCAAATCCACTCTTCCCCTTCTTTGTCAGACCAGCTCCACCAGCCCCCAGTAGACCTGGCCTACTATATTGAGTCCCATGGTCAAGGTACCCAAACCCCTGACTATAGCACCATCCTTCTAACCATTTATTAACCTGCCCAATCCTCCTAGCCTTTTCAAGGTCCTGCCCTGTATCCTGGAGAATTGATGAAAAGACAATCTGAGCTCCAGAGCCCCTAACCACCTCTCCCAGAGCTCTCTAGTCTTTTTTTATGTTCTCCGGGCTACTGCTATCTATATCAGTAGCACCCACATGTATTACCAGGAGTGGGTAATAGTCAGTGGGACCGACTAGAGCAGGCAGCTTCTTGGCCACATCCCTGATCCGAGCCCCTGGTAGGCAATACACCTCCCTTGAGGCTGGGTCAGGCCGGCAGATGGGTGCCTCTGTGCCTTTCAGATTAGAGTCCCCGACTACTATGGCCCGCCGCTTTTTCTTGGCAGCACCAGTAGTGACCTTCTTTACCAGTGCACCAGCTGGTTGCGCCTGGTGGGAGCACTGTTGCTCACCAGCCCCCTGCAGGATAGCAAAGCGGTTCTGGGTGGGGACAGCAGGCGTAGGAGGAAGCCCCTTGCTTTTAATTGCCCTCTTCCTCCTTTTTTTGTTGTTTTTTTCTGTTACCTTTTCCCAGCTTCCTGGGTTAGCAGCCTCCTTTCCTGCACAGGCAACAGCAGACACTCGAGGCCCCGGAACATTTTTGTCCCGGAGCAAGCAGTGCTGCTCCCCCTCAGCTTCCCTAACACCTTTCAGCCTGGTAACAGCTTCCTGCAGTTCAGCCACCTGCTGCAGGAGGACCTCCACCAGGGAACGCAGAGTGCAGCCCTGCCCATTGTGCACCCTTCCCTTAGGATACCCCGAGCTCTGCACTACAGCCTCCCTTCCTGTCGGCTCCGTCTGGGTGCCTACACTGGCCACCACCGGCGCAGCCAGAGCAGAGCTCCCAGACCGAGCCTTGCAAGTACGGCGAGTGTTCACCATCCCGCTCACCACCCCGCTCGCCTGCCCGCGCGAACTGCTGCGCAAACTGCTTCGAGCCCGCCCTGTTTGCCCGCCCTGTTCGCCGCGCTCCGGGTAGCTCGTGCTCCCTGGGGCAGGTTTTTAACCAGTCAGGTCTGCCGCCAGTCCTCCTGACGCCACCCCCTCTGAGTCAGCCTCTCGCCTCCGCGGAGCTGCAGGCTCCTGGGCAGGCCCTGTCGAGGACTTGAAGCTCCCTCGGGGCATGTTGCTGCTCCGAGGTGAAGCTCGTAGACGCCGAGCCTCCCCCCCGATCAGGTGCTGCAGGCCTCCCCTCGCGAGACATAATACTACTACTAATAATGATGATGATAAGGGAAAGAAGGGGAGAGTATATAAAACAACAACTAAAACATCGGTGTGTTATCAGCGTTGTTCTCAGACTAAAGCCAAAACACAGCACTGCACCAGCACATTAAAAAAATACAAATACAGTATATGCTGCCTTGTATTTTCACCTTTTTCCCCTTGAAGTATAGTCTATTAATAACAAAAATTCTGGAATTGGAAACATTGTAGTGGAATCAGTATTATGCTGTTGCAAAAACAGAGTTAAAAGAAACACCAGGGAGTTACTGGGACATGATCTCTCTTCTACTGAGTTCCTATTCAAAACAGATCAGGGCTTTGATGAGTATTTGCTTGGAAAATATTGGGACCTGAAAGTCACTTTGGAAGCAGCAGAAGTAATAAATTTTCCAACTCCAGTAAGGACAAATCAAGTTAACTGAAGCAGAGAGCCCAGCACGCAATTTCACTACACTGAAATACTGTCTGTGTCAGAAAATCTAGGTGAGTGATTTAATTTTAGGTAAACATCTGAACTACTACACCAAAGCATCACATAGATACCCTTCAACTAAATCACATTAATAAAAGCAAATACTTAATAAGGAGAGGATCACTAGTCATGAGCTCAGTTCTTCTCTTAGCTTGTCTTAACCAGAGTTGTATCAAAGTAATTGCAAATTACTTTATCGTTAACATTACTAAACTTCATGGAGTAAGCAGTCTGCAGAGACATGAAAATAAAACCAACTTTGCAAAATTGAAAGTCTCAACAACTCTTCTTTAAGGCACTGCAATACTAATTAACAACAACTGCTTACTAGTTGAGGATTTCTTTTCATTGCATAAATCAGGGAAGATGCTATGTTCTGACTTAGAGCAGACAAATCAGCCAGCTATGGATTTTGGGGGAAATAAAGGAGAGAAAAATCCAGTGAAAAGAACAGTCCAACAAAACTGTTAAACAATTCAGTTACATGAAAAGACAGTAAAATGTGCTCCCTTCTCATCCAGAAGACAAGACTTAGACAAAACACTTCATGTCACATGATAACGATTAGGGAAGGGAAAAAAAAAAAGTGAGAATAGTCTTCTGAGTAAACACCAGCAGTTATCATTTGAGCTTTGTATGAAGTCTTTCCTCACTGTCGTAGTTTAAGCTTCTCAGCCACAAACAGTTTTGCTCACTCACTCACTTCCCCCTCTTTCTTCCCTCCGCTCCTGGAGGGATGGGAAGGAGAATCGAAAGAATGCAACTCCCACAGGTTGAGATAAGAGCAGTCCAGCAACTAAGCTATAACACAAACCACCACTGCTACCACCAATAATAATAATGACAAGAGAAAAATACAACGGAAGAGTTTTTTCTTCCCCCCCACTCCGTAAGGGGGGGGGGGAAGAAGAATCGAAAGAACGCAACTCCCACGGGTCAAGACAAGAACAGCCCAGCAATCAAGGTACAACAGAAACCACCACTACCACCACCGATAATAACAATAACGAGAGAAATACAAGGGAAGAGGACAGAACTGCTCACCACTCGACGACTGAGCTGTGAACTAAACCCACCCCTCTTCCGGGTTCTGGCCCCCCAGTTCTTTTGCCTCCTGGACATGACGTGCTGTGGTATGGAATAACCTCTTTGGTCAGTTTGGATCAGGTGTCCTGTTTCTGCTTCCCCCCGGCTTCCACCCTTCCCTGGCAGAGCATGAGACTCAGCAAGTCCTTGGCCAGCCTAAACATCACCAAGCAGTAACTGAAAACACTGGTGTTATCAGCACTGTTCCCAGGCTCAAAATCAAAAACACAGTGCTGCACCAGCTACCAAGAAGGGAAAAAAGAAAAAAAAAAAAAATGGCTGCTACTGCTGAACCCAGGACATTCCACCCCTTATTCCATACCATTCACGTCACGCTCAGATCCCACATTTTCAATATACCATCATATATATATATATGTATACATACACACACACACACAGAAGGAGAGAGAGATCATCCCTCAGTGCATAGACCAATTCCTACAAAGCTTCCGAGTCCATTCAGTCCGCGACATCAAGCTCCATCTCTTGTAACAGTCATTCAGAGCAGGGGAGGCCGTGTGCAGTGCTGGATCGTTGCCTGCTGATGCTGATCGTTCCTTTACTGCAGAACTCATCCAGTTTCATTAAAGTTCATTCTTTGTTGGGACGACGGTCAGAGAGCCAGTCACTGGTGACCTGAGGACATCTAGTTGGTGGGCTATATAAGTATTACATAGCAGGCAACAGCATACAATTGAGTTCATTGACTATTGTCCCCTAAAATCAAATCTCCTTGAGGTACACATCGAACCTCTCCATCTTCCCGCATTACCCACCAAGTATATCCGGGTCCCTGAGCAAAAGCAATCCCATGAGTGGGTTTGCCTTTACCTGAAGTGGGAATAACCCAGACTGTCTTCCCCAGCAAATTCTTTATGTGCACCACAGGAACTTTGTCCCCCTCCACAATATGTAGAAGTTCTGACTGGGCTGGACCAGCCCTGTTGACAGATCCTCTGGTGTTGACCAGCCAGGTGGCCTTAGGTAAATGTGTATCCCAGTGTTTGAAAGTCCCACCACCCATTGCTCTCAGTGTAGTTTTTAACAGCCCATTGTACCGTTCGATTTTCCCAGAGGCTGGTGCATGGTAGGGGATGTGATATACCCACTCAATGCCATGCTCTTTGGCCCAAGTGTCTATCAGGTTGTTCCGGAAATGAGTCCCATTGTCTGACTCAATTCTCTCTGGGGTGCCGTGTCGCCACAAAATCTGTTTCTCAAGGCCCAGGATCGTGTTCCGGGCAGTGGCGTGGGGCACAGCGTACATTTCCAGCCATCCAGTGGTTGCTTCCACCATGGTAAACACAT
The DNA here is from genome assembly GCA_039720435.1 of Amazona ochrocephala. NCBI lineage: Eukaryota > Metazoa > Chordata > Aves > Psittaciformes > Psittacidae > Amazona > Amazona ochrocephala. The sequence continues at coordinate 11,868,530 of CM077909.1, forward strand.
GGCGCTTGCCTTGGCGGGTTGGTGGGAGTGTGATATAATCAATCTGCCAGGCCTCCCCATATTTGTACTTCAGCCATCGTCCTCCATACCAAAGAGGCTTTAGCCGTTTAGCTTGCTTAATTGCAGCACATGTTTCACAGTCATGAATAACCTGGGCAATAGTGTCCATTGCTAAGTCTACCCCTCGATCACGAGCCCATCTGTATGTTGCATGTCTGCCCTGATGGCCTGAAGTGTCATGGGCCCACCGGGCCAAAAATAATTCACCCTTATGTTGCCAATCTAAGTCCATCTGAGCCACTTCAATCTGAGCAGCTTCATCCACCTGCTGGTTGTTCTGGTGCTCCTCAGTGGCCCGACTCTTGGGTACATGAGCATCTACGTGACGTACCTTGACCACCAGGTTTTGCACCAGGGCAGCAATATCCTGCCACAGTGCAGCAGCCCAGATGGGTTTACCTCTGCGCTGCCAGTTGCTCTGCTTCCATTGCTGCAACCACCCCCACAGGGCATTCGCCACCATCCATGAGTCAGTATAAAGATAAAGTACTGGCCACTTTTCTCGTTCAGCAATGTCCAAGGCCAGCTGGATGGCTTTCACCTCGGCAAACTGACTCGATTCACCCTCTCCTTCAGCAGTTTCTGCAACTTGTCGTCGAGGACTCCATACAGCTGCCTTCCATCTACGATGCTTTCCCACAATGCGACAGGACCCATCAGTAAACAGGGCATATTGCTTTTCACTTTCTGACAATTCATTGAATGGTGGGGCCTCTTCAGCACGCATAACCTCCTCCTCCTCTGGTGACATTCCAAAGTCTTTGCCCTCTGGCCAGTCCATGATGACTTCTAGAATTCCTGGACGACTGGGATTTCCTATTCAAGCTCGTTGTGTAATTAGTGCAGCCCACTTACTCCATGTAGCATCAGTTGCATGATGTGTAGAGGAGACTCTGCCTTTGAACATCCATCCCAGCACGGGCAACCGGGGTGCCAGGAGGAGCTGTGCTTCAGTGCCAATCACTTCCAAAGCAGCTCGAACCCCTTCATAGGCTGCCAGTATCTCTTTTTCAGTTGGGGTATAGCTGGCCTCAGATCCTCTGTGTCCCCGACTCCAAAAGCCGAGGGGTCGACCTCGAGTCTCCCCTGGAGCTTTCTGCCAGAGGCTCCAGGTAGGCCCATTCTCCCCGGCTGCGGTGTACAATACATTTTTCACATCTGGCGCAGTCCGGACTGGTCCGAGGGCTACAACATGAACTATCTCTCGTTTAATTTGCTCAAAGGCTTGTTGTTGCTCAGGGCCCCATTTAAAATCATTTTTCTTCCGGGTCACATGATAGAGAGGGCTTACAATCAAACTGTAATTCGGGATGTGCATTCTCCAGAACCCCACAACACCCAAGAAAGCTTGTGTTTCTTTCTTGTTAGTTGGTGGAGACATTGCTGTTATCTTGTTGATCACATCTGTGGGGATCTGGCGACGTCCATCTTGCCATTTTATTCCCAAAAATTGAATCTCCTGTGCAGGTCCCTTGACCTTACTCCGTTTTATGGCAAAACCGGCTTTCAGCAGGATTTGGATTATTTTCCTCCCTTTCTCGAAGACTTCTTCCATTGTATCACCCCACACGATAATGTCATCAATGTATTGCAGGTGTTCTGGAGCTTGCCCTTGTTCCAGTGCAGTCTGGATCAGTCCATGGCAGATGGTAGGGCTGTGTTTCCACCCCTGGGGCAGTTGGTTCCAAGTGTACTGGATGCCCCTCCAAGTAAAAGCGAACTGTGGCCTGCACTCTGCTGCCAGAGGAATCGAGAAAAATGCATTGGCAATATCAGTTGTGGCATACCACTTGGCTGCCTTTGACTCCAGTTCATACTGCAGTTCTAGCATGTCCGGTACGGCAGCACTCAAGGGTGGTGTAACTTCGTTCAGGCCACGATAGTCTACTGTTAATCTCCACTCCCTATTAGACTTTCGCACTGGCCATATGGGGCTATTAAAGGGTGAGCGGGTCCTACTGATCACTCCTTGACTCTCCAATCTACGGATCAGCTTGTGGATGGGAATCAGGGAGTCTCGGTTGGTGCGATATTGCTGCCGGTGCACTGTTGTGGTTGCAATTGGCACTTGTTCCTCTACCTTCAGCAACCCCACAACAGAAGGATCCTCTGAGAGGCCAGGCAAGGTGGACAGCTGCTCAATTTCCTCTGTCTCCAAAGCAGCAATACCAAAAGCCCATCGGTACCCTTTTGGGTCTTTGAAGTACCCTCTCCTGAGGTAATCTATGCCAAGGATGCATGGAGCCTTTGGGCCAGTCACAATGGGGTGTTTTTGCCATTCCCTCCCAGTCAGGCTGATTTCAGCCTCCAGTACAGTCAACTCTTGGGATCCTCCTGTAACTCCAGAAATATAAACGGGTTCCACCCCTTGACAGCTTGATGGCATCAGGGTACACTGTGCACCAGTGTCTACTAGAGCCTTATACTTCTGTGGGACTGATGTGCCAGGCCATTTGATCCACACAGTCCAGTAAATCCGATTGTCCCCTACCTCCCCCTGGCTGGAGGCAGGGCCTCCCTAATGGTCATCACAGCGTTGGACACTTAAGTCTCGTAGAAAGGGATTATTCTTCGTTATCACAGGAGCTGCAGTAAAATCAGCTCTTCCACTCCATCTAGGAATCTGCTCACCAGAGACTGAAGCCGCAGCCTTCATGGGGTGATCAGCCTTGACTTTTGTTCTCCTCTTCAATTCTTGCACCCGTTCCTCCAAAACTGAAGTAGGTTTTCCATCCCATTTCGTCATATCTTCTCCGTGATCCCGCAGGTAAAACCAGAAGGTGGCCCGTGGTGTACACCTTCTATATCTTCTCTCTCGAACAGTAGGGTGCCTTTTGTTAATAGCTGACACATGTGTTGGTACACGTGAGGAGCTGGATAGATCGTCTCTTAATTGTTTGAGGTCCTGGGACAGTTTTTCCACAGCTGAGATGATGGAAGGGGTGAGATTGTCTTCAAACTCTCGGAGTTTATGAATCATTTCATCCACTGTTGGTGGTATTATGTCATTCCAGGTTACTGTTGCCAATGAGTGGGCATATGATGGGGGTGCATTCCGTGTAAACTTCCGCCACATGGGTCTTGTACATTCGACTTCATCTGGATCTATGGGCATATCCCCATTATTCGGCTTGATATTGTAGATCATCTCTACAATGGCTGATTCCCTCAAAGACTGGATGCCCTTATCTATAGTAGTCCACTTAGCCGAACGACTCATAACATCATCCTTGTATGGAAATCTATCTTTCATAGCTGCCAAGAGCCGCTTCCAAAGGCTGAGGGACCGTTTCTCTCTTGCAATTGCTTTGTCAATTCCCCCTTCCCTAGCAAGTGATCCCAGCTGTTTGGCTTCACTACCTTCTAGTTCGTGACCATCGGCCCCGTTGTCCCAGCATCGGAGCAACCAGGTGATGATGTGCTCCCCTGGCTGACGGGTAAAGTCCTTTCGCATATTCCGTAGCTCGGTCGAGGTCCGCAATCGGGAAGTTACCTCTTCTTCTTCTTCTTCATCATGTGATGATAACTCCTGGTCAGATGCTGTCCCAGGTGGTGAATACGTTGTTTCTTCATCTTGCTTCATCTTCCTTTCCTCTTTTTTGGTTTTCCTCCTGCGTACAGGGGCAACCGGTATTGGCACGAGGTGGTCCTCTGGTTTAGCTGCGGTGATTATCACTGTGGTTTGAGTAGCTGCTGTACTTGTCGCTGGTGGTGGTGTAGCTGATGTGCTTGTAGCTGGAGCAGCTGTGCTGTCCAGTATCACTGAAGTTTGGGTAGCTGCTGTACTTGTCCCTGGGGGTGGTGTAGCTGCTGTACTTGGAGCTGGAGTAGCTGCGCTGTCCATTACTCCACCCTCAGATCCAGGGGCATTTTTTTCCTTTTGAAGGTGCTGGATGGTGTTGAACAGGGCTCTGTAAGCATAGGCCAAACCCCAGCATGTAGCCATGATCTGTCCATCTCTGGTGTGACCAGAATGACAACACACCTCCTTTAAGTGTTCTACTAATTTTTCTGGATTTTGCACATGTTCATTGGTGAAGTTCCAAAGCACTGGAGGGGCCCACTGGCCTAGATACTTGCCCATGCTAACCCACACACCCTGCCACTCATGACTATCCAGCCTCGGGGAAAATCTCTTGGACCTCCTATATCGTTGTTTAATCCTAGACAAGGCCCAAACCCGACTCTGCATAACTCTCGGGACCAGACGAAATGGTCATGAATAAAGCACACTCGATATGCGCGCCAACATGGCAATCCCCATCACAACCAGCACGCAGGTCTCAAGGGTGTCTAAGGGCCATTCAAAACCTTCAGAATTCACGAAAGATGCTGTAAACGGTCTGATGGGGGTGCTGGGAGCATAAAAGAATGTCTCCTTCACAGGCTGACCACCCGAGGAGGTGAAAAAAGATGTATAATTCCTAAACACCCCCATTATATACCTCCCAAAGTACAGAGCTGGTGACCACATTGGGAACAAAAACCGGGTCAGTTTCAGGATCACTGAGTCTATTGTATCAAAAAACAGTGCAATAAAGTACAATGCAATAAGAGCCTTAATCCAAAACCCTTCTCTGAGAAATGTTAAGATAAAAATTACCGTCCGTAAGTGAAGTAACACACGCTGAACCTGTGAGAACCAGAGCAACAACCTTGAGAGCCAATAAATCAGCATTGTGACAAGTGGCTATTAATCCTGTCGTTATCTCAACCCTTCGTGCCCCACGCTGGGCGCCAAAAAGAACTGTCGTGGTTTAAGCTTCTCAGCCACAAACAGTTTTGCTCACTCACTCACTTCCCTCTTTCTTCCCTCCGCTCCTGGAGGGATGGGAAGGAGAATCGAAAGAATGCAACTCCCACAGGTTGAGATAAGAGCAGTCCAGCAACTAAGCTATAACACAAACCACCACTGCTACCACCAATAATAATAATGACAAGAGAAAAATACAACGGAAGAGTTTTTTCTTCCCCCCCACTCCGTAAGGGGGGGGGGGGAAGAAGAATCGAAAGAACGCAACTCCCACGGGTCAAGACAAGAACAGCCCAGCAATCAAGGTACAACACAAACCACCGCTACCACCACCGATAATAACAATAACGAGAGAAATACAAGGGAAGAGGACAGAACTGCTCACCACTCGACGACTGAGCTGTGAACTAAACCCACCCCTCTTCCGGGTTCTGGCCCCCCAGTTCTTTTGCCTCCTGGACATGACGTGCTGTGGTATGGAATAACCTCTTTGGTCAGTTTGGATCAGGTGTCCTGTTTCTGCTTCCCCCCGGCTTCCACCCTTCCCTGGCAGAGCATGAGACTCAGCAAGTCCTTGGCCAGCCTAAACATCACCAAGCAGTAACTGAAAACACTGGTGTTATCAGCACTGTTCCCAGGCTCAAAATCAAAAACACAGTGCTGCACCAGCTACCAAGAAGGGAAAAAAGAAAAAAAAAAAAAATGGCTGCTACTGCTGAACCCAGGACACTCACTGATCACAGTTTTGGCTGCTTCTTACACGTATGGAGATCTCTGCCCTTTCACTAACTGATGCTGTACAGAGAATGAATGAGAGCTTGGGACCAATCAACACTAAGGAAACTAATACATGCTGTAGTTGCCCTACCTTAACTTTTCCAGTTGTTCTCTTGGGACAGAAGTAATAAAACTTTTATATTTTTAAGTGAGAAAATGTATTGTCATTATTTGAAAGGAAAGTTCTTTATGTTTGGAATCATGCTTTAAACTTGTTTTTCCTAATTGCAAACCAAGCTTTCATCTTATTTTAGAAACAGTTGCAACATCCAGGCTCCCCTGAATTCCTAATTTTATCTTCTCACTACTAAGAAAGAATAATGACGATGGAAAAGGAAAAAGAACATCTCTGCAAAAAGACAATACCAAACAGCAGACCTAGCAGGCAGAATGAGCAAGTAGTAACCAACCCATAACTCAGACTGCAAAGGAGATTCTTACTCCAGATTAACAAAAGCTATGGAATGAGGCTTACTTTATGAAGAATTATGGTCATTTTAATGATCAAATCTGTATGTAAATTATTTCCTTAAATACAGAAGCAAATATTGGACTTCTCTAAAAGTAAAGAGTTATGTTTATTTGTAGGTTTACGCTTGTTAGGTTAACATCACAACCAAAGAAGCAGTCCTAAAAGATTGGCTTTTTCCCAAGTTATAATTGTGGTAAAGCAGCAGCTGCGGCTTGAAGTGTTTCAAGAGCAGGACAAGATCTGATCTGGAAGTTGAACTGGATCTGGAAGCAGTTAACTCCAGCCTCTTGAGACATCAAATTGATGCGTCCTTCCATCCTAGATTACAATTTGCTTAAGCCTTCAGCCTTTTCCGCATAACTGCTAGCTTCGCTTGCTCTATACCAAGCAATGTCATTCCTTGAGACTCTACTAGTTCCTAATGATGTGGAATATAATGTGTCACCACTGAATGCAGTTAAGAAACATGCAAAAGAGAAAATGCTAAACTTTGAAAGAAAATCCTGTCTTAGCATACTATTAGACTAATCATGTGAAAATGTTTATTTGCTGTGAAGTCACAGTTATTAAACAAATGGGTCCATTCTGCAATGCCATGGTACTCTTACATGGTGTTGCAAGATTTCTTCTAAATTATGTTGAAAAAGATAGATTCAGCTAATGAAATTAATGAGCTTTAATGCTCCCTTGAAGCAGAGGTTTTCAGCACAAATTCGGTTCATTATCACAGCTCTCTAAGCCTTGTAATGCATAATGGTCACTGATCCTACCCAGAGCACAGTGAAACATGCCAAAAGTTTAATTGTACATGCACCTACATTTTAAAGCAAATAAGACAGTCTCCAAGGCTATTAATATAACAGATACCTTTTATAATTAAGGGATAATGTCCGAAGATTAGCTGGGAAGTATTTTAATTAAACTTAGTAAATTGCTGTTGAAGTCATCGTTACGTGGAAACTCAAAATATGTGCTTAATTTTGCAACAGTACTGGCACAAGAGTAAGTTTTCCAAAATTTATGTCACATACAGAACGACACCTCACATGCTGAAAAACCTAATCTGGGACAAGTTTTCCACATTTCCTTGATGCGTACTGTACTGCAAGGAAAAAAATCAAGTCTGGTGCATTGTAACATGGACTTTTATTTTTTCACCCTGCTGTTCTCAAGTAGAAGACTTTTTAAATTAAAAAAGAGTAACATTCACATAAAAAGTAATTTTAATAACTTTATAAAAATATATTCAAGTAAAATGCAGAATTAGAACAGAAAAACACTTTCTATGGACACCATTTTAATGAATGTATAAAGAGGCACAGAAGGACTCAATAACTTTCCTTGAATGCATTGGTGGTACAAAGGCAACTCAATTATGGGAAGTCTGTCCAAGTATATTTCAATAGTTCCATTTACTAGAAGTTTACAAGGTCTTTGGGTGGTTCAAAGAGACTCTGGCAAGTAGCTAACATTACTAATTATAAGAATATATTTTTCATCTAGATAAAAGATTAAGTGTCTACTTTGTCAGTTCTGTGTGACATCAGTTTGCATTTCTACAGTTTGCTTTCTGTGTTGTTAACATACCTATCCTATACCCTTCAGGCTATTCATGAGCTAAAAATGTCAGTCAAAACCAAAGTTTAAGAAAACAGTTACATGGCTACAGCCTTTAGAGCACTATGGTGAACTCTGACTGAACAAGCACTATTTATGCCCATTGTTCACCAGAAGCCTTAGATTTTATTTGTAGACGGTACCCTTTAAGAAGCAGTAAATATCTGTGGGTTTGTGCTATTAGTCAGGCAAAGTGACAAGAAACGGTTTAGAGCAGTAATCACATGCATGTGCAGTTGTGGTAGAGGAGCTGTGGAACTGAGAGATGAAAATATTTTTCTTTGCTGACTAGTGACCCCCAATGTAAAAAAGTAAATTTAAAAGCAGGCAAAGACACCAGTTGCACAGAAGACACCTGGTACCAAGGTTGAGTTGGGTTGAAGAGAGAGAAAATAGCCAAGCAGGTTAGTACCTCCTATGAATTAAATGCTGCTGCTGAAAGCAAGTCCAGAAAATACATCCTCCACCCCTAAATACTGTAAGCTCTATTCTACCTAAGATCTACCATGTCCAGCTCATACACTGGTTGTCCCCTCTCCCTCTGGGAAAGTGTGATCTGTTATTGCAATTGTGAATGTGTCAAGTCATATACAGCCTGTTGCAAATAACAACTGTAATTCTACATTAATGCAAGAAACAATACCCTTTGTAGATAGATTTCAAAAATAGAACAAGCTATTTGTGGGAACTATTTTATATATTATTACTGCAGTAACATTCAGCACACTGTGTCGTATGCTGCAGGTTTGTCCTGCTTGGTCTGGTACTAGTGAGACTTATGAGCACGCATATTCTAGGCAGTCTGGACAAGTCAGAGACTACTTTTGTCAATATTTCCCTTTTACTAGAAGTCAACATTGCAGCTAGATGGACTGCACTGAATTACCCAAAAGAGAGCCCAAACCCAAAAGACATCCCAAACCAGAGTTATCCTTGATCTGCTGGAAAGGTCGTCTGTGATGGCTTTCGTGACGTGTGGGTGCTGCACAGTTCCCAGATGCCTTCCTTTTACAGTTTCATTAAGAAGGTATCCCTTACCAGGCTGAATGGATTTGAACAATTGTGACATTATTTTCATGTAGCAGACATCCTCTGAACTCAACAGCAAGGAGTATTTTTATCACTTACTCTATTAATTCACCATGAGTTAGCAGACAAAGCTAAATTCTGTTAACTCAACAGGAAAAATATTCTGGTGAGTGTGCTACTGGTCAGGCCAATGGCATTATCCATATCATCTCATAATTGCTAGAACATAAAACACACATTTCAAATTGCTGTCTAAGAATAAATTGATGCACTAATTATCACTTTACCTTTCTAAATCAAATTTACTGTTCCTGCAGTGATGGGCAGGGCAAAGGTTAGACTGTCAAAACTGGTTGAAAAATACAATTCATTTCAAGACACCAAAGTTTACCGCATGAATTGCACCTCCACAGCACAAATACCTCCTATTGAGTCAAAATCTGAGATAGACTACAGAGATGAACACATATCGAAATGCGGTGTCTGAAGTGTTATTGATTTTTATAGAAAATCAGCAAATATTCAAAATTGCTGTTTTTTTGCTGGTTTTGACCAGCTCAATTGACTCCCTTTACAAGAGAGCTTTGCATTTAAGAAAGAAGGAATCCATCAGCATAGATTCAAACTGCTGCAATCAAGAAAACAGTGTTAACAGCACTGACAATACTGAAGCTGCCTTTTTACTTTGTTTGCTCTAGTCTTAAAAAAATAGATTGAGAACTTAGAACTACCCCTCTTCACTGATTCAGACTGTATGTGGTTTTTTTTTGTAACTTGACTTGCTTGGAAAATTCTTACAAGCACTTTTAACCTTTTTGCGACTGAAACTTCTGCCCTGCATTGGTCATACCATTCCTGATTACCCATTAATTTAAAAATTTCTCCCAGATTGAACAAATCTCATATGCTGCATTCCCTGCTTTTTCAGTACCAGGTTACTAATTAGCAGTTAATATTTACTTAATACATTCTATTATAACAAAATGAATTAAGATCTTTATTAATCTGAACTGAAAATTTATGATACTGTCAATTCAATCGCTGAGAATATTAATTGCATTTGTATTGTGTTGGCTTTTAGGATTCTACCGTATTTTCCTCATGCTGGGATAATGATTCTCCTAAATTGATATCTGAAATAGATTCCCTGTGAAATGATTCAGTTTCCTTTTTCCACTCCTTAATTTTCTGTTCTGAACAGAGAACCCTATAGAGAGATAAAGATTGCAAAGAAAAACAATTCAGAGAGCACAAATCACTCGGGGAGTTTGGAAGAGGATAAATCCAACAGCTTCAGGTGTTACAAATGCACCAACTGGTCATTTCAGTTGTATTCACACCAAGTCTTATTCCCAAATACAGTTGACAAGTTTGTCAATAATGCCATTAGCTTTCACATAATTTTTTCTTCTATCCAGGTCCAAATCTGACAGCCACGTCCTATTGATGCCTCTGTCAGAAGCACATCACCCATTCTACAAAAACAACCCAACTCCCCTCAATCAAGGCTCTTCTTTTTAATCCCCCCTGCCTTTTTTTAGAAGGAAACCAGTACACCTCCTGGGTGCTTTTATTCTCGCCCTTCAAAATAGGACCATTTTCTTGAATCTTCAGCAGTTAACTCCTGCTCAAAGCCACAAAGCAAATGAATGTGTTTTTACTTTAAGTTATGTTAGGGGATTTTTTTCACCCTGTAAAATTTGTTAACTGTATTGGGTTTTCAAGGCAAGGTTTTGGTAGCAGGGAGATACAGGGCTGACTTCTGTGAGAAGCTGCCGGAAGCTTCCCTTGTGTCCAGTAGGGCCCATGTCAGCTGACTCCAAGATGGACTTACTGCTGACGAGGGCCAGCCCATCCACAGTGGTGGTAGTGCCTCTGGAACAGCACATTTGAGAGAGGTGTGAGGGATGGGGGAACCTGAGCTGTAGAGAGGAGTGAGAATACGTGATAGGAACAGTTCTGCAAACACTAAGGTCAGTGCAGAAGGAAGGGAGAAGCTGCTCCAGGCAATGGAGCAGAGATTCCCCTGAAGCCCATGGTGCAGTTCATAGTGAGGCAGGCTGTGCCCCTGCAACCCATGGAGGCCCATGGTGGTGCATATATTCACCTGCAGCCCAAAGAGGACCATACAACAGCGCATGAGGATTCCCAGAGGAGGCCGTGACCGTGTGGGAATCCCTTGCTGGAGCAGGCTACTTTCTGAAGGACTGCACCCTGTGGAAGGGACCCACACTAGAGCCATTAGTCAAGAGTGCTAACCCATAGGAAGATCTCATGTTGGAGAAGTTTGTGGAGGACCGCCTCTAATGGGAAGATTTAAAGTTTATTTAAAAGATGGATATTAAATTATGTTCTGACAAAAAATGAACAAAAAAGTGTTCGACACTGTCCCACATGACATCCTGGTCTCTAAGTTGGAGAGACATTAATTTGATAAGTAGACCACGCGGTGGATAAAGAACTGGCTGGATGGCTGCACGCAAAAAGTTGTGCTCAATGGCTCAATGCCCAGCTGAAGACCATGAACAAGTGGTGTCCCTCAGGGATCGGTGTTGGGACCGGTCTTGTTCAACACCTTTGTCGGTGACATGGGCAGTGGGATTGAGTGCGCCCTCTGCAAGTTTGCCAAAGACACCAAGCTGTGTGGTTCGGTTGATACGCTCAAGGGAAGGGATGCCATCCAGAGGGATCTTGACACGTTTGTAAGGTGGGCTGATGCCAACCGCATGAAGTTTAACCATGACAAGTGCAAGGTCCTACACCTGGGTCTGAGCAATCTCAGGTACAGCTCCAGGTTGGGCAGAGAAGAGATTCAGAGCATAGCTGCAGAGAAGGACTTGAGGGTGTTGGTCAATGAGAAAATGAGCATGAGCCTGCAGTGTGCTCTTGCAGCCCAGAAAGCCAACCATATCCTGGGCTGCATCAAAAGGAGTGTGACCAGCAGGTTGAAGGAGGTGATCTTGCCCCTCTACTCTGCTCTCATGAGACCTCACTTGGGGTATTGTGTGCAGTTCTGGTGTCCTCAACATAAAAAGGACATGGAACTTGGAACAAGTCCAGAGGAGGGCCATGAGGATGATCAGGGGACTGGAACGCCTTCCTTATGAAGACAGGCTGAGAAAGTTGGGACTGTTCAGCCTGGAGAAGAGAAGGCTGCATGGAGATCTTATAGCAGACTTCCAGTGTCTGAAAGGGGCCTACAAGGATGCTGAGGGGAGACTCTTCATTAGGGACTGTAGTGAGAGGATAAGGGGTAACAAATTCAGACTTAAGCAGGGGAAGTTTGGATTGGATCTGAGGAAGAAATTCTTTACTGTGAGGGTGGTGAGGCACTGGAATGGGTTGCCCAAGGAAGTTGTGAATGCTCCATCGCTGGCGATGTTCAAGGCTGGGTTGGACATAGCCTTGGGTGGCATGGTTTAGTGGGAGGTGTCCCTGCCCATGGCAGGGGGCTTGGAACTAGATGATCTTAAGGTACTTTCCACCCTAACTATTCTATGATTCTATGACCAGAAAAATGAAATATAGATGCTCCAGGAATTTTACCTTGTCGTCCTGTTCACCCACCACAGCCAATTTTAACAATATTTTAACAAATACCCCAGCACCCATGGATTTACAGTAAACTGTTTTGTTTATTATTTTTTTGTTTTTTTAAAATTAAGGTCTGTTCAGGTCAGTTCTATAGCAGCAACATTTGCCTTAACCGCAAGGGGTCACATGTAAGGCACATTTATAAAAGGGTTGTCCTAGCTACTTTTTCCTTTACTTTATTCTAAGAATTCCAGCTGAGCTACTGATCACATTGATAGCTATATTCAGAAGAAAAAAATGCTTCCAAAGAAGCATTTGAGTCTGAGCGTTTGGACTCTCAGACATGGCATAGTTCAAGAGTGATGGTAAAGCATGCTACAAGTAACTGCTTTTAGGATTTTCATATATGTTGGTGTTTCCTACTTCTGCAAGAAACAAACTGATACCGTACCTCTTCATAGTGTGACGATGCCTAGTTACATATCTTTGAAATCATCACCTCACCTTCTCTTTTCTACTTGAGACTGATCTATCTCATCCTTCATCAGTGGAGTCTTGACTACCATAAATCTCCTTTTCCTTCCCAGCTAAGGATATATTCATTCACATCTCACTTTGTAGTCTAATATTTAACTTCTAGAACCCAAAGGATCCAGGTATTATCACACTTTGAACAGATAAGTTTTTTCAAAGGTTAACAGCGGAGCTGCATTAATACCAGAATACTTTTTTCATCTTTGAGGGTGCTTGTTTTAAATAACATGTAGAAGGCTCATGCTTCTAATCTACTTGACTCATGAAAGCAATCATCTGCATCAGCTAACAGCAACCAATTTTGACTGCAACTAACTTATGCCACTCTTACCTCAGATGACTCAGTTGCACACCCTTTTCCATTTTTCACGTACTACTTTACTTTTTAACTCAAGCCTGAACCTATGGTGGCTTTGTGGCAGATGCATGGCATATTAATAATTGCAGCAGCTGCATAATGGAACAAGAACTCAAGACTCAGAGTTGCATTTCCTTAGTATGATTCACATTATGTGGGAAAGTCAAAATATTCAGATTGTGTTTTCTTTCAACCTGTTTCTCACTTTTCTAATAGCAAGAAGTTTAAGAAATTTAGCAAATATATACCAGTTATTTATAAAATTAGTCCTAAATCTTGGAACCACTGGAGTCTCAATAGTACTATGAAGACTTCTGATCATTTGTTTGCTTAGGAGTGACATGTCACCATCTGTGTTGTTTTTCCTTAAAATATTCTGTCCCCTTATCTTCATCATGAAGGAAGAAGAAATTACCTACATCTCCCTTCTTCAGCAATAGGTGAGCTAGTTCTTTAGGAATGCTTAATATTTACTTGTAGGCCTAATTAACTATTTTTCCCCTCTAGTTAATGACAACTCTTTAGATGGCATTAAATATGTGCACAAAGAATTGCTGCTGTAGAGAACAAGCTATCTGTGCAGGATAAATATAATTGTTAGTTGTTATTCTCAGAAAGTTCAGCTAATAAAAGACATTTATCTAAGTTCATATACTCAAATAAACTAAAAACAAAATAGTTTGTGATTAAAGGGAAGAACATTTTCTCTCTTATCACCCTTCTCAGCTGATTATAATTTTTTAAAGACAGTTACCAGTAAAAACTTGTTTTGTGATCTTTGTTTTAGCAACATAGCTAACTCTCTCAACCAATACAAATATTGTTTATTAAAATTTCATTTTTCTTTTGTAAGTTTTTAGAATTATATTTTCCCACAGTTTTACTATTAAAATATAATGCACAAAATACAGTCGAACATCATGATTATCAGTATATATTTTTTGCCAGTAGCATTTTTGATACAGAAGATGCATGTAATGAAACTCTATTTTTTCTTCAGAAAGAGATTGAATTGAACACAAGGAAAATCTCTGGAGACATGGAGATTCAGATGCTCTGTTTGCAAATGTACAAAAGAGAATCAATTTAATGAAGCTTCTCTGAATTTTCCCAATATTAATCACTTACCATCCTTCACTACCTTTGGAGGATAAAATCTAATAGTAAAACGAAAAAAAAAAACACAACTTCCCTCCAAAAAGAAAATAAAATTTAGAAATAGGTAAAGAAGTAAGTAAAGTCCACATAAGAGCAATTTTAAGAACTCTGGGGTTTCAACAACGAAAACACTGCAGTATGATTTTGGAATAAGACACCTATGCTGCATCATTTTAAGCTTTTAGTCCTTTCCCTTGTCCCTTGTCCTGGGTTCAGCAGTAGCAGCCATTTTTCTCCTTCTCAGTAGTTGGCACAGTGCTGTGTTTTTGACTTTTGGCCTGGGAACAGCACTGATAACACCGATGTTTTCAGTTACTGCTTAGAATGTTTAGACTGACCAAGGACTTCTTGAGTCTCATGCTCAGCCAGGGAGGAGGGGAAGCCAGCAGGAACAGAGACAGGGCACCTGGCCCAGGATGACCAAAGAGGTATTCCATACCACAGCACGTCAAGCCCAGGACGGAAAAAAGAGAGGGCAGGGACAAGGAAGAGAGGGGTTCGCTGCTGGGTCGGGCTTGGTATTGGGTGGTGAGCTGTTGTATTCTCTTCCCTTGCATTTCCCTTGTTATTAATATTACTGGTGATAGCAGTAGTGATTTCTGTTATACCTTAGTTACTGAACTGTTCTTATCTCAACCTGTGGGAGTTGTTACATTCTTTCAATTCTCCTCTCCATCCCCCCCCCCCCCAGGAGCTGGGGGGAAGAAAGAGGGGGTAGTGAGTGAGCGAACTTCTTGAGGGGCTTAAATCACGACACCCCTTTATGATTTATAATGCATATGTGATTTTAAACTTTAAAACTCAACCTATGACTGCTCTTCCCTCCTGAGCCATAGTATGTAGAGGCCAACTGAATTTCCCGAGGATCCAATTCCCTCCATCATACAAACCCTTTATATAATCCTTTTATTATAATGAAGTTAAGCAGTATCAGGGTAGGGAGGTCTCTAATTTGGAGAAACACCATTTTGATAGATGGACCACCCGGTCGATAAAGAACTGGCTGGATGGCTGCATGCAAAGAGTCATGGTCAATGGCTCAGTGTCCAGGTGGAGATCAGGAATGAGTGGTGTCCCTCAGGGATTGGTGTTGGGACTGGTGTTATTCAACATCTTTGTTGGTGACACGGACAGAGGGATTGATGAGCCCTCAGCAAGTTTGCATATGGCACCAAGCTGTGTGGTTTGGTTGATACGCTCAAGGGAAGGGATGCCATCCAGAGGGACCTTGACATGCTTGTGAGGTGGGCTGATGCCAACCTGATGAAGTTTAACCATGCCAAGTGCAAGGTCCTCCACCTGGGTCGGAGCAATGCCAGCCACAGCTACAGGTTGGGCAGAGAAGAGATTCAGAGCAGCCGTGCAGAGAAGGACTTGAGGGTGTTGGTCAATGAGAAAATGAACATGAGCTGGCAGCGTGCTCTTGCAGCCCAGAAAGCCAACCATATCCTGGGCTGCATCAAGAGGAGCATGACCAGCAGGTAGAGGGAGGTGATCCTGTCCTTCTACTCTGCTCTCGTGAGACCTCACTTGGAGTATTGTGTGTAGTTCTGGTGTCCTCAACATAAAAAGGACATTGAACTGTTGGAACAAGTGCAGAGGAGGGCCGCAAGGATGATCAGGGGACTGGAGCACCTTCCTTATGAAGATACGCTGAGAGAATTGGGACTGTTCAGCCTGGAGAAGAGAAGGCTGCATGGAGATCTCATAGCAGACCTCTCGTATCTCAAGGGGGGCCTATAGGGATGCTGGGGAGGGACTCTTCATTAGGGACTGTGGTGAGAGGACAAGGGGTAACGAATTCAAACTTCAACAGGGGAAGTTTAGATTGGATCTGAGGAAGAAATTCTTTACTGTGAGGGTGGTGAGGCACTGGAATGGGTTGCCCAAGGAAGTTGTGAATGCTTCATCCCTGGCAGTGTTCAAGGCTGGGTTGGACATAGCCTTGGGTGGCATGGTTTAGTGGGAGGTGTCCCTGCCCATGGCAGGGGGGTTGGAACTAGATGATCTTAAGGTCCTTTCCAGCCCTAACTATTCTATGATTCTGTGATTCTATGACTTAGGACAGTATCAAAGTGTCTTTGATGTACATACGTTCAAGTGTCTCTTCCTTTCCTACTCTCCCCATTTGGATCCAGGGTAAAAAAGGCATTGTTAAAGGAAAACAGTTCTGAGAATGTGCTTAGAAACACCCTTCGTAAGTATTAATTCAGAGACTGTTTTCTGCTTTAATAATTAAATTATTTTCTGTATTAATAAGGTTA
Source organism: Amazona ochrocephala (assembly GCA_039720435.1). Lineage (NCBI taxonomy): Eukaryota > Metazoa > Chordata > Aves > Psittaciformes > Psittacidae > Amazona > Amazona ochrocephala. The sequence continues at coordinate 11,885,086 of CM077909.1, forward strand.
TTTAAAATACATAGTTAAAATTTATTTATAAACTAAAATGACAAAAATTAATCTCATCTTGGTTTCTTAAAGGATGAGCAGAATTGCATGGAATATTTTATGGTTTTTAGTAATTGGGTTATTTCCTTCTCTCTTCAAAAAAAATAAAGAATTAAGAAGTCTGTATAGTCTGATTCAGCATTCCAGATCATTAAAAGAATTCAACACATCAAGCCATGTTTCTTATGCCACATTACTTTTCACTTGTTTGATATAAAGTGCTCTGCTGGAATTATTTTTTTTTCCCAAGTGTCATCATAATTTGGCTCTTTGCCTTAGTTTTGCTTGTGCTTTTTTGCTGAGATAAAGAATCAATATCTGTATAAGCCAATTTTTAATTAAAGAAGCTGGTCCTATACAGACATTTTCCTGGTTTTAGTATTTATATACATGCACAAAAAATAAATGTCTAATTATCTGCTACAAACCATATTCAAAGCTTTCTGAAATAAACTGACTTTTGATTTTCTTGGACTTTTTAATTAGGTCCTAGAAGCAAACATCACCAGACCTCTTAGTCAGCCAAGTGGAAGAAGGGAGATCAATGCTCTTTCCTCCTTCAGTTGGTCCTGCCCTGGCTGCAACAGAAAGAAAATCAAATGCTAAGGAGACAGATGCTTTGATTTATTTTTCAGTGAGTGCTGTGGAAAATTATCTAACCAAAATTTTAGATTATGAGTTAGTTAAGACTAAAAATGAAGAAAGAATGTAGTTTTACAGGAGATTTTAGAAGAGTCTCAAAGAATTAAAATATTAGAATTTAAGATGTGGTCTCTGATGGAAGGAAGAAGAGAGAGTGCAGAGGAAATGAAACAAGACTGCCAAATCCAGTTTTAGAATACATCATTTCCCCCTCAAGTTTCCTTTGCTCTCATCTTTTAATATCACACTGAATTATTTGGTTCAGAATGTGGGGTGTAATAAGACTGAATTCTGTTTGAGTATGCAAGACCATTGCTGAATTGGTGCATTTTATTTCTAGGGCTGTCTCTGCAAGAGCGCTGCTTGAAGAATAATTGCATTTTTGAATTGTATACCACCAAGTCCTTCTACGGTATGAAACACAGGCATAGAGTTACAAATATTCATGTAAAATATTAACTACAAGCTGAGCAATCAGACTGAGGAAGACCCAACAGAAAAACAAAATGTGCAAGTGTTAACGGTTACCTTCAAGATTAACATGTGCTCTAAGCACTGCAGTCATATCACTTCCCAAAATAAGTATGGAAAGAGCAATAACAGCCAAATGAACTGTAGTATCACTGAAAGATATTGATGTAGGTAATACAATCACCAATTCATACTGTAGAAGCCCTCAAAAAAGACCTTCATCAGCACATTTGTCTCAAACTGTCCTACAGCCTCAAAGGCAGAAAGCTATTTCCAAAGGATCTGTCAATAAAATGAGCAGTGCCATAGAAAAAAAGAAGCTGCTATAATCACTTTATAGTCTTGCTCTCTTCTTGCAGTGTCACACTGGAATCAGTAGCTAAATCCTTACCTCAGGTCTGCTCTCTGCCACAGGAGATTTAAACCCATCTGCTTTCATCTTACTCTCAGGCTACCAGCTGATCTCTCAGGCTGTGGAGGGTGCAACACTGAGAACAAACATCTAAAATTCCACCTCTGTACAAAAGGCTGAAAGTCAGAATTTGAGCTACCTGAGCAGCTCTGATGCCTATAATGATTAAGCAACAAGTGATTCTTCAGCATTATAAGTTTTGAATTGGGCAAAACCACAGCTTCTGTTTTAGGATGCAGTGTTCTGTTCTGTAGAGAAACCCAAAGGCAGGGTTCAGCTCTGAGTGGCATTCTGCAAAGGTACTCAAATCAGGGTTTACTACGCAGAAGTTAAAGCTATCTATCAGATTTTCTCCTTAAGACGTACTGTGCAATGGAAGGGAAATAATTGTGTGTCAATTTATACAGGATTGAATAAAAGCAAATTGGAAAAGTTGTTTCTTATTAAAATCTACATATTTTTTATTATCATGAGTATTATTAACTGGAGATATATATGCCAGATCTTCTTTTAGTTACAGACATATAACTTACAAAAAAAGAAGTCATATCTTCCAAGTAATTACAGGGAGCTCTAACGTATATTATTGTATTATTAAATTAAAAAATCAGGTAGCAGAAAGATCAGAAATTAAATACAGAATCATCTAGTATTCAAAGGAAAAGTAGGGATAGACAGAAATGAAATAAGCTAAATCATTCAGATTTAAAATACAGTTTTCACACAGAAAAGATTCTATGCAGCAGTAGTGTTTTGCTGACGTTTTCTAAATCAGATGTAGCTACCAGCTATTCAGCTCTCATCAAAATGACAGAAGGAGTAAGCCCAGTTTAGTCTAAAAAGCAGTCAAAGAACATTTTCTTTCCCCAGTGGTTTTCAGGATTGTCCATGCCTGATAAGATGAGGAACATGAACAGCAGCTTCATATAGTCAATGCACAGTGCATTAAACAATATTGTATAATCTTAGTTCTTCATAACTTGTACATGTGTATTTGGGTTTATGCTCTCTTTTTCCAGCTAAGAGCTCAGAATCCCTTATACTGTCCAATGTTAGCCAGATAAAGTCTTGAATAAGGAGGCACAGGCTGTACTCCAGATAGATTAAACAGGCCTGCAAAGTCCTCATTAAGATACCAACAATCCACATCTGAATATTTTATCCACTTCTTTGCTCAGCCCTCAGGAGACAATGTGGCTGCGTAATGACCGTAGAGGACTTATGACTCCCTGAAGTCATGCTTCTTGATTCACCTTAGCCTAAACTACCCCATAAATTGTACCACCCAATCATAAAGCAGTTTAGCTTTCATTTTACTCTGTGAGCAGGGTTCACCCTGAATTAATGATAAGCCTTAAATATGATGTAAAATAGTACAGATTAAAAAGGATCATAATGAATAAAAATGTATTTTGAGCTTGAGCTGGTTGTAAACTTTAACCTAGTTGTTATATATTTTACAATAGATTTACAGCAGGATATTCAGGAAGCATTTTCAAGGCTGGTTCTAACAGCCTTTACTATACAACCATGGAGAGGCAAAAAGTTTGGTATAGTGCATGTACTACACATAGCTAAAGCATACATCTATTCTGGTGCCTAAACCAAATGTTGCCTTTTTTGTTGATGTTCCCATCGTCTTTACACAGTGGAGTGAAAACTCAAAACAAATATGTCCAAGAGGTTAGTCAATCTTAAACTATGGAAGAGTCTTTGCAATGCTAAACAAGTACCAACTACATTCATAACAAGATCAAAAATAAGTTTTATTAGCAACCTGAGCAAGTATCTGCAAATAGAAAGGCTGTTAAATTTTATAAGGCAGTAACACCCTAGAAAGTGCTTGAAATATCCATCCACCATCACAATGATTAAATGCCTCTGGCCGCACATCAACAGGGAAACATGCAACACGTATTAGTTAGACTACATAAGAATAAAATGTGCTGGTTTCAAACTCTTACTGCACAAGTGGCTTTATTCTGGCTAATTTAAGGCATCACCAGAGTGGATTAGAGAGTGAAGGAAGGAGAAAGAGCAAGGGAGAGAAGGTAAATTAAATCCTCCATATCAGAAAGCCAAGTTTCAGTCAGCTTTTCCCTGGTTGTTTGTATCTGCAAGCCTACTGAGGATTCCAGCAGAAGAAAGTCTATTAATTTTCCATGTACTTGTTGACGAAAAAGCTATCAGGATTATGGGTTGAATATTTCTAGAGTAGGGAAAGTAAGGGATGCAATTAATCTGTGAACTAAAATATACCTCTTTTCATTAATCTTTTATTGTAAATGAGCAAAGTAATTGAACCAGTACCACACTGTCAGAATAAATGCAATGCCAGTGGGATATGCATGAGAGAGCACATACTGATTGAGTATTAAATATCTAACGGCAATAATTTATGGTTCATTACCTCTTTTTGGAGTTCCTTAGTTGCAGAGTGCTTGAATTTTAAGTAGACAGACTTTCAGCAGAAACTGCTTTCAAATGCTGAACATAGTAAATGCACAAAGCCCTCAATCTACTTTATTTAAGGAGTTTTGTACTTAGTTGAGCTAACTTCTGTACCACCAGAAGCATGCAAACTCTTTGCAACTTGGCTTAACACAATCAAATGTTAAGGATCATTTAAAAAATTAAAATTAGAGATTATAAACAGAACATTGTATGTAAGCAGACCTCATTCAAAAATTGTCAGGACTCTGCTACATGTTTTCATGTAAGGAGACTTCGAAAAGGCTGAATTCTAGAAATGGGAGCAAAACATGGCCACTTATATGTCTATATTACATGGTATAATTTAGTTATCACAGAACCATAGAATCGCAGAATAGTTAGGGTTGGAAAGGACCTAAAGATCATCTAGTTCCAACCCCCCTGCCATAGGCAGGGACACCTCCCACTAAACCATGCCACCCAAGGCTATGTCCAACCCGGCCTTGAATGCCTCCAGGGATGAAGAATTCACAACTTCCCTGGGCAACCCATTCCAGGGCCTCACCACACTTACAGTAAAGAATTTCTTCCTCATATCCAATCTAAACTTCCCCTGTTTAAGTTTGAACCCATTACCCCTTGTCCTCTCACTACAGTCCCTAATGAAGAGTCACTCCCCAGCATCCCTATAGGCCCTCTTCAGATATTGGAAGGCTGCTGTGAGGTCTCCACGCTGCCTTCTCTTCTCCAGGCTCAACAACCCCAATTTTCTCAGCAATTAGTCCAACTGTTCAAGGGGTAAAAATTCAAACATCCACTTGTATAGTCTTATGTATCGATGTTATCTTGTTATGACTTGAGTATTCCTGACAGCATCAGTTTAACAGAGATTTGCATCAATGGGAAAAGCTAGTAAGAACTTGGACTCCTGCCTCCCCACCCCTTTCTCAGACTCCTAGCAGAGTCACTTGCTGGAAAAGGTGTCACTTTTCCTAAATTGACAGGCCATGACCTTTACCAACAGGCCTCCTGACAGATTCAAGCTATCCTGTTTTGACGGAACCTTTCAAGGATCAAAGAAAAGTTCAAACTGAAAGTAAATAAGTGACTCTGGTTTTCTACCCTCTTCATATTGACTTCATACAAGTGTAACTGACTAAATTTGAGGCAAACCAGAGAGGAATCAGTCCAAACACAGATTTTAATCCTCTTTCTGGATTGTATTCTTTCTGTCACCTACTGGAATTGGCCCTGGAACACATGCAGGTTTTGTGGACTCCTGTGCCTGTCTGTTCCTGGTGAATTCTGCTCATCTCTTGAAAATTAAACTGTCCTATTCAGACATTGCTCACTTGGCAACAGACTGCTCTATGTTTACTGTTTATTGATTTTTGTTAACTGGGACTACAGAGAAGCAGCATTTCAGTTTCAAAGTCGTCCCAGAGGACACTGGCAGGTTACAATCACTTCTACTGTAAAAAAAGCTTAATGTTAATTGACTCTATATTTACATATTATGAATGCATATTTTAATCTGTTTTACATGAATAAGTCCTCCACAATGAAGATTTCATTTCCTTTTTTAAAACAACATAACTACTTGCTTTATTTGAAGAGACAAATCTCATCTAAATTGTTTTGACCTTTCCCTTGTGTCCTTTCTTAAAGTGGAAGTTGTATCTGCCTTCTCAGTTCAGGAATTTCTTATCTTAAAAGCAAAGGGATGAACTCAACTTCAAACTGAAACCATTTAATTGTGCTCTTTCTAGTTTGGCAAGTCAGCCCATCTGTCCATATTTGAAACAGCCAAATTCTTGACTAGCTCAACTGAATTATTTTCAGTCACAATAGACAAAAGACAGAATAGACCAACTTCTGCAGCACACTGGAAAAGGTCTCTGGTCAAAACCAGAAAGACATGGAGAAACCCTAGACTGATAAAATAAGAAGGTCAGGACATTAATCTTGAATAGAGCAGAACTGACTGAACAGGGCACTCCCACATATCAGAAGAGGCCCCTTGGCTTCTGAGTGTCCTGCTATTGCTGTTTAATATCTGCCCTCAACCTTGGCAAAGTTTTGCTCTCCTCCTGTATAAATCTTTTGTTTGAAACTTTCAAAGACAATCTGCGTTTTTAGGCACAAAGTTTTTAGTAGCAATCATCTCTGCCCCATCCACTGAATATTTATGTGTGCTCTGCTGTTTTCCAGCACCACAGTAAATAATAAAATCCAGGTGTGCTAGGTTCTGAAAACAGAGCAACAGAAAACTTTCCCCAAAGTACCCGACTTCCTTTGCATAGCATCCATGCATTTTTATAAATTATTAGCTCATACAGAACATTGCTACTAGTAAAGATAAATGCCTCCATCTTAAGGCTTCTGGTGAAGCCCTAATAAGAAAACATCTTATAGATTTTTATTTGTCACGCACCACATTCAACCATTGCAATAAAGCAATTTAGTGTATTCGCAGATGTGAACACTGCAGCCCTTATTGTTATTATTCCATTTCTTCATTCTCAAATCACTCCAATATTCTTCTTGTAAGTATGTGTACTCTAGGGTCTTATCTGTTACTGTTCTATATCTTTACAGCACGTTTGTAGCACTGTTCTTTTGTGTTCTGAATTACACCCTGCAGAAATAATTTCCTGCTACTGAAAGAGACCAATTAATTTCATGACTACAAATCTATATTAATGTCTTTTCTATAGTATTTAACAACGTGAGTCCTTCCGCTTGCTACTCTTAAGCATATCAAGGCCTGTATTTCTGGAGATGGTAGTATATGCAAAGTTCATAGCAGTTTTCATTGCAATTAGAAACCACCTGATGTTCCTATGATCAATACAGTGAAAACTTCTCTGAATGAAATTAAAAACTAAATATAGGCAAGCAAACCGGAAAAAAAGACAGTGACAAGCAAATGCAGTGGAACAGTTAGAAAGAAATAGTTTATATTTTTGTCTAAAAGCTGTTCTAACACCATAGTAGCATCAGAATGTAAGATAGTACCAGAGTGCATATGGAATTTAATTTTGAATGATATTGAGAGGTCAATACAGAATTGCTCAGCCCACATTTTGTGCAGATAACATGTGAACTAGTTATTTCCTCCTTTTAGCATATAATGACCTTGTCCATTGATTTAATGAAAAAATTATACATGCTGCACTCAGATTTAACAAACTCTTCAGAATTAAAGATATACCAAAGGAACCAAAAAAAAAACCAAACAAAAAAAAGAGTCTGAGACCTCACACTTGCAACCTAACCATCTGGCGGAAGAAAGCTCAGAGAAACCAACACAGTGACCTGTGGAGCCTTTGTTATGGCACATGCTGGAGCAGAGAGGGGAAAAAGCTGTGAAATAGCTCATTCTACCTCAGGTGCACTGACCTTATTAATGTGATAATGTGCACAATGCATACAGTTCAAGTGCCAAGTCACATATGTGCTTCTGGTAGCAAGCAATGGAAAAGACAACACTGCCTACAACACTGAACTGTAATTATAACTTGAGAAGATGTCTGTAATTATAGCTACATTCAAGTTGTTTAACCTGTCTTTGGGCTATATGTCACAAATCTAAAGATTCCAGTAGTATCCCATGCCACAAGAGAAAATTCCTCTCTTTGTTAAAAAAATACTTACATTTCCAATGAGTTTTAGCATTTAAATTGATGTCCTAACTTCCTATAAAAAAATATTGGGACCTGACAAAATTAAAGAAGCTATCCTAATGCTTTAAAGTAGAGCAGTGAATAAGAACTTATTCTCTTTCTAGCTCTGTTATAGCCACTGTATAACCCTGACTATGTTTCTTTTATTCTCTATGCCTTTAGACATCTGCAAATTGCCAGCATTCAAAATATTAAATTTGTGTGAGTAGCATCACTAGGCCCTGTAAGACAGAGCGAAATAATGCAACAACGTAATGATCTGTGCTTGCTTCCCATGGCTTCTAAGTCTCAACTGAAGAAACCAGGTTTAAGGTACAGAATAGATTGAGGAACAGAATAGACTGAGGACTGCTTTAGTGTTACTTTTCATGCTCACGGGATAAACCAGCAGTTTGGACATGTGAGAGAACTGCTCCCAGATTCAAAAAAATTAAAAAAGCTAGTTACAGTACCCTCACTAAAGGTTACGTTTTGAAAGTCTGCTCCTTTTGTTTTATCCTGGATCAGATGTGATCAGGCTTTCTCATCTACTAGCCATGTACTGAAAAATGTCCTCATACGGCAAAACCAGAACCCTGGATCAAAGGACATAAAGTGAAATAAAGGTCCTGGTCCCCATGGCTGATCCCACCACCCCAAGCTAGAATGGGGCTGACCACAGCATGGAGCTGCATCAGAGAAAGGGTGATGCTCAAGGAACCATGCTGGAGCATTCCCTTGAGACAGCACTGCTGTTCATGACTTGGGGGTGTTGGTCAATGATTAAATGAGCATGAGCCTACAGTGTGCGCTTGCAGCCCAGAAAGCCAACCATATCCTGGGCTGCATCAAAAGGAGTGTGACCAGCAGGTTGAAGGAGGTGATCTTGCCCTCTACTCTGCTCTCGTGAGACCTCACTTGGAGTACTGTGTGCAGTTCTGGTGTCCTCAACATAAGAAGGACATAGAACTGTTGGAAAAAGTCCAGAGAAGGCCATGAGGATGATCAAGGGACTGGAGCACATCCCATATGAAGATAGGCTGAGAAAGTTGGGACTGGTCAGCCTGGAGAAGAGAAGGCTGCATGGAGAGCTTATAGCAGCCTTCCAGTATCTGAAGGGGGCCTACAAGGGTGCTGTGGAGGGACTCTTCATGAGGGACTGTGGTGATAGAACAAGGGGTAAACTTCAACAGGGGAAATTTGGATTGGATCTGAGGAAGAAATTCTTTACTATGAGGGTGGTGAGGCCCTGGAATGGGTTGTCCAGGGAAGTTGTGAATGCTCCATCACTGGCAGTGTTCAAAGCTAGGTTGGACATAGCCTTGGGTGACACTGTTTAGTTTGAGGTTTCTCTGCCCATGGCAGGGGGATTGCAACTAGGTGATCTTAAGGTCCTTTCCAACCCTGACTATTCTATGATTCTATGTTCTGTCTAACAGGCACAGGCTGAATAACCTCTGGCTTGGGACGCAGATTCTTAAAGCAGCAGCTTTCAAACAGTGGTTTGTCTTCCCTCTGGCTTATTTCTTTGGTTATGTTGAGGCTTTTAATTTCACAAGCACATAGAGTGGAAAGACAAATGAGAGCAGAAAGGGACTTATGAAGAGGAGCAGCTCCACAGGTATCCTCATAAAGAATCCATCAGAGGCCCTATCAGAAAATATTTTTGTAAGAATGAACTTTTAAATGAATATTAAAAAATGAGCAATATTTCTTATGAGTATTAGATTATCTTAAATATACAGGTTGCACCTGAAATCTGACTACAAGAACTGGACATGAAAATTTATTTTGCTTTAGAAAAAGCTGAAAACAACAAATTGAAGACTACTGAATTTATGTTGGTTCCCATAATACTCCTCTCTGCTTACTTCAGAGCAAGTTACAAGAATACAAAATTTTCATAAAGTGCTGGATTCAGTGAAACATAAAAGAAAAAGAGAGGAGACATGCTGATACTCTGCATAGGTATCATACATAAGCACAGGACAAACCTGTCCCATCTGAGTAAGAGATTAACAAAGACCAAAGATCTGCGCTGTGGTTTTAGAGGATCCTCAGACGAGTTTCTTTCATATGATCTATCTTTCAAATAACCACAGTGGGGCAGTGTGGCGCTCCAACTGCTGATGTATATTTCCCCAGAGCCAGATGACAGCTAATGAAAAAACCATAAAAACACATATGGTAGATGACAGGTCCTCTAAAAACAGTTATTTTGTTCTACAACTCTGCTTCCATCAGTCTATATCACTTGCAATCATAGACATGGACCGACTCCCACTCTAGAGTCTCCTGGGGTCCCATTTGGCATGAACACTTTTGAAAGCAAGGGTGCAATACTGTGTGCTGGGTTACTGACAAGAGCTACTGAGGTCTGTGGTTTGGGATTGTGGAAAGGGTGGAAAGGTAATTAAGAAGTCTTCTTCGGTTCTGAAAAAAATCCATCCTAGGAGCCTGTTTGAGGTTGGTTTCTTTCTTTCTTTCTTTGGTGGTTTGGTTTGGTTGTTGCTTGTTTTTCTTTTGTTTTTTGCTTTCTTGTTTTGTTTTGGTGGTTGCCTTTTTTTTTTTTTTTATAATAAAAGTTCATGAAAGGGCGCAACAGTTCAGTCCCTCACTCTAACAGTAGCACAAATTCTTATTAAGTCACCTTGGAGCCTGTCACCATTGTTACTTCGTGCATCTTATGGTTTTAAATTGAAATACTGATCAAGTGTGGCCCTACTGAATTTTTACAATTAAAGTTTCAAGGTGACATGCTATGGCATAGCATTAAGCATAGATTTTATTTGTCCTTCATTAATAATCAACCTTACAGTCAAATATCCATTAACATGAACTGCATAATAAAAAACAACAACAATTTCAAATGAATTCCCATATGAACGAAACATTTCAAATGCTTAATATTTCACACTCTTCGTTCACCAAATACAGTCCAGTAACACCCTAAGTCTTTGAAATCTTCATAATGCTTTTTATCTTTTGAAATGAAACATTTTCCTTAGACTTTCATATCATCCTTATTACTTTACATCAGTGCCAGTCAATTCCCTTTCCGGATTACATCTGTCCTTTCATATCTACTTTACCATTTAGCAAACAAAATCATTCCTATGGATCTTCTCTAGTTATTTACTCACAGAAAAACCTGACACTGTTCTAAACTAAATCAGCAGAATTGGATACTAAGGTAGCTCTTCTCTGCTTCATAGGCTGGCATGTACAATAGGTAAATATTCAGAGATACAATACATATAAGGAAGCAAAATTAACAGTTGGCTAACTACATATAGCTTTATTTGGGAGCGTAGAGCCTGCACTATCATCTACTAGTATATTGAGTCATTATGAAAATAACCCTTAAAAAAATGAAAATTCAAGTCTTTCACCACCCTTTAGGATTATTTTTTTTTTAAGCAAAAATTATTCAGTCTGGTATGCGTATGTAACCCGGTGCTACTCTGCTCAGAAACACTAATGTTAAGCTGCAAAGAACAAAACTCTTAGCCATTATCATGATTAATAAAGAAAATTCTACTGATTGTGGCTGGAACCTCTCAAAATTTCAGATTTCACTACTTTTTGTGGATGTGAACATTGTGATTGCTTATATTCTGCTGAGTAGAGGTGACTTTGTCATGCTCAAAATCTGTGCTTTTTGATGTTAACTAAGTTTCTATAAAATTCTGTGAATGCAAGATAAGGAGGCTTTTACCTGACAGCAGCTAAGTCTGATAAGTGAGGTATTTGATTAAGCTCAACTAAGATTAGGAGAAAGTTATTGATGCTTTATCTCCAAAGGACTATACAGTTAAGACAGCTATCTCAATAAGAAGCTGTCCTTTTTCTCAACTTCAGACAAAGCCATAATCTAACCATTTTTTAATCCAATCTATTTACAGAATTCAGACAATACTATTCATTTACTACAGTTCAAGTTGCAACATTTGTACGGCAGATTAGACACAATATTTATGACAAGATCCAGAAAAGTACATATGGAATTCTCAAGCAGTAAATATTTTAGACAGCAAAGATATCCTAACATTTCTCCATCTTGAAATGAAAGCACATGATTTCTAAAGTACTGCTTCCATTACATAGTACCCCACTGAATATAATGCAGAGCAATTTCTCAGTACTTTATCAAATCTATTCCTTTAGGCTACCATTTGCATCTTAGGAATTACAGTACCATGTTGAGCTTTTGCATAGGGATCATTAATATTTAAAGTGGGGCATAGCACTTAAGCAATTGAAAAAATCTGCAATCATACACCCACCCACACCCTCTTCTTATACACCATCTTACAATGGAAGTAGGTATGCATCCCCTCCCCCCACAGTTGTTTTTTGGGGGGATGGTAAAGATTGGGTGTTTTGCATATTAAGTTGGAAAGCCTCCTGTTGCCTAGAGAGCACAAGCAATACCTGGGGATTAGTCCTGGATCCTAGGACTGTTTTCTGAAAATACTGACACTGCTAGGAATGGAGAACAGGACACAATTAACCACTATGTTGTATAACCAAAATGTCTTCTTTCTTCCCTGCAGCCCATGGTGCTCTAACAATGAATCTGAGAAGCAGTCTGCACTCCTCCATGCTCAGCACTCCTTCCCTGTCACATCCTTGTGCCTTCAGCTCCCTGTTCAGAATATCTGCTTGTTGCAGATCTCATACCAAGGTACCCAGTTCTAAAAAATATTGCTCACCTAATGAGCAATTCTTGCTTGCAGACTTCAGTGTGTGTTTCAGTGACCCCAAATAATAACTTGTAGTGTACTTGATTTATTGTTGGACTGATGTGAGACCACTCTTGGATTTCTACTGAACTTGACCTTCTCTCTCCTTCTGTAAATTGCTTTATGCTGCTGCAAGTATGCAGACTCTAGTCAAGAAATTATAATTATCAAAGCACATGAAACTGGAGATATGATTAGCACTTGTTCATCACACCATTTCTTTTCCACATTGTTGTTTTTTTGTTTTGTTTTGTTTTTTTTTTTTTCTCATTTTAATTAAGTTACTATGCTGCAAACAGTTACATAGCATTTGTGCTTTGTTGTTCTTGCTTAAAGCCATAGTCTTTGAGGTATCCCACAGAAATAACTAAATTCTTGCTGTAAGGAATGTCTAATTTTACCTATTAATCTTGACTGCATTAGCTAATTTAACACAGGATTGGCATTATTTTATTTGCAGACCATGCTTAATTTCAACATACGAAAATGAATGTTGAATATTGAAACCTAATATTGCAGCTACCTCTTCTGAACAGACTTCTGAGATCATGATGACAAAAACATAGATATGATCTCTCTAAGCTGGGCAGGTATAAAACCAAAGCTGAGTAGGGCTGTATTTATCTAGCACGTAGATGTATGTTCCTCAAGCATAACAAGAAAATACTAATTTGCTACTGATAGGAGATCTGTTTCCTCCAAGCACTACTGCCTTAAAGCCCTTTCTGAAGTATACTATCGTTGATCATCAAATAGAGCACATTCCTGTATCAGCAGCATAGGAGGTAGGGTTATTCCTGGGAATTACTGTATTCCAGAGGTAAGTGATAAAATCATCACTAAACAGACAAGTTACATTTAAAATTAAATAAAATAATGCACCTGAGGCTTCTGCACCTGCTAATTTTTTTTTTTAATTTCCTTAACTTGTCTCTGAATCAGGCAGAACAGTGTTTCAGTTCCATGAATTTTAAAATTTTTCTCCATCAAAACTGTGGCAAAGTCTTTCTTCCTCTTTCCCATGAAGACTTAAAAAGTTTTCTGAAATTGTACAGCTGTACTGACTAATGGAGGCTCAAAATTCCAGATGAAAACATTTCTTTTACTGGTCAGTAAATAAGCACACTTAGCTTGGAACTCACATTTTAGCAAGTCAGGAAATTCACTTGTTTGCAAATTTAATTCACTTATTACATTTGTTTCATAAGAGACTGTAGAGCTCACATTCCAACAACTTTATGCCTTGAAATAATAATATTTAAAAAAAAAAAAAAATCACTCACAAACCACTTTACTATTACTAAAAATATATACTACATCCAGGTCATCGACTTCACATTTTGTATAAGAGTTGTATATCTAGGTATTGTCCAAGAAATGGTCATACTAAGTAGGATATTATTTATACTTGAGCTGACTGTTTCTTCGTACAAAACTTAGATGAAGCAACCCTTCTTTTGGAGGAACCATTAGGGTGACAGTTTACCCCGTTCCTCTGATTTTCTACATAGCGCAGGGTTGTACTAAAGTAGTAAATTGCACATGAAATTTCTGTTCTACTTCTCAGGTAAATACAGTTCAAGCTTAATTTTTCCATCAGTTGTTTTCCACATACAGAAGAGAAAAGTCAATTCATTTTGCGTGCAAGCAGTAACCGTTTTGGTTGGTATGAAGAAACTACTTCAGACTGTCAACATGCATCTAAGGAAGCCTTGAGATGGAGTGGAAGACAAATTGTCCAAACATTGATTTATAAAACAGTCAACCAAAGAAGGCAGAAATGTAAAAACAGTGCAAGCAGAGTGTGAAACAAAAACGTGAACTGTCAGGGAACTGAAAGAACAACCAGATGCTTTCTGCAGTGACATAAATTGAAGTAGAAGTCACCAGGCAGAGATAATAAGCAGTGCTACCACAACAACACGTAAATAATCTGACTTGCTCTAAAAGAGTTGTTCTGTGGAGCAGAAACCAACTGCCGGTGGTATACATCACACCCAGTCCTAGGCATTAACAGGCTAGAACATACATTCTTCAAAAAACAGAAGATATGTAGCAGAGCTGGAGTATTCTCTCCTGCTAGAAATGCCATCTAGAATAAAGACGTCATATTTAGGGGCTGAGCTCATGGAATAGAAAGCACCTATTGCCGGCATTACTCTTTCAATTTACTCCCAAGTATCACATGAGCATTACTGTTAGTACTTTGTCTCTGCATTCAGAGCTGAAGAAGTGGGTTATGTACCAACTAGAGATCAAACAAATGAGCAGGCTAAAGACTGCAGAAGCAGTAACTAATGTACTTACGACAGCATTACATGATGCATGAATTTATATTGAATTCTATGGCTGACTAATCTTATTCTTCCTGTAAGACAACAGGTAATTAATAATCAGTTAAAATAACTGTAGTCTCGTTTCAAAGCATAGAATTGATATATTCTATGCACTCATCACAATGCCATTTAATCTTTTTAATTGAAGTTTATATACAAACACCTTATGAAACTGATTCTGAAATAATGCTCTCTCTAATAAATGCACAAAATCAAAGATTTCAAGTGTGTGGACACTGATTTTGAAAAGAGTATCTCCAAAAGTTAAGATCTACATGGAACACTTCCAGGGGTCACCGTGCACTAATTAAGTCTGCTTAGCATTACCTACAATATTTTTTAAACAATCTATCTTTAATATTATGCAAGTTTTAATATCTGAAATGCACCCAAAAAGATAATCTCAAAGCTCTTTACAAAGCACATCATAACACTGATTAACCAAATCAGCTATTATCTGTGTGTTTGCAAACAAGGCAAAGGCAAAAAAACAACACATTTTTCCTCAAACAATTCAAACTTGGAGAAGGGCATTGGACTCTGCAGGGAAACATCTTCTCTCAAAGCAAATATCAATTCAGTTAACAAGAGACAGGAGTAACATAATACTTGGTTATATCTCAGTTTCTTTTCCACTTGTTTACTTTGTCCATGCTCTAATGCAAGAAATAAAATACTTTCTCTGTATGCCTTTTTTACCATATAAAAATACAAATATATACAGACCATTATTAGAAGATAACATACTGCAATCTAAGTGTATTTTCTCACTATAGTGCATTTTTCACCATGCCAAAAACTATACATTCCATGGAGACATGAAGCAAGATAAGGGGAAAGGGTACCATATTGAGGTGTGAGATAAAGGTCAGTAAATCACATGAGCATTCTCATGTCAAGATTGAGTCACGAGGTAAATTAGAGTCCCACATAGTATCTGCAGAAAGTTGTTTAGAAATTCAAAACCTGTACATGCTGGTCTGCTGGAAAAGGCTGGAAATCAAAATTGTGAGCTCAGTCACCTCCAAGCAGATAATAATGAGAGAAAAAGCCCAACATAAAGCTTGAAAATATTCAAACACAGAAAAAACCTCATGCTCATTTTCTCCCCATTCTATAAAGACCCATTTAATATGCATAAAACTGAGTGGAATGCTCTTCACTGAATGGAAACTTTTCAGAACAATTGTATCAGAAAACAAGGGCTTTCCACCACCCCAAACTAAAAAAACTCCACCTACGAAGACAGTTTTGCACTATTTCTTGTACTGTTATTGACTTTTTTGAATGTTCCCATTTTGTCATCAAGTTTGTTTTGGCAGGTAAATCCATTTTCAACTTTGGCAATATTTTTCACTGTTTTGCTCTCTTCCCCCTTCTCAAATATATTTAAAGATTTGCTTTTTCAGGGCTTTATGATAGCATAAAATGGTGATCTTACTCTAACACTCAGAAAGAATGAGTACAGCATTTACAACATGCTTTAACCTGAAACTCAGCACAGAAAACCAAAACAAATATTAAAAAATCAGCAGGAATTCAGGCTTTTTTGTCACTTTCCCATTGCCATTTTGCTTTTCAAGTTTTATCTGCACCTGTTAGGAAACGGGGGAACACAGCATTAAACCAACTAGACTTAACATACATTTCAAGAAAAGACTAGGTAAACAAAGTGGTGTTAATAAATCATAGTTTCAATGTCCACACATGCAAACACTCTGAATAATGAGTAATCTTTTATTTTATTTGACAGATCAGCTGGGAAACATTGCAACATTATTTCATTTTCTAGAAATAGCTGAGCATCTGGGGTTTCAAGGGACAACAGAACCCATGGAGGCTAGAAAGACATTTCAATATTACTATAAATATTTCCTTTTTCTTTTTGAGGAGCAAAGATAATTTGAAACAATGCAAAACACAGACTTGCAGCTCCTAATACTTTTAGAAAAGCAGGATGGAGTGTTTGTAGTGTTAACCTGAGAGAAGGAGAACTCCCAATAGATTATTTGTGACTTTGACACTGTACAAAAAAAAAAAAAAAAAAATCAGGATTTAGAATTCATGGCACTGTGAAAAACACACATTATATGAAGGTATATTTTGGAAAGTGGTTAAATAAAAAAGAGTGGTTGAGAAGCAGGAATTTATTTCCTAAGAAAGTGTGTGAGAATTTTAAGCATTACTCCAAATGCATAACTGCACAAAATAAAAGGGTCAGCAACGTTCTCTACTTGATTTTGTTTCTTTTCTTACCACCTTTTTGATCATTACAGCCCACAAGCTGCTACTCAAAAATTTACCACAATAAATACAAAGTCTCATCAGTACCCATCCTTCACTACTTTTTCCTGTTTGGCCATCAAAAAAATTACTTTCAAAAGCAAAGATTGGTGGACTATGCAATTATAGACATGCCAGATCATACTGCACTGAGAAGTGCTTCAGGAACACAGATGAACTTCTTCACCTCAGGTATGATAGCTGTCTCTGTATGTTCTTAGCCTATATCAAGTATACAGTAAATAACTCAGTGTAGTCTGAAGAATTTCATCTACATCAAGGATTACTTGCATTTGATACTCTCAGGCAAGTATCAAGCATGGCAGGGACAATTACCTTAGGTCAGCATGGTAGCTGTCTGTTTAGCTGTAACTCTCATTTCACAGAAAGAAATCAGGATCTAGAAGCCAAAGGTCTTTTGGGAAAAGAAAGTAACAGAAAACAGACTTTTCTGAATACTTTTCTTCCATCTTTAGCAGCTTTCAGGGATACATATAACTCTGCTAATGGAAATCTAAAACTATCTGCCCACTTACTGAGAAAACTCTATTACTTGTGCAGTTTCATTCTTTCTTTGCCTCTGTATCAAAATGATTTTAATGTCACTGAAAAAATATCTGAAGATGTTTTAGGCTTTTACATCAGTACTGATAGCTATTACCTAGCCTACACTTCAGCAGAACCTTCAGAAAACTCCTAGTTCTGTTCCATATTCTTTATGGAACATGGTTCCATAACACGATACCTATTACACATGGTAAGAATGTGTTGCATTACATGCTTATTAAACATGCACATAATTTTGATAAAGAATAATATGCTCAATTATGTAGGTAAATAAAATCATTCTTTTGCCCTGAAAATACATTTCCTTTTTCCTTCATATGAAGTAAACTGACTACATTAAAAGAGGGGGAATTTTTTTGTGGGGCTTGGTTTGTTTGAAGAACATGTTCAGACTAAGTGATCACAAGAACATAATTCCAGAGCCTCAGTTTTTATTCCCAAGACTACAATATCTGCCACTTAACTGGGATCTGGAATGTTGTTTGTGAACTTACAAGAAGTATGAACTTTTTGTAAGGATAAACAATAAGCATTGCAACAAACAAACCTGTAAGGGGGAAGAAGTTGATTTAAACAATCTCACAATTTTCACTTAA
Source organism: Amazona ochrocephala (assembly GCA_039720435.1). Lineage (NCBI taxonomy): Eukaryota > Metazoa > Chordata > Aves > Psittaciformes > Psittacidae > Amazona > Amazona ochrocephala. The sequence goes on from CM077909.1 coordinate 11,903,275, forward strand.
GAATGACTTCACAACAAAATCTTATTGTTACTGGTTGCAGCATTCATTATCAAATAAATTACTTATTCTACGGTTTTAATTAGTCTTAACCAATCATTCAGATTAAAAGTCTGATGTTAATTGTATTCTTCTGTTTAACAAAAAATTCCAACTCTTTATTCATCATTTAATATATCAAAACATTATATTCACAAAAAAAAAAAAAAAAGGGTGAAGGAACACACAGAGGGTTCATTTTTAGGGCAGACAGAACATTATTATTTTATGTGAAACCAAGAACCTGGATGAGTGTTAACAATGGAAGAATAATGTTGATCTCCGTTACTCAAAGACTAAGAGTAAGCATTTTGACTGAATTCAATGATGTAGGATTACAAATAGACACATTCAGAACCTCTAACTGTAGCTAATCAAGGAAATTGGAAGCGTATGATGCTTCTCAGCTTGTGAAATCAAACCCCACGAGAACAGATGGGAGCACAAGATCTTGCAATACAGCAGTTTTCATCATATCCTGAGTTTACACAGACAACAGTTTCTGACAAGAGCAAGTCAGGCTGTGGAGCATGACCAGCCTTGAGAAAAAAGAAACACTTTAGTTAAATGTTTCAGATATTTTTGTTGCATTATATATATATTTATTCAGTGATCTCATGAAACAATGTTTCCTCCTATAACTTTTTAGTTTTAAGCCTAAAAGGACGCTTCCAGTCTGAGCCTGCCTTAGAGCACTCCCTCCTGTTGGTCTTCAAAAAAACAGCCTGCCTTAGAACCAAGCATCCTAGTTTGAATTAGATCATCATTAGCAGAATATCTTTAGGAGAGATGAATTAAATCAGGATTAAAAAAAGAGAAAGAAAAAAGAAAGCCACTTTTTCTGTTCATATGCATGCCACTGATTTGTGAACCCATAAAACTGTTGAAAATCCAGGCAGACAGAACCAGTTCTGAAGATTTTTGCCTAGGTCACCTGTCTCAAAGCACCATGAATCTATTCCATGGACAAATGTCTATAAAAAGAACTAATTATAAGAATGCTAGGATAGTCAAGTTAGCTAATTAGTCACACATCAGCAAAATTGAATAAAGTTCACATATGCACCATCATAACTTCTTTGCTACTCTGTAAACAGACAAATCTTCTTGCCCTAGCTTATGCTGCAATTAAAGCAATTTTCTCATTTTTGGAACCAAGTATCAGTTAAACAGCTTAAATTTAGAAATATAACTTTGGAATTTAAATCTAATTTTAAGCTGAATTCTATATAGTAATGTAAAAAAACCTTCAAGTACTATGTGTCCATACAACCTGCAGTCATCACTGCTTATCCTGCCTGATGCCCTGGCAAGGGTATCCTATACCTCTGCATCATTAGTCCCTTCAACAGCGCAGTCGCGGCTAGCACACAGTCGCTGTAGCTTGCTTTTTCCATGAGCCTGTAATTGCTGCACAGTCACACACCTTCAGAAACAGCTGTTCAGGGTACCCAGCTGGTTGCATCAAGGGTGTATAGTTTATAAAACATTCACTCAGAGATCTTCAGTGTAAGGAATTAAAATTCAGCAGCAAGAATGTTGCTTCAGCAGCAAGCGGCCTAAACAATGCATTGCTGCACAGATCATGACATTACATAAAAGACGAAATCACTGAAACTTAAAAATAGAAAGTGGATGCTCATTTTTTTCAGGTATTTTTCAGGTATTTACTTTTTAGGATAGAGCTACAGACCTGTTACAAGCATAGTCAAGGCTCCAGAAGCAATGGAGTCTAGATTTACTTCTGTCTTTAGTTAGCTATCAGGTTGTTAAGAGTGCAGTTTGCAGATGGCACTGTAGAACCAGCCACCTTACCCTTCAAATGGTGAAGTAAGCAAGACTCCTAACTCAACACTGTTACTTCCAGTTCAGGCAGCAGCTGTCATGAAACTACTGCAATTCCCCTTTCCCCCAAGCTGAGCTCAGATGTCTGTATGGGATTGATGATTTTCTGAACTACAGTCTCCATAGTTAACTACTAGAGCCAGCTAAAAGTTGTGTAAAGGTTTTGATTCTCTTGACATGCACAGAGCAGACACAGCTTTCCCCTTGGCATGTATTCACCTTTTATTTACTGCTTCAAGTAAGAACTATGAAAACTTGGAACAACTGTTCATTGCAAAACTGTATCTGTTTCAGAAATCTAAATTCAATATTTGAAATAACACATTATTTTAATTTGAGCAAGAGAAAGAAAAGTAGCTTTTTTTTTTTTTCCCCCCTATATCAGCACATATTTAAGTCTAACAAAAAATAATATTTAACTCAGGGATAAAATCTTTTAGCAATCATAATGATAATAATAGAACAATAAAACTCAACACTCCAAACTCTAGTTTCAGATAGAGGAATATAAACAAATCAAGTAATTTCATCAAAGTCAATTGGATAATAATAAAAATAGAAACACATTCAAAGTCTTTCCAACCAGTCTCTGTTGTTAACATTAGCAGGCTGGTATTACAGATATGTCACCTCTTCTTCGTGTGACTTTTTAAAAAGGATTCATTTTATTCTTGCTTACATTTTTACTCGATACTGGAAACATTAAATCATGATAACAGCATTATCAGAAGGCATTGAGCATTTAGATTTTTTAGACATGTTTTTAGACTTTTAGAGCATAGTTATTTAGCCAAATTCTCCATTTATTCTTCCTGTAGAGCCCAAAGTCGTAGTCTGATGAAATAGGACTCAACTGACGGAAGTGAAACATACTTTTGACATAGGTCCACAGGAAGAAAAGCTACTTTAGTGAACCCTCCCCTTATCTGTTACTTTCTGTAAGTGAAAAACTATTTCTAAGTCTACTGGTATCACCAACAGATTTTAAATTCAATAATACAATCCTAATGAAGATTAATTTAATTTTCACTTCTATGAGCTTTTTGGATCCAAGTCTTGTTTCCAGCGAAAGCCAATTGCCAAGGCTGTCACAAATTAGAGAGCTGAGAAGTAAGCAGTAAGTTTGCTAATTATGAGGATTAATTTAATGAACTTAGTCTCATTAAGCTTTATGAGCCATGCTGTCTATAGAAGAGTGTGAAAGTCCACAGCAATAACACAGTGGTGTCATGAGGCAATCAAGGAAAGTGATGAAGAATTTTGTATGGGGAGATAGCAAGGCAAATGTTTTGTGGGAAACAGCGTTATCACACAAATTTAAAACCAGCTAATTGAAAAAAATCAAAGAAAATTTTAGTACCAAAAAAAATAACAACACAGTATATTCCCTTCCAAAAGCAGACAAGCATGCACTTCAACCATAGTGCTACATGCCAGTCCTTGGGTAAGAAATTGCATGACAGCTTTCCCACACCTTCATCTACTTGCTACTTGTCGTGGTTTAAGCTTCTCAGCCACGCACAGTTTTGCTCACTCACTCACTCCCCACTTTTTCTTCCCTCCGCTCCTGGAGGGATGGGAAGGAGAATTGAAAGAATGCAACTCCCACAGGTTGAGAGAAGAACAGTTTAGTAACTAAGGTATAACACAAATCACTACTGCTACCACCAATAATAATAATGACAAGAGAAAATACAAGGGAAAAGAATACAATTTCTCACCATCCAATATCAAGCCCGACCACACAGTGCACCCCCACCAGTGCACCCTCACCACCCTTCCGGGTCTCTGCTCTCTGTCTTTACATCCTGGACATGACATGCTCTGGTATGGAATAACCTCTTTGGTCAGTTTGGGTCAGGTGTCCTGTCTCTCCTTCCTCCTGGCTTCCCCTCCTCCCTGGCAGAGCATGAAACTCAGAAAGTCCTTGGCCAGCCTAAACATTACCAAGCAGTAACTGAAAACACTGGTGTTATCAGCGCAGTTCCCAGGCCCAAAATCAAAAATACAGCGCTGCACCAGCTACCAAGAAGGAGAAAAATGACTGCTACTGGTGAACCCATGACACTACTGAAACCTCGCTACTAGTTTTTCCTTTGTATATCAAAGTGAAATCCTCATTCATGTAAAAACATTTCTAAGGGAACATAATTTAATAAAACAAAGCAACATTACTTCCAAACGGTTGTTAATTTAAAAATAGAGTTTATACACCAAACCTACACCTCCTGATTAACCAAATTTGTACTAGTAAACACCAGCACCAACACAGACTGGAATAACTACAATTACACAAGACTGAAAAATTAATTTTTTCCTCTTCTTTAACCCACAAATTGCAACCTCCGAAACCCTCAAAGCTCCAGAAAATTGGGCTTGAAGTACCAGCTGAATTTTCAGCTTCCTAAAAGGGTTTCAAAAAAACCTAATGCTTACAGGAGAAATAAAATCCTCAAGAGAGAGGGCCTTGAGCATTCCCTTAGGAGCAAACAAAACATTACTTTGAATGTGCCCGCAATACCACAAGCAATAGCGAGGCCAATCAACAGACTGCCATTACTATTCTGTTGCTTTCACCTGTGACCACACTGAAATCTCTGCAAGCCCCTCTGAGCACAGCTTTATAGACTTGAGTGCAGTCACATGAATCTACTCCCGCTGTGAGTCTGGCTTCAGCTGAAACACATAACTGATCAACGCATGTATGCTTTGGGTTTGCCATGCAAGGCTTTGGTGGTGTGAGTTGTGGGGTAGTCTCTGTGAGGAAAGCTCACGGTTGCCCTGAGGTGGCTTCAGCTGGTTCTGCAATGGACCTGTCACAGCTGAGCCAACTAGCAAAGCCAGTGATGCCTCTGGGAAAAGGTATTTAAGGAAGGCTGAAATAATGTCAGGATAAGAGAGTGTCTACTGGTGGAGCTGCTACCTGTAGAGAGTCTGTGTTGGTGCAGGCTTACTGCAAATGACCCCACTATGTAGAAGGATGTGTGTTAGAGCAGGGGAAATGTGCGAGCAAGAAGGAGCAGCTGAGACTACCTCTTATGACGATGGCAAGACCTTGTTTGTAATTCTCTAGTAGTACTTGGTGTGGATTTGAGGACTTGGGAGAGAAGGACTGAAATTGCACCTGGGCAAAGGAGCTGGGGGAGGGAAATATTTCTAGTTTTGTCTCTTTCTTACCATCCAAATTTTGTTTAATTAGTAATAAGTGTGTTATTCTCAAGTCTCTTTCATCTGTAAAGGTAACTCTAACTGATCTTGTCTTTATCTTGACCTGCAAGTTTTTTTGTCTTATGTTTTTCTCCTATTTTGTTGAGGCTGGGGAGTTAAGAGCAGCTGGGTGGGTATCTAGGAACCTGCCAAGGTCAACGTATCACATCTAATGAATTATGTATGAGGGTGTAAGTGCAATATCGTTCCCTGAATTGTATGTAATATGCCAAATGCATTGTGGCTTATGTATGCAGCTAATGGGTGCACTCATCATAAGTTTATGAAGAAAATAGGTAACTGTTCTTATAGTGTGACTAATTAGCATTTGCAGTAGAAATTACTATGTAGAAAAGGTACAAAATCCCTATTTATTCCATTTCCTTGAAAGGCTGCTTATCATTATATGTGAACTTTCAAAACCCTTTTTAGATTCCAGGAAGAGTATTTAAATAAGAGTAAGTAAAAAGGTACTTTTTCTAACTTCTCTCTCTAAATAATTAAGGTGTGATATGAATGTTTGCTATTATCTTAAAGTAACAGATATCCTATTTATCTTATGCTGCTTTTTGAGAACTTATGGTACGAATGTATTGATACTGATAAGGCTGATCACAGTAGGAAGAAGTAAGAGGTGTTTTTTAGTATAAATGAGTGGGTGGTGGAGAATAAATCTTTAAAATGGTTATCCCTGGGGAAGAAACAGAAATACAGCAGCATTATTCTATTTGACATGTGATATAGATAAATGCCTGATGTTATTAGTGACACTGCACTTATTCCCTACAGAAGAGCTATTTGTAACTTTGATCAGTATACAAATATTCAGATATTAAATAATGACAAGAAAAGAATAGATATGACAAGTGTTACTTCTGGTGTTATTTAAATACATAACTTTGGGAAGTTAAATGATTTCAAATAAGTCTTTTTCAATTTTATGGATAACTAATAATTAATCAAATACATTTGAAAAGCATGCTGTCCTCTCACTTCTTCATACGTTATTCTGTAGCTGTGGTGTATTCCAGTACAGATTTAAATTCTCTTTTTTGAAATGTGAATATAATTCATTTGCTGTTTTGAGCTTCTACTGGAAGTGTAGGTGGAATTGAGGTGGATGCATCCCAAAAAAGTATATATATATTTTTTTTTTATATTTTATTCAATATTGAAGTAACTACAGGAGAAAAGCCCCAGAACATAAAGGTTTGTCCCAGACTGTTTACATGGTAAGATTTGATTCTGCTGTAATTATAGAATCATAGAATAGTTAGGGTTGGAAAGGACCTTAAGATCATCTAGTTCCAACCCCCCTGTCATGCCCAAGGACACTCCCACTAAACAATGCCATCCAAGGCTATGTCCAACCCAGACTTGAACACTGCCAGGGATGAAGCATTCACAACTTCCCTGGGCAACCCATTCCAGTGCCTCGCCACCCTCACAGTAAAGAATTTCTTCCTCATATCCAATCTAAACTTCCCCTGTCGAAGTTTGAACCCATTACCCCTTGTCCTCTCACTACAGTCACAGAATCACAGAATAGTAAGGGCTGGAAAGGACTTCAAGATCATCGAGTTCCAACCCCCCCACCATGGGCAGGGACACCTCCCACTAAACCATGCCATCCAAGGTTATGTCCAACCCCACCTTGAACGCCGCCAGGGATGAAGCATTCACAACTTCCCTGGGCAAACCATTCCAGGGCCCCACCACCCTCACAGTAAAGAAGTCCCTAGTGGAGAGTCCCTCCCCAGCATCCCTATAGGCCCCCTTCAGATATTGGAAGGCTGCAATGAGCTCTCCATGCAGCCTTCTCTTCTCCAGGCTGAACAGGCCCAACATTCTCAGCTTATCTTCATATGGGAGGTGCTCCAGTCCCCTGATCGTCCTCGTGGCCCTCCTCTGGACTTGTTCTAACACTTCCATGTCCTTTTTATGTTTAGGACACCAGAATTGCACACAATACTCCAAGTGAGGTCTCACGAGAGCAGAGTAGAGGGGCAGGATCACCTCCCTTGACCTGCTGGTCACGCTTCTTTTGGTGCAGCCCAGGATACGGCATACTAACAGCATATATTACAAATAAGTAGGTAATGGAGTCTGTTTCCAGCTGAGGTTCTTCATGTTGTGTATTTTAGCATGACGAGCTCAGCTTGAAAAGTATGGATAGGCTCAAAGGCATTTTGCATGCTCCTTCAAGAACTGTCTCCAAGACCTGGAAAGAGATCAGATTTACGTTTCTATTTGTTACACATTCAAATCATAGAATCATAGAATAGTTAGGGTTGGAAAGGACCTCAAGATCATCGAGTTCCAACCCCCCTGCCATGCCCAGGGACACCTCCCACTAAACCATGCCAGCCAAGCCTATGTCCAACCCCACCTTGAATGCTGCCAGGGATGAAGCATTCACAACTTCCTTGGGCAACCCATTCCAGTGCCTCACCACCCTCACAGTAAAGAATTTCTTCCTCATATCCAACCTAAACTTCCCCTGTTTAAGTTTAAACCCATTTCCCCTTGTCCTCTCACCACAGTCCCTAATGAAGAGTCCCTCCCCAGCATCCCTATAGGCCCCCTTCAGGTATTGGAAGGCTGCTCTGAGGTCTCCATGCAGCCTTCTCTTCTCCAGGCTGAACAGCCCCAATTTTCTCAGCCTATCTTCATACGAGAGGTGCTCCAGTCCCCTGATCATCCTCGTGGCCCTCCTCTGCACTTGTTCCAACAGTTCCATGTTCCTTTTATGTTGAGGACACCAGAACTGCACACAATACTCCAAGTGAGGTCTCACGAGAGCAGAGTAAAGGGGCAGGAGCACCTCCCTTGACCTGCTGGTCACGCTCCTTTTGATGCAGCCCAGGATACAGTTGGCTTTCTGGGCTGCAAGCGCACACTGCCGGCTCATGTTCATTTTTTCATCAACCCACACCCCCAAGTCCTTCTCCGCAGGGCTGCTCTGAATCTCCTCCCCGCCCAATCTGTAGCTGCGCCTGGAATTGCTCCGACCCAGCTGTAGGACCTTGCACTTGGCATGGTTAAACTTCATCAGGTTGACATCAGCCCACCTCACAAGCGTATTAAGGTCCCTCTGGATGGCATTCCTTCCCTCCAATGTATCAACCGAACCACACAGCTTGGTGTCATCGGCAAACTTGCTGAGGGCGCACTCAATACCACTGTCCATGTCACCCACAAAGATGTTGAACAAGACCGGTTCCAACACCGATCCCTGGGGGACACCACTTGTTACTGGTCTCCAGCTGGACACTGAGACACTGAGCACTACTCTTTGCATGCGGCCATCCAGCCAGTTCTTTATCCACCGAGTGGTCCACCTATCAAATTGATGTCTCTCCAACTTAGAGAGAAGGATGTCATGTGAGACAGTGTCAAAGGCTTTACACAAGTCCAGATAGATGGCATCAACCGCTCTGCCCCTGTCAATCAGTTCCATAGCCCCTTCATAGAAGATCACCAAATTGGTCAGGCAGGATTTCCCCTTAGTGAAGCCATGCTGGCTGTCCCCAAGCACCTTGTTGGTTTTCATGTGCCTTAGCATGCCTTCCAGGAGAATCCGCTCCAAGATTTTGCCAGGCACAGAGGTGAGGCTGACTGGTCTGTTGTTTCCCCAACTCATCCATTTTCCCCTTCTTAAAAATGGGGGTTATATTTCCCTTTTTCCAGTCATCGGGAACTTCACCTGACTGCCATGATTTTTCAAATCTGATGGACAGTGGCTTAGCAACTTCATTTGCCAGCTCCTTCAGGACCCGTGGATGGATTTCATCTGGTCCCATGGACTTGTATGCATTCAGGTTCCTAAGGTGGTCCCGAACAAGATCCTCCCCCACCGTGGGCCCAGGGTCCCCACCTTCACCATCCCCGCATCTGCCTTCCAATGTTACGTCTGGGTCTCTAATGTCAGAGCAAAAGGTGTTTTCTGGTATTACATCTTAGGTGTTACAGTATGTTATACTATTGATTGGGCAAAGTATGCAAGTGAAAATAAAACACAAGTTAAGACACATGCCTTTCTGGGGAGAAATCCTGTAGTTCCCTCAAAGCTGATGGAATTTCTGTCTGTGGGTCAGTGCAGCCATGAACCCTGTGATTTTTAATCCACATCTGTTAATGTGTGTGTGCATGTATATGTGTGTTTATATATATATCTGTAAAATGAAGAAATGTTGTGGGCTGTTTTCTTCCATCTGTGTTCCTGAGAAGAATAGTAGGTATTTGTACTTTTACAACCAATATGAACAGGATAGAGGGGTATGGAGTCAAAGCCCTGACAGCAATATTTCAAGATAATCTTTAGCACAGTAGCAATATGAACATGACAGCATCTTACTTCCCTACTGATGCTGGAATGTTGGAATGTTAATACTAGAGGAGGTCTGTGAATTTTGTATTCATAACATTCTGCAAGCAACAAATAATGGCATAAAAATGCCATCTCCAATTTGAGTTGAAATAGAAAATGCCATTTTCCCAACTTGCAGTGAAAGGAGGGGGCTGAAAAATAAAAGGCCAGCAGTAGATGTCTGTATGCTTTTCCTTATAAACCTACTTAAAAAAAAACTTAAAAATCATCGCATATGCTAGATCTTCTGTACCTAAGGTAAGTTCTTTAGTCCACCTCTTCACTTGCAACATTATTCTTGCTTATAAAAATCCCCTGCCTCTAATGAGAAATAATTATCACCCATTGTTTAATGAATCATGCCAATCCTGCTAATTGTCTCAGCGAAAGGTTAGCATGGTGATTTAGTTCTACTCCTTAGCTGTTACTCTGAAATTTACGTGTATTACAAATATTTGACAGAAATACTTCTTTCTGAAAACAATTTGTGCGTGTGTACTTATATGCATAGATACGTTCCGAAATTTTCAGAATTATAACAAAAACCTTAATTTCTAAAGGCTTGATGGGTTTCTGCACATGCTGCACTTATTGCTTGCATATGTCATACCACCTTTTAGGAATTTCTACATAATGACAAGTTCAGTGATTTTTTTGTTCCAGGGAAAAATCCTGTTATTTGCTTTTGCTTCAAAATAATTACAGCATAAAATAAAAGGGTGAGAGATATTGCTTTTTTGTTTGCATATGTTAAGTAGTACTCATCTTCACAAAAAACACTTTAAATCCAATATAAAAGTGTCTGTTCAAACATAAGTTACTTTCAGGGCTTCTAATGTAATTATGGTTTTGAAAGTTCTAAGGCTTGCATCCGCACCAGGAATCATGAGCCCTTAAAAGTACAGAATTATTATTTGCAAGAAAAGTACCTACATTTTTGCTAATTAAAATTTTTTTTTTTTTTTTTGATTGAAGGTTTGCACTATTTCAGCGCTGCAGAAATATTAGCAATTAAATTTGCGCAAGTAGCTTCAGTAAACGACTGGTTACAAAATCGAGTCCAAGATTTTGAAACAGGTTATGTGGAAGTGGGTGAAAAACCTCTTAGCTTGCCTGTGTATTGACATCTTGCTGGAACACGTTATTTGTTTGCTCATTTATGAAATTTTTAGAAACACAAATATTTACCATGATAAAAGGCAATAGGCAAAAGTTGCTTGCTTAACTGATACGTGAACTCTGTTTGCTAATGAAGGTACGAAGAAGAATACATAGAATTTCAAGCCTGTGTTTTGGAGAAACTGAATAAATGTTTAAATAGGTTGCTTTCCACTCTTCCTATTCTTTCAGAATACAAATTAGCTTTTGCAATATATAACAGTTTCTTAAACTTTTGAAAATCCTGAAGTCATTAGAATAAGTAAATAAAATGGACAGAGATAATATTTTAAGAAAAAACAATCTTATTTTGCTAGAGGAAGATCACTGATGCTTTATCAAACATTTTGCAGTAATTTGCATAGACATAGGCATAAAAAAAATTAAACTGTAGTAGAATTAGTGGGGAAGAAAGGTAACAGCTACAGAAAATAAATATCATAACTCATATATTTGAGAGAGAACAAATACCAAGAAAAGTATTTTGGGGTGTTCCTGCTCAAATCTTTTACAGAAAAGATATAGAAACTTGGATTATTATCCAAAGATGATAAACCATGGTTTGTAGGGTTTTGGTTGGTTTTTTTTTTTTGTTTGTTTGTTTGTTTGGTTGGTTTTTTTGTTGTTTGTTTGTTGATTTTTTTTTTTTTTTTTATTATTGCTGTACTTAGCCATTAAAGTTTTCTGAAAAATGGTCCAAGAATGGGAAAAACTAGTTGCTCAGGGATGTATTTTGTCCACCGCACAGGGGACAAAATTGTCCCAGATTATATTTCTTTTTTGATCCCTTACATGTCTGTAAGTACATCATGGGAATAAAAGCTTCCAATAAGATAAAAAAAGAAAAGTAAACTGCATCAGAAGGGGGAATATCCCAGCAAAGATAAGAAAAGTTAATTTAAGAGCAATGAGTGACAAATCTATAGTAACTTTCCATAGTCCTCTTCATGTTTGGATTTACTAAAAAATTATCACTGAATACTTCTGTAAATGATTGGCTGTAAGTAGGTGCTTGAACTATATTTCTGCCTTCTGTTATGTGTGTGTAATGATTAGTGACTCAAAATCTTAAAAATATTTAAGAATAAATAAGGTTTGCACTACTACATTTTGTCTTCATTTTGAGAAGTATTTTTCATTTTTTACATGTTTTTTATCTTTTTATTAGTTTTAGCTCCCTTCCCACAATAACCTAAATAGTGCATCTTACATAAGTGCAATGTTTGTTTCTGCAAAAAAAATGTTAACAAACTAATTAAAGATTAACAATAGGCAAAAAACTGTATTAATAGTTTTTTTTTTCTGAAATTGTTTTGTTATCTATAATGCAGTAAACGTAAATCAAAGAATGGGTTTTTTGAATGCAAAGAATATAGTGATTTATTTTGAATCACACCTTTCAAATCTTTCAACATGGGAAAGATGGATATAACAGTTCTAAGCCAAAATATACTTTCTGGTTATGAGCTAATTTAACCATTGGGGTGGAGAGTCAAAAATGCCCATTAAATTTACAAGGAGGATTGTCTTCTCATATCGAAGAGCTCTTTTGCAGATTTCATGCTTAGCTTACTTTTTCCACTGTCACCTGAACTTTTACACGCTTCTCCCACCTAAACCATCAAAACTTTCAACATTAATTCATTAACAACTAGCATTCCTGTGGCATAACCTCCTTTCTAGTGCATGGCTGTTACTATCCTGCCCTTTGTATTGACCATCCTGCTTTGGAGTTGTTTCCTCAGCATATTTGTTTACCTTACTACTATGCATTTCATCTCCCAGATTATTTATAATGTAGCCAATACATTTAAAAACAGGTTAGGAAACTGATCTTCAGTGCATCTGCATTTACAGCTCTAATTCTCATGTCTTGTCATTCATATTTGCCCTCTGTCACTGAGATCCAATCAAGTTCTACATCTTTGAGCTGCTTGTAATTTGTAATTTACTGATCTTGCTGACTAGGCATTTGTATTTTTAGATTGATTTAGCTAGATTAGCCTTTTAAATATTTTCACTGTATATATAAAGTGATTTCTTGAACACACTAGTAAATTTCAGCTAGGGATTTCCCACTTGATTTTACTCAAAAGAATTTATAAGATACATTGCAGTGATTTCACTTTGATAAATTTATCAGATGATCCACAATCAAATAATAAGCCTCCATAGATTTCTTCTACCATAATGTCTGATAAACCTTTCTAATCTTTATTGTATGCAAACTCAGACTTTCCCATCTATTTCTGTTATATGAAACCAGAAATATTCTCCTTATTTTTCTCATGATTCCTGAAGTGTTACTTTATAGCTCCTCTTACTCATATCTGGACCTAGGAACACAATTTGCGTCATGAATTTCTATAGCAATACAAACTTTCATTGATTCTTGACAGGTCAAAGTGACTGGGCTAGAGCTAGATTAAAAAGACAAGGTAATTCTGGCACCTTATTTTCCCTATAATAGGGTATGCATTTTCTTCAGGTAATGAGAAGCCTGTACCTTGTTCTGAGACAGTGTTATTAGAAATGACATCTACTTCCCTTTCAGACTAACATCTATAAAAGTAGCATGGCCTTTTATTATGGCTGTTCCTAGTCACTTGAAGCCTTGTTACTGTCAACCTTCCCTAGTCCCTTTGGGGGTGACCTACTAAGGTGAGGCATCCTTCAGATCATCACATTTTTTAGCTTCCTACTGCTTGTTCATCATCCTCATCCAAAATGCCTGACCTCATACAAGAAATCTCCTGACACCTACTAAACTACAACAATAGGGTAGCTTTCAGTGGTGATTTTGCTCAGGGAACTACCAACTTTGTGCCATCAACTATAAATATCAAGCCTGGATTTATGACGAACAAGTTATGACGGTAGCACAGCAACCATGTCTCTGGTTTCACTTAGCATAAGCCATACATGTACTCTATCAGTTCTTCCCCAATATTTCTAACAAATTTCATTTTTTTTTTCCCAATCAAAGGTAATGATCTTTTTTTTTTTTTTTTTTTTTTTTTTTAAATCTGATTATAATCAGTACCGCTGCATATTTATACTTTCTAATCACTACTGCTCTCATGGTGCTAAACTTTAATTGGACCATAACTTCTGCTGTTAGATCACTAGCACAACTGAAGTCATCCATTCAGTTTGGGCATCATGAAATTAACACAGGACAAATCAGAATAGAAATCACTATATGCTATCTATTCCATGTAATTCCCTGGATGAATATCTGTGCTCAATTGTAATTATAATTATCTTATTTTTTTACAAAAGGTCTTTGTGTTGCCAAAAACATTAATTGCATCCTTAAAAAAGTAACCAAGCAGTACCTCAAAGATTCTCATTAAAAGTCCATATGACAGTTATAAGAAAAATGTTTCTTACTGCCTTTAGCTGACCATTTTTTCAGTTGGATAGTATAATTACAAAAGTCATTCCAGTTTGCTAGATTAGGAACAATAGAGAACATTTAATCCTTTAGTAGACAGATACCTCACTCTTCTCAATGATTCCTATGTCCTTTTGTCTTTATAAAATACTTGAGAATATATATAACCATTATTTTTCTTATGCCCACTTTTTTTCCAATACATGTATTTTCACTGAGCTAACATCAATATTCATTTCAATTCCAGACAGAGTTATCTGTCTGTTTTCATGTATCAAATATTCCAATCCACATTAGTTTTCAGAAAAACTATGCAGTCCTTGTCCTCCTGGACTCCTTTACATGCAATTATGTGTTTCTTCCTTTCTGGGATAGTATGTCAATGCTTAATTCATGTCCACTAATTCAGGTTCAAAACAATAAACTTGAGTTAAATTACTTTCTTTAATACTGAATTTCTTAAGCCAAATTCCCCTGAGAAGCAGCACACTCTGCTTTTGAAGTCTATTTCTGTTCTATCTTAGAGGAAGGATAACCTTATTCGTAAACTCAGATAAGTTCTGACATATTTTACCCATCACTGCTCAAGCACTTCATCTGATGAGCTCTCTAATGAACTACTCGATTGCAAAGCTACAGGTGAGCTAAATTTTTTTCTAAGCTTCTCAATGTGAAATGTTTTAAAAATATATCACACAAGTAACAAAATTCCTCTTTTTTCTTTTTCCCCCTTTTTTTTTCTTTTCTCCTTTTTACTATCCATCTGGGTAGGAGGCTACCCATGTGTACTACTCCAGATCTACTTGATCCTCTCTCCTCTTACACAACCCCCCTTGTATGTGCAGTAGCTGTTCTCAAATATCTATCTATTATGTCTCAACAGCCTCACCTTACAAAAATATCGGTGGATTTAGAATATAAGTTACAAAATGGATTAAAGTATGTAAGATAAACAGCAGTATTTTCCATTTGCTGTTGAATGGGGGCAATGAAATGTTATGTGTGATCATTCAAAGTTGGCATTTTATGTGCTTTGTGTATAGCTCTGCAAAGGACTTGATTTCTCAGCTTCTTCAGTAATCACTTTTTGATGTGACTTTATACCAATACATTAGGCCAGGGACAATAAATAGTTGGAGATAAAATGTCTACTCTCCACACTTCAATGGAAGCAAATTAAACTGTAGGACAATAGTAGGCTTTACCATTTCATGCAAATCATGTCTTGCAAAATACAACTGGCTTGCACAATCATCAACTTTCTCAATGAGTTCTCATGGGCTGTTAGCTGACCTGCAAGGAGCCAGCTAAGCTGTCCTCTGAATATCTGAGCTGATGTGTCTGCCAAACTACATTATCCGTCTGGCTATGCAAACTTCCCTCTGTATGCTCTTTGACCCACAAAGGCATTAGGTCTTCTATTAGATGTGGGAACAGCTACAAACAACTTTTCTAATAAGAAAAAATAAAACTGTGAGCATCACCAGTTGCTATGAAAATGGAAATGTACTCAGAATTCCTGAGGGGCAGGCTATTATTTAAAATTCTAAACATGAATTTCAGACTCTGACTTCTGACATTTTTTTTTTTTTTTTTTTGGTATACTAACAGAAAAAACTGGCCTAAACATCAGAATGCAGGAATATTATTTAGGTGATTAATACCATGGAATAGTGCAAAAAGCCAGTCAAAGACAGCTGTAAAGCACACAACATGCTTAACAAGAAGCCACAGGCAAGCTTTGAGCACAAATCCCCTAATCCTATTGATCCTGCTTCTGAAAAAGAAGTGAAGCTCTTCTGTGACTCAGAAGGGTGACAATATACAGTAAGTGCACACAGCAGGCAATGTGTGCTTCAGGAAACTTAATCACGTAACCTGCTTCATTACTTGAAAATCACTTCTGTCAATACTCAAGCCATATCCTCGCTGACTGCTGCTGTTTAAGATGCTGTCAATCTTCCCATATGATTTTGTGAACCAAATAAATTCCAAGCCATTTAAAGGTGTTATTATCTCTGCTGATAACATTACCTCATTCAGGAGTTGCAGAAATAGGAAAAATAAAACTTATTTCAATCCTTTTGTTCTGGAAGTTTCTCAGGTCTCCCAGCATAAAAGCACAAGGTTTCAACCTAGAATTGGAGACTGAGGAAGTATTTAAACATATTTTCATAGACAAAAAAATCTGTTCATAGCATTCATCTAGCAATATTTTCTATTATAATTCAAAGAAAAGGTTGTGTTTGCTTTTTTTTTTTTTTTTTTTTTTATAGTTGAAATTGTCTTTGAAAACAGGCATTTCATTCATACATATTATCTGACATGCTAGAACAACCTGTTTGGTCAATTTTTCTGTAGCTTTTACCACTTGGGTTTACACACATTTCCAGGAACAATGCAAATTCTTCTCCCTAAAGCGATTGTTATTACTCATGTCAGATATCACTATTGTTTTACTCGGTTTGATGTATCACTCAAACCACAAAGTCATAAAAAAAAATTATTGTTGATTCTGATTTGATTAAAAGTGTGCTCAAAACCATCTCCGTTTGTGAGAACAGTTTTATCAAAAGCTGTTTCCTACCGGCACAATGTTGGTTTTATTTTTCAGAGCTTGAGCTATACAAAATGGTTACCAAAATATAGGCTGGCAATTTCAATTTTTGTTCTGCTTCAATTGGTAAGATATCAGCAATAATGTAGATATGCAAGTGGCTGGTTCAGAAAATAAGATGATATTTCGTTTATGCAAGAAAATCTAGGGAAGAAACTGTAAATACATTCTGGCCCTTGAATAACAAGCAACAATTATCTTGTGTTGTCATAACAGCATGTCATTTTGATAATCATAAAATGTCCTTAGCTCCCTAACTCTCCAAGAAAATAATCTTTCTTTGTGTTTCACATTCTTAATTCTTTGTGTCAATGTCAAGATGATTATAAAAAAGCAAAAAAATCTCTGCCCTTTCATGCTTTTCTACTGCAATAAATGCACACACACATGTTAAAAAAATGTAGTAATTATCAGATTCTTGTTCTGCCAGGTATATTGTGACCAACTATTTAAATATTCAACAAAGAAATGGGGCAATTTATTATTCCCACTTGCTGTCCTGGAAAGAACATAGAATCATTAAAAATAAGTAGAGGAAAAATTTCAGATGATGATTCATCTGTTTCTTGACGTAAGGCATAATCAATGAGTGGCAAGTAACAACATAAAATATACATAAAAAGACACAACTAAAATTATTGTTCATCTTGTTGATGCATGTTCTTTTTTACCTTGCAGTAATTTTAACCATAATTCAAATAAATATAAGACGCAGAAAAACTATGCCTGAGACAGTGCAAAGATACAAGCTCAGGTGCAGGAATGGCAAAGAAACTGCAGTCTGCAGGAGTATATTTTATGTACAGGTTTGCACACTGAGAGAAATGGGTGACACAGAATCAAATCTCTCAGGCGAAGGATGCTATCATCAGAGCTTGGTGGGAAACCAGGCTATGGAAACATTATTATGTTTCTAGAAAATGGAAGATTATCAAAGCAAACACCAAGTGAAAATCATAGAATCATAGAATAATAGAATATTTTGGGCTGGCAAAGACCTTAGAGATCATTTAGTTCCAACCCCTTGCCATGAGCAGGGACACCTCCCACTAGACTAGGCTGCTCAAAGCCCCATCCAACCTGGTCTTGAGCACTTCCAGAGATGGGGCAGCCACAGATTCTCTGAGTAACCAGTTCTTGTTTCTCATCACCTTCATACTGAAGAATTTTTTACTAATAATCAACTGAAATCTACCTTCTGTCAGTTTAAAGATATTCCCTCCTTGTCCTATCCCTACATGCCCTTGTAAAAAGTCCCTCTTCAGCTTTATTGTAGGCCCCCTTTAGGTACCGGAAGGTGCTCTGAGGTGCCCATGGAGACTCCTTTTCTCCAGGCTGAACAAGCCCAGCTTTTTTAGCATGTCTTCACAGCAAAAGTCCTCCAGCCCTCTGGTCATCTTTCTGGCTTCCTCTGGACTTGCTCAAACAGGTCCACATCCTTCTGATGCTGGGAGCCTAACATAAGAATTTTCCATGTACCTTAGCATGGGTTCTAGGAGGATCTGCTCCATGATCTTGCTGGGCACCTTACTGTGGAGACATAAGGCACGGACCCTGTTTCTGGTTACAAACAAAATCCTTTATTTTGTGAAATCATTTATTTTGCGTCTCCCATCCCTTTCATAGTCTACTAAGTGCTAAGCAGTAACTTTGCACTCTCTTACTTCCTTATCATCCCGATTCTGCAAAACTACTAAGGGTTACAAATATTTACATCCTTTGGTCTGTCTTTGAGATGCACATCTTGCTTTATCTTGCAAACTCTCTGCTTTGTTTTGCTAACCGATCTTTAACTTTCATTGTTGTCTTCACAGTTCCCAAAGCTCAGGCCTGCCCAGGGCATTAACACCTGGTGTTTTCTTCGAAGTTCCCAGGGCTGAAGCCTGACCAGGGCGATAACACCTGAGTCAATTTTGTTAACTATTTCTATCCCTTCACCCACATCTCCCCCCTTTTGTTTTACTAAAAAAAAAACCAGCTTTTATAGATTCATAATCTACTTTTGCAAAAGTTTCTATATTCTCCATTAGCTATTGCAGCAAACAAGGCACACAGATTAGAATACCTAAAAAGAGTGACAAAATGATTAAGTAAAGCTATCCTGCAATGCTCAAGCCAGAAAACACTTGTTCAACCAATTCAGTCCCTCATCTTCCTGAAGGTGTGCCGTCCTTGTTATTAAGACAGGAATGCTTTTATGATCTGATAAGTTCATGCAGCACACACCATCAAAATCTTCACACCCATGGCCTTGAGCTAACAATAAAAATTAACAGTTGTTCTGTTCTGTAGTGAGGCATGCCTCATGGTACCAGCATCTAAAAGCAACCCTGTTGTCCAGTAGTACCCTTTCTGGACTTAAAGTGACCTTGACACGCTTGTGAGGTGGGCTGATGTCAACATGATGAAGTTTAACCATGACAAGTGCAAGGTCCTACACCTGGGTCAGAACAATCCCAGGCACTGCTACAGGTTGGGCAGAGAAGAGATTCAGAGCACCCTGCGCAGAAGGACTTGGGGGTGTTGGTTGATGAAAAAATGAACATGAGCCATCAGTGTGCGCTTGCAGTCCAGAAAGCCGACCATATCCTGGGCTACATGAAAAGGAACGTGACCAGCAGGTCAAAGGAGGTGATCCTGCCCTCTACGCTGCTCTTGTGAGACCTCACTTGGAGTATTGTGTGCAGTTCTGGTGTCCTGAACATAAAAAGGACATGGAACTGTTGGAGCAAGTCCAGAGGAGGGCCACGAGGATGATCAGGGGACTGGAGCATCTCCCGTATGAAGATAGGTTGAGAAAGTTGGGCCTGTTCAGCCTGCAGAAGAGAAGGCTGCATGGAGACCTCATAGCAGCCTTCCAATGTCTGAAGGGGGCCTACAAGGATGCTGGGGAGGGACTCTTCATTAAGGACTGTAGTGAGAGGACAAGGGGTAATGGGTTCAAATTTAAACAGGGGAAGTTCAGATTGGATCTGAGGAAGAAATTCTTTACTGTGAGGGTGGTGGGGCCCTGGAATGGGTTGCCCAGGGAAGTTGTGAATGCTCTATCACTGAAGATGTTCAAGGCTGGGTTGGACATAGCCTTGGCTGGCATGGTTTAGTGGGAGGTGTCCCTGCCCATGGCAGGGGGATTAGAACTAGATGATCTTAAGGTCCTTTCCAACCCTAACTATTCTATGATTCTATGTTCCCAGTCTATTGCCATTGGCTGGAAAGTCCCGTTGTGATACGCTCCCACATGGATAGTCTCTCCATTGACTGGTTCTCCAAAAAGAGACTAGTTAACTTTGTACAGTTTCCATGGGTTAACTTCAGCGATAAATCAGCATTAGTCTTCTTTGGCAGCCGTCACTTGTATAAATGGACAGATACATAGCGTGGGGATCCATCAGGGTCCTTTTCCTGTAGAGACACCAGCATAGCCTCTTCCCAAGTTATTAAGCTAAAATGAGCTTCCCAGTTACGATTTTCCAAAGACTTTACCATTGCCATTACAGGTTCTTTCCCTGGTATCGGATCTGGGCCTACATGGGTTAGTGCAGAAAAATGCCTAATCATTGAGGGGACATTCAAGCCCGTGTATAAATCAGAACTGGATAATGTTAAAGAATTTAAGACAAACAATACTTTGTTGATTCGTGCATTTTGGGTTTCCCCTATCATTCCCCCTTTTTGTTTTAGTAGCAAGTTTTTTAGAATTTGCTGTGTCTGCTCTATCACTGCTTGACCTGTGTAATTAACGTAACAACCCACTACTTCAGGCTGCATTATTTCAGTAAGATTAGTCTGATTTGAAGTCACCTGATCCTTTACAACATGTGGCATACCAGTGAGTCCTACTCACCATGAAACAGGTTGGAGTAGTGGGGATTTAACAGATGTGGCCAGTATACTTGTCCATTACCCATGGTCACACATAATAGAACAGATACTACAAAGATTCCTGTCCTTGTTGTTTCTTTCTGTTGTTGAGTTCTGGGGCTTTATACGTTTCGCTGGCAGCCAGTGTGGTCCTGTCTCTAGCCGTACACAGCAGTATCCTTGACCCCATGTCAGCAATGGCTCTGGTTCTTTCCACTCGTTTTCATGTAGGTCTTTATATAGAACTGGTTGTTTGCACAAGGAATAGTCCATCAGATGTCACAAATACTGTATTGTGGAAAGAGAATCGAAACTAGACAAATTTAAAAAATTTAGTACAAATTGCACTTTTGTAAACTGTTTGTGTGAAGAAAATCCTTGCATTTCCCCCCCCCCTTTCTTCTTTTGTTTTATATAAAATACCTGCTTTAGATGACCCTACTTGAGCAGGGGATTTGGACTAGATCATATCTCGAGCATTTGCCAACCACAGGCTGCTTGGCCTGCCAGCCATCCCTCACATCAAGGTCTGGCATGGCATGTGCCCCCACCACTCAACGTCTGCTGGGTTGCAGCCAACAGCGGAGCTAAAGGTTCTTCTTGGTGACAAACACAGAGGCCAACCCAGCCTTGCCCTTGACTGTGGTAGGAAGCATTTGGCCAACCTCAGTCCTTGCACATTTTTGTCAATGCAGAGTTTCACCTGCTTCATCCAGTAACAAGTCACTACTATGGCAAAGCACATGCAGATTTACATTTGCAATATATATATACTACAGGGTGCAGCAGCATATTGAAGATGCTAGTGACAGTGAGGCACCAGCCAAAGAAATTTCTTATCAGTGGAGCTCTCTCACCCTCTCAATTTATTCCATTGTCTGCTTTATAATGCTATCATTGTATTAGAATCTTTCTAGCTTTTGCCTTAGCATTTTCTAGCAGCTGCTGCAAATTTGCATGCTCTAACATCTGTTTTACAAGTGACAAATCCATACAATACAAGGTGTAGTTTCTTATTAGCAACTGGCTAGTAACTACAGGTGGTTTTATACACAAAATCACAGCCTCTAATAATAGCTACTTTACAAGCACATATATTCAAGCTGTTACTTTTCAGCTGCCCTCAAGTGATGTTTTGCAGTTATCTGTTTCTCTCTTCCTCCATCTCATTCTGCTCAGCATATTCACGGTCAGCTCCTGTAGCTGAGGCATTGGGTTTTTCCACTTGTCTATCCAGCTCATGGCAAGGCTTGAGAAACTTGCCAGGCAGCTGCCATGGACCTGAAGGTAGGAGGACACAAATATACCCCCTCCCGCAGGTTATCAGTTCTTGAGAAGTAAGACAGGTTAAAGTGAATCCCTAAAGCAGAGGCATTCTGATGAAACAGGAGCGTGAAGCAGCTGCAGAAGTAAACTACACGGTGTTAACAGTCAAGGAGTTTGTTGCGTCATTACCCATTTTTTCTTCTTTCTCTGCCACCCTGATGCTCCTTGCGTGGCGGCTGGTAAAGCTTGTGGTTGCACTAACCCCTCTCACTTTTTCAGTAAGCAGTACTTATTTCAACTGATCTCTCTGTTCCTTCAAGTCTTCGATTCGCCCCCCGGTTACCTTAAACACACTAAGCAGGATTCCCCTCTTATGCCCAGTGCTTACAGGCCTCTTTAGACTTTGTTTGTCGTTTTCTACAAACTGCCCCAACGTTTCAATAGATCGAGAGGTGTTTTTTTTTTTTGTTTTTTTTTTTTTTTTTGTGTGTATGTGTGTGTGTTTGTTGTGTTTGTTTGGTTTTTTGTTGTTGTTGGGGTTTTTTGTGGGTTTTTTTTATTTGTTTTTTTGTTTTTTTTTTTTTTTTTTTGTTTGCTTGTTTTTTTTAAGGTTGCTCACCCGGCTTTGCACAGCTACAAATGCCAGCCTGTGGCCACAGCCATAAATACCTGCCTGCTTAGCAGCAGCTACAGCTGACAGCGTGCTGAGCAGCAGGCATAAATACCTGCTGGCAGCCACACTTTTGTATTAACCCTTTCTTGCCCGAAATGTTAATCTGTTACCCATTAAAAACTTTTACGTGAACCCGACAACAAAAAACGCACAGAGCACCGTCTGCCCTCAACACACACACACACACACACACATGGGATCCCACAAGCACACTCTACGCAACTACAATATTTGAAACACAAAATCCAGACAATCCTTACTCCCACTATGCGGTCCCACGTACAGAATGTGGCACAAGGACTCCGTGAAGACAGTCAGGAAACCAGCTCCGAGCAGCATCATCGCAGTGCGAGGTGGCAGGCTCGAACTAAGCGGATGTCCCTGCGGAGGCTCTGCCTCCTCCACATCGCATCAGGCTTGGGCTTTTATACTGACGAAAATGCACACTCATTCCAAGGCAGGTGGGCAGCCTATGTCGGAAGAAGTGGCCAGCAGTATCTATAAAGGTCTGCAAGGGTCGGTAGAAACATGGACATACTTATATTTGCCAACCTGTAGTACATAAGTATCACAGAGAGACTATATGAAATGCGTTGTATATCACCGTTTGCCTGATATCTTTGATAAGAGCCTACGAAAGACCTTCCCACCACTGGTTTTGAGCCGGCACATACACCACCAGGAAAGCACACAATACATCTGCACCCCCCGCCCATCTCAATTCTCCCTTTATAGCTGCCCATTTATCATGGGGACTGGGGGATATAAATCAGGTTCCTTTTCCTGATCAACAGGCCTCGGGTCAAAAGGACTATCCAGGTCAGCATCAAAATTATCAGGTGTCAGAACCTCAGCAGCAGCAGCAGTAGTCTGGTGAACGTGCACAGGCTCTTCATTAATGTGTTCTGGAGTTTCAGCATTATCAAGTGCAATTAAAACATTTCCTCCCACAGGTTTCAGGTGATTTGAGAGTAGGCTCTTTCTCGGGATTAACAGAGACAGGGTCAAAAGGATAGTCGTCATCCCCATCCTCAGTCTTAGCAGCCGCAGCGGCGACCGGCAGAAGTTCGGGGGGGGGGGGAAGGGGGGACGACAGGGATACACTGGGATACACTATTTCATTTTTTTACTTTAGCATTTCTAAAATAGTTCTCCAAATGGCTAACAAATTTTTCACAGTGTCATCGCCTTTTGTGGCTGCGTTCCGCAATTTAACTCCTGCATCATCCCACAAAGAGACCTCAAATACGGTGGACTTTTCAATCTCTGGATAACTCGTCTTCAACCAGTTCAACATTAACTTTGAGTCTGTCTCTTTAAAGGTTGCTCCCTTCTTCTTAAGAAGGACTGAAAACATCCGTAAAACGGAGGCTTCTTCCTTAATAGTATTTCCCCCCATAGTCCCGTTCCCGGCTGCTCACCTTTTCCAGATGATCGTTATATCCGGACCTCTTCGGTGCTCCCCCACAGGCCTCCTCACCTCTCCCAGGTAATGGGTTTGGTAGCCAAAAGATCCTTTAATGATGGTTACATAGTAACTACTGTTTTCTTTCCACCCTTGAGAGACCATTGTCCTGACTGTTCACCTTTTAAGAGGCGCGAATTTTCCCTGGAAGGCAGCTCTCTGGTCCGTTGCATGACTTGTTCGGTCAGCGTCTCCACCGGAGCTCTTCATCTGCCTTTAAGGCCTCACACTGGGACGCCATTTGCGGAGACGTAAGGCATGGACCCCGTTTCTGGTTACAAACGAAATTGTTTATCCCTTTCATAGTCTACTAAGTGCTAAACAGCAGCTTTCCACTCTCTTACTTCCTTATCATCCCGATTCTGCAAAACTACTAAGGGTTACAAATATTTACATCCTTTGGTCTGTCTTTGAGATGCACATACTGCTTTATCTTGCAAACTCTCTGCTTTGTTTTGCTAACCGATTTTTAACTTTCATTGTTGTCTTTACAGTTCCCAAGGCTTAGGCCTGCCCAGGGCATTAACACCTGGTGTTTTCTTTGCAGTTCCCAGGGCTGAAGCCGGACCAGGGCGATAACGCCTGAATCCATTTTGTTAACTATTTCTATCTCTTCACCCACACCTTACTATTCTCTGGCACAGACATTATATCACAGCCTCATAGAATCATAGACTTATTTAGGTTGGAAGACACTCTTACGATCACCAGGTGCAACTATTAACCCAGCACTGCCAAGTCCACCACTAAACCATTTCCACAGTTGCTATACCTGCACACCTTTTAAGCACCTTCAGATGTGGTAACTCAACCACTTCCCTGAGCAGCCTGTTCCAGTGCTTGACAGCCCTTCTGATGAAGAAATTTTTCCTAATATCCAGTCTAAACCTCCTCTGGCAAAACTTGAGGCCATTTCTTCTTGTTCTATCACTTGTGACTTGGAAGAAGAGACCAACATTCACCTTGCTACAATCTCCTTTTTGGTAGTAGTATCTTCCTTCACTGAAAGATCCGATTTGCATGTCAGGTGTATAGACACAAAATTTAATTAGTAATTACAGCCTATTCAGAGAAGGCACAGCAGCTTGCTGCAGTGAATCTCATGTAGTCCCACTCTCCACCTATACTGCTGGTAAAAAGGAAGTGTTAATACTTGAAAGACAAAAATCGAAAGTGCAAAGGCAAGGTAACAGGAACATTCAACAGCATAAGAAAGCTGAATATCTTGGAGATACCTTTCCTATCCTTTCCATTTTGCATATGAATAAAAGATGTAGACTTTTTTTTCTCTGTCTCCTCATTTCTGTATTTCTCATATAATCATAGTGATGATGTTAAGCATATAAAATTGAGTTACAATGCCCTTGAGCAACTGGAGACCTTCATTCACCACTACAATGCTGTCTTTTCCAGAGTGGAACAAATGTTTGCATGAGAGAAAACATCACCTAAAATAAATGATAGAGAAATTCTGGGTAAGTAGGCAACTGCTTAAGCTTGCAGATAATTTGTAAGAAATAATCATGCAGCAAATTTAACCTATTTTCAAGGCTAGTATTTGTACTGGTTTGCATTAATTGATGATTTTCATAGCAAAGTTTCAAATTGCACCAGAAGATACACTGCAAATAAAGATTTTGTGATTACAAAACACTGAAGTTTACATTTGGCAGGAATTCTAATAAAGTTTGAGTGTACAGATGCATCCAGAGATTTATTCAAAAAGGTTGTAAAAAACAGTGACAAATTTGTTTGAAATCCACATGAAAACTCACAGCTTTATTTTCTCACTATTCATATACAGATTGTTAGTGCTAATAATCACTTGACATGAAATTTGGCTAAGACACTAAGGCTAATAGTCATGGTCTTGGAAGAAGATTGCAATGAAAACTGCAGTGCCTACAAGTGGTTATTAGCTTAATGTCTTGTCAGAAAAACAGCACCTTCATTGCCCTCTGATGCCAGGGTATGACCCTCTCTTAAGAGTAAAAAATGGCTCTTATTGAATTACCATTACTGCTTTCTAGAACCTATTTAATGACAGTTCCCTTCATAGATTTCACTTCTGTTTGCAATAATGGATTAAGTGTCTTAGAAATCCTCTGTGCTGCATTCTACAAAAACTTGGCATGTAGTGGAACTCTACATAAAGGAACACAGAGCTGAGCTGGACCAGAAAGACCAAAGGAGTAATCTCCATCATCTCACTTTAGTCCTGTACTGTTTTAATTTGGATTTTTGTTTGTTTAGCTGTTTTTCTCTTTTTCTGTCTTTTTCCTTTGTTAACAGACTGTCCCAGGGAAGTTGGATGTTTCTGTAACCATTTAAGAGTGCTTGGTAAAGCTGTTCGTTGGTGTTGAGGTTGTATTCTAACTATACAGTGATCAGTATCAGTTCTGAAATATTTTTCAAAACTTTATTTGCAAGTTTTTCATGCTAAAACTAAAGCAACCATACTTGAATTTTGTTTCCTTTGCAAAAGAAACAAAAATGGGTAAATAGCAGTTCACCAGAAAATGCATGGATTTCTGGTTTCTTGTATCTGCCCCTCTGTTTCATTTTCAAAGCATCACTCCCTTACTTAGTCCTTCTAAACAAAGCTTCTCCTTGAGTGAAATTTTCAGAAGAGTCTTAAACCACTGAAAAATGGACTTTATAACAGAAATGTTGACAGCTGGCCCTTGACAGTAGCAGTTACCCTCCACTGCTATAATATAGTAGTCTCTAACTACTCTAATTCTCATGAAAAGTTACTGTAATGTGACTCCCTATCTATACTAGGCCACATAATTTTTCTTCTTTATGGGCCTCATTATGGTAAGGAAAATGCATGTCTCCCTAGAGAAAGCTGGTAAAAGAGGTTCTAAGTACTTATATGTTTCTTTTACACCAGTGCCTGGTGAGATCCAATGTGCTTAATGTAATGAGAAACATTATCAACACTCCTCAGAAAATGCAGACTTAGATTTTGCACAAAATTCTAGCAAAAGTTAATTTACTGTGCCTTTTATCTTGAAGGATTTCTAGATGGTTTAATGAATAATGTCACTGGGCAACATTCACTCATCCTAAAAACCAAAGCCACCTGTAGGATGGACAAAA
Organism: Amazona ochrocephala; assembly: GCA_039720435.1. NCBI lineage: Eukaryota > Metazoa > Chordata > Aves > Psittaciformes > Psittacidae > Amazona > Amazona ochrocephala. The sequence continues at coordinate 11,930,274 of CM077909.1, forward strand.
CACCCTTTCTTCATCTTCAATACTAGAAATCTCTTCATGCTCACAGAGGAAGAGGGAAACAGAAAACAGGTTCTCAACTGAACACAGAGCTTTGCATAGAATATATTCCTAACACGAACTACCAGTTAGCAGGCAGAATAGTTTTGCATCAAATGGTCTCCAGATACTTCCTATAGGTACCTCAAATAATTCTTTATAGTAAACCAGCTGCATATTTGTTTTTATTAGAAAACAGGATTCCTAGCATTTTCTCTATTATCCTTGTAATGGAACAACGCTACAATCATAAATTGTCTCTGTTCTAACTGTGCACTTGCACTTGCTATTTTTTGTGCTAACAGGGAGGAAATAAAGTGAAAGACTGTAGATATAATTTTGCAAAATTTAAAATGAAAAAATATATTTTACTTGGAATTTTCCAATATGTTTAAGTATTCTTTCTTCACTTTGTATTTTTCCAGTATTAAATGAGAGATTTTTGATTTGATGTTTGTGTTCACAAATACTACATGTTTGTATGTGTGTTAGAGAGAGAGAGAATTTATGCACATAAACTGTCATTTCAAGGTCAAATTGTGAAATGCAATTGCTATTAATGACAGTAAACAACAGTGGTGGATAAATATGGGTAGCTTTTAGCAAATGAGCAGCTTAGGCCATTGCTTAATATTTTTTAGAACAGACAAAAGTTTTTGATATGCAGTAGCAAAGACAGAGCAAAGTCAAAGCTATAATCAGAATGTACTGTGATTAAAAAATAATAAATCGGATATAGGAGATTATGGCCATCTGTATATTTTTGCCTCCCATGTCACTCCTACCCTTACTGAAGGCCCCCAAAAATCTTATCACCAACATATTTGCCTAGGAATGTATCCCATTTCAGCCTTGTGGGTTAACAAAGCATGAAGCTCCAAAAAAGGTTAATAGGCATCAATAGGTAGCTAAAAAGGAATTACTAGGACATGGAAGGTGTCATCACCTTGCAAAGTCTCCTTTCATATAAGGTGAAGTTTTCCTAAATGTGAATTATCTGAAAGCATATCCATAACTTACGGATCATGCCTGGTCAAATACATATGGTAGTATTTGGTCAGTATTCAGACGTTTGTATCTAACACAGAACATAACTACCTGCTTCCACTAAAATTCAAACATAGTGAGATGCAAGTATAACATTAGTTGTATTTGCACATAAAATGCATTAGTTAACTGTTCTGGCCAAAAGTAAAATTTTTGCCCACAGTGAAGCAAGCATAACTGCTAATCTTATTTTGTCTTGCTCTGAAAATGGAGCTAAAGTGACCTAACCCCATCTTTCCATCCACTTGGTGGTGCCATTTCAACAATACACATTTCAGAGTGAGAAAAAATACATAACTTATTTTACTCATAGAAAACAAATTGTGAATAAAAAATCCATTTCCTTACAGTCTGCTTTAGATACAAAAGCTACAATATTCTATTGTTCCAGTGTTTCCTGCATTACCAATTAAATGCTGAAATTTTTTACCCTCTCCCACAGTATGTCCAAATCTTTTCTTAAATTGAATAGCCATGTGACACTGTCAGTAGTGTCACTTGCATAAGTAGGATGACCCCCCTAACAAAGTTTAGTAGATCAGATTTTGAATGGAAGCTTTGAATTTCTGCAGTCTTGCAAGTGCAGACCCTGATCTTCAAAGACTGAAATATTTGAGAACTTTCATACGTACCAACTCCTTACACAAAGGATCAAACCATGCATATTTGTGTTGGATCTACATTTGGGGGAGTATCAGTGGTCAGGTAGAAGTATTAAGGATGGAAGACTCTCAATAGTATATTCAGATTATTTAAGCAGGATGTATTATGCAGTGGAATTAAGAGGCTTATATTAGAAATGCTGCTTTAAAAAAAAAACATATCAAATGAGCTAGAGTTAATACAATGTAGTATACACATGCACAATGTAATAGGATCTTGCAGAGATCAAAAAATACATATTATTTGTCGTGATTCCTATCAATGAGATTACTTTCCATAGATTTTTCTGTGGCAAGAGTTAAAAAACAGGTACTTGAATTACCAAAAACTTGGTATGAAGGTCCACATGCAGTATTGCTCCTTTTAAATAAAATAATGCAAAAATACTTTCAGATCTTGGATACTTTACATTTATTAATAAATATTTTATGAAATTCCACCACACATGCTATTTAAACATGTGAAAAACCTGGATAATTAGTTTGCAGCACATATGACAAATAAAAGAGATTACTTGGAATAAAAAGGATAAATGCCAGGTTTCTGTAAGACACAAAATGAGGATCTGAGATGAGGCACTGAAATGACATTGACCTTGATTAAGGTTATTGCCTGAAACTGATTGTCAACATAGGATCTTTCAATGCATTGCTCTTCTTCCTGTTCTTATATTTCATCTTCATCTGAATGAAATTTAAATGTGCTTTTAAAAAACACAACAATAATTACACGGAAAAAGAAAATGTCAGAATCAAACATAAATTCTTCACATGGTAATTTTCTCTTCACATTACTTTCCCCTCTGCAGTGGCTTTATTCCATTAAAGCAGAGCTTGTCCATAACTGTCATGCTACATACAACAATCTCAGGAAGAATTTTTTGGGTCACTCAGCTTTGACCATCTTGAATCTTGCTGTTTTGTGTGAGAGCAGGGTTTCTGACAGGCTGACATGATTACTGCTGTGTTTTCTTCTACCTTTTTTAAGCTTATCTGCAAGACACATTGTTTTTGAGTCCCTGCCCTGCTAACATCAGACTGACAAAATCCATCCTGTTAGTGATTGATTACCCTCCCTGCCAGGCTGAAATGATCAATGAGAGGAATGACTTGTCAGACAATTCTTTAGAGATCTCTGTGGCAGCATCTACAGCAGTGGAAAGGAAACAAGGCCAGGGACCTGCTCCTTCTCTTCCAATATGCACGTGTAGTCTTTTACTACTCCAGAGCCAATGGCTTTTCAACCTGGCTAGAGAATTGGCTTTAGACCTTTGTGTTTTAGAATGGAAAGTTTGTGAAGTAACTTCATAGATTCACCGAAAATTTGAACTTAAAAGCATTACAGATATGCCTAGCAACCAGAAAGTACAATCCCATACTTTCATTACACTGTGTAACCGCATTAGTTCTTTAGCTTTAATCATGACTACATTTCTGAAGCCCATCTCCCAGGAGCCTTCATTTACCGTGGACCATGGAAGCAGTCATGGATAGGACAAATTTGATTCCTTCCAGTTACACTCCTGAACTGCATTAGATTCAACCACTAATGAATTAGTCCATGGGACCAAATGAACACTAGTCTGAAATAAGCCTGCTTGAAATTCCTATAATGTGGATCAAGCTCTTACCACTATTTGGCTTCACAGACATGGTCATGTTGTGTCATACTACTAGCTAATGTAGCTATAGATAATGTGTGGCTACTGCTGTGCATTAAAAAGAGAAAGAAAGCTGAAAGCAGGAGTAAAAGGATAGAAAAAATAAAAATGATTGAAATAAAAGGCATACTATTATGTTACTTTAAAGTAATTTTCAAACAACAAACACTGAGGGGAAAAAACTCAAAAAATATATTACTAGAATTTTTGTTTGTAACAGCCGAGGACTACAACTCTTTTCTTGATGATGATGGATAATACGTTACAGGAGTAGAATCATCTATGATGTTTCAACTATATTAGCTTTTAATAATATGCAAAGCATTTATTGTTAATTGTCTGAGCGACCATATAGGTGCTACACATACTCTACAAATAAGTTTCCTGGCAGCTAATAAGCTGGCAAAGTTAAATTGCAGACTTAGAAGGCTAACTATTTTGTTTAGTTGTATTTTGTTTGGTTGGATTTTAGTAATACCGGAACACCCTAAGCAAATGCATGCCTTGAAATGCGAGTGGCAAAGAGACAAGACTGTTTAAGAAACATCACATAATTCCCATTCCAGAGGGTACTTATAGCACAGCCAGTTGGAAATAATGAACAACTGCAGAGATTTCCAGGTCAACTCACTGCAAATCACAAATCTAAATTCACACTGATACTGATGTGACATAGGCATGTCCTAAATACAAAATAACAATGCATCTAGTAGTCCATATCTCAACTGGTGCATTGCCCTTCTCACAGATAAGGTGCAGCTGTGGTTTAACTCTGACCAAATTTCAGTGTTAAAGTTTTTTGACAATTATGCCATTAAAACCTGAATACAAAATCATTGGTAACCAGAAGGTAAAATGTTAACTTTCTATAAGACAATAAGGAAAACTACAAGCTTTGTTATTCAACAAATATTATATTACATGATTGATATAATCCAGTTTTGGATTTACATTGGACACCTCACATACCACAAGAGTACCAAGTATAACTCTTGAACAGCACATCGGTTTTGCACTAGAAGATGGTAAAGTGGGAGTTCCAGTTGGTGATGTTAATGTCAAACAAGTGGTACAGATTTCTCAGTAGAAAGAACTGAGTTGAAGTCAAATAAGAACAAAAGGAAAGTGCTGCAATAAAGAGTAATTGCTCTATTTCTATACCCAGAGTTGTCACCTAGATGTGCTTAAAATACTTCAATGTAAATGTTTGCAAAGCTATAGTACCACAAAAGCTATAGGCTTGCCAAATATAAAAAGGAAGACACGTAAGAACAGGACTAATGACATGTTAATTGTAGTACTAGTGAAGAAATCAAGCCGTGAAAAAATTGAATTTGACTTAGTGATGGATAGTGAAGTCTTAAACACTGGCAGGACTGGAAAAATAATGCAGCAAATTGGGCATATTATTATAAAACATAAGGCTTTCTCTGCAAGGATAACTGACGGTATGTGATTTTCTTTTATGAACAAAATGTAAAAGCCATTAGAAAAAAAAAACAAGCATTTTGAAAACAGAAAGGAAAAAAAGATATAACCTTGTGCTTACAAGTAGCCTTTTAGAAATATCTTTAAACATTTATAATACATAGATAGGAAAATATGATCATTTTTTCTTGCGCTATTCTGCTGGAAAAGACTTATATCGTTGCTAAAGACCTACACAAAAACTTAGGCATCATTAAGATCCTTCTTTAGCCTGGAAATAGAGCACAAGTAGAATAGACAATTTGCTGGTCCTCCACACAGAAATCCATTTAATCCTTTTATTTTTCTTCATATTAAATAAAAGGAAGAGAATTAGTACTTGAACAAAGACTGAAAAAACACAATAATCAACAAATTTGGTTTTGTTTTTCTCTCAGAACTCCTGCAGGAGATCATAGATTGACTTTTTCAAGCATCTTGATGACATATTTCAACACAAGTATTGGTTTGTGGCTTGCTTGTCTTGTTTTGGTTTTAGAATTTTGAGGTTTATTGCTTAGATGTGGTTATCCATTATTTCTGGCCTTAAGGAGAGCACAATGTCGGAGACAGTGAAAATCAAAGTGTATGCAGTAACACACAATGTTGGTTGATATTCAAGGATCACCTGCTACAAGATCAGGAGTGTTGGACCCCTACTAGAAGGAAGTGCAGCAGGAGGACCAGGAGACCTCCTTGGATGGATAAGGACCTGGTGAGGAAAATCTGAAGGAAAAAAGAGGCTTATAAAAGGTGGAAGCAAGGACAGGTGGCCTGGGAAGAATACAGGAATATTCTCAGGGAAGCTAGGGACCAGGTTAGGAAAGCTAAGGCCCACTTAGAATTAAACTTGGCTAGGGATGCTAAAGATAACAGGAAGGGATTTTATAGGTACATTGCAAATAAAAGACATACTAGGGACACCGTGGGCCCTCTCTGTAAGCTATCAGGAGAACTGTCTACCCTGGGTTTGGAGGAGGCTGAGGTTCTTAATGACATTTTTGCCTCGGTATTCACTGGCAAATACTGTCACCACACCACCCACGTCATGGAAGACAGATGTGGGGAAAGTGAGAATAAAGACCCTAGGACCCCTGTAGGAGAGGATCTGGTTTGAGACAATCTTAAAAACCAGAATGTACACAAGTCCATAGGACCTGAAGAAATCCATGCGTGGGTCCTGACGGAGCTGGCAAATGAAGTTGCCAAGCCACTGTCCATCATATTTGAAAAATCATGGCAGTCAGGTGAAGTTCCCGATGACTGGAAAAAGGGAAATATGACTCCCATTTTCAAGAAGAGGAAAATGGATGAGCCAGGGAACTACAGACCAGTCAGTCTCACCTCTGTGCCTGGCAAAATCTTGGAGCAAATTCTCCTGGAAGGTATGCTAAGGCACATGAAAAACAACGAGGTGGTTGGTGACAGCCAGCATGGCTTCACTAAGGGGAAATCCTGCCTGACCAATCTGGTGGCCTTCTATGAAGGGGCTACGGAACTGATGGACAGGGGTAGAGCAGTTGATGGCATCTATCTGGACTTGTACAAAATGTTTGACACTGCCCAACACGACATCCTTTTCTCTAAGTTGGAGAGACATCAATTTAATAGATGGACCACTTGGTGGATAAAGAACTGGCTGGATGGCCACATGCAATGAGTAGTGCTCAGTGTCTCAGTGTCCAGCTGGAGACCAGTAACGAGTGGTGTCCCCCAGGGATCGGTGTTCAGACCGGTCTTGTTCAACATCTTTGTTGGTGACATGGACAGTGGTATTGAGTGAGCCCTCAGCAAGTTTGTCGATGACACCAAGCTGTGTGGTTTGGTTGATACATTGGAGGGAAGGAATGCCATCTAGAGGGACCTTGGCACGCTTGTGAGGTGGGGTGATGCCAACCTGATGAAGTTTAACCATGCCAAGTGCAAGGTCCCACACCTGGGTCGGAGCAATTCCAGGCGCAGCTACAGGTTAGGCAGGGAAGAGATTCAGAGCAGCCCTGAGCAGAAGGACTTGGGGGTGTGGGTTGATGAAAAAATGAGCATGAGCCATCAGCGTGCGCCTGCAGCCCAGAAAGCCAACCATATCCTGGGCTGTATCAAAAGGAGTGTGACCAGCAGGTAGAAGGAGGTGATCCTGCCCCTCTACTCTGCTCTTGTGAGACCTCACTTGGAGTATTATGTACAGTTCTGGTGTCCTCAACATAAAGAGGACATGGAACTGTTGGAACAAGTGCAGAGGAGGGCCACGAAGATGATCAGGGGACTGGAACACCTCCCTTATGAAGACAGGATGAGAAAGTTGGGGCTGTTCAGCCTGGAGAAGAGAAGGCTGCATGGAGACCGCATAGCAGCCTCCAGGAGGCCTAGAGGGATGCCGGGGAAGGACTCTTCATTACAGACTACTGATCGAATAAGAGGCAACTGGTTCAAACTTCAACAGGGGAAGTTTAGATTGGATATGAGGAAGAAGTTTTTTACTGTGAGGGTGGTGAGGCACTGGAATGTGTTGCCAGGGGAAGTTGTGAATGCTCCATCACTGGCAGTGTTCAAGGCCAGGTTAGACAGAGCCTTGGGTGACATGGTTTAGTGTGAGGTTTCCCTGCCCATGTCAGGGGGGCTGGAACTAGATGATTTTAAGTCCTTTCCAACCCTAACTATTCTATGATTCTATGATTCTAACATGAAACAGCAGATCCTTAATTAAATTTTGTAGATCTTTCAAGGAGGTGCAGAGTCCTCTCTGCACCCACTTTTTAAAATGGTACCTTACAGTAAACTGTAAAAAAGAAGAAGTGCCCTTCATTGGTTCTTTTCTTCTGGGATAATTATGATTCCGCTGTCATAGAATCACAGAATCATAGAATAGTTGTCATCATTTCCTGAGCAGGAACAGAACATCAGCAGCCTGTACCAGAGCCTCACTGCTCTCACAATAAATAATTTCTTCTTTGTATCTAACCTGAACTTTCTCTGCTGAAGTTTGGGGCCATTACCCTTTGTCCTATCATTATATTTCCTGATGAAGAGTCCCTCTCCCATATCCGTGTAATCTGCCTTCAGATACTGGAATGCTGCTATGGACATGCTCCGGGGCCTCGAGTGTCTACTGCTGCCCATGCAGGTAAAGAGGCTGGTAACCCAGGAAAGGAGGCTGCTAACCCAGGAAGCTGGGAAAAGGTAACAGAAAAAAAAGAACAACAAAAAAAAGGAGGAAGAGGGTAATTAAAAGCAAGGGGCTTCCTCCTACATCTGTTGTCCCCACCCAGAACCACTTTGCTGTCCTGCAGGGGGCTGATGAGCAACAGCGCTCCCACCAGACGCAACCAGCTGGTGCACTGGTAAAGAAGGTCACTACTGGTGCTGCCAGGAAAAAGCGGCGGACCGTAGTAGTCGGGGACTCTAATCTGAAAGGCACAGAGGCACCCACCTGCCGGCCTGAGCCAGCATCAAGGGAGGTGTGTTGCCTACCAGGGGCTTGGATCAGGGATGTGGCTGAGAATCTGCCTGCTCTAGTCGGTCCCACTGACTATTACTCACTCCTGGTAATACATGTGGGTGCTACTGATATAGATAGCAGTAGCCCGGAGACCATAAAGAAGGACTAGAGAGCTCTGGGAGGGGTGGGTAGGGGCTCTGGAGCTCAGATTGTCTTTTCGTCAATTCTCCAGGATACAGGGCAGGACCTTAAAAAGGCTAGGAGGATTGGGCAGGTTAATAAATGGTCAGAAGGGTGGTGCTATAGTCAGGGGTTTGGGTACCTTGAACATGGCACTCAATTTAGTAGGCCAGGTCTACTGGGGGCTGGTGGAGCTGGTCTGACAAAGAAGACGAAGAGTGGATTTGGTAGGAGGCTTGCCAGACTGGTCAAGGATGCTTTAAACTAGATGTGTTGGGGGAGGGGGGCATCATTCCATCCCAACACACCAAGTCGGTTGACAGCACATACAGTAAACATTCGGAGCAATGTAGAGATATTCCAGCTGCTCCAGCCAATGACCCGACTTCAATTGGGTCTCGGCTCAAATGCCTCTACACAAATGCCCGTAGTATGGGGAACAAACAAGAGGAATTAGAGATGTGTGCACATCTACGGGGGTATGATATCATAGGCATCACAGAAACATGGTGGGATGGCACCTATGACTGGCGTGTTGGAATGGAAGGTTACCGGCTCTTTAGGAAAGACAGGCCCGGCAGACGGGGAGGGGGAGTTGCTATTTATGTTAGGGATAGGCTAGAGAGTATGGAACTCTGTCTGGGGACAGGTGAGCAGTCGACAGAGAGTTTGTGGGTCAGGGTTAAAGGGAGAACAGCGATGGGTGACATTATTGTGGGGATCTGTTACAGACCGCCTGACCAAGGGGACTTGCTGGACAAAGCGCTCCATAGGCAGATAGGAGCAGCCTCACGCTTGCAGGCCCTTGTTCTCATGGGAGACTTCAACCACCCTGATATCTGTTGGAGGGATGGTACGGCCCGGCACAAGCAATCCAGAAGGTTCCTCGATTGTGTGGAAGACAACTTCCTTCTGCAAGTAATAGAGGAGCCGACAAGGAGAGGTGCCATGCTTGACCTCGTCCTCACCAACAGGGAAGGGCTGGTTGGGAATGTAACGCTCCAGGGCAGCCTTGATTGCAGCGATCATGAGATGGTTGAGTTTGAGATCCTCAGGACAGTGAGAAGAGCGTGCAGCAAGCTCACTGCCCTGGACTTCAAGAGAGCAGACTTTGGCCTCTTCAGGAACCTGCTCAGTAAGGTTCCATGGGATACAGCCCTAGAGGGCAGGGGGGCCCAAGACTGTTGGTTGATATTCAAGGATCACCTGCTGCAAGCTCAGGAGCCATGCATCCCAACTAGAAGGAAGTTCAGCAGGAGGGCCAGGAGACCTCCTTGGATGGATAAGGAGCTGCTGAGCAAAATTCGAAGGAAAAAAGAGGCTTATAAAAGGTGGAAGCAAGGCCAGGAGGCCTGGGAAGAATACAGGGATGTTGTCCCGGAAGCTAGGGACCAGGTTAGGAAAGCTAAGACCCACTTAGAATTAAGCTTGGCTAGGGATGTTAAGGATAACAGGAAGGGATTTTATAGGTACATTGCCAATAAAAGACAGGTTAAGGACACCGTGGGCCCTCTCTAGAAGCTATCGGGAGAACTGGCTACCCTGATTTGGAGAAGGCTGAGGTTCTTAATGGCTTTTTTGCCTCAGTCTTTACCGGCAAATGCTCTGTCCACACCACCCAAGTCTTGGAAGGCAGACGCGGGGACGGTGAGGGTGGGGACCCTGGGCCCACTGTGGGGGAGAATGTTGTTCGGGATCACCTTAGGAACCTGAATATATACAAGCCAATGGGACCGGATGAAATCCATCCACGGGTCCTGAAGGAGCTGGCAAATGAAGTTGCTAAACCACTGTCCATCATATTTGAAAAATCATGGCAGTCAGGTGAAGTTCCCGATGACTGGAAAAAGGGAAATATACCCCCCATTTTTAAGAAGGGGAAAATGGATGACCCAGGGAATTACAGACCAGCCAGTCTCACCTCTGTGCCTGGCAAAATTTTGGAGCGGATTCTCCTAGAAGGAATGCTAAGGCACATGAAAACCAACAAGGTGCTTAGTGACAGGAAGCACCAGGGGAAATCCTTCCTGACCAATCTGGTGGCCTTCTATGAAGGGGCTACGGAACTGATTGACAGGGGCAGAGCAGTTGATGTCATCTATCTGGACTTGTGTAAAGCCTTTGACACTGTCTCACATGACATCCTTCTCTCTAAGTTGGAGAGACATCAATTTGATAGGTGGACCACTCGGTGGATAAAGAACTGGCTGGATGGCCGCACGCAAAGAGTAGTGCTCAGTGTCTCAGTGTCCAGCTGGAGACCAGTAACAAGTGGTATCCCTCAGGGATCGGTGTTCAGACCAGTCTTGTTCAACATCTTTGTGGGTGACATGGACAGTGGTATTGAGTGCGCCCTCAGCAAGTTTGCCGATGACACCAAGCTGTGTGGTTCGGTTGGTACGCTGGAGGGAAGGAATGCCATCCAGAGGGACCTTGGCACGCTTGTGAGGTGGGGTGATGCCAACCTGATGAAGTTTAACCATGCCAAGTGCAAGGTCCTCCACCTGGGTCGGAGCAATGCCAGGCACAGCTACAGGTTGGGCGGGGAGGAGATTCAGAGCAGCCCTGTGGAGAAGGACTTGGGGGTGTGGGTTGATGAAAAAATGAACATGAGCCAGCAGTATGCGCTTGCAGCCCAGAAAGCTAACCATATCCTGGGCTGCATCAAAAGGAGTGTGACCAGCAGGTCGACGGAGGTGCTCCTGCCCCTTTACTCTGTTCTCGTGAGACCTCACTTGGAGTATTGTGTGCAGATCTTGTGTCCTAAACATAAAAGGAACATGGAACTGTTAGAACAAGTGCAGAGGAGGGCCACGAGGATGATCAGGCGACTGGAGCACTTCTCGTATGAAGCTAGGCTGAGAAAATTGGGGCTGTTCAGCCTGCAGAAGAGAAGGCTGCATGGAGACCTCATAGCAGCCTTCCAATACCTGAAGGGGGCCTATAGGGATGCTGGGGAGGGACTCTTCATTAGGGACTGTGGTGAGAGGACAAGGGGTAGTGGGTTTAAACTTAAACAGGGGAGGTTTAGCTTGGATATGAGGAAGAAATTCTTTACTGTGAGGGTGGTGGAGCCCTGGAATGGGTTGCCCAGGGAGGTTGTGGATGCTTCATCCCTGGCGGCGTTCAAGGTGGGTTGGACATAGCCTTGGATGGCATGGTTTAGTGGGAGGTGTCCCTGGGCATGGCAGGGGGGTTGGAACTCGATGATCTTGAGGTCCTTTCCAACCCTTACTATTCTATGATTCTATGATTCTATGACATCTGTGAACCTCTGTTCCTTAAACTATATAGCTGAGTACAGTCCAGGCTACTGCAAAGGCAGACCTTCCAAAACAAACTGCTTGTAAACATAGTCAGCAATCTAACAGTATAGATAGCTCACCTGGAATTGGAGACGACGAAAGCATAACAGAATGATGTCCTATTGGATTATAAGGCTTTTTTTTAGGAGCTCTGGGTAAGACTGTGCATCCTGACAATGGCTGTGGCAGAACTGACATGAATTATATTTAGAATGCATTCATAATATCATTACAGAATAATGAAGAAGATGGCGTATAACTCACAACCTACCTAAATAGCAAGAGCTGCAATGGTCGTGTCAATGCCAGACTGCTTGTGCTACATATTTATGGGAGTCTGGCAATCCCTTTGACTGCTGGATTAAGATGGGAGCCTGGAGACAAGAATCTAATACCTCCTGGTCCTGTGAGTGGAGACTCTGAGATGAAATAACAGGATGGTACAGATCAATATCTGGGTATTTTATTTTGTGTGGTTTGAAATGAAACAGTGGTTCCATAGTTAATGCACTCATTCTGTCAAGACTACTAGAGATTCACTTTTTTCTTCATGACTGTAAAAAGATCCAGTTTCCACTATGAAGTCTGGAAATTTATGTCAACTATCAGGATAGAATTAGACCTGATAGAAGCTTGGTGATCTTAAAGAGTACAAGATATATCCATCTTTCATTGTAAAAAGATTTTAGCTTTCTACCTGACTTACTAATCTTTTGCACTGCTATTGTACTGTATTCTATGTACTTTTAATAAATAATATTAATGAATGACCTTTATTGGAAATGCATGTGCACACATTCATTTCTTGATTCATTATTGCATTTATTTTTAGCTTCCTGATAAACTTAGCATTTTTATAAATTGTACAGGAAAATAAAGGGCAGGAAAATCCACAGTACCGCATACAGAAGTAAAGCAAACAGTAAATACATTCATTGCTTTCCTCAAAAGAAATGTATTGTGCAGTTCCTGAGGAATGCGATATTGAGATGAAAATGAAGTCACAAAGGAAATGGAATGAGAAATATATATTTGCTTCTGGGTGAACTCAACAAACCTCTCAGCTACACAGTTAAAAAGCAGCAGCCCCATCACACCCATTCCTGATGACTAAATAAACTGTAGGTAAAAGAACAGGGGAGTAAGACAGAAGGAAAGAAGGAAAGAAGGGAAATGAAGCTGCCAAATGAAAAAGAAGTGTTTCTGCAAAGGTCAGTAAGCGATAAGATTAGTTTAGAGTAAGCCAATACTACAGTGCAATTTTCAATATTTTCAAACACTTCAGAATAAACATTCCTTGCTATTTTTAATACAGGCTTTGAGCTATGACTGTCTAAATAGACAGAGTAGGCATTAAAAGTTCATAGGTCTTGATATTGCCTGTAAAGAGGGAGCCCCTACAGAATTTTATTTTATTACTAACCTTTATTAGCCTTGTAGCCAATGCTGATTAAAGTATTGTGGCGTATCTGTCAGCATGCATGAATGCATGGAGATTATTAGCAACTGCATTTAAAAGTCTAAAAGCCAAGAGGTAGAGTCACAAGCATGGAATACTAATTCCTATTTTATTCAGTGTAAACAAAGAGATGGATAATAGCTTACTTGTCTCTTGCTATTGTCATGTTTATCCGTTTGCTCTTCTCTGTAAGCACATAACTAAGATAAAAGAAAATAATACAAAATATGAAGTATCTACAAGTATGGATCAAATTGATTTCCATGTAGAATGTCCAAATCTGGCTAATCAAAGATAATCACTTCTAGCTCCTATAGGCTAACTACTTCATTGGAATATCTCCACTGAGGCTGCTGGCAGGCTGGTTTAGACTAAATATTAATGGAAAATATGTATTCAGCAAAGATAGCCTTTTAGTATTGTGCAAGTAAACACATTCCAGACCTTTGCTGAAGTAATTTGTTTATTATGTGATGAAACTTTTGTAAATATAACCCCTGACCCAGTTGACTTGGAGCAATCCCAGGCACAGCTACAGGTTGGGCAGGGAAGAGATTCAGAGTAGCCCTGCGCAGAAGGACTTGGGGGTGTTGGTCGATGAAAAAATGAACATGAGCCATCAGTGTGCGCCTGCAGCCCAGAAAGTCAGCTGTATCCTGGGCTGCATCAAAATGAGTGTGACCAGCAGGTCGAGGGAGGTGATCTTGCCCCTCTACTCTGCTCTCGTGAGACCTCACTTGGAGTATTGAGTGCAGTTCTGGTGTCCTAAACATAAAAAGGACATGGAACTGTTGGAACAAGTGCAAAGAAGGGCCACGAGGATGATCAGGGGACTGGAACACCTCCCTTATGAAGACAGGATGAGAAAGTTGGGGCTGTTCAGCCTGGAGAAGAGAAGGCTGCATGGAGACCTCATGGCAGCCTTCCAGTATCTGAAGGAGGCCTAGAGGGATGTTGGGGAGGGACTCTTCATTACAGACTGTAGTGATAGAGTAAGAGGTAACGGGTTCAAACTTCAACAGGGGAAGTTTAGATTGGATATGAGGAAGAAATTCTTTACTGTGAAGGTTGTGAGGCACTGGAATGGGTTGCCCAGGGAAGTTGTGAATGCTCCATCACTGGCAGTGCTCAAGGCCAGGTTGGACGAAGCGCTCCATAGGCAGATAGGAGCAGCCTCACGCTTGCAGGCCCTTGTTCTCATGGGAGACTTCAACCACCCTGATATCTGTTGGAGGGATGGTACGGCCCGGCACAAGCAATCCAGAAGGTTCCTCAATTGTGTGGAAGACAACTTCCTTCTGCAAGTAATAGAGGAGCCGACAAGGAGAAGTGCCATGCTTGACCTCGTCCTCACCAACAGGGAAGGGCTGGTTGGGAATGTAACGCTCCAGGGCAGCCTTGATTGCAGCGATCATGAGATGGTTGAGTTTGAGATCCTCAGGACAGTGAGAAGAGTGTGCAGCAAGCTCACTGCCCTGGACTTCAAGAGAGCAGACTTTGGCCTCTTCAGGAACCTGCTCAGTAAGGTTCCATGGGATACAGCCCTAGAGGGCAGGGGGGCCCAAGACTGTTGGTTGATATTCAAGGATCACCTGCTGCAAGCTCAGGAGCCATGCATCCCAACTAGAAGGAAGTTCAGCAGGAGGGCCGGGAGACCTCCTTGGATGGATAAGGAGCTGCTGAGCAAAATTCAAAAGAAAAAAGAGGCTTATAAAAGGTGGAAGCAAGGTCAGGCGGCCTGGGGAGAATACAGGGATGTTGTCCGGGAAGCTAGGGACCAGGTTAGGAAAGCTAAGGCCCACTTAGAATTAAACTTGGCTAGGGATGTTAAGGATAACAGGAAGGGATTTTATAGGTACATTGCCAATAAAAGACAGGTTAGGGACACCGTGGGCCCTCTCCAGAAGCTATCGGGAGAACTGGCTACCCTGATTTGGAGAAGGCTGAGGTTCTTAATGGCTTTTTTGCCTCAGTCTTTACCGGCAAATGCTCTGTCCACACCACCCAAGTCTTGGAAGGCAGACGCGGGGACGGTGAGTGTGGGGACCCTGGGCCCACTGTGGGGGAGGATCTTGTTCGGGACCACCTTAGGAACCTGAATGTATACAAGTCAATGGGACCGGATGAAATCCATCCACGGGTCCTGAAGGAGCTGGCAAATGAAGTTGCTAAACCACTGTCCATCATATTTGAAAAATCATGGCAGTCAGGTGAAGTTCCCGATGACTGGAAAAAGGGAAATATAACCCCCATTTTTAAGAAGGGAAAAATGGATGACCCAGGGAATTACAGACCAGTCAGTCTCACCTCTGTGCCTGGCAAAATCTTGGAGCGGATCATCCTGGAAGGCATGCTAAGGCACATGAAAACCAACAAGGTGCTTGGTGACAGCCAGCATGGCTTCACTAAGGGGAAATCCTGCCTGACCAATCTGGTGACCTTCTATGAAGGGGCTACGGAACTGATTGACAGGGGCAGAGCAGTTGATGTCATCTACCTGGACTTGTGTAAAGCCTTTGACACTGTCTCCCATGACATCCTTCTCTCTAAGTTGGAGAGACATCAATTTGATAGGTGGACCACTCGGTGGATAAAGAACTGGCTGGATGGCTGCACACAAAGAGTAGTGCTCAGTGTCTCAGTGTCCAGCTGGAGACCGGTAACGAGTGGTGTCCCCCAGGGATGGGTGTTGGGACCGGTCTTGTTCAACATCTTTGTGGGTGACATGGACAGTGGGATTGAGTGCGCCCTTAGCAAGTTTGCCGATGACACCAAGCTGTGTGGTTCGGTTGATACATTGGAGGGAAGGAATGCCATCCAGAGGGACCTTGACATGCTTGTGAGGTGAGCTGATGCCAACCTGATGAAGTTCAACCATGCTAAATGCAAAGTCCTCCACCTGGGTCGGAGCAATGCCAGGCATAGCTACAGGTTGGGCGGGGAGGAGATTCAGAGCAGCCCTGCAGAGAAGGACTTGGGGGTGTGGGTTGATGAAAAAATGAACATGAGCCGGCAGTGTGTGCTTGCAGCCCAGAAGGCTAACCGTATCCTGGGCTGCATCAAAAGGAGTGTGACCAGCAGGTCGAGGGAGGTGATCCTGCCCCTTTACTCTGCTCTCGTGAGACCTCACTTGGAGTATTGTGTACAGTTCTGGTGTCCTCAACATAAAAAGGACATGGAAATGTTAGACCAAGTGCAGAGGAGGGCCACGAAGATGATCAGGGGACTGGAGCACCTCTCGTATGAAGATAGGCTGAGAAAGTTGGGGCTGTTCAGCCTGCAGAAGAGAAGGCTGCATGGAGACCTCATAGCAGCCTTCCAATACCTGAAGGGAGCCCATAGGGATGCTGGGGAGGGACTCTTCATTAGGGACTGTTGTGAGAGGACAAGGGGTAATGGGTTTAAACTTAAACAGGGGAGGTTTAGATTGGATCTGAGGAAGAAATTCTTTACTGTGAGGGTGGTGGGGCCCTGGAATGGGTTGCCCAGGGAAGTTGTGAATGCTTCATCCCTGGCGGCGTTCAAGGTGGGGTTGGACATAGCCTTGGCTGGCATGGTTTAGTGGGAGGTGTCCCTGGGCATGGCAGGGGGGTTGGAACTCAATGATCTTGAGGTCCTTTCCAGCCCTTACTATTCCGTGATTCTATGATTCTGTGATATAGCCTTGGGTGACATGGTTTAGCGGGAGATGTCCCTGCCCATAGCGGGGGTGTTGGAGCTAGATGATCTTAAGGTCCTTTCCGACACTAATTATTGTATGATTATATGACTCAAATTTATTCACTGAGAATATTCCAAATTCACAACTTGTATTTAGCTACATGAGCAGTTACTTGTGTCACACTGTGTTCTTTTGTCTTGGGACTTAACAAATTGCTTAAGAATTTAAGATATTTAACCCCATATTAATTTTTCTTTTGGCCAAAACAATTTTTTTCTGTGACTAACTATGACAAATTACTCTGAAGGTAATTTAAAAAGCCAAGTGTTTTCAATCAAAGTATGTTTGTAAATGTCTCACTACTCTATTTCTGAAAATATGTAGTTTAAAGCTGTCTGATCATCTTGTCCAGTTTAAAATATCTATGAAGTAATGTATTTGCCTCTAAGTATTTTTTAAAAAGTCTTGGTAATTTAACATCCTTCGCTTCTTTATCACTGAATGATTTTAATATTTCTGTCTATAGTACTTGCAATTCCAATGTAAAGTTGTATTTCACCATGTTTCTGTAGTTAAAGATTTTTTTGTTATCTGCATTCTAAAAGCCATTAAAGACTCTAGCGAAGATGAAATGCTTCTATATCAGGGATGCTGTACTGTAACCATATGAGTTCTGATCAATGCCTGTTACCATTTCAGTGATCTGTGGTGGTAGACTTGAGTAGGCTACCCAAACAATATTCACAGTACTATCTAGAGATATCAAAGCTCACTTCCTAAACCTTAAACATCCTAATATGTCAAAGGAATTAATATAATGAATCACTATTATTTCTTTGATGAAGCAAAAAGTAGTTGAATTAAATTTCCCTAGTGTTTTCCAATCCTCTGTAGCATCCATATTATGCTAAAATGGATTACTGTGATTTTTCTTCTCTCTCTAAGAAGAGTGATCTGTGTTATATTTTTTCATTTGCTGCTTCCCTTTATGTTGCACTATTTAGAGACTCCCCATCAGCTCTTCATGAAACTTACTGTAAAGCACAGATTTCCAGTTACTGTGATTCTCATTTTCAATGCAGGAGGCCCTGAATGTCTAAGTAAATTCTTTCCCACTCTGATTATGCAATGCTTTTAGTGATATTGTTTTATCACAAAGCACGAAGACTATGTTTTATACTTTTGTTTATTTGTCTGCTCAGGTTTGCAGTTTTAGTCATCACCTATTTCTTTTATTCTTCTATTTTACTTCCTTTGGACTGTTTTCCTAATGCACTTGCCACTTGGTCTGGCCTGATAAACTGACAGTATATACTATGTAGTTTGGTGAAAGATTAACTTTTCCTAAGGTGGATACATATTTTTTTGTTCAGTTGGTCAATGTTGCTTTCATAAATACTCTGGATTTAAACCGTTGCAGAACTATGCTTGTTAAAAATGAAACAAGTGAATTTATATGAAGATGAATACCAAAGCATAAGTTTAAGTATACTTTGGTTAACATGCGTTCTTTTATCAGTATGACCACTCTTTCACATATCTATCTATCTATCTATCTATCTATCTATCTATCTATCTATCTATCTATCATCTATCTATCTATCTATCTATCTATCTATCTATCATCTATCTATCTATTCTATCTAACTATCATCTATCTACCTATCTATCTATCTACCTATCTATCCGTCAGTCTATCCGTCCATCCGTCCATCAATCCATCCATAATGGCAACAAATTTGGGTGCAATTTACCTTTAGTAATACCTCTGAGTTGAATGTCTCTATTCATAAACTGGGAAAAAAAGCCCAGATGAAAAAGTATAACTATCATCACTAGCTGTATTAAGAACTGCCTCAATTCTGAGGTTGCTTTTTTAGAATAGAGATCAGCAATTTGAATGGTAGCAGAAAGCAGAACTGTTTAAAATCATGATCTTATTTCATTGCCTGCAATAGGTCCACATCTGAAGAAATCCCTACTGACTAAGGGTGCTTCTTTCTAGGATTCCTACTCACTGCCAATATTTGGTCAATTTAATCGCTTTTTCTATCATTTTCATTTGTTGACTGTTTTTTTTATACTAAATAATGTTTTCAGCTTCAAACTGCAGTTTTGCCTTAGAATCGCATAGAAACTATGTAGATAGTGTCACTACCTCTCTTCTTCTAAGGAAAAAAGTGTTTGCACTTGCTGATGGTTTTTATTTACAGCGCATACAGATACACAATCTGCCAGAATTCCACATAAAAATTTTAGAGATTCTTAGCTTTTAAATAGCTCATGAGAACAGAAGACTTATTTCAATTTGTTTGGATTCTATAATACATAAGAAATAGTTCAACTATAAAATTTAGGTTCATAGGGGCCTACAAGGATGCTGGGGTGGGACTCTTCATTAGAGGCTGTAGTGATAGGACAAGGGGCAATGGGTTCTAGCTTAAACAGGAGAAGTTTAGGTTAGATAAAAGGAAGAAGTTATTTCCTGTGGGGGTGGTGAGGCACTGAAATGGGTTGACCAAGGAAGTCATAAATGCTCCATCCCATCCAGTGTTCAAGGCCAGGTTGGATGGAGCCTTGGGTGACATGGTTTAGTGTGAGGTGTCCCTGCCCATGGCAGGAAGGTTGGAACTATATGATCTTAGGGTCCTTTCCAACCCTAACTATTTTATGATTCTATGGTTACATAGAGAGAGTCATAGTTTGTTCAGCATTCACACAGTACAATTCCTACAGCATTATATTGAGCTCTATTGATATTTGTGTATAGAACGTAAATTCACATCTACAGGCAAATGTAAACTGTATTGTGTATTAAAATGGACTAAAAATAGAAATATAATTATACTGACAGATCCTTGAGGATGATTGTTATTATTGACTTTAAAAACACATGGTGTGACAACATAATGTGCACTTTACTTGGCTGTCATTTAAGAAATCTAATAAGAACATATTAAAAAAAATTGTTGCTAGTATTTGACTTGACTCAAATAATAAAATCTTAAGAGGGTACTAAAATTGGATTTTATTGCCACTGTGGCATCAGATATTCTGATGTAGTTGGAGTGTTATCAGTAGCTTCAGTCTTTTCACCTTCTGTATTTGTTAAATATTCCACTATCTTTAGCTACAAATTAACTTTGTAATGAAGCATTTATTCACATCAGAGTTAACCTGCCATACTGCTCCCTTTAGCATGGTTAAGATATGCTTCCCTGGACAAGAACAACCTAAATAGATTTGTTTCCTGCTCAGCTGCTTCTCCACATAATACATGAAACACTGATTTAAACTGGAACATAATCTTAGTATTAAGATGATTGTTCTGTGAAATTCTGGTCAGTCTATGCTTTAAGGCATAGACTAAATGCATGTCACGTTTGGGTATCTGATGTCATATCTACTTTTAGTGGGAGAGATAGAACTGAGAGATTGTAGTTCTGGAACATTAATAGCTGGACAATTATTTTCTTCATTTAAAAAATAAAGATTATGCTAAACAGGCAGTTTAATCTTTTTCATGGAAAACTGGAGCCAGAACACAAATAATTATTGTCATTTTATCCACAAAACCCGATGAGCCAGAAATGGAAAACTACTAGCAGTACCACAGAGGTATTTTACCAGGTAAGGCAGTCTAAATTCAGAGTCCTAATCTACTTTCAGGAGACAGAAGCTAAACAGAACATTCTCGGCAGGTGATTGTTTGAAAAAATATACCAGAAATGTACAGCCTGCTGCAAACAAAACTCTCTATACTGCAAATTCTTATTTGTGTGTTTTACATAGACATACATGTGAGCATATCTATATCCCTATCACATCTCTATCTATATCTCTATCTGTATCTCTATCTGTATCTCTATCTGTATCTCTATCACAGAATCACAGAATCACAGAATAGTAAGGGCTGGAAAGGACCTCAAGATCATCGAGTTCCAACCCCCCCGCCATGGGCAGGGACACCTCCCATCTCTATCTCTATCTCTATCTCTATCTCTATCTCTATCTCTATCTCTATCTCTATCTCTATCTCTATCTCTATCTCTATCTCTATCTCTATCTCTATCTCTATCTCTATCTCTATCTCTATCTCTATCTATCTCTATCTCTATCTCTATCTCTATCTCTATCTCTATCTCTATCTCTATCATCTCCATCTCTATCTCTATCTCTATCTCTATCTCTATCTATCATCTCTATCGCTGTCTCTATCATCTCTATCTCTATCTCTATCCAGAAGCTATCTGGAGAACTGGCTACCCTGGATTTAGAGAAGGCTCAGATTCTTAATGACGTTTTTGCCTCGGTCTTCACCAGAAAATGCTGTCACCACACCACCCAAGTCTTGGAAGGCAGATGCAGGGACTGTGAGAATGAAGACCCTAGGACTACTGTAGGTGAGGATCTGGTGTGAGACCACCTTAGGAGCCTGAACATGCACAAGTGCATGGGACCTGATATAATCCATGAGCGGGTGCAGAAGGAGCTGGCAAATGAAGTTGCCAAGCCACTGTCCATCATATTTGAAAAATCATGGCAGTCAGGTGAAGTTCCCGATGACTGGAAAAAGGGAAATATAACCCCCATTTTCAAGAAGGGGAAAATGGATGAGCCAGGGAACTACAGACCAGTCAGTCTCACCTCTGTGCCTGGCAAAATCTTGGAACAAATTCTCCTGGAAGGTATGCTAAGGCACATGAAAAACAACAAGGTGGTTGGTGACAGCCAGCATGGCTTCACTAAGGGGAAATCCTGCCTGACCAATCTGGTGACCTTCTATGATGGTGCTATGGAGCTGATGGACAAGGGCAGAGCAGCTGATGTCATCTACCTGGACTTGTGCAAAATGTTTGACACTGTCCCACACGACATCCTTTTCTCTAAGTTGGAGAGACATCAATTTGATAGGTGGACCACTCGGTGGATAAAGAACTGGCTGGATGGCCGCATGCAAAGAGTAGTGCTCGGTGGCTCAGTGTCCAGCTGGAGACCAGTAACGAGTGGTGTCCCTCAGGGATCGGTGTTCAGACCGGTCTTGTTCAACATCTTTGTTGGTGACATGGACAGTGGGACTGAGTGAGCCCTCAGCGAGTTTGTCGATGACACCAAGCTGTGTAGTTTGGTTGATACATTGGAGGGAAGGAATGCCATCTAGAGGGACCTTGGCACGCTTGTGAGGTGGGGTGATGCCAACCTGATGAAGTTTAACCATGCCAAGTGCAAGGTCCCACACCTGGGTCGGAGCAATTCCAGGCGCAGCTACAGGTTAGGCAGGGAAGAGATTCAGAGCAGCCCTGAGCAGAAGGACTTGGGGGTGTGGGTTGATGAAAATATGAACATGAGCCATCAGCGTGCCCCTGCAGCCCAGAAAGCCAACCATATCCTGGGCTGCATCAAAAGGAGTGTGACCAGCAGGTTGAAGGAGGTGCTCCTGCCCCTCTACTCTGCTCTCGTGAGACCTCACTTGGAGTATCATGTGCAGTTCTGGTGTCCTAAATATAAAAAGGACATGGAACTGTTAGAACAAGTGCAGAGGAGGGCCACAAGGACAATCAGAGGACTGGAACACCTCCTGCATGAAGATAGGCTTTTAAAGTTGGGTATGTTCAGCCGGGAGAGGAGAAGGCTGCGTGGAGACCTCATTGCAGCCTTCCAGTATCTGAAGGGGGCCTATAGGGATGCTGGGGAGGGACTCTTCATTAGGGACTGTAGTGATAGGACAAGGGGTAATGGGTTCAAACTTTGACAGGGGAAGTTTAGATTGGATATGAAGATGAAATTCTTTACTGTGAGGGTGGTGAGGCCCTGGAATGGGCTGCCCGGGGAAGTTGTGAATGCTCCACCACTGGCAGTGTTCAAGGCCAGGTCGGACATAGGCTTGGCTGGCATGGTTTAGTGGGAGGTGTCCCTGCCCATGGCTAGGGGATTAGAACTAGATGATTTTAAGTCCTTTCCAACGCTAACTATTCTATGATTCTATGATTCTATTTTTTATTTTCTTATCATAGTTTCCCAATCTCCAAGTGCTTCTTGTCCTTAAATACACAAGTTCCTTTTTGAAGTTTGGTAAGAATTTGTCCCGATAGAAGTCAGCATTTGAACATGCTGTAGTGAATGCATTTTAAGAGTTGGGATATTCCTCATACTTCACATAAGCTATTGAGTAAAGGACGTTTTGCAACCACAGAGCTTTGATTAAATGTCTAGCTATTTGAATTAGGGAAAATACACTTTCTGGGTACCTTCCTGACTTCTAGAAGGATTTGTTTGTTCCCTAATTCTTCAAGTTCATGTCTTACCAGTTAATCTATACAGGTAAGGTTTTCAAGTCCGAAAGTAGATTTTCAGAAACTGGGATTTACAAGTTAATTTTATATGCTCTGTAACTACTAAACATGTACATCTAATAACTCCTTGTAATTTCAAATTCCACCAAGGATGCCACATAGCTCTCTAGTCAGTCAGCAAATAGCTGAAAAACCATCCAAGCGGAGTGCTTCAACACTCTCAAGTGGCTGGCCTACATTTGATTACAGCCTGCCATTATTCACAGGCTTTTTATTATTACTCCCACCGATCCAGAAGCAAATGTTTTGCTGAGTGATACAAAATGGCTGGCAAAGTTGCATAGTGAGGAATATCTGCTTTAAATGTAGGCAGAATATTAGCCCTAACATTTGGCTTTTAAATCCATGGAATTACATTCAAAGAGCTTTTTAGGTAAGTTTAATTACACCACTTCTGAATTCTCTGTCTCTGTAACCTTTTCTTCTAACACAGTGGACAGGGCTGTGCTTTCTACAAGAAAACTGGTACATCTAGAACACTTAATCTTTCTGGTTTCTTGGTTTGACAAGTGCACAAGTCAGACCATTGTTTTCAATCTGCACAGGCCGGACTGTGATGTACCACAGTGTTACATAGAAAAGGACAGATCATTTATTTGTTAATTTAGAATGATCAAAACAGCTGTGGACTGTACAAGCTTTGGGACATATCTTGGGGTGAAGAGGGAGGGAGCAGGATAAAAAATACTTACCTGAAAGATAGTCTTTGGGAGGCAAGACTGAAGAAAAGTTAAGCCGGTCAAGACTTTATACCTTCTTTTCATCAAACACAGATTTTTTTAGATCACAAAGGATTAAGTTGAAAACTGGAAGCGGACTACAAAATATTAATACCCAGATCTCTTGTGCCAACAATTAATTATGTTTCAGGAAAATTCTACTTTGTGAGAAAATGGATTAATATGCATAATGGCACGCTCCTGTACTAAAAACTTTAATATGGAAAGTACTATGCTAAGCCATATTCTACTTAAAAATAGAGATAATGAAAAAGCTTTCATTGTAGATGTACATTTCAAAAAATCTGTTTAATGCACTCTTTGCAGGGTTTCACAGTAAACAGCTGGGGATTTTATATCCCATAAACACACTTGCCCTATTTTAAGGAACAGTGTACAGATGAACTACTATAGGTACTATGTAAATAAATACCATAACATGTGTTTGCACTAAAAAGGTAACACCAGTATCATGATTTTAAACAGCCCTCATATTTATCCCTACTGCCTTGTACTGATAACTTACATGGAAAAAAAATGTTTAGCTTCACACAAACTGATTAAGAGAATGAAAAGACATTTTCTGGCAGAGTAATTTTTTATTTTCCATCTTCAAATATAGATGATTTGGAATATTTAATTTTATTTTTAAATTATGTGGCTGAATGTGCACAGTGAGAAATTGCCCTACAATTCGATTAGAATAAATAAATGAGAACAGAGAGAGCACAGTATCACTATTGCTGCAGTACATGTATTTTTCCAAGGTTATGCAGAGTTCTAAAGAATAATAGTGTTTAAAGAATAACCTGATGGGTTTGACATATAAATATGCCTAAGTCTTGAAACAATAAATAAAAAAATACAATCATATATTAGAAAATAATAACATACCCATGGATAATGTAAGAAGTCCAGGAACTGATTCTAACATTCATCGGTTATTTCTGAATAATTTGTTGTTCTATCAATAGCTATAAAAGAGGGTGAGAATTGATCAAATGCCCTACAGTACGAGAATGTCTTGGGAATATATATATATATATATAGATTCATTTTTAATTTTTGAGATATTGTAATCTATTTTTATGTCAGTATACAATATGTTGATTGCAGGTTTCAAGAAAAAATGCTATTAGGATTACTTGCTCATACCATTTTCCTCAGTTAAATAAACTGATGTTTCTATTTATTTGACTTGTGACTTTAGAGTTCTCTGTGATTTGTTCAAGAATGTAATCTTCGAATTTCATAGAATATTTGGCACTTGGAATGACAGTGAAAATAACGAAAAGCAACAAAACTTTCCCCAGCATAGTTTTGATGGGTAACATAATTACTTTTCCTCATCATATTTCTACTCATCTAAAGACATTCCTAAGCCTTGTCTCAGTCTTCTTAAATAAATAATCAAATACAGGACTAGGATTCCAATGCAAGTGATCTCTAGGCTTACCAATGTATTGGGTGATTACAACTGTCATATTTGAGAGTTATAGCAAAGTCATAAAAGCAGAATTTCTGATTTATTATCATTCATCTTTTGGCATCAGTTCCAAATTTTTTCTCTTTAAGACTGACCAAAATATATTTCACAATACAACATTTCACAATACAGTATTTCATAATATCTGTGAGTGAGCCTGAAAGTCTTTTTGGATTAACTCAATTCCCTGTTACGTTTTTTAGATGATGTGAATTTTGGAGAATATAAAGAGCAGAAAAGGAAGGATTATTCCATGAAAAAGGTTGTCTTAGGACACAAGAGATGCAGGATCAAGTATTGGTCAAAGTTAAGCGAGAAAAAAAAAAAATCAGTACAAGCAATATGGATGCTATACAGTGAGTATGGGAGAAATAGTAAAGTCTATATCTAGTCTGATGCACAAGAAGCCTATACCAGTTTACAGCAGGGACAGAATGGAAACATCAGGGATAAAATTCATGGAAGTTCAGAAATGGAACATCAGGCATGGAAGTAAATTTTAAAACTCACGACACTCAAATCAGAATAACCAAAGACTCTCAGTTCTCACAAGAGAATTGATTCATGATGTCAAAGTCCCATTGCACATTTAACTACATTTACACAATAAATAAATATATTTGGTATGGTAAAATTTGAGAATAGCAACACAACCTGTAAAATGTGGTTAAATACTTTTCTACTGGTCTGATCTGAGTGGAATAAAAAGCTTGCTACAAAAAGAAGATGAAAAAAGTCACACAGGTAAGAAGAGAACAGGAAACAAAACATACTGTCCCCACCTTAACTCCTGTTGGAGAACATAATGAGTTTGATCAGTATAGGAGCCCAGCAGAAATTGATTTTTTTGTGTGCGTGACATTTTTAGCAAATTTCATTTCTCTAGAAAAATCTGAATTCACATTACTGTAACAACTTGATTGCAAAATTTTTCATAGCAATCCAAAAGTCTTAGGAAAGCAAATTGCATTTATTACTGAGTAATAAGCACTAGCTTTGAGTCTTCACAAGATTCCTAGTAATCATTATTCCAAAACAGGAATTTGAAATTGGACATTAAAATACCTACTTTGAGGGAAAGGACTTTTTTACCTCTGGAGAATAATAAACTGAAACTACCTTCTGTCAGACAAGGTGCTAGCCTTTTTTATGAAAGCTTGAAAATTACTAAAGCTGAAGCCGATAGTGTCAATTACAATGTTGAATGTCAAATTTTCTAATCAGGGCATATTAAGTAGAACTGAATCCTCATTAACGTCCACAGTCATTGCTACCAGGGTGCTGAACAAGGTGTAGAGATTCTGGAATGCCTTCTTCCCTGAGCGGCTTTTAGTTGTCTGTCTCCAAGGCCAACTTTACC
This sequence comes from Amazona ochrocephala, assembly GCA_039720435.1. NCBI lineage: Eukaryota > Metazoa > Chordata > Aves > Psittaciformes > Psittacidae > Amazona > Amazona ochrocephala. The sequence continues at coordinate 11,957,106 of CM077909.1, forward strand.
GTACTGCTGCTGCATAATCTTTGATCAGACTTCTGTGACAAAGTGAAACCATGTGAGAAAAAGCTGTAGGAAGTCTTGCTGGGGGCCCACAATTAATCTCAGGACTTCTGCTCTCTTGTCTGAGCTGCAATGTTAGTACGTCTGCACTTGGTTAGAAGCACTGCTGATCCTGATGCTGACCTCCTGACTTGACTTCAAACCTGCCTCATCATGACAGACACATTTGGCAGTGCCTGGACTGTCGGCTAGCCTTGCTGTGATTTCCTGTTCCCTGATCCTGTTTGTGGCTCTGTGTGGCTGAGCTTCTTCGTGGTGATCACTGCCCCTGCCTGCTTTTGCTGTACCCCTCAGCTCCTGGCTCACCTTCACTTGCAGAGCAGAACTCTCTTTTGTTGCTTCTCTGACACTGAAGTGGTATCTTTGTGAAAAGCTCTTTTGGTAGAGCTACATTTTGCACAGAATGGGTCACTAGTTCACTGATAGGAGTACCGTATGTTATGCTGGTTTGTAGTTTCCAAAACAGTAAGAACTGAAGAAAATGACTCTTTATTCACTGTTGTTTGGGGGATAAAGGGGTGTCTGTTTTTCTTAGGTTTTTTTAAGGCCTTGGTGCCCAGCGTTACACTTACAGCTGGGGGGTCAATTTGTTTTGGAATGAGTGGCAGGAAACTGCAAAGCAAGTTCCTACCCTAATTGCAGTTCATAGGGAAAATTGTCTTGCACAAAACCTCTTAATGTTGTATAAATACTGAAACTGTTGAACGCAGCCAGCAAATACTCAGTTGTTCTGGAAAGCATGGGAATTCTTTGACTTGCTCTTAAAGAACAGCATTTAGGCAACTAAGAAACAGCACAGCCAATTAGTACATCAACTCTGACAGTGCATGGAAGTGTTTGTGTGTGCATGTTCATGTTGGGAGGGGATGTAGGGAAGAAGGGGGAGAATGAATGGGACCTCATTATCTGCAGTTGAAGCTGTAAAGCATCTACTGTGAGCCACTTCTTACAGAATTTTGGAAGAGAAATGGTAAATAAAACCCCCCAAAAAATCACCACAAGACAAAAAGCTACCAGCTGTGCATAAACGTATTATGCGCATAAATGTATTACCAAGGTGAAGTGAAACTGCAGACTTTCCTCACATAGCTAATTTTAGTTAATGATTTTGTTATGTTTGGAACAGTCCTTATGACCTTCTATAGGGTGCTGTATGATACTGAAAGTACCAGATTTGTTTGGGAAAACAAACAATTCCTCCCTTAATCCAGAATCTCATGCTCTGAATGCCAGTAGTGATCTTATTTACACAATATACACCACAGTTTAACTGCAGATTCCAAACACTGATTAACCAACTCTAATAGCACTCCTCTTCAATAATAATAATATATTTTAAACACCTAGTAGTTATACAGTGTGTAAGCTACATGCTGTAGAATAAAAAAGTCTTTTATCTGAAAAAAGTCTCTTACAAAATAGGAACAAAGGATGCTTCCTTCCTAAGGAGAAAAAGTTAAGTAATTTTGTTACTTTATGGTTTCACCATTTCTAATGTCTGAGTTTAAATTACAAAGAAAAACTGTATATGTCTCTGTCTCTTTTTAATGGATATGTATAGATCCTGAAAACTGTATTAGCAGCTTTAACAATTTTTTCTGTGCTTGGAAATGCATATTTTAACGCATAGGAATAGAAATGCAAATGATTGTATTGATTTCAGAATTGCATTTAAGTATAGAACTGAGTCTATCCCTTAAACCAAATTTGTCAGTGTTGGATATAAAACCATGCTGGTGAGCGGTTTGAGGCAAATGGAGGAACGGCAGGATGAAAGCTTGGATTTGTACGACCTTTTGGTGTGAGGTCAAATACAAATCCAGGTGGAATATGAGCCATTACCACATGTCCATGTCATAGGTTTGATATCTGGGGACAGACAGTTCCCAAAAATTTCTAAGAGACATTCCTTATAAATATTACCAACATATCTCACTTGTACTTAAGGCATACAACACTGTTACTCAAGTTCAGGTTGTCCTCACAAACTGGAGATAACATGATTCTATGATTCTATGAACTGCATTTTCTATCCAGGCACAGCGTGACACTAAACTAGACTACTGATAGCTAGAGCCAACCCTACTAAAATACCACGCAGTTGTATCTGGAAACAAAATGCGGATTCCTATGTGTTGTAAAGCTTATATATCTGGCAGGAATTCAATTCGGACCATACTCCAGCTATTTTTGGCTTTAAATAAAGTAATAAACGCACATTAACAAAATGGGCAAGAAATGGGCATTGTCACTCCAGCAACCTCTGCTGGGTCATGTTTATACTTCATTACTCTAGGACTTCTGTACTTTATTAAGTTCCTTCTGTAATTTATTAACTGATGTCCTTAAACAGCTAGTGAGTTTCACATAGCCAACACAATTAAATATTAAAGCAAAATATTATCTCATTCACCTGATAGTTAACCTTTATGTAAGTTAACTTATTGATACCCAAAACACAGCTTAGCATTCTAGTTGTTATTTTTCAGTGAATAAAAATTGAGTTACTTCTACATTAACAGACAAATTCATAAGCTGGAATCACATTGCAATAATGACAGATTTGAATTTGGAAAACAGTTTGCTCATTAGTAAAATGTTATCACTAGCTGTAGAGATAGATAGTACATTTCTCTGCAGAAAGATTAATGGGAGAAAGAGAAAACTTGCTACAGACCTTTGGAGTGGAAAACGTTCATAAGGTAATGTAAAATGCTGTTCTGAGATACCTTTCCATATGCAGCATGAAGAGGGAATTTAATTTAGATGTTCAATATAAATGTCAAGCTCTGAGAAGCATTTTGGATCACAACAGCAGCAATTAACAAATATACAGTTGGCAGTCAAATACATTCAGGGCATAAGTTCAGAAAAAGCACAAATCTCCCAGCTGGTTTAGATTTCACTTTTAGTGACCTAATTTTTTAAAAATGCTTTAATTTAATTTGTAGCTGGGTTTTTATTTTTCACCTAAGAAAGCCTCTGTACCAAGTTTGGAAAGTTCAGGTCTGCAACATCTGTAAATTTCAACATTTCCGTTTCCCCAACACTGCAGTTTTGCAGGTCTCAATAGGTAGCTTCTCTTAGATCACTTTAAGATGAGCAACTACATATTGAGCTTAACTACTATGCAACTGCTTCTATCTACATTAACTGATGGGAGCTTTTATTGTCTAAATGCTACAATGAAGGTATAAATGCTGACATACTTAGCATATTGAACACACTGCAACTCCAAAAAGAACTGGTATCACTCCAGTTAGGTGCCTGGGATACATTAAGTGTCACAAGTAGCCAGCTGAGCTCTTATAATTGTCCATTATGTATTGTTTGATGCATTAATCTTCACTAATTAATTGTAATTATTGTCATTTTTTAAATTCATTACACAAAAGGAGTTTTATTTGTAAGCCAATCGTACAAAAAAATCCAACATTAAGAAAATCCAAAATAACATTTTAATTAAAATAATTTGTAATGGAAAAGTTCTGAGCTTTTTCTTTTTTTTTTTTTTTTTTTTTGACTGTTTAAATTATAATCAACAAAAACTGAAGTTTCAAAAGTTTATTTCAGCTCCTTTTCTCCCCTCACACTAAAATAAAGATAAAATTTTAAACTTTTATAGTAGTTTTCCAGTCGTATTGCTTGGAAGAAAAGGATCAACGCTCCCAAAAATTAAAATTATTTTTTTCTCATATTTTTATGTATTGAACAACCCCTGCACACTGAGAAAGAGCACTGGTAAAACCAGTAATTTTATTGTTTTAAAAGTTCATTTTCCCTTGGATTTTGTTTTTGTTCCCTTTACCACTCATAGGAATGTTGTGTCTTTTAAGGAAGATTATGTTGTGATTCAGGCTTTGACTACAATTGATATGGCAAAGTCTTATCTTAACCCCTCCCTGGACCTCTCTTGGCCAATGACTGCCTATTGTGCCAAACTGTGCCAAAATTAATGGGGAAAAAAAAAAAATGCAGACATTAACAAAAAAAAAAAAAAAAAAAGAAAAAGGCACACACACAAAAAAAAAAAAAAAAAGGCACAAAAACCAAAACACCAAAACCAAGCTTCAGAAGACAAAACTACAGCCTGTCCTGATCAAGGACACGAGCAAATTCTTGTTAAGGAAGAACTAATCAAATACAATGACTAATTCAATATTACTGGCCTAAGAGTGTAAGGAATCTGATTAAGCTTTTAGTAAGACCAATCAAGTCAACAGAATACAGAATTAACATCTCAGAAGTTCTGTGTAACGGGTAGCAGTGTTCCCACTGGAATGGCATAGAAACATCTGGATTCAATTCCTCAGTTCTGCAAAGTTGGACAATTACTCACAGCCAGCACAAGTTTAAGAAAGGAGACACTATTTCCCATTGTCACTGTTATCAAACATTACAAAATATTTTCAAATTAAAAAAAAAAATAAATCAGGGCTTTAATCAGAAAATTGACAATTCAGCAGTTTTGGTTTTGCAAAAAACAGTCAAAAGGCTTTGCATTCCATGGAAAAAGAAAAAATGGCAAAATCTCAAAAGCTTCTGCTAAATCGAAATATCCTGTGAACTTCCCTGCTGTATAGAGGAAAGGAGGTGTAATGGATGGGAACCTAGCTGACAGCTGATTCCCTCTCATGACTGAGATACATAACAAAGTATATTTTCTGTCAAAGTGTATTCGGTAAAGTATATGTTTATGTTTCTTGTGACTATTTGTCAGAAAAAGGCAAGAAAACATGGATGTGCAGCTGTTCTACGACATTTGTACTTGGCTGCATGTGGGTGCCTGGCCAACACTCAGTGCTCATCATCAACAGTCAGATCATGAGAAACTGCACAGCCCTATGAGTAAATCATTACAGAGCTGGCATAAAGCTGGTTATTTTTCTAAGGTTATAAAGGCAGGACTCTTTTCTGGCTGAATCTGGAGCCTCACCTGTGGATGGGTGCACTGTGTGAGCACCCAATTTTCCCAATTACCTGAGACTCTTGGAATTGGCTGTAATGGAGCTTCCCAGTGTGGAGTGTGGTCCTGGATGATGATTGGTTGTTGTGGTTTAAGCCCATGTCTTTCTTCTTAATCTCTGTTATCTCTATGTGGTAATGATTTGATGCACTGTTAGTTTCCCTCTGTGCTTTACTTATATATATCTAATTCACTTTATTGTACTTATTTATTATATATAGAGATGTACCCTATTTCTGTCAGTGTACTTGTTTGCTTTAGTGTGCTTATTTGCTTTAACGTGCTTGTTTAATAAACAGTGCATGTTATATAGCTAGTGTATGATCATTTTGTTGCACACCCTGCCTATCAGGAGAACAAGAGGGTATTTTGACCCAAACAAGATCACAATGAGATATTCTGGAAGAGAAAACACATTAAGGCTAGTAAGAAGACTTTGCTCATTTGTAAGGTTTCGAAACTTCATGTTAGTAGAAAAACCTGGTTCTGCATCCTGGCATTACATTTTGCTCGGGCACTTTTTTAAACCCTATGTAACATGGCAGGTCAAGAACTGAAAAGAAAAGCTACTTGAATTACATTAGTACAGCCAATTATCTCTCTTCTTAGAGTATAAACAATGAAATTGCTGGAAAAAAAATGCCTTATTCTGCTAATGCTTTATTAGCAGGCTCAGGTTCCCTCTAAATTACCAGAATCACCTAAAATATGTGTGTTTATTTCTCCCCAAGTCTGAGAAGAAAATGGAGGAAATAATAATATCTCCTGGATCTGTCAATGGTACTTCTGCCCAGCAGTGGAAGAATAACTCCCTGCAAAGCTTCATCTTTTCTATAAACACATGATTCCTGCTCTTTTTGTCAGAACTGATGTTTACTCTGTCAGGCTTAACATTTCAGTGATAAAGGCCCTAATTACCGCTTTCCATTCTATTCCTAGGATCAGGACTTTATGCGCACCACTTCAGAAGACAATACTGAACTCTGTTGGGTATTCATATGTATTTGTTGCGCTCTTCTACTGTGGCAGCAATTGTACCTGCTGTTTCTTTGTGGCTATGACCTTTCAGTTATCCAAAATTAGTCTAGATGAGGCTGTGCCTCTGGCACAAAGGGTAATTTAGCTAACCCCTCTGAAAGGGCAGTGCCAAGTTAAAATAACCATGACAAACTTGAAAGAAACTGCAAAAAGAATAGGCTTTCTAAGTTAGGTGAGGGCTGACTAATACGGATATTGACTTGGGGGAACAGAAGGAGAAACAGTTTTGCTGATTAGTGATTTATGAACTGAAAAGTTATAGGAAATTTTTTTAATAATAGGAAAATAATATGCAAAATTACAAAAAAATTACATATTACTGGCTTTACTCCACTGTATCTCACAAAACCAGTAATTACTTTACTAAATAACAATTAAGTTAAATCTCACCTGCCTCAATAGGTATTTTGCTTTTAATGTTAGGACCCTTAATGTTGTAGCTTTCTACAGTAGAAAGGGTTTGTGCTTACCACTATGAGTTGTCATATTTTATTAGTTTTCCTCTCAGGGTTTTAGGAGAGCTTGTACACATTGTGCTTTACCTTAACAGGTCAGATTGTAGCCTATTTAGATAGCCTATTTTTCTTTCACAATTTGTTATCATGACAGAGAAAAATCATCACATCAAAAATAAAATCTTTTCTTTCTCCAAACCAATATTCTCTAAGTTTTTTGGTGTTGTTGTTTTTTTGTTTGTTTGTTTGGTTGGTTTTTGTTTTTTTGTTTGCTTTTTTTTGTTTGTTTGTTTGTTTGTTTGTTTGCATTTCTTTGAAATACCAGAGGAAAAATTAATGTAGTAAGACTTCTAGATGAAATACCATGAAGGTACTCTTGATACCTGGATGGGCTGCCAGAGGCCATGGAAAACAATTCTCAGCTCAATAATACCTGAGTGTGTGTCTTTGCGTGTCTCAGCAGCTCAGGCGCATACACATCCATGGCATGAGTTTTCCTTAAAATAGGCTTTATGCAGTTTAATGTTTTGAAATTTAGTTTACTAGTTCTAATTTAAACTGATACATGGGAATTGTCAAATGCAAAAATAAAAATAATTGTTGAAGAAATATATACTTTGTATATCTGTTTATCTGAAATACTACAATGAGATACCTTTTCTCTCAGCATTGTCTTCTACAAGCTAAACCACAGCTCTCTCTTCCTCCTTTTATACATCACATGCTTCAGCCCCCTAAACATTTTAGTGGTATTCCACTGTAGTCTCTCTTACTCATGTGGGACTAAAACTAGATATAGAATCCAAGTTGGTTCACCAAACCTTCTGAGATCAGGGGAACAATCTTTTCTCTATAACTCCGACCTGTGAACTTGCCAGTAAGTGGGTGCTGACTCATGTTCACCTTGCTGTCCATCTGCTCCAACCACATTCTTCTCTGTGAATGGCTACGTACCGTATCAGGCACTAGCCATATAGTTCTACAGGCTTGCGCTGTCACAGGAGCAAGGCTTTGCATTCTTCTCTCAATTGCCTTTCTAGAGAGTTCGATGAGACTGCAAAGCCCTTATTTGCTTACATTCCCATTCTTGCCTGGCATAATGTTTGCAATTTTCCAGTCATCAGGCATCTTTGACCAAACGCTAAAATCTTTCGAAAATGGTAAACTCATGCAAGCTAAGGAAAAGAAATAAATTCTTGCGTTAGAATTCTTCCGTTAGAAAGACAGAGTTTTACTAACACTACTGCTGATCAGGAAGAAGCAACTTCCACTGCCTATTTTGCTCAATACATATTAAATTGGACAACCACATCTGTAGCTTCAAACCACTTTTTGACAAATACTGTCCAGCTCATACAGAATACATTAATACACAGAGCCCCAAGCAGACAAACTAGCCTTGGAATTTAAGTTCTAGCTCTTCATCACTGAATCATCCAGTGGTGGGCATGTAATTAGGTGCAACTGTTATGCAGATTAATTAATATCTGTCAAGCTGATGATGGCTTATTGTGCATGAAAATTTTCATGCCTAAAGTAACTGTTATCAGAATCTGAAATCTTTTGTTCTGGATAGGAATACAAAAGCAGTACTGCCTGCTAGTAGGCTGAGTACTCTTCAGTTAATAATTCATTTAATGACAGAACTGTCATAGCTCATTTTCAGTACACTGGTATTGAATCCTTATGCATGTTCTTCTGGATTATGTTTTGCCTTCTTCTTATGGCAAGACCCTCTGAAGTATATTTTTTCAGTTGTAGAGATGAGAATCTCCAAGAGTGTGATAGAAGAAATAGATCAAAACCAAAAGAAGAGGGAGGGAGGAAGGTGAAAGTCACATAAAAAAAAAAAAAAAAAAGAAAAAAAAGACTTTAGCTTTTGTTTTGAGTACTTTCAAGTCTCTCAGTTTTCCTGTCTTTCTCCCCTCTTATGTATATTTATATTTTGAAATTCGGTGAAGTAAGAGAAAAGACAAGAATCTTTCTAGTAAGAATGCCTCTTCCCTTTAAGAAAAAATCTTTAGCAGTAGTTCTGAAATGCTAGTTACATAAAGCTGCTGGTACTGCTTCAAGAAAACCTTGAAGAGTAGACCAAAAGAGTAAGGGTTGAAAAAGAGGGAATGCAATAAGCCATCTAAACTTCCTTTTATGAAGTTTTTTTCATAAATGACTGCAAAACTGAAAAATACAATGCAATTATACTTCTATGCAGCTGACATGCAAGGCAATGTTTTCACCTTGAAAAAGCAGAGTTGAAGTGTGTGAGTGTATACATAGTCACTGTGCACACATACACATACATAATTATTGATTACAAAAATTCTCAAGTGACTACTTCAGACCATTCCAATCATTAAAATATGCATGAATGCAATTGCTAGGTATTCAACATGTATATGTGTCCAAAATGGCACCCATACATTGTACCAACAAACACAAAGGGAGGATGTGGGCTGTATTTTTAGAAAAATGAACATGATAAAAGGCTAGGTATTTTGTTATATTTCTTCTGAAATATGCAATTTGTTACAAGTTATATTGTCGGTGAAAAGAATCCCTACTGCAACTCTAATGTTGTTTTTTAGTATCGAAACCATAAAAGCACATCAGAACACATCATGTGCAAACCATGGCATTAAACAGATTAGAAAACTAAATGTCATACTGTAACATAACCGGGGTTTTTGCAGTTAATTTACAAGAAAGGCAGAAGAGCTCTGCAGGAATCACCATCTCCAAATATGCACCCTGCAGCTAAAATACCTCATATACCTTATTGTTCTTACAGGGGCAAAAGAAAAAAAAAAAAAAAATGGAAGGAAAAAACCTTTGACTAAAGTAATAAATTTAAAGCTTATGTGGATTTTTAAGATGAGTAAATGAATTCCATGTGAGATTGTGTATTGCAAGCAAATTAAAAAAAAATCACAGCGATCTTATCTATAAAGTACTTTTGTAATCTACCATTTGTCTGTTTGCACTGCAGTGGTACTGAAATATTTGTGAGTTTATGAATGCTTCAATTACCAGTAAACTTTTTATTGAATTCCTATTTAATTGTATTTTCTTCTATGTCCCTCTGTGTCACTGTATTTCATAGAATCATAGAATCATATAGCAGTTAGGGTTGGAAAGGACCTTCAGATCATCCAGTTCTAACCCCCCTGCCATGCCCAGGGACACCTCCCACTAAACCATGTCACCCAAGGTTCTGTCCAACTTAACCTTCAACACTGCCAGCGATGGAGCATTCATAACTTCCCTGGGCAACCCATTCCAGTGCCTCACCACCCTCACAGTAAAGAATTTCTTCCTCATATCCAATCTAATCTTCCCCTGTCGAAGTTTGAATACTTTACCTCTTGTCCTCTCACTATAGTCTCTCACAAAGAGTCCCTCCCCAGCATCCCTATAGGCCCTCTTCAGATATTGGAAGGCTGCTATGAGGTCTCCATGTAGCCTTCTCTTCTCCAGGCTGACTAGTCCCAACTTTCTCATCCTATCTTCATACAGGAGGTGCTCCAGTCCCCTGATCGTCCTCGTGGCCCTCCTTTGGACTTGTTCTAACAGTTCCATGTTCCTTTTTATGTTTAGGACACCAGAATTGCACACAATACTCCAAGTGAGGTCTCACGAGAGCAGCGTAGAGGAGTAGGATCACCTCCCTCGACCTACTGGTCATGCTTTTCTTGATGAAGCCCAGGATACGGTTAGCTTTCTGGGCTGCAAGTGCACACTGCTGGCTCATGTTCATTGTTTCATCGACCAACACCCCCATGTCCTTCTCCACAGGACTGCTCTGAATGTCTTCTCTGCCCAATCTGTAGCTGTGCCTGAGATTGCTCTGACCCAGGTGTAAGACCTTGCACTTGTCATGGATAAACTTCATGCGGTTGGCATCAGCCCAACTCACAAGCGTGTCAAAGTCCCTCTGGATGACATTCCTTCCCTCCAGCGTACCAACTGAACCACACAGCTTGGTGTCATCGGCAAACTTGCTGAGGTTGCATGCACTCAATCCCACTGTCCGTGTCACCAACAAAGATGTTGAACAAGACTGATCCCAACACCGATCCCTGAGGGACACCACTCGTTGTGGGTCTCCAGCTGGACATTGAGCCATTGAGCACAACTCTTTGCATGCAGCCATCCAGCCAGTTCTTTACCCACAGAGTTGTCCACCTATCAAATTGATGTCCCTCCAACTTAGAGACAAGGATGTCCTGTGGGACGGTGTCAAACGCTTAGCACAAGTCCAGGTAGATGACATCAACTGCTCTACCTTGTCCATCAGTTCCGTAATTGCATCATAGAAGGCCACCAGATTGGTCTGGCAGGATTTCTCCTTACTGAAGTCATGATGGTTGTCAGCAAGCACCTCATTGTTTTTCATGTGCCTTAGTATGCCTTCCAGGAGAATCTGCTCCAAGATTTTGCCAGGCACAGAGGTGAGTCTGACTGGTCTGTAGTTCCCCAGCTGTGGAATAATTAGGAAATGTGGGATAATTAGAAATTAAATTTATATTGAAAATGCAGCATTGTCCACACATAAGGGAAAAACGGACTTTCAGGGCCTCTCAGGGGGAGATGTAGCCACACCTGGTATGCCAAGAATGTGTGCTCCACAGCGGTTCCAGTGGCAACACAGATGAAGGGTAGAGCGAGGTGGAGATATCGAGGCTATGTTTTGTCCTGACCTCAGCAAAAGGTGGGAACTAGGTGGTACAAGAAACTGATGAGCTGCGTGCTTGCTATCCTGAGCCAGCAGCCTGTCATCTTTTGACAGAATGCCATCTTCCGTGTGAACTTTGCTTCATTATAATCTCGTTATAATGCATCTACATGCTAAAATACACTCCCATCTCCGATGCGACTCCCCCCAAAATGAGATCACCCCCCTCTGATAATGCACTCTGAATTTTTGGTGTCATATGCCTTTAAAAGTGAAGTGAAAGAGATTTGCACCAATAATAATAAAGGTATGTATGACTAGAGTCCCTCAAGCTCCACCTTGAAGGTGAAAAATAGGATAAAATGACCCAACAGAGGGGGGAATATTAGGGAAGATACCATCATGGATGAGTCAAGAAAGACACAGCAATAGACTCCTGTGATCGGTCAACGGGCTGGACCTCTCTTCCCCAGCCATAGGGATGGCTGTGGGCAAGACTTGCACTGCATCCAGTGCTTCCCCGGGAAAACTCAGAATCTCAATAGAGTTACTTTTCACTGTTACCTTTATATTTTAGAGCCAGGCTGTGTAAACTTTATCAAGTGATTATATCTATGGAACTATTATTAACACGAGCTTTTGCAGACAGCATTTATCACTGGCAATCCATAAGAACTTGTACCTATTGCAATCAGTAAACTGCACTGTTTCGGTAGCCAATTGTAATTTTCTCACTGAACTCAAGCCCATCTCTCAGTGTGGCCGTGAGGGTTCATGGGCACGATTGGACTGGCAGTGTGGTGCACTATCGGTGAATCCAGATCAGTAAGGTTCAAAACAGTGAACGCGGCCGGACTGGTAGTTGCATATTGGAGCCGTTCCCGGCCCCTCTAATAAAGCAAGGGGTTTATTTTCCCCCCTCTAACACAGCACTGGCTCGTCCATTTTCCCCTTCTTGAAAATGGGAGTTATATTTCCCTTTTTCCAGTCATCTGGAACTTCATCTGACTGCTAGGATTTTTCAAATATGATGGACAGTGGCTTAGCAACTTCATTTGCCAGCTCCTTCAGCACCCGCGTATGGATTGCACCAGGTCCCATAGACTTGTGCACGTTCAGGCTCCTAAGATGGTCTCAAACCAGATCCTCACCTACAGTGGGCCCACGGTCTTCATTCTCACAGTCCCTGCATCTGCCTTCCAAGACTTGGGTGGTGTGGTGACGGTATTTTCCTGTGAAGACTGAGGCAAAGAAGTAATTAAGAACCTCAGCCTCCTCCAAATCCAGGGTAGACAGTTCTCCCACTAGCTTCTGGAGAGGGCCCACGTTGTCCTTATTCTGTCTTTTATGTGCAATGTACCTACAGAATCTCTTCCTGTTATCCTTAATATCCCTAGCCAAGTTTAATTCTAAGTGGGCTTTATCTTTCCTAACCTGGTCCCTAGCTTCCCTGAGAATATTCCTGTATTCTTCCCAGGCCACCTGTCCTTGCTTCCACCTTTTACATGCCTCTTTTTTTCCTTCAAATTTTCCTCAGCATGTCCTTATCAATCCAAGGAGGTCTCCTGGCCCTCCTGCTGCACTTCCTTCTAGTTGGGATGCATTGCTCCTGATCTTGCAGCAGGTGTTCCTTGAACATCAACTAACAGTCTTGAGTCCCCCTGCCCTCTACGGCTATATCCCATGGAACCTTACTGAGCAGGTTCCTGAAGAGGCCAGTGTATTTCTGTTAGTACACTGTTTATTTCTGTTAGTATACTTGAGAAAATAGGCTGCTGTACAATCCCCTGAAGCTATAAAGATGCTGTTTTGTTTTATTTAGTAAGAAATGTTGAAATTTCAAATCAAATATGGTTTGTTGCTAGATCTGGATGAGTTAAACAGAGCTCTGTATACTGTTGAAGAGACTGAAGTAGAAAGCCCTCGGTCTACTTAATTTAGGCTTTTCATATAGCTCTGCCTGAAATCACCTTAGCTGCCTTTTCAAGCTCTCACCTGGTTCTAATTAAGCTCCTTGGAACATTGACCTGGCTTTTTCCTCATGATTTGTCTCATTAGGAAAAAAAGGTAAACAACTCGTTTTTATATGCTACTTTAGATAGTGGCCTTCTGCAGGAGTTGGTGAAATCCTTGAACATTGTCTTTAAAAGAAGAAAGATTATCTCTTTGCGAATGAAGTGATCAACATGTTTAAACAATTCCTTACTGAAAACGAATAATCCCTGATAGAGATTCATTATATAATAACAGTGCCTACTCCAGTTTACCTTTGGACAATTAACCATGTCAACAATTGAGTTCACCCCATTGGCTAATGGCCTGGTAAAGCAGTTATCGAAAAGTATGTGGCAGTTCTAACTTAAGTACTTAAGGCTTAGGTACTTAGGACACTTGTGTTCCCAATGCAAAATCAAGTATTTGGATCATATAGTAATCCAACCTGGAATACCTGCTGCCCTGGTAGGCTAATATACAGCATACATTTGCATTCTGAGGGATGGTGCGGAAAAGCCTTTTCAAAGCTCAAAATAATGGGAGTGTCAAACTGCGTTATATCCTGGAAATGAGATATACTAATTTTTTCCTACTTGTGTGAAAACGCAAACACTTGTAACAAGTTAAACCCTATATATATTCATATGTTTTTACTTAATTTTTTTAGTGTGCATATTCCATTAAAATTTTACCTCCTTTAACGATTTGCTGAACAATAACAATTTATCCAGCTAAATGATAAAACATAATTACTTCCAGCTGTTGCAAAAAAAGAAACTGTAGCCAATCTGAAGAAAAAAAAAAAATAAAGAAAACTTTTGCACCTTGTCAAAATACAATAATTTTCAGGCCTGAGTGAGCACTACTCTTTAGTTCAACAGCTGAACAAAAGCAATAAAAAGCAAATTAATTGGGTCAAGCTGAAACTTGCTATTTCCATCAGTAAATCTGTTTCAGGTCTAATGAACATGGTATTGGACTCAAAAGAGTTTGCTTTGCTTTCATACAAGAAAAAACTTTTACATAAAAAAGATACTGTGGTACTTCTCTTTCCCCATCAACTTTATAGAATATTTACCCTAACACAGGATACATGAGTAGAAAACAGCCATCTGAAAGTGAACCAGGGAAAAAGTGTATTAGAAGCAAAACTCTTTCACCTTGTTCCCAGCTCTAAGTAATTTGTCCTAACTTCCAGGTGATGAAGTTATTCTCTCACTTCAACAAGTGAAAACACTGTAGGAACAATCTACCCAAAGGTATGTGATAGCAGAATTAGCAGATGGTGAGAACATTCTGCACAGTAAAAAAAGATATATTCAAAAGACACAAGTGAAATTTCTTGCATCCATCTATAAGTTGGTAGAGAAACCAATTACCAAGCCCCTTGGTGTGACATTTATAAAAAAACTTAGTAGTCTCAGATGCCCTAAAATTCTATTTGTTGAGGATTAAATCATTTGCCCCCCAGTCTTTGACTGTTTTACTAGCAAGAGAAAAAAACTGCTTAGTTTCTCCATTAAAAAATATGCAACAGGTAAATCACCATTCTCAAACTAATTTATTAATGCCGGGGTAGCTATGATATAGCTGACAGAAATTTTATAAACATACTGATTAACAACTTGGTTATGAACATATTGGTTTGTACCAGCTATTTAACAACCTGCCAGGAGCTCCAGATTGCAACGAAATCAGCAATATTTTTACTCCTTATGTTCAAATATCTTTGTCTTACTAGTTCAGGAAATATTCTAAAGCAGAGATATTTGACAGAGAAGAAACACACCTCATAAGAGATGCAGGGTTTTTCCTACTACCTCTCAGAACAAAAGAAGAGTCTCTCTGAGACCCAAGGGTAGTGCAGAGCTGACAGTAGTGGAGATAATTGGTCAACATGGAGTATGAGTAACAAATTCCATAGACTATTTCTCAAACAAATGCTAGCATTATTGCAGACTGGATCTTTAGCTGTTTTGTGTTTCTTTCTGTGGCATGGTATGCTCCAACCACCATTTCTCTTTCTTTGTTTTCCCTGTTCTCCTTTGTACTTCTTTTTCAATGAACATCTTTCAGTGTAAAGTGCTGAATAATTTCAGAACAGATTAGGACATAAGTGAAAATTATGTGTACCTTTTCATTTTGAAATATTTACTCCTAAGGTGAAAGTATGATAAACATTATTGTATTAAAAGCTAGTTAAGAGACGTTACCTGAATTTAAACCTTTTTGTTTTAATTCTGAGACAGTAACATGAAAATGAGAAAATGTTGATGGTAGTTCCCACAAAAAGTCATTCCTGGTTTTTCTTAAGTAAAATGAATTCCACTGGGCAGTGTAATATACCACCTAATAGCTGCTATACCTGAATGTGAATAATCACAAGTTGACAAACATACATGTTCATAGTTAGACTCACCACTATGCAGCCTTGAATATAAATAGCCATAGGTCAAATTTCTGTATGAAACCTTCCTGAAATTAAATCAGATGGGATCAGATGTGATACAAGCTAAACCAAAGTTCAACTAACATTTGCTTTTGTTTTTACTTTACCTCAAAAATCAAGTTTAAAACATGGCAAGAAAACTGCAGCTTGTTACTTTTCACTCCTTTTTCACTTTGGTTTGGTGGAAAAATAGACCAACGTGTTCAATGACATAGTAGAAACAAGCCTGTAACATAATATCTTGTATGTAAGTAGAATTCAGGTAACAAAGTAGTAGGAAAAAATGATAAAATGAATATATCTAAATATTTGATGATTGTGGAATTCTGGGGAAATTTGGGGATTTTTTATGCATAGGCCAGTATCTGGCTGCTGAGCTTTTCATGAATAGGACTTCTGCATATCATCTTGGTGAAACTAGATTCTGAGTATTTTGGGCAACAACAGTTTGAATGTTGCATTAAATATCAGCAAAATGGTAAAGTGGGATAGCCAGGCCACAAACAAGAGAGTAACGTATTTTTAACTTTAATCTATATCTTTCATCTTGTTTTCCTCACAAGGGTAAGGTTAATTGAGGAAACAAGAGTTATTGCAAATCCTGATATTTTACAAGCACTAGCTTGGCTGAACACTTGGGTAGTGACTGAAAATCACACTCATGTGCTACTCCAGTGCCAGAAGAAGCAGAATAAAACAGTGCACTTCGCTCATTATAACATTAGTGAGTACATTTATGAATGCTAGGAGCATACAAAGCAGAGCAAAGCTACTTGTAATCCACTTGCTCATATATCCTTCAGAGTATGAGGCTGGGGCTTAGGGTGCAGTATCTTTCAGAGTATTTGGAAATACCTCATTCTTGCATTTTGAGCATTTTCACTAGTTCCTCATGCTGGTAAAGTAATTATTGTTCTACTAAATTTTATTGCAGGCATGAACTTTGAGATAGAATATTCTTAAGGACCCATGATGTATGCACCATGAGTGATTTAGAATCTTCAGTGTATATTCTTGTAAGTAACTCTCACTTAAGTTCATACCAATTTCACTATCCAATCTAGATGTACAATGGTTCCAACCCTCAGCTATAGTTATTATCACATTCTAGGATCCAACTTCCCCAAATTTAGCAAACTGTCGTATTTTTTCTGAAAATCTCAGCTTGAAAGAGCTTGTGCTCCTTGCTTGTCTAAGGATGAAAACAATAGCAATAACAAAGTAATTTCTAAAAGTAGTTCTGATTCTTATAAATTCCTTACTGTATCTGAAATATTCAAATGAGTTTTAAAGTGTTTCAAACTATTCTCACATATTTATGCAGATTTCTCAAGTGATAAGAGGCATTACTTTCTGAAAGGACAACAGTAAAGTAATTCAGAGATGCCAGATGAGCAAGTAAAGATTTAGTTCATAATGGAATATGAAACAGAACTTCCAGCTCATTTCATGAGACCTCTTCACTTAGATACAGTTCTCAATGTTGAATTAATTTGCAAAAAAAAACCTCCAAAACTAGATGATTTGCTACCCAGGCATACTTCAGGTCCACATTAAATCTTGTTCCTTCAGGTTTCTTCACTGTAATTTCAGGAACATATATGCATAAACACTTATAAGATGAAAATGCTATTTTGGATGCTTTTAATGGACTAGGTTAGGAAGGGGAAGTTCTAAATTAAACAGAAATTATTTAGATTTCCAAGTTGAGAGTGGGCAAAGAAAAGTGTTTTTACAACTCATTAAGCATGTCAATACCACTAGCAGCTATGTTGTGAAGGAATAAATACTTAAGCTGTGCCCCCAGCCCAACTTAGTTTTCAGGTTTTTTCCATTTTGTGTGGTGTTGTAACTGGCAACCAAATGAAAAGCAAGGATTCAAGGTGCCACACTTAATGCAGCTCCTTAAACACTTGCGTATAATTCCTCCATTATTTCCAAATAAACCCGCCCCAGGGACACTATGAGGTAGACTTTTAACTTAAAACATGAATTTGTGTGATTCATGGGATCCATTATTTCCTATATGTTCACAAATAGGGACCTTAGAATTTTAGAGATGGAACCTGTAATTCCAAACATAGTTTAAAAAATGGTAAGCATTTTGTACTTTCTACAGCTAGTTTACACTAGTGGACAATATACAGAGTAAAATACATGGACAATATACAGAGTAAAATACATGCATACTTACAGGTACATGCATATTGATACATAGTCATGCTTTATGTATTTATTAAAATATATTATTTATAGTATTAAGTAATACATTTATTAAGATACATTGTTTATTGCATAAAATATATTGCTTGTATGTATATATGAATATATGTGTAAATAAAAGTCTTGCTTCAGAAGTCTGGCAACAAAAATGCAGCAATCCCTTGGCAGAAGCAACTGCTTATTCATTTGTTCTATGAAAACTACGTATTTAACATGGCTATCTCTGCAAACCATAGTACTTATAGTGCTTCTGAGATAGAGGATTTTCTTACAGGAACAAATATACAGGGACATGTGCAATTGTTGAAACATTTTCAATGGAAGATGTGACATTTCTCTCTCAGGTTTACAGCTGGAGTAGTCTATTCTGCCACAATGCAGTAGGGAAGGCAGTCTGTTCCAATTAGCACCAGGCAGGACACCAACAGGGAAAAGAAAAATGCTATGAATATTTTGCTGGTCTGAAGAATCTTACCATTGTTCATCACATTGAGTTTACGTTTTGGTTTGTATTTTTTTCAGTATGCTGTATGTAAAAACTACACACATGAAACTTGGAGTACTGGGGGAATCCTCAAAGTGCCTGAATGAAAACAGAGATTCACTTCTTCACAGATCGATGCCTGCAAACTGCAGGATTTACCCTCTTGTTATTTCCTACCCCAAATGACTGATTTGTAACGCCTCATTGTTTAGTATACATTTGTATCATCTGTACATTATCTAAAACAGGGTTCAGATGACAATTTAATTAAAAGAAATGTACAGAAGGGAGAAATCTGATGAACTCACTAAGATTCCAGTCTGAATGATTATCACCCAACAGCATAACATTGCCATATTGCAGCTAGCATTTTGGAATCTCTAATTTAAGGGAATCCCTGCAGCCGTACCTGAAACTTCACAGCATTTCCTTTCAGATTTAAAATATCCATTAGTTAATGCTTGTAAAAATAGATAGGAGGAGCACTGTGTAAATATTAAGCACTGCTATTATTTTAGTATAAGTGGGTTTTAAGAATGTTAATGATTAACATTATGAAAACTAAGAGCAATATAAGCTCAATATCTTTTCTTCTTCTAGGAAGTGGGTATTGTGCCTCCAAAATCAAAATCCTTTGGGCAATACTGGTTTGAACATGCTCACTTTGAACGCATTGGTAGAGATTATTTTAATTTTTGTCATGTGGGAATCTATAGATCTTTTTGCTGACTTTAATATAAATCAAATCATCTTTCATGTGGAAGAAATGTCCAAATCTCTCTCCTTAACACAAGTAAAATGTAAGTAAAAAATCAATCCAAATAATCTGATCCTGATCACTTGGGCATGCCTCATATTCTCACTCCATTTCTTCCATTCATCTCTATCACAGGAAGATTCATTGCTGGTTTTGAACAGATGTCAACAGCACTAAACAACCTTTATTTCCATAACTTATAATGCAACTGTGGAATATTTTGAAAATAAACAAAAGTTAAACTAATATAATCAATTTTTGTGGCAATAACAGCTAATTTCTTCCTGGCATTTTTACAGACAGTTGAGATGCCTGGGGTTTTGATGGGGTGGAGGAGGCTTTTTTGATTTTAATTAAGAAGTCCTTCACTTGTTAAGCTTTGATCTGTCTTCTCTTTCTCTCTACATTGTTCTTTGCATGCAGCTTTGTCTGTTTTGTGAATCATTCTTCACCTGCAGTCTTCTTATTCAGTACACCTTTGAAATCGCTGCAAGTCATTCAAAACCAAAAGGAATATATGTCTCAAGTCTGGCTCTAAGAAGCTATCTAAGCCTGCAGTGCTATTGTATGTATAACGTACAGTCCTACTTTGGACACAGTTCCCCAGTGATTCTTTATATCCTCAGTTCCAAGCCTATGTTGCCAAGAGTTGATCAAACCTGTGCAACTGTTTATAAAACATTATTTTTTCTCATAATGCTACATAGACTTTTATGATAAAAGAAATGTGTTCAGCAATGTCTAGAGTTGAAGCCTGAAATTTCAATGGTTTAACTCTGATCTAAAGCCAAACCTCAAAAAGTAGGTGCAGGGGAAAGGAAGAGACATATCTAAAGGGCTGCAGAAGTTATAAATAATTTTGTCTAAAAATTGTTTCTTTATTTCGCCACTGCTTTCAACACATCTTCCTTGTAATCTGGATTATGCAAGACTCAGAAACCACTGCTGGAGGAACTGAATTACTGTGTCCTAGAGATTCTGAACAACTTACAACGCTTTCTCAAAAACGTCATAAATCAAGGACGTCAAAAGAATTGAAAGAAGACAGAAAGAGGTGGTGTAAAACCAGCTAGTCATTCTTTCCTTTCCCATTAACTTCCAGTTTTTTTTCTCTTGTCTTTTTGATCTTACATTAGTATGGATTCCTGTTTCTGAGTTCTAGGTTTGTTTTGCATTTCTTTCAGTTACCACCAGCATCAAATCTTCCTCTTTCACAATGTTGACTACTCAACTTCTAAATTTCTCATAATTTCCATGATAATGCATGAGTTCTGAATTCTAGAGTTCTCCCAGGTAACAGCAAGAAGAAGCAAGGATTTTGTCCTGATCTTGAATTCAACATTTTTCTGAAAATGCCATTTATATATATATATATAGACATTAGCAAAAATCTTGAAACAAATCAAAAATAATTCATGTTCATGGCATCTAATATTTTGCTTGCTTATTAAAGGTTTTGCTATTTCCAGCTTCTGATAAATTTGTTCATAAAGTTAGATATAATTCCTTTTCGGCATTCATCTCTGGAATCTGGATAAAATGAGAACTTACAAGCATTCCAGTAGATTAAAGGTGGCTGCTGCTTTCTGTCAGGTCTGAAACCAGAGCCAGTCAGCAATGAAATTTCAGTTCACGAGCCACAAGAAATTTCATGCAATCTACCGATTTGTTCCAGGGCTAGCTGCAAGAGAGAGGGAGGTTTAGCATACATTTCTCCCCTGAATCCAAACTCATCCCTTTGAGAAGTTGCTCATAATCTTCTCAGTGCTTTTGCTGTTTCTCAGAGAAGAGTTAATCAGTCTGTCTCCACTATTGTATTTTTACTGTAATGTCAACCTGATCTACTTCACTTATTTTTCCCAGATCTTACCCATAAAAGTTCATGTATTAAAGCACTATTTTAAGTTAGTTGAGAATAATAGCTGATAATTTCAGGGAGGAAAAAAAAAAAATGTAGGAAGCACTGGAAACAGTCATTGTGGTGGGAAAATGGAATGTCTGTGAATGCAGCACTAAAAATTTCTCTGAAGAATAAAGGACACATGACATTGCATTGTTGGTGCAATGTTAGTTTTATATTTGTTGCTGCACTGATATGGGTTGCAACAGAAAATTTTCAGGATCAGAGAAAGTAGTATCTGTTTAAAATATATATTACAACTTAAGAAGAATCATAAAGTCAGCAACGATATATCTCTAATACATAACAAGTGAAATGATCCAAATATTCACTGTGAATGTAGCTTTTATACCTCCTTTTTCTGCTTTCCCCTTCAGATACTAGGACATAAAGTCTGAGGTAAAATTATATATATTTAGAACACTAAAGTGTTATATTTCTGAAAAAAGTTTAGAGAAGGTTTTACAAGCTCCACGTATTTCTGTGAAAATTTAACTTTGAAAACTTTGGATGACATAAATAATTTCTGTACACTATTACAGTGCACATCCAATGATAAATAACAGTGAAAAGAATTGCTTTCGTTCTTAATAGGTGTTCATGAAAATCTGAGATCAAACATTGGAATAAACATTTTAATGCACATGCATGAGCTAAGAATCATAAAATCATAGAATACTTAGGGTTGGAAAGGATCTTAAGATCATCTAGTTCCATGAAAAGCTCAACTGGAAATGACACTGTGTTATTAAAACAGGCAACTGGGTAAGCAAATTATTTTTGTTGTTGTTGTTATTTAATAATGCATATTAAAGCAGAATAATCCTTTATTTTGAAGGCATTTTAGTGTTTAGTCAGGTTGAAAACTTTTTTCTGAGAAAATAATGGGGTAATTGCTAAATACTGTATTATAATTTCAAACTTATTTTAAATTTCAGCACCAGGTAGGTGTGTTACAAACTACAAGAATATCCATTGCCTTTAAGTGCTTACAGTCAAAAGTGGACTGTGCAAAGTAGGAGAGATGAAAGAGTACTAAATTTTGAAAGGATAAAATGGAAAATCCCTAAATCAAAATACACTGAGATTAAATTTTGAAAGTGTTCATTTTGGAAACTATTCTTTCTGCTTTCAAATAAAAAGAATTTTACAAACATTGCCATTAGCTCAAAGAGAAATTTCAAGTTTCCATAACCATCAGATATATCAACAATGAATAATTGTGTACAAAGCAGCCCAGGTTTACTCCGCTAAATTAAATATATATATATATATGTATACACACACCATTAATAAAGTTGAATGATACATTTTCTTTAAAGTAGAAGGACAGATGAAATGGTAAAAGCCAGTTTGAGATCTGGAGGCTTCACACTGCCTGGAAATAAATTCACAGAGAGAGAAAGTCTGTATTGAAAAGAATGAGCTAAAAGAGTAATGAAAAGTGAAAAAGATGCATATGTCAGCTATAGCACATCACCTGGAAGGAGGAACACAGAATAAATCTGCATGTTTGAAAAATGATTACAGCACAGGTAGCAATGAAATGCAGATTGCATTAGAGGGTAAGATTAAAAAAGAAATTTTTAAACTACAACACATTAAAAAAAAAAAAGATCAGGGAAGATGGAAAGGTTTTTGAGTGGTGCTAAGGCAAATTCTCTGACAAAGGCAATCTTCTTGAAAAATAAGCTCCTCAAATAAGAAAAACCACAGAGGAACCAATACAACTATTACAAAGATCAAATATGAGAGGGCAAACACAGCCACCTGAATGAAGGATAATCCTATTTGAATGTGAAAAGAAATACAGCATCTTTCTGCTACTATTTTTTATAGAAATCAACTTAGCATCATAGAATCATAGAATCATAGAATCATGGAACAGTTAGCGTTCAAAAGGACCTTAACATCATCTATTTCCAATCTCCCTGCCATGGACAGGGATGCCTCACACTAGACCATGTCACCCAAAGCTCTGCCCAAGCTGGCATTGAACACTGCTAGGGATGGAGAATTCACAGCTTCCCTGGGCAACCCATTTCAGTGCCTCACCACTCTCACAGTAAAGACCTTATTATATCTAACTTGTACTTCCCCTGTTTTAGTTTAAACTCATTACCCTTTGTCCTGTCACTACAGTCCCTAATGAAGATTCTCTTTCTGACATCCAAACATCTTAACAGTATCCTCATATTTCCCCACCATGGTAACTGATGATCTGACTTTGTCCAATGAGAGAATACAGATGTGCATAACTTTCTTAGATAAATCCAAGAAATAGCTTGTGTATGACAAGAATTGTAGCTGGTTGCTAGAGTGAGAGGAGCAGAAGAATGCTGAAGGAAAAATTGCTGGAGTTCTTACTAATCTCTTCAGTAAACATTGTTTAGGGGCAGGGGGAAAAGGTCATCTGGAAATGCCTTCTACTGAGGGAGAGTGTGAGTATTTCAGGTGCAGCAGAACTTGCCATATACTGTAGCTTTTCCCTTTACTCATTAAGAGAGAGAGCAAGAGAGAATACTGAAAATGGACAGAAATAAAGAGTAATCCTGAGGCTGCTCTAAATTATTCTAGAGGCCCTGGAGAAGGTAATGTTAGCTGTGTGTCACCTTAAATTGTACATAGCAAATATTCAGAATACTTCTGGAACAAAAACAATGTCTGTCACCAGAAAAATACTGCCTGTGTTAAGTTTATCTAACCTTTGAAATATGAAGAATGCATACTGAACAGAAGCAGCAAATTAAAATGGGCAAAATGTTCATTACATGGGATCAGTTGAAGAATTAAAAAAAAAATAAAGCTATGATTGTGGCTAAATTTTTTTTTTTTAACTATTTTTCATTGCTGATCATGGCTTAGGAGGAGTCAATCTTCTTTCCCCAGCTATGTGTAACTGCTTAATATCAAGGAGATGCTCTTTAGTCACATTGTTTGATGTGTATGTCACACTGATAAGGAATATGAATCAAATGCATGTTATAAATATTCAAGAGAAGTTACCGTCCTAAGTATCTCTGAGAATCCAAAGTCTTCAAAGCCTATTTATTATTAAGCAAATGTGTTCTTGCTCATTCAACATTTTGTTCTTTGAATTTCACTAACAAGGAAGCAAGCCTGGTAAAGAAACTCTTCTCAAGAACTCTGAAAAGAAAAAAAAAGGCATATTTTCGTTTATATGCGTGCAGGTACACATATAAAACTACAGTTGTGTTTTATAAAGCTAGTATTTTCTGAGTATGCCACTGAATATGAACATTATTCTTTCAGTTTAAACTGTCTTGAAAAATATAACTTTTTAAAGCTAAAATAGAGCACATAATCAAATTAATAGGATGTGACACTGAAAATCAGATCCTGACTGCATAGGTTTTTCTTTTTTATACAATAAAATCACGAATGGGTTCACTGGATGTTAAGAAGTATACAAGCAAATGCAATATTACTCCACCAACTCTGATGATCTTTTGCATTCATTGATTGATTTCCATAACATCTTATGATCAGAGCCCAGAGTAAAAAAACATAGAAGGGATATTCAGAGTCCAATGAATATAAGAAGGCTTTGATGATTACAATAGAATTCATCATAATTTTGAAAGCTGTCTTTTCTGACAATTGTCATGGTAGTGTTATATTACTGATTTCAAAGCAGGAAAAATGCAGAAGAGAGCTCTTACGATCAAAATAATCAATGGTCATATGATTCTTACAACAATATTTTGATGAGGAAAAAATACTTTTGCACAAGATAAAGATTAAAAAATGGTAATGCACAATTATGAAACATATATTAAAAAGAGTAAGTTGTTTAATTGCTAGCATATTCATTAAATTCAACAGCTGGGTCTGTCACATCCTAGGCAACCAGCATCTATGCACATGTTGCTGCATTCATTTGTAAGCGTATCACCCAAGGAAACAAAATTATTTTACTTTATATTCTTCAGCATCCAGAAGACCAGTTATGTAAGACTAACTGAACAGATATGTGCATGTATCCAATTAAACTGTACCTGTTTTTCAATCATACCAATAAATACTTTCCAGCCACCTTTCCATCTTTTAGCTGATCATGGGAACAGCTTGGAACCAAGTGTCTAGTCTGCTCTAATTTTCGTGCATGGTACTGCCGTGCCAGAGAGTATCACTCCAAGTAAACCTTTGTTAATTAAAATCATACTTTGACAATGTTTCTCCAGTTGCAAATCTGTGCTTATGGATGTGGTAACTTCAGAACAGGAGGGAAAGAACTGAGAAGCACTCCTGGTCTCTTCCACATAGGATGGTGATTTCACTTTTCTTTATTGTAATGTAAAGTTAGGCCTTTAATATTCTTCTTTTGGCTACCCAACCAAAAGCTACAAAAAAATATACTGCTGTATCCAGTGACAATCTACTTTGCTTTACAAAAAAATGCATTTCAAAAAAAGAGAGAAATTCTATTTTTTTTTTAATTTTTATTTTCTTTTTAAAAGGGTAAAAAGATTATGCATACATAGACTGCATTAAACTACTGTTCTTCCTTGCCTTTCTATATTTTCATAACAGAGCACAATTTGTCACTGAAATAACATGTAAAAAGTTCATGAATTTTTTTTTCTCATTTCTTGTGAATAGTGTCCTACTCTTGAACAGAAGTTTAAAACCATTTTATTTTGTGCCTGTTCTATCATAAAACATTAGTGTTTCATCACATTAGTATGCTTTCACCACTTCACTGTATTAAAAAAGGTGCCCAAAATAAGGTATTTAATTAAATCTTCCAAATGGAATCCCAGCTTATGACCAAAAAATTAAGCTGTTTATTGAATTACTGCTGAATGCATGAATGTGACAGGAAGATGATACAAATCTGACCAGAATATTTTAGCTGTGTAAACTTTAACCTTTTAACTATGGAATAACTAAGAGATGACATTTTCTTTGAAGCTTGGTAATAAGGAACTTGTGGTAGACAATAGAGTTGACATGCTGAACTGTCGTGACAGACATTTTTTTGCTTGTTTCATTAACGTATTGAAATTAAATCTCTAAATTAATTTAAATTGAAGCTTTATTCTATGAAATTTCTGTGTTTCATATTTACTATATGGTGATTTACTGACTTTTGATCCACAGCAGATGGAAGAGCCCACGAAGGAAATCTGACTACTGATTGCACAAGAAACTATATCATCACAGCATGCAGAATAATGCAGTACCTTGAAAGTGCAGGAGATCTACAAAACCATTTCAAAATTATTTGGGGGTGCTTGTACAGTTTTTTAAGAAGAGGAATCACCTTAGATTCCTTGTTTCTACCGTTCTGAAAGACAAGATTACAGGCTGCAGCCGGGTTATGTAGTACAGAAAAGTGGCACAGAATTAAATGCTTTTTATTTTTCTCCATGCTTCCTAATCGCAGTAGAGCACTTATTCCCAGGCCTTGAAGAACAGAAGGCAAAAACCCCTCTTGGCTTTCCAAACCTTTATAAATGGAAGACAGCTTTTGCTTAAAGACTGTGTTAGTACTAAGAGACATGGTTATATAACAACAAGGAAAATTAGGGACCCTTTTTCCTACAGATCTATTGCCAAGTGTCTGACTAATAGGAGGCAGTTCTACAGTGGTGTTTCCTTTGAAAATAGGATACAATAAAACAGAAGGCAGTCACAATCATGTAGTGTATAAGCAGTCTTCATATAAATATGCTAACATGCAACAGTCATCCGATGGTTGGAGCAGACTATGCACCCCTGAAAAACATCATTCCATCTAAGGAAATTTCACACTGTTGAATCTCACTATTTCCATTCCTAGAACAATGTTCTTTATCCATCATTTGGGAATAGGGTCTAAATGTCACCATCTAGTCCCATGGCCTACAGAAACAAGCACAAAAATATGCCTATCCCTTTGTGGTTTTCAACTTTGCTTCCAAGATCACTCTTTCTGGAATCAATAGTCTCTCTTGATCACTTCTGCTTCACAGTTTTCTAAAAAAGAAAGATAAGCACATTTGAAAGAAGGACAAAAGGTTTTCTATATACCACTGGAAAGATTATTGGAAGCCATTAAATACTGGGAAAAAGAGCATGTTACACTGAGACAAACCACAGGGATTCATCCTCATGTGCACTTTTCAAAGTACTTAAACAGAAAGGCATTGCCTGCTTTGAGTATAACAATTGGTAAAAAAAAAAAGACTTTTCACTCACAAATTTCAAAATACATTTAACGCAGAAAAGTTTTCAGATTAGAAGCATTTTATCTGATATCATATCTATAGATGGTTATTTTTTTACTTCTACAGAAAGAAAAAAATAAAAGTAAAAATGAAATTATTGCAGTAAGAATTCAGAAATCATTGGTACCTGCTGGTATTTTGAATTGATGTGAATTCTCAATGAGAACAGAGAAGAGTAAAACTTTTTGGAATTAATTTTGCTCTATAAAGAGTTTACTCTCCCTGAGTAAAGAACAACTTCCCACATCTGTGCTTGGTCTGGTCTAGCTTTGCTGTGATGTGACAACCAGAACTTGAAATGGAAAACCAGAGGTTCTCAATTTATTGACGACTTTGGTTAAGCTACCACTGCCAGCACTAAACTGCAGTGACTTATTTTCAAAGTCAGTGACTACATCTTCTGTAACATAAAAGCTTGGATCATATTTTAAAAAAAAAAAAAAAAAAAAGCATGTAGATCACATAATATAAAGCAGCTGCCTAAAAAATGCAAATTATCTGAGATCGTGAATATAGTTTAGTGAGTATTCAGATTCCACTTACATGGTTTAAACTCTGGCCATTGAAGAGATCAAGGAAATTCAGCGTTTTTTATAACCTAATCCAAACATTCTTTTAAACAACCTGCTTCTAGTACAAAACCAAAACAAATCTTGGTAAAAACTTGCTGTAAAAATCTAAGAATTTTCTGCCTGAAATGTTTTGAGAGAATGTTTCTTCAGTGATGTAGAAGAAGAATGAAAAAACAAGAGAGGAAAATAAATTTGCCGTCTTTAAACAAGCTATATGTTGTAAAGGCAGGTTAACCATGTATTTTAAAATGAATCTTGAGTATTCAACTATCTCCCATTCTGTAGTCTTGTGCTACTGCAGAAGCTCCAAAGAAAGTATCACAATTCCTTAACTAAGCTGACCTGTGCTCAAGGAAAATTAAGAGGTAGAGTATACCATTTTGGCATTTCATCTGAGCTATACTGTTTTGTTCATTATTTAAGCCAATAATTATTTCTCCACATACAAGAGCTATACAGGTGCCATGTGCTGACACTCATTTTCTTCACCTTGAATATTGAAATCCTTTCTTGCATCACAGAATTATAAGAATGAATGCCAAACATCATAATCAGCATCAATGCAAATATTCTCAATATACAAAAGAGCTCTAAACATGGCTGAAGCAAAGTAGTTATCACTTACAAATGAATGCTGAAATTCCAGAAATCGAGAGTTCACTTAAATCTAACTACAATAGTACCCCTAATCTATAAGACAAATTTGAAGCTCTTTGGGTATTATGCCATAAGGAGACCTTTCAACAGTACAGTCAAACAGTACAGGAGAAGATTTTCCAAGCACATCATAATATGTTGATAAATATCAAAGTTCAGGAGCTTTTAAATATTGAAAAAATTGAAATTATATTTGAAGACGAAGAAAGTCTAAACCACAAGGCGTGCAGTGGTATTAACGAAGAAATTAAGCACTTGAGATACAACCAGCTTAGTTGCTAATTACCTGAGTCTAGTAACTGGTTGGTTGTTGGTATTGATTTTGGCGTTCCTTTTTTAACTTGACTCTTATCGACACTAATCCTCATTCTGTTTACTCCATGCTGTTCCCAAAGAGGGCTGTGATAAACTATCTCAAACATGGAACTTAGTTTCTCTTCCAAGAGCAAAGTGGCTACAAGACTTCCAGCTGAGGAGAGAGAACAGGTGGGGAGACAGATTTTAGAGATTTTTCTTCTCTGGTAGCCAAATACTTATATATATGTATGCATACTTTTTTAACAGCAAAAATAAATTAAGAAATGTTGTTTTTATTTTTTGAGGACAAGTGTGAGAATGACAAAAAAAAAAAAAAAAAAACAACCAAAAACAAACCTTCAGAAAGTTTGACTCACAAAAGAGAATCCTGAAATAGTTTTGTCTTATTCCTGTCTCAGCCCTCAAATAACTCTGCTCGTAAAAATATGTATTTTCTATTGGGTTACGTATTTCCAGTTATGACAGTTTGCTCCTCCTCCACTAGATCAGGTTCAGACAGTGGAAATGCTTTTCAATATTGATATGGACAACAGCCTGGTAATATTATTTCCACCTACATGTGACAGATGACTTACTGTCTACATTGAGTTCTTTCTTTTGAGTTGAGGAAAATGCAACAGAAAGAGGTGAAAAATGTGTACAGCTCTTTGCCACAATTTTATGTCTGGGTCCAGGAATAGGGATTAAAGACACTACTGTTGCACAAAAAAAAAAAAAAAAGAAAACAACAAAAAAACAAACAAACAAAACAACAAAAAAAAAACCACAAAAATCCAAACCACAAATTTAAATAAATGCAGATGGGATTTAGTGAAAAATGCCTTCAAGTACTGTTTTCTACAGAAGAAAACGCCTTGCTAGAAACTTTTGCAGGCTTATAATTCTAAACACCACAGACCTTTTCATGGAGGTGACGACTTGCTAAATAACAACAAGCTGAGGTTGCACATTTAGGCTCCTATCTGACAGTGCAGACTTATCCTTATAGAAATAACACACTTTGGTTTTGTGATGATTATGAGAACCCAGGGAGCCTATGTTTCTGCACAGTTCTAATAACACACTGAATTAACTTCTGAAAGGAAGCAGTGAAGAAAGGTCTGAAACTTTTAAAATGAGGAATTCCTAAACACATATGGATGATCCAACATTTCAGGAGACAATGTCTACATCTGAACATTAATATATGAATGATGGAATAGAGCTGTCATACAGATTATGAAAAGTGATTAGGAAATTTTGCAGTAGCCTAAACTGGCAATTTTTCGTTACTATTTCCCTGGACAAATGAACAGACAGCTCATCTTGATGGGACACAATGCAACAAGGTGCCTACTATTCTCAAGGAAAACTCAAATCCAAAGTTTAATCCAAAACTGAAGAGGGACTGCATATGGGTAAAGCTATAATCACTCATAGAGTTACAGATTTGTGATTTTAGTCTTGCTTCAGAAAGACTTCAGTCTTTTGAATTTAGTACTTCTTGCTGTTACTCGCTAGGAGCAGATTTTCTAGCTCTTCTTTCTTTCTTTGTTATGGACATAGTTTCATATGCATGCATGGATTCACGCTTTGTCTTTGGCTTTCATTTCCTGTAAATTGGAGTCTGAACACAAACAGCCCTGGTTTGTATTCCAGAGTGTGTGACACACTTGCTTACAAAATAATGTTGCTAAGACTGGCCTTCTTACCTAAAAGAGCTCTGACAGTTAGAGATGGGAATCAGGAAGTGGCAAGCATGACATCTTGTCCTGACATGTAGCATAGACTTGGGCAGGGACCTTCCTGTGCATCACTTATAACTGTCAATGAATTCAAACTCTCAGCAGCTATTTGTAATAGTAGACATATGCTATTTTCTCTTAAATTTTACATTGCTTGTATTAATAGAAAATGTTTTCTAATACAAGCGACATTGAGTAGTTTCGGCTTGAATATATATGATTTTTTAAGTTTTGATTTAAAATAAGGAAATTTATCAAAAGAGATTTATTTTCTCTTTTAATTAGATGATATCCCAGTCTAGAGCAGAAGGGATACAGGCTGAAATTCCATCATCAGAGTGCCCATTTACACTGGAAAATATTTGTGGGCACTTTATGTAAGAAGTACATTGCGCTTTCTCTTCTCTCACACTTTACACGGCATAAATAAACCTCGATTCCTGCAACCTGCAGGACATTAGACTATTCTCAGATCTTTCAGTGAGTAAAGACAAGGTGTTCATGGTTCCTTTTAAAAATAAATAACCAAAATAAAATATGCCCCAGAAATCTAGTGTTAATTCTTCAGTATGTGAGCCAATCATATAGGGGATGAAGATGGGAAAACAGCAAATTCATTACCCACTCTTCAAAACTGCCCAAAGCCCAGCTATTAGACATCTGATCTTCAGGAAACAATTATATTTGCTGTGAGAATAACAGAGATGATAAAGCATATTTTAACATTCACATACTTTTGTCCTTGCTGTTGTCTAATAATTTCATTACTTACAGTAAAGGTCTCTAAATATGTTTCTAAATGGTACTCTAGGGGTGATATTGTGGTTAACTGTCATTGATGCCATACTGAGTTTATGGAGATGCTGGTAAAAATGCAAAGCCATCTTCAATTATTCAGAAAGGTCATTTCAGAATATTTTGTGCGGGTTTCTGCAAAATTGTTTCTAGTTAGTTTAGTTAGATGTGCATTCCAATGTAGAACAGGCAAATTTCTTATTTCTGTTAGTATTACTCTCTTTTTGTAATAATTAGAAAATTAAGAACTATTTTTCACTCATAACTTTTATTTATACACAAGAAATCATATATCATTATATTTAATGGCTTTTAAAAACAGGATAGTTTTGTTTTGAAGTATCACTCTGAAGATGTCAAATGGTTACTATTGCTCTGCTATACAATTTCCAACACTGTTTTTGTCAACAGTGGCAACATGAAGATCACTAGTATAGCTGTAACACCAAAGGCTGCTTTCATCATGTTGCGACTAATCCTGCTCAGAGTTAGCATAAAGTATGGATAACCATGACGAAGAACCGGTCTATTTAAATCTGATGATTTTGATATAACTAATAGTGGCTAAATACCCAAAGTGAACAGATCTTTACAAGAACATTGTTGTGAAAAAGTACATGAAGGTGAGTCAATTGAGGAACAGTATTCCAACCCAAACCCACTATTTCCCCCCGTGTCTTATATATTGCTGCCAGTATGAGAAGTTGCTCTATGTGTATAAAGACTGACAAGAAATTAAAAAACAGTCCTATCACACTTTGAAAAGAATTGCTTAGTCAAACCTTGTCCAAGGCCTTCCTGCTCTAGTAAATTCACACAACTAGGAACTAGAGCCTTTAACTTTAATGTGACTACTTACAGGATTAAACTGCGTTACATATGAGGACTGAATTATCTACCTCTTTCCTTTCTTTGAGCAGTATATCTGATGGCAATAAAATCACAACTCAGCTACAGAGAACACAACCAGTGGCTGATCATTTATGTACCTAAAATAGAGGGAACAAAGCTTGCCCACCGAAATGAGAACTGGAATATGGACCTTTTTTTTCCTTCTGAACTGTTTTTGGGTGGACTGTAACTTTAGGTAGCATTGAAGCTTTGGATCCTCAGTGTTTGTTTAACAGAACATGTGCACATTTTTTAACTGCCTAGACACAGATCCCGTGACAAATTGGAAGCTGCAATTTACTGCTGTTTTGGAAAGAAAAAATATTTTGCCCAGAGCAATCTTGGAAGAGCAAAACTAAAGGTACATGCCTATATGTCTAATAATACATTTGATAACTTCAGCACAAAACCCAGATATCCTTTGGGAGAATAATACATTTAACCACTATGACATGGCTCTTGAAAGTGAGCATCAGAATACTTTGATTGTAGGTTAAAAACACAGAAAACATCTCACAGGAAAAAAAATCTTCCATGAAAATTTGCAGTTTCCACTTTAGTTACATTCATCAGACCTTATAAAACACTAGAACTATTTTCTACCAAGTCAAAAGTAAGCATTATGATAATTTTTTTTTTTTTTTTACCTGGAAATGCAGTTAAATTTTTTTGCTACCTGCCAAATTGACCTTGTGATAGACACATAGGGGCAAGAAAGACTAGAAAGCACAATAATTGTATGACTGTGCTCTGAGCATACAAAATACTTTTAAGACAATGTGTTCTACTTTTCTGTTAAGATGCTCCTCATTCTACAATGCAAATTCTGTGAAATTTTTTGTAAAAATCTTAATTTAAAAAAATGCTATAAACTCTCAAAATTTGTTTGGTCTCACACTTTGTTAAAAAGACTTTTTGGGGAAAATATTTAAAAAAAAATAATTCTTTCATTAAACAAAATAATTCATCCACCAGGCTACAGCTAAAGTGACTTAGTCATGGTGACTGCTAACACATTTTGATTCAGAGAAAAGCACCTCTTTCCCTCATTTTCAGTGCAGCATATTGTGGAGAAACAATGATTCCTATGAGTCCAGAAATGTATTACCCTGCTACGTGGCATTTGTTTCATCATCTCAAAAATATATTTTAATTTACCGAAGATCTCTCAGAGACATCGCCCATTTCTTCTTTCCATTCCCTTCTCTGTCCTCCTGTTTTATATGGAATAGGCAGGAAAAAACTTAAAAAACTGCAACTTACAAAGTTTACAGTGACTTTCTGGTTTTCCTACATTTCTTTATCTTACATGGAATATTTCAGCACTTGAAGCAATCCTCTAGAGTATAATCGTCTAAAGATTGTATACATAAGTATTGTGATCTAGAAAATGGTGCTAGATTTGAAAAATGTTATTTCATCTTAATGCTGCCTTCTGTCTAGCAAAGGTTGCTGTTTTAAATTTTACTGCGGTATTTTTCACAGCGCTGTATCACTTGGGGTGCAGACAGGTAATGAGGAAATTGTATCATATTACAAACTTTAATTAGCACTGAAAATACACATTAAATGTTGATTTAAACTTACATGAAATTAGATATTTTCAGAACAAAATTGTTTGATTAGAATACAGTTAATAATTCAGAGATGAAGTTTGACAGGAAAAACCCCAAACAATGACAGATTATATTTCTTTTCCATAGAAAATGATACATTGTAATGTTTACGTTCCTCCTGCGCTAGAATTAGAACTGAAATGCAGATCTCTTCTGTGATATGAAAATATGCAAGTTTCCAGCTCACAAGTGGTTAAGCCTTTTTGGTTTACCTCAATATTAAATAGTATTCATCTGCCACTGTAGTTCATATGAGCTGCAATTTGGGTGCCCCATACTTGCTTTATTTTTTTATTGTTGCCCTGCTGAGATTACTTTTCCAGAGATGCAACAGTTTTCCTAGTATGAAAACTACCATGTATATTGAGACACACAATTTCAACATGTCAGGAAGCAGCCACAGCCACAGCCAGCTGCTTCCTAAGGAATGAAGAGGAAGCCAGGAGCTGAAGATGACTCCAGCACAGTCAGCACCCTTAACAACAGGGCACAGACCTGCAAGGTCTAAGTACAGTGGGCAGAGTCTGATGCTCATAACAAGGTCCACTGACTAGCCCAACTAAGACAAGCAATGAACCAGGCTGAAGGTGCAAATAGAAAGTCCAGTCAGATGTAAAACAGTCCCAAAGTCTATCTTTGAGTTGTGATCAAAGACATTTTCAGATACAACATACAAGTTATGTCTGAGGAGTCAGACCAGGTGTTGAGCTAACTTAGGAAATATATATAAGGCCCACCAGAGAGGCAGCATCAGAGAAAGGACTGAAAACAAGGACACTTGCAATGTAGCTCAAATGAGGACTAAAGGTTAAATGTTGAGCTTACAGGGAGCCCCAGGCCCATAAGAAGTGTCAGGGTCAGAGCCCAGGTGAGGCTTGTTAGGGCCACTATTTATGCACTCAGGGTTCTGATATTAAATCTACTTTTAAAGAGGCAGAGCTGTGATAAAATCAAACCATGTTTTCCATAACATAGGCACGGATGCTGAAAGTGTTTGCTGTATGGAGGCAAGTGTGTAAATCATATTTTGGGAGGTAGGTTGAAATATGCATTTGGTTAGAGGTATTTACGTGAATTTATGTGGATTAATACACTTTCACTCCAAAAGCACTTATAAGAATCAGATACATGCTTATTCATTTTATCTGGAACACTAACTTACACAATTTTCCCATTTTTAGAGCATGTTTCTTTAATGTCTTCTATGATTGCAGTTAGATAAGTATCCAGAGGAAATGTATGCACTTAGAAATTGATTGAACCCACTATTAATAGTGCTTTTTGGATTCTGCATTATATAGCAAAGAGTCAGATGCAACACAAAATGTTTTTGTAATTATTAATGCAAAGAGTAAAAAAAGAGTATTATACAAGATTAACAAACCATGGATACATTATCTAAGTTGAACTAACATGAGAAATAACCACGAAAACAAGGAATTGTATTCTCAATTTTTCTTTATATTCCAGCAACAAACTATGCAACAGTTGATACTCTTAAAAAACATTATTTCTACACATTGTGCACACTTGGAAGTGTTGCTAGGTATTTTGAAAAATATATATGAGAAAAAGTATGCTGACCATTCCAAAGGTTCATTAAAATGCAATGGATTTATGTTATAATGTTTTAAGATACTATTTCACATGTCTGAAGGTTTTGAACGTCTGAATGCCTGACATAAAAGATGCTTTTCCTGATGTTGTTTTATACATCTCATAAGAGTTACTGGAAATCTCTGATCAGTGCACTCCACTATTGGTATGGAACAATTCTCCATATTGCTTGACTGTTTCTTGATAATTGAACTACTCTAGTATCAGTACTCTACGTCTGCTGTCTCCATGCAGAGTTATGGACTGAAGATCCATTCAATTCATATAGCTTATAACGTTATTTTTACCTTATCCAGGTACTACTTCAGTATCATTCAACCTCTCTTGATTCTAGTCCTTAAGGACTTATTAATCTTAGTAACAATCTTAAGATTGTTCACAGACTCATTTGAGTTGGAAAAGAGGTTAAAGCTCATCCAGTTCCAACCCCCTGCCCAGACAGGGACACCTTCCACTAGACCAGGTTGCTCCAAGCCCCATCAAACCTGGCCTTGAACATTTTCAGGGATGTGGAAGCCGCGGCTTCTGTGGGCAACCTGTGCCAGTGCCTCACAACCCTCACAGTGAAGATTTTCACCCTAATATCTAATGCAAATCTATCCTCTTCCAGTTTAAATTAATTTTTTACAATTCAAAAGGAAGCAGGCCTGGCTCACAATTACAGCGACCTCAAAGTAAGAATTATTTTATAGGTCAATCCTCCTTACCACAACCCTGCCCCTACAAACAGCAGGGCATGTGTATTTGATTTCCTCCTTTGCAACCCTAATTATGCTATGATTCAATAATTCTAAGACATGCACTGACCAACAGGCAGCTGAGGCAGTTGTTAAAAGGATGCCTAAGCACAGAACATACATACTCAGTACCCAGAAAAATGCATTGTTCTTGATTTTTCAGACTCACAAAGTAAAACACTGAAGTACACAAATGCCTCACATTCTTTCCTTCTTATGCTGTTTAGGATAGCTCACTTCGGTGGGTATCAGGCTTTCTGC
This sequence comes from Amazona ochrocephala, assembly GCA_039720435.1. Classification (NCBI taxonomy): domain Eukaryota; kingdom Metazoa; phylum Chordata; class Aves; order Psittaciformes; family Psittacidae; genus Amazona; species Amazona ochrocephala. The sequence goes on from CM077909.1 coordinate 11,993,523, forward strand.
AAGGGCTTTCTCACTTATATCTTGCTGTCTACAGCCTTGATTAAGGGACACATTCTCAGCAGAGGCATTGAACGGTCAGTGTTTTCAAATAGAACGCTTTTGTGGATTGAAAAAATACTTGTGCCCATCCTGCAATGAAAGTCTACATTAGATTACAAGCATAAAATAAATTGCAAATTTATACAGTTCCAATGACATTTTTTCTATATGTGAGCTGACCATGACCATTTCCACTTACTATTTCCTGCTCCTGCCACTCAAGACTTACCTCCTAATTATTGTGAGATATCTTCTAGAAATAATAACACCATTTTCAGTGCAGGAGTGCTGGCTTTCCCACCGCCATCCCCTTAACAGTGACAGAATTAGTCAGTGAATTAGGCCTACAAAGAAGGCTATAAAACAGCTTGCATATGTACCTAATACAGCCTGAAGTCAAAACATTATGCTGTCTATATTGTGGTAGCTGCTTCTGCCACAGCAGTAACTGTTATGAAATGCATTTGTACGTAAGAATTGCCCTCCACCCATCGTGAAAATAGTCTGCAGAGCATATACAGATAATCTATTAGGTTCCTAAACAAAAGATGGGAGTTCAGGGAAGGCCAGGAGAAGAAGAAATACCTGGAATATGTCTGAGATTTTTCAGTAATTCTCCAAGTTTAGAAAGAGAATTTTTAAGACAACATTGTACCATATGACAGCAGTGAGATGTAAGAGTAATGGGCTGGGTTCACAGTTCTTTTTTTCAAGCACTTACTAGTGAAACAATGCTTCTTAATTGACTGTGGTAAACTGAGAGTCAGCTGTAAGACAATGCTGCTATAACATGGAAAGAAGAGAGGGAAGACTTAGTATTAATGATGTTTGAGTTTAGCCCTGGGACGAAGTAGAAAGACAGGAGATAGAAGACTGAAGGATTAGCTGCATCTATACAAAAAATAAGTCACTGCTATTTGTCTGATTACTAGCAATCTTTTCAGTACTTCATGATGAATAAGAGTAAGTTTTATACAAAGCATTCATTTTTTCTCAGTAATTTTTCCATGTTCTTGGTAGAAATGAACTTCAATTTTTGTAACTCAATTTTTAAGAGATGAAAACCACATTTCTTTCTGGAAAGAATCATATAGACAAAAAGAGAGGCTTGACACCATTTCATGTTCAAGTAATTTGCCGTTTCATAGCTTGTCTGTTTAAACAGACGTGTTTAAAAAGGAGGCAGCTTCACAAATGCAAGTTGAGACAGTATCAGCGTACTCAGTACTGAACCTTTAATTTATAAACACCAGGAATTTATTAAAAATCTGTTATATTGCATCTAAAAATGAAAAAAAAAACAACTTTGAAACAACCCCACTGCCCAAAAAAAGAACCAACAACCCAAAACCCTGACCAGCCAACCGATCAACCAACCAACCAAGCAAGCAAAACCCAAACCAAAAAAAAAACATTTTAAACCGCTGCCTTGATAAGTCTGCAGTTTTCACAATAATCAATTAATAGAAACTGCTTAGGACTAAAACAGGAGATCTAGAATGCTTCATGTTGAGCATAGGGTGGTTACTTCATTGTAGGTACATCCAACATTTCCAAGAGTCATGGAAGCAACTGGAGGTAGAAAAAGATGGAGGCACCAAGCTCTGTCTAACCAGATGCCTTTTCTCACTCATTCTGCATTCAGTAGCTGCTTCATACAGGGGCTGCTGATACACAAATTCCGCATTGATGGGTGAGATGAAAGGGAGAGCGCTAACATCCCTCTCTCCAGATGTTCTGATCACTGCAAAAAAGGAATGGCCCTGACATTGTCCATGCAGCAGGACTGTGGAGAGAGATGTTGGTACTTTCCCTTTCAGTCCCAGAATATCTGAGCATATTATTTTTTGTCGTAATGACCATATTGTGTAAAAACTCTCACTGTTAGCTGATTAATTATTAAAACCACCACTCATGCCAGGGTACTTGACTTCTAAAGGACTTCTGTCTTTGCCAGAGAAAAGCACTATATCAGTGGATGCCACTTTATCACTTTTTTCTCATCCCTGATTCCTGTAGCAGTCTACACAAGGGTTTCGACACAGAAGCTTTTTCAGCCAAAGTTGTGAACATGTCAGGGAGGCCAGGAAGGATTTTCTAAACAAATTTTACCTTAGTAAAATTAGTTAAGTGCTGCAACTAATGCAGCTGCATTAACTCCTGGGATAGAGACAAACTGAGATAAACAATAAGTGCAACACTGAATTTTTGTGTCAAAGAAACAGAAGCTTGAATTTGAATATACCCTGCAAGAAAGAGATTTCAAGTGTGCAACTGCTGGAAAGAGAAAAACAAACAAACAAAAACATTTATTGTGCCTGTTTCCCTGATAGAATAGGAAGTTAAGAAACATTGGAGTAATCTTCCTTTTAACTGCAGTAATTTAAAGGTAGCAACAGTGATTCTGGTTTTTATGGGGGTGGATTGTTTGTTTCCTTTTTTTTTTTTTTTTTTTTTTTTGTTTGTTTGTTTGTTTGTTTGTTTTTTACTATATTTTGGTATGTCAGTGCAATATGTTTGACTTCAGTGGCGTTAAACTAAAGATCTGGCCCTCAGTTTTACCCCTGCCCACTCCATGCCCATAGAATCATAGAACCATAGAATAGTTAGGGTCAGAAAGGACCTTAAGATCATCGAGTTCCAACCCCCCTGCCATGCCCAGGGACACCTCCCACTAAACCATGCCAGCCAAGCCTATGTCCAACCCCACCTTGAACGCCGCCAGGGATGAAGCATTCACAACTTCCTCGGGCAACCCATTCCAGGGCCCCACCACCCTCACAGTAAAGAATTTCTTCCTCAGATCCAATCTAAACTTCCCCTAAGTTTAAACCCGTTACTCCTTGTCCTATCACTACAGTTCCTAATGAAGATTCCCTCCCCAACATCCCTATAGGCCCCTTTCAGGTATTGGAAGGCTGCTCTGAGGTCTCCATGCAGCCTTCTCTTCTCCAGGCTGAACAGCCCCAATTTTCTCAGCCTATCTTCATACGAGAGGTGCTCCAGTCCCCTGATCGTCCTCGTGGCCCTCCTCTGGACTTGCTCCAACAGTTCCATGTCCTTTTTATGTTGAGGACACCAGAACTGCACACAATCCTCCAAGTGAGGTCTCACGAGAGCAGAGTAGAGGGGCAGGAGCACCTCCCATCTGTTGTTTTGTGCTATATGCAGGATTACCCCTAGATGGAGACCTTAGCACAAACACTGTTGCCCTGGTTCTGGTTGGGATAGAGTTAATTTTCTTCCGAGTAGCGGATGCAGTGCTTTGTTTCGGCTTTAGTCTGAGAATAATGTGATAACACACCGGTGTTTTAGTTGTTGCTAAGTAGCACTTTTCCAAAGTCGAGGACTTCTCAGTCTTTCATGCTCTGCCAGTATGGAGTGGCTCAAAAAACTGGGAGGGAGCAGAGCCAGGGCACCTAACCTCAACTAGACAAAGGGGTATTCCATACCACAGCACATCATGCCCAGAATATAAACTGGGAGGAGTTGGCTGGGGGAGGGAGCAATTGCTGCTCGGGAATGAACTGGACATTGGTCAGCAAGTGGTGAGCAATTGCACTGTACATCACTTTTCTGTCATTTTATTCCTCTCTCTCATTTTGCTATCTCCCTTTTAATTACAAATATTATTAGTAGTAGTATTGTCATATTTTACCTTATTTTAGTTAATAAATCACTCTTATTCCAACCCACAGGTTTTACCTTTTTCTGATTCTTCACCCCATCCCACGGGGTAGGGAGGGTGAACAAGCAGCTGCATGGTATGTAGCTGCCACCTGGGTTAAACTATGACACGCACACACATATTAGTTCCATGGGAATTATTGCCAATAATACAGGTTAGTGTTCACAAACTTTGCTAGGTATTTTGTTTCAGTGATAGACTAAATGTATGTTGTCTATTATGATAATTATGTAAAGTGATATATTTAAGCTTGATAAAGATATATATAGTAACAATTACATATATATTTGAGAGAGAGAGAGAGTTATACTTGTTAAACTTAGTTGAGCACTGTTAAGCTAAGTGAGACTACAGGAAATGCTTTCCCAGTTACTGCTGACAGAGTATTTCATTTGAAATTATTATTGGCCAAAATAATCCAAGTAACAAAAATGGAACCAGAAATTCCTACATGACTGAAGCAGTCAAACTCCTCCTTTCCAGGCAGTGAGGAGGAATTGAGTGTTGCTGCCTTGGAATAGTTATAAGAACCTGCTTTGTGAAAGTGGAACTGGGTATGATTTAACCTTAGGTGGGAAAAAGGAAGCAAACAGTGCCAGTTTCCTGGGTCTGTTTTTTCAATCATTCAACTGCATGATAAAAGCTCTCTTATCTTTTCTTCTTTTAAAAGGAAATAGTGATCACTTACAAATAAAATGTTGAAAATTGCCACAAAGTGAAGCAAGATCAAGCCATTCAGAGAAAAGCTGTGGTCCAGCGCAGCCCTTAGCTGAATACAGACATGAGCTCTTCTTTCCCACAGATGTTTGTAGACATGCGTAAAATAACAACTCTTCATATTTAACAATAAAGCTGAGAATCTACAGCACTTAATGTACATCCAGAATCAGACTCAGTCTGACCAGAAGAGAAAACTTTGGGGTATGGAGAGATTTAAAAATGAAAATATTGAAGTTCTTGAGTATATTTCAAATCCGGAATTTATCCTGTTTTCTTGGGAAAACTCTGTTACTATATTGGATGACTGCTAATTGCAAGGATCCTTAATTTGGTTTTCATTCCCAAACCATAGACAGTATCTGAATTACTTAGAGTGTGTCAAATAGTTTTATGAAAACAAAAAAACCTTTGGGGGGTGGGTGTATTTTTTATACAAAACTGCAAATGTTCTTCTGAACATGCTTTTATTCAGTTTGAAAACTGCAAAAACTAAAGCACTACATCCCCCGCTATGGTCAGATATTTGTAACAGGTAATGCCTCGAGTGCTCTCACAGCTATCATAAACTTTCTCATCTTCAGACTTTCTCATCTCAAACCACAAACTAAATTCTGTGTTAAGTAAAACACATAATTCTTGCAATTTGATTTTAGAAAATGAATGATCATGAAAAAACAGTTCAACTAAAAGTATCCACTCCAAGAAAATATGCAATAATTCTTCAGTTAATCTAAAGCCACTGACCATTATTATTTGTCCCACTGAGTTTTGAGTCAGATACCTGAGGTCTTTTTCTCCCTCAGTACAACCAGAAAGATTTTTCCTCCTAGTGCTTGCTTTGTGTGTTTGTCTCTTCAATAAGGGTTTACAAACCCAGACGGTAAACTAATTAAACTGTCTCAGGAAAATAGGAATTAAAACAAGTAGAATGTTTTTTTTTTTGATGTTTATGTTTGCGTTATGCATTCTGAACAGGCTCCACTGAGGTGAGTAGCTCCAGAGAGGACACCTTCAACACCTGAGTGGGGGGAAGCTCAGCATCCAGGAGCCTCAACTCAAAGTGGTCAGATCCACAGAGGGAGCCTCAAGTCATCAACAGGACTTGCCCAGGAGCCCGTAGCTCATCTGACGAGAGCGGCTGACCCATAGGGGGTGGCTCCAGGAGGAGCGGCACCACCCTGAGAGGTTAAAAGCCTGCCCCAGGGAACGATAGCGACCAGGAGGGCAGTGAACAGGGAGGGTTCAAGGCAGTTTGAGCAGGATGGTGAGCACTCACCATATGACCAGGGCCCTGCCTGTGAGCTCTCTTCTCGCTGACCCGGCAGTGGCCAGTGTGGACACCCAGACAGAGCCCATGAAAGGGGAGGCTGAAATGCAGAGCTCGGGGTGTAGAGAGCGCCTGCACTGTTGTCCTGAGAGCAGGGTGGACAATGGGCAGGGCTGCACTCTGTGCTCCCTGGTGGAGGTCCTCCTGCAGCAGGTGGCTGAGCTGCGGAATGCTGTTACTAGGCTGAAAGATGTCAGGGAAGCTGTGAGAAAGCAGCACTGCTTTCTCCAGGACCAGACTGTGCAGGGGCCTCAAGTGTCCACTATAGCTCGTGGAGGGAAGAAAGAGGATGCAAACCCAGGAAGCTGGGAAACAGTAACAGAAAAAAAACAACCAACCAAACAGCAACAACAACAACAACAAAAGGAGGAAGAGGGCAATTAAAAGCAAAGAACCGCTTTGCTTTCCTGCAGGGGGCTAAAGAGGAAACACATTTACACCAGGGACAAGAGGCTGATGCACTGGTAAAGAAGATTACTACTGGTGCTGCTAGGAAAAATGGGTGGGCTGTAGTTGTAGGGGACTCTATTTTGAAAGGCGCAGAGGCACCCATCTGTCTGCCTGACCCAGCCTCAAGGGAGGTGTGTTGCCTACCAGGGGCATGGATCAGGGATGTCGCAGAGAGGCTGCCTGCTCTAGTCAGTCCCACTGACTATTGCCCAATTCTAGTGATCCATGTGGGTGCTAGTGATATAGGTAGAAGTAGTCAGGACAACATAAAGAAGGACTAGAGAGCTCTGAGAGAGGTGGTTAGGGGCTCTGGAGTTCAGATTGTCTTTTCGTCAATTCTCCAGGATACAGGGCAGGACCTTGAAAAGGCTAGGAGGACTGGGCAGGTTAATAAATGGTCAGAAGGGTGGTGCCACAGTCAGGGGTTTGGATATCTTGAACATGGCACTCAACTTAGTAGGCCAGGTGTAATGGGGGCTGGTAGAGCAGGTCTGACAAAGAAGGGAAAGAGTGGATTTGGTAGGAGGCTTGCTAGACTGCTCAAGGATGCTTTAAACTAGATGTGTTGGGGGAGAGGGGCATCATTCCATCCCAACACACCCAATCACTTGCCAGCACCTATAATAGACACTCAGAGCAATGTAGAGATATTCCAGCTGTTCCAGCCAATGAGCCAGCTTCAATTTGATCTCGGCTCAGATGCCTCTATACAAACGCCTGTAGCATGGGGAACAAACAAGAGGAATTAGAGATGTGTGTACGTCTAAGGGGGTATGATATCTTAGGCATCACAGAAACATGGTGGGATGGCTCCTATGACTTGTGTGTTGGAGTGGAAGGTTACCGGCTCTTTAGGAAAGACAGGCCTGGCAGGCAGGGAGAGGGAGTTGCTATTTATGTTGGGGATAGGCTGGAGAGTATGGAACTCTGTCTGGGGACAGTTGATCAGTCAATAAAGAGTTTGTGGGTCAGGGTTAAAGGGAGAACAGAGATGGGAGCTATTATTGTGGGGATCTGTTACAGACTGCCAGATCAAGAGGAATCTGTCAATGAAGCACTCTATAGACAGATAAGAAAAGCCTCATGCTCGCAGGCCCTTGTTCTCATGGGGGAATTCAACCACCCTAGTATCTGTTGGAGGGATGGTGTGGCCTGGCACAAGCAATCCACAATGTTCCTCGATTGTGTGGAAGACAACTTCCTTCTGCAAGTAATAGAGGAGCTGACAAGGAGAGGTGCCATGCTTGACCTCGTCCTCACCAGTAGTGAAGGGCTGGTTGGGAATGTGATGCTCCAGGGCAGCCTTGATTGCAGCAATCAAGAGATGGTTGAATTTAAGATCCTCAGGACAGTGAGAAGAGTGTGCAGCAAGCTCACTGCCCTGGACTTCAAGAGAGCAGACTTTGGCCTCTTCAGGAGCCTGCTTTGTAAGGTTCCGTGGGATATAGCCCTAGAGGACAGAGGGGCTGTCCTGGGTTCAGCAGTAGCAGTCATTTTTCTCCTTCTAGGTAGCTGGTGCAGTGCTGTGTTTTTGTCTTTCGGCCTGGGAACAGCGCTGATAACACCGATGTTGTCAGTTAATGCTAAGTAATATTTTGGTCTGACCAAGGACTTTCTGAGTCTCATGCTCTGTCAGGGAGGAGAGGAAGCTGGGAGGAAGCAGAGACAGGACACCTGACCCAAACTGATGGGGGTAAAAACAGAGGGCAGAGACCTGGAAGGGTGAGAGGCTTGCGACTGGGTTGTGCTTGGTATTGAATGGTGAGCAGTTGTGGTCTCTTTCCTTTATTTCCCTGGTCATTATTATTATTGGTGGTAGCAGTAGTGATTTGTCTTATACCTTAGTTACTAAACTGTTCTGATCTCAACCTGTGTGAGTTTCATTCTTTCGATTCTCCTCCCCATCCCCTGGGAGCTGGGGGAATTAAAGAGGGGGGAGTGAGTGAGAGAACTGGGTGAGTTACAGTGGCTTAAACCATGACAGGGGCCCAAAACTGTTGGTTGATATTCAAGGATCACCTGCTGCAAGCTCAGGAGTGTTGCATCCCAACTAGATGGAAGTGACGCAGAAGGGCCAGGATATCTGTTGCAGTTGATGTCATCTACCTGGACTTGTGTAAAGCTTTTGACACCGTCCCACACAAAATCCTTGTCTCTAAATTAGAGAGACATCAGTCTGACAGATGGACCACTTGGTGGATGAAGAACTGTCTCGATGGCCACACACAAAGAGTTGTGCTCAATGGCTCAATGTCCAGCTGGAGACCAGTAACGAGTGGTGTCCCTCAGGGATCGTGTTGGGGCCAGTCTTGTTCAATGTCTTTATGGGTGACATGGACAGTGGGATTGAGTGCACCCTCAGCAAGCTTGCTGATGACGCCAAGCTGTGTGGTTCGGTTGATACATTGGAGGGAAGGAATGCCAGCCAGAGGGACCTTGACATGCTTGACAGGTGAGTTGATGCCAACCTGATGAAATTTAACCATGCCAAGTGCAAGGTCCTACAGCTGGGTCGGAGCAATCCCAAGCACAGCTACAGGTGGGGCAGAGAAGAGATTCAGAGCAGCCCTGCGCAGAAGGACTTGGGGGCGTTGGTTGATGGGGAAATGAACATGAGCAGGCAGTGTATATTTGCAGGCCAGAAAGGCAACCGTATCCTGGGCTGCCTCAAAAGGAGCGTGACCAGCAGGACGAGGGAGGTGATCCTGCCCCTCTACTCTGCCCTCCTGAGACCACACTTGGAGTATTTTATACAGTCCTGGTGTCCTCAACATAAAGAGGACATGGAACTGTTGGAACAAGTCCAAAGGAGGGCCACAAGTACGATCAGGGGAATGGAGCACCTCCCATGTGAACATAGGATGAGAAAGTTGGGCCTGCTCAGCCCAGAGAAGAGAAGGCTGCGTGGAGACCTCAGAGCAGCCTTCCAATATCTGAAAGGGGTCTATAGGGATACTGGGCAGGGACCCTTCATTATGGGCTATAGCGATAGGACAAGGAGTAGCGGGTGAAATCTTAAACAGGGGAAATTTAGATTGGATATGAGGAAGAAATTCTTTACTGTAAGGGTGGTGAGACACTGGGATGGGTTGCCCAAGGAATTTGTGAATGCCCCATCGCTGGCAATGTTCAAGGCTGGGTTGGACAGAGGCTTGGGTGGCATGGTTTAGTGGGAGGTGTCCCTGCCCATGGCATGGGGGTTGGAACTAGATGATCTTAAGGTCCTTTTGGACCCTAACTATTCTATGATTCTATGATTCAAGTATTGTGCCAGTTATGAAATGCAACCCTGAGAGTATAGGTTGATAAATGGTTTCTACTCAGTTGCACTTGTTTCAAAAGCGACTTCAACACCACTGTTTGAAAGACATTCTGCCCCTCAGTAACAAATGATTACAGCTAAATAAATCCCAGAGGTTTGCCACGAGTACAGAACAGAGGCATAAGAACGAGAGCTGTGGTTCAATATCTATTTTTTATACCAGCATAATTTTTTGCTTCACTGATCTATCACTAAACAACAGCTGCTGGGTAGAGACTTGCTACACAGTAGGAACGTTACCAAATCCTTTAGTGACTGGTTGCATGTGTTTGGCTCAGGCCTTCAAAAAAGTCAGACACTTGTGAAGAAGGACTGGCAGTTTAATGTCACCTTATTTCTGTAAGAGATTTAAAGTTGCCAAACACACTGGAATGACAGCCTGCAGTCAGTTTGAATTTCTAAAGCACCTCTATTGTGATCTAAGCATACCTGATCAAACTGTGTTGAAAGGGCAAGTGCCAGGAGGAAAGTGAGTAAAAATCAAACAATATGAGTTTTTAGATATACTGTCCGAGAAATTAAACTTTTGCTGTATTTATAAGATGCTGTGTTGTTTTTCCCAACAATATAAAAGGTATGCTCTAATTTCTTGATGCTTGAAATAGCCTACCACTTCCTAGGCAAAAAGAATCATAAAATTGCTAACATACGAAGTATTCATAACTGGAGAAAAAACAGGTTTTTGTTTTGTTAGATGATATCAAATATCTGTATGCAGCAAGATTAAAGTAAAAGAAATAATGAGGATTGTCTAGATTTCCACTGAAAGTCATTATTCTTTTCAGTTATATCATCTTTTTGAAGTCAATTATTAATTCTGTAGAAAACGTAAATTAACACCTGAATATTATATTACTGTATATTACTACTCTATATAAGAACTGTATTACTATGTTATTTAAAGAAGATATGGGAAATTGCATTTATTTCTTTTTAAGAAAGTGACTGTAATGAGCTATGTAGTTCATGTGATAATAAAGTACAAAAATATTAACTTTACAGGAAGCATCCAAACTAACAAAATACAGTAATTATAGATGCCATGAGTCTATGATATGATACAGGAGCTCTTACTCTTCCCATTAAAAGTGAAGCTGCAACAGAAACAGGAGGAAGCTTTTGCAAAGGCTGTACAATAATCAGGGTTTCTTTCCTCTGCGGTGCTGGGGAAGCGCATTGACAAGACTGAGGGATAAACATTTATGGATCTGTACAATGTCCCTAAAGATATCAAATCATTCTGCTCTTCATTACTTCTTTTGCCCCCACCATATGTTTTTGCTGTTCTTTTTGATACTGAAGGTGTTTTTTCTTGTTTTTAAATATTCTTATAATTAAAGTGCATTGAGCTAATTCTGAAGAACATCTAGCATTCAGTTTTGCTTGGAGATGTATTTCACATTACTGAGTGGACAGCTAAGGTGCCTTTGATCCTATTTGCATGCATAATGGGAGGAAGTGATTGATCTCTTAAAGCTTCTCACTGTCAGGGCCATAATAGCACTAACAGGCCTTAATGGCCCCAACCAACCAAACTGTCTATGGGCCCAGGGGCACCACTTGAGCTCAGCCCCTGGCTATCAGTTCCTGCCTGAGCTATTCTGAGAAGTGTTGGGCTGTAGCTCAGCCCTGGCAATGCGCACAGCTGACTATGGACCCTGTTCATTCAGACCCTGATGGGCAGACTGGCCTCCTGGCTTGATCTTAGACCTGCCTCATCCCTGTGGATCTGTCTGATGATCACTGTGCTGCGTCTTGAGCTGGTTACCATCACTGGACCTGCTCATCACCTGCAGATTGATTTCTCCACTTCACCTGCCTTGTCAGAGCAAACTTGCCTGAGGAGCTGGAATCTGAAAAAAAACAAGCCGCCATTCCCAGGTCAGCCTTGCTCACCTTACTTTCAGTGGTGGCAGGGAAAGGCTCTGGGTGGCAAGGTCCCTTTTTTATACCTTATACCTTCCCACCCTGCAGGGAGCCCTTCCTACTCCCTGAAAGAGCTCCAGTCAAGATGTGAAATGCAAGATCAAACTGTTCTATACTTGCACCTTGTAACTGTAACTATTCTATGATTCCGTGATTCTGCAGTTCATATACCACACACTGTAACTCCAAGTTTCTGTACCAAGGCCAGACTTGGCTGACCATCTGTGTTTGCATAATTGTGGAGAAACTGGAAGATGAAGAGAATTAACCCAACATGCTTTTGAAACATCCAAAAAGAAATTTTCCACTCTTCTTAAACCTAGTGACCTGGCAGTGAAAGCCCTAAACAGAGCAAAAGAAACATGAAGGACAACCTGAAATTTGTGTACTTTTTGCACTCTTTTCAGCAGATGATGAGAAAACTGCATTGCAAACTGCACAGATTTATTCTTTTTTTTAAGGTTATTTAAGTTTATTTTTCATAAATAAGAAGGTTTGTTGAAAGGCAACCATACGACCACTAGGTTCATGTGGCTGTTGGATTAACTGTTCAGCTTTATTGGGCATGTGAGTAAAGAACACCATCTCAAACTATATACAGAGTACTAATTATTCTCTTCTAACTCAGCTTCTAGTACAAGACAGTAAAGAACAGTGTCTGCATAAATACTCAGAAGATAGAATACCAGTATCAGAATGCCTTTAAGGAAAAAGGTTTGTGAATGCTGTAGACTTTATTTAAGATACTGGAATTTATCCATATGAGATAACAAGAGTTCAAAATAAAATAAAACACATTGGAATTGCCCAAACAAGAACAGGTTTGATACAATTTCTTCAACTATATCTAGATGTCAGAAACTCACCTTTCATCAATTTTTTAGTCAGAAATCAACTGGATGACTGTTCTAAATGCAGAAAATATGATGAAGATACATTTTGTTTTAAACTTTTCTTTCATAGCATTTCTCCAAGAAATTCCCATACCCATCAGACCAAAGAACTGACCTGAAAAATCTATCTACAGGAGATACATAAACATAAACAGCTGCTAACTGAAAAAAAAAAAAAAATCTCTAATAGAGGTACTGAAGATCTGGCTCCAGTCACTTGTTTCACTATGGATAACTGCAATGAAACCAGTGAGGAGATTAAAACTACCAAGCAAGAGAACACAAATCTGACAGTACCTTACATTTACTGACTCCTCCTCTTGGATGAATACAAATTGATTTGGGAACACATGAAAACCTGGGGTAGACAAAGCAATGAATGAGTAATGGGAGAACCATCCCTGTGGAGGAAGGATGAGTTTGGCAACCTGAATACTTCAGTTTTGCCATGCTCTAACAAATCCAGGTTGTGTTGCTCGACTGACAGTGTGCCCAGATATGAAGCTCTGAAAATTAACAGTATACAAAAAACTGTGAAGTCCAAGTTGAAAGCTCAGAATATTTTGATGTTACAGTTGAAGCACCTCCCATATGAAGATAGGATGAGAAAGTTGGGTCTGTTCAGCCTGGAGAAGAGAAGGCTGTGTGGAGACCTCATAGCAGCCTTCCAGTATCTGACGGAGGCCTATACGGATGCTGGGGAGGGACTCTTCATGAGGGACTGTAGTGAGAGGACAAGGGGTAATGGGTTCAAACTTAAACGAGGGAAGTTTAGATTGGATATGAGGAAGAAATTCTTTACTGTAAGGGTGGTGAGACACTGGGATGGGCTGCCCAAGGAATTTGTGAATGCCCCATCGCTGGCAATGTTCAAGGCTGGGTTGGACAGAGGCTTGGGTGGCACAGTTTAGTGGGAGGTGTCCCAGTCCATGGCAGGCCAGTTAGAACTAGATGATCTTGAGGTCCTTTCCAACCCTAACTATCCTATGATTCTATGATTCTATGAAGCATTCCCAAAGTCTTCAGTGGTGCTCGGCATATTGTAAAAAAATTATCTGCAAAAATCAAATTTTTGTCCTGCTGTTGACCTGATGCAAGCTTACTCCAGTCAAATAGAGCCATATCTGGGCAACAGTGCTACTCCAGATATGATTTTTGAGATACAAAAAGCTATGAGAATAGAAGATTGTGAGGATGCAGTGAATGAAGGATTTCTTTCTCTTTTACTTAGGAAGTCCCTAGGCAGAGGTTATGCTTAGTTTGTAACTTAACTTCTTTTCTCAAATACAGCAGTTAGAAATATTTTTTCAACTCAGACTCAATAAATGCATTTTAATTGGTATTTACGAACTTGTTTATTCATATTCCTACAATTTCAACTTACTTAATTATCATATGAATGCTTTCAAGCCTCTATAGAACATCTGCAAGCAGTGTAAAAAGCAGTGACTACATCTCTGCAATCATAAGCTGGAAAAGCCCCTATGACCAATCAGTAAGCTATCTTTTAGAGAGTGGAAGGGAAACAAAAAGTGTAAGAACAAGATATAATTTAAAAAAACCCTTTCTCCATGGCTAGGTTAACTCCATCTCTCAGACAGCACAAAATCTTGCTTTTTTTGACCTGATGTCGACTATCAAAGTCAACAAATCTTCTACAACAATGTCTCTGTTTTAACTTCTTGTTCATAAATGTGTAGCACCTCCGGAAGAAATGGAAGAATGCAAGGATCTCTCTTAGGTAGTAAAACAAAACTTTTTTCTTTCAACTTTGTCAATGTCACAGTTTTTGCATTTGAACTCTGGTAAGTTGCATATAAAATCTCAACAATGATGGCCGAAAAAGGTTTGAGGAGCAACTTGCTTAAGGCGTAAAAGCTAAAAATAAAAGCTTTTCCAAATACATCAGAAGTAGAAAGCCTGCCAGAGTTGGTAGGGCTGTCAGATGATCAAGGAGTGAAAAAGAGAGATGAAGGAAGGTTAAAACCACAAGAGAAAACTAAATGGACTCTTTTTCTTTAAAAATTCTGAGTTCTGGATTTTCCTCAATTTAAAGTGCCAATAAAAGAGATTTTTTAGAAAAAAAAAAAAAATTGATGTCAAAAATTGACAGTACAAGAAACTATTCACCTGAAAGTTCTAAAGGAATTAAATATGAAATTGCTGAACTCCTAGAATGATGTGTTATCTATTAGCTTAATCGTCTTCAACAACTGAGTAGAAGGTGCCAAATGCTCCATCCATTTTTAAAATGGGACCCAGGTGTAAGTTCATGAGCGCAGAAAAGCAAGTCTGACCTTTGCAACAAGTGCATTCGTAGCAATCTGAGTAAGAAACAAAGTTCCTAAGCAAATGAATAAATACTATACTAGCATAGAGTGAATCCAGATTTATTGATCTATTTAATTCCCTTATTGATTGAAGGGACAGATACATAAGGATGATTCAGACAATTATCTTTTCTAAGTTCCTTTTAACAAGATCCATTTCCAAAGGCTCAGGAGACAACAGGTATGGCAAAGAATAAAGGAGAAATTTCTCTTAAGAACTGTTGGCAGTTTAAAAGATGCAATCTAATGGATAAGAAGAAAGAGTCAATATCATAATAGGAAAGGTACCAACGGGATTATAGAAGGATTTATGCAAGGACCTATCCTATCCAACATTTGTGATCCAGAAGGAGGCCTGTAGGGATGCTGGGGAGGGACTCTTCATGAGGGTCTGCAGTGAGAGGACAAGGGGTAATGGGCTCAAATTTAAACAGGGGAAGTTTAGATTGGATATGAGGAAGAAATTCTTTACTGTAAGGGTGGTGAGGCACTGGAATGGGTTGCCCAGGGAAGTTGTGCGTGCTCCATTACTGGCGATGTTCAAGGCTGGGTTGGACAGAGCCTTGGGTGGCATGATTTAGTGGCAGGTGTTACTGCTCATGGCAGGGGGGTTGGAACTATATGGTCTTAAGGTCCTTTCCAACCCTAACTATTCTATGATTCTATGATTCTATGAGGTAAAAAATGTTTGCTGATTACACGGAATTAGTCGGGATATGAAATAGAACTGTTGCTTGGAAAGCTGTTGAAGAAATTCACTATACTAAGGATAATAAAATAACAAATATAATAAAATAATGATAAATGCAAAGAAATGTCAGTGGAAAAGAATAAGCATCTGGAGACACATATATATATACCCACACATGCACATATATATATTTACATATATATATTTGCATATATGCATGTATGCTAGCTATTTTTATTTGGGAGACAAAGCTACATGTAATTTTGGATTGTTCTTTCAAAATGTTCAAATCAGAACAAACTTTTTCAAAAATGTATCAGAGCATTAAAAATAACTGAAAAGAAAAAACATTACTATGTCACTACATCAATTAGCTATGATCCAACAATTTTGATCACTTTGGTTAAAATATAAAGCAGAACTAAAAAAGAGATGAAGAGGCTGACATTACTGATAAGAGCTATGAGACAACATCTATACAAGAAATTAAATAGAGAAATGAGACTAAACCTCTTCATATGGGAAAAGAAAAATCCTAAAGGGTCTGCGATAAAGATTTATCACAACATGGCTATTTAGAAAAATCTAACATAATACAAATGATTGAAAGAGTACTCAATTCCTAAGGAGCAAACTACACAGAATAGCAAAATTTAAAAACCAAACCAACAATATATTTTCTTATGTAGTGAATTATTCATCATGTTATAAAGCACAATGTCTCTGAAGCTACCACCAATTCTAGAGGTATTTCAAGGTAAAATTTTTAGAAATGACAGGCCTATGTAAAAGCAAATATCATATTTCATCTGCCCCATGCCATAGATGTTCTACTGGCCAGAAATGCAAATGGGATACCAAATGAAACAGACTTTTGGTTTGACATGGTCTTATCTTCATACTTCCCAAAGCTAACAAGTATCAATACCAGCTCTGAAGATCATTCACATACATAACTGACTTTAAAATATACTCTGTTCTCGTGAGACCTCACTTGGAGTATTGCATGCAGTTCTGGTGTGCCCAACATAAAAAGGACATGGAACTGTTGGAACAAGTCCAGAGGAGGGCCACGAGGACAATCAGGGGACTGGAGCACCTCCCATATAAAGAAAGGATGAGAAAGTTGGGACTGTTCAGCCTGGAGAAGAGAAGGCTGCACGGAGACCTCAGAGCAGCCTTCCAGTATCTGAAGGGGGCCTACAGGGATGCTGGGGAGGGACTCTTCATTAAGGACTGTAGTGAGAGGACAAGGAGTAATGGGTGGAATCTTAAACAGGGGAAGTTTAGATTGGATCTGAGGAAGAAATTCTTTACTGTGAGGGTGGTGAGGCACTGGAATGGGTTGCCCAGGGAAGTTGTGAATGCTCCATCACTGGTGGTGCTCAAGGCTGGGTTGGAGGGTGGCTTGGGTGGCATGGTTTAGTGGGAGGTGTCCCTGCCCATGGCAGGGGGGTTGGAACTAGATGATCTTAAGGTCCTTTTGGACCCTAACTATTCTATGATTCTATGATTCTATATAAAGTCATTATCAAATATCAAATATCAAAGCATGAAAAATCCTATTCTAATTACTTCTTGTCTTAGTAAGGAATAGTTTTCTTTCTTTCTTTTACCAGGTTACAAGATTGGATTGCCCCTGCCTGTTTTCTCAAACTTAAAATTTCCTTACAAACTATTTGCTGGTATTTAAGTGAAAAGACACACTCTGTACTTTCATTTGGTAAAGGACTCCAAACTTCCAGATTGCTGGTAGGGTATTGAAGCAGCCACTATTATGTTAGTGGCTAAAAATAGTCATTTTTGGCTCACATTTTTCTGTGATAGTGTTTTATAGTGTGAGACCAGAAGAAGTGAGTGTAATCAGTTATTGTGTTCTACAAAAAGGAGCTGTGAAGCAGCATAACAGAGTTATCAAAACTTTCTCAGGATGGTTACCAGATTGTTACTGAATAGAAAGTCATTAATTTCCTCACTGCCAAAGTGTAGATAATGGTGAATTACTGAAATTGCTGAATACGTGTTCACAATAATACATCCCTGCCATTTGTTCCATTCTGAATGTGAAACCTTACTCAAGAATTCTTTGAAGTGCCATTACTGAATAGCATGCATGCTGCAGAGTAGGTCAGTGGGGGATTCCCACTAGCTCTTTTGGGTCAGCATTCTTTGTGTTTGCGAATATCAGCCAAAAATATTTTACTCCAGAGCAGTTTTTATGGAGTATTTGTGTTTTGCAAAGCTATTTATTAATTTCTATACTGAGGGTATTTTTTCACTAGAAAGTGTATTTATGCCTCATTATCTTCAATTGACATTTGCTTTTACTAAAGCTCCCTTCATTTTTGCTGTATCTAGACTGCATACAGGGAAATGTTAAAGATTTTTCTTCAAATTACAGTTCTTCGGCTCTTGTGATTGCCCTCTGGGTTTCACTACAATCACTGCAGCTGAGCATGAAATCATGCTGCTGAGCAAAACATGGTGGCTTTTTCATAAAAGAATTCTTGATTGCATTTCTTTCACATATTTATTTATACATTAGATAGTGGATGGAACAGAATGCCAGTCAGTGAGCTACATTCTGATTGGCAGGTGATATCCCCATACTATTGAGCAGCACCTGTGCCTACATAATGTTTACAACAAATCAAGCCTTCCACAAAAATTAATTACCTAACCTAAATGTTGGAAAGGCCAAGCGACGCTGATTGGGAAATCAAAGCAATAGCTGAAATGTTACCTGCTCCCTTCTCTAAAGGTACACAGCTTTCTCATTATTGCATTTTTTACTTCTAGTGGAGTCAGCTGTGTCTCACTCAATCTCAACTGCAAAGGATGAGTTGTATGTGGTACAATCTGCACATCACAATGTTGTGGTACAATTGCTTAATACAGGTTTTTTGCTCCTATTCAAAGAATAGGGTCATATTATCTTAGACACCGATTTTTGAAGAAAATCATTAAAATTATGGCACCAGTGTGATTCTATCTTCCTAAAACTTGATACAAATCAGGTCACTTCTCCTGACAGACATCTGAATACAGTTTTTCATACTAGAGGCAACTCGTTTAGTTATGATTGTATCACTCACTGAACACCAGCATTTCAGATTACATTCAAATACCTCAGCATTTCCTGATTTTTCTTGACACCTAGGGAGATTATGGGAAAAAAAAGCACACTGTGTTCAGCTAATAGACAAGAAAACATAGAGGGTTTACAGTTATGGACAAATTCCTTTGTCTTAGATGGATACATAGCAACAAAAGCCTCAGAAATTTTTTGTTTCTTGTAAGTGTTCCAGCCAGGAACTCTGCATGCATACTGTCTCTTTGAATCATAGAATCATAGAATCATAGAATAGTAAGGGTTGGAAAGGACCTCAAGATCATCTAGTTCTAACTGGCCTGCCATGGGCAGGGACACCTCCCACTAAACCATGCCAGCCAAGCCTATGTCCAACCCCACCTTGAACGCCGCCAGGGATGAAGCATCCACAACTTCCCTGGGCAACCCATTCCAGGGCCCCACCACCCTCACAGTAAAGAATTTCTTCCTCAGATCCAATCTAAACCTCCCCTGTTTAAGTTTAAACCCATTACCCCTTGTCCTCTCACCACAGTCCCTAATGAAGAGTCCCTCCCCAACATCCTTATAGGCCCCCTTCAGGTATTGGAAGGCTGCTCTGAGGTCTCCACTCAACCTTCTCTTCTCCAGGCTGAACAGCCCCAATTTTCTCAGCCTATCTTCATACGAGAGGTGCTTCAGTCCCCTGATCATCCTTGTGGCCCTCCTCTGGACTTGTTCTAACAGTTCCATGTCCTTTTTATGTTGAGGACACCAGAACTGCACACAATACTCCAAGTGAGGTCTCACGAGAGCAGAGTAAAGGGGCAGGATCACCTCCCTCGACCTGCTGGTCACACTCCTTTTGATGCAGCCCAGGATACGGTTGGCCTTCCGGGCTGCAAGCGCACACTGCCGGCTCATGTTCATTTTTTCATCAACCCACACCCCCAAGTCCTTCTGCGCAGGGCTGCTCTGAATCTCCTCCCCGCCCAATCTGTAGCTGTGCCTGGCATTGCTCCGACCCAGGTGGAGGACTTTGCACTTGGCATGGTTAAACTTCATCAAGTTGGCATCACCCCACCTCACAAGCGTGCCAAGGTCCCTCTGGATGGCATTCCTTCCCTCCAATGTATCAACCGAACCACACAGCTTGGTGTCATTGGCAAACTTGCTGAGGGTGCACTCAATCCCACTGTCCATGTCACCAACAAAGATGTTGAACAAGACCGGTCCCAACACCGATCCCTGGGGGACACCACTCGTTACCTGTCTCCAGCTGGACACTGAGCCATTGACCACAGCTCTTTGTGTGCAGCCATCCAGCCAGTTCTTTATCCACCGAGTGGTCCACCTATCAAACTGATGTCTCTCCAACTTAGAGAGAAGGATGTCATGCGAGACAGTGTCAAAGGCTTTACACAAGTCCAGATAGATGACATCAACTGCAACTGCCCCTGTCCATCAGTTCCATAGCCCCTTCATAGAAGGTCACCAGATTGGTCAGGCAGGATTTCCCCTTAGTGAAGCCATGCTGGCTGTCACCAAGCACCTTGTTGGTTTTCATGTGCCTTAGCATGCCTTCCAGGAGAATCCTCTCCAAGATTTTGCCAGGCACAGAGGTGAGACTGACTGGTCTGTAATTCCCTGGCTCATCCATTTTCCCCTTCTTAAAAATGGGGGTTATATTTCCCTTTTTCCAGTCATCGGGAACTTCACCTGACTGCCATGATTTTTCAAATATGATGGACAGTGGTTTAGCAACTTCATTTGCCAGCTCCTTCAGGACCTGTGGATGGATTTCATCCGGTCCCATGGACTTGTATACATTCAGGTTCCTAAGATGGTCTCAAACCAGATCCTCTCCTACAGTGGTCCTAGGGTCTTCATTCTCACAGTCCCTGCATATGCCTTTCAAGACTTGGGTGGTGTGGTCAGAACATTTTCTGGTGAAGACTGAGGCAAAGATGTCATTAAGAATCTGAGCCTTCTCTAAATCCAGGGTTGCCAGTTCTCCCGATAGCTTCTGGAGAGGGCCCACATTGTCCCTCATCTGTCTTTTATTTGCAATGTACCTATAAAATCCCTTCCTGTTATCCTTAACATCCCTAGCCAAGTTTAATTCTAAGTGGACCTTAGCTTTCCTAACCTGGTCCCTAGCTTCCCGGACAACATCCCTGTATTCTTCCCAGGCCGCCTGACCTTGCTTCCACCTTTTATAAGCCTCTTTCTTAGTTTGAATTTTGCTCAGCAGCTCCTTATCCATCCAAGGAGGTCTCCTGGCCCTCCTGCTGAACTTCCTTCTAGTTGGGATGCATGGCTCCTGATCTTGCAGCAGGTGATCCTTGAATATCAACCAACAGTCTTGGGCCCTCTGCCCTCTAGTGCTCTATCCCATGGAACCTTACTGAGCAGGTTCCTGAAGTCCTTTTTATTTTCTTAGTAAGCATAGCGTACTGCAAGACGCTGCACAGACACTAGATACCACATACTGGTGATGTGATTTGGCAACTACTTCCTTATCAAAACTACTTCACTAAAGAGCCATTTAAATCTACTGAATTTCTTTGCAATATCAGACAGTGTAGATCAGAATCTTGTTCTGTAGAACTCTCCATCACTTCTTGCATACCCATTTTGTATATAAAAAATTTTTTTTTGAAAGTTTAATGAAATGCTAAGGTTTCAAAATAAATAATACCAGTATGATAGCGTGCGGTATTTTTGAAAACATTTTTTAACATATTTTTAATGATCTTTATAATTGCTCTATTTTAATATTGTGATAACCCGTTTCTTGCTGTTCAGTCAAATTTTTTATAGAAATTTCCAGTTCTTGCAAAGTTTATCAACAGAAAGTTTGGGAGGGGGCAGAGGAAGGTCTAAATTCTCAGGAAAGAACAGAATATAAAAATACCCTAATACATGCAGTTCAAATGAAATCTTGACAGCTGCTATTCACAAATATTGCTGACATGGTTTATATTATATTAAAATTCAGAATTACTGCATTTTCATCAGTTTCTCATTTCTCAGCTGGCATTTCACGCTGTCAGTACCCTGTGATTTACAAGGCTGTATATGGTGTAAAAATGTTGTTTTAAATGGACAATTTCATAAGCAAGTTTACTAATTGATATGCTGTAACAACTTAAAATGTAAGCATACCGTGTGTTCCGAAAATCAGAGTGCTTTCCATAAGAAAAAGAGCTGAACCTAATAGCTTCAGTTTCATTAAACTTTTATGAAAGTCACTAGAAAACAAACATTTCTATGCAAATTTGAAAAGAATGGCTTAATTTGTGAAGTCACTTTCGCACTGTCAAAAATGGAATTTAAAATATGTAAAAAATGGTATTGAAACTCATTACTAGCAGATATAGAAGCTGTTAACCAGGGAGACCATGGAGTCCTAATAAAGCACTGTTTTCTAATAATGTTTACACAGGATTCATTGGGATATTTTCCAAAGGGATATAAAGCAAGCGCAAAATAAAATTGCTCTATTCCAGCAATGGTTTTCTAAGACCTGAAAAAATGATGGAAAGGAGAAATTTCCTGGGAATTAAGTCAATATTATATATATTTCATCATGCTTCTCTGTTCCAGTCTTCAGAAGGAATACAGGATAAAACCTGTGTTCTGCAGTTACTTGTGACAAGAGGCATGCATATCAGTAACTTGGGAAGTTTGGGTAGGTCCACAGAATTTAGTGGAATTCCTTAAGCATGGCATTAGAAAGAATAAAAAAAAGTGCACTGCTCTTTCCAAAGCTGTCTTTCCCTTTTTACAGAAACCACTGTTAAGCAGCTCCAAGTCTGGGATAAACTTGTATGACTTGTACAATGTTTTTAGAACAGTAACAAGACATATCTGAATTTAATCCTAAAATTGGAGGCATTCCTTGATATTTCTTAATAGAGCTAAGAGAATCAGGTGACAGAGGGGCAAAATGATCACAAGTGTAGCTCTGCTTCCCTTTGCAAGCCGTCAACTCTATTTGTAAGAAAGAAATGGCCCTTGGCTGTGCACAGGCAATGCTTTCTACACTGACATCACTTTCAGGATTCCTACAGATACCATATTACAGGCAACCACAAATGGGGGCTCTGACAGCATCACCAGCAGTTCAGTATCCTCCTTCAGTAACCTTTCAGTAAAATTCATTCTCTTCACATATCCCTTCCCCAAATAATATATCTTATTCCTACATGCTTTTTGGTATAAACTTTTTTCCTAGTACAATCAAATGTGCATCTAATTTTTTATCTAGTTTTAATTTTTTGCCATAGACTGATGCTTAGTCTTTTATAACATTAAATCTTTCGGATTTTCCTTGAAGTTTTGCTGAGAGGCATGTTTGCTTGGGTACAGCTAAAGTTCAATATCGTCCTTGTGTCTTCCATAGGTTATATGAAAATCAGACAGCCAGAAAACTTTTGTCTAATCTTTTTACATATGCGCACATAATTCACCTTATCTGGAGAGTTTAAAATTTTTGAATAATGTTTTCAAAAAGGTTTTATTTTAAGATGATGAAAAATCACATCTGTCATCAACAACAAAATTTTTAATGATGTAGATCAAACAGGTCGTGATCAAAACCTGGATCTGAGTGTTCGAACACCAAGAAAGTCCCAAACATGATAATTAAAATAATTCTCTCATTTGGGGTATGAGGTGAAAACTGCCACCAACAGCCACTTGCTTAAATGAAAATTTGGATTAATAAATGTCCTGCAGCCTCTCAGAAGAGTGCAAGTAAGCATGCTACTCATATAATATTCTCTATCTTACAGAAGTTGACATTGGCTATGATACTTCTCTAGCTTTTAGCTATGAACAGAAATCCAAGCGTCTTCTTGCAGAAGCCTCTCATGAGACTTTCAGATCACTTTTTCATATACCTCAAGTATGAATTAACTGGAATATCCTACTCTTAGGGTCCTGAATCAGACAAGAGGAAATACATTTTCCTCAGCCATACTAAAAAGAGGTATTTGTTTTTGAATGATTTTATTTTTACAAGTCAGCATAGTTCTAACTACAGTGAACTAGGAATTAAACATCAAATAATTTTCTTAAGGACAGGTGTTTCAGGGAACACAAATCAACACCTCAATTTGTCAAAGTACACCTTCTGTGTCAAGACATTTTAACAGAACAAACACAGTTGTTAGTCAACTTTTTTCAAAAATTTCTCAAGGTTCGCTGCAGGTTGTTTTTGATTAACAACTATGAAATTACTATCTTGGCTGGAATTTACTAATCGTGTTTACAATTATTATTTATTTTATTAATGGAAGATTGTGTGTTGACATATTTGTGTAAATTGGGCTTTCAAGCAACAAATGATAATCAATAGTGCTACAATGTACAAAAATAGGGTAAGGTTTTCATTAAATTGGAGAAAAGAGCAGTTAAGGGTATGTTAATAGGTACTGAAGTTTGCATTTTATTTATCAGTGTTGTAAAACTCCTCTCTACAACACTGAGTTTGTTTTTCCATATTAAAATAAAAAAAAGTATTTTTTATCTCTTGGGCTGAGTTTTAAAAAGGATAAACTACCTCGTGAATTAATTTAATTTGAAGACAAAAGAAAATAAAATTAGCATCTTTTCATTAAATTATCCTTAGCTGGTATTGATTTAACCCAATTTTAAAAGGGTGGTTTACTGGATGGTAATTATTAACGCAGTAGTCAAGATAGTCAGGATACTGTTCTAAAAGTAACGTGAACCACCATTCTTTTCAAATTGTGTGAAGATGCATTCAGCCATTTGTACTTCATGTACGTGTGTTCTTTGCTTGCACTGAAACTGATGTTTATCGAACCACAAGAGTGGAAAAGGTGATAAAAAAATATAGATATGAATAAAATGATATCTGGTTCACTTACCTTGGAAAATAAGCTGTGCATATTCTAAAATACGACACACACATCAAGTTGACTTAGAAGCCATTTTGAAACAATTTTTCTTTCTTAACACCTAACAGCACAGCAATCTTTTCCTGAAAAAGTCACACTGCCATACATAATCATGACACACACAATGAGCATTTTGGACCAGAAAATCATAGAAACATAGAATAGTTAGGGTTGGAAAGGACCTTAAGATCATCTAGTTCCCACCCCCCTGCCATGCCCAGGGACACCTCCCACTAAGCCATGCCACCCAAGCTTCCGTCCAACCCAGCCTTGAACACCACCAGCGATGGGGTATTCACAACTTCCCTGGGTAACCATTTCAGGGCCTCACCACCCTTACAGTAAAGAATTTCTTCCTCAGATCCAATCTAAACTTCCCCTGTTGAAGTTTGAACCCGTTACCCCTTGTCCTCTCACTACAGTCCCTCATGAAGAGCCCCTCCCCACAATCATGTTCATTTCCCCATCAACTAACACCCCCAAGTCCTTCTGCGCAGGGCTGCTCTGAATCTCTTCTCTGCCCAACCTGTAGCTGTGCTTGGGATTGCTCCAACCCAGCTGTAGGACCTTGCACTTCACATGGTTAAACTTCATCATGTTGACATCAGCTCACCTCACAAGCGTGTCAAGGTCCCTCTGGCTGGCATTCCTTCCCTCCAACGTATCAACTGAACCACACAGCTTGGTGTCGTCGACAAACTTGCTAAGGGTGCACTCAATCCCACTGTCCATGTCACTCACAAAGATGTTGAACAAGACCGCCCCCAACACTGATACCTGAGGGACACCACTCGTTACTGGTCTCCAGCTGCACATTGAGCACAACTCTTTGAGTGCGGCTATCCAGCCAGTTCTTTTTCCACTGAGTGGTCCACCTATCAAATTGATGTCTCTCCAACTTAGAGACAAGGATGTCGAGTGAGACAGTGTTGACGCAGAAGTCCCGGACACAGCATAAACGACCAATACGATCAAGCTGTGCCAATTTTATTGCACAGATAGCTCAGTTTATATAGACATTCTACTTGTCTATCATTAACATACACAACTCTAATTGGATACATGTATTGTTCACGCGACTCAAGGTACAATAGGATTCGTTCAGATCCTCTGTCCGCATGCATAATGCTCTCCGCCTACATTCTACTTGGTATCCTGCTTAATATCTAATTGGTTAATGTCTCTCAGCTAAGTGTTAGTAACAGCTTAATGATTGGTTAACTATTACAGCATATGTTTCAAGGTTATAGTTATCAGTTCCCTCTTGCACATCTCTCTCAGCAGCTTTCCATGCCAACTTCCTCAAGACTTCTGCACGTAGGAACTTTAGTAACCCCCAGGCGAGGCCTCAATGCCTGTCGGTTACCACCTGACAATTGTCAAGCAGTTGTCTGGATTGCTCATATGCCCGTTCACAGACAAATAGCTCTCCACAAGACAGTGTGAAACACTTTGCACAAGTCCAGGTAAATGACATCAACTGCTCTACCCCTCTCCATCAGTTCCGTAGACCCATCATAGAAGGTCACCAAATTGCTCAGGCAGGATTTCCCCTTAGTGAAGCCATGCTGGCTGTCATCAACCACCTCGTTGTTTTTCATGTGCTTCAGCATGCCTTCCAGGAGAATCCGCTCCAAGATTTTGCCAGGCACAGAGGTGAGACTGACTGGTCTGTAGTTCCCTGGCTCATCCATTTTCCCCTTCTTGAAAATGGGGGCTATATTTCCCTTTTTCCAGTCATCGGGAACTTCACCTGACTGCCAGGATTTTTCAAATATGATGGACAGTGGCTTAGCAACTTCATTTGCCAGCTCCTTCAGGACCCGCGCATGGATTGCATCAGGTCCCATGGACTTGTATACATTCAGGTTCCTAAGATGGTCTCAAACCAGATCCTCTCCTACAGTGGTCCTAGGGTCTTCATTCTCACAGTCCCTGCATATGCCTTTCAAGACTTGGGTGGTGTGGTCAGAACATTTTCTGGTGAAGACTGAGGCAAAGATGTCATTAAGAAACTGAGCCTTCTCTAAATCCAGGGTAGCCAGTTCTCCCGATAGCTTCTAGAGAGGGCCCACATTGTCCCTCGTCTGTCTTTTATTTGCAATGTACCTATAAAATCCCTTCCTGTTATCCTTAACATCCCTAGCCAAGTTTAATTCTAAGTGGACCTTAGCTTTCCTAACCTGGTCCCTAGCTTCCCGGACAACATCCCTGTATTCTTCCCAGGCCGCCTGACCTTGCTTCCACCTTTTATAAGCCTCTTTCTTAGTTTGAATTTTGCTCAGCAGCTCCTTATCCATACAAGGAGGTCTCCTGGCCCCCCTGCAACACTTCCTTCTAGTAGGGATGCATGGCTCCTGAGCTTGCAGCAGGTGATCCTTGAATATCAACCAACAGTCTTGGGCCCTCTGCCCTCTAGTGCTCTATCCCATGGAACCTCACTGAGCAGGTTCCTGAAGAGGCCAAAATCTGCTCTCTTGAAGTCCAGGGCAGTGAGCTTGCTGCACACTCTTCTCACTGTCCTGAGGATCTTAAATTCAACCCTCTCATGATCGCTGCAATCAAGGCTGCCCTGGAGCATCACATTCCCAACCAGCCCTTCCCTGTTGGTGAGCACGAGGTCAAGCATGGCACCTCTTCTTGTTGGCTCCTCTATTACTTGCAGAAGGAAGTTGTCTTCCACACAATCGAGGAACATTGTGGATTGCTTGTGCCAGGCCACACCATCCCTCCAACCGATATCAGGGTGGTTGAATTCCCCCATGAGAACAAGGGCCTGCGAGCGTGAGGCTCTTCCTATCTGTCTATTGAGTGCTTCATTGACAGATTCCTCTTGATCTGGCGGTCTGTAACAGATCCCCACAATAATGGCTCCCATCGCTGTTCTCCCTTTAACCCTGACCCACAAACTCTCTATTGACTGATCAACTGTCCCCAGACAGAGTTCCATACTCTCCAGCCTATCCCCAACATAAATAGCAACTCCCTCTCCCTGCCTGCCAGGCCTGTCTTTCCTAAAGAGCCGGTAACCTTCCATTCCAACACACAAGTCATAGGAGCCATCCTGCCATGTTTCTGTGATGCCTAAGACATCATACCCCGTACACGTGCACACATCTCTCATTCCTCTTGTTTGTTCCCCATGCTACGGGTGTTTATATAGAGGCATCTGAGCCGAGATCAAATTGAAGCTGGCTCATTGGCTGGAACAGCTGGAATATCCCTACATTGCTCTTGAGTGTTTATTATAGGTGCTGGCAAGTGATTGGGTGTGTTGGGATGGAATGATGTCCCTCTCCCCCAACACATCTTGTTTAAAGCATCCTTGAGCAGTCTGGCAAGCCTCCTACCAAATCCACTCTTCCATTTCTTTGTCAGAACAGCTCCACCAGCCCCCATTACACCTGGTCTACTAAATTGAGTGCCATGTCCAAGGTACCCAAACCCCTGACTGTGGCACCACCCTTCTAACCATTTATTAACCTGCCCAATCCTCCTAGCCTTTTTAAGGTCCTGCCCTGTATCCTGGAGAATTGACGAAAAGACAATCTGAGCTCCAGAGCCCCTAACCACCTCTCCCGGAGCTCTCTAGTCCTTTTTTATGTCCTCCGGGCTACTGCTATCTATACCAGTAGCACCCACATGGATCATTAGATGTGGGTAATAGTCAGTGGGACCGATTAGAGCAGGCAGCTTCTCTGCAACATCCCTGATCTGAGCCCCTGGTAGGCAACACACCTCCCTTGAGACTGGGTCAGGCAGAGAGATGGGTGCCTCTGTTCCTTTCAGCGTAGTGTCCGCTACAACTGCAGCTCCCCCCTTTTTCCTGGCAGCACCAGTAGTGATCTTCTTTACCAGTGCATCAGCCGGTTGTTCCTGGTGGAGTGTGGCTCCTCATCAGTCCCCTGCAGCAGAGCAAAGTGGCTCTTGGTGGGGACAACAGATGTAGGAGGAAGCCCCTTCCTTTTAATTGTCCTCTTCCTCGTTTTTTTGTTGTTTATTTTCTACTAGTTTCCCAGCTTCCTGGGTTAGCGGCCTCCTTTCCTGCATGAGCGACAGTGGACACTTGAGGCCCCTGCACAGTCTGGTCCTGGAGCAAGCAGTGCTTCTTCCTCTCAGCTCCCTGACTCCTTCCAGCCTAGTAACAATGTCCTGCACCTCAGCCACCTGCTGCAGTAGAACCTCCACCAGGGAGCACCGAGTGCAGCCCTGCCCATTGTGCACCCTCCTCCCAGGATAGCAGTGCAGGCGCTCTCTACACCCCGAGCTCTGCACTGCAGCCTCCCTTCCCATTGGTTCTGTCTGGGTGCCTACGCTGGCCATCACTGGGGCAGCCAGAACAGAGCTCCCAGACCGAGCCCGGGTCATATGGCAAGTGTTCACCAATCCGCTCACCTGCCCGCGCAAACTGCCACAAAAATTGCTGCGCAAATTGCCTCGAACTCGCCCTGTTCGCTGCGCTCCTGGTCGCCGTTCTCCCTGGGGCAGATTTTTACCCGGTCAGGGTGGTGCCACTCCTCCTGGCACTGCCCCCTCTGAGTCAGCTCCTCTCGTCCGCTGAGCTGCCAGCTCCTGGGCAGACCCTGTCGAGGTCTTGAGGCTCCCTCGTTGCCTGTTCCTGCTCCGAGTTCAAGCTCCTGGATGCCGAGCCTCCCCCCGATCAGGCGCTGCAGGCGTCCCCTCTCAGGACAGTCACGGCACCAACCCATAGGGGAGTATCTTCCTTGGAAACTGGTACTGCTTCAGGACCAACCACCTTGTTGTTACCTGGGAATGTCCCGGGAATCCTCTCTCAGCCCCTGCCCCACCACCAAGGCTTGCGCTCTGGGTCCATGCTACTGTACATAACAAATATTTAACAGAATTCCTCTTCTTTAGTAAAATTAATATTTCAACTTCTTTAACAATTATACATAAAAATCTGTGATTTTATTTTTTTAAATAACACACACAGTATAGCTGAAACAATTAAGCATGACAATTATCTGTCGTGACACTTTTGCTGTGGTTACCAGAGCTATCTTCAAAGGAAATATTATTCTGTAATATAAAAAATGTATTCATCAGCTACTACATCACAGCAACATCAACAGAAAATGCTGCTGAACTCATGTGATGTATGGAAAACTATAGGTCAAAGCACCATATATTGCCTATATGTAGTATCATGGTATTACAACATTCCCAGAAAATGGGAAATTTTATACAAAATAATAGCCACCATTATGGCTCATATAGGATTATTTCTGTTTGGAAACCAAATTTAGCACAAAAAAAATTTTCATGAAATTTTTTTCCCGTAGCTGTTCTTTGGCTTCTTCTCCCCCTTAGTTACTGTTTGCGTTTCAGCTCGCTCTGTTCAGATGTACAGCCAATGGAAAGCCATGCCACTTGGATTTTGCCTGGAGTTCTTAACCTCCTGAGGGCACATTGACACCACCTATAAGAATTCCATAGTTCTATCATGTGAAACTACAGCATACAACAAACAAGGTTTTTTTTTGTTTGTTTGTTTGTTTTTTCTGCACTATTTACAAGCAACTGTGATGACTGTGATTAGGCAACTAAGTGTCCCTGTAAAACTGCGTTGGAGTGTTTCTTGTTGAGAGTGAACATGCGAGCAATCCAACCTTTGACTTAGCCTCACTCGAGTAGTGAGCGGAGGGTTTCATAGGCTACTGAAAGGGTTAACAAAGGATGCCTACGTGCCGACGTGAAGAGGACCTTGTCTTGGGGAGGCACTGAGCACGCTTACCACAAAGGCACTGAGCACCCGCAATCAGATTACCACAAAGGCACTGAGCAGGATGTCGAAGTCGGATCAGGTTACCACACAGCAAACCTTGCTTGCAAGAGCCTGTTGCTGTGGACGTTTCATAAGTTAACCAATCAGATGTTATCGACTGTTCCAGTACTTTGTAACTTTTCTATAAAAGGTGGTGCTTGCATTTAATAAATTGTCAACGTTTGATCACATTGGTCGTTGCTGCGTTGTCCATGTTCTCCAGCCGCAAGTAGCGCCCGAACAGGGACCTTCTTGTCGTCGCTTTCCAGAGCTTTGAAGATGGCTGGAATAGGAGGGGAGCGGGAAAGCCGACTGGAGATCCTTGTTGCCCCGGCAAGAAGAAGAAGCAGCAAGAAGTGAATCCTTGCTGCCTTGGCAAGAAGTGGAGCCTTGCTGAGCTGAAAGAGGCTGGAAGTGCGCTGTGACAGAATCTCACCCTGATCAGGTGAGCGGTCGGAGAGGAGGAAGAAGAGATAGTAGTTAAGATCCTCCTATCCTCTCTAAGAGAGGGATTAAATATGAAGAGGGCACCCTGAGGGGGTTGTTAAAATGGAGCAAAGATAAAGGATTATTAGATGGTGTTGGCACTGCTCTTGAACTCTCCACTTGGGAGGCCATAGGGGTGCAGCTATGGGACATTGTTAGCGATGGCGGCACGGCTGCAGAGGAAGCACAGAAGTATTCCACATTATGGAAGCTTATTCGTGAGACTTTACGGACAATGAAATCAGAGGGAGCTGCAGTAGCGTCTGCCGCAAGTGCTCTTTCACCTCCTATACCCCAGGGAAAAAATGAGCCTTTAGCGCTGCCTGTTGTCACTGCCAGGAATCCCTTTGAGCACCATCTTGCTGCTCTGGGGCCTCGGAAATTAACTAAAACTGCAAAGAGTGACTTTCACAACCCACCGCAAGACAAAGGAAAGAATGAAAAGAGGAGTAAAGATGTTATCGGAGCTATCAGTAGTAACGCTGAAAAAGAACAGGCTAACCAGCCAAGGGAAACCTGTTTATTCCTCCCTCCCGTCGTCTGAATCCTCCCTTAAAACTTCTGTTGCAGCCACCCTGTGGGGAAAAACCCCCAGAGAGCCCAAGGAGGACAATCGGACGAAGGTATTGTTACAGGAGGTGATTGAGAGGCTGGGTGCTTTTGGGCCAAGAGAGGGGTCTGGTCCAGGTTGTACTTTGTCTATGGAGGCAGGCAGCGGGGCGTGGGGTGGCTCCGCAACAGGGCCTGCTGCGTGTGTGCAGACCCCAAGGCCCGAGATGGCGGTGCCGGGGCGGCAGCTGTGCGTGGCTGCCTCGCTGCTCCCGCTACTCCTCCTGTGCCTGCCGCTGCACGCCCACGCCGACAAGCGCGAGCACACGTACCAAGATAAAGAGGAAGAAATGGATGATATGGACAGAGATCTAGGTGATGAGTATGGGTCAGAGGTAGCAGATATGATTGAATTGGCCAATCGTGCTGCCCAACGAGAAACACAGAAGGAGGGTGCAGCCTTTGTTGCTGCTGCATTAAAGGAAGCTGTGTCTCCCTTTTTAAAACGACCAGTGAAAGAAAAAAGTAAATGTTGTTATAATTGTGGAAAGGGAGGACACTTCCAAGCTCAATGCCGAGCTCCTAGAAAACAAAACTGGTATAAAAATTGTAATTCTAACTCACATGATACCAAGGCATGCAGGCAGTTGGGAAAATGGAAACCGAGCGCGAATGCCCTACGCGCCACGACAAAAGTTCAAGGGGCTTGGGTAAATCAGAATCAAGGGGATGCCTTGACACCGTCTGCTCCGTCACTTCAGGAAGTGCCGGAGTGGATGTGGAAACAGCAATAGATGTCACCCTTCAAAATTGCTCTGTCTATTTAGTAGACAGTAACATGACGGGGCCCTTGGGCCATGGGCTCAGTGCATTGTTGCTTGGAAGGTCCTCCACATCAAGACAAGGAATTTTTGTTTTGCCAGGTGTAATTGATGCAGACTATTTCGGTGTCATCAAAATTATGGTTTATACAATAACTCCACCTGTTTATATTCCAAAGAATAGCCGCATTGCTCAACTTGTTCCATTCAGACCTTGTGTTCTGCAGGAGGGAAGAGCAGACCGCGGAAATAAGGGGTTTGGATCTTCTGGAATGCCACAAGTATTTTTAGCACTTGATATTGCAAAAGCCAAACTAGAATGTGTGATTGTTATGACCCACAAAAATGGTGAGTCGAAACAAGCAAAAATGTAAATTGATACAGGAGCTGATGTCAAAATTATTTCCCACGGGCAATGGCCAGTGCACTGGCCTGTGATACCTGCATTAACAGGTATTTCTGGTATAGGAGGCACCCAATCCACCCTAATCAGTAAAGATCCCATTAACTTTCAATTTCCTGATGGAGCCGCTGTCACGACTAAACCGTATGCCATGAATGTTCCAGTCACCTTATTAGGTCGAGACATTTTGAGTCAACTGAACACTCAATTGGTCACGCAGCGTTTTCCTCAACGGCCATTGTAGAGCAGCCTGTGCTCAAACTTAAATGGAAAAACTTAGACCCTGTTTGGGTAGATCAATGGCCGTTAAGGGAGGAAAGGCTGCAAAAGATTCATGAATTAGTAAAAGAGCAGTTAGACGCAAAACATATTGTCCCATCTACCAGTCCTTGGAATACCCCTATTTTTACAATTCCTAAAAAGAATGGCAAGTGGCGATTGTTACATGATTTAAGAGCTATTAATAATGTTATGGAAGATATGGGAACTTTGCAACCTGGTCTGCCCTCACCTGTCATGTTGCCTGAAAACTGGGAAATTCTAATTATTGATTTAAAGGACTGTTTCTTTACAATTACATTACACCCAGAGGATATGGAAAAGTTCGCCTTTTCTGTTCCCTCAGTCAATAAGTTTGAGCTGGCAAAACGGTATCATTGGGTTGTGTTGCCACAAGGCATGAAAACTCACCAGTGATATGTCAACAGTTTGCTGCTTGGGCCTTGAAACCTTTTCGGCAAAAGTTTCCACGGTTGATTATTTGTCATTATATGGATGCTATATTAATTTGTGGAGAAACACTAGAAAAGCATCAGATTTTGACGATCGTAAAATCTGACTTAGAATTAAGAGGTCTGAGAATTGCCCCTGAAAAAATTCAAGATTCTACACCATGGAAATATCTGGGTTGGGTTATTACCCACAGTGCAATTCAACCTCAGAAGATAAAAGTTACCTCCACAGTTGAATCACTTAATGATGTGCAAAACCTGGTCGGGGATATACAATGGGTCAGAAATATTTCTGGCATTACTAATGATAATTTGAAACCTTTGATACAATTGTTAGGAACCTCTACAAAAGCTGATGAGTCCCGGCCTTTAGGCCCTGAACAACAAAAGGCGCTTGACATTATCAGTGAGAAAATTTGTCATAACCATGCTCAGCGAATTGTGTTATCACTGCCCATAATTCTAATGATTATCAATATTGACAATCAGCGCACATATCCTTTTGTGCTTATTATGCAATGGGATAGTAGCGTTGCCTGTAGCCTTAGAATATTAGAATGGATATTTACTCCTGTCACACCAAAGAAAACTATCACCACAAAACTGGAAATTTTGTCTCAGTTAATTATGAAAGGACGTAGTCGAGCGTTGGAAATATCTGGAAAAAGTCCTCAAAAAATTGTTATTTCCATTGTTCAGGAATATTTAGAGTGGTTGTTACGCACTTCTCTGTCCCAACAAAGTGCTTTAGCAGACTTTGAAGGTGAAATAAGCAGTGTCTATCCTTCCTATAAACTGTTGCCAATGTTGAGTAATCAGAAGTTTGAAACATTTCCAAAGCATTCAGAAACGCCTGTGTCAGGTACTACTGTTTTTACAGATGCTGGCAAGGGTTCTAAATTAGCTGCTTGTGTTTGGCAAAACAACCAGCAGTGGGAGAGACATTTGATTAATGGTACTATTGATGACACCTTGCAGACGTTGGAGCTGTGAGCGGTTATTTGGGCCTTTGAAAAGTGGAATGATACACCACTTAACATTGTCCCTGATTCATTGTACGTTGTTGGAGTTGTACACAGAATTGAAGGATCACTTCTAAAAGAAGTCAAAAACAACTGGTTATATCAATTGTTACTAATGTTGTTGCGTTTATTGCAAAATCGTGAATTTCCCTATTTTATTACCCATCTTCACAGCCACCAATCAAATTATGGATTTATTACCATAGGTAATAATAGGGCTGATATATTAGTTTCTCCTGCTTGGGCTGGATTGCCCATTAATAGTTTTGCACAAGCCCGCGAATCACATTCTTTTTTGCATCAATCTGCAAAAATGCTTGCACGGCAGTTTGCCATTCCTCTAAGTGATGCACAAGGCATTGTGAAATCTTGTCCATCCTGTCAAAAAATTGGATTTGGTCTAGAAATTGGAGTTAATCCTAGAGGCTTGCAGCCGCTGCAACTCTGGCAAATGGATGTTAACCATTTTCCAGAATTCGGTCGATTTAAATATGTTCATGTTTGTATTGATACTTTTTTTATGGCACTGTGGGCAACTGCTCAGACAGGTGAAACAGTTAAACATGTACAACGCCATCTTTATATGTCTTTTGCAGTGCTTGGAGTTCCACAAAGTATCAAAACAGATAATGGTCCTGCTTATACATCACGACGATTTCTACAGCTTTGTACAACATGGGGAATTAAACATACCACAGGCATTGCTCATTCCCCTACTGGACAAGCTATAGTGGAACGGGCACACCAAACCCTAAAATCTCTTAAAACAAAAAGGGGGAGAGGTACTCCCACCTGCAGAGAGACTGGCCAAAGCATTGTATGTATTGAATTTTTTGCGATTAGCAGGGGGTAAGAATGAACCGCCTATGGTCATTCATGGGCTAGCCATGCAGTCAGGAGTAACAGATAATAAAACTGAGAAAATCCTAGTTCAGTACAAAGATTTAAATACAGGACAATGGAAAGGTCCTGCAGAGGTTAAATTAGCAGGCAGAGGACATATGTGTTTACTTAGAGATAATGGGATTCGTTGGGTGCCTGCCCGTTGGACTCGTCCGTGGAAGACGCCACCCATTGTGGACACTGTAACGGATCATGACGAGTCTGACTAAGTTTGTTGGGTTAATCTTGTTAAATTTTGTTAATGTTGCAAGTTTTGTGCATGGAATAAATCCGCGAGTAAATCTGTGGATCACTTGGGCAAATGAAACTAGCAATGATGCATTTTGCCTTGCCATGCAGTCAGCCACAGATCCCTTTAAAACTTGTTTATTGGGAATTCCGCTCTTTGATGTTTTAGCTTTTCCGACATGCCTTTCTGCAAAATTGTGCAGCCATTGATTTTTGCTGCTAGCACAGGGTCATGGTTGTACTGACTTTGAAGGAATGTGTTGTATGAATTTAAATTTTTTGTTATTGTGATTGTCATGTTGATTACGTGTAGAATTATATTTAGTTGTGTTAAAAGGTCATTATTTAAAGTGATGCAACACGTTTGGATTGCTCAAAAACAAAAAGAGGGAATTGTTGGAGCGTTTCTTGTTGAGAGTGAACATGTGAGCAATCCAACCTTTGACTTAACCTCACTCGAGTAGTGAGTGGAGGGCTTCATAGGCTACTGAAAGGGTTAACAAAGGATGCCTACGTGCCGACAAGAAGAGGACGTTGTCTTGGGGAGGCACTGAGCACGCTTACCACAAAGGCACTGAGCACCCGCAATCAGGTTACCACAAAGGCACTGAGCAGGATGTCGGAGTCGGATCAGGTTACCACAAAGCAAACCTTGCTTGCAAAACAGGAGCCTGTTGCTGTGGAAGTTTCATAAGTTAACCAATCAGATGTTATCGACTGTTCCAGTGTGGGTGTAAATGTGAAAGATTTCTGAGTTGAACTAGCTCCTGTGAAAGCTTTGAGACAGCTGAGGAATGTTGATGGGAGAGTTTTGGGAGTACTGTGGGCAAGATAAGAAGGAAGAGAGAAGTGAGAAGCAAGCAGGCAATCAGGGCAACCAGTGAGCAGGATGTCTACCAATGAAGAAGTGGAGAGACGCACGTGGGGGCTGTTAGTGAACCAATTGTATTAGCCACTTGTACACGCGTGTACTTCGGAAAGCCTATATCAACCCTGGACCATCAGATAATAAACGATTTCTTTTCATGACCAGAAACGGGGTTCATGCTTTACGTCTCCACAAATGGCATCCAAACAGGGACACTAGTAGCGGATGAAGAGCACTGGTGGAGACCCTGACCGAACAAGTTCGACAGCAGACCAGAGAGCTGTATTCCTGGGATATTAAGCACCTTTGAAAAAGGTGAGAGGTCAGGAAGATGGGATCGCAGATGTCTGCAGAAGAAGAGACTACTGTTTCTTTACTAATGTACATTTTAGAGCAACAGGGCTTAATGTACGATGAAAATGATATTCATGCCCTGCTTGCACGGCTTGAGGGGCGGGGATTTGACGTTGATTCGGCACTTCAGCTGGAGCAGTGGGATTCGGCTAAAGAGACTCTTTGGGAGGCTGCGGGCAGGGGGGAGGAAAACGTTCTTCCACTGATAGCAACATGGCACTTACTCTATGTGGCTCTTAGCAAGCTGCAGAGCCCATTGAGGGGCGCAGCCGCTGACTATCGCAATAAAGTGACTGCTGCTGCCCCTCCGGAGCCGGTGGTGCCATCTGCGCCACCACTGACAAACATGGAGCCGCCCCCCCCCCCCCATACCACCCCCGACAGCGACCCCCCTGGCAGTGACCCACCCACTGCAACCCTCCCGACAAACCCCCTCACTGCAATCTTCCCCACCGTGATCCCCCAGCCGGCAAACCCCCCCACTGCGCCCCCCCCCATCCGGTACTTCCCGTAGCCACTTGGGGTGGAGAAGATTACAAGCCTCTTAAACGCTGTCAAATCTGCAAAATGACGCAGCAGCGGACAGGGAGCATTTTGATATAACATTTCGATATAGCATTTCCTGTAATAATGCGAGATAATCAACCTAATGACTGGGAACCGATAAGATGGGAACTGGTTAAAGAACTGAGAACGACTGTTATGCACTGCGGGCTAGCCTCACCATATACTAGGAGCCTTTTACAGACTGCGTTACAGGGAGACCTTGTGACTCTGTTTGATATCAAAACCGTTGCCGAAATGCTGTTCACCCCCACCCAGAAAGCGGTATTTTTGTCAGACTGGCGGGAGCGCTGCAGTGTAGCATTGAGGGAGAATCGCGGTCGGAATGCCGGTGACCCTCTCAGGGACGCCGGAATTCCGCAATTGATGGGGGAACCTCCTGCTAACACACTGCAGCTGCAGGCTCGGCTGGCCCAAGAGATTTTACGCCAGTTGGCAGAACTAGCACTTAAGGCAATGCTTAAAGTGCCAGATGTCGGGAAATCCGTAAAAGCATTCACAGGTATCAAACAGGCAAAAGACGAGCCTTATATGCAATTTATAGACCGTTTGGAGACGGCTATCGATAAACAAGTAGAGAATGATGCTGCCAAAGAGGCTTTATTACTGAAACTAGCAATAGAGAATGCAAACTTGGACTGTTAGAAGGTGTTGCGTATGTTAAAAAATCCTACTTTGATCGATATGATTGAAGCATGTAATTGTATTGGCTCAATAGACTATGTTAACCGAAATTTAGCGGTGCATTTAGCCGCAGCTTTACAAACCCACAGCGGCTGTGTTTTAGGTGCGGCAAACCCGACCACTTTAAGCGTAGCTGCCCCCAGGCGAGCCAAGATGGCGACCCAAGCCTTTGTCCACATTGCAAAAAGGGGCGTCACTATGTTAAGCAATGTTGGTCAAAGTACCACACCAACGGGGACCTACTTCCGATCTCAGGAAACGGGAGGCGGAGCGCATCGCGGAGCTGCGCGCAGATACAAGAAGTCTCCGCCCCACGAAATCCCAATTCACCAGCAACATGGGTCTGGCACGCCTCCGCTCCTCCACCCCCGGAAGTGCCGGAGTGGATGTCCCCACAACAACAGAAGTAAACATAACAGACACCAAAGTGCAAAAGGTGCCGCTTGCACTGAAAGGTCCATTGGGTAATGGATTTAGTGCCTTATTATTGGGACGCTCTAGTGTTACCTTACAGGGTCTTTTTGTTTTGCCTGCGGTACTTGATGCTGATTTTGAAGGACAAATACAAGCAATGGTCTGGACCCCATCCTCACCTGTAACAGTCCCCACGGGAGAACGTATATGCCAACTTGTCTTATTCCATGCAAGTACAGTAAATGCTCCCTCGGAGGAAAACAGGTACAGGGGAACAGGTGGCTTTGGACCTACTGATAAGCCACACACTTTATGGACACAGTCGTTAGCAAAACAACGGCCAATCATCGAATGTGAACTGTGAAACCCCCAGCATAAACCCAGCACAAACCCAGCACTATCAAAATTAAAGGCCTACTGGACACCGGAGCAGATGTTACAGCCATTGGCGCCTCCTTTTGGCCATCAAATTGGGAGACAGTTTTATCAGCAATGGATCTAACAGGAATAGGAGGAATATCAACACCACGTCAAAGTGCATCCAGATAATAGATCCTGAAGGGCGCACTGCAAACCTCCGCCCATATATAGTGAACTGTCCTTTTAACCTTTTGGGAAGGGATGTCTTAAGCATGTGGGGAGTCTCGATAGCAACATCGCCTTTTTAACTGGAGTCATTGATGAGAATGTTCCAATCAGACTAAAGTGGCTGGCAGAAAAAACAGT
This sequence comes from Amazona ochrocephala, assembly GCA_039720435.1. NCBI lineage: Eukaryota > Metazoa > Chordata > Aves > Psittaciformes > Psittacidae > Amazona > Amazona ochrocephala. Next base: position 12,032,447 of record CM077909.1, read on the forward strand.
GTGGGTTGATCAATGGCCCCTAAATTTGGAAAAAACCCACGTCTTAACAGAATTGGTAACAGAACAATTGAAGTTGGGACACTTGGTTCCGACCACAAGTCCCTGGAACACACCAGTATTTGTAATTAAGAAAAAATCAGGGAAATGGCATCTTTTACATGACCTTCGTGCAATTAATAATGTCATGGAGGACATGGGAGCCACACAGCCAGGTTTGCCTTCCCCAACCATGATACCAAAAATTGGAACATTGTCATTGTGGACCTTAAAGATTGTTTTTTTACTATTCCCCTACACCCTGAAGATGCTCCAAGGTTTGCTTTTTCTATTCCCTCTGTTAACCATCAGGGAACAACACAGCGTGAACATTGGACTGTATTACCACAGGGTATGAAAAACAGTCCGACAATATGTCAGTTATATGTGGCTAAGGCATTATCAGAGGTAAGACAGGCATATCCAACAGCTATTTGCTATCATTATATGGATGACATTTTGTTAGCTTGTCAGGAACCACAGAAACATTTAGAAATTGCTTCCAGCACTAAATCTTGCCTTGAAAAGCACGGGTTAGTTGTTGCCCCTGAACAGGTACAACAGCAACCCCCATGGAAATATTTGGGATGAAAAATCCTCCAGCAGACTGTAGTGCCTCAACTGCTAAAGATCGATGTCAAAGTTAACACCCTAAATGATGTACAGAAATTAACTGGCACTATAAATTGGATACGAATCCTTTTAGGTATAGACAATGATACCCTTAGACCTCTATTTGAATTACTGAAGGGAGAACCTGCCCTCAACTCGCCCCGACAGTTAACTCCAGAAGCTGAGTATGCTATTGAACAAGTTAACAGAGCTTTAACCAATCGACAAGCTGTAAGGATAGATTACCAACTCCCAGTTACTCCGTATGTTATCCAAGGACCGAAGTCCCTCAAAGGATTGATAAGTGTTACGTTAAAAGGGGGAAAATAAACCCCTTGTTTTGTTCTCCAATATGTAACTACCAGTCCGGCCGCGTTCGCTATTTCGAACCTTACTGATCCGGATTCACTGATAGTGGTAAACAAACCCCTTGTTTTATTAGAGGAAGGACAGGAAATGGCTCCAATATGCAACTACCAGTCCGGCCGCGTTCGCTATTTTGAACCTCACTGATCCGGATTCACCGATAGTGTACCACACTGTCCAGTCCAATCAGCTGCGACTATCAGTTCGGCCGCGTTCGCTATGTCGAACCTTACTGATCCGGATTCACCGATAGTGCACCACAACGAGAAATGGGGTTGTATTCAGCGAGAAAATTAGTTTATTGACACAATAGACACAGGTTCTTATGGATTGCCGGTGATAGAGACTGTCTGCAAAAGCACGTGCGAATAATGATTACATGAATACAAGCGCTTGCTAAAGTTGACACAGTATAGCTATAAAATATACAGATGACAGTAAAAGTAACACTCTAGAGATTCCAAGTTTTCCCAGGGAAGCACCGAATACAGTGCAAGTCTTACGCACAGGCGTCCCTGGGGGGGGGAAGAGAGGTCCAGCCCGTCGACCGGTCCCAGGAGTCAGTTGATGTTATTTTCCTTAACTCGTCCACGATGGCACCCTCCCTAATATCCCCCTCTTTCTTGGGTCTTTTTATATTATTTTTTATCTTTAAGGTGGAGCTTGAGTGACTCTAGTCATACGTACTATTATTATTACTCAGAGAGGGGTGATCTCATTTTGGAGTGGGGGTCTCATTGGAGATGAGTGAGTAATTGCATTATAATGACGTTATAATGAAGCAAAGTCCACATTGAGAACGGCATTCTGTCAAAAGAAGACAGGCTGCTGGCCCAGGGTAAGAAGTGTGCAGCTCATCGGCTTTTGCAAGGTCTCTACCTCACTCTACCACGCATCTTATCAGCTTCTTGCACCATCTCGTTCCGGTCAGTGTTGCCAGTTACACAGCTTATCAGTTTCTTGTACCATCTCGTTCCCGCCTTTGTGCTGAAGTTAAGACAAAGCGTAACTGCGAGATCTCCACCTCGCCCTACCCTTCGTCTTCTCGTTGCCACGGGAATTGTGGTGGAGTGCACATTCCTGGCATACCCGGTGTGGCTGCATCTCGCCCTGAGAGGCCTTGAAAGTCCGTTTTTCCCTTATGTGTGGACAATGCTACATTTAAAATATAAGTTTAATTCCTAATTATCCCATATTTCCTAATTATTCCACAATAGGTCAATGGGATTTAAGGGAAAAGGATCCACTACATGTCTTAGAATGGATCTTTTCACCATACCAATTCTCCAAAACCATAGTTACTATTTGTGAACAGATAACACACATAGTGTGTCATGGCAGACAGAGAACAACAGAATTAACAGGACACGAACCAGACACTATCTCTCTCCCCTTAACCAAGATGTATTTTCAATGGGCTTTTCAGAATAACACAGAACTACAAATAGCAATGACAAATTTTGGTGGAAAGGTTACTCCACATCACCCACCACATAAGCTATTCTCCCTGACAACAGAAATAGAGATAAAATCAGTTTCAAAATGTCAACGTAACTGTAGAAGGTCCAACTTACTTTACAGACGGTTCAGGTAAAACAGGCAGAGCAATCACAGTTTGATTTGAGAATAACGAATGGCATCATGAAGAACAAAAAGTTCAGGGCTCAGCACAAATTGTAGAATTAGCTGCAGTAGTGTTTGCATTTCAGCATTGTCACCGAGCATTGAACCTTGTCACTGATTCAAATTATGTTGCTGGAGTTGTTACTAGAATTGAAAATTCATGGCTGAAGGAAGTTACCAATCCTACTTTATTCTATTATTTAAAAATGTTAAAAATGCTGTTAGATGAACGTATGACACCTTATTATGTTCTACATATTCGCAGCCATACAGATTTGCCTGGATTTATCATAGAGGGAAATCAAAGAGCTGATAGGTTAACGGCTCCTGTAGTAGCAACTCCTCTACCAAATCAGTTAGAACAGGCTAGATTATTGCATGCTTTTTACCACCAATCAGCGAGATCTCTCAGGAAACAGTTTCCTCTTTCTTGGTCAGAAGCACGTACAATAGTACAAACATGTCCTGACTGTCACCATTTGCAACACATCCACATACTGGAGTAAACCCTGGTGGCACCAGTGCCTTACAGCTATGGCAAAGTGATGTCACTCACATCCCTGAGTATGGGAGACAAAAGTATGTCCATGTTTCCATCGATACATTTTCACATATGATCTGGGCCACAGCAGAAACAGGTGAAAAGGCCCGTGATGTTATTCGTCATTGGCGTGGTGCCTTCGCAGCCCTAGGTGTTCCAAAACAAATAAAAATGGATAATGGCCCTGCCTATAATAGTAAGATAATTGAAACATTTCTAAACACCTGGGGGATAAAACACAAGACAGGGATTGCACACTCACCACAAGGACAAGCCATTGTTGAACGATGCCACCTAACACTAAAAATGTTGTTAGAAAAACAAAAAGGGGGAATGAAGGGAGAGTCACCACAGGCACGACTGTATAAAGCAATTTATGTATTAAATTTCTTGACGATTGGAGAGGGAAATGAGACCATAGCTGTTACCAGACATATCTTGTCACACAGCAAAATTTTGCCTAATCCTATAGGGGTTCATCAACCGAAGGTTTGGGTAAAATCACCACAAACACTTCTCTGGGAAGGACCGCATCCACTAATAACCTGGGGACGAGGGTATGCTTGTGTCTCCACAGATCATGGTCCTTGGTGAATACCCGCACGGCTGGTGCGACCTGTTTTGAACCATCCTGTGGTTACAGAAGCAGAATCCAGGGGTAGTCAGCAGCACATCGATGTCGACAATGCAACGGATGCCCTGGAATAGCTTCGACATATGGGTGAACTTAGCTAGAACACAGAGCCAAATAACTCTGTAATTCAGTATAGTCAGTAACACAGCTATTTCATAAATGTTTAGTAGAGAGACCATGGTCTAACAATAGCATTATTATTGTATCACTTATAAGAAGGGAGAATGGTAGAAATGTAAAACTTCTTGTATTGATATTTTCTTTTCTCTTGCGCAAGATTTTGTATGGATTTTTTCCTCTGTATTAGGTTTCTTGTTCCTTATCTGCTAAATTGCATGCAAGATATACTGGATAAAATGTTAAAGAAGGTTAGGTCTTTAGAAAAACAAAAAGGAGGCGATGTGGGTGTAAATGTGAAAGATTTCTGAGTTGGACTAGCTCCTGCGAAAGCTTTGAGACAGCTGAGGAATGTTGATGGGGAAGTTTTGGGAGTGTTGTGGGCAAGATAAGAAGGAAGAGAGAAGCGAGAAGCAAGCAGGCAATCAGGACAACCAGTGAGCAGGATGTCCACCAATGAAGAAGTGGAGAGACCCACGTGGGGGGTGTTAGTGACCCAATTGTATTAGCCACTTGTACACGCGGGTACTTCGGAAAGCCTATATCAACCCTGGACCATCAGATAATAAACGATTTCATTTCATGACCAGAAACGGGGTTCATGCTTTACGTCTCCACATTCCAGTACTTTGTAACTTTTCTATAAAAGGTGGTGCTTGTGTTTAATAAATTGTCAACGTTTGATCACATTGGTCGTTGCTGCGTTGTCCATGTTCTCCCGCCGCAAAACTGAGAGGTCACAGTTTTCTTTAACTTCACAAGGGGAGGGGGTAGGATATTTCGTGAGGTGTGAAATGAATCTCACAGTAAAACAAAAGCAGTGATTTTCAACATTTTCATAATTTCACTTCTAATAGGTTCTCCATTCACTGCATCCTACAATGGAGTTTGATGCATAGAGAGTACTTACTATTTTGGACCTTCTTTCCCTAAAGGAAAACACTCTTTTCCTAACAAGGGAAAGATGCTGTCTGCAGAAACTAGTAGCTATCTCCTGGTTCAGAAAGTACTTCAAAGGCCAAATCCTCAAGTTGCTAAAACTACCTTCACTCAAGTCAGTAAAGAAAATTTAAATTGCTAAGCACTCACTTTTCATGCTTACTACAAAAACAACATCAGGTTTAACATTATCCAGCTAATTTGGATTTTGTGTGTTTTCTAAAATAATCAGAAATCTTTCCCTAAGCTTAATTATGCAGTATCGGAATGTTTTCTCTTCTAAAAGTAAAAATAAGAATTGTGGAGGACACAATGTAAACTTGGTCAGAGCTATAGCTTGAGAAAGTAACCTACAAATTTTCCCACATTTTTTCCAGAGGTTTACAGTCATTTTTGGAAAATTAAATCCAGACTGCCTGGGCATACATATTTCTGTTTAATACATAAATATCAAAGTAGAATGAAGTATTTTCCATGAATAGTCATTTCAAGTTTAATAAAAATTTTATTTCAATCATAACTTTATTTCCATTACTGACTGGCTGAACTTTTCTAGGAGAAAAAATTGCAAAAAGAGACTGTGAACTTACTAGTCAAGAGAAAAGATGTATGAAATACATATTTAGTAATTCAAAATTATTATTACCTAAATTCTGGTAGATTAATTTTAAAACAATGCTATGCAGGCTATTCCTAAGGAAAAAAAAAAATCAAAACATTTCCTCCCTGCATGACACTGCATTGATGCCACTGAATTTGGAGTGTCTAGCTCTGTAGACGATGTGTGCACGTTGTGGGAAGAAAGCATTATATTCGCACACCACTGGTCAGTGAAATATGAATTAGTATCTAGAATGTTAGATAGCTTTAATCAAACAGTGTCTAAGTTTTTCCAAGAAAAAAGGATTCCTGAATGTATACAGAATGACTCAGAGATTGTCAGAGCACACTCATGACAATTTTGCAGCCAGATAAAACCACAGAAATTAAATGAATTATTTATTAGGACTCTAGTACTGGAAGTAAGAAATCAGGAGTTCTACTCCCAGCTCTACCACTGACCTTCCTTGTGACCTTAGACAAATAGCTTTACCTGCTTTTGTGCTTCTTGCCACACTATTTTTATTGTCCTGTCTAGCTGGCTTTGACATTTTTCAGCCTAAACATTGTCTTTTCTTGCATGTTCACCTCAGAATTTACTCCTGCCCAATCTTGTTTAGTGCCTATAAGTATTAGGGAAATACAAGTAAATAGTGAAAATAGTTAAATAAGGTTAAAGTCATTAGCATACTTTAGTTGACTTTAACATCCTGTAGACAGCTATTCTTTACAGTACTGCATTGTTTTGAAACCATACGGTATGTATCATTATCTAGTAGAAGTTTCCATACCGTGATTTTCAATATAATTAAGGACCAAGATTTTCCCTAAGGAAAATGTGTGACTTGTTTCAGTGCTAGAGTCACATAGAACTTAATTTCTTTCCAAGTTCTTCCTCTTTCTGTGCAAAATTTGAGGAGAACACACATTTATCTGACATTTCCAAAACAGCTTTAAGTAGAACCATGGAGTGTTCAAGAGACCTCCTATCCAACACAAGTTAAACAGGTATCCCAATGATTTTTCTTATATGTGATAAGTCTGTCATACTCTAAACCCACTGGACTAACTGTGCAATATTAATTATTAGATGACCCAGAGTACTTAAAGCAGGAAACAAGAAAACAACCTGTCCTTGGTTCAGCATTAGCAGTCATTTTTCTCCTTTTTGGTAGCTGATGCAGCACTGGGTTTTTTACTTTCAGCCTGGGAACAGTGCTGATAACACCGATGTTTTTAATTGCTGCTCAGTAATGTTTACTCTGATCAAGGACATTCTGAGTCTCATGATCTGCCAGGGAGGAGGAGAAGCTGGGACGAAGGAGAGGCAGGATGCCTGACCCAAACTAGCCAAAGAGGTATTCCATACCACAGCACATCATGTCTAGTATATGAACAGGGGGCAGTTACCTGGAAGGACTAGGTTGCTGCTTGGGTCGGTCTGGGTATCGGTTGGCGGGGGGTGAGTGGTTGTATTCTCTTTGATTGTTATTTTCCTTATCATAGAATCATAGAATCATAGAATAATAAGGGTTGGAAAGGACCTCAAGATCATCGAGTTCCAACCCCCCTGCCATGCCCAGGGACACCTCCCACTAAACCATGCCAGCCAAGCCTATGTCCAACCCCACCTTGAACGCTGCCAGGGATGAAGCATTCACAACCTCCCTGGGCAACCCATTCCAGGGCCCCACCACCCTCACAGTAAAGAATTTCTTCCTCAGATCCAATCTAAACCTCCCCTGTTTAAGTTTAAACCCATTACCCCTTGTCCTCTCACCACAGTCGCTAATGAAGAGTCCCTCCCAGCATCCCTATAGGCCCCCTTCAGGTATTGGAAGGCTGCTATGAGGTCTCCACGCAGCCTTCTCTTCTCCAGGCTGAACAGCCCCAATTTTCTCAGCCTATCTTCATACGAGAGGTGCTTCAGTCCCCTGAACGTCCTCGTGGCCCTCCTCTGCACTTGTTCTAAAAGTTCCATGTCCTTTTTATGTTGAGGACACCAGAACTGCACACAGTACTCCAAGCGAGGTCTCACGAGAGCAGAGTAAAGGGGCAGGATCACCTCCCTCGACCTGCTGGTCACACTCCTTTTGATGCAGCCCAGGATACGGTTGGCCTTCTGGGCTGCAAGCGCACACTGCCGGTTCATGTTCATTTTTTCATCAACCCACACCCCCAAGTCCTTCTGCGCAGGGCTACTCTCAATCTCCTCCCCGCCCAATCTGTAGCTGTGCCTGGCATTGCTCCGACCCAGGTGGAGGACTTTGCATTTAGCATGGTTAAACTTCATTAGGTTGGCATCATTATTATTATTGGTGGTAGCAGCAGTGGGTTTTTGTTATGCCTTAGTTACTGAACTGCTCTTATCTCAACCCATGGGAGTTACATTCTTTTGATTCTCCTCCCCATCCCTTCGGGAATGGGGGGGGGGGGGGGGGAGGGGAGGGAGGAAAAGGAGGAGGGGTGAGAAAGCGGCTGCGTGTTTCTGAGTTATGGCTGAGCTTAAACCACGACACAACCTCAGGCTTTAACGCCTGGAATGATACAAATAAAATCTCTGAACCAGGAAATCTGAAGTCTCTAAGTTTACACACAGAATAGTTTATACACTGAAGCTGCTGTGGGACTGTCCAGCCTGTGATCTTATAAAGAAATACCTCAGTTCAGTGAGACTACTAATGTTCAGTTCAAGTTTTATTAAATTTTCTGGAGAAGAATTTAATGTATTTCATGGTCTTATTTAATGTTAGAAAAGAATGTTGACTGATATCTGCCATACCTTAACAGATGCGCCGTAGTCGCACCTCTGTTGTTATTTTCCGCTGTGGCAACTGAATTTACACAAAATGCAGACGTAAGATAGAAGGTTATAAGAAGAAAACATCTCTTTTTTAATGAAAAAACTGGCATACACTGTATTTGTTATTTCTGTATTGTCTTCATCAGTCTGAGTTTGTGACATATATTTTAATATATGATTTATGGTTATAAATTCATTTGCCATTCTCATTTAAAATATGGTGTCACATTTTATCACAAGCACATTTAATCATCTCCTGTCTGCATACTAATGGTTACAAATATGATACCTGTGTAAACCTAGCAACCAGTGGCTGTAACTGTCTCAGATTGCAGCGGTTGAATGCTTTGAAAAGTACTGAAAAATAGAGAAGTTCAGACATTTTTCTATGTGTCTGTCCCACTTTAATAACCAAGATAAAATTCCACCACTTCTCCAACAACTTGATTCTTTTTCTCCCCTGAAAAGTCTTTTGCTTGTACTTCTCTGTCCTCATGAGAGTGTTAGTGCATAAAATTAAATATGTATAAATATTTTAAGAATTGTTACATGGAAGGCAAAGATTTTTAAAAGTTTACTGATTTTAAAAGAGAAGCAGGATCAGACAAAAGAAAGAGTAATATATATCCAAATATAAGATAAATAAAATATTTATTAAGTTTACTTTATATTTGTTTCCTGAATTCTACAATCCAGTGAATGTGAGCACATGCTTAATTTTAGGGTAACATTTGCAAGGGACAACTGAAAATCTTCAGATATTAACATTTAAATCCAACATATCAGTACATCCTTTTCATTTTTTTTTTTTTTTTTGGAGGAAAGCAATCCTCACTATTATTTCTTCCATGTCTTTAACTTAGACCTTTTGTAAATATGTATTTGAGAAATGTCAGTATCATCATTTCAATTTCTATATTTTAGAAGAAAATGGGATGCAGTTATAACAATTTTAAGAGGGAAAAGAAAAAAAACAACCAACTACACAACAAAACAGTAAGTAAAAATGCATGCAAATCCACCTGGCTTGAAGCACTGTTCAAACATCATTCACATGCCAGCCAATTTTTTGGCCTTATGATACCTACTAATGCCTACTTAACTGTATTTACGATAACTTATTTGAAGCTGTCAATGCCAATTTTCTTATCTTCGTAGACAGAGAATTTGAGCCAACAACAACTAAGCGTGTGTTAGCTTTTTGTACTTTTAATTGAATGTGCATTCTGTCTCAAGCAATATATATTTTACTCTGTAAGAGAAAGTTGGGGCTGTTCAGCCTGGAGAAGAGAAGGCTGCACGGAGACCTCAGAGCAGCCTTCCAATATCTGAAGGGAGGCTATAGGCATGCTGGGGAGGGACTCTTCATTAGGGACTGTGGTGAGAGGACAAGGGGTAATGGGTTTAAACTTAAACAGGGGAAGTTTAGATTGGATCTGAGGAAGAAATTCTTTACTGTGAGGGTGGTGAGGCACAGGAATGGGTTGCCCAGGGAAGTTGTGAATGCTCCATCGCTGGCGATGTTCAAGACTGGGTTGGACAGAGCCTTGGGTAGCATGGCTCAGTAGGAGGTGTCCCTGCCCGTAGCAAGGGGGCTGGAACCAGATGATGTTAAGGTCCTTTCCAACCCTAACTATTCTATGATTCTATGTATATATGCATCTATCTGTATCTTTTACAAATGCTCTATAAGAGACAACTTGTGAAGCTGACAAGCTGTCCTGGGTTCAGCAGTAGCAGTCATTTCTCTCCTTCTTAGTTGCTGGCGCAGTGCTGTGATTTTGACTTTCAACCTGGGAACAGTGCTGATGACACCAATGTTTTTAATTGCTGCTCAGTAATGTTTTCTCTGACCAAAAACTTTCTGAATCTCATGCTCTGCCAAGGAGGAGGAGAAGATGGGAGGAAGCAGAGACAGGACACCTGACCCAAACCAGCCAAACAGGTATTCCATACCACAGCACATCATGCCCAGTATACAAACTGGGTTCAGTTACCTGGAAGGGCTATATCACTGCTCGGGTCGGTCTGGGTATCGGTTGGCAGGTGGTGAGCGGTTGCATCCTCTTCTCTTGTTGTTTCCCTTATCATTATTATTATTGGTGGTAGCAGCAGTGGTTTGTGTTATACCTTAGTTACTGGACCGTTCTTATCTCAACCTGTGGGAGTTGCATTCTTTCGATTTTCCTCCCCATCTCTCCGGGAACGGGGTGGGGGGGGGTGGGGGGGGAAGGTTGGGGAGTGAGCTAACAGCTCTGTGGTTCTGAGTTATGGCTTGGCCTCAAACCACAACACAAGCCAAAAATCAGACATGTGGTATAGAGCTTCCTGAAAAACAGTAGAAACAGATGTTTCACAGTACGGAGAAGAAAGAATGTAGTACATATTTGTGACAAGGCAAAGATTAAAGTGAATTAGACATGTAAAGATCAAAACTGCTAGGTTATGAATTTCATCTTAATCTCCAAAACAGAAGTTTTTCAAAACATCCTATAAATAAAAGTGCAGGAAGTGCATATTCTGAGGGCATGAAGAAGACAAGTAAATGTCTATTTGCCATTATTAATGTTGACAAAGTGCGCAAAGTTCAGCTGTGTGTAGGAAAAATTCAAAATGAAAGTAGATAGTGGTGCCAAAATTCTAAGTTCAAATTGCAAGAAAATAAGTGTCCTGTATGTTGAAAAGTATCATAAGATCAAGTTAGAGTGACTTCTATAAAGTACATCTGCTGATCTCTGCATGTAGTAAGGTTCAAGAATATTTTACTACGTATTGATCTTTATAAATCATTATAATTAATCATTAATTATTATAAATATAACTGCACATCAAGTTAGAAAGCGAATACACATTCATTGCACTGCTTACTATTGTTTTGTACAAGTTTTCAGTTACAAAAATAAACCTCAATCTTCAAACACGTCAGTCATGTGGTGAAAAAACCCCTATACTAAGGCAGAAAATTTCTGTAAAGGAAAATGAGTTCTGAACATGAACAGCTCTATTTTACTTGCCAGGAAAGCAAAAGCAAAATAGAGAAAATGCTGTCATCTGAAGCATCATAGCATCATCTGAATTCAGGTAGATTAACATGGTTTTGTTTTCCAGAGGGGTAGACTTCTGCTACTGTAATCAGCCATATAATCTATGTCTTGGAAAAGTCTGCTTCCCAAGTAGTTGTTCATAATTCACTGGACTGCAGATCAGTTTTTGAGACCTTCACCATGATGAGTATTTGCTTTGTTCACCCAAAAGATGGAACTGATTTGCTAAAATATTTTCTTCTCAGATAATTTCTATAGTTTTTCTGTACAATCTCCATTTCTTTGGTGTTTTGAAAACATGAAGACCCAAGCTAAACATGTGATACTCTACCGTAAGTCTCACCAGTGACATATAATGCGCTAAAAAGCAAGCCTGTACTACTTACAACTCTCCTGCACACAACTGCAATTAACTGATAGCAACAGCGGACTGTCATTTTCTATAACGACTAGAAAGTGTGTTTCAGAGACAGGGAAATAAATATACTCAAAATTCTTGGTTTCATCTCAGTTTTTATACAAGTTTGAAGTGAAAACAGGTCTTTTTATGTCAATATCTCCAGGGCCCTAAAAATGATCCAGCTTGACCCAATTGCAACATGAATAATATACAATCTTCCAAAACCAGGCAACTCTGCCAACGGTGAGCGCTTTCAACCCAGGGCATACTTCATCCATCAAAAATCATGTGCTGGTTTTAAAACATTTGGCACTTTAAAAAGAAAAAAATTGTCACTTTCTCTCTTACAATAAAACAAAACATCCCATAAAAATTTTTCTCTTTGGAAGTTACTTCACTGTGTTGTTAATTGTCTAATATGAAGGGAGTTTCAGATTGCAGGGGTTTGTCCTCTAGAAGAGCTTTAATGCAAAAATATTGGCTAGTGCTTTGAAGATTTAGAGTTATAATCAACTGAAAACAAAACCTTTATGCAAAAGCTGGCATCTATAGCAAGCAGCATCAATAGTAGCTCTATCTTTAAGAGTCATGTCAATTTAAACAATGTACAATAATTAAAGGACCCCTTTTTTTTTTTTATTATGTGGAAGATTTTTACACTGTTTGAAAGTGTGAGAGGTCACTTGTGTCACATTGTTCTTGAAGAAAAATTGAACTTTTTAATAATGCATGATTCATAATGTGCTACTCATATCTGTTTGTCTTTATTTATATTACTTCTTTGGGATTCCTCAGTGTCAGCAATGCATAGATATTTGTATTCAGAATAAAAGGCATAAAGACTAATCTCAGTTTTTACCATATCTGAGTTTATTCGTGTTTGCATAATGAAGGAGGCTGTGCGTGATGAATCATGTATCACAGCTACTATCTACTCTAAATATGGAGGAAAAATAACTGACAATTTTAGCAAAGGATGTTTGATGTAATTTAACAATTCCTGGTTTCTAAAGATCATTCTACTGTGTCATTTAAGAAACATGTATTACAGTTTGGAGTGGCTGTAAGACAAACAATGCTGCCTTCTACTCCCAAGGCCTATAGGTGAGTTTCCTCGATGGCACATTTTGTGTACTACATTATTGCACTGTAGAGCACCCTCAGGAAGAAACTTATCTCATTGCTGAGAAAAACATTTTTGTTGTATCTACTTTTACTTAAACTAGTTACACTTAGCTTCACAAGTGTCTGTGGTAAATGTTACTATCTTTCCTGTAGAAATTAATTTGCAGTAAGTGGAAGTTTTAAGATGAAAAATGTCTTGAATAGTGTATGCATTTCAGAGTTTGACGATTCTTAACCAGCATCCTTATTTCTCTTTACCTATCTGATCTCTCCAGTCTCCTTGAAGCTTATTCCATCCTTGAGTTCTTAAGCCACCTCTAATTGACCATCACTCTTACAGTGATATGGATCAAGTGATTTCACTTTAAGTTACTCCAGATTTGATCGAGTATAGAAGATACTTGGCATGGCTGCAAAAGTTTACAGAATTTCAGCTCCATGAAGAGCCAGCAGCAGTGGGAACGTGTCAGGTGGTAAGATGACCAGATGATGAATCAGTCTACGATCACAGTTCAATCATGCAAAACAGCTATAGGGAATATTCAATGCTTAATTAAAAACTAGCTCCTTCACTGAAAACTCTTCTGCTGCCTCTTTCATTCACTGACAGATTGTTATGTTTTGCCTTCCTAACCTGATTACTACTACAGTGTGTAGATTGTCAGAACAGCCTCACTGCGTACACTTCTTTGTTACATATTTGGCTGACCTCTTAGGAATAATGCTTCTGGATTATTCTATTTCTCCTGCTGCAAATAGGACATATTTCACTGGAGATGTTCAGGTGTTGTGGTTTAACTGCAGTCAGCAAATAAGTACCATGCAGCTGCTCAGTCACCCAATGTCCCCACACACAGTGGGATGGGGAGGAGAATCGGAAAAAAAGGTAAAATGTTAAGGACAGCTTAATAATTGAAATAAAGTACAATGTAATACTACTAGTAATATCACAAAAAAAAATGGACAAACGACAGTGATGCACAATGCAATGGCTCACCACCTGCTGACCAATACCAAGCCCAACCCCGAGCAGCAATCTGCCCCTCCCTGCCAACTCCCCTCAGTTTCTATACGGGGCAATATGTGCTGTGCTATGGAATACCCCTTTGGTTGCTTGAGTCAGGAGTCCTGCCTCTGCTTCCTCCTGTCTTCTTGAGTCTCTCCTCACTGGCAGAGAATAGGAAGTCCTTGATGAAGGTAAGCACTACTTACTGGTGTATCAGCACCGTTCCCAAACTAAAGTCAAAAGCACAGCACTGCACTAGATACTGGGAAGAAAATTAACTCACCAGGACAGCAGGACAGTTTCAGAACAAAAAAGAAAAACAATTGGTAATCTATATCATGCATACTATGAGATTGAAGATGTTCAGGGTAGGTTCACCAGGGTCAGAATAAAAATGTCCTAGGATTTTCACAGATATGTAAAGAACATTATGAATGTAAGCTATTTCATTCCAGGATGCAGGGAACAGATCACTGTGATCACATTGCTTTTCACCTATACTGTGACACACCTGTGACACAAGCAAGCACATCAGAACATTTCTGACAAGTTGAGTAGCAATGCATTTAATAGATGTTCTCAAATCAGATGAACTCTTGAATGGAAAGACTGGCTTTGCACCAACTTTGGATGCATTAATGTATCCTTCAATGCCAAAGAGAAGACTTCACGCTATTCTTCCTACAGAAAAGCAGACTGGCACTTTTCTGTCTCTAATAACATGACCATCATGGTCTCAAGTGCATATGAGGAATATGAAACTATGACTTTTGGCACTATGCCTTGATGTGAAGCAATACTTCAGCATCAGCATGGGTCAGTGTGATTCCTAGAAACTCAGTATGTCTACTCGTCTGGTTAAGAATAAAATTGAGGATGAGTCATGTTGAATTGGTTAGTGCTAGTCACAGTGGAAAAAGAAACAATGTAAGTGTAAGCAGAAAGGAGGTAGAACCTGGATCTGGTGAATCTCTGTGTTTTAAAAAATAAATGAGCGAAACAGAGGAAGAGTGCAAGAGAGTTGCCCCTATGACCACTACATTTGATGACATACATTTGTATGAACAGCATGCATCAGCCTGCCAGGTCAAATGAGCAAAAGCTACATGAGAATGCCACTCCAAGTTTTCATTTTTGTTGGTGTGGCTTCCTTCCACAGAAAGCATAGTGCAGACTAATTAAATCAGATGGAAAACTTTTTAGCAGACTGCAGTCTAGACTACGTATCCATACTATGTTTTTTACCTAAGAAATCCTCACTTACCAACAACTACATAGGATGTTAGACCACTGCTGTGATAAGCAGCAGGTCCCAATTTCCTAGAAACACATTTCCTTCAAGGTTAGAAACCTGATATTAAGGCAGGCATCATAAGTATTCCATTTCAACAGTGATTATTGTTTTTACAATTAGAAGAAGTTTAATCCCATACACACCCTTTGTTGGGAGTAATTACATCTTCGAACTTACTAACAGTTGAAGGTTACAAAAATCAACATTACTAAAGGTTGAATATCATTAAAAGAAAACTTACGATAAAAATGTTACAACAAAACTAATTTCGAAACCAGATACTGAGATACTGTGTAGACAGAGACAGCAAACTGCAAGGAAATGCTCATGCACTTGGCAGCTCAGGGTGGATATACCACGGCTAATCATCACTTGTACAAATATTCAAAACAGTACACCAATTGAGTTGCCTCTACACCATTGCAAATTTGACCTGTATAATTCAATTACATTTTTAATCCTGTAATAAGATGTTGTAAGTATGTGCAAAAAGACAGTACGTTTTCATCTTGAGGATAAATCTAGAAAACGTAAAACACTGCAAAAGGAGATATGCTGTTATCTAATTCTTCAGATAAGTAGCAAAGATAGAAAAGGAGAAATGGTTTTATGTCAAAATAATCTTTTACTGAGACTGTTTAATGTATTTTCATTATCTTACACAGCAATGAAGAAGTAAAATACACACTGCTAAATACTGAATATTTCCTTTCCAACATAAAGCTGATTTTCTGGAGTTGTATAAACTTACTCTGCTAACAGTTCTGTGGACCGAAGATGTTACTGGGTCTTCATTACACAAGAAGTTCCTCTGTCTTTGTTAGGGAAATATCTGGATATGTCTAATATCAGTACTGCGTCATAGAATGGTCTGGGCTGGAAGAGACTTTTGCTTGATAAGAATCT
Organism: Amazona ochrocephala; assembly: GCA_039720435.1. Lineage (NCBI taxonomy): Eukaryota > Metazoa > Chordata > Aves > Psittaciformes > Psittacidae > Amazona > Amazona ochrocephala. The sequence continues at coordinate 12,048,493 of CM077909.1, forward strand.
GCTTACACTATCAGCGATCTTAGCATTCTCAAATCCAAATTATAGAACCTTCCTTAGTATCCATTTCCAAATTGTCTATTCAGAAATGCTAATGTTGACAAGCATAGCTGAATGAGGAAGCACTGATAACAGTACTCACAGGCTTCACCGATTCACTTATTGTCCGCATTTCTGCTATCATTTTTCATATTAAAACAGACCTTCACAGGAAAGATAGCTGATCATTACATGATATATGATCTCCACTTATTTTCCACTTTTGGAAACAAAACCCAACAGGACAAAAATCGCCCAATAAAAGAAAAAAAATACCATGTATTTTGGACAGATACCGCTTTTCTAAACCTCAATCACCATTTCTGTCACAACTGCGTGAATATCTTTGACGAGTAAAACTCAATAATACTGACTTTCTGCTTAAACTGCGTACCTGGAAGGGACATGGAAATTATGGCTTGTGGCACAGCAGATCCAAGTGGGTCACCTGGAGCCAGAAAAAATCTCTGTGAAAAGGGACCTTTCCCAGGATCCACTTGGACCTGCCCAGGGACGTCAAAGGCAATGCAAAATATGAGAAGATCCTGGGAAAGGCCAAGGGGTAATGTGTTTAAACGTAAACAGGGGAAGTTTAGATTGGATATGAGGAAGAAATTCTTTACGGTAAGGGTGGTGAGGCCCCGGAATGGGTTGCCCAAGGAAGTTGGGAATGCTTCATCCCTGGTGGCGTTCAAGGTGGGGTTGGACATAGCCTTGGATGGCATGGTTTAGTGGGAGGTGTCCCTGGGCATGGCAGGGGGGTTGGAACTCGATGATCTTGAGGTCCTTTCCAACCCTAACTATTCTATGATTCTATGATTCTATGTCAATTTGTAAATAAACTAAGATGGTAAATATAAATTATTTCAGTGTTTTACTTTAGTTGGAGATTCACTGACACACCTCAATGTATATCAGCATGCCTGTTTCCTTGAGTGCAAGGAGGAGACAATGAGAAGGTGATATTAAACAAACAACTCACACATGCTTTATGTCTGCTTCATCACCCATTTCATGAATGATCAATACTTGGAGATATATACATCTAAGAAATAACTCTACTGAAGCAAATCCTAGAGAAGAAAGGCATGATTTTCCAGCACTATTTTATTAGCGAAGATTAGCAAAGTCCTTCTTATAATGAAATTCTATACACATACTCGACATAAATGAGTTGAGATAATCACATCTAGATCTGAAGTCTCATGATCAGCCCTCTTTGTTTATGATAATCAGAGATTGGTCTGTGTTTAAAAGACAAGGGAGAAAGGACAGCGGCCTTCTATCCTACTTCTGAAAGAACAGTCCAAGGAGATCTGAAAAACAAATGCAGTGGATATCACAGTATTAAGTATAATGCTGTTAGGATGGCATGATATAAAGTCATACATTTTTAAAAGCTGTTCTTTAATTATTACTGCAGGTTTAAAGTAATAGGTTTCAAGGACAAAGCAATGACTCTTTCAGCTATGACAGCCTGTGAATGAATCAGCGTACATATATTATATTATTTGTTTCTCAAATATTCTGAGTGATCAGTTACAGAAAATTCAATTTCAAAAATGGAATTTGGACTAAAAAGTGTGTTTAAGTGACAGAAATTTCTTAAAGTTTAGACCAAAACTAAAGCGGAAAGAATTTAAAGAATCTTTTTAGCTCATATGGGGAAAATAAAACTAGTTTTTTTTTGTTGTTGTTGTTTGTTTGTTTGTTTTGGGGGATTTTTTTTTGTTTCTTTTTTCTTTTAATTTTGAAAAATTATGACTATTTTAGGGTACAAATATAAAAAGAAAAAAATGCTGAAAGAAAATTAAGCCTATTCTCAGCCCCATGGATATATCAACTTTATTTAATCCATTTTGAGGTAAGCGCAGTTCATTTATTCCTAGCAGTGATGAACTTCCATAACAGTCCAAGAAAATTTCTTCAGTGAAACTTATTCAGTGATTTTTCCCCTGATGTCCCACTTAACTTTCTGCATTGTCACTAGCAGTGACTCTTTCCAGTTACAAATTGGGCCTCTGAAAAATACTTCCTGGATATGACTCTCCAAGATACTTGTAATAGTTTTTCTAGAGTATCTTTTCAGCTTGCTAATGAGAATATGCTCCTATTTGGTAGAATTACATTCTTTAAAAATGAAGAAAAATACAATATCTAATCCCTCACACCTATGAATGAATTTTACAACAAAAGGAAAATACATTGTTTTGATATGATTTTTTTAATGATTCTGCACAATCAACCTTCTTACTATTTTTATGTGTTTATAAACAGTTTGTTTCGTTATTTATTACAATATAAGCCCAGCATTTCATTTTCTCCTCTTTTTTTAAAAATAGGCAATATACTTGCCATTTTGCACCCTTGTGAAACATAACCACTGACGTCTCAAAGAGCTTCAATCAATTCTGTCAAGTAGTTTGGGTGAATTTTTTCCAAATGTATAAGCATCTGAATTAGAATGTTTTTGTTTGGGTCTTTCCCTACACTGTCATAAATTCTTTTCCCTTTGCCACAAATGTTATCTGTTTTAAAATTACCACAGAGGAGATTTTTAGTTAAGATTGATGCAGAAAATATATTAACACTCTGACCTTCTAAAAACATCAACGATCGTTTATTTTACTTCTCACCTGAGAAGCAGACCAGCTCTTTCCTTCATTTTTCTCTTACTACTCATGTACTTGCAGAATCCTTCCTTTTATTCTTCATGAGCCTTGCTAGCTGTATGAGGTCTTTTGATGTTTCTCTTGTATTTTTGTGTTATTTTTTTATATTTACACTCTTAATACTTTGACTCCTTTTCTGTAGGTTTTTTTTCATGATCAAGTCATTGAGGAGCTCATTATTTAGCTAATTTGGTGCTTCACTAATCTTACCATGCTTTCTTTGTTTCAGGGTAGCTTTTGCTTTTAGTCTTAATATTTCTTCCTTAAGCAACTGTCAACCTCTCCAGAATCCCTTTTCCCATTAGGCATCAGGTTTTACCTAGTGATTTTCTGAGCTTACTGAAATTTCAGTTCTACTTTATTTATTCACTCCTTTTTTTTTTTTTTTTTTCCCCCAAAAAATCACGTGTTGGACAACTTCATCCTTATTCAGATTCAGTCCATGGAATCTTCTAATTCCTTTGATCACCTGATCAATTATGTCATTAAGTAAAATCCAAACAAATGTTGTCTCACACATTGGTGTGTGATTTTCCTTTATTAGAATTTTGCATTTCTGTAGAATTTGCAAGATGTGTTTGGCTACTTATAAGAAGACAATAAATCTAATCTATTAGAACAGTTCCAGACTGTTTCATTTATAAGAATTACAATAATGAATGTCATTTGTCCATGTAAACACCCAAAAGCAAAAGTTTTGAAAACTAATTGTGGCTGTAATGTATTTACAAGATCACAAGGATCAGCTTTTCGACTTTTGTATGTCTCATGAAACAAATTGGGAAGGACAGAATCTCCCATAAGCTGTCACCTGTGAGACACATGTACGCTGACAGAATTGATAGATTTCTGTAAGCAACTATTTGCTATTCCTGTTTATTAAATAGGATTTCCTAACTCATAGGTACTCATTGCATGCGGTTACCAGCGTAACATTGTTGATTCAGTCAGGAACAGCACAAAAGAAGAGCAACAGAATCCACTGATTTTAAACTATGAACCCTATTGAATAGGTATTTTCCAGATAGGAAAATGAAACAATGCGCTAATCAATTAAAATATGCAAATAATAGATTTCTTGATTATGGTAAATGATTATTTAAGATTATTAGTTTTAAAAGCTATTAAAATAATAATATTTAATAATAGATCTTTTTGTAATATTCAGTTATTCTTTAGTAAATTGGTAGAACTCATAACTAACATATTTTTAAACAAAAGATGCAAGACAAAAACTATATAGCACTTTTCTGGCTTAACCTCAATTTTAGTATCATGCATGTCACTTAATTGAAATTTTTATAGCAAAGTCTTGGCTGTAGCGCTGCATTTCCTTCTGTGTTAACGAACACCAACATTAGAATTCAATTAGTAATGACACTAATATAATCTCATTTGCTCTTAATAGCATGCTCCTTCCAGCACGCTAAATGACTGTCACAAAGAAATCCTGTACATACTGATGAAGTTGATGGTGTAGGATTTCTTTACAGAGATGAAATAGAGAGGTGTATTAACTACATCTTTTTGTTGCATAAGAAATATAGTAATGATGGTGGAAATAAAGTATGGAATCGAACAAATTCCCACGGCTTTGATGTGATGTGTGTATATTACTCACAACAACATCTGATTATTTTTTTCCCCCACTGTATTCAGGTCTAATTTTTCTCCCCTCTTTTTAGAATATTTAAGCATAGTTTGGATCAGGCCAATAATTAATAAGAAAATAATCCTTAGAAGAAAATCATTGCTGTTCTAACAAACTCTCATTTAGGAAACTCAATCAGTAAAATTTACATCCCAAATGCTACATAATTACAATACTTCTCTAAGAATAGACTGCTAAGTATGTATAGTGTACTAAAAAGCTGATAACCCAGTATGAGAATGAGAATGCAATCATTTTTGCATTATCAATAATCAGCTACCTCTCAGAAAAGGAAGAAACCTCCTGTTAGCAACATTATACTCCTTTCGGAGAAGCATCAAAAATGCTGATGATGACTCACTGTAATACCACTCCCATCTCCCTCTTAAGGAAAACTAGTACCATCCATCTTAGTACCAGGGGGGTACTGGAAGGGCTAGCATAATACCCAAGAAACAGTAGAAAGTTAAATCACTGTTAACTGTAGTGTTATTGAGAATTATCTATCTGGATTTTTTGGATTAAAAATATTAATATAATTGCAGCTAGACTAGTAACAACCATTAGATTGTTAATTCTGAAATTAGATTATGAATAAATTCTTGCATCTGTGCATGTTTACCCTACATAAACTGCATGGTGTACTTGGTGTGTTATGCAGCATTTGACTGTCATTGTACCTTAGATACGACATCCTGGATTCACGTAGAGTTACAGTTACTCTGCAGGGTACAGTAGGTGCACTGGGTCAGATGGAAAGAGAGAGGCTTCAAGAAGCTATACCGGAACTTCAGATTTGGAGCCACAGACTATTTGTACAGGATCAGGAGTTGCTCTTCAGAACTTGAATGTCAATTTTTGGATTCCCTATTGTGCTGTTCTTTAAAAGATAATACATGCAGTTGCCCTGTGAAGAAAAGTCCACTGATAGTGAGCTCGTGAATGCAGAGAGCAAAAGCTTTACCAATTTGGAATTAAGATGAGAGTTGTACAAAGAGAAGGAATACAAAACTCTGCAGAAGGAGGAAAAGCAACAGAGGCTCTTTTACCAATCGTAAGAGTAAATGCTCTGCAAATGCACTGGAGTTGTAAAGTTAACAGGGATGTTAACATCTATTTTATTACACTTCAGAATCTGGCAGGTATGTAGCAAAAGAGGCAACAAAAAAAAAAAAAAAAAAAAAAAAAGGGATTATATTGTATGTCAAGCATTAAAGTTTAGCTCCAAGAATGGGATCATAGAATCACAGAATCATAGAATCATAGAATCATAGAATCATAGAATCATAGAACCATAGAATCATAGAATAGTCAGGGTTGGAAAGGACCTCAAGATCATCGAGTTCCAACCACCCTGCCATGGGCAGGGACACCTCCCTTGCCTTTAAAAAAATATTTCCTGTATGATGCTCCCCAAATCATGGAAATCAAACTTTTCCAAGCTGCACTCAGTCTCTGGTTCTCTACTATACAAATAACATTAAAGGTGTTGAATGAGATAAAATGAAACTAGCTTAAAATGCAAAGGGTATCAAAATGTCAAGTGCTTTGAAAGAACAGGCTCTAGCTATCTCAAGTGGGGAGACAAAATAAAACATTTATGCATGGAAGTTTAATTACCACATCTCTGAACTTTTAAGGACTTGGCTTTTCAAAGCTATTTCAGATGTGTGCAAACATAAACACCTTTAAAAAATATTTATAGCAGTTATTCTTTGTGGTTGAAGTTCAACTGAGAAAATAATGGTAAAAAAGGCAGATCAAAACCATAAAACAAGGTAGTAATGCTGGTTGGGAAAAAGGGAAAAAGGGATAGGCCAGATCCTCAGGTATATAAACCACTACTTAATATGGCTTACACTAAACTGTAAATACAGCTTTAGTTATATAATACTGCAATAGACTGGTGGATTATGGACACAAACTCTGTTTGGTTATGTTAGAAACTCAGAAAAACAGCATCTCAGGAGCTTCAGAGTATTTGGAAAAACTAAACAAAACAAAAAACCCTTAAACAATAACGCCCACACAAACTGAAAGAAAAAGCAAGCCAACCCAAACAAACAAACCAACTGCCCCAACCTCCCAAATTCCCTCAGGGGGTAGTGCAGCCTTGGGCTTGGTTACCCTTTCAGGGAGTGAAATCTGCTTTCAAAGATGTTTCTAAACCTTTGCTGAACAAAGCTCTTGAACTTATCCAACAGTAAGCTGATAATCATTCTTCTGAAAGTAGAAAGTTGGCCTTGATGACCTGTGTGGCTCCAACCAGGCAACTCTGCTACGGTTCTATGACAAAGCCATTGCTTTTGTCACAAAAACTGGTAACTTTTTTTCTCACAAGCACACTTTTCTCACAAGAACTTCTGTGTCACTGACAGAAGCCAATAGTACTTCAATAACTTCTAGTAGATTCCACTGAAGTGATGCACTTGAGAAGACTTACCATAAAGCAGATTTAATAAGAAAAGGAGAAGTACAAAGCATCTTATACCTTACAGCCAAAACTAAGAACTTAATAGGGAGCATTGAGGTGAGAGAAGGGAGAGCACACAGGGATGTGAATTTGACCACAGAAATTGTCTTATTTAACAAGATCATAACACTGGGATTCTTTTCAGCAGAAGAACTGATATCACACCTTTAGCCACAGATTTTGCTTAACCCAAATGCCTCATAAAAAAAATTAAAAATTACCTTTGTGGTTTCAAACTAGAAGGTGCCCTCTGTCTTTGCATAGGCTACTTTCTGAAATGGTTTAGAACTGTAGAAATGATCAGTAATATGCCATTGCTATTGATAAGTTATTTACTCACAAGACAAGTTTTCGAAGATAGTGTAGCTGGACTAGAGCTATGTTTTGAGGATATTGTAAACAAATCATCCTCACAATTTTATCTGTGGTGAAAGACACTAAGATGGGTTCCAATGGAAGAGGAAAGCAGCACCTCTCAAGTAATCATGCAAGATGATTGTTGCACCATTGTTAAATTTATCTGCTACCATTTTAGAATAACAATTCACTTCTTTTTAGGTATTGTTTGTACAATGTAATATTTTCTTCCCCTATATTATCACACCTCTTCAGATGTTATCAGGTATAACAACAAGTCTCAAAGATATGCTACAAGTCTCAAAGTCCAGCTCATGGAAAATACCTGATTTAAAAAATACCATATATTTTGTTCATGCATTACAGTTTTTATCCAGTTGTAGCAGATTTCCGTGAATAATTATGGCTACAGTACTGTCTTTATCATCTCAAAACTTCCTTCGGCAAACTCCTATTTACTGTTAATGGAAGCTGGTGTAATGGTATGCTGCTTTGCAAGACAGCAGCATAAACTAGGTTATTTTAGGAACATGGAGATGCTCATTGCTCTCAAGTTGCATAAGCATAAATAAATGATAATTTTAAAATATTTAAATTAGTCGTGGTATATTTTATGACTCTGTTTCCCAGGTTATCTCTCATGCTGCTGTACATTTTACCTAGCTGTTTTAAATGAGATATTTTGCTTATACTTTCACCTGCTAATCAATGAAGAGCTTCTTTGGATGAATCACCACAGTTGCTTCCATGAAATTCTGATAATTTTTCATTTACTTAGGGAAGTAGCTTGTCTTTAGGAGCCTAAGCATGTTTGTCGGCAGCAGGCTCAGTAGGAGTCAGCAGTGTGCCCTGACAGCCAAGAGGGCAAACTGCATCCTGTGGTGCATTGAATACACCATAACCAATCAGTCAGAAATGTGATTATTCTGCTGACTTCTGTGTTGGTGTAGCCTCAGCTTGAGTGTTATGTGCAATTCTGGGCTTCACAATTTAAGAAAGATGTGAAGGTCTTTGAATGCATCTAGAGGAGGGAAACAAAGCGGGGGAGAGGGCTGGAAGCAATATCGTATAAGGAGCAGCTAAGGACTCCAAGTTTGTCTAGTTTGGAGAAAAAGAGGCTAAGGAGTGAACTTACTGCTTTTTACAGCTTCCTGAACAGAGGAAGTGGATGTTGAGCTCTTTTCACTGGAATTGTAGTCATAGGACACATAGGATTGGTTCTAAGCTGTGCCAGGAAATGTTTGCATTGGATATTAGGAAACATTTCTTTACCAAAAGGGTGATCAAACACATCATAGAGAGGCAGTTGTTGCCATAAAACCAGTCAGTGCTTGAAAGGCATTTGGACAATGCCCTTAATAGCATGTTTTAACTTGATCAGCCCTGAAGTGGTCAGGGAGTTCAACTAAATGGTTGCTGTATGTCCCTTTCAACTGAAATATCTATTCTATTCTATTAGCAGTCATGTCTAATGGATACTGACATTAACTGTGAAAAGACGACTTAGCAGTAATAAAAATCTAAATCTAGGCCATTTGTGAATTATAAATAAAGTATAATGCGTTATAATAAATTGTTATTCCAAATCCCACTGACCATGCAGATAGGCAAATCCATGTTAGCTCTAAAGTCTCATATAACCCTCAATTGAATAAGTCACTTCAGTTAGTGATGGCTGAAACAGATGTGCAGAGCACTCTTAAATGCACAGATAAAAAAAATAAATATGTATACAGATTTAAGAATTTTAATATTTTCTTTAAGCTGTAACTTATTATTTCAATAAAGCAGATGACTTTTTGCATTAATCATTGTTCTCCCACTTCACCTTCCCTTCACTGATTAGTAACAATACATTAAAAGCAAAACAAAAATGCAAAAACCAGAAATTGGAGGACATGATATCAATGCAAGAGATCAGGGGACTGGAGCACCTCCTGTATGAAGAGAGGCTGAGAAAATTGGGGCTGTTCAGCCTGCAGAAGAGAAGGCTTTGTGGAGACCTCATAGCAGCCTTCCAATACCTGAAGGGGGCCTATAGGGATGCTGGGAGGGACTCTTCATTAGGGACTGTGGTGAGAGGACAAGGGGTAATGGGTTTAAACTTAAACAGGGGAAGTTTAGGTTGGATATGAGGAAGAAATTCTTTACTGTGAGGGTGGTGAGGCCCTGGAATGGGTTGCCCAGGGAAGCTGCGAATGCTTCATCCCTGGTGGCTTTCAAGGTGGGGTTGGACATAGCCTTGGATGGCATGGTTTAGTGGGAGGCGTCCCTGGGCATAGCAGGGGGGTTGGAACTCGATGATCTTGAGGTCCTTTCCAACCTTAACTATTCTATGATTCTATGATTCTATGAAGATTTAATATAACTTCTATTTACAAATAGTCATTACAGAGGGTTTGGTGTCCTGTACATTATGCACTCATTAAAGGACAACACTCGTTTCTCATGAAAACTTTGAATAAATTGGTGATTTGGAAAATAGTTTAATTGATTATACACGAATTAACGTATTTATGCTCTTGTGCAAAACTGATCAGATCCACTGTAAACTGTCTTGTTTTGTACACAATTCAATTCCAACGCAAGAGGCAGAGTTCATGGAAGTCATTTGAGTCTTCGTAGTTAAACATTTAGTCAATTTGTCCAACCTGTTTCTTCAGCTGGCAGCCGATCAGTTTTAAATAAGATACTTCAAATAATAAACATACCAGTTATGACTGCAAATATTTAATTTGGAGAGTCATAACAAATATTTGACACTGTCTTGGGTTCAGCATTAGCAGTAATTTTTCTTCTTCTTAGTAGCTGGTGCAGCGCTGTGTTTTTGACTTTCAGTCTGGGAACAGCACTGATAACACCAGCGTACTCAGTTGTCACTAAGTAATGTTTGCTCTGACCAAGTACTTTCTGAGTCTTGTGATCTGCCAAGGAGGAGGAGAAGCCGGCAGGAAGCAGAGACAAGACGCCTGACCCAAACTAGCCTAAGGGGTATCCCATACCGCAGCACGTCATGCCTGGTATATAAACTGGGGGCAGTTACCTGGAAGGGTCGGATCACTGCTCAGGTTGGTCTGGGTATTGGTCAGGAGGTGGTGAGCGGTTGTATTCTCTTCCCTTGTTATTTTCTTTATCATTATTATTATTGGTGGTGGCAGCAGTGGTTTGTGTTATACCTTAGTTACTGGACTGTTCTTATCTCAACCTGTGGGAGATACATTCTTTCAATTCTCCTGCCCATCCCTCCGGGAGTGGGGGGAGTAATAAGCGGGGGAAGTGAGCAAGCGGCGGCATGTTTCTGAGTTACCGGTTGGGTTTAAACACCAACAGACAGTTTCAGAAGTCTGAAACACAGTATTATCAGGACTCTTACAATCATTTCAGTCATTTGTTGCTGGTTATAATGTAAGAATGCATGCTGAGCTACATGAGTTAATCATTTACACTATTTTTTTGGTAACTGGCTTCAACTTGGTGAGCTCCACTATTATGTTGCTTGTCTGTATATAACAAACATCTGGAAGTGAAACTGAAAGCCCACTAGGCCTTGCTGTTTTTATTTCCAGTTCTGGTTTGTTTTCTCCTCTAAAACTGACACTAAAAATCACCAATCAATATTTTTCACTGTCACTCTGTCAAATATGTTCAATAACATATATGTAAGAGAAGAGATATAGGAAACCTGACCTAGAATTCAAAAGTCAAGCTATGTTTTTATTAATGGTTTGGTTAACACACCCAACATTATTGATTGCCCTCATTTTCAGAAGTTCTTATTTAATTCCTCATATGGTGAATAAGAGCTGTGGGTATTTGGTGCCTAAGAAGACTAAACTATATTGTAATTGCAGTTAGATAACAATCAAAAAAATCCACACTGGGTAGTGGTGAAAGTGTGACTCCACTATGCACCATGGACTGAGGTAGGAGGATAAAAATTATATTCTGAATTAATCTTATTTTCCTTGTAAGGTAGACACATGTACATACATGTGTTCAGCAAATAAACAAGAAAAGCCAAGAAGATACTGTCCTCTGTGAGAAGGGTAGAAAGAAAACACAAAGATTCTTGCTGTCTCTGTGGCAAGAGAACCCTGTGTTGATATGAACTAAGACTAGGGAAGACACTCAGGACCCTGTAAGGCAGACTGCAGACTTACAGGGCAATTTTTATTACCCAGTGTACTCTTTTTCTGCAAAAGCCTTTTGCTTTCAGTATAGTGTCAGAAAGAGCTACTTAACTGTCTAGTCCAGAAGCACTGTTATTAGCTCCTAGTGAACTTCAGTGCTCTCTCCTACTAAAAGGACTGGGACACATGTGCCGAAACATTGGTCTCCAATTTCCAGCAAATTATTTCCTGGCATTTTGCAGCCCACAGCTGATTCAGAGACTCGAGGCTGGGAAGCTGTTGCTTGAAGTTCACAATCTGAATGCTAGTCATACTGGAGAATTCACTCTACTATGGTAAGAATATTTGACTTCTGAGATGAGGAGTGTGGATGCATCAAATATTGGAAATCCAGGATCTCTATGTTGAGAACTGCATGAATTCCCTTTCAGGTCTAGCAGCAATAAACAAAGGCACCATGTAAAGAAACACCACTGTCCTGGGTTCAGCAGCAGCAGTCATTTTTCTCCTTCTTGGTAGCTGGTGCAGTGCTGTGTTTTTTGATTTTGGGCCAACGTTGGGCACGAAGGGTTGAGATAGGAGGATGCAGAGCGACTGCATGAGTTATAGAGGCTTAAACCACGACAGTTCTTTTTGGCAACCAACATTGGGTGCCAAAAAGAGCTGTCATGGTTTAAGCCACTATAACTCACACAGTCGCTCTCTCACTCACTCCCCACTCTTTCTTCCCCAGTCCCAGGGGGGATGGGGAGAAGAATCAAAAGAAAGCAACTCACTCAGGTTGAGATAAGAACAGTCAAGTAACAAAGATATAACACAAATCACTACTGCTACCACCAATAACAATAATGACAAGAGAAATACAAGGAAAGAATACAATTGCTCACCACCAATCTCAGCCCAACCAAGCAGCACACCCTCTCCCCCTCCCTTCCAGGTCTCTCCCCTCCATTTTTACATCCTGGGCATGACGTGCTGTGGTATGGAATACCTCTTTGGCTAGTTTGGGTAGGGTGTCCTGTCTCTCCTTCCTCCCAGCTTCCCCGCCTCCCAGACAGAGCATAAGACTCAGAGAGTCCTTGGTCAGACCAAAACATTACCAAGTAGTAACTGAGAACACTGGTGTTATCAGCGCTGTTCCCAGGCCCAAAATCAAAAACACAGCTCTGCACCAGCCACCAAGAAGGATAAAAATGACTGCTACTGCTGAACTCAGGACAACCACCCATAGGACTTCAGGGTTTAATCGGATCTGGTAGGCGAAACCAGAGTACCCTTAAGAACCACCTTCCTTAGAAGTGCTTAGCACTTAACAATTAATACTTCCTGTTGATCACCAATTAATCAGTGGCTAGATAATAGATTGCTGCTTGTAAGAACTCCATGTGAGGCTTTAATAGTAGCAAGTGCAAGCCAATGAAAGGTTTTACAACAATTTAGGCATTCTTAGTGAGCCATCATTAGAATCCAGTTTGGATTAGATTGCAATTCCAAACAGTTATTTACAGCCTGAAAATATAGAGCAATATTTCTGTAGAAACTGATGTTGGTCCACCTGCAGCAGAACTCTTATGAGTTTACATGGGTGAGAGTGCAATTCTTTGTGCCCATAATTCTGGACATAACTACAACTCTGAGAGATCAATGATGCTCTCCTGTTTAAATTGCTTTAAAAGAGCTGAATCTCCCTGAGATCAATAAAAGATTACAGCACTGCTAATATATTATTATGAATTTGTAAAATAATTGAGGAAATCAAATTGTACCTATCCCTTAGTACTCCATCATGGAAGAACTGGGCACTTCACTACTCTGATTTAATTATTATTATTATTTTCAAAGCATGAAAGATGTATTCAAGTGATGATAATATTTCTATTTTGGAGAACTTTAGCCATGGATAAATTCATAATTATCTGTTGATGACCTCCTTGGTTTATCTGTTATGATCAAAGAGCTGTAAGGTATAATTATGAGTATGCTTTGGAGAGGAAGGCTCCTGCATACTTTTTATTATGTCCGTATAGCACAGGCTTGGCTATTGTGTCACTTGCCCCACAAAAAAAAAAAAAAAAAAAAAAGCAAAAAAAAAAAAAGCAAACAAAACAAACAAACAAAAGCCAACTAACCAAACAAATAAACAAAAACCATGAGGAAGCTTAATTGGAAGTATGTGTCAAGAGTGTGTAAGCCTTGATCCTAAGCTCAGACTGTGTTCCATAAACACAGCATGATTTGATACTCAGTATAAGGAGTTTTGCTCCTTCTAGACACTTACTTTGTGGGGCAAGAATTATACAAGACTGGCTACCTAACAAGGCAAATCACTCAGTAGCTTTCCAGACAGCACAAACTAACCACAAAATTGGCCTTATAAATTCTCTAACAACCAGATTCTTTAGTATATAAATACTAAATTATATTCTTCTGTAAGCAATATAGAATCATAGAATCATAGAATAGTTAGGGTCCAAAAGGACCTTAAGATCATCTAGTTCCAACCCCCCTGCCATGCCCAAGGACACCTCCCACTGAACCATGCCATCTAAGGCTATGTCCAACCCCAGCTTGAACGCCGCCAGGGATGAAGCATTCACAACTTCCTTGGGCAACCCATTCCAGGGCCTCACCACCCTTACAGTAAAGAATTTCTTCCTCATATCCAGTCTAAACTTCCCCTGTTTAAGTTTGAACCCATTACCCCTTTTCCTCTCACTACAGTCCCTCATGAAGAGTTTCTATTTGCTTTAAAAACTAAAGTTCATTTTCTTCATGCATTGTTCAATATATACACATAACATTTTATCCACTTATATGTTGTGGACAAGGAGGGAGGCTACCCATGATAATAGTGGGAAGAAGGTAAAGAAGAACTTGAAAATACAAGGCTAAAACAAGACTACTTTGGCAACCATGTTAGATCCTATCAAGCTGTTGTGCAACTGCATACTAAGAGTGCAAGGTTCAGATACTTCATGAAGTAGCTGATACCAGATTCTCAGGGACACTATGACATCCTGGTTGACAGATATCCAATAACTCTTTAATTTCTTGACTCATAAATAGGAGGTATTTGGTGTTGTGAATGGAGTACAGGAATTTGTGATCTTTTTTTCTGTGCTGATTTGTGAGCCATTTCTCAAAAAGCTAAGTAATAACAGAATGGGACCTTGTGGATATGTGATGAAAAAGAATACAAGCATGTTTTACTTTAAATATAGCTGAAAATAGTCTAACTCTACCACATTCTCGGCTAGACTCTGAAGAAATTAAAAAACCAATTTCTGTCCGAAGTGTTTTTCCAAACATGTCACTGTTTGACAGAGAAGTCTGTCTCTTAGATGAACACATTTGTCAACATATACAGAACTGGACCACCTTAAAAGTTCTGTACCTGTGGCTTAGCACATTGCTGTTTTATAATCCAGCAAAAATGAATCACTAGTTCCACAGGCACTATTAACAACTGAAGTGCATATAATTAGATTAGTTTTAAAATGAAACAGCACTTCAAAGGGTGTCTAGACTGCTACAAAATGTAAAAAATTTGTAAATGATAAAATAGAGGATAACTTGACCTTTGTATGAAAGTTGGATTTCACTTTAACCTAATTATATCTCAAATCATCTCTTCTCTATTCAGGGCAATTTACTCTAAAACTATGAAAACAGAATGTTTCATCTGAGTGCGTGCTGAAAGTACATAAACAAAATTTACATCAAGAGCTATCTAAAAGGACCCAGAACCAGGGTATTTAGCTCTTCTATATTCATGATGCAGCTAACTGACTCACAACAAACTTATTTTACGTCATTTAAGCTAACCTGACAGCCTTGCATAAGGACCACCTGTTACCCGCCTAATCATCACTTCATTCGCAGTCTCTTATCGCATCTAATCTGCTTTTAAAACTTATGCTATTATTAATTCTATACATAAAAATGAGTTCTGGCAATTTCCTGATTTTCCTCTCACCTGCGAAGTAATAATCAGGTTGCATAAGATTTCCTATTAAACAGAATTGTTTTAGATGTTCATACCTTAGAGCTGATTTTAGAACGGGGAGCAGATGTTAATAGGTTCTCATCAGCTTCTTCAGCTTGTTTTCTGCAGCATGCTTCTACTTCAGTATCACATATTCTTCCTCTTTTCCTTTAAATCTTTATTTGAAAAAAAAATTTAAAGTATTTTATTGTCTCTTCAGGAAAATGGAACAGAATTTTCTGGAGCTAAACACAAATCTAGAGTGCATTATTTACACATTTTTTTTAAATTGCTGGTATTAAATAAACAAACAAACACCAAACACACAAAATAAATTAGTACATAAACAATCCCCCTGACAAAAAAAAAAAAAATTAAAAAATCCAAAACACAAAAAACCCAGAAACTCACAAACCAGAAAAAATCCCAAAACCGAAAAACAACCAAAAAAACCTAAACCGACCCTGTAAGATACGTACATTCTACACATCAACAACTGGGCCATTTTCTGAAGGGGAAAGGAATGTTTACAGGCCCAGATGTTCAAAATATTTTTGAATGAAGACAAGAATAATTGCACCAGAAAAGAAAACAAACAGGAAACATGAAAGGCTTGTGGCATGAGTTCTTTCAAGTTCCCCATCAAAACAGTTACTAGCTCATGCTCCATGTTGTCTTTATTAGGATTATGCAGCTTCAATTTTAGAGATGACTTGTGTCCAACTGACACAGGCAGAAGAAGAGGTTACTGGCCCACGAATATTTTATGGTTTTATAATGGACCTTAACTAGTTTTCTGCACAGTGCTCAGCTTCAGAACACAATGTTAGAATTCCTGTAGAATCCATTCCTCTTACTATATGCATCTGTCAGATTAGGCACTGTAAAAGAAACGATTAGCTTAAGACTTAGTGTTGAGATAGGGGCCAACCCTGAAACTGAGACGCTTCTAGATCAGTGTGGGGCTAAAATACTAGAAACCTTTAATGAACAAGAGCTTAAAGGTGATTTGCAGTCATTTTAATTAAAGATGTGATACTGAACTTTGTAGCTCATATGAGGACATTTTAAGGTTTATTACTTTCTTAAGATAGTAGTAGTTTGCCTTGATTCTTTTCTTGTGTCATAGTAGAATATTGCCTTTGAACAGGCAGCATGATAATTAAATGCTTTGAAAATCTTGCACAGCTCAAATGTTAAAATATGGTTTCACCTTTGCTCCACTTCATACTCCAATACCTACATTAAAGGAGGAGTTCAGGTACCTGTCCACAAGTTGACTACTACAATGCTGAACTAATTTTCAATACTAACTCCAAGTACCTGGCACCCAAAGTATCACCAAACCCTTCTGTTTTTTTACCAGATCTCTATTCAATTTCTAAGTACAGACAAGAGCTCCAGACTGAGATATATCTCCACTGAACATATCTGACCACTCTCTTTTTACCTCTACACCAGTTTTATTGCTGAGCATGGTACGTGTTGTGGAATATCCCTTTGGCCAGTCTGGGCCAGCTGTCCTGGCTGTCTTTCCTCTCAAATTCTTACCAACTCTCTCACTGGAGGAAACCACAGTAGGAAACAGGGAAAGCCTTGACACTGTGCTAGCGCTGTTCAGCAACAGCCAAGACATGAGTTTGTCACTAAGGTTGTTTTAGCCACACACCCAAAGCACACAACCACAAAGGCTGCTATGAAGAAAGTGAACTCCATGTCATCCAGACCCTGTGTAACAGAATTCCCTGTTTACTTGTGAAGTGGCTTATTAAATACATCTTAAGAAGTGGACACTTGTAACTTGACTTTTGAAAGAAACATTGATAGTGAATGTTGTTTGAATCCTTGCCCCAAAGTATGTGACGGAAGAGGGTGTGCAAGGGAACTGTGCACTTGAAGGGTGCTGGTGTAATCATGTCCACTTGTGTTTGCAAAGTCAGGTCCAATAAGTTGGAGGTAACTATCCAATCTGCACAGGTGGCTAGACAGAAGGACATTACTCTGAGAAAATTTTTGCCACTATGTGTGGAGTTGGTTATTGACATAGAGTGTAGAATGGCTGTACAATGAATAGGAGCAAAAAAAGCAGAACATAAAAGATTTCACCACTGTAACAATATGTCTAAAGAATGTGAATTGCTCCCACAAGTAAAAACATTATTAGTGGGCAGGATATGACGGAAGGTCTAATATTTGTCCGGAAGTCTCAAATATTCCGTATCTAAAAGCATTTATCAATTTAGCTTTTAGAAGCTGGAATCAAACTGAGTGTTAACAGGAGGTGTACATTTCAATCCAAAGTACGCAAAGCCCACTAAAGTTGCCAAGGTTTATATAAGCTACGTAAATACTGTACAAGAAGTTGGAATAATTCTACCAAAACGTTTATACATATCTGTGAGCTCTGTAGAGTGTGAGTAGAGATCAATTTCAGATGAATATAAGAAGGCATTCTTCATCCTATTCAGTAAATCTCAGTACAAACTAGGCCCACCCCCCTGCTATGCCTGCATTGTATCTAATCCTAGGCTGTGTCCTGGGAGCCAGGTTTTGCCCATCCTCCCTATAGAATTTGAAAACTTGAGTAAACTATTCTGAATTTCGCACATTCCATTCACCAGGAAACTGCATGACTAACTGCAGGTGGGGGACTGAGAATGGGAGGATATGTATGTTGGGCAGAGGTATGATTACTTGATAGATACCTCTTTTATCTCACTTTCCTATAGCAGTAGAACAATTAATTCTACAATCAGTTAACAAATGTACTAAGAAGTTGACTGTACTTTTCACAGTCAAATGATAGTGCTTCAGGAATATTGTGCAGGCATATAGCTACATGGTAAGCAGAGATCAACAGCACAAGGAAGAAGCTAACTGCATTAGGCTGCTCAAGATCTTTCATTCTAATACCAAATAACTGTGCTCAACTCTGAATACCGTGGTTACAGGTGTGTAGCTCAAAATTAAACAACACTACATCTTCCCACTCCCCATTACATGCACACATGTATAACAAAATATTCTCCTTTTTTTTTAAGCTGCTTTTTATCTCACAGATATAACACCGCAGTAATAGTCTGACAGAATTCCTTTGAGTTTGATCCCTTAAATTTGAATTTTAACTTTGAACACTTTGAAGGTGATCAGGTTTCTGCAGAACTGCTGTCATAATGCACATAGCAGGTAATTGCAAATACCAGAATTACCTATTATTTAAATTTACTATGTAATTAGATAATGGAATATCCACATTAACAGGCAGTTTTAAAGGTAGTCAGTCATTCAAACTCCGTTCTGCTTGTTACTAATAATTAAAAAATTAAAAAAAAAGAAGTAAAGTTGTTTGTTGTACCATATCCTACCATCATCTAAATTCTTTCAGAAAGATGACTTGTAACTTAAGACTCGATGAAGTTTATTTTGATAGGATTTGGCTCAAAGTATGTATCATTATTGAGTCAGAAGAGAAATAGTGCCATTCTCAGAATAATTGTATGCAAGTATCCAGTAAATCAGTGGGTTAGATGCAAAGTTTGTTCCATAAAGGAGTGTAACAAACCTGACAATAATAGTATATTTTTCATGTCTTAGTACATGGAGTCTTTTTGTGGTCTTTAATTTACTTGTTTGGCCTAACCCAAATTCCAATGGAAGTGCAACTACATTTATTTTTTTATCATTATAGAAGTATGATTCAGAAATAATGCAAAGTAAAGAGCATAGCATAAGAAATTTAAATAAATTGATGGATGTTCAGTAGTATAGCATATTCTATTATACTTTCTTTATAATATTGTCTATATAGCGCTCAACAAGGGAAAGACAAAAATTCATAACAACTGTTATAAATGTCCATTACTTTGTTGGTGCTTAAAATGATTTTACAGGCTACTTTAAATAAGCTTTAAAGGAAATAACTAACAGAAAATTACATAGGACTTCCATGTTTAAATTTGTCAGAAATGTTAGATAGTTATACCTATGAAACTCCTCTGAGATCAATTAAAATACAGAAAAAACATAAAAAGGACATGGAACTGTTGAAACAATCCAAAGGAGAGCCACGAGGATGATCAGGGGACGGGAGCATCTCCCGTATGAAGACAGGATGAGAAAGTTGGGGCTGTTCAGCCTGGAGAAGAGAAGGCTGCATGGACACCTCAAAGCAGGCTTCCAATATCTGAAGGGGGCCTATAAGGATGCTGGGAAAGTTCTCTTCATTAGGGACTGTAGTGATAGGAAAAGGGGTAACGGTTTCAAACGTAACCAGGGGAAGTTTAGATTGGATATGAGGAAGAAATTCTTTACTGTGAGGGTGGTGAGGCACTGGAATGGGTTGCCCAGGGAAGCTGTGAATGCTCCATCACTGGTGTTGTTCACGGCTGGGCTGGACAGAGCCTTGGGTGGCATGGTTTAATTGGAGATATCCCTGCCTATGGCAGGGGGATTGGAACTAGATGATCTTGAGGTCCTTTCCAAACCTAACTATTTTATGATTCTATGATAAAAGCTGCACAAAATGAAAAAAAGCATGTACTATATCCCCCATGAAAAGATAATGTCAGATACCTATGGACCCAACATCCTTTAAATGACTTTTCAAATAAAATATTTAGATTTTAATTTGCGATAACACTCTTTATGAATAAAACATTTCCTGAGACACCCAATAATTTTGATTGGGTTTGTTGTTGGTGTTTTGTCTTTTTTTTCAATTAATATCCTGTATGAAAGCCTTTTTTTTTCCTAGCCCAGCCATTTCCAGGTTGTCAAAAGATGCTTAGTCTCTGGGGTTGCCTTGTCACAGAAGGCAAGATCAAGCCAATGAAAAAAATACAATCAGTTTGAACCAGAGGCCAACTCAGCCATGCAGCAATAAAAACAGCACCAGCCTTTCCAAAGTGTCTGACAGGCTTCATTTGTCTCAGAATAGGCTCTGCCACATCACATGGCCAGGCTTTCCCATCGTCCTTCCACTGTGTTGTGGCCACTCCTTTGTGTGCTGCCAAAGAAGTATGCAAAGTGAGAGAGAATGCCAAGAGATTTTCAAATGAATATGACTTTTAGGAGAATCTGTAAGTCAAAGACCCCAAGTAGGCATCAGTTCCTCTCTCTCTGCCAAAGAGCTGTCACCTCCTTGGAAAGTTAAATTTGTCACAAGGAAAGAAAATTTCACCACAGTCTGTTTAAATAACTTAGGGACTGTAATCTTTTCCCAGGTGCTTTTTCCACACAAAGCAAATGTATCAATCATTATATTTTCTGAAATAACAATTTATTATCCATGCAGGAGGCCTTAGATTCAATCTGCACGCTGTTCTGAGTGTCGTGTCAGATACTAAAATCTGCCATCAGTCTTTATCAAGTAAATCATTCTGCTCTTGTCACCAGTTTTTATTAATAAGACTATTTATTACTTCAATAATTAATTATGACAAGCAGTCTGCCATTTGGATAATGAATAAATATTGATAAATTGCATGGCTAATGCACTGTTGCTATACAACTAACTTGGAAAATGTGAAGACCTGAATGGTACTAAACCAAATAATTCTAAATTATATATCATACAGCTAAACAAAAACATATTAAGTTAAACTAAAGCAGTGTTTTTCTGAGTACACATAACTTGTAGAGTGTTGGGGCTTTTCAGCTCTGGACATAATAAAATTATTTATTTTTTTGAAGCTGACACAAAAATTTAAATATTATATTTGAGACATTTAAAAAATTATAATTCAGAAAAACTTTCATGGTAAGTGCTTAAATAGCATTGCATTCCAAGAATTGAATATAGAACTCTGCATTACATTCCCCATCAGGAAAGGAGTTTGTAAGTAAGACCTTGATTTAGGAAAAGATTCAATGCATAGGGTTATATTTTCTCTTTCCCAAATATCTGCATGCTCTTCTTTCTCAGTTGCAAGAAATAAGGTACTTCCAACCTTCAATACAAGAGATGTTCTAGATCATTAACAGCATCCTTTCGCAATATTTTTTCGTTCTCCATTTTTCTGTCACTAACATTGTTACATAAGATTGGGAAGTAGGCAATCCCAGAATATTTTATTCCCATGTTATCATCAGTTTGACATGCCCATGTTCTTGAGATGTAAAGCATATGCCGCAGCAAAAGCACAGCAGACAACTGCTCAGACTGAAAATCATTCCCTCTTACTCAAAAATTTTGTGACTTCTTGGGTTATTTCTTACCTCCTTTTTCTCAATGTGTGCACATTAAGACGTGAATTAACTGGAAAGACTACTAAACAACAAGAATGTACATGTAAAACTAAATGGATAGCTTGAGCAAGTTGGGTTTATTCTAAGAAAAAGAATTATGAATTTTTGAATGCAAAAAAGATTCCTGCAAGGAGAAAGAAATTGAAATGAGAGACTTTATTTAAGAACACTTTTCTTTTTTTATTTATTTATTTTTTTTTTACCTGAACATTGGCATTTATGATGTGCAGTCCTTTGGAGGTTTATTAGTCTTCTTAAAGAGTGATCTTTCAATGGATTAATGTTCAAACTTCTGTTCAGGAATGACATCAAGTATGGCTAAGCATGTCATTGGGCAAAAGATATACCAAGGACACTTTTAAAATTTTTATCAGCTCTGTAGCTCTTAAGACAGAAGAATGAGTATGAGATATTTCAGAGTGCATTGGCTAAAACACAATGCTATAAAGACAGAAATATTAAACAGTCAAAATCAGATAAACTTATAATAGAATATAAATCCGTTTCTTCAAGGAAAGAAATAACTTAATATATGTCTCTTTCTCAGTCCTATAGTACAGACTTTTTAGAAGTGGAGTTTGTAGTCAAATATAAAGTTAAAATGCATTTAATAAAAAGAGTAAAGATTAAGACAGAGGCTGTTTAAAATTCAACAGTTTCACTATCTGAAATGCATCATATGTAAGACAATGGTACCACATTTAATAATGAACAGAAAATATTACAGCCTCAGACTTCCAAGAAAATGTGATGTGAAAAATGTGCAACCTTAGCTCATTTTGGCAAGTGCTTATTATCATACCTGTCATGCACACACATAGAATCATAGAATCATAGAATAGTTAGGGTCAGAAAGGACCTTAAGATCATCTAATTCCAACCCCTCTGCCATGGGCAGGGACACCTCCCACTAAACCATGCCAGCCAAGCCTATGTCCAACTCCACCTTGAACGCCGCCAGCAATGGAGCATTCACAACTTCCCTGGGCAACCCATTCCAGGGCCTCACCACCCTCACAGTAAAGAATTTCTTCCTTATATCTAATCTATACTGCCCCCGTTTAAGTTTGAACCCATTACCCCTTGTCCTCTCACCACAGTCCCTAATGAAGAGTCCCTCCCCAGCATCCCTATAGGCCCCCTTCAGGTATTGGAAGGCTGCTATGAGGTCTCCACAAAGCCTTCTCTTCTCCAGGCTGAACAGCCCCAACTTTCTCATCTTATCTTCATACGGGAGATGCTCCAGTCCCCTGATCATCCTCGTGGCCCTCCTCTGCACTTGTTCCAACAGTTCCATGTCATTTTTATGCTTAGGACACCAGAACTGTACACAGTTCTCCAAGTGAGGTCTCACGAGAGCAGAGTAGAGGGGCAGGATCACCTCCCTCGACCTGCTGGTCACGCTCCTTTTGAGGCAGCCCAGGATACGGTTGCCTTTCTGGCCTGCAAGTGTACACTGCCTGCTCATGTTCATTTCCCCATCAACCAACGCCCCCAAGTCCTTCTCTGCAGCTATGTTCTGAAGCTCTTCTCTGCCCAGCCTGTACCTGTGCCTGGGATTGCTCTGACCCAGCTGCAGGACCTTGCACTTGGCACGGTTAAATTTCATCAGGTTGGCATCACTCACCTCACAAGCGTGTCAAGGTCCCTCTGGATGACATTCCTTCCCTCCAAAGTATCAACCGAACCACATGGCATGGTGTCATTAGCAAACTTGCTGAGGGCTCACTCAATTCCACTGTCCATGTCACCCACAAAGATGTTGAACAAGACCGGTCCCAACACTGACCCTTGAGGGACACCACTCGTTACAGGTCTCCAGCAGGATATTGAGCCACTGAGCGCAACTGTTTGCGTGCAGCCATCCAGCCAGTTCTTTATCCACCGAGTGGTCCACCTGTCAAATTGATGTCTCTCCAACTTAGAGACAAGGATGTCGTGTGGGACAGTGTCAAATGCTTTGCACAAGTCCAGATAGATGACATCAACTGCTCCACCGCTGTCCATCAGTACCCTAGCGCCATCACAGAAGGCCACTAGATTGGTCTGGCAGGTTTTCCCCTTAGTGAAGCCATGCTGGCTGTCACCAAGCACCTTGTTGGCTTCCATGTGCCTTAACATGCCTTCCAGGAGAATCCACTCCAAGATTTTGCCAGGCACAGAGGTGAGGCTGACTGGTCTGTAATTCCCTGGCTCATCCATTTTCCCCTTCTTGAAAATGGGGTTATATTTCCCTTTTTCCAGTCATCGGGAACTTCACCTGACTGCCATGATTTTTCAAATATGATGGACAGTGGCTTAGCAACTTCATCTGCCAGCTCCTTCAGGACTTGCAGATGGATTTCCTCAGGTCCTATGGACTTGTATGCATTCAGGTTCCTAAGACGGAATCGAACCAGATCCTCTCCTACAGTGGGCCCAGGGTCTTCATTCTCACTGTCCCTGCTCGTGCCTTCCAAGACTTGGGTGGTGTGGTGACAGCATTGCCAGTGAAGACTGAGGCAAAGAAGTCATTAAGAACCTCAGCCTTCTCCAAATCCAGGGTAGCCAGTTCTTCTGATAGCTTCCGTAGGGTTCCCACGCTGTCCCTAGTCTGTCTTTTATTTGCAATGTACATACAAATCCCTTCCTGTTACCTTTCACTTCCCTAGCCAGGTTTAATTGTAACTGGGTCTTAGCTTTCCTAACCTGGTCCCTAGCTTCCTGGACAACATCCCCCTGTTCTTTCCAGGCCGCCTGTCCTTGCTTCCACCTTTTATAAGCCTCTTTGTTCCTTTGAATTTTCCTCAGCAGCTCCTTATCCATCCAAGGAGGTCTCCTGGCCCTCCTGCATCGCTTCCTTCTAGTTGGGATGCAACACTCCTGAACTTGCAGCAGGTGATCCTTGAATATCAACCTCATCACATTACTTGAATTAAAAAGTAGCATTGCAATCATTATAAAGTGCCACGAGACATTCAGAAGCCGTTTTTTTTTTTTACTGCATATTCTGAAGATACAAGTTATGTACGCATTAACACAAAATGCCATTTCTTATCCACTCTACAGTGTACACTGTGCACTGCATACTACTTTGGGATATGATTTTTTTTTTTTATAATTTCAAGATTAAGTTTGAGAAAAATACTCCAGGCGATTTAAAGCTACAGATAGTGAATAAGCTGGCCTTTTCTTTATTTAATTTATCTTCCCTGCATTAAAATTACATCCTTCAGAAGTTATGTCACCTAAATCAACTAATTTCAAGACCTAATCACCTCAAAGTTAGAATTCTTTCATTTTCTAAATTTCAAATTTGGGAGCCAGAAATGTATGAATGTTTATTGCAATTACGATTCTGAAATATTTTCAGACTTGAAGCATATAAATTTAATTTATAATTAAAATAAAATTGTCATGAGAATTAAGCTACATGTATGTTCTAAGACAGGTTTCCCAGACCGTACATAATTGCTCTATACTGAGACTAGGTAGTGTGGCTCTGTAAAAAATAATCTTACATACATATTTTCAAATTGGTAGAGGTGGCACATGAAAAACAACTGCCTTCAAAAAAGGTGGGCCATGAAGAAATTCTAATTGTATTCCAAAATGTCACATTTTGAATTATGTTAGTGGTAAATTATATTCTAAACTTACATTTCATGTTCCTATAAGAGATTGTCACCTTTGGTCTCAGTTTATGGTAATATATACAACCCATTCCTATCCTTATAACTCTTCAGTAGCAATCCAAGATATAACTACCTTAAAAGTAGTACAAATAAGTATATTGAATTCCTAAGTATTATAGGCAATGCCTTTCTGCAGAATGAAAAACCCCCACTCTTAAAACAAGTAATTATTTTCTGCTGCATTGTTTGCGGTATTTGCACAACAAGAGAATGAAATAAATGTTTTATTACCATGCGTTAATATCTTTCACTATTGTGCATTGGTTAAACCATGCAATGGACAATAGTTACAATTACAGATGTAATTGTTCCACAATTAAACTTCTGTCTCTCAACAACTGTTTAGGGTTTTTTTCAATTTTCTGTAGTTTGTTCTTAGGGTGAGACATGACATGTGTTTTAGCACTCAGATATATTCATAGGAAAGCTTTAAGTCTAAAAATATAATAGATCAGTTAAAGAACAACTCCCCCCCAAAAAGTAGGAGTTTGGCTTAGAAAATACCACCAAGGAAATTAAAAAGAAGATGAGGAAAGACTTCCAGGGCACTGGATGGTACATAGAAAGTAACAAATTTGCAAAACTTGTTCAGTCATATCACATAATTTTAGGCATTTTTCCCCCTAATATTTATATTTAATTAAATTTATTCTTCTCAATAATATTATAGAATTTTCAGTTTCATAGAAAAAAAAAATGAATAAGACTCTCATCAGCATAAACTTGTCAGAATCTTGTGCAGCAAAGTAAAATGATAGTTCTTCTACCTCTGACACTTCAGGAAATACTGACTGAGATTTAATGGCAGCAACATCACAGATGCAGCTGAATTGTGTACAGGAACCTACCGTAACATTAAACAGAAGATTAAAGGCAATGCTTGGCAATAGGAACAACTGAAAGTAAAATTTCTAATAAAGAGAATATTTCTTCCTCCAAGTAATAATGGTGATGTTTAAGGAAAGATCAAAAGAAAGAAACTTGAAAAGCTAGAATGTAATTTTTCCTGACTTGGCCTGAATCAGTGACTGATGTCTGGCATATAAAAAAAGAAAGCAAACAAATCCCACTGGCTATATTTTCAGATACTTCAGAACCTAATTTGTTGCATTTGCCATTAATTTGTTGCATGTACCAATTTCCTAATACTATCAAATAAGCAAAAATATTTCTTAAAACAATTTTTATTTTTGAATCTTTTTTAAAAGATCATTTATTTTTAAATAAATTCTTAATTCTTTATAATGCTGCCTCAAAATAAACAGAGATAAACAGAAATTTATGAGCAAAATATGTTATGAAGTTAATTATAAGACAGACCTTTTTCTTCTCAATATTATCTTCAGGAAACAGGTAACACCTGTCATCCAATGTCACAGCATCTGATGGTGAAAAGCATCTCTTCCTTGTTAACATTTCTGCTGTACTTTTTTCCACAACCATAAACACTGGCGGTGTGAAAGCACTGACTGCTGCAGCCACTGCCACACATACTGATAACAGACATCATCGAGAAGAATTGAAGTGTTTGTTGAAGTATATTCTTAACATAGTTTGAGACTCAAAGTTTCACCACTCTGAATATCACCACCAGCATGATTACAAAGCTTCACCATTTATATCCAAGCATGGAACAGGCAGTTTTGAAAAAGAAGAGTAATTTGGATTTGCCAGCTCCTCAGATACTTCCCACATGAGCTCCAGTTGTCTGGTACTTGCAGATATTCTTTACTATACAGTGTGTGTGCGTGCATGCTCGTGTACAAAAACATGAACAGAAGGAGAAAGAATTAGAACTTTTGATTACTTAAACCAGAAAAGATCTGTGAAACCATGGCTATCTAATCTTTTGCTATACTACCATCTATTACACTTAACCCTGGAAGAAATATACACTTTAGACTACCTTGTAGACAGAACTATTACCTCTCTATAATTTATATATCCTTTAAGGATGTACTGTCCACAGAGGAGCTGGTGTTTGTACATAGAGGATTTGTTGCTTGAATTATACCATAATTGAATGTGGCATGCATGTAGCAAGATCTACAAGATGCCACCTAGAGTACTGAGTCCAGCTCTGGAGTCTTCAGTACAGAAAAGACATGGACCTGTTGCAGCAGGTCTACAGCAGGGCCAGAGAAATGGTGAAAGGGCTGAAACACTTCTCCTGTGAGAACAGGCTGAGAGAGTTGGGGTTGTTCAGCCTGGAGAAGAGAAGGCTCTGGGTAAGATATTTTTGTGGCCTTTTAATACTTAAAGGGGTTTTATAAGAAAAATGGGGATAGACTTTTTAGTAGGGCCTATAGTGATAGGACAAGGAACAATGGTTTTAAACTAAAAGAAGGTAGACTGAGTCTAGCTATAAGGAGGAAATCTTTCACAATGAGGGTGGTGAAACTCTGGAAGGAGTTGACCATACAGCCTGTAGATGACACATCCCTGAAAACACTGAAGATCAGTTTGAATGCTCTCTGAGCGATCTGATCTACTTGAAGATGTCCCTGCTTATTACAGGGGGGTTGGACTAGATAACCTTGGAAGGCTACTTCCAACCCAAACTGTTTTATGACTCAAAAAAAAAAAAAAAGCCAAAATAAAAAAGTAAAAACAAAATAATCCATGCTTTATTTGCCATGTACTTGGGGTTTTCAACAGTCAGTACATATCATAACCTGACCTGCATGTATCTGTGTATTCATACAACTTCAAACTTCAGCCACAGGAGGACACAGTTTGCAGAAGGAAGTACAGGTAGAACACAGTTGGGCAAAGTCCAGATGGTGTAAGTCGTGTGTTCTGCTTAAACTTGAATATATGCTCAAAGATAGTGACAAGGCACACAGTGGTCATCGAGTTACTGATATCCAAACTACTGACACACATCTGACTTCAGCTGCATTTGTGGTTTTACTTCCCTGGAAGTTCTGTGCCTGTGTTTGAAATGTAAGATCACTCAAAACCTATTTGTTGCTGTTGCGTGCTTCTCCCATTCTTTCTTTTTATTCTGTTTATGAAACTTTAATGTAAGCCTGTTAAGTTTAATAATCACATGAAGTTTGAGTTAACTGCTACCATGCCTTCTAACGCAAGAATAGTGAAAGTATGCTGGTTTAGAAAGTTTTCCCAACTTGACCTTTATTAAATATTTAGAAGGACACTTTTGTGGATAAACTTTACACTCTCAAAACTTAATTTGCAAGTATCAGGAAAGCTCTGTGTGCTTATGAGACATGTTTTACAAAGCTACCTCTGTGTGTCCACTCTGTACGACAATACTTAAGTCACATTGATGTAATGATTTTATATTAAAAAAGAATCCAGAAACAGTTCAGTTCAACCATGTGTGTGCACAGTACACAGTATTTTTCGCTTCCATTATGCACAACTGCATACATGAAGTTCGCATCTTTCCATTTGAACATAATGAAAAATAAAGTATTAACAGCATTAGAGATGGAGTCAAGGTTGTATTCCTCTTGCACCCAATATGTAGGTTACTGCAATGCATACGGATTATATACTTTTTAAATGTCAGATTTCTGTGTGTGCCAAAATTTTCAAATTTCTTTCAAAGATACATTTTAGTCTGATAGAACTTCCAAAGCAATTAAACAGAGATGCAATAAAAAGTTAATGAATGCACCAATCAAATACTCTGCTGTGCCTAAATTTAATTATATGATAAACGTTAGCATTTAATTTTATGAAGACGAAAATGGGATACCTTGCAGTAGAAGGATGTCGTGGTTTAAGTCTCTGTAACTCACGCAGTCACTCTATCACTTCCCCCTCTTTCTTCCCCCACACTCTGAAGAGGGGGAGAATGGGGAGAAGAATCGAAAGAATGTAACTCCCACGGGTTGAAATAAGAACAGTCCAGTAACTAAAGTATAACACAAATCACTACTGCTACCACCAATAATAATAATGAGAAGAGAAATATAAGGGAAGAGGATTCAACTGCTCACCACCTGACGACCGAGCTGTGAACTAAAAAACTCTTCCGGGTTCCTGCCCCAAGTTTGTTTGTTTTTGTTTTTGTTTTTGTTTTTGTTTTTTTTTTTCACATCCCGGGCATGACATACTGTGGTGTGGAATACCTCTTTGGTCAGTTTGGGTCAGGTGTCCTGCCTCTGCTTTCTCCCGGCTTCCCCTCCTCACTGGCAGAGCATGAGCCTCAGCAAGTCCTTGGTCAGACCAAAACATTCTAAGCCGTAACTATAAATGTCGGTGTTACCAGCGCTGTTCCCAGGCCAAAAGTCAAAAACACAACAATGCACCAGCTACTATGAAGAAGAAAAATGACTGCTGCTGCTGAACCCATGACAAAGGAACACTGTCAAAGTACTCAAATTTGCAGATTTCATGTGCTTCAAAATGCATTCATTTTATCACAACTGAAGCGGGAATTATACAAGACTTATACAACTATCAAACTATTAACTCTGATACGAGAATATTCAAATATTAATTCTGATTACATGCAAGTCCTACCAGTATCAGAGGATTCACAGAACAGTTATGAAAGCTATTCTCACACAGCATCCAAAAACACAACACAATTACATCTATATCTGAAAAAGGGATAGACTAGCATGAATTTCTATGGCATGTTGCACCTACTATCCAGATTTAAAGAGTACAATTTGAAACACTTGTTTTGAGTGAATCATAGAATCATAGAATAGTTAGGGTTGGAAAGGACCTTAAAATCATCTAGTTCCAACCCCCCTGCCATGCCCAGGGACACCTCCCACTAAACTGTGTCACCCACCACTCTGTCCAGCCTGGCCTTGAAAACTGGCAGGGATGGAGCATTCACAGTTTCCCTGGGCAACCCATTCCAGTGCCTCACCACCCTTACAGTAAAGAATTTCTCCCTCATATCCAATCTGAACTTCCCCTGTTTAACTTTGAACCCATTACCCCTTGTCCTATCACTACAGTCCCTCATGAAGAGTCCCTCCCCTATAGGGAGGAGCATCCCTATAGGCCTCCTTCTTATACTGGAAGGCTGCTATGAGGTCTCCACGCAGCCTTCTCTTCTCCAGGCTGAACAGCCCCAACTTTCTCACCCTATCTTCATGGGGGAGGTGCTCCAGTCCCCTGATCATCCTAGTGGCATTGCACAAGTCCAGGTAGATGACATCAACTGCTGTCCAGCAGTTCCATAGCCCCATCATAGGAGGCCACCAAATTGCTCAGGCCGGATTTCCCCTTAGTGAAGCCATGCTGGCTGTCACCAACCACCTTGTTGTTTTTCATGTGCCTTAGCATGCCTTCCAGGAAAATCTGCTCCAAGATTTTGCCAGGCACAGAGGTGAGCCTGACTTTTCTGCAATTCCCCAGCAGATACAAAATAATGAATAAAGCATTATTGTTCATAAGAAAGGACAAGCACATATGTTATCATATCAGAAACCTCTGCTGCACAATCATGGCTTCTAATAACTCCTCATCTATCAAAATGGCTCCATCTAAACTGCAATCTTAGTCAGGAGTCAGGTATTCTTTGTCTGGTTCATGCACTCAGGATTTCTTCTGAAGGAGTTGCAGTGTAGAAAGGAAACACATCCATACATTAGTTTATACAACTACTACCAAGTCTCACAGTACAAACAGAGAATATTTTTTTTATATTTTGCTATTCCTTTAATTGTTTGTCACTCACTTCTCATTTCTGAAGTCATTATTTGATAGGAACCTTCCAGTAGTTTGGCTACTTGCCTGAATCATGGTCCGAAAGCCTCCTGCAAAGCATGTATTTCAGAATTTGGGTTCCTGAAGACACAGATTCCCATGTTATTATTATTCCTACTCTTCATATACACCACTTGGGCAATTGCAAAAAACCATAAACAGACAGTAAGAGAACTGCATTTTTAATTTCTGTCTTACATGGTTCACCATCTGTCTTCCAGGAGAAAAATTCAGTGATGAAGATGATTCAGAGAATGGAAACTGTAAAAGTTTCTATAGAGAGATAGATATATTGTGGTTTAACCCCAGTTGGCAACTATACCACACAGCTACTTGCGCGCTACGTCCTCACACTGGAATAGGGAAGAGAATTGGAAAAAGTATAAAATCTGTAGGTTGAGATAAGAACAGTTTAACAGTTAAAATAAAGTATAAAACTAATAATAATGAAAAGGAAAACAATAAAAAAAAAAAAAAAGAGAGAGAAAAAACAGACAAACAAATACATTATAAAACCCCAACACTGATGCACAGAATAGTTGATCACCGCAAGATGACTAGTTCCCAGGCCTTTCCCGAGCAGTGTCTAACCCCAGTTTATATACTTAGTATGACGTGCTGTGGTAAGGAATAGTTCATTTTCTAGTTTAGGTCAGCTGTCCTGGCTATGCCTCTCTGTATCCAGGTATATTTGAATTCATAGTAGTTACACAATTCTCTTATTTCTCTGCCTTCTTTTTGGCCTTTTTTTTTTAAAAAAAAAAAAAAAAAAAAGAAAAATTGATACTTGAATTTCTTCTTCTCTGCTTTTCCTCGTTTTGCTTTCCTGCTACTTCTGTCATTACATGCCCCTGTATGCCTGCATATGCATACAGCCTTGCCTCCCTCATTACCTGGTTGAGATTCTTATTATGAAGCTTTGGTCTTCTGCACTCCGCACTCCAGCTGCAGCCCCTGCAGCACAGCTGCTCCTCACCTGAGGGTGCTATCTCAACTCAGTGACATGTCTGTCTACTACTGGCTAAAAAAGACCTACTACCTCTGTTCCTCCTAGAATCCTTTCTCTTCCTATTTCTAGCAGTATTTGGGTACATTATAACATCATATATAATGGGATTTGCATAATCATGGCTTTCAGAGATTTTTAATTGTTCTGGCTTTATGTTTTTATACCTTAGTAATGAAAAAAGATTAAAGGTTTATAATCATTCTAATTAACCATTCTGAGCAACGGTAAAAGTTGGTACTGCAGAGAGTGAGTGCTCCTGAAAGCTTTAGTGACCTGACAGATATTAGGCCGGTATCCATGTGATGGTGATTTTTAATAGCACTTACTATGTTCATCTGAATACTGGTATTCACCATTGCTTCGTAGCAGCATAAGGCATCATTAAAACTGTAGTCTTGACATAGCACTAAGCAAGTAGATATTAGTGAGAAGAGCTGTTTGAAGAGCTGTTATGTATTAAAATCTGTGGATTTCGAAAAGTTATTTGGATGTCCACTACAACAGGAAATGGCCCAAGTCGTCTTTCAGCAGATATATATCCACAAAACAGTTTATTCTAATCACATAATTTAATTGGATCATAATACAGTTGTGCAGGGCAATTCTGACTTTTTTCTATGCTCAGCTTTTCACAAAACCAATACAATAAAAATATGGCTTACTCTATAGAATTCTAGCAATTTGTAAGAAAAAAAATAAATATAAAATCTTAATTCTCTAGAGACATTCCCTGTGGTGGGCTGACCCAATCTGCCAGTCAGATTCCATACTCAGCCCTTAGGCAGCAGATCACCTATATCTAGAATGATTCAGGATGCATATTACCATGCAGCTATTTGAAAAAATATATTAAGAATTTTAATTTATTTGAATCACTTGTTAAAAAAGGAAACCAAATTGCAAAATTGTTTTCCCTACTCTCACTCTCCACACAAACTAGTAACTATCAGCATCCACTACCAGAAAAATCAGATTCATTATTCCCACAGAGACGTTAAATTATATTCTGTCATACTGTTTTAAAATAATGCTGTTTTGTTTGTTTTTTTAAAGGTACACACCAAATGCAAAACAGCAAAAAAGCAGACATAAGAAACTTAGTTTTCACATTACTAAAGTAGGTTTCAACAGAACTGTTGTATCTACATATGCTAGGAGAAGGTACAGTACTAAAGAAGCATCATTTAGACCATTTTACCTGCATGACATTATATTCTACCTGTTGCAAAGTCCGCTGACACCTTAAACAAATCTGATCTTAATTTACAAGTGCTAAGAACCACTTTGGGGAAGTTAGCACCATTACCCAATTGTTTATATAGGATTCCAAGAAGCCTTTGAATAAAAAAAAAGAAAAATTATAAAAGAGAACGTTAAGTGCATTTTACATTCTAATAGTAATGGAAAAGAATGTCTTTGCAACAATAGTTTCAGGACTGCTCAGAACTCTCCACCTACCATAAAAGATTATTAAAATAAAATATTATTGAAAATACAACTTTTTGGATTGCACAATCTGATCTTAAAGAAACAAAGTTCCCAGATCTCATTGTTTGAACAGGACATGTAAATAATTAGATGAAATTGAGCAGCATTTTTAAATTTTTATCTCTTGACTTCCGTATTATGAATTATGTGATACTATGTGAGTGCTACTACTTTTCAATAATATTATTCATGCTTAAGTAGTCAAATACAGTGATTCAATATGTTTACATGCTCCAAATATGGTATCTGCTTGTTGCAGTTTCTGGAAACTGACATCCAACCACTAACAATTGCAATATTTGAATAAATATGCATTTAATCTTACAGAATACTCAGTATATTGTGCCAGTCAAATTATGATTTACAACCAGTAACAACTTCAATAGGAGGACAGCTATAGAAGGTAGGATTAGGGCTGTTATCACCTTCATCTTGGTTTCATACTATGGTAACAACTTCTAGTACAGTATTTCCAGCTGAAGATCTCTTATTACACACTTGTTCTGGTTTCTGACAGCAGAGCAATGAAGTCTCCGAAGGACCATACATGATGCAAGAGACGAATTGTACTATAAAGATTAACAGGAGTGAGGGAGGGTGGGGGGCAAGAAAGACCCGCCTAAATACAACTCTACAATAATCCTGTTATATTAATACATGAATTGGATCACTAATACATTGGGATAACCACCTTTCATGATTCTCAGAATGTGTATTTTAGATGTGCATATTCATCACTGAGTATTTGAAGAAAAGTGTTTTAGTTGCACTGCTACTCCTGCTAGAAATTTTAATTCCATTCTAGACTGTACTCTCTTTGCTGAGACACAGTGTGTAAATATGAATTCAATATTAAACCCCACAATGGATTATATGAGAAAAGGGTAATTTAATATATTTTTAGTGTCCTATTTTTAGTGCAACAGCTTTTAGGTTCCTATAATTAGACCACTCTGATTCCAAATATTAGAGGTGGATGAAACTGAGCTACATAACAAAATATTAACAGTCAGAGGCCTTCACATTGCATAGTATTTTTTTTTTCTTTCAATTTACTCTTCATGTTTCAAAAAAAGAATGTTACTGTATGAATACAAAACTTTGGATTCAATTAGGCAAATCTTTATCTACTATAAGCTGGCTTTTCTCCACTGGCTTCAAGGGAGCTACAACTATTAATGTCAACCGAGTTTAGGGCGCTCCTTTTATTAAATGAAATCAGTAGGATCAGGGGTGCAATTTTTCACCACAAAGAGTTTTTAAGTTTTGTGCAATACTCTGTTGACCTGCACTTTCCTCCAAGATCACATTTCTTTTTTGTCAATAAAACACATTTTTCAGGAAATCTCTCGCTTCAGTCTGTTAACAGTTTTATTAAAGTTCTTATTACATTCCATCAATAAAAACCTTAGATGAGCCCTTTAATTT
This sequence comes from Amazona ochrocephala, assembly GCA_039720435.1. Taxonomy (NCBI): domain Eukaryota; kingdom Metazoa; phylum Chordata; class Aves; order Psittaciformes; family Psittacidae; genus Amazona; species Amazona ochrocephala. Next base: position 12,083,345 of record CM077909.1, read on the forward strand.
AATTTGCTAAAAACCCCTGCAATTTAACAATGCCCATCCATAGTTCTGCTGATAAAATGCATTTAATTCAGTGTTTCTGTCAATAAATAATGTACTTATTGGAGGGAATAAAAACCAAGGGACTGAAAATTTCATTTATTACTTTATTTTGTGGACAAATTGCATTTTATATCAGATTTTAGTAGAAAAACAGGCATGACCTCATAGCCCACTGTTATGTTTAAGAAAATCCACACTTCCACTTTCTCAGAAAGAAAAGTTAGATGTTACAAATAGTTGAAATAAGACAGAGAAAGAAAATCTGATTCAGGTTGGAGGGGATATTTTTGTTTATTTTTCTTTAGTTTTCAACTATATTCTAACAGGAGAGGCATTCTGATTGATTTATTGCAAAAAGAAGTCACAAAGGCAAGCCTAGAGAAAATACTTCACTGTAGGACTGAATCATCTTCAAAAGGAGTAAGAAGCTTAAATAATAAAACTAACATGTTGACTCCCAACCCCTCTCTGCCATCTCCAGCCACTGTAGCAATTTGGCGAGAGTTCAGGAGTTACCACACCTAAGTGACTCCTAATCAAATAGACACATCCTTTTACCCATTCTTGACCAAGACAAAATGCAAAAACACTTATTAATATCCAAGTGTAAAACACACCATGCTCAGGCCAGAAAATTACACTAGGATTTTGAGGAGTTAAAATTACTTTTATTACTTTATAAGTACGGACAACGGTGCTCTGATATTTCTGTGATAATTATGGAATTTCATTAAGAGATCTTATGCAAGCTTAAGGTTAGCAATTTTGGAGGCTATATGGCAGATTTTTAGGGTGAGGAAGACAGCTTTGAGGCTCATACAGTTCATTGTACTTTGAAAGTTACTATAAATACATAGAGGCCACAAAGACATTGTTTTAACAGTTACAAATGTAGTAGGAGAAATTTGTCAGAGAATTTATTTCAGCTTCTTAACCTCTCATTTTGATTCCTGCTTCTGAGCCTTATCTTCTGTAAGTTACTGTGAAAAAAATATTTTTGCTACAAGTCACTGCAACTGCTCTTACACTGATGTGTCTGACAATACCCACTGTTTCCAACAGGCACTGGATGAGACTCTTTTCTTTGTAATGCAACATGCAAGTTATTTCATTTTGCATAAGATCTGTTCAAGTAAAAATACGGTGAAAACAAAGTGCATATGGCACAAAACTTGAAAATTACAGTAAGTGTCCTCAATAAGTTTGTGATCATTACTGACTTCTGTAAATTTTTGCTGAGTAATGTGCAATAAATGTGCAATTCTGTAGTTACAGAATATTATTAGTAATAAATATAATTTCTGGTCAACAGGTGACTGAATGTTCCTAGTTTTCCTCCAGAGTGTGGCAAATGTTTTTGATACTGCAACCTGTTGGAACGCTGCAGACAGTTCTTTTCTTTCCCTGTACAAATGTCAGAACTGTCAGACAGCAGAAACATGTCCACAGACAGAAAGAAACAAATTGCTGACCTAAGCACCGTTTCTAGGTCCTGAACCAAGGCTTTTTCAACATGAATCTAACTTATTACAACATTTGCTGACTGACCCACCATACTGGCCCAAGCATTGCTGTTAGCTAGGAAATTAAAGTTGACAGAGAGTTTATTCTGGGAACTGATTAATTAAATGCCTTTCCTGGCAGATCCATTAATATCAACACAGCATGGCATATATATTGACACAGTGTGAGAAATTGCTTTCAACAATAGAGCTCTGTTGACAAAATAGTGTAACATTTGGACCATTAGTAACAGTACATGAATTCATCTTCTTTATCAAGTATATTTTTGCTGACAAAAATCTTTAGCAACAAGACAAAGAAAAGGTGCAGGGAAAATAAAAAATATGCATTTGTGGATTATACATTTTATATATAATTTTGAAATAATTATTGTGAACAGAAATCATGCAAGCTGATAGTCTGTGCAGGAAAAGCTGGAGGGTTGGAGGGAGAAGAAAATATGAAAGAAATCCTTATGATGAAACAATTAGTTAAATTAACTCTGTTAATTATAAAAAGTAGCAAAAAAAGATCAAAATGCACAAGGGGAACTAAAAATCCTAAATTGAACCTTTATTGTGGGAAACTCAAACAGGATGCTTAAGATAAGACTGATACCATAGAATCCTGTTTGTCTTGTGTCATCAGCCTCTGGTTAATTTTACTGCCCACAGCCTTGAACTGAGGCAGACGAATTCTCTTTAAAATATGGTCAATAAACGTACTTTAAACAAAATAAAAAAAAAAAAAAAAAAAAACCAAACAAAAAACAAACCACAAACAAAACAAAGACAAAAACCAGCCTACAGTGATATACACTCAAACCATCCTAAAACAAATATCCTCATTTCTCAGCTATGCTCTTCACTGGACCTAACTATCCTGGCCTAAATTACTAGTAGGCCTGACTCCTTCCTAGCGCTCAATGAATGAAACTCCCACGTTTACAAACTCTTGAAGATAGTGAGAACACAGGGTCAAATATGAGTCTTTTGCACTAAAAAGCAGAGGATAGCCCGAGGGTTAGTTGGTGAAAAGGTTCTTTTCACCAATCCCTTAAGAGGCCCAGTGACACCCAGGTAACCCAGTCACCTCAAGCAGGGAACAAGCCACAATGAGTATTTGAATGTTTATACAAAAGAATGATCAGACCGGAAACTTAAATCTTGATTCACAGTGTAACCTATCTCCTAAAGTTCTTCCTCTTCTAAATTCACTATCTCAGGAGAAAAAAGAGAATAAGATATAAATACAGGAAAAATACACAGAAAAAACTTTATCTGCAGCCTTAGTCATGATATCATTTCTACTTGCTTTATGTTTAAATTTCTCCTGGAATATATGTTCACATGGTAAATGTGCATGTATGTACAGTCATACATTAGATATGTGTGTAAATTTTATCTAGATGCCTGACAAGTTGAAGATAATATTCAAGCGAAGAATCAAGAATTGTAAGAGATAAAGATAATTGAGGATATATATAGCAAAGGAGAAAAAAAAAATGGGAAATCAGTAGGTCCATCCAAACAGATTTTTGCCGGTTTTCACAGTGCATTCTCAACAGTATCTGAAGTGAAGGGTATCTTTTGAGCAATCTAGTTTTTCTTCAAACCGTAAATCCTAAGTATATACGTCCGCATTGCAGAATGCATTGTTTATACATGTCAGAACAGTGTATTCTTTGTGAGCATGCCTGATACAGCAGGTGAATCAAGAGGAGTTTGAAGATGAGACACAAGAGATTCACTGCTCAGCTCTAGGATGAAGATGATGCAAACTCAGTGTAACTAGCCAGCTGGATGCCCACCTACCATAGAAACCTCAGGCAGCTCTGAGCTGGCACAGGATCCAGCTTTCTTAGTCCCTTTAGGAACAGTATGCTGCAGGGCAGCATAAAGAAACAAGAAAAAACAGCAGTAGCAGTATCTGGTGAGGCACTGGAATGGGCTGCCCAGGGAAGTTGTGAATGCTCCATCTCTGGCGGTGTTCAAGGCTGGCCTGGACAGAGCCTTGGGTGGCATGATTTAGTGGGAGGTGTCCTTGTCCATGGCAGGGGGGTTGGAACTAGATGACCTTGAGGTCCTTTCCAGCCCTAACTATTCTATGATTCTATTCTATGATTATTGACTGCCACGTGACAAAGCCTCAGAGCTTTGCTTGAAATCACTTTGATCTTATTCTAGGCTATACCTGGTCATTATGAAATGAGTCTTGGGAGAAAAGTGCTTAATTTATTATTTTTTTTTTATCCTGATCAATGCTTTCTAAGCACATTAGAAACTTACATCAGGATTCTTTAACCACAAAAAGCACTTATACATGATGTCAGTATTTTAGTGATACAGAGAAATGAGCAATGTATAATGGTATGTAATATGAAAATATATATGTACAGAAAATATTCAGTGAGCATGACAGCTGCATTTCCTGTTTTTATACTAATCTAGAAAGAAAACACAAAAGGCGATGGCTCAAGCCCTTTTTTAGAATGAGGGATTTAGAGATGCCAAATATCTGCATAAAAAATTTTAACTAGGGATATTTCTTACCTAAATTTTAAGTATATTCAATAGAACTAATTTATTAGTTTATTTATTTTAAAACACAAATAAAAGATGGTAGGACTACAGTTCAGACTCCACTTGCTTTTCCACTTACATGTGCTATTCTTCAGTAGAACAAATAAATAATAGCCTTTACTTTTCCATTTTCCAGGTTACATTTTTACATAAGCCATATGAATAATTCAAGAGTATGGCTTCTTAGCTGCTCTCTGACATACTGCCATGCTTTTTCTTCCTACTTTTAACTTTGTTTATATTGTTGGCATCTTAATGACAAATAACTGAATTATTTCCCTTAATTCATATACTAAACCACAAGAATTCTGTTCTTCCCTATTATAAACTGGCTTCAGTAAATGCACGTCACATGGAATGGACAAGTATTCACCTATTTCTTTGCATCTTAAATTTTGCCATGGAAGTCAAGTAGGTTTCCTTCAAAAATTATAGTGTGTTGGTAAAATTAAAATCAACTTGCAGAAACAGTTATTGAACTGATTTTTGATTACCTGTATTACTGAAAACCTGTAAACCTGAGGGATGCACAGCTGTAAGGATGGATACTGAAGTTAAAGAAGATTCATGCACAGTCCTCTAGTGTCTTTTGCTAGACTTACATAAATGAATGAAGACTGTTGAAGTTCTCAGTGCATTTCTTAGTACTTGTACAATCCCTCAGCACAGATCAATGAATGTTGGTAAATCCACTGTCTAAATTAGGACTTTCAGAACATCTAGAAATTCTCAGAAGCACAGTTACAGAATGCTAAGTATGTATGACTGATTAAGTACTGGTAGAATAACTTTTTTAATCAAGAAAGAAATGTAGAAAAATTAAAATGCAGTAAATGTATGACTCTTCCCCCAATTTGCGCAACAACTTGAAGTCAGAGCTTCAGGCCTTGTGAATTACCATTGATAACACAGGCAGTGTTCTTCATACAATCACATTTCCTCTGACAACACAGCACTAGAAGCATAGAGTCAGTCTCCCAAAAATGTTACCTTTTTGGGGGGGATTATCCCACTTCAGTTTATTCTTCATGATTTATCTTCCCTGATAAACTGAGGCCAGTAAAGCAGGGGTCTATAAACAGTTTTACATGCTAGTCTGCTTGGCACAGAGCAGTTCTTAACAGGATTTCAGTACTGCCACACTACTATCAGAAGCATTTTAAAGACTTCTACATCCAATTTCTTCACCATCTCATGATATTTTAAGAACTGATTAAGAGCTTGCATAATACCAGGAATTTATATGTATTTCTTCACATTTTAGCACATCTATTAGAATTCAATTCTTGTGCTTGTGACAGGTTTTTAAACTTCCTAACAATCAAAATGTTGTTTTTCACCAGAGGGGAAGACATAAAGAAGGCACTGAGAGCTTCCCTGAATGGCCTCAATTCTTAAAGCAGTCAGCAAAGACAGGTGCTCAGCACCTCAAGAAACCAGTCTATGGAGACAAAATATTAAGATGTGCGATATGATGTTTGAACAAACTGTGCTGTCCGCTTTAAGCTTACATGGCCATTGAACAGACACACAATAGACAGAGTTGCAAGTGCTTTCCAGCTCCAAAATTTGGACTACATGTAGGCGTCTAAAATTGGGTGTGCAATTAAGGCTATGTTTCAGAACTTCAGCCTTCATAAGCACTCTGTTGATTGCTGCAATTCAGTACCCCTCAGCAATTGCTGATGTTAGCAAATTGAAGATTTAAATCATGCAATTGAAAGCACAGAAAGAATCCCATTTCACTTTCTTTGGTCTGAGAAAGGGGGAAAACCACAGAAATCTGAACAGAGCAAGCCTTCCCTTGTCCTACTGTCCACTTCAGTGTGGGAATCTGGTGGGATTTGGGTATATCTACATTTTCTTGTTCTTAGCAAAAGTACAGAGATGAACTTAAGTTATGAAGATCACTTCTTTTTAAGAGATAGCCAATTTTTTCAGCTAAAAGTAGCTTAACATAAAGTCCAAATCTTAGATGGGAGCTGTTCTGTTTGAATCAGTTAATCTGTACAAAAGCTGATAACTCAGAAAGTACTCTGGAAACTCATACAACTTTGCAGGTATGCAATGAAAAAAAATTTGATTTTTTGGAAGAAAGCACTAATCATTATTTATTTTTCATATTAAGGATATTTATTTTTTCTCCTCCTGCTTTGGTTGTATTCTTCATTATTTTGCAATACATAGTACTGAAAAATATGACCAGACATCGGAATACAGCAAGGACAATTCACACACCACTAGAAAATATGGAAACACTAAACGACCTCAAAAGAATATAAAAAAAGTTCCAAAAGTTTTGGTGTGCTGATAAGCAAAATGAAAGAGTAAATTAGGAAGAATGGTACAAAAGAAAAAGTGGAGCAGTTGGACTAGCACATGCTTTCTCTAACATTTACATAATCTGGATCACATATGCAGCAACATGGACAGTGCCCTGGAACTCAGCAGACTAATTTCTACTCTTAACCCTGACTTTCTAAATAATTTTGCTAAGTCTCTTTTCTTTTATTAACACTTTTCATCTGTAAAATGGTAATCAACTTCCATTTAATGTACTCCGAGAACTGTTAAATAACACACTATATAATAGCTAGTAATTATTTGTTTAAGTTTAAATGAAAGAAAAAATAAATTTTTCTCAAATCACCGCAAATAACAGTTTTGAGGTAGATTTTACACTTTCTAATGCTTCAAACTGACTAAAGAGAGAGAGAGCAGACAAGTAGTGAGATTAACAGTGGGAAAAAAAAGTTGTCAGGTTATCTTCTGGGTTTTCTTTATACAACTTGAAAATGAAAACTTATTTTTAATTGAAATATAATGTAGACCAAATATCTGAAGGACCCAGAAATATTTCATTGCAGAATTCATACTCAAATTTGAAGACCCACAAGTACTAAGTGCTGATGGTGTTGTATGTTATGCATGGATATCCTTATAAGCCTAAAATGTGTAATTACTATGGTCACATCTTTAGCCCATGGCAGTGTATCTATAAAAAGAAGTCTTTTTCGTGTGTGTAACAAATAAGAATATGAACAGCTTTAAGTGGCACAGTAATTTAGGAAAATAGATGTAAATTGCTGAAGTTTGTCATGCTTCTAAAGCAATTCAATGATCATTTAAAAAAAAGAGCTTTCAAATCTTTTAAACAAAAAGAATAGGAAATACAGTCTCATTCTTTTCACATAATGTTTGCATTTTTATAGCTAAAGTTGAGCTTCTATAATAAAATTATGTCTGAAAAAAAAAGCAAATGCAAACAGATGTTTTTCTCCGAAGTGTTACGGTGCTGTCATTTAATGCTGTGTTCTAGGAATGAGAAAAGATGGAATTCAAGTTCTGTTCTCTTGACTTGATTTTCTTGCTCTTTACACTGATCCATCAGTATTTCTGTAATTTTTAAGGTGTGGTATGTCAATCATTTCTTTCTTCAGCTTCTCAAATAAATCTCTCATCTTACGTAAAATTTTAACAAGAGAATTAAGAGCTAAAGGCAATCAGACAAGACAGTTGAATTCTGTTGCTTCATGTACCAAATCAGTTGCTCATTTCCCCTACATGACCTTTTTTCTTCCAGACTTCATACTAGTTTATCATTGTAGTGTGTGTTTGGAAGGCCAGAATCGTCACTGGGCAGACATCTATCACAGTCACTGATCTGCTGATAGGAATATGGTTTAAAGGTGAAAAGGTCAATCAATTTAAATAACTTTCAGTAGCAGTTTATGCTCCAATATGACTTAATAACTGTTCGGATGCAGACCTTTCAGAACTGAAACATCAACTTAAAAGCTCTGCCTTGAAAATGGAGGGAGAAACTGGATTTTTAATATCTGACTGTGCTTCCACCTTCTCAATAATCCCCCTTTATGCCTGAGTTTTGACAGGAGCTCCTTGTTCATTCATGGTGTCACACCAGCATTTTTGTCCAACTTGCTCCTTAGTGAGATCAACTACTCTAAAACTTTAACTGGGAAAAATCCAGAACTTCCAGAATAGTAATGCTGTGATCAGAAGACCTACCGAACTCATTAATTAGATCTTGCAACCCATCTACAAATACATCAAATTTAAATTTCTTTTCAGAAGTAGCATGTTATCCACATTCAAATGGCACATAAAATTGATTCCCTATCAGTGCATGCTGATTTCAAGTTTCTTGCCAGAGCAAATGCCACCAGAGAACAAAGAGTTCGGCTTAGAATCATAGAATCAACTAGGTTGGAAAAGACCTTTAATATCATCAAATTCAACCGTTACCCTACGCCTGCCAAGTCTACCACTAAACCATGTCGCAAAAAGCCTCATTTACACAGTTTTCGAACATAATGATTTCATCACTGCCCTGGGCAGCCTGTTCCAACACCTGAGCACACTTTTGGTGAAAAAATTTTTCCTAATATCCAGTTTACATCTCTCCTGGAGCAGCTTGAAGCTATTACCTCTTGTCCTATCACTTGCTACTGGGGAGATCAGCCACTATAGAAATTTCAAGGAACAACAGCAGCTCTCCTCTTGTTCATCTGTGAGTCCTTGCCTCATTTCTCGGTTATTCCTGCTGTACACAAATCAGCTACTCTTGATGGCACAGAAATCAGGAAATAGAACTGAGATAAATTTACTAGTTTATATTATTCGTTGAAGATTGAGATATAAAGCCTGAATTCAAAATTAGATTCTTTGTAGTGTTTCATGGGTGGGGGTGAGGGTGGAGGCAGGGATGGGGGGAGAAGAAAGGGGGATGGAGAGGAAGGGAACACAGTAAACCTCTATCTTATCCAGCAGAAATGGGAGCTTTTTCAATGTCTGAAAGGGGACTACTACTATGCATGGGAATTTGTGAAAGTGTTTCCTCAGAGTACCAGAAGTATTTATTTTCATTCTTTCCTAGCAGAAGCGGTTCAACTGTAAGGTATTGGTAAACAAGTTTGTTTGTACAGTAAACATCTTTCTCATGAGTGCCGTCTAACAATATGAACTAGTAATAGAGGATACTTATTATGCTTAAGTATCAAGTACCTTTAGGATACTTGATTCACTAAATGATCACGCAGTTTGAATACAATTCCTTGCTGAATTCCTGCTGAAGACAAATCAGGATTGACAGATCCCCATCAGGATGTACAAAACATAATAAAGGAGCACAGTTTCTTACATGCATTGGGTTAACTGGCAGGATTAGTTCTGGTTTTATTATCATCTTTTCTATCATTAATTTCTTACCTACAGCTTCAAACAATTGAATGAGGTATCCTTCCATGAATAACTTAAAAAAAAGGTTGCTTATCAGAAGACAACTGCAATTCCTACAAAGTTTAGAAGTTCATCTGTCTTTTCCTCACAATGATTCGCAAACCATTTTCAAATTCTTGCATAGTAGTTTGGATTTTTTCCTCCATTGTTCTTCTTTGGAACAAGAGAGGTATTATCTGTCCTTCTGCAGCACTTTAAAAAGCCTTGAAGTAATACTAAATTAGAGGATTTAGTGCCTGGTACAGTGTACAGTAATTTAAAAGTGATAATTCTGGAGAGAAAAAGAAGAATTTAGAAGTCTCTACTGTACATCTAATTTTCCTAATTAATTTTCTAACTAAGATCATGTGTGAGTAGTTGCCTTTTGCTTTCACAGTGGAAAAGCGTATTATATAGTTACACCATACGATCTTGAAGGTTTCATGCTTCCGTTTCATATTTATTCCCCCACCCTCCCCAACATATACAGATTTTAATATTTGGTCATATCAGATGAAATAAATATAACTCTATTACCAAGAATTTAGTGCTTTCCACTGCATCAGGAAAGTATACTGCCACATAGAAGCAAAACAAACTAATTGCTTGTGTTTGATTGACTGTGCTACTGTATTTGCTCGAAATAGAAATGCTTAGCTTCTGCAGTATTGTCACCTTAAACCCGACTCATGGTAATATGTATTTTTGTATGAGAATAATACATTAAATTAATAACCACATTACAATCACACAGATTTAAAATATTGCTTACCCATGGCACTAAGAGGATTCCTTTCATCGTGAAAGAATATTTAAAAATTAAAATATCATTTCACAAGCATTAATCTGTTTCTTGTGCAGGCCCATAAGGCACATTCTAAGTGCATTAATGCATCCCTGAGCTGGTGGTTTATATGATAAGATGAAGTTATAATGAGGCACTTCCTAACAATACAATGTGCTTGTGTGTTATTGCTATGTATCTTTGCTTTTGTGCAATTTGGAAGTCTCATAAAAGAAACAACTATCAGCAACATAAAGCAAAGTATAAAGCTTTATATTGTCAACCTTTACAGATTATGATCTGTATTATATTTACCGCACATATAAACTAATTTTTGCTCAGGAAAGAGAGGTGAAGTCAAATGCTCTCTCATAAAATATCCTTCTTCAGAACTTTCCTGCAAGTGAAGATATTCCTGAGGAAAAAAATCTTGTACTTCATAATGCATGCTTGCTTTTGGGACCTCAGAAGTCTTTTCACCAATTAAGTGGTACAGATGAGACTTCACATAAGCTTCATAAGACCTTCAATGGCCCCTTAGAGCCGTGTGTTATAGCTCCCCCATAGTTAAAATGGCTGTGTATCTATCTTGTGCAGCTATTTACATCTTAGCATAAAAATCAGAATATTTTAATAAACTAATGTGGTAGTAACTGTTACAATGTCCCTGTGACTACAGGGGACAAGAAGTACTGTCACAAATAAGGGCTTCTAAACTACATTGCTGGATCAGGTGTACAACTACTGTGCTAAGGCACAAGACTGCAAAATATGAACCATTCATTTAAATAGTCCCAACATTCCAACATATTCTTTAAACAGAAGTTAAAATGCTTTTGATGTACTCCAGCAAAACCTGTTTATCTGGTGCTTTACCAAAATTTTCAGGAAGGAAATGTACATTCCGAAATTAGTAGCATTTACTGTTGCTGTTGACACAGAAACATCAGAATTTTTTATTCTAAACCAGAAACTTTACATTAACACACTTGTAACTCGACCGTAACAACTGCTTTCTGAGTACCCTCACGATGCCACTGCAAGCTATTTCTATCTTTACATCTCTTTGTCCATATCATGTGGAACTTAACTGAATGCATAATTGCTATTAATATGAAAGGTTTAATAGACATAGTCTTAATTTAAAAAAGGTTCTACAAATTATCAGCACCACACCTTCCTGAAATGACCTACCCTGCAATTGGAAAAGAGACAGAGGTTTAGAAAAGAAATTCAAGACAAGGTTGTAAAATTCTAATCTCTAATGCCATCTGCTATCAATACAAGAGTAATCCACTCTCACAGAAGTCTTGTAGACTCCCATGACTCTATCCCCTGCAGAACATATACTGTGTTCTCCACTTTTGTTGTGGTTTAAGCACAGCTGGTAACTCAGAACCACACAGCAGCTTGCTCACTGTACTTCCTACTTCCTCCCGCTGCTCCCGGAGGGATGGGGAGGGAAATCAAAAGAATATAATTCCAATGAACTGAGATAGAATCATAGAATAGTTAGGGTTGGAAAGGACCTTAAGATCATCTAATTCCAACCCCCTTGCCATGAGCAGGGACACCTCCCACTAAAACATGCGATCCAAGGCTCAGTCCAACCCGGCATTGAACAACACCAGGAGTGGACCATTCACAACTTCCCTGAGCAACACATTCCAGTGCCTCACCACCCTTACAATAAAGAATTTCTTCCTCATATCCAATTTAAACTTCCCCCATTTAAGTTTTGATCCATTGCCCCTTGTCCTATCACTACAGTCCCTAATGAATAGTCCCTCCCAAGCATCCCTATAGGCCCCCTTCAGATGCTGGAAGGCTGCTTTGAGGTGTCCACGCAGCCTTCTCTTCTCCAGGCTGAACAGCCCCAACTTTCTCATCCTACCTTCATCGGGGAGGTGCTTCAGTCCCCTGATCATCCTTGTGGCCCTCCTCTGGACTTGTTATATATATGATGAGTCCAGTAACTAAGGTATAACACAAAATCACTGCTTCTACCACCAATATTTATAATGACAAATGAAATAACAAGTGAAGGTAATATAACCGCTCACCACTTGCTGATCGATACCCTGCCTGACCCAAGGAGCAATCTGAGCCTTCTGGGTAACTGCCTCCAGTTTGTATACTGGGCATGACATGCTGTAGTATGGGACACCTCTTTGGCTAGTTTGGGCCAAGTGTCCTGTCTCTGCTTCCTTCTGGTTTCCCTTCCCCCCCTGGCAGAACACGAGACTCAGAAAGTCCTTGATCAGACTAAACATTACTGAGCAACAACTAAAAACATTGGTGTTATCAGTGCTGTTCACAGACTGAAAGACAAAAACACAGCACTGCACGAGCTACTAAGGAGAAAAATGACTGCTACTGCTGAACCTAGGACAGTATCCATCCTGTGTTCCATAGCATTCAAGTCATGCTCAGATCCCACATTTTTAAAGGAAGTTCAGCAGGAGGGCCAGGAGACCTCCTTGGATGGATAAGGAGCTGCTGAGCAAAATTCGAAAGAAAAAAGAGGCTTATAAAAGGTGGAAGCAAGGTCAGGCGGCCTGGGGAGAATACAGGGATGTTGTCCGGGAAGCTAGGGACCAGGTCAGGAAAGCTAAGGCCCATTTAGAATTAAACTTGGCTAGGGATGTTAAGGATAACAGGAAGGGATTTTATAGGTACATTGCTGATAAGAGACAGGTTAGGGACACCGTGGGCCCTCTCCAGAAGCTATCGGGAGAATTGGCTACCCTGGATTTGGAGAAGGCTGAGGTTCTTAATGACTTCTTTGCCTCAGTCTTTACGGGCAAATGCTCTGACCACACCACCCAAGTCTTGGAAGGCAGATGCGGGGACGGTGAGGGTGGGGACCCTGGGCCCGCTGTGGGGGAGGATCTTGTTCGGGACCACCTTAGGAACCTGAATGTATACAAGTCCATGGGACCGGATGAAATCCATCCAAGGGTCCTGAAGGAGCTGGCAAATGAAGTTGCTAAGCCACTGTCCATCATATTTGAAAAATCATGGCAGTCAGGTGAAGTTCCCGATGACTGGAAAAAGGGAAATATAACCCCCATTTTTAAGAAGGGGAAAATGGATGAGCCGGGGAATTACAGACCAGTCAGTCTCACCTCTGTGCCTGGCAAAATCTTGGAGCGGATTATCCTGGAAGCCATGCTAAGGCACATGAAAACCAACAAGGTTGTTGGTGACAGCCAGCATGGCTTCACTAAGGGGAAATCCTGCCTAACCAATCTGGTGACCTTTTATGAAGGGGCTACGGAACTGATGGACAGGGGCAGAGCAGTTGATGTCATCTACCTGGACTTGTGTAAAGCCTTTGACACTGTCTCCCATGACATCCTTCTCTCTAAGTTGGAGAGACATCAATTTGATAGGTGGACCACTGGGTGGATAAAGAACTGGCTGGATGGCCGCACGCAAAGAGTAGTGCTCAGTGGCTCAGTGTCCAGCTGGAGATCAGTAACGAGTGGTGTCCCCCAGGGATCGGTGTTGGGACCGGTCTTGTTCAACATCTTTGTGGGTGACATGGACAGTGGGATTGAGTGCGCCCTCAGCAAGTTTGCCGATGACACCAAGCTGTGTGGTTCGGTTGATACATTGGAGGGAAGGAATGCCATCCAGAGGGACCTTGACACGCTTGTGAGGTGGGCTGATGCCAACCTGATGAAGTTCAACCATGCTAAGTGCAAAGTCCTCCACCTGGGTCGGAGCAATGCCAGGCACAGCTACAGGTTGGGCGGGGAGGAGATTGAGAGCAGCCCTGCGGAGAAGGACTTGGGGGTGTGGGTTGATGAAAAAATGAACATGAGCCGGCAGTGTGCGCTTGCAGCCCAGAAGGCCAACCGTATCCTGGGCTGCATCAAAAGGAGTGTGACCAGCAGGTCGAGGGAGGTGATCCTGCCCCTCTACTCTGCTCTCGTGAGACCTCACTTGGAGTATTGTGTGCAGTTCTGGTGTCCTCAACATAAAAAGGACATGGAACTGTTAGAACAAGTCCAGAGGAGGGCCACGAAGATGATCAGGGGACTGGAGCACCTCTCGTATGAAGATAGGCTGAGAAAATTGGGGTTGTTTAGCCTGGAGAAGAGAAGGCTGCGTGGAGACCTCATAGCAGCCTTCCAATACCTCAAGGGGGCCTATAGGGATGCTGGGGAGGGACTCTTCATTAGGGACTGTGGTGAGAGGACAAGGGGTAATGGGTTTAAACTTAAACAGGGGAGGTTTAGATTGGATCTGAGGAAGAAGTTCTATACTGTGAGGGTGGTGGGGCCCTGGAATGGGTTGCCCAGGGAAGTTGTGAATGCTTCATCCCTGGCGGCGTTCAAGGTGGGGTTGGACATAGCCTTGGATGGCATGGTTTAGTGGGAGGTGTCCCTGCCCATGGCGGGGGGGTTGGAACTCGATGATCTTGAGGTCCTTTCCAGCCCTTACTATTCTGTGATTCTGTGATTCTGTGATATATATATACACATACATATATGTATATTCATACCTATACAGATATATATACATACACACACACACACACACACACAAACACACAAAGAGAAAGATAGCATTCCTTAGTGCATGGACCAATCCCTATAAAGCCTCTGAGTCCATCTGGTCCATGATGTCAGACTCCATCCCTTGTAACAGCCTTTTAGAGCAGGAGAGACTGTGTGCAGTTTTGGCTCTTTGCTGATGATACTGCGGAACTCGTCTGGTTTCATCAAAGTCCATTCTTTGTTAAGATGATGGTTGGAGGGAAGTCAGGGCCAGTCACTGGTGACCTGAAGACATCTTGTTGGTGGGCTATAAAAGTGCTACATAACTGGCAACAGCGTACAATTGAGTTCATTGGCTATTTTCCCCTAAAATCAAATCTCCTGGAGGTACACATTGGGCTTCCCCATCTTCCCCCATTACCCACCAAGTATATCCAGGTCCCTGAGCAAAAGCAATCCCACAAGTGGGTTTGCCTTTACCTGAAGCAAGAATCACCCAGACTGTCTTCCCCAGCAAATTCTTTATGTACACCACAGGACCTTTATCCCCTCCTACAGTGTGTGAAAGTTCTGACTGGGCTGGGCCAGCCATGTTGGCAGTTTGTCAACCTGGTGTTGACCAACCATGTGGCTTTTGGTAATGTGTATCCCAATGTTTGAAAGTCCCACACCCATTGCTTTCAGTGCAGTTTTTAGCAGCCCATTGTACCGTTCGATTTTCCCAGAGGCTGGTGCATGGTAGGGGATGTGATATCTCCACTTAATGCCATGCTCTTTGTCTATAAGATTGTGCTGGAAATGAGTCGCATTGTCTGACTCAGTTCTCTCTGGGGTGCTGTGTTGCCACAAGATTTGTTTCTCAATGCCCAGGACAGTGTTCTGGGCAGTTGCATGGGGCACAATGTATGTTTCCAGCCACCCAGTGGTTGCCTCCACCATGGTAAGCACATGGCACTTGCCTTGGCAGGTTGGTGGGAGTCTGTTATAATCAATCTGCCAGGCCTCCCCATATTTGTACTTCAGCCATCATCATCCATACCAAAGAGGCTTTAACCGTTAAGCTTGCTTAATTGCAGCACATGTTTCACAGTCATGAATAACCTGGGCAATAGTGTCCATTGTTAAGTCCACCCCTCGATCGCGAGCCCATCTGTAAGTTGAATCTCTGCCTTGATGGCCGGAAGTGTCATGGGCCCACTGGGCCAAAAATAGTTCACCCTTATGTTGCCCATCTAAGTCCATCTGAGCCACTTCAATCTTAGGAGCTTTATCCACTTGTTGGTTGTTCTGGTGTTCCTCGGTGATCCGACTCTTGGGTACATGAGAATCTACATGGCGTACCTTGACCACCAGGTTTTGCACCCGGGCAGCGTTATCTTGCCACAGTGCAGCAGCCAAGATGGGTTGTCCTGGGTTCAGCAGTAGCAGTCATTTTTCTCCTTTTTGGTAGCTGGTGCAGCACTGGGTTTTTGACTTTAGGCCTGGGAACAACGCTGATAACACTGATGTTTTCGGTTACTGCTTAATAATATTTGATCTGACCAAGGACTTACTGAGTCTCATGCTCTGCCAGGGAGGAGAGGAAGCCAGGAGGAAGAAGAGAAAGGGCACCTGACCCAAACTGACCAAAGAGGTATTCCCTAACACAGCACGTCAAGCCCAGGATGGAAAAACTAAGGGCAAGGACCCGAAAGAGGGAGTTCACTGCTCAGGTCAGGCTGGGTATCCGTGGTGAGCGGTTGTATTCTCTTTTCTTATTGTTTCCCTTGTCATTATTATTATTTGTGGTAGCAGTAGTGGTTTGTGTTATACCTTAGTTACTGGACTAGTCTTAACCTATGAGAGTTCATAGAATCATAGAATCATAGAATAGTTAGGGATGGAAAGGACCTCAAGATCATTCAGTTCCAATCCCCCTGCCATGGGCAGGGACACCTCCCACTAAACCATGCCATCCAAGGCTAGGTCCAACCCCACCTTGAAAGCCGCCAAGGATGGAGCATTCACAACTTCCTTGGGCAACCCATTCTAGGGCCTCACCACCCTCACAGTAAAGAATTTCTTCCTCAGATCCAATCTAAACTTCCCCTGTTTAACTTTGAACCCATTACCCCTTGTCCTCTCACCACAGTCCCTAATGAAGAGTCCCTCCCCAGCATCCCTATAGGCCCCTTTCAGGCACTGGAAGGCTGCTATGAGGTCTCCACTCAACCTTCTCTTCTGCAGGCTGAACAGCCCCAATTTTCTCAGTCTATCTTCATACGGAAGGTGCTTCAGGCCCCTGAACGTCCTCGTTGCCCTCCTCTGCACTTGTTCCCATAGTTCCATGTCATTTTTATGTTGAGGACACCAGAACTGCACACAGTACTCCAAGCGAGGTCTCATGAGAGCAGAGTAGAGGGGCAGCATCTCCTCCCTCGACCTGCTGGTCACGCTCCTCTTGATGTAGCCTAGGATACAGTTGGCTTTCTGGGCTGCAAGCGCACACTGCCGGCTCATGTTCATTGTTTCATCGACCAACACCCCCAAGTCTTTCTCTGCTGGGCTGCTCTGAATCTCTTGCCTGCCCAACCTGTAGCTGTGCCTGGGATTGCTCCGACCCAGGTGGAGGACCTTGCACTTGGCATGGTTGAACTTCATCAGGAGTTGCATTCTTTCGATTCTCCTCCCCATCCCTCTGGGAGCTGGGGGGATGAAAGTGGGGGGAGTGAGTGAGTGAACTGGGTGAGTTATAGTGGCTTAAACCACAACACGGATGTTGCCATTTCCTCTGCTTCGACTGCTGCAACCACCCCCACAGGGCATTGCCACTGCCCGTGAGTCAGTATAGAGACAAAGTACTGGCTACTTTTCTTGTTCAGCAATGTCCAAGGCCAGCTGGATGGCTTTCACTTCTGCAAACTGACTCGATTCACCCTCTCCTTCAGCAGTTTCTGCAACTTGTCGTAGACGACTCCATACAGTTGCTTCCTTATCTCCAAGGCTTCCAAAGCACTGAGGTGACGCACTGAACTAGATACTTGCCCATACTATCCCACACACCCAGCCACTCATGACTGTCTAACCTCAGGGAAAATCTCTTGGTAGTCCTCCTATATCGTTGTGTAACCTGAGACCAGACCCAAACCTGAACCTGCTTAACTTTTGAGATCAGACCAAATAGGCTGTTCGCAGAGTGGTATGACCATGGGTAAAACATGCCCTGTGTGCCAACATGCTGATTCCCATCACAATTAGCAGGCAGGTCTCAAGGGCACTCAAAAGCCATTCAAAGCCTTCAGAACTCTCAAATGATGCTGTAAATATCCTGGCAGGGGAGCAGGGGTTGTATGGGAATGTCTCCTTCGTAGGTTGACGATCCAAGGAAGCGAAAAAAGATGCTTAATTGCTAAAGCACTTCTATTATACACCTTCCAAAGTATAGAGGTGATGGCCACGCTGGGAACACAAGCCAGATCAGCTTCATGATCAATGATTCTATTGTATTGCAAGTCATTATCATAAAGTGCAATGAAAAAAGGACCTTAACCCAAGTTCCCCAGCTGATGAACACTAACACAGCAAACACTGTTAAGTAAGGTACAACACGCTGAAACTGTGAGATCAAGAGCAATGACTTTGAGAGCCAATAAATCAGCATTGTGATGAGTGACTATTAATCAGAAACAATGAATGCTTATCACAAATACAATTAGACACACTCTAGTCAGATCTGTCATTGTCTCAGCCCTTCATGCCCCACGTTGGGAGCCAAAAAGAACTGTCATGATTTAAGCCCAGCAGGCAAATCAGAACCACACAGCCACTGGCTCACTCCCCTCTTCTTCCTCCTCCTGCTCACAGAGGGATGAGGATGAGAATCGAAAGAATGTAACTCCCGCGGTTTGAGATAAGAATAGTCCAGTAACTAAGGTATAACACAAAATCACTACTGCTACCATCAATAATAATAATGATAAGGGAAGTAACAAATGAAGAGAATACAACCACTCACCACCTGCCAATCCATACCCAGTCTGACTTGAGCAGTGATCTAGCCCTTCCAGGTAATACCCCCCATTTTCTATATTGGGCCCGACATGCTGTGGTATGGAATACCCCTTTGGCTAGTTTGGGTCAGGTGTCCTGTCTCCGCTTCCTCCCTGGCAGAGCATGAGACTCAGAAAGTCCTTGGTGAGAGCAAACATTACTTAGCAACAACTGAGTGCACTGATGTTATCAGTGCTGTTCCCAGACTGAAAGTCAAAACCACAGCACTGCACCAGCTACTAAGAAGGAGAAAAATGACTGCTGATGCTGAACCCAGGACAACTTTGTATGTATTACTGTGCATAGGGGGTACAGCACTGTATGATTCATGCAAAGATGGTATGGAAGAAAAGTAGAAAAATGTGTGCAAGCTATGCAGAGGTTACACTGTAAATGACAAATTCTTACCAGAAATTTTTCTGAACTGAGTTACAGGTGACCAGTTCATATTGTTCATTAACAACACTCTACAATGTATTCACACACACAGCATGTTCTCAGGGTCTTATTTCCCACTTACTCTCCATCACAGGTGTGCGTGTGTAATATGTAGAAAGGTAGCAGAAGCAGTATAGAAAGTTTCCGGGTAGTAGTATGGAAACATTGCTGGAATATTTGTTGTTCACTTTGTATTTGCCATACCTTGATGATGCCTATGTTATCTTTTATAGCTCTAATGCTACACAAACTGTAGGATGATCAGGGGACTGGAGCACCTCCCATATGAAGATAGGCTGAGAAAATTGGGGCTGTTCAGCCTGGAGAAGAGAAGGCTGAGTGGAGACCTCAGAGCAGCCTTTCAGTACCTGAAGGGGGCCTATAGGGATGCTGGGGAGGGACTCTCCATAAGGGACTGTAGTGAGAGGATAAGGGGTAATGGGTTCAAACTTAAACAGGGGAAGTTTAGATTGGATCTGAGGAAGAAATTCTTTACTGTGAGGGTGGTGGGGCCCTGGAATGGTTTGCCCAGGGAAGTTGTGAATGCTTCATCCCTGGCTGCGTTTAAGGTGGGGTTGGACTTAGCCTTGGATGACATGGTTAAGTGGGAGGTGTCCCTGCCCATGGCAGGGGGGTTGGAACTAGATGATCTTGAGGTCCTTTCCAACCCTAACTATTCTATGATTCTATGATTCTATAATAACTCTTCTAGCAAAGTGTAGCACTTTGTCAGATGCAGCAATTGCTTATTACTGCAGGTACTAGATTTTTGCCTACTTTCCTAAATTTTGAGTCCATCTTCAAATGATTACTGAATCCTTATCAATGCCACTGCTTCCAGCTTCATATGTTTAATTATATTTTTTAGACAATAATGTCAGATTACAATGTAGAGTGATAGGGTTCAAAGATCCTCCCCAGATGGCCATCTTAACAACAGGTTCTATTTGCGACCCCAAATCTGGAGAAAGAAATTCCCTCTTCCTTCCAACCCCAAGAAAAAAGAGCTGGTAAGGAGAAAAACAGGTATGAAGCACACCAAGATCTCTTGGGTTTCGATGAGATGTGCAGTCTTAAAAGACACAACAGATTTCTTTTTCTCAGCACAACAGTGAACCTTGGGGAGATGCACTGCTTTGAAGCAAAGCAAACCCAGTGCACAGCTGTGAAAAAAGCCACAGTAGGCAAAATCATATCTTTATTTTCTTCAGAATCGCATCACATACTTGTTGCTTGTCCAGTAGATTCTCATAAAACTACACCTAAATATAGTGTACTCTTCTGAGTAAATACCATGCTAAAATATTTTAAATGTCAAACACATAAAATAATTATAGCATTATGTTGATTACATTTTTATATATAACGGTTTCCTTTTCAAAGGCACAAAGAAATCATGGTCTTCCAAGACTTGTTGCACTATCAAGCTAAAACTAAGATTATAGCACCATCTACTGATTTAATTCTTAGTTTTTATTTAAACTACAATGCTCTTTTTCCATTTGGTGTCAACAGGAATACTGCTAGCAGAAAATGAATTTGTAGTATACTGAACTTATTTTCACAGTCTGAGCAAAAACCTCCCAGAAAATAACAATACTTTTGTTTGGGAATACATGGTATTCACACATCCCCCCTACTATTTATCAAAATAAAACCAGAGGGTCAAAAAAATTCAAAATCATTAGAAGCAATGTAGAAGTAACAGTTACTAAAATATCACCCTGCATACTCCAGACAGAGATCTGTAAAGGCAATACAAAAAGATAAAAAATAAGGTGTATTTTTTTTAAGAAATGGGAGGGTGGAATAATTTAAGAGACACACCCCAAACTAGTACTATTATCCTCTTAACCATTCTGCTTCCTGTGTTTATCCTCTTCCATCTTTATTCTTAAATTGGTTCCTAATTTCCTCAGTTTCCTAAGAATATAAAAGGGAATGGAGCACTATGTTCCCATCCACGGGTCCTGAAGGAGCTGATAAATGAAGTTGCTAAGACACTGTCCATCATATTTGAAAAATCATGGCAGTCAGGTGAAATTCCCGATGACCGGAAAAAGGGAAATATAACTCCCATTTTTAAGAAGGGGAAAATGAATGAGTTGGGGAACTACAGACCAGTCAGCCTCACCTCCGTGCCTGGCAAAATCTTGGAGCAGATCCTCCAGGAAGGCATGCTGAGGCACATGAAATCCACCAAAGTGGTTGGTGACAGCCAGCATGGCTTCACTAAGGGGAAATCCTGCCTGACCAATCTGGTGGCCTTCTATGAAGGGGCTACGGAACTGCTGGAGAGGGGTAGAGCAGTTGATGTCATCTACCTGGACTTGTGCTAAGCGTTCCACACTGTCCCACACGACATCCTTGTCTGTAAATTAGAGAGACATCAGTTTGACGGATGGACCACTCAGTGGATAAAGAACTGGCTGGATGGCTGCATGCACAGTTGTGCTCAATGCCTCAATATCCTGCTGGAGACCTGTAACGAGTGGTGTCCCTCAGGGATCGTGTTGGGACTGGTCTTGTTCAACATCTTTGTGGGTGACATGGACAGTGGAATTGAGTGAGCCCTCCGCAAGTTTGCCCATGACACCAACCTGTGTGTCTCGGTTGATATGTTGGAGTGAAGGAATGCCATCCAGAAAGACCTTGACATGCTTGTGAGGTGGGCTGATGCCAACTTGATGAAGTTCAACCATGACAAGTGCACGGTCCTCCACCTGGGTCAGAGCAATGCCAGGCACAGCTACAGGTTGGGCAGGCAAGAGATTCAGAGCATAGCTGCAGAGAAGGACTTGGGGGTGTTGATCGATGAAACAATGAATATGAGCCGGCAGTGTGCGCTTGCAGCCCAGAAAGCCAACTGTATCCTGGGCTGCGTCAAAAAGAGCATGACCAGCAGGTCGAAGGAGGTGATCCTGCCCCTCTACTCTGCTCTTGTGAGACCTCACTTGGAGTATTGTGTGCAGTTCTGGTGTCCTCAACATAAAAAGGACATGGAACTGTTAGACCAAGTGCAGAGGAGGGCCACGAGGATGACCAGGGGACTGGAGCACCTCCTGTATGAAGATAGGCTGAGAAAATTGGGGCTGTTCAGCCTGGAGAAGAGAAGGCTACGTGGAGACCTCATAGCAGCCTTCCAATATCTGAAGGGGGCCTATAAGGATGCTGGGGAGGGACTCTTCATGAGGGATTGTGGTGAGAGGACAAGGGGTAATGGGTTCAAAGTTAAACAGGGGAAGTTTAGATTGGATCTGAGGAAGAAATTCTTTACTGTGAGGGTGGTGAGGCGCTAGAATGGTTTGCCCAAGGAAGTTGTGAATGCTCCATCCTTGGAGGCGTTCAAGGTGGGGTTGGACCTAGCCTTGGATGGCACGGTTTAGTGGGAGGTGTCCCTGCTCATGGCAAGGGGGATTGGACCTGAATGATCTTAAGATCCTTTCCAACCCTAACTATTCTATGATTCTATGATCTCTCTTTTGATATTCTAAGCCTGGTAAGCATAAAGAGATAATTCACCAAAAAACAAACAAACAAACAAACAAACAAAAAAAAAAACCAGCCAAACAAAAAAACTTATTTGGCAGTAATATTGAACAAGAACATTATTTTAGCCTGAAAGCATCAAATCAAACTATGAGACATATAGAATCATAGAATCATAGAATAGTTAGGGTTGGAAAGGATCTTAAGATCATTCAGGTCCAATCCCCCTTGCCATGAGCAGGGACACCTCCCACTAAACCGTGCCATCCAAGGCTAGGTCCAACCCCACCTTGAAAGCCGCCAAGGATGCAGCATTCACAACTTCCTTGGGCAACCCATTCTAGCGCCTCACCACCCTCACAGTAAAGAATTTCTTCCTCAGATCCAATCTAAACTTCCCCTGTTTAACTTTGAACCCATTACCCCTTGTCCTCTCACCACAATCCCTCATGAAGAGTCCCTCCCCAGCATCCCTACACCCCACCTTCAGATATTGGAGGCTGCTCTGAGTTCTCCACTCAGCCTTCTCTTCTGCAGGCTGAACAGCCCCAATTTTCTCAGCCTATCTTCATATGGGAGATGCTCCAGTCCCCTGATCATCCTCGTGGCCCTCCTCTGCACCTGTCCTAACAGTTCCATGTCCTTTTTATGTTGAGGACACTAGAACTGCACACAATACTCCAAGTGAGGTCACACGAGAGCAGAGTAGAGGGGCAGGATCACCTCCCTCGACCTGCTGGTCACGCCCCTATTTTTTTCTGTAGGGATTTTAAATATGATATGCACACCAGAAGAAACCTGTATTGTGAATTTGTGGTGTTGTCTTTTCCTAATTGTTTTTTCAGATTTCTTTTTTTCTCTTTTTGTGCTCATTTCACGTAGGTGAATAAAAATAGATGATACTTGTTCCTAATGGAACAGTCTATGCCAGCCGATGCCCTGGCAGTATTCACATCCTAACAGCAGCTGTAAAACCAAGTAAAAAGGCAATAGCATATATAGAGCAAATACACATGCTGTCAACTGTGTGAAAAGTGACATTTGACAGATTTAAAGCCTACTAATAAGAGAAATGTAATAGTAATAGGTCTTGTCTTGGGGAACACTTGGCAAGAAAAAAGCAGCAATAGGACACTGCAACTTTTTTAACAGAAAACTCCTGTTAATTCTGGTTTGCCCAATCATGTTTAAAAAAAAACAACAAACAAACAAAACACAGTTGAGGAACACTTAATTTTGGGTTCATTCACTTAAACAAGAAAACTAGAAAAAAACATATTCTAAAATTAAGTTGGAAGTATCAGTTGTTCAGTTAGAAGCTGAAGTATTGCAAAATATGCCTCTAAGAGAAATGTTGTTCTTACTTTTTAAAATTCCCTCTTAAAAACAACTGCCCAACAGTTGCCTAAAACCAACCTATATAGTTGTTCGTTAGCAATTATTTTGGATTTCATAAGAAAAATGTCAACTATTTGTAGTCTATTTGCAATAAAGTCATGACAGAACCAGAAACAATATATGTAATTAATGACTTTTTTTCCCTGCTAAACTTTTTTAAAGGGTGCACAGGAAATACTATGTACTGCTATGTAGGAGACATGCATTCAGTAGTGACCCATGCAAAAACACAGCCCGCTTGAGTTTTCAATCTGAAGATAAGAGATATTCTCGAAAATTATGTTTGGAAGGTCTTTTTTTTTTTTTTTTTTTTTGCTTGTTTGTTTTGTTTTTGTTTTGGTTTTTTTTTTTTGGTTGCTGTTTTGTTGTTGTTTGGTTTCGGTTTTTTTTGTAATTGCGCAGCTGCCTTTTTTTTTTTTTTTTTTTTTTATTTCTAAGGAATTTCATGGACCTACAACATTCATAGAGGTTTCCGATAAAATTATCAAAGTCTTGTCAATGAAATGAACTGACAGGGCATGATACCAGTGAGTGAGAGAAGACAACTCTACAGCAAGCCAGAAATATCCACATCTTGACAAAACAGACAAGAAGAGCAGCATTACAGGTCATTTACACAGCTGAAGGCAACCACACACACAGCTTTCAAAACAAAAACTTCCAGGCAGTGCATTAGACTGTAAACGGAAGCAATGAACTCAGAATATCCCTGTGAAAACTTGGAATGTAAATGAATTTTCTTTTAGGGAAAGCTGCCAGGCGGTTTCCCGTCCCCCAGATTCTGCTACTGGAAGCTGTAAGACAAGAGGAATGCACTTTGCACTTTAACCAGATGTTTCAACCTGAAGCAACATCAAATTATTTCCTATTCCTGAACACTAACGCATTCTCAAAATTGTTAATGGCTTTCTGGAGTGCTACAAATTAGACAGATTAGACTGCAGAAAAGCATGCATCTTCTACAGCAGTTTTGCCTCATTTGAAATGAGGAAGATTCATCTTCAAATATTTCAGAGATCACCAATGTAGAAAACAAGATATTTAACTGCATTGTAAAAATAAGCTGTGCTTTTTGGGAATCTCAACTCCCATCTAGTAGAACTGATATATTTCTTCAATTTCATCGCAGTTTTTCATGTTGATAACTGAAATGTTGGCATATGCCACTTTCTAACAGTCAGCCTCTTTGCTTTTTGGGTTTAGCCACGCTGTGTTGTGGCCAGGTTCCCTTGGGTTGCCTGATACAGGCAGTTGTTTTTCTGACATATGCCAATCATTCAGCTATGTAGAGTCAGTAAGCTCTGAGGCTTCTTTACACAGAACAGTCTATACAGTCAGGCTGATAGACCTTATTGGTGACTTGAAACATCTGAAGCCCCAGTTCTGTCACAACCGCGTGATGAGACCGCTGACTTCCTCTGAGGCTACAGCTAGAATCGAAACAACAGCTTGAACTTTAGTAAATGTTCTATTGAAAATAACAATTTCCACAGATCCCTTTTATCATTATTTCCTAGCAGAAATCCCTTTCATGGGAAAACCTCTTATGAGCCCTGGCTGTGGAATCATTAAAAACAACCAAGCAACCACATTGCTGAAAAAAATCCCCAAAAATCCACACAGGAAAAGATGCCAAACACGCCCTGTATAATCCAGCCTGATTGCTTCTGATTAACACTAGCAATTTATATAAAGTCATGTAAAAAATTACGGCCCTTGTGACATGTCACTGAAGTTTGGGCTCAGAAGAATATCCCCTAAATTTTTCCATCTGATCTGAGTCTTAAAGCTGCCATCACGAAGAAGGTTTAGCTTTAACCACAGAAACCAATTGTCCATTCCCTTCTCCCCCCAGTTTCCTCTATAAGTAACTTCTGTGCCTCTATTTTAGCTTATCCATTACTGCTATGAAAACACAAATGGAATATTTATTTACATCTGTTTATTTAAACCGATAAGCTATTAAAAACAAAGAATCTAAATTCAAAAGTATGCCTGGGGTATGCATGGCAACATCTGGCTATGTCAGCAAAATATTAATACATTCAGTTTTAACTCTCCAAATATGCATTGCAGACTTACATTTACAATATTATCTTTCATGCTAATTTTTACCTTTTTTTTCTAATACATTATGGAGACTCACAAAATTTCTTTCTCCTAGCAGCCTTTACAGTGGGGTTTTATTGTTTTCTTCCTTTTACTTTTTTTTGATTGCTAACTCCATGTCCCCATGTGATCCTGCACAGAACACTTCTCATGTATATCATGACAAGTGTAACAATGCAGACTGCCAATTCCACTGCAGTCAAGAAGTCGCAGGACTACACCAAAGGAATTTTGTATGTGTTGCCTCCAGTATTACACTATGTGATTGAAGTGTTACCCAATTGTGAAATACTGATAATCTTAACAGGTCATGTCGGTGATAAAAGAATGAGCTACACTTTTCTGTATACTTTAGGACCAAACCTCAAAAAGTGTGAAATAAAATGAAATAAATTAGCAAGGACCATTGCTCTCTATTCATTTATTTATCATCAGCACTTTGTATTCCACTCTTTTGCTAACTGCAGCAGTTAATTTTTTTCCTATATCCCTCCCACTGATAAGTCTCTCAGAATCTCCCTCATGTTTCTAGCAATTACAAAGAAACATATATACTTCTGCTATTATTGACTGTAAAAACACATTCCCTTTGCATTCCCTGAATTTAACTGCTTGCTGTGCTCTAGGAGAACTTGAGCTTTATTGCTGATTCAGCTTTACTGCATATGCTGGTGCAGTCACATTATGTTATGTTAGTACTCCACCAGCTTGAACTAACTCCTTACCTGAATTTTCAGTATATGACAACTATTTCTCCAAAAATAAGAATTTGTACTAATGTTCTTTGAGGAAATCAAATCCTGAAATTTTATAGAATTTTTTTCTGATGTTTGGCTTCTCCTCTTAATGCAAACGTTTCAGACTTCACGCAGATGACCAAAGGGGAAATACTAGACCCACATCATTATGATATTCAGCTCAATCTAGTAGTCACAAAAAGGTCAATTTCACAGTAAACATTTTTAATATCTCGGTGGAACTGTTGAAAAAAACACCAAAAATGGCAATATTTTTGTTTTGTTTTAAGCACAACAGACTTGTTCTGGGGAAAGGTTCTTGGCATTCTGAGTGGGTTATAGGACTTGGTGAGTGACCTGAGCTTGGCAGAGTGATAAGCTGACTCACTATAATAGGTTAAAAAGTGTAGGAAAAATATTATCTGAATCAGACTTGAAATGCATTTCAAGGCAGCCGTGAAGTATGCATGTTAAATCAGAGACATGAGAGAAATAGCATAGCTTTTTCCTAGAAGATAAAATGTTTCAAGCTTTTCTTGCCCATTCTGAAACACAGCTGCAGGTGGTGGAAACTTGTCAGATAAGCTTGATCAAAAGAAAGTATCCATATATTGCAAGGTCTAGTGAACTCAGATAAAAATATTTTTTTTTTTTTTTTTAAATGTTTCTCACAACAAACCGTAGGTTTAGTTTTGGATGGCTCTCATGACATCAGCGTTACAAGTGACACAGTTGAAGTTTCTTTTGCGTTTTGACATAATGAAAAAAATCTTCAAGTGGTATCCATAGGCATATTCTGAAGAATCCCATTGACTCTTCCTTCTCTGAAGAAATTCATCAGTATTTTCAAATACATAAAAAACCTTAGCGCATTATATGTGTCAAGACTATTCAGTTGCTTAGAATTTTTTAAGGTGTCAGCTTTTATTCGTGCTAATTGTTAGAAACAATGTTTTCTGTCATGTTACCTGAATTCCCAGACAGCATTAATAAGACCCATCTCATCTGAAGTCAGATTCTGAGTTACCATAAACTAGTCCAAATCAACTATTCCACCAACAACCAAGTCAGCTGCAGTAGATATAAAAGTAAATAATCTATTTTTTCCCCTCAGCTTGGAAGGAAGTAATTTCAGGGAAAACATGGAAGTTGAAAAATCCTATATAAACTTTAATGACGACAGTTAAACTTCCTTTCACATCTGCAAAGTACGCTTAACAAATGACTATTCATTTACATGATGAATGACTACTTATATTCAAGCACTTTTTTTTTATCTAGCAGGAAAGAAAATAGCTTTTACCTGCTTCTGCAGCTGTTGCTGTTTCTCCCTTCCCTTTTACTCTGATGTTTAGTGTCCATATTTTTGCTGGAAAAATATGACAGATATTGTATGTCAAAAGAAGTGATAATTAGTCTTATATGGCTGTCTTTATGTTGTCATGGTTTTTCTAAACTCTGAATAGATTTAGTTCTAACCTTCTCTTGGACCAGAAATGAGAAACCTGGATGCAAATAAGCATCCTAATCTTTAGTATAAACCTAAATTACCAACATTTACCTTGAGCTTAATGATATTTTAAAGATTACAAAAGAAAACAAAAATGTTCTAAAACGTCAGGAAAACTATACAGCTATTTATGGAGTATCCAGCAATCAGCAAAATAACAACTCACCAATTATTTCTTTCTAACTTTCCCATTCAGAAATAACTGCTGTTTAATGATACAGTTACACAAGTCAGTGAAGATAGTTTTATATCAGCTGAAGATGTCGCATAAAGCAACCCAGTAAAACACTTTAACAGATAGATTAACCATGCTCAGAGCTCACCAGCAGAAAGATTCACAAATTAGATGCCTTTTTTTTCTCTTAGAGTTTATCTGATTTTTCAAATAAGATACTTCCACCTTACAGTTATCTGAATGCAGCAGAAACCTATGGCAGTTAGGTACAATTTTCTTCTCATCTTAGAACAAAAAGTTCAGCCGAAGTTCCACTTCTTAATAAGTGGCATAGCAATTAGTCTGTTTCATTGTAGTGAACCATTGAAATAGATCTACCATACAGCAGGTAACTGCTGATACCAACCACTTTGTGAGATTCATTCACCATTTTCTTAAGAGATCTTGATACAATGCTGCTTGCAAGAAACAAATCATTCAACCTTGAGCCTTGCCTACAAAAGTATTCACACACAGAACTTCCAATTTGTTGTATTATTTATTTTTAAAAAGTACAAGTTATACTAATGGTTTTATATGCAACTGCCTTTTTCTATCACGCAGCCAGGCTTGTGTCCTGGTTTCAGCTGGAATAGAGTTAATTTTTTTCCTAGTAGCTAGTGCAGTGCTGTATTTCAGCTTTAGTATGAGAGCAACTCTGATAACACACTGAAGTTTTAGCTGTTGCTAAGTAGCACTTACCCTGATCAAGGATTTTTCCTTCTCGCATGCTCTGCCAGTGAGGAGGGGCACAAGAAGCCGGGAGCAAGTAGAGACAGGACATCTGACCCTAACTAGCCAAAGGGGTGTTCCATACCACTGGACATATAGAAATTAATACAGAAACAGGGGGAGTTGGCCAGGATGCACTGGTCATTGTTGAAGAGCAGGTTAGTGTTGGTCAGTGGGTGATCAGTAACTGTATTGTGCATCATTAGTCTGAGGTTTTATTTCTCCTTTCTTTTGTTGTTTCCTTTATTCTGATTATTGTATTTCAATTACTAAACTGTTCTTGTCCCAACTGACAGATTTTAACTTTTTTCTGATTCTCCTCTCCATCACATGGGAGGGAGGTGCGAACATCTGTGCAGTACTTAGTTGTTGGCTGAGGTTAAACCAATACAGCTTGTACATGCCACCCATGCTACTTCACTTCTAAAAGCTGTCTGATGACATCGTAATTTATACTAAATATGCTGTTACTAGGTAAATATCCTTCTCTTTCTCTTTCCCTCCTTTTTTCTCACCATCCTCTATTTCTTTTCTTTTTTTTCTCCTCCAAACTCAATTCTATTTTTATGCTAACAGAAAAGAAATTCTAGCTGCTTGTTTCTGTTTCAAAAGCTACTTTTTTCTTTAATGCTACATAATCAAAACATAAAACATAGAAGCACTCCTTCAAAGACTGCAATGACTTGACCGTATTTGCATGCTCTAGTAAAAGCCTCAACGAGGTGGCTGCAGCATTATTTTCTCACTTCTAAATCTGTAAAATCACAGTTCACAGTCTCAGGAGGAAGGCTTTTGTCTAGAGGGTTTGTACAACCCTCTGAAAAGACTGCTAATGTCAATTTCAAAAGCCTGCGTGTAAGTAATGAAGCACAACATACATTTCCATCTTTCTTGATAATCATTCTACGTATTGAGCTACAGACTTACCTAACCAGACAACTTCTTAACAGATGGACGCTACAACTCATTCCTTCACGAGCCGTTAAGAGACAGAAACCATAGGTAAATTTTAAGAAGCCTCATTACAATAGGGATTTGCCAAAGAACAGGTATTGGATTTGACTGTACTAAGAGGTTAGATGGAATAATTAATTGATCTAGAACTTGGATTAAATTTTGCAAGATGGGTACTGAATAGCTCAAAGCCTGATGTATTGAGGGTATACACAAAAAGAGAGCTCTATGTACCAAGAGAGCTTTAACTGCAAGAGCTTTAAACACTAGAAAGCAGCTGACAGTGATATTTCAACATAATTTCTGTGATCCTTTAGTGAATCTGGTCCACAGACACTGAAATTCTGCTACTGCCTCACTTTAGATGGCTTACACCTCTTTGACTTAGATGACTTATGGTGGCATCCTAAGGATACTTGGAAAATAGTATTATCTACTACAGACAACACAGAAATAACTACTTCAATACCTTGCTTCTACGCGACAGGCCAAGCAAGCTTAATAGTATCCGGTGTGGTTAACTTTTCAAGTATTTTCTCTTTCTTATAAACTACCTTAATATTGTCCAAAACATGTAAGTCAATTGTACATCTTACTGTAAAATAAAGAATGGTTATAAAATGAGATACCACTTTATTTTTCTTTAATGGCTGCTGCTGAATGGATTTTTCTGCATCATGACCAGGTTGAAATCAGTATTTAAATTAATTATGACAGCTGTATAAATTAGACATAAGAGACTTCTAAAGACAATTAGAGTCTGAGAGTTTTAATTTGATGTCTGCCTTGGTGTAGTATCTGCTTTATGGATTAAATTAATAAAATCAAGACTGCACCATTATAAATTTCCACTTTCATAGTACCATAAGTTTTACAATTACATACCATATTTGAATGACAATTAAATGAAACGAAATCATCATGTTCATGTCTGCTTTCCTACAGACTTTAAAATGATATTTGCTATTTTCATAGAATCATAGAATCATAGAATAGTTAGGGTTGGAAAGGACCTCAAGATCATCGAGTTCCAACCCCCCTGACATGCCCAGGGACACCTCCCACTAAAACATGCCATCCAAGGCTAGGTCCAACCCCACCTTGAACGCCGCCAGGGATGAAGCATCCACAACCTCCCTGGGCAACCCATTCCAGGGCCCCACCACCCTCACAGTAAAGAATTTCTTCCTCAGATCCAATCTAAACTTCCCCTGTTTAAGTTTAAACCCATTACCCCTTGTCCTCTCACCACAATCCCTCATGAAGAGTCCCTCCCCAGCATCCTTATAGGCCCCCTTCAGATATTGAAAGGCTGCTATGAGGTCTCCACGTAGCCTTCTCTTCTCCAGGCTGAACAGCCCCAATTTTCTCAGCCTATCTTCATACAGGAGGTGCTCCAGTCCCCTGGTCATCCTCGTGGCCCTCCTCTGCACTTGGTCTAACAGTTCCATGTCCTTTTTATGTTGAGGACACCAGAACTGCACACAATACTCCAAGTGAGGTCTCACGAGAGCAGAGTAAAGGGGCAGGAGCACCTCCCTCGACCTGCTGGTCACGCTCCTTTTGATGCAGCCCAGGATACGGTTGGCTTTCTGGGCTGCAAGCGCACACTGCCGGCTCATGTTCATTTTTTCATCAACCCACACCCCCAAGTCCTTCTCCGCACGGTTGCTCTCAATCTCCTCCCTGCTCAACCTGTAGCTGTGCCTGGCATTGCTCTGACCCAGGTGGAGGACTTTGCACTTAGCATGGTTAAACTTCATCAGGTTGGCATCAGCCCACCTCACAAGCGTGTCAAGGTCCCTCTGGATGGCATTCCTTCACTCCAGCATATCAACCGAACCACACAGCTTGGTGTCATCGGCAAACTTGCTGAGCGTGCACTCAATCCCACTGTGCATGTCACCCACAAAGATGTTGAACAAGACTGGTCCCAACACCGATCCCTGGGGGACACCACTCGATACTGGTCTCCAGCTAGACATTGAGTCACTGAGCACTACTCTTTGCGTGTGGCCATCCAGCCAGTTCTTTACCCACCGAGTGGTCCATCCGTCAAATTGATGCCCCTCCAACTTAGAGAAAAGGATGTCATGTGAGACAGTGTCAAAGGCTTTACACAAGTCCAGGTAGATGACATCAGCTGCTCTACCCCTGTCCATCAGTTCCGTAGCCCCTTCATAGAAGGTCACCAGATTGGTTAGGCAGGATTTCCCCTTAGTGAAG
This sequence comes from Amazona ochrocephala, assembly GCA_039720435.1. Lineage (NCBI taxonomy): Eukaryota > Metazoa > Chordata > Aves > Psittaciformes > Psittacidae > Amazona > Amazona ochrocephala. Next base: position 12,115,835 of record CM077909.1, read on the forward strand.
CCATGCTGGCTGTCACCAAGCACCTTGTTGCTTTTCATGTGCCTTAACATGCCTTCCTGGAGAATCCGCTCCAAGATTTTGCCAGGCACGGAGGTGAGACTGACTGGTCTGTAGTTTCCCAGCTCATCCATTTTTCACTTCTTGAAAATAGGGGTTATATTTCCCTTCTTCCAGTCGATGCAAACTTCACCTGACTGCCATGATTTTTCAAATATGATGGACAGTGGCTTAGCAACTTCATTTGCCACCTCATTCAGGACCCTCGCATGAATTTCCTCATGTCCCATGGACTTGTGTACATTCAGGTTCCTAAGGTGGTCCCGAACAAGATCCTCTCCTACAGCAGGCCTAGGGTCTTTACTCTCACAGTCCCTGTGTCTGCCTTCCAAGACTTGGGTGGCGTGGTCAGAGCATTTGCCGGTGAAGACTGAGGCAAAGAAGTCATTAAGAACCTCAGCCTTCTCCAAATCCAGGGTAGCCAGTTCTCCCAAGAGCTTCTGGAGAGGGCCTACGTTGTCCTTAGTCTGTCTTTTATTTGCAATGTACCTATAAAATCCCTTCTTGTTATCCTTAACATGACTGGACAAGTTTAATTCTAAGTGGGTCTTAACTTTCCTAACCTGGTCCGTAGCTTCCCTGAGAATATTCCTGTATTCTTCCCAGGCTGCCTGACCTTGCTTCCACCTTTTATAAGCCTCTTTTTTCTTTGAAGTTTCCTCAGCAGCTCCTTATCCATACAAGGAGGTCTCCTTGCCCTCCTGCTACACTTCCTTCTAGTTGGGATGCAACACTCCTGAGCTTGCAGCAGGTGATCCTTGAATATCAACCAACAGTCTTGGGCCCGCCTGCCCTCTAGGGCTGTATGCCATGGAACCTCACTGAGCAGGTTCCTGAAGAGGCCAATGTCTGCTCTCTTGAAGTCCAGGGCAGTGAGCTTGCTGTACGCTCTTCTCACTGTCCTGAGGATCTCAAACTCAACCATCTCATGATCACTGCAATCAAGGCTGCCCTGGAGCATCACATTCCCAACCAGCCCTTTCCTGTTGGTGAGGACAAGGTCAAGCATGGCACTTCTCCTTGTCGGCTCCTCTATTACTTGCAGAAGGAAGTTGTCTTCCACACAATCGAGGAACTTCCTGGATTGCTTGTGCCGGGCCGTACCATCCCTCCAACAGATATCAGGGTGGTTGAAGTCTCCCATGAGAACAAGGGCCTGCGAGCGTGAGGCTGCTCCTATCTGCCTATGGATCGCTTCGTCCAGCAAGTCCCCTTGGTCAGGCGGTCTGTAACAGATCCCCACAATAATGTCACCCATCAGTGTTCTCCCTTTAACCCTGACCCACAAACTCTCTGTCGACTGCTCACCTGTCCCCAGACAGAGTACATACTCTCTAGCCTATGCCTAACTTAAATAGCAACTCCCCCTCCCTGTCTGCCGGGCCTGTCTTTCCTAAAGAGCCGGTAACCTTCCATTCCAACACATCAGCCATAGGTGCCATCCCACCATGTTTCTGTGATGCCTATGATATCATACCCCCGCAGATGTGCACACATCTCTAATTCCTCTTGTTTGTTCCCCATACTATGGGCATTTGTGTAGAGGCATTTGAGCCGAGATCCAATTGAAGCCAGCTCCTTGGCTGGAGCAGCTGGAATATCTCTACATTGCTCCGAACGTTTACTGTAGGTGCTGCCAACCGACTGGGTGTTTCGGGATGGAATGATGCCCCCCTCCCCCAACACATCTAGTTTAAAGCACCCTTGAACAGTCTGGCAAGCCTTCTTCCAAATCCACTCTTTCCCTTCTTTGTCAGACCAGCTCCACCAGCCCCCAGTAGACCTGACCTACTATATTGAGTCCCATGTTCAAGGTACCCAAACCCCTGACTATAACACCACCCTTCTAACCATTTATTAACCTGCCCAGTCCTCCTAGCCTTTTCAAGGTCCTGCCCTGTATCCTGGAGAATTGACGAAAAGACAATCTGAGCTCCAGAGCCCCTAACCACCTCTCCCAGAGCTCTCTAGTCCTTCTTTATGGTCTCCGGGCTACTGCTATCTGTATCAGTAGCACCCACATGTATTACCAGGAGTGGGTAATAGTCAGTGGGACCGACTAGAGCAGGCAGCTTCTTGGCCACATCCCTGATCCGAGCCCCTGGTAGGCAACACACCTCCCTTGAGCCTGGGTCAGGCCGGCAGATGGGTGCCTCTGTGCTGTAGGCAGCCAGGTCTTGGCGGTCGGAAGATGTCGCGCTGTAACGGAAAGACAGAGTCCCTCCCCAGGTCTTAGCTTTGTGACGTAAACAGACGGAAGTGACGTTGTAAACCAAAGCTATATAATGCGGTGTCACTTTGCAATAAACGCCATTTGCCGTCCACCATATTTGTGTCTGCGTGCTGATGGACCCCGCGATCGCGAGTAGGTGATTGCCTGTGCCGTCCCTAAACCAGGCCACCGTGCCTCCCAGAGGCAACACTGTGCCTTTCAGATTAGAGTCCCCAACTACTACGGCCCGCTGCTTTTTTCTGGCAGCACCAGTAGTGACCTTCTTTACCAGTGCACTAGCTGGTTGCGCCTGGTGGGAGCGCTGTTGCTCATCAGCCCCCTGCAGGATAGGAAAGCGGCTCTGGGTGGGGACAACAGACGTAGGAGGAAGCCTGTTGCTTTTAATTACCCTCTTCCTCCTTTTTTTGTTGTTTTTTTCTGTTACCTTTTCCCAGCTTCCTGGGTTAGCAGCCTCCTTTCCTGCATGGGCAACAGTAGACACTCGAGGCCCCAGGACTGTCTGGTCCCGGAGCAAGCAGCGCTGCTTCCTCTCAGCTTCACTGACACCTTTCAGCCTGGTAACAGCTTCCAGCAGTTCAGCCACCTGCTGCAGGAGGACCTCCACCAGGGAGTGCATAGCTGCTACGGTGATCCTAACTGAAAGAACATTGTACATTAAGGAATTAGTAATCCACATATCCAAGAGTGGGCCTATTCTGCATATGTTGCATGGTCTTAATGCCTGTGTTGCGCTGTGCATATTCCTTGGTTGCAGCACAAAATTGGTGGGTTAATTGTAACCACAGAAGCCCCTATACAAAGTTGCCACTTTTTACCAGTGGTAACACAACTTGTGCCAGTTACCTTCATCTAACGCATTGCAAGAAGTTCCCATGTAATAATTTTTATTTGAAAGAAAAAATAATAAACACAGTTGCTTTATTTAAGCAAAGTCCTATAAAAACTCTGAAGACCAGAAAGCAGGTACCCTTCTGGACAGCATTTGCACAGAACACTGTGCCATAACCAAAGACATGGTTTTTCAAATATGATGGACAGTGGCTTAGCACCTTCATTTGCCACCTCATTCAGGACCCGTGCATGGATTTCATCAGGTACCATGGACTTGTATATATTCAGGTTCCTAAGATGGTCTTGAACCAGATCCTCTCCTACAGCAGGCCTAGGGTCTTCACTCTCACTGTCCCTGTGTCTGCCTTCCAAGACTTCGGTGGTGTGATCAGAGCATTTGCCGGTGAAGACTGAGGCAAAGAAGTCATTAAGAACCTCAGCTTTCTCCAAATCCAGGGTAGCCAGTTCTCCCAATAGCTTCTGGAGAGGACTCACGTTGTCCCTAGCCTGCCTTTTATTTGCAATGTACCTGTAGAACCCCTTCCTGTTATCCTTAACATGACTAGACAAGTTTAATTCTAAGTGGGCCTTAGCTTTCCTAACCTGGCCCCTAGCTTCCCTGAGAATATTCCTGTATTCCTTCCAGGCCACCTGTCCTTGCTTCCACCTTTTATAAGCCTCTTTTTTCCTTTGAATTTTGCTCAGCAGCTCCTTATCCATCCAAGGAGGTCTCCTTGCCCTCCTGCTGAACTTCCTTCTAGTTGGGATGCATCGCTCCTGAGCTTGCAGCAGGTGATCCTTGAATATCAACCAACAGTCTTGGGCCCCCCTGCCCTCTAGGGCTGTATGCCATGGAACCTTACTGAGCAGGTTCCTGAAGAGGCAATGTCTGCTCTCTTGAGGTCCAGGACAGTGAGCTTGCTGCACGCTCTTCTCACTGTCCTGAGGATCTCAAACTCGACCATCCCATGATCGCTGCAATCAAGGCTGCCCTGGAGTGTCACATTTCCAACCAGCCCTTCCCTGTTGGTGAGGACGAGGTCAAGCATGGCACCTCTCCTTGTCGGCTCCTCTATTACTTGCAGGAGGAAGTTGTCTTCCACACAATTGAGGAACTTCCTGGATTGCTTGCTCCAGGCAGTTGGAGGGAAGGAATGTCATCCAGAGGGACCTTGAGACACTGATGAGGTGGGCTGATGCCAACCTGATGAATTTTAACCATGACAAGTGCAAGGTCCTCCACCTGGGTCGGAGAAATCCCAGACACAGCTACAGGTTGGGCAGAGAAGAGATTCAGAGCAGCCCTGCAGAGAAGGACTTGGGGGTGTTAATTGATGAAAAAATGAAGATGAGCTGTCAGTGTGCGCTTGCAGCCCAGAAAGCCAACCGTATCCTGGGCTGCATCAAATGGAGCGTGACCAGCAGGTCAAAGTAGGTGATCCTGCCCCTCTACTCTGCTCTTGTGAGACCTCACTTGGAGCATTGTGTGCAGTTCTGGTGTCCTAAACATAAAAAGGACATGGAACTGTTAGAACAAGTCCAAAGGAGGGCCACGAGGACGATCAGGGGACTGGAGCATCTCCCGTGTAAATATAGGCTGAGAAAATTGGGACTGTTTAGCCTGGAGAAGAGAAGGCTGCATGGAGACCTCAGAGCAGCCTTCCAATATCTGAAGGGGGCCTATAAGGATGCTGGGGAGGGACTCTTCATGAGGGACTATAGTGAGAGGATAAGGGGTAACAAATTCAAACTTCAACAGGGGAAGTTTAGATTGGGTATGAGGAAGAAATTCTTTACTGTAAGGGTGGTGAGGCCCTGGAATGGGTTGCCCAGGGACATTGTGAATGCTCCATTGCTGGCGATGTTCGAGGCTGGGTTGGACCTAGCCTTGGATGGCATGGTTTAGTGGGAGGTGTCCCTGGGCATGGCAGGTGGGTTGGAACTCGATGATCTTGAGGTCCTTTCCAACCCTAACTATTCTATGATTCTATGTTTCTATGATTCTATGATTCTATGATTCTATGATTCTATGATTCTATGATTCTATGATTCTATGATTCAATACTACACAAATCAGGACTCCCCTTAACTGAAAGGGCATAGGGTAACCCGCACTATCTTCTTTTCTTTATAATTTTAGCTTCAATAAATAGCATTTTAAATAATAAATTTCATTCATTATGAATGCTGGTTCATTATGATCCCAGCCTCTGTTACTGGGATCATAATGAACCAGCACCTTCTGGTGTGAAACAACTACTGAGTTATATTTAGAAGTTCAATATGCCTAATAGTGATTTTGAAACAGGATTTATGTTAAAGACAGCTTGAAATAACAAGAAACATGTAAGAATTCTAATTAAGCAAAAAGAAGCTGAAGGTAAATTCCAGAGCATGCAGCCTTAAGGACGGTGAAGATTTATTGAATTATAACCACAAAGAAAGTTCCCTTTTGCCCCTCAGTTGATTATGAGTTTTGCATGCAAATTGTACGTACCTCAATATACAGTTTCACAAATTATACATTAAGTTAGATTTGACATACTTGCAAGATGATCAGATATAGAACCATAGAATCATAGTCATCCAGGTTGGAAAAGACCTTTAAGATCATCAAGGACAACCATTACCCCAGGACTGCCAATACCATCATTAAACTATATCACTAAGAGTCTCGTCTACATGGTTTTTGAACACTTCCAGGGATGGCGATTCCACCACTGCCCTGGGAAGCCTGTTTAAATACCTGAGTACCCTTTCTGTGAAGAATTTTTCCCTAATTTCCAATCTAAACTGCCCCTGGCACAGCTTGAGGCCATTACCTCTTTTCCTATCACTTGTTACTTGGGAGAAGAGATCTACTCCCACCTCACTATAACTTCCTTTCAGGTAGTTGTAGAGTGATAAGTTCCTCCCTGAGCCTTCTCTTCTCCAGACCAAACAATCCCAATTCTCTCAGCTGTTCCTCATAAGACTTACTCTCCAGACACTTCAACAGCTTTGCTGCCTTTTTCTGGATCCCCTTCAAAACCTCAATGTCTTTCTTGCAGTGAGGGGCCCAGAACTGAACACAGTATTCAAGGTGCAGCTTCAACAGTGCCCAGTACAAGAGGATGACCACTGTCCTGGTCCTGCTGGCCACACTATTACTGGCACAGGCCAGGATGCTCTTAGACTTCTTGGAAATTTATTACTTCTGCTAAAGCACAGTGGCTCCCAGGGAGTGAAGGGAGAGAAACATATAGACAGGCTAGTGCCCAAGTTCATGGAATTATTCTCTTAACCATCCCTTAGGTGACTTCATAATCACCATGTAAGCAGCTATTTCTTATCAGACCACTATTCCAAATGGGGTTTTCTCTATGTCCTCTCAACTTAAACTTCGTCTGAAAAAAATGCACACCATAATACTGAAGGCTTGATAGTAATTGCAAGAAGAGCTGCTCTTTGCCTATTTTTGCTTCTAACATGTTACTGATGAGTAAGGCTGAGTTAGATTTACAATTAAGATATTTGGTCATGCATTTAATGATGAAATTATCTGACGCACGTGTCAGTAGTGTAGCATGGTTCCCACGGAGGCTGACAGGAATTCTACTTTTGACTTCAGTAGCAGCAGACATAAGAAAACTGACATATTAAGCATAGCAGTTTCTGATATGATACATAAAGAGAGGTTGTCTTCTGCTATCAGCTACACTGTTCAGTACATACACATCACAGCACAGTGTTTTGAAATAAAACTTTGAGAAATTCTGTGGAAAACAGACTTGAAGCAAAGAAAACACTTATTTTACTTTTAAATGGGGATATAACACCCTGTGACAAAGGATCACAGTCTTGGTTCGAAGATTTGCTTTTGACATTTGTGTTTTCACAGGCAATTAAAATTTAATTTGGCCTATGATGGAAAGCAAATCCTTTTATCCCATAGTTGCAGTCACAAGAGGAACATATTGCATTAAAAAGAAGGACTGTAGTTTAAGGTTTCATATTTGACATTTGTGACATCATGAAAAAAAATAAGTAATTGATAGGAAAGTTTATATGGGCACATCTCATCCCTAAACATTCCTATCTAGAAACTAAATGTGATTTCACTAGTATTTCAATATAAAAAACATCAATTCAGATTTTAGCAGAATCATAGAATCATAGAATAGTTAGGGTTTTTTTTTCTGAGTTGCTAAAAAATCCATCTCTGCATTAGCATTTTTTCAAATAAACTGAAAACAAAAAGCACATATATAAGGGTACTCAGTTACATGGTGACTAGTATTTTACAAGGGAAAGACAAGCCATCTTTCCAACTTTGTTTCAATGATCAAGGATGTTAAAATTATGCATAAAATTGTACACAAGTAGCAAAGGAAGTTATTTAGCTATTTTTCATTATCCTTGGTCAACATTCTTCCAGAAATCAGCTTCCCTGCTGATTCATGAGAAGAACAGCCAATTTTATCACTATCCATAGTAATGATTTTGTGGCGCACTTTCACACATACAAGCCATAAATCGGACACATACAAACATCAAATAGCAACCACCAGCTTATTGAGGTTAGATGGAATAAACAGTGCACTTCAAGTGGCTCAGAGAGCAATACGTATAAGCAGGGTCTAAAATCTACCATTCTAAGCAATAGATGTATGTATTACTTAAAATACTATTAGTGTTTACTTTATGCTATAAGCCATCCATAGTTTTACTAAGTGGCATTTTCTTCTCTCTGGTCTCTGTGTATTTTTAAACAACACTTACAAAATAAACCTGGAGGTTTCAATCGTATACTTTAAGGACAATCAGCTATGGACTAAACCATCCCCATTTTCAAATCCCAGCTAAAACCTGCCATGTCTTAGCATGCTCAATGTGCTCCTGAAACCAGTCACAATAATCCTCTCATATTGTTCTTCGGAGCAGATCCTCCAATAATTAAGAGTCAATATCTGCTTCATCTCCACTACAATTCAAAATCTGACTTTCTCCTTCAGGGTAAAGATGTGTCTGGCAAAAAAAGGGTAATATGTGTCAGTTTCCCCGTTAGTGAGATTTCTGTGAAACCCCCAGTGAAGGTGTTGCCCAGAATGAGCAGTAGAGTTGACAACCAAGTATGCTTACCCTTCCAAAGACATCCATTTACTGGCTCTGAAATTTGTTTGATTTTCCTTATGAGAGGATCTGAATTAAGTCTGATTTACCCGGGCTCTTCCAAATGTCAGCTCAGCATACAGGTGGTCTTTTAACTACTTTGTATGACCATTTCTTGAATAGTATATCTTGTTTTCAGCAGAGCTGCATATCATGTATGCAATTCAGAGGATTTATGCAGTTTATGTCCAGTGCACTCTAGGTTAATCAGAAATGTTAGTACGTAGGAGCTCATTTGGTACTGATGAGAATGTCACCTGTAATCCATATACACCCCATGGTAATTTAACATTAACTAATGTCCATTTATGCAATGACATTGCCATAAATCTCAACAAGAGTGATGTATTCTGGGATAAAAGCATATCTATGACAACAGATCAAAAAAAAAAACAATTGCTACATCATTTTAAATAATAATTCGTATATTTTGCTTACACTACCAAATAAAAATGACATAAAGTGATAATTGAGAAAGAATTTGTTGAGCTCTGAAAATTACATAAAACATTAAGAACACAGATTACTATTCTTTTACGTGGATGACAGGAAAGAGTTATATCTGCTCTTATCACTTGGTTGCAATGGGCAAAGCAGCTAAATTTTCAATAATAATCATTGAGTAACAGCCATATTCATGTAAAATAGAAGTATTTTTCCTCATATAAAATGCTATTAGCCATATTTGAAGGCATTATGTTCAGATATCATTTTTCCATTTCACTAAATGACAGTCATTAAATGCAATGGCAACTGCATGACAGGGATATTTTTTATTACTTCAAAAGGAAGAAAAGGATTAAAATGAGTTTATTCAAAAGTATGATTTGTCAATTTTTTTCTTATCAAAAACTGTGTGGGACAGCTTTAAACCTAAATACTGTGATCTGACCTCCTATTTGAATAAGTTAATGTGATCCAGTGTTCTTAGAAAAGTAGTGAAACCTATCTTTTATATGCAGAAGTCCCAGGAGGAATTTATGCTTTTATACGGTCAGCTGCAAGGTTCCATTTCCTTTTCATCATTCCTGCTTTTATCATATTGTAGTTCTTGACAGCTTAGAGGTTCTTTTTAGAATCTGGTGTATGAACAACTATATGGAGACATTTTTTGTATGAAGGATTTCTTTCCAGCACCCTAGGTTTTACAGCCAAATAGAATTATGCTGCCAGAAAACCCTCTCATATTGAAGAGGGACTAATCACCATATTTGATAGAGCAAGCATCTTACTCAAACATCAAAAAGAACTATAAATTCCTACCTTGGAACATTAAAGAAGGATTTTATTCTCATCAAGTTCTTGCATTATATATCCTAAGAACTGTAGTGAAAACTATTTCATATATGTACTTACACAGAGAGAGGTAACATCTATCTGGATAAAATACTATTCATTAACGATTTACTGGGAAGGATTATTCTCTTCCTAGGAGCTCTTTTTCACAGGCAATCTTATATGAAGCATAGCTTTTTTTTTTTCTTTTCTTTTTTTTTTAAGTGTTCTGTGCACAGATTTTCCCAATTGCTTACACGAATGTATATTTGAAAGCATTTGCACAAAAATCTGTGGTAATTTAAAGACCATTACCTATAAACAGAAAAATTTAACCAAAAAAAAAATATATACATCTTTATAATTTTTTTGTATACTGCTATTTTAAGGCTTTTGTACCTCTTGGCTAATTTACTGTATAAGGTTATTCCTTACAAGGTAGAAAATCATCAAGAATTCAAAGCAGGTCCTAAAAGTTCTGCATGACAACATTCTCCGCTAACCTGGATCAACTCTGTTGACTTCAAGAAGGTAAAGACAATTTCAACAAAGTTTCAAAAAATTAAATGAAATTCAATTTTAGTGAAGTTCAATGTCTGAGAATTTCATTGAAAGCAAGAAGAATCAACAAATAGTTACATAAACTAATAATAGAAATTTGGCCATCAGGAGCAATTTGAGACAGAAACCTTGAAAGCATAGTCTCTCAAAACAAACAATTCAGACATATGTGCAAAACTTTTTTTTTCTTTGTGGAATAATTTTACACTGCCTAATGTGAAATGTTCCATTTTTAAGTCTGCAGGCCATGCAGGTATTTTGTTATAGAACCGTACTGGTAAAACGTTTACTCCAATGACATCAAATAACGAAAAGACTTGTGTGGAATAACAGCAGAAATACACACAGTCCATAACTTTACCTTTTCTTTTTTTTTTTTTTTTTTTTTTTTCCTGGTAATTTGCTGTTACATATTCTAGAGTTATTATGGTATCAGAGGCAAACTTTCCTTGAACATTGTTGCTACTCTGGACCACAGATGAATATTTTATTCTCAAGTTCAACCAAAAAAGTTTGCCTTGGTCCCAAGTGTGAAGAGGCATTTCAAACAGTAAGTCACCTGAACTATAAACGTTCTGAAGGAAACACTTCTAGGCATTCCAGCTAGTACACTGCAATTAAATTTCCGTGACTTTGTGGGTTTACTATGAAAACCAGACATGAAAGGGTCACAAAGTAAAGACTACCTTTGTCTAGGGATTGTCAGAGAAAAGCTTTCAAGTGCACTTTGCTTTACAATTTTTCCAATTCTTGGCAAACTAGATGCACTCATTCACAAAAAAAAAAAAAAAAAAAAAAAAACAAACAACAAAAAAACAAAAACAAATAAAACAAACGAAACCAACCAAACAAAAAAAACTCACACACACAAAAACCCACCAAACCACCAAAAATCCCCCCAAAAATCCCAAAACCTGTCAACTTGCTAAGACATTCCCAACTAGTTTATACTAGCTACTTTCTTTTGCCTTTCATGTTTTGGATTTAAACAGATACGCTCTGTAATTCTCATGTCCACAATTTAGCAGTCAATCTCAGGTTTAATGCTTGCAGCGAGATACAAACAGTTCAAGATAATGAACAAAATGATCTAAGTACATGAATTCTTTGCTAAGCAAATGTAAACCACAGATTAGTGGAGACATCCAATTAAATTTCTTTCCGGAACATAAAAAAAATAATCTAGAAAATTAAGATATGCAGTGAGCTGACAAGAGATGCAGATACTGATCACTACAACAGTGAGAAGACATTTCACACAGATATTTTTCTTTAAATAACCTGTATTTCAAGCAGAAAAAATTGTTGCCAAAAGCTGATCACCACAACAGTGAGAAGACATTTCACACAGATATTTTTCTTTAAATAACCTGTATTTCAAGCAGAAAAATTTGCTGCCAGAAACTGACCACTACAAAGTGAGAAGACATTTCACACAGATATGTTTCTTTAAGTAACCTGTATTTCAAGCAGAAAAATTTGCTGCCACATTTTTCCTAATACATGTCTTTACTTGTCCTTTTTTCTGTACTTGAACAAGTGAGGTTTCTTGATCAGCCCGATCTTGAAAGAGACTGCAGATTCTCAGAGCTTCTAAAGGATTTGTAGTCTTGCATTCTCTGTTGTTGACATGTGTGTGTGCGCACCTACATGTGTACAAGGGCATGATACAGTTGTCACTTTAAATTCCCTTCATTAAGTCATGTTGTGAACAAGTAATATTTCATAGACTTCTACACCACACATCACATCAATGGGATATTATAGGGTTTTCTGTGCAACATGTAGCATTACTATCACCAATGTACCACACCTTAAACTACAAATGAAGGCTTTCCTGTGCTAGAAAACTGCAGCAGCTTATGTTGAAGTTTCCATAATTGAAATTTGCTTCTCTATTACTGACGTACAATGTAAAAAGTCTGCATTAGAGCAGTTACTGGTTACTGTATGGACATGCAAGTTTTATTGCATAAATCATGGGCTTAGACGTCAAAAAGCTATGCCAATAATAAGCAGTTTAACTGAGGTAATTGATATGCTAAGTACATAATGACATTTTTTATGGTGTAGTAAATGTACAAAGGTAAGTTCTGTAAATACATTTCAGTGTATTATTGATGTTGAAAGTAAAAGCTGACAAGTGTGTTGATAGCAACTTATATATCCATAAGATAATTTGGAAAACAAATTATCTTTTTTTTTGTCCACATGTATAGCCTTCATTAATATAATAAATGATCCATTTATTTCACAAAAACACCTGGTTTTAGAAGTAAATGTGTATCGTATTCCAAAATTCATAGAATCATAGAATAGTTAGGGTTGGAAAGGACCTCAAGATCATCGAGTTCCAACCCCCCTGCCATGCCCAGGGACACCTCCCACTAAACCATGCCATCCAAGGCTATGTCCAACCCCACCTTGAACGCCGCCAGGGATGAAGCATTCACAGCTTCCTTGGGCAACCCATTCCAGGGCCTCACCACCCTCACAGTAAAGAATTTCTTCCTCATATCCAATCTAAACTTCCCCTGTTTAAGTTTGAACCCATTACCCCTTGTCCTCTCACCACAGTCCCTCATGAAGAGTCCCTCCCCAGCATCCCTATAGGCCCCTTCAGATATTGGAAGGCTGCTCTGAGGTCTCCACGCAGCCTTCTCTTCTGCAGGCTGAACAGCCCCAATTTTCTCAGCCTATCTTCATATGGGAGGTGCTCCAGTCCCCTGATCATCCTCGTGGCCCTCCTCTGCACTTGGTCTAACAGTTCCATGTCCTTTTTATGTTGAGGACACCAGAACTGCACACAATACTCCAAGTGAGGTCTCACGAGAGCAGAGTAAAGAGGCAGGAGCACCTCCCTCGACCTGCTGGTCACACTCCTTTTGATGCAGCCCAGGATACGGTTGGCTTTCTGGGCTGCAAGCACACGCTGCCGGCTCATGTTCATTTTTTCATCAACCCACACCCCCAAGTCCTTCTCCTTTATCAAAGTTTCATTCATCAGTATAAAGATATTCTATACAAAGCAAAACAATCTTACTGAACAATATTTGCATTGTTTCACATTTGTATTTACCTAAAAGATTTAAAACTCATAAAAATTTTTAATCAAAGAAATATCAAAATATTCAGACCTGTCAGGTTTGATAGTTTCACTGTTTAAATGAGTAAGATAAACCTCTTACTCATTGACTAATCATTTCTAATCATAATTTGTGTATGTGTTTGGATTTTGCAATTTAAGATGACAGCAGTACAGCCTGTCCAGAACTAATTGCTATAAATATACCAGATGTTATAAAAATCTGGGCATATTCACAGTAAGGGAAAATAAAGAAAATACCATAAGAATGCAGAAATGCATGATTTAATGGTATAATCTATATTTCTAGCATTGTAGGTCAAAGAAATACAGCAAAACCCGAGAGTATTTACTAGTTTTGCAAAAGTTAATTCCCTTTCCAATTTTTGTTAATGTCTTGACTCTGACAGACCCAGGCCTGGCTACAGATTTGAAGGTTTGATCAAAGGGCACTAGCCCCAAGAAAAAAAAAACAAACATGCCGTGTGTGCACATTTGCAGTCATGCATGGGTGGCAGTAGTAAGGTTGTCCTATTTTTGCTACTTATAGCTAAAGGCACAGCTATGAAATGGAAAAAAATAAAAAAAAAACGAGAAAGGAATGTAAAAAATAAAATATGACAAAGAAAAACCACGCCATTGAAACAGTCCACACTATCTAAGATATCCCACTCTATCAAGTGTATTCAACATCATTAACCAGCTAGTATTTTAGGCTAAATAACAATTAACTCCTGAGCCAGTAAAGTCAATTTTGCTTCCCTTGTCATCAGTAATCACACGATTAATTTCCACCAACCTTTCAAACATTCCTGTACTACTGCTCTGGATGTTATCATCAGGGCCAGAAGTAGTATGACTACTATCTACAGCATACAGTTGGCCTAAGTCAGTGAGCACAACTACCACAAACATCTGCATACCATGGTTTATTTTAAATAAAGTTTTATTTTACTGTAGTTATGAAATGCTTTTAAACCACAGTCTAGAGCAGCTGTTACAGTATTTTAAATCACCAATGTGTACATTCAAAATATTTACCAACCATTAGCACAGAATCTTTGCATTAGTTGCCTTTCAGGGTCCAAGCCCATACAGATGACAAGACAAATGCTTATTTAGCTCTCACAGTTACTTCTTAACCAGATGCTTCAAACCCAACACATTCCCTTACAATGTTCGCAGGGATTTCACTTTCAGATATTTTGCTGTTGATTCAGGCTACCAGCTAACCTTCAACAGCCTTATTCAAGCCCATAGCAGATTAAGAGCATAGGCTAAAACTGTAGTTTTCTCCATAGAGAATCAATTACTTGTGGAAAAAAAGCAAAGAGCTCTTCAAAGCCAATTTTGTCAGCTCATCATTAATGTGGGGACAGAATGCATAGTGTTGGTATCTTTTTAAAGTTATTCCTCCAGTAAGTATAAAATACACGAAATATCTTGAGAGCAAATCTGTAAAAACAGTGGTCTGAAAAATCTACACTGAGACAACAAATGTAAACAGATCATACCTGTAGCTGACGTTGACCTATATCTAAATTTGGTCAAAAATCTACCAACAAAATCCCACTTTGAACATAAAGACATTTAAAATTACTTTGCATGCAAAAAAAAAAAAAAAAAAAAAAAAGAAAGGAATAAGTTCAATAATAAGGTGCCTTTACACTTCTTGTAGTGTCCTTAACTTAAACTTTTCATAGAAAACACATACTCCATCTGATTAGTGAGATCTACTAGATATTTAGCTAAAAGAGTAGCAGTGGTTTCTCTGAGATGTTCAGGCAACCCCATTTTCAGTCGTGACAGGCGTCTCCCCTTATAGCGCCACTTTTTCAACTCCTGCTGCTTCATCAGGAGCAACGCAGAGCAATGAATCTCTGGCAGTAAACTCTAAAAGACCATAAATACTGAACTTGAGTGCTTATTTTATATAGGTCTATTATTTTGAATTATCTTCATAATGTTACTAGATTATAATAGGTAAGGTTAATGGTATAATTAACTTACATAGGATAGCAAACACAGTGTTTCACAGATAACAAAGGATGATTCTTAAAAAAATTCTTTCTATTCATAACTACATTTCAAACAAGTAAGTGATCTTTTAGCTTTAAAAAAATATATATTGGAGAGTGAATCACATTGTAGAGAAGTTTGCTGAAGAAACACTGTTCTGAAGCTGATACAGATTCTACTGTTGTTACTTGAAGGGCAGTATTGCACTGTTTACTGTCAGTATTAATGTTGTGGTTTAAGCCTCTATAACTCACACAGTTGCTCTCTCACTCACTCCCCACTCTTTCTTCCCCCAGTCCCAGGGGGATGGGGAGGAGAATCAAAAGAAAGAAACTCCCACAGGTTGAGATAAGAACAGTTTAGTAACTAAGGTATAACACAAACCACTACTGCTACCACCAATAATAATTATAACAAGAGAAATACAAGGAAAGAATACAATAACTCACCATCAAACCCAGCCTGACCAAGCAGTGCACCCCCACCCTTCCAGGTCTCTGCCCTCCGTTTTTACATCCTGGGCATGACGTGCTGTGGAATGGAATAACTTTTTTGGTCAGTTTGGGTCAGGTGTCCTGTCTCCTTCCTCCCGGCTTCCCCTTCTCCCTGGCAGAGCATGAGACTCACAAAGTCCTCGGTCAGACCAAAACATTACCAAGCAGTAACTGAGAACACTGGTGTTATCAGCACTGTTCCCAGGCCAAAAGTCAAAAACATAGCACTGCACCATCTACCTAGAAGGAGAAAAATGACTGCTACTGCTGAACCCAGGACAACTGTCAATATTAAAGAGCAGCCCCAAACAAACAGAAATTAGGTTCTTCAAGTAAAAGGATAAAAAGCAATATGTACATTGTGTGGAACAGAGAAATAAGATATTATGTTAATAACTAAGTTAGAATCTTTGAATCATAGAATGGTTAGGGTTGGAAAGGACCTTAAGATCATCTAGTTCCAACGCCCCTGCCATGGGCAGGGACATCTCACACTAAAATATGTCACCCAAGGCTCTGTCCAACCTGGCCTTGAACACCACCAGCAATGGAGTATTCACAACTTCCGTGGGCAACCCATTCCAGTGCCTCACCACCCTCACAGTAAAGAGCATCTTCCTTTCATCTAACATAAACTTAACCTGTTTAAGTTTGAACCCATTACTCCTTGTCCTATCATTACATAGTCCTCATGGAGAGTCCCTCCTAGCACACCTATAACCCCCCTTCAGGTACTGGAAAGTTGATCTAAGGTCTCCATACAACCTTCTCTTCTCCAAGCTGAACAGCACCAACTTTCTCAGCCTGTCTTCATGTCGGAGGTGCTCCACTCCCTGATCATCCTCGTGGCCCTCCTCTACACTTGTTCAAACAGTTCCATGTTCTCTTTGTGTTGGGGACACCAAACCTGCACACAATACTACAAACGAGGTCTCACGAGAGCAGAATAGAGTGGTAGGATCACCTCCTTCGACCTGCTGGTCACACTCCTTTTGATGCAGCCCAGGACACAGTTGGCTTTCTGGGCTGAGAGCGCACACTGAAGCCGCTAATGTTCATTTTCTCATCGACCAACACCCCCAAGTCCTTCTCCACAGGGCTGCTCTGAATCTCTTCCCTGCTCAACCTGTAGCTGTGCCTGGGATTGCTCCAACCCAGGTGTAGGAACTTGCACTTGGCATGGTTAAACTTCAAAAGGTTGGCATCTGCCCACCTCACAAGCGTGTCAAGGTCCCTCTAGATGGCATTCCTGCTCTCCAACTGTCCTGGGTTCAGCAGTAGCAGTCATTTTTCTCCTTCTTGGTAGCTGGTGCAGTGCTGTGTTTTTGACTTTGGGCCTGGGAACAGTGCTGATAATACCGGTGTTCGCAATAACTGCTTGGTGATGTTTCGGTCTGACCAAGGACTTACTGAGTCTCATGCTCTGCCAGGGAGGAGGGAAAGCTGGGAGGAAGGAGAGACAGGACACCTGACCCAAACTGACCAAAGAAGTTATTCCATACCACAGCACGTCATGCCTAGAATGCAAAAACGGAGAGCAGAGACCCAGAAGGTTGGGGGTGCACACTGGGGGGTGCACTGCTTGGTCGGGCTGGGTTTGATGGTGAGCTACTGTATTCTTTCCTTGTATTTGCCTTGTCATTATTATTATTGGTGGTAGCAATAGTGATTTGTGTTATACCTTAGTTACTAAGCTGTTCTTATCTGAACCTGTGGGAGTTTCATTCTTTCGATTCTCCTTCCCATCCCTCCAGGAGCGGAGGGAAGAAAGAGTGGGGAGTGAGTGAGAGAGCGACTGTGTGAGTTTATAGAGGCTTAAACCATGACATCAACCGAACCACGCAGCTTGGTGTCATCGGCAAACTTGCTGAGGGCACACTCAATACCACTGTCCATGTCAACGAAGATGTTGAACCAGACCAGTCCCAACACCAATCCCTGAGGGACACCACTTGTTACTCATCTCCAAAGTTAAAAATATTTTCCTCACTGTTACTTTATGAAGCAATTATAGTCTTTAGTTTTCCACCCTTCATAACTCTGCCTAAAATTCAGAAATCATGAGATCAACACTAATTAGAGAGAATCAGTTTCTTTAACTGCAAAGTATACATTGTGCAACTGGTGTTGCCTGAAGGACAAGCATACTGTAAAGCACCACAAAATCAAGTGATTTTTTTGTGCTGTGGTTCCTATAACCAGTGTGTAAGTTCTAAGCAAGGAAGAAATTCTATGTACTCTCTCAAAACAGCTGGTAACTTATCCAAACTCTTGTCTGACAGGCAGGAATGTTATTTAAACATCAAACTGAAGACATTCTTTCTACACAAACTTGACAAGGTTACATGATGTTATTAATGTATTGGAAAATGCAAAAGGAAATCGATCATTTATATGCTTGTTAGAACATTTGAGAATATGGCATTACAGGAAAAGGAGATGAAGTGGTTAGATGTCTTCTGTGCATACCATCACTTAAAATCACAAACATGACAGATATCCTACTGGATCTCAAATGCAGTGAAATGAGGTCAAAAGTATGGAGAAAGCTGTAATTGAGTATGAGGGAAAATGAAGACTGAGAATCAAGACTGAGAATCTAGGAAGTCTGCCTTAACTGAAAATATGCACAAGCACATGTTGTCCTGAGAAGGACTTACAAGATGGTGCTTAAGAAGATATTTCTTCTGTAGAACGAATAGGACATACAATGTAACAGATCTCAGATCTGAAGATCTTATAAGGAATTCTTATGTTCAATTACTTTTCAGTGTGGAAAACATAGGTTTATATTTTTTAAAAAAATATTTTATCATAGAAGTGACTTCACTCAGGCATCAATTCACTGATCCAGTGGTTGATTGATTATAGGAATTAACCTCTTCATCAGATGCATATACAAAAATACTGTGGAGAAAGTAGTTAGGCATTTTGAAACATTATTTCACTTTTCACCTGAAGCATAACATTAATAAGACTGCAGGCAAAGACTAAGAACATATGTTATTTGATGTTTCAGATGAATCACACTGTGCAATAGAAGTTCTGAAGTCTCATTTTTAAGAGGATCAGTACAAAAGCTCTTAATCACTGCTTTACTCTGTCAAGATTTCTAATACCTCCAGCTAGACTGCCTTATACGCCTCAAGGTACATCTTCCTTGTTCTCACACAATCGAACACATGCAGCATCATAACGAGCGTATGAAAGACTGACATCCATAAGGTGCCCCCTGCAAACCATTTCTCTGAAGTCTGATTATTCCAGGACCCAAGCATAACAGTCACAGTTAATGATGTCAGCTGCCACAGCATGGGGCCTCAGGCATTCCTCTCCAAGGTCATTCAGCAACATTTGGTTTTTCACATCTATGTTTATTATTGCCTTTAAGCATAAATACAAATATCTGTCCAGTGTGTATAGACTTCTGAGCTTGACTAATAGAAGCCACTAAATATGAAATCACAAAATACAGCAAACCTTACACCTATAAATATACAACACTTCTATTCCTCTCTCTTAAAATTTAAGTATAACTTTTAACAGCATTTTATTCTTTTGGTTTGCAACACAGCCAAAATCACTCAAAATCGCACCCCTCTGAAATGAATAACACCTAACCCTGAGAATAGGGGTTTCAGATTGACAGTTAAACAGCAGGTACACATGAATGATGAACCATGGGAGTTCAAGGCCTATCAGTGATCCAAGGCTAATGTACATAAAGGCTTACTATTGCAACAATTTATTTTGGAAAAGGGGAAAGGGAGATGAAAGTAAAGTCACAGTGAGGAGACAATTCGGAAACAGCAGTTAAAGTAATGAATGACTGAAATAGCTCCAGTGAGGAATAAGCAGTGGAACCTTACCAGGACAGCAGACTTAAGCACATTTTAGACAATCGTTTCAAGTTTGGTTAAGGGCAAATGCAGGTTTATCCACCCTCAAATATTCAAGGAAAGAACTAATATCCCACAAAGCAGTGTCTTACATGTTCTTAGAAGTAGATGTAAACTTAGCTTGTGGATCAAAGAAGAAAAGGACTTCCTTTTGTTTTTCTTTAGTGCTGTTTTTTGAGTTACATTCCTGTAACATTTTAATTTAAGCTCTTCAAAGTCTTATTGTGAATAACAAAATTCACAGTTCTGGTCACTTGTCTACCTAGCTAGACCTATACTTTCAAAGATTTATGTTGGCTAATAAGAGTGGTCTGAATATCCTCAAAATTCAACAGTATAGAAAGTTCTATTTCTTCTAAAAAAAGCAGTACCTCGTTTCTGGTTTAAGTCCTATTTCTGCATATCAAAGTGTCCCAGAGAAAAATGCGTCCCTGACAAATAACAACTGCAGCCAATTGCTAGAGTCTCAATCAGCAATAAACAAATATTTAACAGCACGTGTACTTACTGCTCCTGGGTCTTTCAGTGAATAACACAAATGAAATATGTCACAACTAAGACAGCAGAAATTTCAAAATACTTTTCAGATGTGGAATAAGAAAGAGATAAACATAGATAAAGTCCCACAAAAGAACTTTCAGGTGCTTTGTTCAAACCGCTGGAATTCATCAAGATTAATAGAGAAGCATGTAATACTCTGGATGTAGAATCTCACTAATGAACTTATACACATCAGAACAGCATGGAAAAAAACCCAGCACAGAAAACATTGTTTCAACTCCCACACATTCTTATGCTCAATGAAAAACTGAAGAAGTCTGCAGTCATGATGCTATCGTGCATATCTGAAAAACAGTGACAGGCATTACTACCATCTAATGAAATTGACAAATAGAGAAGGCAGAGGTCATGTTTGCTTTCTCACTGGTAATACCGCAAGATCATCTAGGAAGCAACATCAGTGCATTTGCCTTAATATTACTTTGACATTGTTTTCCCTCATATGATCCCTCACAAGAATGATTCAGTTAATTTTTAGCCACTCACAGTGCTCACTTCATGCTCACTGCCAATCTCTTTCTTCCCTTATGACACTTTTTGTAAAAGATTTCCTTTTTCACATTTGAAAGTTGTGGAAGACTGTAATCTGCTGTCATCACTAGTTAAGTATCAGATTCCAGTGACTAATAGTGCGTGGGTTCACATCCACTGTGACAGGGGACTTTCTAAGATGTTTGACTTTTTTGTTCTTTTTTTCCTTATATGACTCCTACCCTTTCCCCTCTTAGGGGGTTAAGCTCTTTGCTATTTAAGACCTACTTTTCGTAATTCATGTAACATGGGCCCAATACCATAGCACACTGGAAACATGAGATGCAATAAGGACAGAAAGCAAGATGTATCTGCAGAGTACAGAGGGGACTATCAGCAGCCATCACCACTGCCCACACAGTAGGCTGACTGTAGCTACTCGACTAAACTAGAGTGGAGTCACACTAGTGAAGTTCAGGAGTAAGGAAATCATATCATTTAGTCTCTACCTAATAATTTAATTATAATTTTTTAGTGTATATTTTTCAAAATGGGCTGTTTAAACCTCTAACTGCCTACATCTGCAGAATGCAGTGTCACCTTTCCATGCACTGTCAAAACATATACATTGTATCACAAATACTTCATTAAAAGATACAAATATGTAGTAGTAAAGAACAAAAATAATGTTAAAAAAGACTTTGTGCAAACTATGGAGAAAAAGATCTATGGGATAGAATCATCAAGTTTTTCTGTACAAATGAGATGGTTTCACTTGGATATTCCTACCTCAGGATTTCTGAGAACACATGACAAGAGAGAAGACTATTTTGTCTACTACTCCAGCAAAATAATTGAAGCCTGATGTGCAAAATGAGTAAGAAACTGTAAATTCACCAGGTAAAAGTTGCAGATTAACAATTTGGAAAGCCTAATGCACCTAATCAATTAGTACAGGTATAGAGGAATAAGTAAATAAGAGGGACAACAAAGAAATTAAATAGCATCCTCATTCCCTCCAGTACTTAGGGAAGCTGTGATTGTTAATATAAAAGTGGACATTCATACAAAAAATGAATAAAAAGAAGTAACATAAATCAAGGTAAAGAAAGGCTGTGAAGTTTCTAAGTGTTGAATAGCAAATGCTGCAATTCTTAGATACTAAAAAATATAACACTCTTCCCTCAGAAATTGTGTTTTCCATTACATATTGCATATTACACGAACATATGTTCATTTGCCAGGAAAAAAATAATAAAAAAATCTTGTATTAAATGCAAGCAAAACATTGCCACTAAGGGAGACACCATTATTTTGAAAAAGATATCTGTCTTTATATATTTAAATTATCTTTACTGAACTACTAACACCTGGGACTAAGTAATTTCAACAAATTAAAGCAACTGTGATTATGTACAAGTAGCTGATCTGTACTCTAAGGATCCTTATTACCTTACCATCTTACCATACATTAATGACAATGAGAATAAGAGAATGAAGAACATACATACATATCTCTTGTCTTAAAAGACACATCTCACTCCCATTTATCGAACATAAAAGCAATTAACCTTGTAGCATATTAACAAAGTATTGCATTTAAAACATGCAAATTAATACAGATGTTTTCAACATCAATGAATTTGGGTTATGTTTCTCAATAGTACCGGTACGGTTCATTTTAAATAATAAGATGATAAAACATAGGAAAAGTGCAATAAAAAGAAAAAAATATAGTCAGTAGGTGTAGCTTACAAGTGTCCGTGTAGATTAGTGCAGGGAATAAAAGGTGCGTTTAAAGTGCACTTAAATATCTAGTTGAAGGAGATCTTATTTTCCTTGTAAGAAAAAAAATATCTTGTATCAATTATCCATCTGTCTCTCATTGTACAAGAACCAACCAGCTGACAAATATTTTATTGCAAATATATTTGTATGAACTAATAAAGCATTAAATGGCTTTTTATTATTAAATTACTTTTGTTATCGTGCAGTCCTTATTTCCCTTGATCGTCTTGTATATAATGAACCTCAATCCTCAGGGCATGTTAAAAATAAAATCTAATTTAACAATAGGTATTTTACTGCCCTAACCCTTATTTGTGAGCATTTGCTGGGACTGGTTTTTAATCCATAACCAACTGCTAGGTTAAATTAAAGTCAAAAATTAAAACAAGTTTGGGGTGGGGGAAGGGCAGGAAGAGAGGGAAAGAGGGAGAAATATGCTTATGTTGTGATAGTTGCCCTAACAACTAATTCATAGCATCCCTATAAAGAAAATAAAGAAAATAAATCATTAAGAAATTGCATTAACATACAGATGGATAGTTGTTCGAAATTTTTTAATGCAGGCAACCTCATCCTGATTAATTTTAGCACAGATCAAAAGGGTTAATATTACTAGAATTATACACAGAAATAGCTCAGTGCTACTCCTCTTATTTCTTCTGTGACTTCTGTTTTGGTGAAAACAAGTATTTTGGTCTTTCAGTTTAAAACAAAAAATGTTACTTCTGCCATTTGGTTTTTGATGTCAATCCATTTTTACAATGTTGATTCAAAATATCTGGCAAAGCAACAAATGTTTAATGCACCTTGTGCATATGAGTAGCTAACGGCATTCAGTAAAACATTTAGTCTCATGTGTTCTTCAAATGCAACGCAAAGGTTGCTTACTAGGATCTCACAAATGAGATCACCACCACATGAACCAAACAGGATTTACTGTACCTACCCCAGACAGGACAAAGAATAAAATATAAGTTTGTTTCCAACATCACTTTGTGTCATGACTGATGCTGCCACCATCTGCCTAGTCCACTAAGGACGCTAGTTACCACTACATTGCATCAACTGTACTGTGGTGTACAGTTGTAGTATGCTGGTAGTGCAGTAGAAGTTGCAAATTCCTGAGTAATTTTTGTCTTTCTCAGCATTCCAAAACACATACCTAAGAGACTGCAGAGAATCTCACTCCTTTGGAGAGTACCTCACACTGAGTAGCCAAAATAATGTATAAATGTATTTGTACAAGAAAAACAAAATAATGTATTAAATGCAATGTATTAAAATTCCTTAATTTCATCACAGTTATGGAATTTTGCACAACCATTCTACATCAGCATTAAAATGGCACTTCCATTGACATCATAACCACTCAGGCACTTGCACTGACATTGTAATGACTCCTCTGGGGCTGTTACCACATCACTGGAAGTATGAGAGACACCTCATTGACACTGTAACAGCTTCAGAGCCTGAAATGTGATGGTAATGGCTCCTCTGGGGCTGTAATCATGTCAGTGGAAATATATATGATACACTTACATCATAGAATCATAGAATCATAGAATAGTAAGGGTTGGAAAGGACCTCAAGATCATCGAGTTCCAACCCCCCCGCCATGGGCAGGGACACCTCCCACTAAACCATGCCATCCAAGGCTATGTCCAGCCCCACCTTGAACACCGCCAGGGATGAAGCATTCACAACTTCCCTGGGCAGTAACATAAGTAAAGCCCCAGAAATCTGGCAATAAAAATGAAATTATCAAGATAAATAAAAAAAAAAAAAGAAAAGTTAAAGTGCTCCAAAAAAATAGAAGTCTTCAAGAGACGTATGTGTTTGGTTTTTGGTTCACTGAAACGTGCTCATGCATACAAATACTGCAAAAAAAAAAAAAAAAAAACAACCAAAAAAAAACAAAACACAATAAACACAATATACAACTTGTCCCCCCAGACAAGATATCAGCAGGCACAGATGGAAAGAGTACCTGAAATTCTCCCCATCCTTAAAGCAATAATGAAGGTACTGACCCTTTATGAGTTGTACTTATAATAAAGTTGGTCTAAGTTATTTCTGCAGCAAGAGTTTTTTTAATACTTCATAACTTCTCAAGAAAAGTAACATGATTAGAAGTCAAAATAAATAATTTCCATTTTGTGAGTTTTTCATTATTTCCTTGAGCTGTTTGTCAACTGCTTGTTGAAACAGTGTACATTCTGTAGTCCTAATCCTTTGAAAAATAATGTTAATGGGAAAATTGCTAATGTAATGAATTTATTATCTGAGGTCACAAACTAATTATAAATCCATGTGCAATTTGTTAAACTAAAATAACAAATCCAATTAGCTTCCACTAATTATATATATAAAACTAAAATCAACTGAGAACTACACTACAATTAGAAACCATGAATAAGAGGCTTTTTCTATTAGTATTATTTATGAAACAAAAAAACCTTTGCAATTCTCTTTGCATTCACTTCATGGGCTCCATTTTCCCATTAAGAAAATCCCCTTCAACAGATTATCCAAGGGCTTCTACTGTAGATCCCACAAAAATGCCAGTATCACAGAGCTAGCACTGAGGATCAAGCTCTACAACCTAGAATACTGCCAGGAAAAATTTAGGAAACTCACACAGGCATTAAACACAAGTCAATGCTGAGCTAGAATAGTAAGGGCAACACTCTAGTAATTAAAAGCAATTGCAGGGTTATAGAACACTTATGTTGGTATGATGCAACATTTAGATACCAATCTCCCCACATGTACCAAGCTGGGGAGAGTAGGGTAGAGATTGCAGAAAACCCAGAAATAAACCCATCAAGCCAGACTTTCCCTGTAACAGAAGCTCTGAAAAACAAAGAAAAAGAAAAAGAATATTCCACTAGTAGTAAAGGAATTAGCACCAAAGATTAGATTAGAAGCCGATCAAGTCCTTGCCCTTATCAACAAGCTTCACTTATAGTACAGGTGGGATCAAGATAACTCAGGGGAAAAAAAAAAAAAAATTGAGAGAAAGAAAATCAATTTGTAGTCCGTGAAAACAGGGTCTGTTTGAGATACTGAACATGTTTATTGCTCTGAAACTCATTAGGTACAAGAATCCACATATTGAGTAAATATCTTGATAGCTCTAAGGAAAGAAGAATCTGAAGTTTGTAAACAGGTGCAGGAAAATCAACATGAGGAGAAAAGCTTTTGCCTACCACACAGTGTCAATGGAGGGATGCCCCTTGTCATGGTTTAAACCACTATAACTCACGCAGTCGCTCTCTCACTCACTCCCCACTCTTTCTTCCCCCAGTCCCAGGGGGATGAGGAGGAGAATCAAAAGAAAGCAAATCCCCCAGGTTGAGATAAGAGCAGTTTAGTAACTGAGGTATAACACAAACCACTACTGCTACCACCAATAACAATAATGACAAGGCAAATACAAGGAAAGAATACAACAGCTCACCACCGATCCCAGCCCAACCAAGCAGTGCACCCCCCACTGCGCACCCCCACCCTTCCAGGTCTCTGCCCTCCGTTTTTACATCCTGGGCGTGACGTGCTGTGGTATGGAATACCTCTCTTTGGTCAGTTTGAGTCAGGTGTCCTGTCTCTGTTTCCTCCCGGCTTCCCCTCTTCCTTGGCAGAGCATGAGACTCAGCAAGTCCTTGGTCAGACTGAAACATTACCAAGCAGTAACTGAGAACACTGGTGTTATCAGCACTGTTCCCAGGCCCAAAATCGAAAACATTGCGCTGCACCAGTTACCAAGAAGGAGAAAAAAGACTGCTACTGCTGAACCCACGACACCCCTGATCAACTGCATGCATCCTGAATGTACTACTGCAGGTAAGAGGCGAAAAAAAAGCATGATTTGTATATTTTCAGTAAGTCTGAGAGTTATTTTTCTGCAGACTCTATTTCTGATTAAATAGAGATATTGAGTGCTTACACTGGTGACATCTGGAGTAAGTGAAAAGCTGCTGAAAAACACATCACCAATTCAGTAAAGTCATTAATAAGCACTTGGATTCAGTGAGGAATTTAAACATATATTTAACTTTAACAGTAGTTAAGCTTGACAGAAACCAACACAAATTCAGTAAATAACAAAAGTTAAAAACAAGCTCCCTTACAGGAGTGGGCAGTAGCTTTATCTGCAACAAATGCTAACTTCAACAGAGACGAGGTTGAATTTTGACACTTGCCCAAAACATAGAGGCACACAGCCTATTTCAGTGTAAAAACTGCTAATAAAATCAGGTTTAAAACATACAAACAACTAAAAAAATACAGCAGGGTTTATCTCTGGAAAGTGTAAGCTTATATGCATCTAAACACCAGCAGCAGATCACCTCTAAGCACAGCTTTACATCTAAATACCAGTAGAAGCTCATCTCTCAGCACAACCTCCCACCTAAATAACAGCAGCAGATCACCTTTAAGCATAACCTTCCATCTAGAAACCAGCAGGAGCTAATCTCCAAGTACACACAGCTTTCCCTGGACTAAGAGTCTAGCAGCCACAGGCTGGAGCTCCACAGCAGCACCGTGCCATGGGGGACAACACAACTGAATTGACCCAAGAGTATGGTGTTAGCAGGGCAGGGGCTGAGGCATGGTGGGAGATGACATAGGCAGGACATCCCAGCAGAATCAACCAAAATGGCCATCTACCCCCAAAACTAAGCAAACAGATAACCAAAGAAACCCCAAAGTTAGTCACCGTACCGTTAACAGTGAAGAAACAAGACAAAGAGGCACTTGACTTCAGCCTACAACCTCCCATGGTTTTCTAAACCGAAGTCTTCTGGCTGCCTTCAAAGCTCTGGAAACGCTGCTGGCCAGCCTGCAGCCTGAGGGCAGGAATATGAGGTGAGGTGAACCGGGGAGACACATGGCTCCATACCCACTAGAAGGTTCCAGGCAGAACTCATGAGGTACCTTGAGGACAGCAAGCATCCCCGCTGCAGGATAAGGCATTGGGTAGTTTTTCTCTCTGTTTCCTAAGCTGCTGTGAAAGTAGACAGAAAAAGAAGTAGTTTTATCTCACACTTTCACACAAATTGGGTAGGAGCTAACACAGAGCAGCCAGATGTGCTGTAACATCTCCTGAGGTGCTTTGCGGAAGCTGAGGCAGCACAGTGCTGGTGGAACATTGCTGAAGACAGTTAATAACTTTCTTGGGAGAAACTGCTTCTGAGGAAAAGCCATTGCCAGCGCTCCAAGTAAGTCCACCAGGCAGTTTGGTAGGTATGTTGTGAGTTTTCACACATCATTGTTTTGCTGTTTTATATGAGGTAGGTACTTCTTTTCCTACTTCTTGTTGAAATTTAAAGTTAGGATTCTCATTTGCCATGTAACTTGCACATGGAAGTGATTAGGAACCTCATTCAGTCAAGCCAAGTGTTTAATAGAAGTCTGGATGTAGATTTACAGAGCTGGCATTCTAGATCTCAAACCCTGAATTTTTGGCTAAAAAAGTTGAACTTCACATGAAAGTCTAAAACTTTTGTGGACTTTCTCCTTGAGTATGAAATTATATATTTTTCAAAACTTACAAGCCATCTTAAAATATGTAAGTTTTCCCTACCAGATTTGTGGAAAGAAAAAAAAAAAAAAAGTTAGTGTAATTTAATGGGTAGGTTGTCCATTCATTAGCTACTTGAAAATTAATAATTGGGAACATGAAAAATGATTCAAGTATTTAGATCACTAATGTTGATGGAATACAAACAGTTACATTTTTTTAATGTTGGATACTTGAAAAGACATTGGGCTGCTGCCTACTAATTTATTTTAACTTATTTAGTATTATAAACTAGTGTCGTGGTTTAAGTCTCTCAGCCACGCAGTTTTGTTCGCTCACTCACTTCCCCCTCTTTCTTCCCTCCGCTCCTGGAGGGATGGAAAGGAGAATCGAAAGAATGCAACTCCCGCAGGTTGAGATAAGAACAGTTTAGTAACTAAGGTATAGCACAAACCACTACTGCTACCACTACTACTACTACTAACAATAATGACAAGGAAAATACAAGGAAAGAATACAATAGCTCACCATCAAACCCAGCCCAACCAAGCAGTGCACCCCCACCACCCTTCCGGTCTCTGCTCTCCGTTTTCTACATCCTGGGCATGACATGCTGTGGTATGAATAACCTCTTTGGTTAGTCTGGATCAGGTGTCTTGTCTCTCCTTCCTCCCAGCTTCCCCTTCTCCCTGGCAGAGCATGAGACTCACAAAGTCCTTGGCCAGCCTAAACATTACCAAGCAGTAACTGAAAACACTGCTGTTATCAGCACTGTTCCCAGGCCCAAAATCAAAAACACAGAGCTGCACCAGCTACTGAGAAGGAGAAAAAATGACTGCTACTACTGAACCCAGGACAACTAGTTTCTTAAAATTTTTCCATAATAGAGCAGTGGCGGTGAACCTGACAGTCCTCACATGAAGGTATTAACAAACTGCCAGGCATATGTTATGTGTGGTAGTGTCTGCTTAGTATATAATACTCACACTGTCTCTAGATGTGTTTTGAAGAAAGTGGTTGTTTTTATTATTATTTTTAACATGGGTATGGCTCACTGGGTTGTATGTGATAAGAAGTGCTACCCTAATGAAAATACCCTGATAATAATAAAATTGTGTAATGATAATGAACTTAGCATGTTGCACTACTAACGTAATCAATGTGACATCTTAAATATAAATCTTTTAGGTATTTAAGTTGTATTTAGTTTTCACAGAAGGTGAAAAAAAACAGACACAATTGCACACTGGTAAAAATTTCCAGCTTAATGTGTAGAAGTTTCATGTTTTTCTTGCATATATGCTAAGATGCAGAATATTGAATCTTTTGGAACTTGAAGTAAAAACTCTTGCTAGTATATTTCACTCATCTGTTTACCAATCCTACCATAGAAAAATATTTTGGAATGAAAAAGCCGCATGTTAACCTGCTTAAATAGTTAGAATTAGAATTTGCTGAAAAACTTGTTTGTTTATAACATTCTCATCTTTGATATTTTGATTTTCATCCTGCGCTAATTTCTTTTTTAGTTGAGAGCTTTATTTTAGGCTTAGAGAGCACCACTGGTGTCCTGTTAATTAAGGGCCACTTTTTGTCTACTCTTTCTTCAATTCGTTCTTAACTGTGTCCATTCACGTATGTATATATTATTTTTAGGCAGAAAACAAGTTTGTACACAGAAGGTTAGGCAAGAAAATAATGCAAACATTTGCACTTTTATATCTGTCATTCCTCTATTTACCATGCAGTGATGAAGACATGTAATCTCTACAGCAAGTCAGTGATTCTCTGCCAGCTGGCTGCCTGCCTTGACTTAAGGGAATAGTAACAAATGAAGCCCAAGCAAATGGCCACCATCTGGGTAAAGCTCAAGTGAGCTTGTTTGGACAAGGCTCTAGGGTCATGTAAAAGAAATGAACTTTGATGTTTAAGGTGTATCTGAATATACATTTCCTCCTTATATAGAATCCAGCTTGATTCAGTGCAGGTGCAGAAAGTTGACAGTGTTCATAAACTAGATTTTATTTAGAGGTTTTTAAAGATGCACATTGTTTACACGTATAAACAGCCATTTCTAATGCTTGCATTTCAAAGCAGCCTTGAAAACAGGAAGACACTATTAAAAATAAGTAGAAAGGAAAAGAACACGAGCAGTCATATAAGTAATGTCTTCCACTGGACTTATTTGTACTTGTTGATTATTATTTTTATCAATACAAATTAATACTGATGCTTTGCTATAATTATTTGTAAACTTTTAAGACTTTAAGATTTTTGAATGCAAAACAAAAATGTTGCATTGAAAATAGATGAGAAACGTGCACTTCTGGCAGCTACAATGCAACGTACCATTAAAGGTCTCTTATTTTGAACTCTTTCTTTAGTTGAATATAGATAAAATTTTTCTAGTTCTGACTGCTGAAATTTATTGTTGTTATATAATATTTTAGTCCTCTCAAGACATTCACATCTTGACAAGATACAGGAAGCTTTCTATTTTTGAATCTCATTCAGTAAAAGACTTAACTTTAAGAAGATAGTTATATTTGAAGTTAATATAATGCATTAATTGTGACATAATCAGTTACTTTGCCTGTTTTACTTTACTCTGTGCTTAGTGTTAAATGTTTCTTTGAAAGAGCTACATAGCCTGTATGTGTATGGCTTCCAACATCAGGAATGTCACCTAACACTCCAGCTGTATTTCTGAGTCATTGGGCAATATTCTTGTTACTTGACTGACCACATTTTCCGTGCAAAACCATTAGTCCTTGCATAGATTTTCACTAATATGAGCATTCTTCATTTGTGTTTTCGTTTGTATATATGTTGCATATGCAAGTGCTGCATGCTTTGTGAAAAAAACCCAAATCTACATCTGTGTAGTGTTATTGTTGAAAAGCCATAAACCTGAACACAGTAAAGACTGCTGTAGTCAGTGCTGTTAGTAATACAAAAGAATTATGTTCCTAGTTCTCAATTCTTTGACAGTTCTGACAGTACAGTGGCAACCAGGGTCAGCATTGTCATTTCCAGCTCCTGGCCACACATACATGCCAGATGGTTTTCCATTTATTCTTTTTCCTTATATGCTCGCTGATACTTACTCTTGTATGTCCAGGAAGAAAAGAGGATACTATCTTTTCACCAAGTACAATCAGATTTTCTAGCGCCATGCAACCACTGAGTACTGTTTCAGTTCGACTTGCAATGTGTTCACCCTTAATGTTAACAGAAATGAGACATGAGCAAGGACTCTTGTGGCTCATATACAGTAGCTCTTCGAGCTGAAATAAAGGGATCATCCTTTTCATGAACCAGTGGGAGCTATGCTAAGCTTCTCAGCTGGAAGTCACTCTTTGCATCTTTCAAGAGACTGATTTAAAATCATTCTTTTGAGGGCATCTGGGGTGAAGAATTTGTTTGGGAATTAAGCAGATCCGCCTCAAAACTATGCACTTCCTTTTAAAATCCAGCTACTATAACAACTGTACAGTACTTTTGCTCTCAAACAGGACTTTTTTCTGTATCAGGAAGCTTGCAGTCCAGGAGAGAAACTGCTTTACTTTCCTTGGGGAAACACACCATATGATTTGCAAAATGTCAGTGAGTGAGGAATGCAAGCTGGAGTTATAAAACCACGTTAGAAATAAAATAGCTTGTACCCTTTCAGGATTAGGTAGTTTTTTTTTCCTGTCATGGGTTCAGCAGCAGCAGTGATTTTTCTCCTTCTCGGTAGCTGGTGCAGCGCTGTGTTTTTGACTTTCGGCATGGGAACAGATTTGGTAACACCAATGTTTTTAGTTGTTGCAATAATATTTAGTCTGACCAAGGAATTTCCGAGCCTCATGTTCTGCCAGGGAGGAGGGGAAGCTGGGAGAAAGCAGAGACAGGACGCCTGACCTAAACTAATCAAAGAGGTATTCCATACCACAGCACGTCTGCCCAGGATGTAAAAACGGAGGGCAGGGACCTGGAAGAGGGGGTTCATGGCCTGGTTGGGCTGGGTATTGGTGGTGAGCAGTTGTATTCTCTTCCTTTGTTGTTTCTCTTGTCATTATTATTCTTGGTGGTAGCAGCAGTGAGTTTATGTTATACTTTAGTTACCAGCCTGCTCTTACCTCAACCTGTGGGAGTTACATTCTTTTGATTCTCCTTCCCATTCCCCAAGTTGCTGGGAAGATGAAAGAGGGGGGAGTGAGTGAGCGAACTGCGTGAGATGGGCTTAAACCACATTTCCTTAATAAATGGGAAGATTAGGTCAAACTGTACCATAAATATTATTTAGGGAGTCATCAATAGTACAGATTATTACAGCAATAGCTCTGGTAGATTAGAAATTATGAAAGGGTTGAATGCCAACCCTGGTACCCTCAGTAAATAGTCATCACTAATAAGCCTAGATATAAAACATTTGCATACTCTACTAAGACACTGCTTTATAGTGCTGATTGGCAAATACTATATAACAATGATCTGTGTACCTTGTACTGAGCTAGTAAATTCTATATGCATGATTTAAGTATTATATTCTTATTACCCACTGCAGCTGAACCATAGTAGCAATTTTATACTCTCCTCTGTGTTATTATTATCCCATTTTTGCGCATGTTAAAATTATCTCCCTCTGCTTTGTTGTAGTACGGCAGATCCACTAGTATATGTGTGAACAGTTGCTGGTTTAATCTAACACAGAGCTTTCCAATAGTAATAATGGCAGTGCTATAATGCCCCTATATTATTGCACAGTGAACACACATTGCTATCATAATATAATTCCAAGTTGTCATTCGGCATACTTTGTCAGATTTAATGTCAGAGGGGTCAAAAACTCAGTCTAAGAAGTTTTTGTATTTTAGTAGAAAAAGAAGCTCTGGTTGGATATTGTCTTAACAGATAATACCTTGTATCTAATATTAAAAAAATTATCAATAATCAAATTGTTTCATTTATCCATTAATGCACAGTAGCTCAATGAAATTGAGTCCTTGAACTGAGAGAATGAAATGATACTACTAAAGAAGCCGAAGTAAGCCTAGTCAAAGGAAGCAATTAAATTTTTTTACTCACCTCTATGATGAAGTGAACCAACTTCAGTGCTGCCAAAGCAGGCGTTGCTATCATATGCATAATCGGTGCTTAAACAAATCAAGTTGGATCAAATAGGTGGCAGCAGACCTTCCAGTTTCCCAAGGCAGTCATAAAGGAGAGGAAAGAAGTATTTTCATGTTTTTATGTAGCAATTGTAATTTACAGACAGATGTTCCTGTTACATAGTTGCAATATAGGGTTGCTACTTTTGTATATTTTTGAATATTTTTGCAGTTTAGGGACTGACTTAGATGGTCGAGTGTCCTATCATATTTGAAAAGTACTGACATTTCAGCGTCAATTTCTGTTAAGTTACTCAGCTGGAAGGGGAACATGCTGCCTGCTTCGCACTAATGAGCTGTACACAGTTAGGATGTACTTCCCAGTTGAACAAGTAGCTGTAGGTGGTGCTATTTCTGGGAAACTATATCGAGGGACTTGAGTATTCATCTTGTAGGCTGGATAAATACCTTTGTTGGTTTGTGTTTGCTTTTTCCTACTAAAAGAGAAAGATAACCCTAAAGTGATCAAATACAACTTATTTTTAAAGTCTACACATAAACTGTCATTCTTGCATCCTAGTTTATGTTCTTAAGTATTCACATGTGCAGCATACACAGTATTTATAAAATATCATGTTAATATACCTCAGAATTGAAAAACTTCTTTTGACAGGTATACCAGGCACTAGTAGTAGCATCACCATGGTACGATTATTTTCTTAAAGTTTATAGGAAGAATTCATAGCAATTTAAACTTATTGCTAACAGCCAGTTTGTTAGTGTTTAAAACGTTCTGGACCATCCTGCTTGGGGAAAAGAAAAATAATCCAGTGCAGTCTGGAGCCATCAGAAAATCCTTTTTTGCTGTTTATGCAAGCAAGTAAATTTTAAATCTTCATTTGAAAGTCACGAAAAGTTTTCTCAGAATGAAAATAAATTTTCAACTAAAAATATTGCATAAGTATTTAATAAATTATAAAAAAAAAAAAAAAGTAGTTGCTTATATTCATGCTAGACTGAATTATTCTAGGGAACTCAGAATGCCGCTTAATCTTTATATGTGTCTTAATGCAGTTTTAGATGTCTGGAAGTTAATCATGGCAATGCCTAAATTTTATGGTACCTGGCTGCACAGCAAAATGCAAAACTCTGCAGTGTCTGCAGCTTTGGGTTCCTTTACACCTGTGTAGTGTAAAAATCTCAGCTGGGATTCAGACACCCCACTGTTTATTATGTTGGTTTAGTGGTTAGAGTACCCACTTAAAAAGAGGAAGGGAGCCCAGGATTTAATAGCCTGCTCAGTGTCTCCCCTCTTTCAGATCTTAAGTTTCACAGTATTAAATTCTGATTTTGAAGCAAAGATGTAACAAGATATGAGCACAGGCACAGCTCCAAGTTCAGTAACTTGAATATTAGAGCATATAGCAGCTTTAAGCACTTCTTTCATGACACTAATGCCTTCTTTCATGATGGTAAATCTGAGTTTTCCAATTAACACCTGGGAGCCTAAATTCTGCATCACTCAGTTTTCAGGCAGGTTTAAAGCCTGACTGAATCATGCTTGTTAGCCCGGATAAAAACATCACAGCACTCATTTTTTAAAGTTTCATCTCTTGAGAGTCAGTGTAACTTTGTTTAACCTCAGGTAGAGACATATCAGTTTTTAAAATACTGAAAGTATGTGTGTGTTTTTATACTGCATAGAAAGATGAAGAAAAATAGTTAATATATTGTCCTGTAGGCAGACATGTACCTGGAATGCAGATACTAATGCCCTTCAAAAGTCTGTTACTGCCTACTTATTGAAAATTACTTAGCACTTCAAACTATTTTTATTTTTTTTACAATAGCACTAATAGGGTTAATATTTACTCAACTATTTTCTTTATTAATGGAATTTTAGGTATTTAAAGGAAAATTCAAAATATCATAAAATGCCTGTTAATAGTGAATAAATTAAAAGAATAGCAGCCTTCCAATATCTGAGTAGGGCCTACAAGAATGCTGGATAAGGACTCTCCATTAGGGACTGTAGTGATAGGACAAGGGGTAGTGGGTTTAAGCTTAAACGGGGGAAGTTCAGCTTAGGTATAACGAAGAAGCTCTTTAGTGTAAGGGTGGTGAGGCACTGGAGCCCAAAGAAATGGTAAATGCTCCATTCCTGGCAGCGTTCAAGCCAGGTCAGACAGAGTCTTGGACTACATGGTCTATTTTGAGGCATTCCTGCCCCTGGCAGGGTTGGAACTAGATGATCTCAAGGTCCTTTCCAAACTTTCCATTCTATGATTCCATGATTCTATGATCTTTTACCTGTCTTGTTTATAATTACTTACCAATGTACTTTAAATATTCTTATCAGTAGTCAAAAACAGGTCGAAATTGCAACTTCCTCAAGGGCATGACACAATTGGCTGTGGGCAGCTGTAATCATTGTCAGTCTGAGTATTAAAAAGGTAAATCCTTAACTCTGCACAGGAGTTAACTTTTCTTACACCTGATGATTCATTTATATATCAATAAAACACTGGAAGTATATATATTTTTCTACTTGAAAATGTAGTTTTCAGTGGATCAGTGTTTTAGTGAATTTTTGTGAGAGAATTCTTCAGTATTTCAAGTGCAACATTAGAAGACAACTTACATATTTTCTTAGTTACATACTAATTCTTTCAACTATGACCAGTATAGAGTAGGAGTCTTATCCCAAACACTGCTAAGCGAAAAATGATATGTGTTTTCTTGTGCACTGAATACAACATAGAAGGTACAAACATCATGCTTCCTTTAAGATGCATATTGTTTTACTTTGACTGGATGAACTTTACTGCTATATTGAGAGATATGTGAAGGCATAAGAGACATCAAAAAAAAAAAAAAGAAAACAAAACCAAAACATTTTTAGAACATAGTTGGAGGAGAGATTGGTAGGCACGAGGAAGTGAAGAAACTAAAGCAAATGGCCAGTAAGCTTAGAACAGGGCAGGTCAGGTTAAAACTATGCATTTGGGAGGAGGAGGGGAACATGGGAAGCACCAGGACGTCCAGATATCCTTCCTGTTGCGATTTATACTGCATGTAATCAATCATTTCTGCCTGCTTTTTTTTCTCAAAATGATATCTGCTACCTAAGAACACAGTCTCCTGTCATAATTTGCTGTTACAAATCATGGTGATAACTGAAAGAATTAAGCTTTATCTGTCATCCTTACCCAGTGTGACACAATTGATTTGCTGACTGAGAATTGCTTCGAGCTTCTATATCCTTTGTTGTTGTTTATTAATGCATTATGAAGTTTGGAAATTTTTCTGAAACATAAAATTTGCAATCCTGCAGTCAATGGGCAGTGAGTAGATAGTGTTAAAGAAAACAAAAATCTCTAAACAAAAAACAAAACAAACAAGCAGAAACATTGAAAAATGCATGGTCGTTTATTTGCTTAAATTTAATCACACAGGAATTAGCCTGGCACCTGCAAAAAATAACTTCTTTCAAAACAGACTAATCAGACCATTCTAAAACTTTGTTAGAAATATGACACTGGTGTATGCCTTCCATATGTTTGCATTCTTTTGCATACTTGATGTTGTATTTCTGCATTTTACTGTGTATGCATGCGTACATAAAAAGATTTTTTTTGCTAAATGCAGGCAATTTCATTTATGTTTAATACAGTATAATAAATACATATTCTAATTGTTAGAGGGTACTTAAATCTACAAAAAAATGAAGTTAATTGCTATTTAATTAACTCTAAACCAGATTAACCAACAAATGCACGCTAGGTAATTATTACCTCTTACAAGTCCTGTTGTCAGTAATGGAATACAGAGCAAAGAATGGAAGAGTTAAGAATTGATGTGCCATTTGGGAAACGTGTGAAACCATATAATTGACTTTCAAAATATGCCAACTATCACTGCAGTAAGATGCCTGTGTAATGTACAGTTCAGTACCATGTTAAGGTATTATTTACTCTTAGTTTAGCAACTTGCATAGTCACAAAGCCCTTTCAAGCCGAATAAAAGCAATCAAGTTGCAAATTACTTGTACCGCTTGTGGAATAAGAAAACATTTATTAAAACACTGTTTTGCTGCTCACCTATTTACGTTTCTATTTAATGACTTAAGTTACTGCCTTCACTATTTATTTCAAAGACTAATGGCTAAATGATGTTTCAGCATCTGGCTGTATAAATATCTGAACATAGTCTGAGTACTGTGCAACTACTGATATTACTGCATCATTTGTCTTCACAATTTTTTTTTTTTTCTTGAGTGCTTAATTCTGAGTTTGGTATATATCTTTATCTACTGAGGAAGTTCTTATGGAATGGTATTTTCCTACCTTATGGAATGGTATTTTCCTACCTCATAATAGGTAGAAGTATTGGGATTTTTAAATGAAATTAAAACTAATCCGAAAATAGTTACTCTCAAGAAAATATAGTTTAAAAATTGAAGTAACAAAACCAAGAGATTCCTGAGTGAAATGTTTTGCTGTAATTTTCAATTTCTGTTCCTTGATGAAAAGGAAGTAGTCTGAAAAGCAAATAGAATTTCTGAAGTACTAGCCTTCAAAAGAAATATTTCAATTCAGCCGTAGTTTAGAAAGGTCCAAATTGTCAAGATTATTGCCACCCCCTGAAATATTTTCAAAACTGTTTTAAAATACACTTTCAAATACTTTGAGTTAACATAGGTTTCTAATTAGTTAGTTGCACAGGTAAATTTTTTTTTCTGAAGCTACTTAAATTGCATGTTTATACTACAACTAATAATGTTTCTCAGTCTGCCACATAGAATTTGAATTCTAATCTGCAGTGTATTCGCCATAATAGAAAGAGACAATATGGGAAAGTCATTTGAATTTTTGGAAGATTAGAGCATATCAGAAGAGGAAATGTGTAGAGAAAGAAAGAAATCTTACAAGTTGTCCTGGGTTCTTTCTTTGGAGAACAAATCAAACCACTTGCCTATATGGTTTCTTAAAGCTGCAGGACTTGAAGCTCACTTCTAGACTTGGCTAGCTAGCTTGCTAGTTGAATGGGCAATGAGCACTGAAATAAGCTTTGAGATGATGGACAGGGGTAGAGCAGTTGATGTCATCTACCTGGATTTATGCAAAATGTTCAACACTGTCCCACACGACATCTTTGTCTCTGAGTTGGAGAGACATCAATTTGATAGGTGGACCACTCGGTGGATAAAGAACTGGCTGGATGGCCACACGCAAAGATTTGTGCTCTATAGCTCAATGTCCAGCTGGAGATCAGGAACGAGTGGTGTCCCTCAGGGATCGGTGTTGGGACCGGTCTTGTTCAAAATCTCTGTTGGTGACATGGAGAGTGGGATTGAGTGCGCCCTCAGCAAGTTCGCTGATGACACCAAGCTGTGTGGTTTGGTTGATATGTTGGAGGAAAGGAATGTCATCCAGAGGGACCTTGCTATGCTTGTGAGGTGGGCTGATGCCAACCTGATGAAGTTCAACCATGGCAAGTGCAAGGTCCCTTGGAGCAATGCCAGGCACAGCTACAGGTTGAGCAGGGAAGAGATTCAGAGCAGCCCTGCAGAGAAGGACGTGGGGGTGTTGGTTGATGAAAAAATGAATATGAGCCGGCAGTGTGCACTTGCAACCCAGAAAGCCAACCGTATCCTGGGCTGCATCAAAAGGAGCATGACCAGCAGGTCGAGGGAGGTGCTCCTGCCCCTTTACTCTGCTCTCGTGAGACCTCACTTGGAGAATTGTGTGCAGTTCTGGTGTCCTCAACACAAAAAGTATATGGAAGTGTTGGAACAAGTGCAGAGGAGGGCCACGAGGATGATCAGGGGACTGGAGCATCTCCCGTATGAAGATAGGCTGAGAAAATTGGGGCTGTTCAGCCTGCAGAAGAGAAGGCTGCTTGGAGACCTCATAGCAGCTTTCCAATATCTGAAAGGGGCTATAGGGATGCTGGGGAGGGACTCTTCATGAGGGACTGCAGTGAGAGGACAAGAGGTAATGGGTTCAAACTTACAGAGGAAGTTTAGATTGGATCTGAGGAAGAAATTCTTTACTGTGAGGGTGGTGAGGCACTGGAGGGGGTTTCCCAGGGAAGTTGTGAATGCTCCATCACTGGCGGCGTTCAAGGCTGAGTTGGACATAGCCTTGGATGGCATGGTTTAGTGGGAGGTGTCCCTGCCTGTGGGAGGTGTCCCTGCCCATGGCAGGGGAGTTGGAACTAGGTGATCTTAAGGTCCTTTCCAACCCTAACTATTCTATGATTCTATGATTCTATGATTAGTAGATTTCAGCTCTGTCAACCTTAGCATGTGATAGTAAATGCAGGTGATTAAGGTTTTTTTTTTTTTTACGTCACCAGAAATGTGTGTCAGCTCCTTCTTTGCACATGTATTATAAGTTTGTTTTGAAGTTGTTCCTCTTTCTTCTCCAGTGACACTGTTTGTAGAATTCCCACTTTTCTACTTAAAGTGCTCTCCTTCACTTGATATCCACTAAGGTCTTTTCTTGACCAGGAGAACTTGATTTCTCACAAAGCTTTATTTTACTGGCAAAAAGTGATAATCACTTTTCTAGAAAGCAAGCAATATCAAATGGCTTTGTATGGCATAGTCTGAACATAATTAGGCTTGCATGTATTATTTATAAAATAATGCACAGCAAGAACAAA
This sequence comes from Amazona ochrocephala, assembly GCA_039720435.1. NCBI lineage: Eukaryota > Metazoa > Chordata > Aves > Psittaciformes > Psittacidae > Amazona > Amazona ochrocephala. The sequence goes on from CM077909.1 coordinate 12,155,546, forward strand.
TGCTGAAAGTAGCATTGACCTGGACATCTGAAGACAGGAGGATGCCTGATTTGCACTGATTGGAAGGTCTTTACTGGTTTCCAGCAGGCTTAAGATAGCTTTAAGTCCACATTTCTACTAAATCTAATTACCTTGAGATCAGAAGTTAAGTGCTTCTTGTGTGCCTCAGAAGTAATTTGCTGCTTTCACGGCATCTTTGCTAACCCATGTACCCCTGTTTAAAATTGCCAGTCTAGTATAAAAGAAACAAGTCTCAGCAGTATGTACACACTATGTGGTCCATCACCGAAAGGGCAAATACTTGTTTATGCTTTTGGATCCATTTGTTTAATTGATAGTCATTAAATATAGTGTCTCTGTTGTTTAGTATGGCTATTATAGTCTTATACATGCTAATTTAATAATTGTGACTGCCTGTGTTTTCATATTAATTATGCATCAGAACTTTACTAAGTCAGGGTCCTTTTCTTCCTGAATAGGATTTTTGGGAGCACAACTGAGCTACTGCTCTTGTCTGTGGAAACAAATGATAGCCTGCAGCCTATATCGTGCAGTAATCCTCCAAAACGCCCAAACGAAGCTCCACAAAAGCTGCCACAGAAAGGCAGAATGAAATGGTTATACTGGTGGTTTGAATGAAAAAGAGGTGCAGGCTATAATAATGTGAAACACAAATTATTCATCAGATTTTGACAAGTTATTTGGGTTTGGAGGATCATTACCTACTTTTAGATGCATACTTGTGTCTCTTCATCATGAATACCTCTGAAAAGATTGAATAAAATAGTTTGCCCTGGGTTGAGCAGTAGCAGCCACTTTTCTTCTTCTTAGTAGCTGGTGCAGTGATGTGGTTTTGATTTTCAGCCTGGGAACAATGCTGATAACACCGATGGTTTTAGTTGTTGCTCAGTAATGTTTAGCCTGACCAAGGACTTTCTGAGTCTCATGCTCTGCCAGGGAGGAGGGGAAGCCAGGAGGAAGCAGGGAGGACACCTGACCCAAACCAGCCAAACAGGTATTCCATACCACAGCATGTCATGCCCAGTATACAAAGTGGGGGCAGTTACCTGGAAGGGTTAAATCACTGTTCGGATTGGGCTGGGTATCGGTTGGCGGGTGGTGAGTGGTTGTATTCTCTTCCTTTGTTATTTCCCTCGTTGTTATTATTATTGGTGGTAACAGTAGTGGTTTGTGTTATACCTTAGTTACTGGACTGTTCTTATCTCAACCTGTGGGAGTTACATTCCTTCAATTCTCCTTCCCGTCCCTCTGTGGGTGAGGGGGGAGGAAGGAGGGGGGAGAGCACAAGTGGCTGTGTGGTTCTGATTTGCCAGCTGGGCTTAAAGCATGACATAGCTGCTTAAGAACCCTGAGCATTGTGACCTGATGTCCTCCATGAAATACTGAAAGCATGTTGAAACATTCCCAGCAGTCTAGTGGATTTATGAAGGTATCTTTGCTGCAGTCTTGTTCAGTGACGAGTTCAGAAGTTTGCATACTGTGAACAAAATCATGAATCTGTATTCAAAGAAGTGTTTGAACACATGCTGGGAGTATGGTAGTCACAATGATCCATGAGATGATATGCAATTTTCTTTTTTGACATCTACATTACTTTTAGTTTCCTTATAAATAAAGTTTAGAAATATCTGATGTTTCACCAACTACTATCTATTCAATGACAAAGTGCCAATATTAATTTATGTATAATCAGTTCTAAAAGTTCAATATCCTTTAAGAGAATAATTTTTGGTGCAGTGGGAGGAGGAAATGAAAATTTTTGGGGAAAAAATCAGTATTTTTCATTCTGTAAAAACATAATGAGAAGTGGAGGACCTCAGCCATCACTTAACCATTATCAAAAAAAGTAACATTTCTTTATAAGGGTTTTCAGGTGCTAAGGGGTAACCCTATGTCATCCACCTAGAACTGTTGCTTATATCATCAGTATTCAATTAGAAATACAGCCTGAGTTATAAACCCGTTTTCCAGAATTGTTTGTTCAGTTCAAATTTACTGATAGACATAACTAAAATCACACAGAATGTATTGATCCACTAATAGTGTTTTCCATGCATTATTTACTTATCCCCTAATGTGCTTTATGAGCTGACAAAATATATGGCTAATGGCCTATGCAAGAAAATAACTCAGGATAAAGAAATAAAATGCCTGGTAAACACAACAAAAAAATGTAAATATTTTACCTGGTTTGCAGAGTACTTGTAAGTTACATCATTAGATTTGTATTTACAGAGAATAAATTCTGAACAGATGATATTGTTTGTGATTGATTGTTTGCTTGTTTTGTTTCATTGCATAGGAGCAGAAAATTTAGGGGGAGAAGAGGGAATTATTCAAGTTATAACATATTTTAGATGCATGTTCTTCAGATGCATGCAAGCAGGATTCGTTTTCAAAGGGAGAACAAACAGAAATAACAATAAAAATATCTCCTTCAGAAGGCAGTAATGACCATCTAGTAAAATAATGCTGGACCTAGTACATTTTTTCACTAAATTTTAGAGTAGTACTGGCCATATTCAACTAGTGTACTGAGGGTTTCCTTCTTGAATATGAGATCCACAAAAAAGGAAAAAGCCTTTACATTTTACTTTAGGTAAGGAAACAACTAAAAAGTACTGTTTGTGACCTTCCATTGAGGGACACAGTAATGGTATATTCAATTTGAAAAGCAGCAGATTTGAAAAATTATGGTGAATTCCAGTAGTTTTCAAATTTAGGCTTAGTGAGATCTAGGAGAAAACATTTCTACCTTTGTGCTTAAGGCCACTTAGTTGTGGATCACTTACCAGAGCCTTATTCTGTGAAGGTCTGTTTCTGTTCACAATTACCCTTTCAGTACTTGGAGTATTGTGTGCAGTTCTGGTGTCCTCAACATAAAAAGGACATGGAACTGTTAGAACAAGTCCAGAGGAGGGCCATGAGGGTGATCAGGGTACTGAAGCACCTCCCATATGAAGATAGGCTGAGACAGTTGGGGCTGTTCAGCCTGCAGAAGAGAAGGCTGCGTGGAGACCTCAGAGCAGCCTTCCAATACCTGAAGGGGGCCCATAGGGATGCTGGGGAGGGACTCTTCATTAGAGACTGTAGTGACAGAACAAGGGGTAACAGGTTCAAACTTAAACAGGGGAAGTTTAGATTGGATCTGAGGAAGAAATTCTTTACTGTGAGGGTGGTGGGGCCCTGGAATAGGTTGCCCAGGGAAGTTGTGGATGCTTCATCCCTGGCGGCGTTCAAGGTGGGGTTGGACATAGCCTTGGATGGCGTCGTTTAGTGGGAGGTGTCCCTGGGCATGGCAGGGGGGTTGGAACTAGATGATCTTGAGGTCCTTTCTAACCCTAACTATTCTATGATTCTATGATTCTATATAAGCACTTGTTGTAGTTTAACCAGTCAACCACTCAGTTTGCTCACTCACTCCCTCCTCTTTCTTCCCCCCAGCTCCCAGGTGGATGGGGAAGAGAATCGAAAGAGTGCAACTCCCACAGGTTGAAACAAGAACAGTTCAGTAACTAAGGTATAACACAAACCACTACTGCTACCGCCAATAATAATAATGACAAGGCAAATACAAGGGAAGAGGGTGCAACTGCTCACCACCTGACAACCGAGCCATGAACTGAACTCTTCCGGGTTCCTGCCCCTGTTTTTCCTTCCTGGGCATGACATGCTGTGGTATGGAATAATTCTTTGGTCAGTTTGGGTCAGGTGTCCTGTTTCTGCTTCCTCCCAGCTTCCTCTTCTCCCTGGCAGAACATGACACTCAGCAAGTCCTTGGTCAAACCAAACATTCTAAGTGATAACTATAAACATCGATGTTATCAGTGTTGTTCCCATGCCGAAAGTCAAAAACACAGAGCTGCTCCAGCTACTAAGAAGGAGAAAAATGGCTGCTACTGCTGAACCCATGACACCTTTTTTTTTTTTAAGTGGACATTTTTTTTTCCTCTGAAATATAAATAAATCTTTACAGAGGAGTCAATACATGCTTTATTTTTGGGTTAAATTCTTGTTTCCCTGCATGTAGATGTCTATATAATTATATTGTTACCTGCAGCCAAGCTATGGCATCTGCGTTTCTGTTTTTCTGATATGCTTTCATGTTCATAAGCAGTGGATAGGGGGGAAATGAATGGTATATGCAAAAATAAAGTTATTTAAGTGGTATAAGACCAGCCAGTAACTCAGAACCATACAGCCACTTGCTCACTTCCTTTTGCTTCACGGCTCCAGGCAGGATGGGGAGGAGAATAGAAAGAATTTAAGTCCCATGAGTTGAGACAGTCCCATAACTATAGTATAATATAAAATTACTGCCAATAATGATAATGATAAGGGAAATGACAAGGGAAGAGAATATAAAACTAAAAAAGGAAGCGAAAACAACAATAACAGACACAAGTGATGCACAATGTAATCACTCACCACCAGCTGACCAATATACAGCCCAACCTGAGCAGTGATCTAGGTAACTCCCCCAGTTTCTATACTGGGCATGACATGCCGCGGTATGGAATACCCATTTGGCTTGTTTGGGTCAGGTGTCCTGTCTCTGCTTCCTCCTGGCTTCTTGTGCCCCACTTCACTGGCAGAGCACGAGAGACTGAAAAATCCTTGATGGGAGTAAACATTACTTAGCAACAACTAAAACATTGGTGCTGTCAGTGTTGTTCTCAGGCTAAAAACACAGCAGTGCACCAGCTGCTAAGAAGGAGAAAAATAACTGCTACAGCTGAACCCAGGACAGAAGTGGATGCGAATCTTTAGTTTTTAGTGAATAAATAACTTGTTGAATGCATGAGCTGGGATCCAAAATTGGGAATCTGATGGTCCTTTTCAGAAACATCAAGCAAGATTGTGATACTGAAACATTGAAAATTGAAATTTGGTAATTAAAATATTTTGAAAAATATACTGCATGTGAAATTATGTGTTTCAGTAGAAAACTGCATATTTTGTAGTTGTTAAGCTGTTTATATGAGCCAGATTTACAGTGTCAGTAAGTAAAGTTCTATGCCCATTAAGCATGACTTTAAAAATTGTTTGGTCTTACTTATAACGTTTTTGTGATTGTCATATGATAAAGCTTTAAGGTGTGTCGGTTTTCTGAAGTTGAAAGATATATTGCGTTCAGCCTACTGATGAAAATGCCTATTGGCAATAAACACCTAACATTACCTCCAGATCGTTTGCTATTTCAAATGATAATGTATGGCATTACAAAAGCAATCAAGACTCAAAAGTCAAAATGTATTTTATGGAAATTAAAGGAAAATTTGGAAGTCTTTTAAATGATTCTTTAGAAACTGATTACAGGTCATTTTTTTCTCAAGGTCATGCATACAAATAAATAAAGGACTCTGTAAATTGGATATTCTTCTCCATAAATGCCAGTCACTAGTAGTTTATACAGCAAAGGAAGATGGGTATTAGCATTAAACAATATCAGTCATGTTTTCTTGACTTCCTGATGCATTTCAACATGGCCCATAATTCCAAGTAATTTTAGTTTTCATGTTATTAGGTTAAGCTAGAAATATGAAATATCTTTACATTTAATAGGTATCTTCAAAGAAGAAAGCAAAAAAAAAAAAAAAAAAGACTTTTTTTTTCTATAATTTCTAGTAAACAGAAGGGTTATTAAAACATGAGGAGTAATTATGAATGCAGAATCCTTAGCATTAATAACAGCCATTTGGTACGCAGATAAGTGAGAAAATAGATTTTACAATTTCAATACATGCGGGGTTTTTTTCTTGTTTGCATATCTTGAATGTAAATTACTTTTTTTTTTTTCAACATTCTAATAGAAATGATTTAAAGTTCTTTGTAATCAAAAAAATATTCAGTATCAAATTGTGTCTTGTGAGATAGAGATATCTCTATTTAAGAATCAAGACAGGTAGCATAAAAAAAGGGTCTGATTGCTTTCTTAGCAATTGAATTGTTTTCTTTCTTGCTTCAGAAAATTGTTTTGAGATTGGATTTCCCCTTACTCTCCTATACAGTAGCATGCAATATAAAGTAATTTTTTTGTTTCAAATGCATTTTCTTTTTGGTGCTATGAAGACTTATTACATAACATAGAAGCGTTCCATCTTCAGAGCACAAAAAGAGTGCCTGCCTCCTGGGCTTAAACAATACTTCTAGTGGAGACCTACCCACATATATAATATTTTAATTATCTTTTACACAGACAATGGAGTCATCTAGTTAATTAATATTAAAAAAAAAAAAAAAAAAGACAAAATCTATGATCATACCGCTATAACCTACTGCAAGTTAGCACTGGGTATTGTCAGCTTCTTAATAAAACAAGAAGAAACATTACTCTTCTTGTATTTATAATTTTCGAGAGGAGTAGCAAGAACATCTACTTCAGCCATGGCTTTTCAGGTTTTTGAGAAATCTGTGTTCACTTTGTCCTCAGAGCCTGCTGAGTCTGTGGAGCATCTTTGAATTTCAGTCTTCAGTCAGTGTGGTTAATGAAGTTTGAAGAAGCAGAACCAACTTCTGCAAATAGTTTAAAGAAAGTTGGTGTGGAAACACCTTTATTCACCTGCTCAATTTCAAATGCAAAAGGCAGTTATTTAAGTTTGGTAATGTAAATCTAATTAAGATCCTAAATTCCAAGCAACTGCTTGATCTTATACATGAGACAAGTGTTCATAGTATAAAACATTATTTGTGTGATGCCTCATATAGCTCATCATAATTAAGCCAAACCGATTTAGAAACATTGCTATCTATTCACTTGCTGTCAAGTTGCTCACCTGAATGAGGCAGGAGAGATTTTGTCATGAGGTGGTCGAGGTTGAGATCCTCAGGACAGTGAGAAGAGCAACCAGCAAGCTCGCTGTCCTGGACTTCAAGAGAACAGATTTTGGCCTCTTCAGGAACCTGCTTAGCAAGGCTCCATGGGATACAGCCCTAGAGGGCAGGGGGGCCCAGGACTGTTGGTTGGTATTCAAGGGTCATCTGCTGCAAGCTCAGGAGTGTTGCATCCCAACTAGAAGGAAGTGTAGCAGGAGGGCCAGGAGACCTCTTTGGATGGATAAGGAGCTGCTGAGGAAACTTCAAAGAAAAAAGAGGCTTATAAAAAGTGGAAGCAAGGTCAGGCAGCCTGGGAAGAATACAGGAATATTCTCAGGGAAGCTACGGACCAGGTTAGGAAAGTTAAGACCCACTTAGAATTAAACTTGTCTAGTCATGTTAAGGATAACAAGAAGGGATTCTATAGGTACACTGCAAATAAAAGACAGGCTAGGGACAAAATGGGCCCCCTCCAGAAGCTATTGGGAGAACTGGCTACCCTGGATTTGGAGAAGGCTGAGGTTCTTAATGAATTCTTTGCCTCGGTCTTCACCGGCAAATGCTCTGACCACACCACCCAAGTCTTGGAAGGCAGACACAGGGACTGTGAGAGTAAAGACCCTAAGCCTGCTGTAGGAGAGGATCTGGTTCAAGACCATCTTAGGAACCTCAATGTACACAAGTTCATGGGACCTGAGGAAATCCATGCGCAGGTCCTGAAGAAGCTGGCAGATGAAGTTGCTAAGCCACTGTCCATCATATTTGAAAAATCATGGCAGTCAGGTGAAGTTTGCATCGACTGGAAAAAGGGAAATATAATCCCATTTTCAAGAAGGGAAAAATGGATGACCAAGCTAATTACAGACCAGTCAGTCTCACCTCTGTGCCTGGCAAAACCTTGGAGTGGATTCTCCTGGAAGGCATGTTAAGGCACATGAAATACAACAAGGTGGTTGGTGACAGACAGCACAGATTCGTGAAGGGCAACTCCTGCCTGATCAATTTGGTGGTCTTCTATGAAGGGGCTACGGAACTGATGGACGGGATAGAGCAGTTGATGTCATTTACCTGGACATATGCGAAATATTCAACATTGTCCCACACAACATCCTTGTCTCTAAGTTAGAGAGACATCAATTTGATAGGTAGAACACTCGGTGGATTAAGAACTGGCTGGGTGGCTGCATGCACAATGGTCAATGGCTCAATGTGCATCTGGAGACCACTAATGACTAGTGTCCCTCAGGGACTGGTTTGGAACCGGTCTTGTTCAATATCTTTGTCGGTTACACGGACAGTGGGATTGAGTGTACCCTCAGCAAGCTTGCTGACGACACCTGGCTGTGTGGTTCAGTTGATACATGGGAGGGAAGGAATGCCATCCAGAGGGACCTTGCTATGCTTGTCTGGTGGGCAGATACCAACCTGATGAAGTTTAACCATGACGAGTGCAAGGTCCTACATCTAGGGTCGGAGCAGTCCCAGGCACACTACAGGTTGGGTAGAGAAGAGATTCAGAGCTGCCGTGTGGAGAAGGACTTGGGGGTGTTGGTTGATGAAGAAAATGAGCATGAGCTGGCAGTGTGTAGTTGCAGCCCAGAAAGCCACCTGTGTCCTGGGCTGCATCAAAAGGAGTGCAACCAGCAGGTTGAGGGAGGTGATCCTGCCCCTCTACTCTGCTCTCGTGAGGCCTCACTTGGAGTATTGTGTGCAGTTCTAGCATCCCCAACATTAAGAGGACATGGAACTGCTGGAACGAGTCCAGAGGAGGGCCATGAGGATGATCAGGGGACTGAAACACCTCCCGTGTGATGGTGCTAGGCTGAGCCAAGTAGTGCTGTTCAGCCTGGAGAAGAGAAGGCTGTATGGAGACCTCATAGCAGCCTTCCAGTATCTGAAGGAGGCCTATAAGGTTGCTGGGGAGAGACTCTTCATGAGGGACTGTAGTGAGAGGACAAGAGGTAATGGGTTCAAACTTACAGAGGATGTTTAGGTTAGATGTAAGGAAGAAATTCTTTATTGTAAGGGTGGTGAGGCCCTGGAATGGGTTTCCCAAGGAAGTTGTGAATGCTCCGTCCCTGGCAGTGTTCAAGGCTGGGTTGGAGAGAGCCTTGGGTTGCATGTTTCAGTATAAAGTGCCCCTGCCCATGGCAGGGGGGTGGAACTTGCAGATTTTATGTCCCTTTCCAACCTGAACTATTCTGTGATTCTATGGAAAGATCAAATGGAGATCATTAATGAATCACATGTCAGTGGATTAATTCTATAAAGTGAATATCCTAGTACTTTCTTGTTGCCCATTAAGCTATTTATTGCCTGGGGTATTCATTATGGAGTAGTATAGCAACTTTGCTTTCTGAAACCAGCATATCACACTTTAAGGTTTCAGATACTTCTGATTTCCTATTAGACCTTTATATTTTTCTATTCTGTATATAATCTGAAATATTAAACAAAGAAAAAAAAAAGCTGTACTAAACCCACTTGGTTTTGAGCGTAGTTATTGAGGAACATCTGAAGTATGAGTGTGGATGCAGGTGGTTTTGAGCATAGTTATTGAGGAACATCTGAAGTATGAGTGTGGATGCAGGTGCAGGTAGGCCACAGTGGCTTTTGGCACTAGGAAGACAGTACAACTTTATTTTTTTCTTTTTTTTAGGGGAGGAGGTAGAAGCAGAGGTACTTGGCTGGCAAAAAAAGGACTGAAGCATGAAAGGAATTAAGATGAATCAGCTGACATTTTTGGGTCTGTATCTGTTAAGTAGCTTTACAGCTAAGTAGCAGAGTTTCAATTAGGACAGTATATTTGCTGTTCCAAATATGCAAATATACTTAGGTCTGCTTTGCTTCTGCAGTCAGGAGGCATCTGGTGTGCTTTCCTTCGTGTCAGTGAGGGAATATCTGGAAGGGACTAACTGAATATTCTGATTTCCTAACAGAAGTATCATATTATTGGCTGATATATCTGGTCGATTTCTATAATTTTGCAGGTGTTAAACTCTTTTTAATTGCAACCTAGATAAAGACCAAAACTTCTAGCAATTTGAGTCAAATATTCTGGAGACTAAAGTATCTTGTGTGATGGCTATAGTTTGCTTTGATAAAGAAAAAATAATAACTTGGGAAGGGTGATTTACTATTTGAAAAGTGCTTAGAATAAAATTTAAAATGTCACTGAATGGTATAATTGAAACCCTCCTAAAGCTTTTAATACTTTATGTGCAAACTTGACCTTTATATGGCAGACAAAGATGGAGTAAAATAAAACCCAACCCAAAACCAAACAAAACCAAACCATAAGAAGAGTAAAACAACTGAAAACTGTATAAAGCTATATTAAAGGAATACACACTAAAATAACTTCTTCTCTATTTTGACTTTATTTTGATTTTTTCCACATAGCGTCCATGTTTCCTAGAAACATGCCAATATTCTCCAAACAATGAGCAAATTAAAATATAATAAAACTCCTCTTGGGAAAAGTGTTTCAGTTAAGTCATTTAGATTTGGAAGATCAGAATATTTTATGAGCACTTTGAAAGAAGCTTGAATTAAATTTTAAAATTAGATTGGTATTACATTAAGACAGCTTCATACAGGATTGTAAACACTAAGAGGTACTTTGAGACACAGTATGTCATCAAAGGATTTTTCTGCCTCATCATAAGAATGAAAAAAATCTGAATATGTGCAGGCACACTGAGGGTTCTAGACTAGAACTCCAGAGATTATACAAAAGGAAAACCTTTAAGTAATTGAATATGACCATCCATCATATGCCACAGGAATAGCTACAAATATTGGCAAGATTTTCCTTCCTGAGTGCTTTAAGAATAAAAGCAGCCTTATAATTCTGTTATGGTTATAGGATTAAGAGATGGAAAGATTATATAAAGATATGGGGAGAACAGGTGGAGGAATTCAGTATGTCCTTACAAAGTCCCTTCAAAGGGTTGAAGAGACTCTGGTTCTATGCACCAAAAGTGACTTTTGCTTCTGTTAATCTGTTCTTCTAGAATAGATAAACCTTGTTAACATTTTAGAGTTGTTAGTCTTAGTCCAAGTACATGTGTGTATGCTGTGTGCATGCTAATATCATGTCTTGAATTTTTCCTGTATGGCTTGTCTTTACCCTTGTTTTAACACTAGTTAAAAATAATTGGATATATTGTTAATTCAGACTGTGGTGACATTCCCCCCTCCATGCGGTCTATAGGTCTCCTCCCGTCATGCCACTTGATTCCATTCTGCAGAGAAGTTTTATAATTGTATAGCTCAATCTTTATTTGCAAGCATCCAAAGAAAGAGTCTTGATGCTATAAAAGGAATAAAAATTTCATATGAAATGTATTATGACAGGAAATGATTTTTTTAACCATCATAAAGTTGTGAAATTCTTGTAAAATTACCTAATATATGTTATGAAAAGGGATGCTTCTGCTGGTTTGCTTGTTTTGTCTATACTTTTTTTTTTTTTTTTTTTTTTTAATTGAGGTTTAACTGTTGCAGAGCTAGTGCTTATTCATTTTTTCATGACCTGAGTCCTTGGTTTACTGTATAATATCATGCTTCTTGTCTTCTGGAAATCCATTCTTTTTTCTCTCCATTGCCATCACATGTGTCTCTGAGTGTTTTACCTGATTACCACTTTGCAAATATCAGTGTTTTCTCCCTCCATGATCTCCCCTGCCTCTGTTACACTTCTCTATTCTTCGCCAGCTCTCAAGTATAACTAATTTTCCTCCTACTGGAAATCTTTGTGATTAAAACCAATAACATATACACCTTCCACCCTTTCCTTTTCTTCTCTCCTGTATATCACCATAATTCCTTTTGGGGTTGTTACCACAGACTTAATCTGCTCTGTCACCTTGTAAATGAAGGCCTGTTGTGTTCTTTGAACCTTCATCGCATTATTCATGGTGTGAATCTCTTCCAGAACCTTCATGGCATTATTCATGGTGTGAACCTCTTCCATTTCAGATGTTCATTCACACGATAGTTTTGTCTTTGGAAGTCTTGGCTTCCCACAACAGACAGAATAATTGTATTCCTAGCTTTCCCCTTTTCAGTAAGTGCCTGTAAATGCTGAATACTCCGAATTCAGTGCTTTTTTCCAGACATGCTTTTCACATGGGGTCTTCCTTTTCAAGTTACATAGGGAAAGCTGTTAGAATAAGTGATCAATTTCTTTTAGTACTCTATACTGAAGAACTAATAGTCAGACTTATTTTTATGACATGGAATTATATGTGAAACACGCATAACAATTTACTGTGATAGAGAAAATATTTCCTGTCATTTACATTATTCAGAAATTGTAGAAAGCATATTATGCACCTCCTCTTGTAGCAAACTGGTATACTATGAGATGTTGTGGGTGATTTGTGTTTTTTTTTTGTTTGTTTGTTTGTTTGTTTTACATCAATTCAATGCATTTTAAAATTATTTGAGAATCAGTTATTTACTTTTCTACTGATCAGTTTATTTAATATTTACTTCAATATACTCCCAATTAGACCCATGCAGGAATGGTTTCAATAATACTGCTTAATATATTTTAGGAAGACACTGAAAATTTAATCAGTTGCAATTAACATCAGCAAGGAGCAAAAAAAAAAAAGATATTTTTTTTATTATTCAGTAACAATTAATCTAATGTTGAATAATATTTTTTCATTTCAATTTCTTTAATATATTCATTAATTTACCTCCTGCTAATATGCTGCTTCAGATGTCACTATTTTGAATTTATTTCTGTTCTTAAGTATTATTTGCATAATGGCATTAAGAGGTCCACTCATGAGTATTTAGTAGTGGTAGGTTGGATGGAGCAGATAGGTTGCAATTAGTGCCATCTGACCTTCATCTTCATTAATATACAAATAAAAATGCCACAGGGTACAAAAGCATGATGTTATTAAAACCATCACTACTGTGTGTACCACGCATTTCAGTCGTGGTGGCTTGTTTTCTGTATATTTATTTTATACAATAATATATCCTCATGAAGTCATGTATGTGTTCATATATATTTATATATAAATATTTATTAAAGTTTATGCAAACAAGCAAATGTGTGTTTACACTCCCCATAGCTAAAAAATGGAAGCTAAGAAAACACAGCATGGACATAGGTATTTCTTTTTGTTTTTTCTCACATGACTTCTCTTTCCCTTAGATACAGATATACCTAAAGCATATTCCAAGGTAGAAAAGCTGAAGATACTATAAATTTTGTTACTGAACCACTCTGACTGAAATTCTACCAAGGCTTTATATAAAAAAGTAGGAAGCGTATCAGATTGTTTTGTTCCGTTTGCCCAGAAGCAGCTTAATTGTCAGAAAGGATTTGAAAATAATTTTTCTCATCTCTATTTTAGGAATTTCTCTTCTGCAATACCTATGCACTGTAGGTAGATAAGCCACATATCTGAAGATATCTCTTAGTTTAGGTGATGTGATTTTAAAAATGTTATCTTTCTATATTTCAAAATGAGTTTAGGTTTTGGTCCTCAATTTACATTATGTATGTAAGGTGTGAGGAGGACTCCACCCCCACCTAATATATATGAATAATAACAATCTCAATATGTGATTTTAAGCCATTTTTTTTTTTTTTAAGCTGGTCAGACTATAGATTCCAAAGTTGTCTTTTCACTGCCGTCTCATTAATGAATAGACATTGCCATCACTAGGAATTACCAATCAAATTCTTTTTTATTCCAAAATTGCTAACTGGATTTTCTGTAGGTAATAACATGGCTTCTCTATATTAAATGCAGTCACGCTGACCCTAAAGAAGCCACAAATATTCCAGGATTTTGGGTACTAAGTTCTACTTATTTGGATTTCACTAGAAAATAGCTCTGCTTTATCAAGGAAACAAATAATATGCTTGTGAACTTGATGTGACGTATTGCAAACAAGCTTAGGGAACCTGAGATTTTAAATTTTGGGTGATTCCAAATCCATAATACATGAAGCAAGATAAATAAACAACGAATATTAGGTTGTTGCGTTTAAATAATGAATTTTTGCATCTTTCTCCATAGAGGTAATCTCAAAGAAACAATTTGAAGTAGAAAACAAAGTTCAGAGGTTGAAGGGCAGATGTGAACACACCATGTACTAATAGCTCACTTGTGTTTGTGTTTCATTTAGAGAATCTTTTTGACAGTGGTGGGAAAAATTTAAATGAAATGGCTACAATTTTGTACTAAGTAGTTTATTTTTCTTCAAAGCAAGTTTCTTCAGTATTTAGCCTTTGCCTTCATTTTTCAGCCAAATTCTTACTTTGTGAAGACAGCTTTTACTCCCTTACAGATACTTTATGGGGTAGCACACAGTGTGGTCAGAATTAAAGCATCAAAATGAGGCACAGTATGTATTTATACAAAGCTGATTCCCACATATGCTCCTCCTCTCAAAAAATGTAGCCAGCTCTTAAGCCCTATGCACTCAAAGCAAATTTATCTTTCAAGAAGATGGAATTCAAAATATATGATTACAAACAGATTTTCATTCTTGTATGACTAATTAGTGTATGTGAGAGACAGATGGCAATGTATGAATTTGAATGGCATCAAGGGATGTAAAGATGCTCTTAACGTAATTTAATTAGATCTTAACATGTACTTTAATGATGTTGACTGTTATTTATACTCAAATAAAAGGAAAGTTCTAAATCTCTTTCATAATTAATTTGGTTGATACTATTTCAGAGATTACTTCCCCTCTACTACTCAGACTGATAATAAATAAAATCACTGACATTTTTTGTTTTGGTTTAACATCACTCTTTCAGTAATTAGATTTATAGCATCAGTGATAAATGTCACTGTGCTTTCAAGTATTTTTAATGGTCCTGCTATCCTTTTTATCTGTGCAGGTAGAGAAACAGGCCAGTTTCCGGGTGAACAGACCAACACTGGAATGTTGTTTGGGGAAAGGGACAGGGAATAGAGAGAGAGGCATTTTCCTGATTTTCTATCTCTTGGTTCTTTGGGAATGCAAATCTGAACTAAGTGCCATTCACTATACAGTTAATTCAGCGCCATTTTGTCCTGGGATAACTTCAAAGAAATTACCATAATCTGGCTTTCTTTAATCAAGAAGTGGCTGAAATAAAACCGGTTGCATTTCTGTTGGTGATTTTGAATACTCGTTATCTTCAAGATCTGTACCTTTATGTTAATATCAGTCACTAATAAGGATTATGCTAGTAGTTTACACTTTAAAGTAATCGAATTAATATGTCAGGTTTTTAAATACATTACTAAATCCTGCAAGTGTGTCCTTTCAGCTATATCGGTTATTTTTCTCCTTCCTAGTAGCTGGTGCAGTGCTGTGTTTTCAACTTTAGTCTGAGAATAATGCTGATAACACACCAGTGTTTTAGATGTTGCTGAGCAATGCTTACCCTGATCAAGGACATTTCAGTCTCATGCTCTCCCAGTGAAGAAGGGCACAGGAAGACACGAGGAAGCAGAGACAGGACGCCTGACTCAGACTGGTCAAAGGTGAATTCCATACCACAGGACATCATGCCCAGTATAGAAAGTAGGGGCAGTCCTCCAAAAGGGGCGATTGCTACTCGGTTTGAATGGGTATAGGCGGCAAAAAATCGTGTTGCGTATCACTTGTGCTTCTTGAGCTTTCATTACTTTTTCTTTTCCATTTCCTTATTCTTTCTTTTTTCTTTGGATTTTCCTTTTTCTGTTCCTGTTCTTTTTTCTTTTTTTTTTTTCTTTTCCTGTTCCTTTTCCTTTTTCTTTTTTTTTTCTTTTTCTTTTTCTTTTTCTTTTTCTTTTTCTTTTTCTTTTTCTTTTTCTTTTTCTTTTTCTTTTTCTTTTTCTTTTTCTTTTTCTTTTTCTTTTTCTTTTTCTTTTTCTTTTTCTTTTTCTTTTTCTTTTTCTTTCTTTTTCTTTTTCTTTTTCTTTTTCTTTTTTCTTTTTCTTTTTCTTTTTCTTTCTTTTACTCTTTTTTTTTCTTTTCCTTTTTCTTTTTCTTTTTTTTTTTTTTCTTTTTTTTCTCATTTTTTTCCTGTTGTTTTTCTTGTTGGTGCTCTTTCTAATATCACTACATAATACTTTATTTTAGTTATGAAATTGCTCTTAATTCAACAAACAAGTTTTGCATTGTTTCAAATTCTCCCCATCATACAATCATAGAATCATAGAATAGTTAGGGTTGAAAAGGACCTTAAGATCATCTAGTTTCAACCTGCCTGCCATAGGCAAGGACACCTCACACTAAACCATGCCATCCAAGGCTCTGTCCAACCCCACCTTGAACACTGCCAGCGATAGAGTATTCACAACTTCCTCTGGCAACCCATTCCAGGGCCTCACCACCCTTACAGGAAAGAATTTCTGCCTTATATCCAATCTAAACTTCCCCTGCCCAAGTTTGAGCCCGTTATCCCTTGTCCTATCACCACAGTCCCTAATGAACTGTCCATCCCCAGCATCCCAAAGCCTACCTTCGGATATTGGAAGGCTGCACAGAAGTCTCCACACAGCCTTCTCTTCTCCAGGCTGAACAGCACCAACTTTCTCAGTCTATCTTCATACAGGAGGTGCTCCAGTCCCCTGATTATCCTCGTGACCCTCCTTTGGACTTGTTCCAACAGTTCCATGTCCTTTTTATGTTGAGGACACCAGAACTGCACACAATACTCCAAGTGAGGTCTCACGAGAGCAGAGGAGAGGGGCAGGATCACGTCCCTTGACCTGCTGGTTGCACTCCTTTTGATGCAGCCCAGGATACAGTTGGCTTTCCGGGCTGCAAGCGCATACTGCCGGCTCATGTCCATTTGTTCATCGACCCACACCCGAAGTCCTTCTCCACAGGGCTACTCTGAATCTCTTGCCTGCCCAACCTATAGCTGTACCTGAGATTGCTCCGATCCAGCTGTGGGACCTGGCATTTGGCATGGTTAAACTTCATCAGGTTGGCGTCAGCCCACTTCACAGCCGTGTCAGAGCCCCTCTGGACGGCATTCTTTCCCTCCAACTTATCAATCGAACCACACATCTTGGTGTCATCAGCAAACTTGCTGAGGGTGCACTCAATCCCACTGTCTATGTCACCGACAAAGATGTTGAACAAGACCCGTCCCAACACAATCCCTGGGGGACCAGTCATAAGTGGTCTTCAGCTGAACATTGAGCCACTGAGCATGACTCTTTGCGTGTGGCCATCCAGCCAGGTCTTCATCCACTGAGTGTTTGACCTAACAAATTGATGTCTCTCCAACTTACTGACAAGGATGTTGTGTGGGACAGTGTTGAAAATTTTGCATATGTCCAGGTAGATGACATCAACTGCTCTACCCCATCCATCAGTTCCGTAGCTCCATCATAGAAGGCCACCAAATAGGTCAGGCAGGAGTTGCCCTTAGTGAAGCCACCTTGTTGTATTTCATGTGCCTTAGCATGCCTTCCAGGAGAATCTGCTCCAAGGTTTTGCCAGGCACAGAGGTGAGACTGACTGGTCTGTAGTTTCCCAGCTCATCCATTTTCCCCTTCTTGAAAATAGGGGTGATATTTCCCTTTTTCCAGTCGATGGGAACTTCACCAGACTGCCATGATTTTTCAAATATGATGGACAGTGGCTTAGCAACTTCATTTGCCAGCTCCTTCAGGACCCGCACATGAATTTCCTCAGGTCCCATGGACTTGTGTACATTCAGGTCCCTAAGATGGTCTCAAACCAGATCCTCTCCTACAGCAGGCTTAGGGTCTTTACTCTCACAGTCCCTGTGTCTGCCTTCCAAGACTTGGGTGGTGTGGTCAGAGCATTTGCCGGTGAAGACCGAGGCAAAGAAGTCATTAAGAACCTCAGCTTTCTCCAAATCCAGGGTAGCCAGTTCTCCCAATAGCTTCTGGAGAGGGCCTACGTTGTCCTTAGTCTGTCTTTTATTTGCAATGTACCTATAAAATCACTTCTTGTTATCCTTAACATGACTAGACAAGTTTAATTCTAAGTGGGTCTTAACTTTCCTAACCTGGTCCGTAGCTTCCCTGAGAATATTCCTGTATTCTTCCCAGGCTGCCTGACCTTGCTTCCACCTCTTATAAGCCTCTTTTTTCTTTGAAGTTTCCTCAACAGCTCCTTATCCATCCAAGGATGTCTCCTGGCCCTCCTGCTACACTTCCTTCTCATTGGGATGCAACACTCCTGAGCTTGCAGCAGGTGATCTTTGAATATCAACCAACAATCTTGGGCCCCCCTGCCCTCTAGGGCTGTATCCCAAGGAACCTTACTCAGCAGGTTCCTGAAGAGACCAATGTCTGCTCTCTTGAGGTCCAGGGCAGTGAGCTTGCTGCACGCTCTTCTCACTGTCCTGAGGATCTCGAATTCAACCATCTCATGATTGCTGCAACCAAGGGTGCTCTGGAAAGTCGCATCTCCAACCAGCCCTTCCCTGTTGGTGAGCAAGTGGTCAAGCATAGCACCTCTCCTTGTCGGCTCCTTTATTACCTGCAGAAAGAATTTGTCTTCCACATAATTAAGGAACTTCCTGGATTGCTTGTGCTGGGCTGTACCATCCCTCCAACTGATATTAGGGTGGTTGAAGTCCTCCATGAGAACAAGGGCCTGTGAACTTGAGGCTCTTCCTATCTGCTTACAGAGCACTTCATCGACTGATTCCTCTTGATCAGGAAGTCTGTAACTGATCCCTACAATAACGGCTCCCACCACTGCTCTCCCCTTAACCCTGACCCACAAACTCTCTATTGACTGATCACTTGTCCCCAGACAGAGTTCCAAACTCTCCAGCTTATCCCTAACATTAATAACCACTCCCCCTCTCCGCCTACCGGGCCTGTCTTTCCTAAAGAGCCTGTAACCTTCCATTCCAACACACCTGTCATAGGAGCCATTCCACCATGTTTCTGTGATGCCTATGTTATCATACCCCCGTAGATGTGCACACATCTCTAATTCCTCTTGTTTGTTCCCCATACTATGGGCATTTGTGTAGAGGCATTTGAGCCGAGATCCAATTGAAGCCAGCTCCTTGGCTGGAGCAGCTGGAATATCTCTACATTGCTCCGAACGTTTACTGTAGGTGCTGCCAACCGACTGGGTGTGTTGGGATGGAATGATGCCCCCCTCCCCCAACACATCTAGTTTAAAGCATCCTTGAGCAGCCTGGCAAGCCTCCTACCAAATCCACTCTTCCCCTTCTTTGTCAGACCAGCTCCACCAGCCCCCAGTAGACCTGGCCTACTATATTGAGTCCCATGTTCAAGGTACCCAAACCCCTGACTATAGCACCACCCTTCTAACCATTTATTAACCTGCCCAGTCCTCCTAGCCTTTTCAAGGTCCTGCCCTGTATCCTGGAGAATTGACGAAAAGACAATCTGAGCTCCAGAGCCCCTAACCACCTCTCCCAGAGCTCTCTAGTCCTTCTTTATGGTCTCCGGGCTACTGCTATCTGTATCAGTGGCACCCACATGTATTACCAGGAGTGGGTAATAGTCAGTGGGACTGACTAGAGCAGGCAGCTTCTTGGCCACATCCCTGATCCGAGCCCCAGGTCAGCAACACACCTCCCTTGAGACTAGGTCAGGCCAACAGGCGGGTGCCTTTTTCCTTTCAGAGGAAAAGGAGGAAATGGGCAAGTGGATGTGTGGTCCTGAGTTGCTGACTGGACTTAAACCCTGACAAAATGTAAGATGGAAAGGTACCTGAATATTTGAGAGAGAAAAATAGCTAGTAACATCCAATATGTTTTGTTGGCGCAGAAGTCCCGGACACAGCACACAGACCAATATGATCAGGCTGTGCCAACTTTATTGCGCAGATAGCTCAGTATATATAGGCATTGTACTTGTCTATCATTAACATACACAACTCTAATTGGATACATGCATTGTTCACGTGACTAAATACAGAATAGGGTTCGCTCAGACCCTCTGTCCACGCGCATAGTGCTCTCCACCTACATTCTACCTGGTGTCCTGCTTAATATATGATTGGTTAATATCTCTCATCTAAGTGTTAGTAACAGCTTAATGATTGGTTAACTATTACAGCATATGTTTCAAGGTTACAGTTATCAGTTCCTCCTGCACGTCTCTCTCAGTAGCTTTCCGTACTAACTTTCTCAAGGCTTCTGCACGTATGTGAACTTTAGTATCCCCCAGGCGAGGCCTCAGTGCCTGTGGGTCACTACCTTACAATTGTCAAGCAGTTCTCTGGATTGCTCACATGCCCGCTCACAGCCAAATGGCTCTCCACAAAGTTTCACCGTACTTTGCAAAATGGTGGAAACATTTGCTAAAAATCCCACTTTTAATCACTGTAAAAGTGATAAGATTCTTATTAGCATTACATACCATAACGATCAGTGTGATAGAAAATTGCAATGATACTTACATTGATTTTCCTCTATATATGCATAAATGATTACAAAAAATTATGAGGCTAGAGGTTAGCAATGCATGCATAGGTAGCACATGGAGCTTGACATGAAAACTCAGGGTGTTGTATGTCCACAGATTTCAAATCAATAAGAAAGTGAGAACATGGCACATGCAGTCATTTTCTTGTGGAAGGTGTGTGTGTGAAATAGCGTTAAGGCACATTTCTCATACGTGAGAGGGTAACTGTTGTGAAATAATTTGTGATCTTGTTCTCTGTGCCAGAAGAGCTGTGGTGTGTTTATTGAGACAGAAGATTATTGGAAAAATTCTCCATTCCAAAAATAGTGCAGTTTTTTTTTGCCTGTGAAACTCATCTGTCTTACTCTGAACATGCCTGGTTCAGAATCTACTGAAGACAACATGAAAAGAAAGTGTAGATCCGTGACTTCAGGTTTCTAGTTCCACTGTGAAGACTCTATTCGGAATCTAGCCTTAAGGTGAGTAAAAAGGAGAGGGAAAGTAGGATTCTTCCCTCACCTCCTTCCTTGGCCATCTTACACAAGTAGTAGTCAAAGCAGTCACTCTGTTCAAGAGGCTGTGCTTTCTGCACCTTTATCTTATGTCTGGAAACTTCTGGATTATTCTGTTCCTTTCCTTACTTTCAGGAACCATACCAAGAACGTAAAAGGTGCAAGACCATGCAATGCCATCTTACATTATTCCACAGATGTTTTTTAGTTATTTCTGTCCCTTCAAGCATTTAGATGTTGCATTCTTCAAGAAGTTTTCAGTGATTTTTAAAAAAGCAAAAAAAAAAAAAAAAAAAATCAACCAACGAAGCAAAAACAATTAAAAAGGCAATATATTAGTTTTTAAGATAAAATTCACCTATTTCAGTTCAAAATAAAACATACAACCTTTGGTGGCCTAGAAGTGCAGTAACTTGAATTAGTACTGGTAAAAAAAAGATAATTTTAATAGCTTTTTTACAGTGCATGAGTGATAGATAAAAGGATAGGCCCTTTTCTTATCCTGCATCATCCTGTTCTTTATAGAAACTGTGTTTTATCAGAGTTGTTTTGTAGAAGTATACCTTACAAATAAGCTTTATTAAATATTACATATTTCTACGTATATGTAAATCTATTTTTAGTTCTGTCCTGGGTTGAGCAGCAGGAGTCATTTTTCTCCTTCTTGGTAGCTGGTGCAGCACTGTGTTTTTGATTTTGGGCCTGGGAACAGTGCTTTTCAGTGTTTTCAGTTACTGCTTGGTGATGTTTAGGCTGGCCAAGGACTTTGTGAGTCTCACGCTCTGCCAGGGAGGAGGGGAAGCCGGGAGGAAAGAGAGACAGGACACCTGACCCAAACTGACCAAAGAGGTTATTCCATACCACAGCACGTCATGTCCAGGATGTAGAAACGGAGAGGAGAGACCCGGAAGGGTGGTGAGGGTGTACGTTGGGGGGCACTGGTGGGGGTACACTGCGTGGTTGGGCTTGATATTGGATGGTGAGAAATTGTATTCTTTTCCCTTGTATTTTCCCTTGTCATTATTATTATTGGTGGTAGCAATAGTGATTTGTGTTATACCTTAGTTACTAAACTGTTCTTATCTCAACCTGTGGGAGTTGCATTCTTTTGATTCTCCTTCCCATCCCTCCAGGGGCGGAGGGAAGAAAGAGGGGGAAGTGAGTGAGAGAGCAACTGTATGGGTTTAGAGAAGCTTAAACCACAACAAGTTCTCGTATGGCATCTTTCATATTGCCTGTCGCAGAGCACCTAAAGACACTGTTTGAGGATACATTGTCAGAAGCAAAACTTAGTGACGGGTTAAGTGGAATGGAAAAATTTTCTCAGGAGTAATTAATGAACACCATGTGTTATAATGCGGTATCTTGAATATTCCAATATCTTGCAGAAATAAAGATTGAATATTGCCTTGAAAACTGTATTGTCTGCATTGCGTACCACATTAGGAAAGAATCCTTCACAATGTTTGTTTTACTCAGGAAATAATATATCTTAATAATCACATTTTTATTTTGCTTCAGTATAAAATGCATGTGCATTAAAGAGAAAAAGCTTCATACAATGCATGCGCCATCCTTCAAAATTTTAGGTTCCTTGAGTACTTTAGCTCTTGTGAACTTCTTTAAATGCTGGAGAAGTGTCAAAAATGTTTTGATTTTTGTTTTGAATTACGCTATTTTTGGAGGGTTAAAATGACACTTTCACATCCATTCCAAGCGTATATATCAATCATATATATAAATCACATTGCCAAAGTTCTCCCTTATCTGCGTGCACAGCAGAGTCATAATAAGTTCTCTTGGATCAATAAATAACTTTTCACTTGAAACACTCGTCTCCCAAATGGGTACAGCTAGATTGCTAAGTGACTGCTGGATTGTTATTATCGCTGTGTAGTTGTACTCACTTCAAACTAACAGAAAACAAGGCTTGGAAGGTAAGCAAGAAAGTGCACAGCTAGAGGACGATCATGTGTATGCTCTTTAGAAACAATATTACTAGCATTTTGGACTTCCTAGCTCAGATCTTGCTGTTACCTTCATCATGATCAGAAAAGGTGCGTTGAATTGTTATTCAGTGAAGTAGAATAACACTACCTGCTATTCCAGGCAGTAACGAATAAACAGGGTTTTAATTCTCTCCCATGTGAAGGGATAGGTAGACTCCTAATTGTCTGTATCTGGGTTGTTTCTTCTTGCTCTTAAGTTAAAAAAAAAACAAACAAAAAAAAAACAAACAAACAAAAACAAACAAACAAAAAAAAAAACAACAAAAAAAAAACTAAGGGGAGGAGAAGCAAATCTAGATCAGTAATTGTAGTTTAAATTAGTTTTCAATTAACCAAGTGCAAGGTGGTGTGAGGAGAAAGATGAAGCTAATAATATCCCTGCTAATAACTGAGACTCTTTCTTTGGTATTCTGAAGGCTGTCTGACATCCAACTGCCTACATCACTGAGCAGCAGTAAAGAAGCCTTTTTTTTGTTTTGTTTTCTGACACCTCACTTACTCCTTCAGACTTTTTCCTTCTTAATGGAATTAGTAACACAGAAGTGGTAAAATGGGATAATTATCTTTAGCAACAGGTTGTATTTTAAGGGATGTAGTATTACATGGTATGCGCATTGGAAATTTCAGGAGCAGTTACATAGCCGGTATCTATAATTAAAACTAAAATACTAAAGGTAGGGTCTGATGGACCAGTTAAAATGGCAGATTCTATGAATCAGGTAGATGGAGACAGTTTCTTTCAATTTTCCAGGCAAGATATCTTTTCGGATTAAAGGATTTTGATGTAACATTATCACAGATACTTCTAGAACCAAAACATTTATGCCTCAACTATTTTTATACAGATTATAAAGTTATGGTGTTTGATTAATGCAAATTTTTTGTTTTCACTGACAAAACATAAATAAAACTGGATAATCTGTGGTGAATAGTTCTCATGAAATCAGTTGCCTAACTGGCTAGGTGAACTTTCATTTCCAAGCTCCTCTGGTTTTCACTTATATGAAAGCCAATTATTTGGAAGTTATGCTGGGGAAACGGTATGTCTGCAAGATCAGAAACTATATTTTCAATGCAATTTCTTCATGCTTCATTGCATAAAGGATATACAGATTTCCTTCAGACTTTTTCTGTGGCTTGATACCAACTATCTATTTCTACAGCTACGCAGAATATGAAAATATAGAGCAAAGCTAAAACTGTCATCTTCCTGACACTTTTTCTAGAAAATCTTTGTGTTTTATGCTTGTTTCTCAAGACTATTTTTTTTATTTAGCCTTGCATGTCAAACCCAAATATTTACAAAATTAATATACGAAACTGTTAAGAATCACAGTTAGAATTAGGTTAATTGTTCTGAATATTTAAATCTTTTGAACAGTCTGCTTCAGAAGAATCATTATCACACAAATTCCCTGACATTATCTATTATTTACAGAAGTGGTTATTCATGCCAGTGTAACCTCTGGCATGATAAATGGGTTTGTAAATCCAAAGCATATGTGCCCTTTGGTAGCAGATGGCAGGCTCATGTCAGTTGAGACGCTCTCTGAATTCTCTAGTGGCTTTTATAAAGTTCATTATTATTGAAAAGACTATTGTAACATTTCTTTGTCAGAGATGTTAAATAAATATATTAAAAAATAAATCTACAAAAAGGAACACAAATAATTATTTTTGTTGGTTTTTTAAATTGAATGGATTCCTGTTTTTATTTTCAAGTCAATAGCAAATTCCAGTTGCCTTCAGTTTTTTCAAGGTTTCATTCAAGGGCTGTGTACTAATGAAAACATTGTGAAAATGCATGAATAATATTTCTCACAAACTCAGCACTTCCCATGTTGCAGAATTAGAAAGTAGCCATGTTTTTCTTGGTTCATTCTAAACGTTCCTCCTCTATACGTGCCTACAAACATCTGTTCCTATTTTATAATTCTGGTATAAACCCAAGTTCTCTTTGTTCAAACAGAATTTTACTGTATTCCACTGGAAATCACTACTGTCATCAAATCTCGCAATGCCTTCACATATTTCACAAATTGTGTTGTTGACCTAACTTGATGCATTCTAGAGTATGGGTTTATGCTTAGAAAAAGCATTCTGTTCTTAATTTAAAGAAGTTAAAAAAAAAAACCTGCCAAAAATAAAAAAAACTAGAATTTTAAGGATTCTGAATATATTTAGAATTCTTATTTTTGAAGTGTATCTGTATATATTAAAAGCATCAAAGGATTGTTTTAGAACTGTTTAGGCTTATTTTCTGGGTCTAGTTTTATCTTATGGCACTGGCAGATTTTATATTAACAATGCAGAGCTTAGCAGTTGGTAAAACTGTGTCATGATCTTTCAGATGACTATGTATAATTTGGATGCATAGATATAGTTTAAACGAATACATGTGCGGAGTAAGATGAAGTTGCAACAAATTTAATGGGTTTATTCTCCTTCCCTGGAATCTGGAGAATTGATTCATGTGATGTAGTTCGATTCATGTAATGTAGATGTAGAAATCAAACAGAATTTTCTGAAGTCTTGAATAAGCTTTCTGTTGCAGTCTAAGCTTTCTCTAAGCACTGTGACAAGTCAGTGACATACTTAAATATGACAGCATGGTTTAGAGGTTCTTCTCCATTTTGTTTTGTTCGTGAACAGGTTGCCTTCTTGTTAGTGATAACTCTCTTCCATACCTGATTGCTATTTCAAGCATGTATTCCTCTTCTGATCAGTCAGAAATGCTAAGGATTAGCAAGACTGAAGAAGCTCTTCAGCGCTCAGAGAGTCTAACAGTATGTCTGGGAAAGCAGGGCAAAATAACAAAGCTACATTTCATGTTCTGGGAGGAGAGCTGGAAAGAAAAGCAGAATCTGGGTTTGTGGTGACTGTTTAAATGCATATACTCACAAGCTTATACTGAATGGAACTAAGCTTAGCATCAGTAACTCTCTAGAAATGCAGTATACTTTGCTAACAGGGGTTCTGGAAGACTTCAGAACTTCTGCATTAGAAGACAGTTTCCTGCCTTTGATTTTATTTTATTTTTATTACCCCCCTGTAGAAGTTTACCATTGATTTCAGTAGGAACTTCAGCACATGCAAATCAATGACATGGTGTGTACTGGAGATGTAGCTGCTAAAGGCAACAGTAAGTACTTTTCTGTAAGCATTTTCAATTTACGGAGGCTTTAGAAAACAAAAGAGATAAATTACTTTAAAAAAGCCATAATTGTTTGTATAGGGAGCCATGAGAAGGAAGCAATAAAGAAAAAAAAATACTTTTGGGGAAGGAATCTGTAGGCAATATTATATTTTTCCTGATAAGAAAAAAATATGCTAGTGATTTCCTGAATTGCATTAGTTTTAGAGGGCTTGCCAAATTTGATGCTTGCTTCCTAACTTGTGATAATTTTGCAGTAATTTTACATTAAACTGCCATAAATGTCTCTACTGGGTATAAAAGTTTCTGTAATGAAGGGATTGTTGTATGCATTAGAGCAACTTGGGAAAATTGATCCTTTCAGAACAGTTTCCCAAACTGAGAGGATAAAATTATTGTTGTTATGAAGAGCTTAACAAATAAAAAAATTGCATATGTATGTTTTGGTATTGTAAGTACTGTTACATTATGTCAAAGCTAAATAAGATGGAGGTGTGAAATTCTAAACATGTAATCTTATATCTATAGAATCTCTAAGAGAAATGCTAACATGTATTGACATAGATCTCCTAAGACAAAAGTTTATTCTCTTTTCAGCTTTGTACCATTCAATGCTTTTGTGTTAATATGGATTTAATTTTAAGTATGTCTTCAGTTTCCTATTTTTATGTTCACCTTAGATACACAGAATCACATATTTAACCAAAATTCCTATTGAAACTGTGTTGTCATTCACAAAAGGCAAGTAATTTTTTCTCTCAAAAAGGTACATGTGCATACAGGACATGCTCATATTGAAAACAGTTTCTTTTAAGCAGGTTATCTGTGGATTGCATAATTAATCACACCCTGCCTCAATTAAAAGACTGAATTGCAAGTTTATTAAGATAATTCAGATCAAGATAATATCTGGCTGCATTAGAGCAACTATACAGGGTGGAAAGGAAATTATTACTTAATGTTTTCCTAGCTGTGCAAATTTTGGATTCCATCTTCAATGTGGATGTGTCCTTGAACCTGCAGAATAAATCAGGCACAGGTAATTCTGGTAACCCAACAAGGCTTCTCATCAGCTCTTTCTGTGGGTGTTAATAGAATATCTAGTTTTTCCAAAAGAGGCTATAATGGAAGTCTCATGTGAACAATTGCTAAGTGACACTGTTATTGACATAAAGTATTTCACCTTGACTGGCAATGGGGGATTGCTGATGACAGAAGGTTTTCAAATACTCTTTATAGCACTATCAAGCTATCATTTTCAGGCCAAGAATACAGTGGGACTTTTGTCACTTCTATGCAATCTGTAAGTGAAGATGCCTGAAAGAAAACTAAATCCTCAATAGGTGAATATTTGAGAAAGTAAATCGATTTGATATTGCTGTTAGAGTCAAAGTCAATTGATGTAGGCAGATTATTGTTTCCAGATGTATTCCTATTTCATCTTTTTGGAAACACATCCAAATCTGTGAGCACTCATAGTTGCCAAATGAAAGATTTCTTATATTAGTAATTCTTCTTACATTTAAAACTGCAATCAAATTTCTTAATTTAGAGCTAGTATCATGTTTTAAAGGATGAGGTACTAAACAGATCACTTTCACTTAAGCATCACTGAGTGATAACTAAGCTCACACCTCAGCTTAGTTCTATAGCTATAACAAAACAAAATATTAGTTTGTATTAATTGAAGTTTTGTGGTGTTTTTACAGTTTACCATTATTGTCTGAAAACACAGATGGTACTGACAAGCTGCATACAGCTAAAATGTTCCCCAAATTTTGTTTTCAAATGAACTCATGACAGCAATGTGAGTACAGAGCCGGTTAGGCTGTGTTTCC
Source organism: Amazona ochrocephala (assembly GCA_039720435.1). NCBI lineage: Eukaryota > Metazoa > Chordata > Aves > Psittaciformes > Psittacidae > Amazona > Amazona ochrocephala. The sequence goes on from CM077909.1 coordinate 12,183,296, forward strand.
CAGTTTGGCCATGATTCTGTGCCTGCATGCCTGGTCCAAGTCTGTCTCTTCTCATCTCTGAGAGCTGGAAGCATTTGGAGAAACGAGAAAGAACAGCCCAACAATTAAAACTGAAAAATTGGTGTCACAAGAATCAGGGCAGAAAAAACTGCTTTTTCCTGATCCTTGCTATAACAAAATTGACTTGCACGGCTGAAAAGACCTGAGCTAGGTCAAGAATGGATTAATCATAAAGGTATGTGTGGTATTAATTGATCTCTTATCTAAATCTCATTTACAGATTTAATTCATGGTGATCAATTTCCCATCTGTCTTTAGGATAGGTATGTAGGACTAATTCTTGCATGTCTTAAACCTGTATTAACCAGATGTCAAAACCTATGCTCCAAATTTCTCTTCTGTAGTAGTAGCCTTCTATATTCCTGTGTATAACTTGACAAGGTACAGACAAAAGTGCTTTTATACATATTTGTTTTTTAAGTTTTCTGTGGAGAAAATATTTTCTATACTGCATCCACAACTGGGGAAATGATAATGTTAATAGGAAGACCAGTATATATAAGTTAGTTTGAATATATAGTTTCAAAAGCCAAGAAGTTTCTAAATTAACATTATAATAATTTTTAGGATATATGGGATGTCAAGGCTAACAAGCTATCTTACTGAAAATAATAGTATTTGTAATGCTGAGAAACAGAGGAAGGAGTAGAAACTATATATTTTTGTTCAGAGGAGAAACGTCATGTACTCACACTCAAAAAAAGTATCCTTGAGGGTAGAAGCTGAAGCAAATTTAAAAACTAATACAAAATCCTTGGACTACTATAACTATAATTGATAAAAGTTTCTCCTATATTTTCTGATTTAAAAATTAGGATACCTGTGAATTACAGTGTCATCTGAATGCGAAAATATTTGACAATGAGAATTTTTCTTCATTGAGGACCAGCACATCCAAACTAACGTTAATCATCTAAGGTCATTTGAGTGAGTGTCAGAGGCTGATTTATACCAAAAGGCCTGCATCAAAAAGTGTTTGCTAGGGTACCTATCTGACCTGGTTAAGGTCAGTCAGATACTGAGTTCCATTTAAAATGCAAGTAGAAAAATCATATGAAACACGTTATTTCTCCTGCTGAAGTCAATGAAACCGCCTGCAGGCTCTTCTCCGGTGCAATAGAGTTTGTCCTGTAAAGATGCTATTAGGTTTTGTTGGGGAGCAATACACATTGAAAATCATGGCTTCATGATTGATTAAGAAAGTGAAGATATAAGAAAACTGAAGCTGTTAAAAATGCAAGACAGCTAAATAATTCATGAATTGCCATCTCTGTAGCCTTTATTAGGCAATTAAATTCATAACAATATTACTTTCATCTCAGATATCACATTTGGCTTCAAAATGTCTAGCCCTGTCGTCACATGATAGAATTCTTAACTACTTCTGCCTATTCTCTGTTACTATTTAGGTACTCTTAACTCGTTGTCTTACTTTCATTATCTGACAGTGTAAGTTACATCTCTGTTGCTCAGCTGTTAAGTGTATTCCCCATACTAGAAATTATTTATTATGCTGGCACATGGTATATCATCTATCATGTCTAAGTAGAGGAAAGATCTTCCTGCAATGTCTTTTCTGCTCTTTAATCTTTCTATAGAAAGCTCCAACTTTCCCTTCAAACTACTAAAGAGAATGCTTGAAACATTTCTTTCAAGCTGATGAGTCTACCCCACAAATATATTGGGCCTGCATTTCATGCTTTGGGGCTGTAGCAGCAGAAGTTAATCACATAATGAATAGTTTTTCAAGTGTTCTGAGGTTAAATATAGTTGCAAAATCTGATCTGAATGTTGTACATGAAAGACATTTCAGTTCAAAATTCTCAAGAGTTCTATGGAAATTAAAAATAAAATTATTCTAAATGTGTGATATTTTAGAGTCAACACAGGCTCTCTACTTTGCAACCGATGGTATAAACCTTAATGTTTTGCTAATGAACATATTTCAGTTGGTCTGAAGGCATGTTTTATTCCCTTTATCTTTATTGAATGAATGGAAGATTATTTTGTACAAAGGCAAAAGTTTTCACAGAGATCTGCTGTCGTGGGTTCAGCAGCAGCAGTCAATTTTTTCTCCTTCATAGTAGCTGGTGAAGTGCTGTGTTTTCGACTTTCTGTCTGGGAACAGCGCTGATAACACCGATGTTTATAGTTACGGCTTCGAATATTTTGGTCTGACCAAGGACCTTCTGAGTCTCATGCTCTGCCAGGGAAGGGGGGAAGCCGGGGGGAAGCAGAGACAGGACACCTGATCCAAACTGACCAAAGAGGTTATTCCATGCCACATCATGTCATGCCCAGGATGTAAAAAAAACTGGGGGCCGGAACCCGGAAGAGTTTTTTGTTTGCGCTCACAGCTCGGTCGTCAGGTGGTGAGCAGTTCTATCCTCTTCCCCTGTATTTCTCTTGTTATTATTATTATTGGTGGTGATGGCAGTGGTTCGTGTTGTACCTTGGCTGCTGGACTATTCTTGTCTCGACCCATGGGAGTTGCGTTCTTTTGATTCTTCTTCCAATTCCTCCCCCCCCCGCCTTGGAGTTGGGGGGAAAAAAATCTCTTCCCTTGTATTTTTTTCTTGTCATTATTATTATTGGTGGTAGCAGTGGTGGTTTGTGTTACACCTTAGTTGTTGGACTGTTCTTATCTCAACCTGTGGGAGTTGCATTCTTTCGATTCTCCTTCCCGTCCCTCCAGGAGAGGAGGGAAGAAAGAGGGGGAAGTGAGTGAGTGAGCAAAACTGCGTGGCTGAGAATCTTAAACCACGATATCTGCTTAATTTGTTGGATGAAGTTTAACTTGATAATCTCTTTTCAGCATTGGAGTTTTCTCCATAATACCTGCTAAAACCTCCTTTAACTGCAAGACTATGTATTGTAATATTACTTTTTGTGCCTTTCTGTCTTACTAAAGATATAAATATATTCACTATATTCTTAAGAATATTATAATTCAAATTATACTAACTTTCTGGGCAAGGATTTTGGGTTTGGTTGGCTTTTCCTACACCTTTGTGTGTCCCTTATTCCCTGCAGATCTGCTTTTAAGTTACTAATAACATGGGAATTATTTCCATTTACCCTGGGCCCACTGTGGGGGAGGATCTTGTTCGGGACCACCTTAGGAACCTGAATGCATACAAGTCCATGGGACCTGATGAAATCCATCCGTGGGTCCTGACAGAGCTGGCAAATGAAGTTGCTAAGCCACTGTCCATCATATTTGAAAAATCATGGCAGTCTGGTGAAGTTCCCGATGACTGGAAAAAGGGAAATATAACCCCCATTTTTAAGAAGGGGAAAATGGATGAGCCAGGAAATTACAGACCAGTCATTCTCACCTCTGTGCCTGGCAAAATCTTGGAGTGGATTCTCCTGGAAGGCATGCTGAGGCACATGAAAACCAACAAGGTGCTTGGTGACACCCAGCATGGCTTCACTAAGGGGAAATCTTGCCTGGCTAATCTGGTGGCCTTCTATGAAGGGGCTACGGAACTGATGGAGAGGGGCAGAGCAGTTGATGTCGTCTACCTGGACTTGTGTAAAGCCTTTGACACTGTCTCACATGACATCCTTCTCTCTAAGTTGGAGAGACATCAATTTGATAGGTGGACCACCAAATAACTGGCTGGATGGCCGCACGCAAAGAGTAGTGCTCAGTGGCTCAATGCCCAGCTGGAGACCAGTAACAAGTGGTGTCCCCCAGGGATCGGTGCTGGTACCGGTCTTGTTCAACATCTTCGTGAGTGATATGGACAGTGGGATTGAGTGCGCCCTCAGCAAGTTTGCCAATGACACCAAGCTGCGTGGTTCGGTTGGTACGTTGGAGGGAAGGAATGCCATCCAGAGGGACCTTGACACGCTTGTGAGGTGGGCTGATGCCAACCTGATGAAGTTTAACCATGCTAAATGCAAGGTCCTACAGCTGGGTCGGAGCAATGCCAGGCACAGCTACAGGTTGGGCAGAGAAGAGATTGAGAGCAGCCCTGCGCAGAAGGACTTGGGGGTGTGGGTTGATGAAAAAATGAACATGAGCCGGATTCAGTGTGCACTTGCAGCCCAGAAAGCCAACCGTACCCTGGGCTGCATCAAAAGGAGTGTGACCAGCAGGTCAAGGGAGGGGATCCTGCCCCTCTACTCTGCTCTCGTGAGACCTCACTTGGAGTATTATGTGCAGTTCTGGTGTCCTAAATATAAAAAGGACATGGAACTGTTAGAACAAGTGCAGAGGAGGGCCACGAGGACAATCAGAGGACTGGAGCACCTCCTGCATGAATATAGGCTGAGAAAGTTGGGTATGTTCAGCCGGGAGAGGAGAAGGCTGCGTGGAGACCTCATTGCAGCCTTCCAGTATCTGAAGGGGGCCTATAGGGATGCTGGGGAGGGACTCTTCATGAGGGACTGTGGTGAGAGGACAAGGGGTAATGGGTTTAAACTTAAAAAGGGGAAGTTTAGATTGGATCTGAGGAAGAAATTCTTTACTGTAAGGGTGGTGAGGCCCTGGAATGGGTTGCCCAAGGAAGTTGTGAATACTTCATCCCTGGCGTTCAAGGCGGCGTTCAAGGTGGGGTTGGACATAGCCTTGGATGGCATGTTTTAGTGGGAGGTGTCCCTGCCCATGGCAGGGGGGTTGGAACTCGATGATCTTGAGGTCCTTTCCAAACTAACTATTCTATGATTCTATGATTCTATAAATATTATCTAAGGTAACCGATTTGTAGTATTCTGCAATTTGAGTGCTATACATTGGTCAGAGTCTGCAAGGGGTCTATAGCTACAGTTACTCATAATGGACTATATTCTTCCAGTCACTGTTTTCCTTTTTAGCACGTTTGTGAAATGTCTAACAAATTAGTATATGTTAAAATCACTGGAAAAGAAAAAAAAAAAAGTCAAATTCATGGGTATTTCACAAGGTTTTTATCTTTGCCCTATTTTGGTCAAATGTATTGACACAAATGAGTAATTGCTCTGGTTTATGCAATTATTTTCTTTTATTTCTGATTGTGTATGGTTTAAGCCAAACATATTCCTCTGTTGATTGCAGAAGTTGTTTGTCATGTAGGAGGTATTTCACACAGTGTTCATTCATTCCCAGAGTGGAAATCTGTGGCTACAGTCTTTATGGTAATATCCCTGCATTAGCTAAGCATATATTCTGCCTTTTGTGGATATCCTTAGGTAGAAACTGCAGTGCATTAATTAGGTCCTGCATGCTCCTATTATCCATATACTTGCACCCACGAAAAAAATAGAAAAAATAAGTAACTGTTTCTATACTCAGTTAACGATCAACAGTGCTTATCCAGATCAAAAAATGAATGTATTACTGTATGCATCCTATGCTTGCTAATTTTGCATGAACAAAGAGAATTAAAAGAGTCCAGAAACTAAAGATTTTATATCCCAGTAATTACTTCTCATTACATTTCCTTTGGGTTTTTAAACTACCACCAGCTTATTTTGTCATCTCACTCCAACAGAAGGGACTCCTGGATTTTTACAAAAGATGCCTAGGGTCATGTTTTCCCAGCTTCCAGGAAATGCTGGTATCTTGAACAAGAAATTGTGCGTGGGTATTTTTGTTTGGTAGCTAATACTAAGCCTATGGTCCTTGAACTTTCTTAATCCCTCTTTGAACCCATATAACCTTTTATCTTCATACATTTATGTAGCAAATGCAGTGGTTGCATGAGAGAATACTCTTTGGCTTAAATCCACTGTTTGATGGTTTCAATGAATGAAATGATTCTTGTGCTTTGAGAAAGAACACAGCCATTTGCTGCTTGCATCCCTAGCAGTTTTCACATCTCTATCATATTCCCTTCCCAGTATTCTCTTAATGATGGGGAAGTTATCTGTAGACTATGTAATTTCCTCTTCCATGCTTCTGACCTTACTAGTTGCATTTGTCCTCACTTATTTTTGCTCTATTAAACTCATATGACAGATAATGAAAATAAAGTTAACGTCACTAAGCAATTCAGTGACAGAGCGGAGTGTAAATCTCCAAACCACTCTTTCTAAATGGATTATATGTTTGGAAGAACTGCAAAGTAAGCATCAGTTAGGGATTTGCCTGCAGTCTTCAATCTTTAATTGCGCCCTGCTGATGTAGATTAGTTATCTAATTTGTATTCTGAGGACTGAAGTAGGCATACATTTCAGCAGAATTTGGTACTGCTGTGGCTTGGCATCTGGTTCCTCAGTGAGAAAATAAAGCAATGAAAGTTAGAATATTCCTAGGAGGATCAGCAACATCTGCTGAAGTGAGACAGATATGTAGCCCAGGTGAAAATTCACAAGGTGCCCTATTATAAAAAACAAGACACATTTCTAATATTAGTATTTACACTGGCCTAATTTTTTCTTGGTGATATTTTTATGTTCTGTAAAGGAATGGCGTAGTAGCAACAAAACTAAATAAAAGAAATATCAGGACCCTTAAGGAAAAGTAGATTACAGAGTGAATTGCAAACATCAAAGCAATATATTTTGAGAAGACTGTATAGAGATTAAGTTTTTCAGATGTACTAGTTATGTATTTTTACAGAAGACATAAGTGGACAATAAAACAGCAGCCTTCTGTAAGCCATAAACTGAGTTAATAGCTTTAACCCATATAACATTTCTTCATTTGAGTAAGTGTCTAGAACAAATTGCACCAAGCAATATCACATAACTTGGGGACATTAAGACTTGTGATCTTTGAGATGAAAATATCGGTAGATGAAGAAAAAATGTTTTAGACAGCCTTTAGATTGTTGAGTTCTCCACCAGCCAGCATGAAGGGAGGTGAAAATAGTATCTTTCATTTCTTGGCTGCAGCATCTTGCATGCAGAGCAATGCAAACACTGTATCACCTAGATGTGATACTAGAGCTCTCAAGACAAGACACTCCCAGGTGAGCTAATCAGACACTGGTGAGTACCTGGTCTCAGCCCTGAGCCATTCCCTGAATTCTACTGCTCTGTTCATCTTCCTGTCAACAGGGACTTTCATAGTTTAATCTTGTAATACCTAACAGGTTTTCAACATTGAACATGATTTGCGAAAAGAGTTGGTTTTAACATTCCCCAGTGTTCAGACACCCCCTACATATCTGCAAGACCAGACTGCATAGTACACTTTGTAGACTGCCAGTTTGTCCACACACACTGGCTGTACCCACATCCAAGCAGTGTACTCAGATATCACACAAATGTGGCTCCTGTTTCTTCAGAATGTCTCTATTTGAATGGTAAATTCCCTAGTGAATGACAGTGTGCTAAGCATTTTGTGGTTTAGCGTTGGTTATTTTCTCTTTTTTTCATGTGGCTGTGACTGCAACAGGTAATGGCCTGACAACTGCCTCTAAGTGACAAAAATCAAGTTTTACTGGAGCATAAAGTACTCTGTGGCATACTGGAGGAAAACTAGTCAAATCTGAGAATGGTTTACATTTATAGGAATTGTAAATTTGCTTTCTAAAGAAAATTAAAGATAAAAATGTCTCCATAATTTACTATGAAATCACTCTGAAAAGGATTAGCACACACTGTGGTAATTACCAAGTTCATCTTGCAAAAATAGGGGATGTTGGCAATATCATTATTTTTCTTTAAATAAGATGATTAACAAGGTAATATTGCAGACCGCACTTATTATCAGAAAAACAAGCCTGTATGTGTCTGGAAGAGCAAGCAATTTACTCAATATCAGGAAGTGTATAATTAGTTACTGCAGGTATGTACTATTATTGCTCTGCTGTCAGAAGAATTGAAAAAAACCCAACCCAACACCAAACCTGAAATTGTTTATATTATGATACAAACTTATATAAATTTATATTATTATATAAACTACTCTTCCTATACTCATCTATCATGTGTTCCGACAGTTACCAAGTGTCGTGGTTTAAGCTCCTATAAACCCATGCAGTAGCTCTCTCACTCACTCCCCACTCTTCCTTCCCTCCGCTCCTGGAGGGATGGGAAGGAGAATCGAAAGAATGCAACTCCCACAGGTTGAGATAAGAACAGTTTAGTAACTAAGGTATAACACAAATCGCTACTGCTACCACCAATAATAATAATGACAAGAGAAATACAGGGAAAAAGAATACAATTGCTCACCACCCGATATTGAGCCCGACCACCCACTGCACCCCCACCAGTAACAATAATGAAAAGGCAAATACAAGGAAAGGATACAATAGCTCACCACCAACCTCAACCCGATCAAGCAGTTCACCCCCACCGTGCAACCCACCACCCTTCCGGGTCTCTGCTCTCCGTTTCTACATCCTGGACATGACGTGCTGTGGTATGGAATAACCCCTTTGCTTAGTCTGGGTCAGGTGTCCTGTCTCTCCTTCCTCCCAGCTTCCCCTCCTCCCTGGCAGAGCATGAGACTCACAAAGTCCTTGGCCAGCCTAAACATTACCAAGCAGCAACTGAGAACGCTGGTGTTATCAGCACTGTTCCCAGGCCCAAAATCAAAACCACAGCACTACACCAGCTGCCAAGGAGAAAAAATGACAGCTGCTGCTGAACCCAGGACACCAAGATTTCACCTGTCTTACATCATTCAACTTTGCACCACTGGAGCACGAGTGTGTGTCCTGGGTTCAGCAGTCGCAGTCATTTTTCTCCTTCTCAGTAGCTGGTGCAGTGCTGTGCTTTTGACTTCCGGTCTGGGAACAGCGCTGATAACACCAATGTTTTCAGTTACTGCTTGGTAATGTTTAGGCTGGCCAAGGACTTTGTGAGTCTCATGCTCTGCCAGGGAGGAGGGGAAGCCAGGAGGAAGGAGAGACAGGACACCTGACCCAGACTAACCAAAGAGGTTATTCCATACCACAGCATGTCATGTCCAGGATGTAGAAACGGAGAGCAGAGACTGGAAGGGTGGTGGGGGTACACTGTGGGGTGTGCACTGCTTGGTGGGGTTGGGATTGATGGTGAGCTATTGTATTCTTTCCTTGTATTTGCCTTGTCATTATTGTTAGTAGTAGTAGTGGTAGCAGTAGTGATTTGTGTTATACTTTAGTTACTAAACTGTCCTTATCTCAACCTGTGGTAGTTGCATTCTTTTGATTCTCCTCTCCATCCCCCCGAGACTGTGGGAAGAAAGAGTGGGGAGTGAGTGAGCAAAACTGCATGGCTGAGAGACTTAAATCACGACAGTGTGGTAGAAATTAAATAGTGCTATGAAAACTCATTGCATGTAAAATATAAAAAAAAAAAAAAAAAAAAAAGAAGCCAAATTTGGGGTAGTTTTTGAAAAGGAGAGAGTTTCATGTGAGTTTTCCAGCCTATGATAAATTCTTGGGAAATACATTATCTACTGCATTATTTTCTCCAATAACCTAAGCCTAAGTTAACGTAGTCTAACACTTCAACCTGTCTTTCTGTTCATATTGATACATATACTTGGAACTGAATTTTTGTGTTCTACTATAAAATACAGTTCCCAACATGCATGTCTCTGATGATAACAGATTTGTAGGGGAAAGACAGATGGAGAATAAGTATTGTATTCTATGCATGATAAGTCTAAATGTGTCAGCAGCTTAATTCTGATACGAAAGCTTATGACCGGTTTCTCATTGATTTCTTGAGGATTAAGAGTTAGAGACTGAATCTTTGAAATCACAAACTCTATCTAATTACTTCTGTATGGTAGACATCTACAGCAAAATTCTGCCATTTGATTAACTCTGAGTTAACTCAGTAGTATCACTGAAGTGTCACTGCATTTGTATCCATTTAATATTGCAACTAAAATTCCATATTTTTGGTGACACTAGTTTTTATTTTTACAGTTCCAACATATAATTCACTCAAAAACTAATTTTTAATTAAGTATTAGAATCACATTAATGAAAACAAGTGCTTTCAAAGCAAAATATTTTTGCTTCAGGGAAAACATTATTTTTTTTTAAAGGAGAAGATGAATATTTAATAAAAAGATAAATGTGTTGCTCACTATTTAGTCTTTAACATGTGCTGAAACCTAAGGGATTACTAGGAGATGCATCACTCTTCAGTTTCCTACTGAAAATATTTTGTACCATGAAAGTGCAGTCTGTTTATTGATTGTTTATTGTTCAGTTTCATTCTGTTATGCTAAGCAATATATAATGAAAAATATATGTGGATTTTAACTAGTGCTTACTAGGTTGCCATTGGAGTTTCAATATTTAGAGATTCCTTTCTGACATTACTTGTCCAGTTGTCAAAATAAAATACGTTACACAGGTATGTAAGTATATGCACTCAACTGTACGTGTATGCAGCATGGGAAAAAAATGTGATGAGCACAGGACTGTGTGCAGTAGCAGTGCTGCAATCTCATGGGGGTCACAGAGATGTGATGGGGTAGTTCACAGCTGGAGCGTGTCAGTGACTGGATACAGGCTCAGTAAGGAGGCCAGTCTGGGACAGCAGCATGCCCAGTAGGTGAGAGAGCAGTGGAAATGTAGAGAGCTCTGCCTTGGGATAGGTGGTGGGCCAGCTTATAAATTATGGATAAAGATTAGAGCACAGACCAATGAAGACACTGTTGTGATGGGTATCTATCTGCTATGGATGCCTGATCAAGGAACAGTAAATGTGGCCTTCTTCAGAATGTGGTTTCATTGTTCAGAAATAGAGAAAGTAGAATTAATTCCTTTAATTTACTTCAGGAGCAGTACAGAGATAGAATTGTTAGAAGTAAGACTGAATGACGAAAGATTCAGAACGATAATATTGAAAACTCTAATTGTATTAATTGTATTGTCGGTTTTGAGCTGGTAAGGTTTTTTTAATCTCCTTTTGTAGGCTGTCTTTAAGCATTTTTTAAACATATTTTCCCCCTCTTCCTTCTCTGGTGAGAATCCCATATGTTCTCTTTCTATCTTTCCTGTGAAGATGCCTTCCATATGTTTGGTCTGCCATGTGGTGGGCTGATGAACACAGAGGATGAGGAACAATGAAGCTTCAGTGTAACAATGCTGAGGAGTGTCATATCTTACCTACCAATATACTCATATATACTAACGTTGAGGACCAGAAAAGGCACAAGTGATCTGCTTGCCTTAGTTCTTCTAATGAGGCAAGAGGTTTTTAACCAATGGACTGACTGCCTTGTTAAATTTCTGCATTTTGAAAAGCAGCCGATGTAAACCTACTATGTTTGACAGTCTTTCTAGATGGAATCACCAATTCTATTTCTTTACTGGGGCAGAATCACAAGATAGATTCAGTGTTACTTCACATCACTCAGCCATGCAATCTGAGCACAAACAGTTCAACTGCTTGAATTTGATGCAGGGAAATGTTTTTTTCCCCTTTTCACCCTCCATCGGTCTGTATCATCAGGTAAACCAATATGAAACAATACAACAAAAAGAGAATATTTTCAGTTTTTGTAAGAAGGTCTTTCATTAAATAGTAAGATAGTGCTTTTAGGTACATGTCAGTCTGACAGCCCTCTTATTTTCTGTCTCCCAGTGAGACAGATAATATCACAGCTTGCCATAAAGATAAGGGATTCAGAGGCAACAAAGGACAAAAAAATGGTGCTTAGATTGTTGATGCATTCAGAAATTACTTTTTTTTTCCTATTACTGTGAAGGTGAAATGGATAAGTTTCATAGGGAAGGGGTGTCCTGGACTTGATAACTTCTTTCTCCCCATACCTCAGTTCCTTGTTTCTCCCTGACTGGTGGTTTTGCAAAAGAAGTAGAAATAAAAGTCTTAAAATGCTTATTACATTATATCAGTGTTAACATGGAAAAGGGATGTGTTTTCAATTCAACAACATCTCATTAATTGTCCTTACTTGATTGCTATTATGCTTTTTTTTAGGTATTAATATATTCTTACTTACAAATCAAAGTTCCTAATTATGCGTAACTACAAAAAGGATCATTTTGTCAAGGGCTTACCAAGTGGGTCTGTCCAAGCTTTTTTCATATCCAGCAACTTGCAAGCCCAAATCAAGTGGAACTTACACTACTATTTCCAAATGCTTAAAGTATTTCCATTATACAAAATTCTTTGGCACTTCAGGAAGAATGGATTCTGTTAGTTAATGTGAGCCCTGAGATCCAAGCTTCACATGAAAAGGTGATATTTTTTGGAGCAGCACATCCAAGCAAAATAGCAGAAGCATATGGGTATATATGAAATTATTGCAGTTTAATTCAGTGGAGAACAGAATTAGGACTGAGAGGGATCAGGCCTTTATATGTCACAGTAACTTGCATTGCTAGCAGTCCTTCATAAAAAAAAAAAATCAAATACACGGCAAAAAAACCTAGCCCAAAATACAAAAAACCCCACAAACACACGAAACCCAAACAAAACTGTCCTGGGTTCAGTAGCAGCAGTCATTTTTTTCTCCTTCTTGGAAGCTGGTGCAGCACTCTGTTTTTGATTTTGGGCCTGGGAACAGCGCTGATAACACCAGTGTTTTCAGTTACTGCTTGCTGATGTTTAGGCTGGCCAAGGACGTTGTGAGTCTCATGCTCTGCCAGGGAGGAGGGGAAGCTGGGAGGAAGGAGAGACAGGACGCCTGACCCAGACTAACCAAAGAGGTTATTCCATACCACAGCATGTCATATCCGGGATGTAGAAACGGAGAGCAGAGACCCGGAAGGGTGGTGAGGGTGCACGGTGGGGGGTGCAGCCGGTGGGGGTGCACTGGTGGGGGTGCACTGCTTGTTTGGGATTGATGGTGAGCTACTGTATTCTTTCCTTGTATTTGCTTTGTCATTATTATTATTGGTGGTAGCAGTAGTGATTTGTGTTATACCTTAGTTACTAAACTGTTCTTATCTCAACCTGTGGGAGTTGCATTCTTTTGATTCTCCTTCCCATCCCTCCAGGGGCGGAGGGAAGAAAGAGTGGGGAGTGAGTGAGCGAGCAAAACCGTGCGTGGCTAAGAAGCTTAAACCACGACAAAAACCAAAACACCAAAAAGATTGAAAGCCCTCAGCTTTTTCTATTTTCTTGTCCAGCTTCAGAGTATAAATTTTGCAGGTTTCAAGGAGTGATAGAACTCATTTTGTGTCACATGGCTTCTCTGATCTGTCAAATACCTTCAGATAGAAATCCAATGGGAAAAGTGTGATTTTACTTAAATCAATTCACTGCCTTGATAGAGGTGTTCACCTTCTGCCATGATACTGTTCTCCACATTCAGACCCAGCCACAATGTCAGTGAAGGTCACCAAGTATGTAGAAAGATGAAAACAGAACTTTCTTAGTTTCAATTCAGAACTTCCACATGAAGAACACTCAGTTACAAATAGGTAACAGCCTAACGCAAATCGATTTTAGCCTTAACTAATGGCTAAGAAGACAAATCTAGCTTTCCATAAAACCAAAAAGAAGAACATTTTTAATACCATTTTACTCTGAATTCTGTGGCCCAGTATTATTTAGAAGTTACATGGAACTATTTTAGCAATTCAGATCTCACTTATCATCTGTTGTTTTTGGAAGACTAATAAACAGTTTACTCTGAAGTTTCAGTTTTACTGTGTCTGAGAAAAAAAATGCCATGGCAACCTACGTGTCATGGTTTAAATCCAGCTGGCAACTAAGCACCACACAGCTACTTGCTCACTCCCCCCAAGTGGGATGGGGAAAGAATCAGAAGAGTAAAAGCAAGAAAATTTGTTGGTTGAGATAATGACAGTTTAATGGATAAAGCAAAAGCTGTGCACACAAGCAGAGCAAAAGAAGGAATTCATTCTCTGCTCTCTGTGTTCAGAAAGTGTTCACTCATCTCCAGGACAGCAGGGCTCCAAGTGTAACAGTGACTTGGGAAGGCAAACGCCATCCCTCTGAATCCCTTTGCTTCTCCTTCCCCTAGCTTTCCATGCTGAGCCTGACGCCATATGGTATTGGGCATCCCTTGGGTCCACTGGGCTCAGCTGTCCTGGCTGTGTCCCCTCCAACCCCTTGGGCACTCCAGGCCTCCCTGCTGGCCGGGTAGGGAAAGGAGGGGAAAAGGCCTTGATGCCCTGTAAGCACTGCTCAGCAATAGCTGAAACATCCTTGACTACAACACTGTTTTTCACATGAATTCAATCCACAGGGCCATGCCAGCTGCTGTGAAGAAAGTTAACTCTATCCCAGCCCAAGCAAGCATACTAAAGATATGAAAGAAGCATACCATAGCTGCAGAGTCTATGCACTAAAACTCATAAATCCTTCATTGGTCATAAATAGCTAATTCAGTGTAATGGCACCCAAGGGATCCATTCTAAGAGGTTACAAAAAACATAGCAATTATGTTTTGGTGCGACCGTGGGGGGAGCAAGCAGACTAACCAATATGGTTGATAAAGCAAGCTTCTATTTTATTAGCAAAAATCATCGCTTTATATATGTTTTACTTGGATTACATACACGTCATATACATTGATTGGATACATGTTGCAACGTGCTATAACATGATTGGTTACCATAAAACACAATCTTGCCGAGTCCTTCCCAGAGGGGGTCTGCTTATCAGTCTTCTCTTCATACTTCTACCTGATACCATCTTCCTAGGTACTTTCCCCAAGGCTCAAGGAGAGGCTGTCCTTGTCCATAATTGCTTCTTTAGCTCATTATTACCATGGTTACATCTTCTGGTAATGGTTTCTTGATGTACCACAGCAACAAGCTAGAACAGATGTTATCACACTCACACAGGCGATTGTTCGCAGAGCTCCACCAGTGACCCGTTACCTTGTGCTGTTAACCATTCTCCAACATTTTGGTTCCTAATAGTTTCAAATAATAAGTTATGGACACCAGCATTTATTTAAGGGAGGTATGCATTATGTTGTTCATTGTCTTTCCTTGGCAAACATGTTAATGCTGCTCACATTAATGAAGTGCAAATAATGATTGTGGAAATCAGACAAGTTATTCGAAAGACAAATAGAAGTGCATAGAACCAGAGAGAGTTATGAGTATTTCCTGAATTTCTCTTGATAGTCATAACTCAAATAATCATAACTAGTCATCTCAGATGCAGATTCAACTTTCATTTATGCCAGTGTATTTATTGTCTCTTTCTTATTGTCTTCTGTCACAGAAGATACTGTCAAATTTTAGGCAAGGGATGCAGTTTGGTCCATCGAATGCTAAACTTACGAGCTGATAAAATGTTTTCTGCTAGCTTGCGAGAGATGATGAAAAATTAATTCAACATATAAAAAGGGATAGAAACACTTGTTAATTTATCTAAAGGAATACTTATTTCTTATCTCCACCCCATATCAATTTTTATCGTCAGCTTAACTGAAGTCAGAACACCACTGATGAAGGCAAGTACCTGATAAATAAGAATAGTTTCAAACAGGAAATAAACTCATAATGTACAAATACAAATTTTGATTTGTTTGCTCTTGTGCCATGATTTAGACACCGCTGACATATAAGTACCATGCAGCCTTTCGCCCACTCCCCCTCCCACTTCATATTTCCTCTTCCTCTGTGAGCTTTTGGAATACTGCTCCTATTTGAAAAGTTCCATTGTCCATGAAAACTCTGAACTGCAATACTAGAAGCAAAAAGCAAAATTCTGAAACTTTGTCAAAGAATGCTTTGTATGTTTAAAGCTGCTCGTGCCCTTGTCTAATACATCTTAAAGCTTTAATTAAGAACACATAGCTAACACCAGCTTTATTATGAACACAGGAAATAAAATTCTCATCATTAGTGTTAGACTCTAAAAAAAGATCAAAAGAAAGCAGGTACACTTCAAGTCCCTCTCTAAATCACTGCATTAATCTGTTACTGGGTAAGACACAGCTCCTTACTACTGAATTTTAGATTTTTTTTATAAAACTATACGCCTTGATTTTAGCAAGATTGTTTTCAGAAACTAGGTTTGTAAGTAGCAGAGGAAGTTCCGATTTGCTAGCAGAATGTATTATTAGCTTTATTAATTGACATTATAATGTGTAATGTTTATGCAATTTATGTGAAGAGGTGTCTGTTCTGAGTATCCCAAGCCTAGTGTTACCATGATTCATGCTGTGCTTTGTGGAATTTCTCATCCGGTGTTTCTGTCTAAAATACATCTCGGTCTGATGCTTAATATGCTTTAACATTTGTTTGTGGGTGATTAATTATTGTCTTCTGCGATGCTAGGCCAAGTATGTTTATATGCTAATGTATTCACAGATATTGCTAGTCTATGCCATACCTATGGCAAGGTATATTACAGTATTTATTTTAAATGAGTTTCTCAAGGATTAAATAAACTGAGTCTAAGGATTTTCCCAGTGATATATCTTCTTTTCAGGTGAAAGGCTATTCCTACCTCATCTGAAACTGAATGCACCTCAGTGTGCCATACCTAACACTCGAATAAGGAATGGTTTCAACTTGCCTGACCATTGGATGCTATTTGCAGAGTTACACATAGTTCCAATTCTGCATTAATGCTATGAAGAGATTAGAGGTGTGATTTTTCATTTGAAAGGTAATCTAGTTATATATGTGAAAGCTTGATCAAACCTATTCTGTAAAAGGTTTGCCAGTCTTTGAAATGTTGCTTTCAAGAACTTTCTCAGCCTTTGACAGACTATGAACACTCTGTGAAATCTCTAAAACTCATAGAACTGGTGATGACGCACACAGCATCTTGGAATTCAATTTCCAGAAATTTGTTTTATTTTTAAGGCATTTTGACTTCTTTTGAAACATCCTTTGTTTCAATTACTGTATAAATATAATAAGCAACTCCCATCTGCTCACATCTCTATGAATAAAGAGCACTCATGATCTTTATTCCTTGTGTGCCCTTTGGTAGCTTTCCTCACTTAGTTATACTCATACCATCAGTTGTGATTGTAAGCATATTCACTTCTTTGCTGCAATGCTCTTTCTGGCTTGTACTTAAATGACTGGAATTTGAAATCAATCAGTCTTCCTCTCAGAAGCTGTTCAGCACCGGTTAGGTCACATTCCTTGTGTGTAATGAGGCCCTTTAAAAGTTAAGCTTAAATGTAATTTTTCATCAACAAACAGAAGACAACCTGATATATTTTCCTTATATCCTTAAATCCCCGGCCTCCAAACCTATGAAAAACACTTCAATAACTGTTTCTTATTGCTCAAACCATTTGTACTGTACTAAGAACCATTGCATTTTACAGTTAGTTTATTCCACCATTTGTATTAGGCTACATGTTTGATCAGATGGAATGGTAAGTATACATATATGTATATGCTTATATTTTATATATATCCTTAAAGCAGTTGAATTGTGGAACATTAAGTAAGAAGAGTTTTACAGTTCTATTATTGTATATTTATGATCACTGTATGGGCAAAAGGAACAAGATCTAGATGTAGCCTTTTTGCCAGCAATTTCTTGTATTCTGACATTGGGGTTTTATTTTCACATTGCTACGTTTTTAACAATGAGATCTTTCTTATCTGACTTGGAAGTTGGCCTTGGTGTGAGCAGGAGTTTTAACTGGATGGCCACCAAAGATGCACTCTAACCAAAATGATTCTGTGACTCTGTCAACGTAAATAAAAACCTTTCCTCACATACTGGAAACAATAGAGCAGTTTTCAGAATAATTTTCTTTAAAGCTATTTCTTTAAACTCATTCATCTTATAAAACAATGGAGTGAAACCCAATATTCATGGATTATTTCGGGTATTAATGGGAAAGACATGCTGCTTTTCTTAATGTACAAGAATAATCTGAGAAAAAGTGAACAGGAATGACAAAGTCCCTTGGTATGCAATCACACAAAATATTTCCTAGCCACCTGAGAGATATGTGTGTATGAAAACACATACAAACATGCATATATGCACATATATACATACATATGCATGTACATATATCTCTCATTGTTAAAGTTAACCTTTTCTTAATTATTGTTTTGGGGTTTTTTGGAAACAATCATTAACTTTCATTACTATTTTGGTTTTTCTGGAGAAAATTGCTAACTGAAAGACAAAGTTAACACAACGAAAATTTGGTGACCAGGAAATACTAAAAGGAAAACCAATGAGGGCTGAGCCATTGTACTTAGGGAAGTAAAATGATTCCCAAGTTTACTATACTGTCCTGGGTTCAGCAGTAGCAGACATTTTTTCTTTTTTCCCTTCTTGGTAGCTACTGCAACGCTGTGTTTTTGATTTTGGGCCTGGCAACAGCGCTGATAACACCAGTGTTTTCAGTTACTGCTTGACGATGTTTAGGCTGGCCAAGGACCTTCTGAGTCTCATGCTCTGCCAGGGAAGGGGGGAAGCCGGGGGGAAGCAGAGACAGGACACCTGATCCAAACTGACCAAAGAGGTTATTCCATACCACAGCACGTCATGTCCAGGATGAAAAAGAACTGGGGGCCAGAACCCGGAAGAGTTGTGGGTTTAGTTCACAGCTTGGTTGTCGGGTGGCGAGCAGTTCTGTCCCCTTCCTCTGTATTTCTCTTGTTGTTATTATTATTGGTGGTGGTGGCAGTGGTTTGTGCTGTACCTTGGTTGCTGGGCTATTCTTGTCTCGACCAGTGGGAGTTGTGTTCTTTCAATTCTTCTCCAACCCCACCCCCCCCCCGGAGTGGGGGGGAAGAAAAAACTCTTCCCTTGTATTTTTCTCTTGTCATTATTATTATTGGTGGTAGCAGTGGTGGTTTGTGCTACACCTTAGTTGCTGGACTGTTCTTAACCTGTGGGAGTTGCATTCTTTCGATTTTCCTTCCCATCCCTCTAGGAGTGGAGAGAAGAAAGAGGGGGAAGTGAATGAGTGAGCAAAACTGTGTGTGGCTGAGAAGCTTAAACCAGGACTTTTCCACCCCTTATTCCATACCATTCATGTCACACTCAGATCCCACATTTTCAATATACCATCATATATATATATGTATACATCCACACACACACACACAGAAGGAGAGAGATCATCCCTCAGTGCATGGATCAATCCCTACAAAGCTTCCGAGTCCATTCAGTCTGCGAAGTCAAGCTCCATCTCTTGTAACAGTCATTCAGAGCAGGGGAGACCATGTGCAGTGTTGGATCGTTGCCTGCTGATGCTGATCGTTCCTTTACTGCAGAACTCATCCGGTTTCATTAAAGTTTATTCTTTGTTGGGATTACGGTCAGAGAGCCAGTCGCTGATGACTTGAAGACATCTAGTTGCTGGGCTATAAAAGTATTACATAGCAGGCAACAGCATACAATTGAGTTCATTGACTATTTTCCCCTAAAATCAAATCCCCTTGAGGTACACATCAGACCTCCCCATCTTCCCGCATTACCCACCAAGTATATCCGGGTCCCTTAGCAAAAGCAATCCCATGAGTGGGTTTGCCTTTACCTGAAGTGGGAATAACCCAGACTGTCTTCCCCAGCAAATTCTTTATGTGCACCACAGGAACTTTGTCCCCCTCCACAGTATGTAGAAGTTCTGACTGGGCTGGACCAGCCCTGTTGACAGATCCTCTGGTGTTGACCAACCAGGTGGCCTTAGGTAAATGTGTATCCCAATGTTTGAAAGTCCCACCACCCATTGCTCTCAGTGTAGTTTTTAACAGCCCATTGTACAGTTCAATTTTCCCAGAGGCTGGTGCATGGTAGGGGATGTGATATACCCACTCAATGCCATGCTCTTTGGCCCAAGTGTCTACCAGGTTGTTCCGGAAATGAGTCTCATTGTCTGACTCAATTCTCTCTGGGGTGCCGTGTCGCCACAAAATCTGTTTCTCAAGGCCCAGGATTGTGTTCTGGGCAGTGGCGTGGGGCACAGCGTACGTTTCCAGCCATTCGGTGGTTGCTTCCACCATGGTAAGCACATGGCGCTTGCCTTGGCAGGTTTGGTGGGAGTGTGATATAATCATCTGCCAGGCCTCCCCATATTTGTACTTCAGCCATCGTCCTCCATACCAAAGAGGCTTTAGCCGTTTAGCTTGCTTAATTGCAGCACATGTTTCACAGTCATGAATAACCTGGGCAATAGTGTCCATTGTTAAGTCCACCCCTCGATCACGAACCCATCTGTATGTTGCCTCTCTGCCCTGATGGCATGAAGTGTCATGGGCCCACCGGGCCAAAAATAATTCACCCTTATGCTGCCAATCTAAGTCCATCTGAGCCACTTCAATCTGAGCAGCTTTATCCACTTGCTGGCTGTTCTGGTACTCCTCAGTGGCCCGACTCTTGGGTACATGAGCATCTATGTGGCGTACCTTAACCACCAGGTTTTGCACCAGGGCAGCAATATCCTGCCACAGTGCAGCAGCCCAGATGGGTTTACCTCTGCGCTGCCAGTTGCTCTGCTTCCATTGCTGCAACCACCCCCACAGGGCATTCGCCACCATCCAGGAGTCAGTATAAAGATAAAGTACTGGCCATTTTTCTCGTTCAGCAATGTCCAAGGCCAGCTGGATGGCTT
Organism: Amazona ochrocephala; assembly: GCA_039720435.1. Classification (NCBI taxonomy): domain Eukaryota; kingdom Metazoa; phylum Chordata; class Aves; order Psittaciformes; family Psittacidae; genus Amazona; species Amazona ochrocephala. The sequence goes on from CM077909.1 coordinate 12,203,745, forward strand.
TCACCTTGGTGAATTGACTCGATTCACCCTCTCCTTCAGCAGTTTCTGCAACTTGTCGTCGAGGATTCCATACAGCTGCCTTCCACATACGATGCTTTCCCACAATATGACAGGACCCATCAGTAAACGGCATATTGCTTTTCACTTTCTGACAGTTCATTGAATGATGGGGCCTCTTCAGCAAGCATAACCTCCTCCTCCTCTGGTGACATTCCAAAATCTTTGCCCTCTGGCAAGCCCATGATGACTTCTAGAATTCCTGGATGACTGGGATTTCCTATTTGAGACCGTTGTGTAATTAGTGCAGCCCACTTACTCCATGTAGCATCAGTTGCATGATGTGTAGAGGAGACTCTGCCTTTGAACATCCATCCCAGCACGGGCAACCGGGGTGCTAGGAGGAGCTGTGCTTCAGTGCCAATCGCTTCTGAAGCAGCTCGAACCCCTTTATAGGCTGCCAGTATCTCTTTTTCTGTTGGGGTATAGCTGGCCTCAGATCCTCTGTATCCCCGACTCCAAAAGCCAAGGGGTCGACCTCAAGTCTCCCCTGGAGCTTTCTGCCAGAGGCTCCAGGTAGGACCATTCTCCCCAGCTGTGGTGTACAACACATTTTTCACATCTTGCGCAGTCTGGACTGGTCCGAGGGCTCCTGCATGAACTATCTCTTGTTTAATTTGCTCAAAGGCTTGTTGTTGCTCAGGGCCCCATTTAAAATCATTTTTCTTTCGGGTCACATGATAGAGAGGGCTTACAATCAAACTGTAATTCGGGATGTGCATTCTCCAGAACCCCACAACACCCAAGAAAGCTTGTGTTTCTTTCTTGTTAGTTGGTGGAGACATTGCTGTTATCTTGTTGATCACATCTGTGGGGATCTGGCGATGTCCATCTTGCCATTTTATTCCCAAAAAATTGAATCTCCTGTGCAGGTCCCTTGACCTTATTCCGTTTTATGGCAAAACCAGCTTTCAGCAGGATTTGGATTATTTTCCTCCCTTTCTCAATGACTTCTTCCATTGTATCACCCCACACGATAATGTCATCAATGTATTGCAGGTGTTCTGGAGCTTGCCCTTGTTCCAGTGCAGTCTGGATCAGTCCATGGCAGATGGTAGGGCTGTGTTTCCACCCCTGGGGCAGTCGGTTCCAAGTGTACTGGATGCCCCTCCAAGTAAAAGCAAACTGTGGCCTGCACTCTGCTGCCAGAGGAATCGAGAAAAATGCATTTGCAATATCAATTGTGGCATACCACTTGACTGCCTTTGACTCCAGTTCATACTGAAGTTCTAGCATGTCCGGTACAGCAGCACTCAAGGGTGGTGTGACTTTGTTCAGGCCACGATAGTCTACTGTTAATCTCCACTCCCCATTAGATTTCTGCACTGGCCATATGGGGCTATTAAAGGGTGAGCGGGTCCTACTGGTCACTCCTTGACTCTCCCATCTACGGATCAGCTTATGGATGGGAATCAGGGAGTCTCGGTTGGTGCGATATTGCCGCTGGTGCACTGTTGTGGTCGCGATTGGCATTTGTTGTTCCTCGACCTTCAGCAACCCGACAACAGAAGGATCCTCTGAGAGACCAGGCAAGATGGACAGCTGCTCAATTTCCTCTGTCTCCAAAGCAGCAATATCAAAAGCCCATCAGTACCCTTTTGGGTCTTTGAAGTACCCTCTCCTGAGGTAATCTATGCCAAGGATGCATGGAGCCTTTGGGCCAGTCACAATGGGGTGTTTTTGCCATTCCCTCCCAGTCAGGCTGATTTCAGCCTCCAGTACAGTCAACTCTTGGGATCCTCCTGTCACTCCAGAAATATAAACATGTTCCACCCCTTGACAGCTTGATGGCATCAGGGTACACTGTGCACCGGTGTCTACTAGGGCCTTATACTTCTGTGGGACTGATGTGCCAGGCCATTTGATCCACACAGTCCAGTAAATCCGATTGTCCCCTACCTCCACCTGGCTGGAGGCGGGGCCTCCCTAATGGTCATCACAGCGTTGGACACTCGAGTCTTGTAGAAAGGGATTATTCCTCTTTATCACAGGAGCTGCAGTAAAATCGGCTCTTCCACTCCATCTGGGAATCTGCTCACCAGAGACTGAAGCCACAGCCTTCATGGGGTGATCAGCCTTGACTTTTGTTCTCCTCTTCAATTCTTGCACCTGTTCCTCCACAACTGAAGTAGGTTTTCCATCCCTCTTCGTCATATCTTCTCCGTGATCCCACAGGCAAAACCAGAAGGTGGCCCGTGGTGTATACCTTCTATATCTTCTCTCTCGAACAGTAGGCGCCTTTTGTTAATAGCTGACACATGTGTTGGTACACGTGAGGAGCTGGATAGATCGTCTCTTAGTTGTTTGAGGTCCTGGGACAGTTTTCCCACAGCTGAGATGATGGAAGGGGTGAGATTGTCTTCAAACTCTTGGAGTTTATGAATCATTTCATCCACTGATGGTGGTATTATGTCATTCCAGGTTACTGTTGCCAATGAGTGGGCATATGATGGGGGTGCATTCCTTGTAAACTTCTGCCACATGGGTCGTGTACATTCGACTTCATCTGGATCTATGGGTATATCCCCATTATTCGGCTTGATATTGTAGATCATCTCTACAACGGCTGATTCCCTCAAAGACTGGATGCCCTTTTCTATAGTAGTCCACTTAGCCGAACGACTCATAACATCATCCTTGTATGGAAATCTATCTTTCATAGCAGCCAAGAGCCGCTTCCAAAGGCTGAGGGACCGTTTCTCTCTTGCAATTGTTTTGTCAATTCCCCCTTCCCTAGCAAGTGATCCCAGCCATTTGGCTTCACTATTTTCTAGTTCGTGACCATCATCCCCGTTGTCCCAGCATTGGAGCAACCAGGTGATGATGTGCTCCCCTGGCTGACAGGTAAAGTCCTTTCGCATATTCCGCAGCTCGGTCGAGGTCCGCAATCGGGAAGTTACCTCTTCTTCTTCTTCTTCTTCATCATGTGATGATGACTCCTGGTCAGATGCTGTCCCAGGTGGTGAGTATGTTGTTTCTTCATCTTGCTTCATCTTCCTTTCCTCTTTTTTGGTTTTCCTCCTGCGTACAGGGGCAACCGGTATTGGTACGAGGTGGTCCTCTGGTTTAGCTGCGGTGATTATCACTGTGGTTTGGGTAGCTGTTGTACTTGTTGCTGGGGTTGGTGTAGCTGCCGTGCTTGGAGCTGGAGCAGCTGTGCTGTCCATTACGGCTGAAGTTTGGGTAGCTGCTGTACTTGTCCCTGGGGGTGGGGTAGCTGCTGTACTTGGAGCTGGAGTAGCTGCACTGTCCATTACTGTTGAAGTTTGAGTAGTGGCTGTACTTGTCCCTGGGGGTGGGGTAGCTGCTGTGCTTGGAGATAGAGTAGCTGCGCTGTCCATTACTCCACCCTCAGATCCAGGGGCATTTTTTTCCTTCTGAAGGTGCTGGATGGTGTTGAACAGGGCTCTGTAAGCATAAGCCAAACCCCAGCATGTAGCCATGATTTGTCCATCTCTGGTGTGACCAGAATGACAACACACCTCCTTTAAGTGTTCTACTAATTTTTCTGGATTTTGCACATGTTCATTGGTGAAGTTCCAAAGCACTGGAGGGGCCCACTGGCCTAGATACTTGCCCATGCTAACCCACACACCCTGCCACTCATGACTATCCAGCCTCGGCGAAAATCTCTTGGACCTCCTATATCATTGTTTAACCCTAGACAAAGCCCAAACTCAACTCTGCATAACTCTCGGAACCAGACGAAATGGTCATGAATAAAACACACTCGATATGCGCACCAACATGGCAATCCCCATCACAACCAGCACACAGGTCTCAAGGGTATCTAAGGCCCATTCAAAATCTTCAGAATTCTTGAAAGATGCTGTAAACGGTCCGGTGGGGGGGCTGGGAGCATAAAAGAATGTCTCCTTCACAGGTTGACCACCCGAGGAGGTGAAAAAAGATGTATAATTCCTAAACACTTCTATTATATACCTCCCAAAGTATAGAGTTGGTGACCACATTGGGAATCAAAACCGGGTCAGTTTCAGGATCACTGAGTCTATTGTATCAAAAAACAGTGCAATAAAGAACAATGCAATAAGAGCCTTAACCCAAAACCCTTCCCTGAAAAATGTTAAGATAAAAATTACCGTCTCTACGTGAAGTAACACATTCTGAACCTGTGAGAACCAGAGCAACAACTTTGAGAGCCAATAAATCAGCATTGTGACGAATGGCTATTAATCCTGTCGTTATCTCAACCCTTCGTGCCCCATGTTGGGCACCAAAAAGAACTGTCGTGGTTTAAGCTTCTCAGCCACACACAGTTTTGCTCACTCATTCACTTCCCCCTCTTTCTTCTCTCCACTCCTAGAGGGATGGGAAGGAGAATCGAAAGAATGCAACTCCCACAGGTTGAGATAAGAACAGTCCAGCAACTAAGGTGTAACACAAACCACCACTGCTACCACCAATAATAATAATGACAAGAGAAAAATACAAGGGAAGAGTTTTTTCTTCCCCCCCACTCCGGGGGGGGGGGGGGGGGGGGAGAAGAATCGAAAGAATTCAACTCCCACGGGTCGAGACAAGAATAGCCCAGCAACCAAGGTGCAACACAAACCACTGCCACCACCACCAATAATAATAACAACGAGAGAAATACAGGGGAAGGGGACAGAACTGCTCGCCACCCGACAACCAAGCTGTGAACTAAAACCACAACTATTCCGGGTTCGGGCTCCCCGGTTCTTTTTCATCCTGGACATGACGTGCTGTGGTATGGAATAACCTCTTTGGTCAGTTTGGATCAGGTGTCCTGTCTCTGCTTCCCCCCGGCTTCCCCCCTTCCCTGGCAGAGCATGAGACTCAGAAGGTCCTTGGCCAGCCTAAACATCGCCAAGCAGTAACTGAAAACACTGGTGTTATCAGCGCTGTTGCCAGGCCCAAAATCAAAAACACAGCGTTGCAGCAGCTACTAAGAAGGGAAAAAAGAAAAAATGACTGCTACTGCTGAACCCAGGACATGCACAGAATCCATTTTTTTTTATTGACTAGGGATGTTAAAGAGAACAAGAAGGGATTCTATAGGTGTGTAGCAAATAAAAGACAGACTAGGGACAACGTGGGAACCCTCCAGAAGCTATCGGGAGAACTGGCTACCCTGGATTTGGAGAAGGCTGAGGTTCTTAATGACTTCTTTGTCTCTGTCTTCACTGGCAAACACTCTCACCACACCACCCAAGTCTTGGAAGGCAGACACAGGAACTGTGAGACTGAAGACCCTAGGCCCACTGTAGGAAAGCATCTGGTTCGAGACCATCTGAAGAACCTGAATGTACACAAGTCAATGGGACCTGATGAAATCTATCCACAGGTCCTGAAGGAGCTGACAAATGAAGTTGCTAAGCCACTGTCCATCATATTTGAAAATTCATGACAGTCTGGTGAAGTTCCCGACCACTGGAAAAAGGAAATATACCTTGACCATAGGACTCAATATAGTAGGCCAGGTCTACTGGGGGCTGGTGGAGCTGGTCTGACAAAGAAGGGGAAGAGGGGATTTGGTAGGAGGCTTGCCAGGCTGGTCAAGGATGCTTTAAACTAGATGTGTTGGGGGAGGGGGACGGCATTCCATCCCAACACACCCAGTCGGTTGGTAGCACCTATAGTAAGTGTTCGGAGCAATGCAGGGATATTCCAGCTGCTCCAGCCAATGAGCCGGCTTCAAATGGACCTCGGCTCAAATGCCTCTACACAAATGCCTGTAGTATGGGGAACAAACAAGAGGAATTAGAGACGTGTGCACATCTACGGGGGTATGATATCATAGGCATCACAGAAACATGGTGGGATGGCACCTATGACTGGTGTGTTGGAATGGAAGGTTACCAGCTCTTTAGGAAAGACAGGCCCGGCAGACGGGGAGGGGGAGTTGCTATTTATGTTAGGGATAGGCTAGAGAGTATGGAACTCTGTCTGGGGACAGGTGAGCAGTCGACAGAGAGTTTGTGGGTCAGGGTTAAAGGGAGAACAGCGATGGGTGACATTATTGTGGGGATCTGTTACAGACCGCCTGACCAAGGGGACTTGCTGGACAAAGCGCTCCATAGGCAGATAGGAGCAGCCTCACGCTTGCAGGCCCTTGTTCTCATGGGAGACTTCAACCACCCTGATATCTGTTGGAGGGATGGTACTGCCCGGCACAAGCAATCCAGAAGGTTCCTTGATTGCGTGGAAGACAACTTCCTTCTGCAAGTAATAGAGGAGCCGACAAGGAGAGGTGCCATGCTTGACCTCGTCCTCACCAACAGGGAAGGCCTGGTTGGGAATGTAATGCTCCAGGGCAGCCTTGATTGCAGCGATCATGAGATGGTTGAGTTTGAGATCCTCAGGACAGTGAGAAGAACGTGCAGCAAGCTCAGTGCCCTGGACTTCAAGAGAGCAGACTTTGGCCTCTTCAGGAACCTGATCAGTAAGGTTCCATGGGATACAGCCCTAGAGGGCAGGGGGGCCCAAGACTGTTGGTTGATATTCAAGGATCACCTGCTGCAAGCTCAGGAGCGGTGCATCCCAACTAGAAGAAAGTTCAGCAGGAGGGCCAGGAGACCTCCTTGGATGGATAAGGAGCTGCTGAGCAAAATTCAAAAGAAAAAAGAGGCTTATAAAAGGTGGAAGCAAGGTCAGGCGGCCTGGGGAGAATACAGGGATGTTGTCCGGGAAGCTAGGGACCAGGTTAGGAAAGCTAAGGCCCACTTAGAATTAAACTTGGCTAGGGATGTTAAGGATAACAGGAAGCAATTTTATAGGTACATTGCCGATAAGAGACAGGTTAGGGACACCGTGGGCCCTCTCCAGAAGCTATCGGGAGAATTGGCTACCCTGGATTTGGAGAAGGCTGAGGTTCTTAATGACTTCTTTGCCTCAGTCTTTACGGACAAATGCTCTGTCCACACCACCTAAGTCTTGGAAGGCAGACGCGGGGACAGTGAGGGTGGGGACCCTGGGCCCACTGTGGGGGAGGATCTTGCTCGGGACCACCTTAGGAACCTGAATGTATACAAGTCCATGGGACCTGATGAAATCCATCCACGGGTCCTGAAGGAGCTGGCAAATGAAGTTGCTAAGCCACTGTCCATCATATTTGAAAAATCATGGCAGTCAGGTGAAGTTCCCGATGACTGGAAAAAGGGAAATATAACCCCCATTTTTAAGAAGGGAAAAATGGATGACCCAGGGAATTACAGACCAGTCAGTCTCACCTCTGTGCCTGGCAAAATCTTGGAGAGGATTCTCCTGGAAGGCACGCTAAGGCACATGAAAAGCAACAAGGTGCTTGGTGACAGCCAGCATGGCTTCACTAAGGGGAAATCCTGCCTAACCAATCTGGTGACCTTCTATGAAGGGGCTACGGAACTGATGGAGAGGGGTAGAGCAGTTGATGTCATCTACCTGGACTTGTGTAAAGCCTTTGACACTGTCTCACATGACATCCTTCTCTCTAAGTTGGAGAGACATCAATTTGATAGGTGGACCACTCGGTGGATAAAGAACTGGCTGGATGGCCGCACGCAAAGAGTAGTGCTCAGTGGCTCAGTGTCCAGCTGGAGACCGGTAACGAGTGGTGTCCCCCAGGGATCGGTGTTGGGACCGGTCTTGTTCAACATCTTTGTGGGTGACATGGACAGTGGGATTGAGTGCGCCCTCAGCAAGTTTGCCAATGACACCAAGCTGTGTGGTTCGGTTGATACATTGGAGGGAAGGAATGCCATCCAGAGGGACCTTGACACGCTTGTGAGGTGGGCTGATGCCAGCTGATGAAGTTCAACCATGCTAAATGCAAAGTCCTCCACCTGGGTCGGAGCAATGCCAGGCACAGCTACAGGTTGGGCGGGGAGGAGATTCAGAGCAGCCCTGTGGAGAAGGACTTGGGGGTGTGGGTTGATGAAAAAATGAACATGAGCCGGCAGTGTGCGCTTGCAGCCCAGAAGGCCAACCGTACCCTGGGCTGCATCAAAAGGAGTGTGACCAGCAGGTCGAGGGAGGTGATCCTGCCCCTCTACTCTGCTCTCGTGAGACCTCACTTGGAGTATTGTGTGCAGTTCTGGTGTCCTCAACATAAAAAGGACATGGAAGTGTTAGAACAAGTGCAGAGGAGGGCCACGAAAATGATCAGGGGACTGGAGCACCTCTCGTATGAAGATAGGCTGAGAAAGTTGGGGCTGTTCAGCCTGGAGAAGAGAAGGCTGCGTGGAGACCTCAGAGCAGCCTTCCAATATCTGAAGGGGGCCTATAGGGATGCTGGGGAGGGACTCATCATTAGGGACTGTGGTGAGAGGACAAGGGGTAATGGGTTTAAACTTAAACAGGGGAGGTTTAGATTGGATCTGAGGAAGAAATTCTTTACTGTGAGGGTGGTGGGGCCCTGGAATGGGTTGCCCAGGGAAGTTGTGAATGCTTCATCCCTGGCGGCGTTCAAGGTGGGGCTGGACATAGCCTTGGATGGCATGGTTTAGTGGGAGGTGTCCCTGCCCATGGCAGGGGGGTTGGAACTTGATGATCTTGAGGTCCTTTCCAGCCCTTACTATTCTGTGATTCTGTGATTCTGTGAAATATAACCCCTATTTTCAAGAAGGAAAAAGTGGATGAGCCGGGGAACTACAGACCAGTCAGCCTCACCTCTGTGCCTGGCAAAATCTTGGAGCGGATTCTCCTGGAAGTCATGCTAAGGCACATGAAAAACAACAAGGTGGTTGGTGACAGCCAGCATCGCTCCACTGAGGGAAAATCCTGCCAGACCAATTTGGTGGCCTTCTATGATGGAGCTATGGAACTGATGGAGAGGGGTAGAACAGTCGAAGTCATCTACCTGGATTTGTGCAAAGCCATTGACACTGTCCCACATGACATCCTTGTCTCTAAGTCGGAGAGACATCAATCCAATAGGTGGACCACTCAGTGGATAAAAACCTGGCTGGATAGCTGCAGGCAAAGAGTTGTGCTCAATGGCTCGATTTCCAGCTGGAGACCAGTAGCGAGTGGTGTCCCTCAGGGATTAGTGTTGGGACTGGTCTTGTTCAACATGATAAGGGAATTGGAGCACCTCCCATACGAAGAGAGGATGACAAAGTTGGGACTGTTCAGCCTGGAGAAGAGAAAGCTGCGTGGAGACCACATGGCAGCCTTCCAATATCTGAAGGTGGGGTATAGGGATGCTGGGGAGGGACTCTTCATGGGGGACTGTAGTGAGAGGACAAGGGGTAACGGGTTCTAACTAAAACAGGGGAAGTTTAGATTGGGTATGAGGAAGAAATTCTTTACTGCAAGGGTGGTGAGGCCCTGGAATGGGTTTCTCAGGCAAGTTGTGAATGCTCCATTGCTGGCGGTGTACAAAGATGGGTTGGACTTAGCCTTGGGTGGCATGGTTTAGTGAGAGGTGTACCTGCCCATGGCAGGGGCTTGGAACTAGATGATCTCAAGGTCCTTTCCAACCCTAACTATTCTATTATTCTATGATCTTTGTAGGTGACATGGGCAGTGGGATTGAGTGTGCCCTCAGCAAGTTTGACAATCCCATCAAGCTGTGTGGTTTGGTTGATATGCTGGAGGGAAGGAATGCCATCCAGAGGGACCTTGACATGCTTGTAAGGTGGGCTGATGCCAACATGATGAAGTTCAACCATGCCAAGTGCAAGGTCCTACACCTGGGTTGGAGCAATCCCAGGCACAGCTACAGGTTGAGCAGGGAAGAGATTCAGAGCAGCCCTGCGGAGAAGGACTTGGGGGTGTTGGTGGATGAGAAAATGAACATGAGCCAGCAGTGTGTGCTCACAGCCCAAAATGCCAACTGTATCCTTGGCTGCATCGAAAGGAACGTGACCAGCAGGTTAAAGGTGGTGATCCTGCCCCTCTACTCTGCTCTCATGAGACCTCACTTAGAATATTGTGTGCAGTTCTGGTGCCCCCAACATAAAGAGGACATGGAACTGCTGGAATGAGTCCAGAGGAGGGCCACGAGGGTGATCAGGGGACTGGAGCAGCTCCCGCGTAAAGATAGGATGCGAAATTTGGGGCTGTTCAACCTGGAGAAGAGAAGGCTGCATGGAGACCTTATAGCAGCCTTCCAGTATCTGAAGGGAGACTATAAGCATGCTGGGAATGGACTCTTCATTAGGGACTGTAGTGGTAGGACAAGGGATAACGGGTTCAAACTTTAACAGGGGAAGTTTAGATTTGATGTAAGGAAGAAATTCTTTCCTGCAAGGGTGGTGAGGCACTGGAATGGGTTTCCCAGGCAAGTTGTGAATGCTCCATCGCTGGCGGTGTTCAAGGCTGGGTTGGAGATATCCTTGGGTGACATGGTTTAGTGTGAGGTGTCCTTGCCCATGGCAGAGGGCTGGAACTAGATGATCTTAAGGTCCTTTCCTACCCTAACTATTCTATGGTTCTATGATTCTATGATTATTCTCCATGTAGAGCGTTCTAACTTTGTTGATTTGCCTCAAAGAGTGTTTTTCCCATTTCGGCGTCTGCAAGCCTGGCTGTCAAATCATCAGTATTTAGTATTAAATGCGGAGAGGTATTTACTAAACTTTCCTCGGATATTTGCCTCATATACCTTAGAAATCTGTTTGTTAAAGAAAACTCTCTCTTCTGCTTTTCAAAATTGTTCAATGTATTTGAAAAGAAGGGAGGGACAGAAGAAATATTTCCAGTTCCAAATATCTTGAAGTTAGACAGACATAGTAAATACCGCTGAACAGGCAAAAAACCTTGAAATTAGCATAAGACATTATGAGGTATATCGCTCCTCATGTTCTTCAACTCTTTCTTATCAAAATAACAGTCCTTTTGAGGATTGATCCAATGCCAACCAAAGCCCATGGGAATAATCTCATCTTCTTTTCTGAGGAGTGCAGACTCATAACTATTCAGTTTTAATTCCAAGATATAGTAAGTGGTTCTGGGTTTCTTATCTATTCTTGCTGTAGATTAGTAAACTGTTTATACCTTTGTATATGCAATCTCATATTTCATAGGCTGGTATTAAAAGACTTACCATTCCTTTAAGTTTCACAATTCAAGTGAAATATTTAATTTTTAATCTTTATTGTTTGACGGTGGAGGTTTTTCTGTGTCTTTTTTTTGCTTGTTTGTTTGTTTTCTTTGTTTTTTGTTGTTTTTTCCTTTTTTTTTCTGTTACGTAAAATTGTTTTGTTTCTTAAAATTAAAAAAAATAATAAAATAAAATAAAATAAAAAAAAAAAAAACAAGCAAACAAAAAAAACAAACAGAAAAAAAAACCCAAACAAATGTTTTCCAGACATTGTCTCTTAGAGGTAGATTGGCAACTTTGTATTGTCACACAAATACTAACCTTAGCTTCTATAAAACCTTATTTCAAAGAATGTTCATGATGCGTACAAAATCTTGGTTTGATTTTAATGACAGGCTTTTCAATAGTAGTTACTTTAGCTTATTGAAAACCACTTTTGACTTCAATACAAGTTTCTCTCCTTGTCTCTTGTTATATTTACATGAAAAAGGGTCATTTCCTATACATAGGTACAGATTTATTTAAGATTTTAATTTTTAATGTACGTGAGTTAACATGTAGACTTCCGTAATTTATGCGATATGGTGCTGAAGCTCCTTAAGAATCCCAATTTTACCCCTAAATAAAGGTATGTTGTGGTTTAAACTTCTCAGCCACGGAGTTTTGCTCACTCACTCACTTCCCCCACTTTCTTCCCTCCTCTCCTGGAGGGATGGGAAGAAGAATCGAAAGAATGCAACTCCCACAGGTTAAGATAAGAACAGTCCAACAACTAAGGTGTAACACAAACCACCACTGCTACCACCAATAATAATAATGACAAGAAAAAAATACAAGGGAAGAGATTTTTTTCCCCCCAACTCCAAGGCGGGGGGGGGAGGAATTGGAAGAAGAATCAAAAGAACGCAACTCCCATGGGTCGAGACAAGAATAGCCCAGCAGCCAAGGTACAACACGAACCACTGCCATCACCACCAATAATAATAATAACAAGAGAAATACAGGGGAAGAGGATAGAACTGCTCACCACCTGACGACCGAGCTGTGAGCGCAAACAAAAAACTCTTCCGGGTTCCAGCCCCCAGTTTTTTTTACATCCTGGGCATGACATGATGTGGCATGGAATAACCTCTTTGGTCAGTTTGGATCAGGTGTCCTGTCTCTGCTTCCCCCAGCTTCCCCCCCTCCGTGGCAGAGCATGAGACTCAGAAGGTCCTTGGTCAGACCAAAACATTCGAAGCTGTAACTATAAACATCGGTGTTATCAGCGCTGTTCCCAGACAGAAAGTCGAAAACACAGCACTGCACCAGCTACTATGAAGGAGAAAAAATTGACTGCTGCTGCTGAACCCATGACAAAGTAATTCAGATAATTAAAATACAGAGTGACATAGAATAGATTGCACATGTGGAATTCATGGACAATTTCCTTATATAACCAACATCTTTCAGTCCATTATTGTGAAACCATTTTTCCCTTATTTTTCCTACCTCACTCAGATAAAGGTATCCAGTGCTGTCATCTGGCAGTATATGAGCAATAGAACTCTACGGAATTAATTGAAGACAGAGCTCACTGATGTGTGAGGAATACCAGTGTATTAATTCTGAATGTTGAAGAAACCAACCAACTGATAATTTGCCTAATGCTTTTTTGGAGGAGAGGAAGCAGCAAACTGATTCCTTGACCTTTCTCCAGAATAAGCATAATGAGAAGATCTAGTGGGAAAAGGTTTTTGTCATTCAGCACACTAAATCTAACCTGTTCGTACATATCTGCATGGGAATCAGGTGGCTTGTTTGGTCTCCAAGCAAGCACATTTGTAGAGCCCTATTACAGCCGAACCATAGAGAGATAATGCTGCAAAGAGCCCAACAATCTTGCTAAATGCCTGAGTGACAGACAGGGCTGACATCACCTCCTGACACGTTTTGTCTTCTCTTTGTAACAAGGGAATTTTTAAGGTGCAGAATGTGGCATTTCCTATAAATCGCAGAGAGAGAAGGTCAGAAGTGTGTGATTGTGCATTTGCTAAAAATCCAAAAGCTTCAGTAACTTTACAGAAATATGAAACTTTTAGAGTTTTACTGAGTGTAGTAATCAAGATACACTGTAAGTCAGTCTTGCAGAACTATCATGAAAGTTACCAGCTGAAGCATAAAGTTTGCCCACCTATGTTGTACTGTGGTAGTAGATAGGTTTTGAAGGAGAAAATCCCTGATGATATTTTATTTAGTTCTTAAAAGAAAATCAATTATTCAGCTCAGTTGTGGGCTTAAAGTTGTCGTGGCTTAAGCTTATAAACCCATTCAGTCGCTCTCTCACTCACTTCCCCCTCTTTCTTCCCTCTGCTCCTGGAGGGATGTGAAGGAGAATCGAAAGAATGCAACTCCCACAGGTTGAGATAAGAGCAGTTTAGTAACTAAGGTATAACACAAATCACTACTGCTACCACCAATAATAATAATGACAAGGCAGATACAAGGAAAAGGAGAATACAATAGCTCACCATCAAATATCAAGCCCGACCATGCAGTACACCCCCACCAGTGCAATAATGACAAGGCAAATACAAGGGAAGGATACAATAGCTCACCACCCAGCTCGACCAAGCTGCGCACCCCCACCGGTGCACCCCCCACCGGCTGCACCCCCCACCGTGCACCCTCACCACCCTTCCAGGTCTCTGCTCTCCATTTCTATATCCTGGACATGACGTGCTGTGGTATGGAACAATGTCTTTGGTTAGCCTGGGTCAGGTGCCCTGTCTCTCCTTCCTCCTGGCTTCCCCTCCTCCCTAGCAGAGCATGAGGCTCACAAAGTCCTTGGCCAGACTAAACACCGCCAAGCACTAACTGAAAACACTGGTGTTATCGGTGCTGTTCCCAGGCCCAAAATCAAAAACACAGTGCTGCACCAGCTACCGAGAAGGAGAAAAATGACTGCTGCTGCTGAGCGCATGACAAAGTATTTTGCAGTGCCTTTCTATGTATCTATGAAGAAAGAGAAGAGGAAGAATTCACACTGGTTTATTTGGGTATTTAGCTTGTTTTTACATGGGACTGGTAGAAGTAATTTTCTTAAAAATCAAGGTTTTGACCAAGCCGGTCAGTTGGGACTCTGTAAAACCACATCTTGAGTTGCAAAATTTTAGCAAATGCTCTCCATGGATGGAGAACATGATTACTGGGGAGTAATTTTGTAGGCTTTTTATTTTCTTCAAACGTCTCACTACAAAAGCATTTGACACCTTCTTTCGGAGCCTCAAGGGTAGAACACATAATTCTTAGCCTAAATCCTCTAGTTGCAGTCTTCTCTTCGAAAACTGCACTTACATGACAATCCCAGTTGAATTTGCCGTGAGTACGAAAATTTCCTTAGGGAGCTTTTGTTAATTCAAGTGACTCAGAACAGCTAATTCAAAACAATTGTACTGTTTATTCACCCAGAAGAACATACGAAGGCCTGTTCCTCTGAGAGTTACATTAACTTTCCTGGTTTTCTTGAAGTTTAGGAAGCTTTTGTTTGACCCATATACCTTGAGTTCAGAGCCAGGAAACATAGCATTTCTCTCTATCCATAAAGTTTGCTGGAAAATGGCCATACTTCCCACTCCTCCCTTCCAGTTTTGGATTTTTCTGCCTGAAAGACTGCTATCCCTGCACGATGTACCACAATCAGTTTCTGCCAGTTTTGTCAGAAATTGGCTAATTTAGTTTAGGAAAATAAATAATGGTTGAAAAATAAGTGGTCAATTTGAATTTCTTTTCAGGATATTTGTTAGCAACCTGAATCTAGAATTAGGAGTGTAAGTGTAGGCTGGAAAACTAAAAAAGTCTTAAGTACAGGATTTAATCTACTATGATTACTGAAACAATGTTTATTTTAGTGAAGAGAATTCAGAGGCACATGTCAGATATTTTTCAAGTATTTTAACTAGAAACTGCTAAAATATTTCTAGGCATTTTTATTGCACCTTTCTGTAATATAAGGGCTTAAGATCAAAAATAGTATTCTATTTTCCCAATATTCACTGACTTTAAAACTGATTTGCCATGTTCACTGAGGAAAATTAACAACTGTTTTGTCATGTAGAATTGATTTAAACTTCTAAGTGGATATCTAGATTTGCCGCTTATTGTATTGCCTTCTACTTGCATCTTTTCTTTTTTTGTTCACCTTCAGAAAGCCAACCAAACATTGAACGTGATATCAAGCTGTTGGTAGGATTTTTACCTACCAGCTTTCCCTTTGGTCTATCTTCAACACCCAAATCTAATGCTAGATATAGACAAGGAAATGGGATTTCAAGGATGTATCTAAACTGACTTTACTGAAAACAGCATTTTCTTTTTCAAGTGGTGAATTTGTTTGACATAATAAAAGGTGGAATTGGTGACAAGATGATTTAATACAACTCTTGCTAACAAGTTGCAGACATTATTAATGTGTCAAAACAACATTGCTAGAGGCATTCTGCATCAGGCTGGACTGATAACTACAATACAATGAAATTGCTTTTTTGCAGCTATTTTATTCTTCTTGAATGTTACTGATTAAAGGAAGCTGAGGTGGTAGATTTTGCTTTTATTCTTTTTTCTCTCCAGATATTTCATTCATGTACACTTTTGTTTTTGCTCACAGATAGAAAGATGAATATTTAAAAACTAAAACCTAGAAGTCTTCATCTACACTTGATGTGAAATGGAATTTTAGATATTTTTCTTCTACAGTTAGGATGTTACCTCTCTTTTGTGATCTTCAGCTCATATATACTTTTCACTATTACAGTAATTTTTATACGTTTACCCTGTGTCTTTGACCACCTTCTTCAGGAGATCTGCAGTGGAACAAAAAGCCTAGAATCTATATCGGTATAATTATTTTTGTCATTTCAATAGCTGTAGAGTGGCATTTGGTGAATTAAAAAAAATGTTTTTCATAGGTTATGTGGGTCTTGAGTCTTATTCCCTTAATTTTAGAAACCTGTTTCACTTAACCACAAATGCTAGTCAAAACCTTCAGTTTTGATCTGAAATATAAATGCAAATTGAATTTTAAACTGTACATTTTCTTTTCTCAGTTAATGTCCAGGAATTCCTCCTGTAAGCAAAGAACCTCAATCTGACTAAAACTTTTACCTTTATTTTTAATCAAGTGTCCACAGAGATTATGTTCTGGAAAAGCTGCTGTTTAATTTGTGTGTTTTCATTAAATTTTCAAATTATTGTAGCATTATACATCAGAAGTGTGACGTCGAATTTTACACATCAAAAGTGCTTTGTTGAATTTTTTTAATGTTTTACACATTTTGCATACAGGCAAATGAGAATGAGAGATTTACGTAAAATGAAATGGAAATTTGCTCTCTGCCAGAGGTTGAAGCTTGAAGCCCTGAGATTCTGGAGAAGCGGATCTCTTCCTTGACTTTTTCGGTTCCCCAAAATAGCATAGACAGGCTAATAGTCAATTCCAGGAGTGTGTCTTTGTGCTTATGTGGACATCTGTTATTCAAGGTGATAGAGCCCGTGCTCCTCCTGAGCTGGAACAGTAGGCAATACAGGCCCAATGTTGTTCTTCATATATTAGGCTGTTTGAAGTGTTGCTTCAACATGCCAGAGCTGCTTCCTGAAACTGACCACAATTGCTTTTGACCAGTGCTGAGTATGCATACTTTATGATTCAGATGCCTAAGCATAGAAAACTGTTGCTGTTTCAGACACATGAGTGTAAACTTGACATCCATAGTAGCCAGGGCAGACACAGTGTAGGTGAGCCATACTATTCTAGAGTAATGACTATTCTAGAGAACAGATAGAATATTTAAGCATCTAAGGTGTCATTATATGCTTACTTTAGTAACCTGAATTATTTCCCAAAACTCATTCAGAATTAACTCAGGAGTCTGCATTAGACAGGTTTATAAAACATAACTCTCTATTAGTCTCCTCAGTGGAGAAAAATGCAAAAATTACTTAATATTGATGTAGGGCAATGGTTGGTAATCTACGTATGAGAAAAGTCTATGAAGAAATTAAGTTAGAGAAGAAATGTTGTAGATAACACATGGTAACTTTAATGTTGGTGTGCCTCATTTCCAAGTGGGCAAGGCTTTATAAGTTGTAGAGACATTAACAATAGTAGTTCATATGGTTCCAGATGTTGCATCAGTAGTCATAAGATTTAAAATAACTGTTGATGTTGTCAAAGGTTTTAATCATCGTCCTTTTCCTTTCTCATTAGTATTCGTATATATATGTGAAATATCCCATTTCAACATAGTACTACACATTCAGTGTAAAGAAAGAAATTAAATGGGCTCTTCACATGTACTCTTGACTTATCCATTCAAGCATTTTAACTAGCAGACTCCTTCTAATCCCCTGACAGCACCTGGAGGGGTGCTGGTAGATCACCAAAGTGATGGTGGGAAGATATGAAATGTGACACTAGGGCAAGATCTGAACTCACACGAATGAAATCTGTCAGCCAGCTCCTCAAAGGCTGCCACAGTTCTTATCCCTGCTTGGTTGAGCTGGCTTGATACACAGACTTATTGCATTATTCAGCTGGTTTGATTTTCTTTTTTATGACAACCTTACCCTGGAGACCATCCACCTCTTTGCAGTGTTGAAGTATGACTATAACTGAATGATATTTCAATATAATTTATAATCCTATACTGTAAACAGAAGTTATGGTTGCTTCTAACCACTGTGAAGAATTCTAATTCGTGCATTTGGACATTTGTTCTCTTGGAGGGTTGGAAATACTCTGGAATTGGGAGATTTTTTGTAGCTTTGGTTAATAAGTCTCATAGGAGAAAAGCTATGAAAAACCCTGAAAAAGACAGGAATTTTTTCCAAATATGTCCAGCAGTTAATGATGCATGTGAACAGCTATAGCTACAACAAATTATTTGCCAAAAATTTAAATAGTAGTTGTTATTACTAGCTTTCTGGATAACATAGTGGGATGAAGGGTTTAGCAGTAAGGAGCTGGGCTCAAGTAATAAGATATTAATGGCATGAAATGAGATCATTCAGGTGCCAGTTAATATAACATTATTTCATATTTGAATATGTTTTTTTTTTTTTTCTTAACTGTGAAACACTGTAATATCTGTGCCTGAAATTGATGAGCATTTATTTTCACATCACATGCAACACTTGGCTCAGTTTACTCATTTTGTGTTCTAGCTCCTTGGTATATTACTGCTTCTCAAGATACCTTCAAAGAGCTGGCTTCAGAACTCACTTTCATGTAAAGAAGTAGGATGTATTGCACTTTTCTGTCATCTAAAACAGATAACTTATTTATGGGATGGAGAATTACATATTAAGGACACCTGGATGCATAAAACCACATAGTTATTTAGTACACACACTTAGGCACTTACTGGAATGAAACATGGGTTCAAACTTAAGCAGGAGTTTAGATTGGATATGAGGAAGAAATTCTTTACTGTAAGGGTGGTGAGGCACTGGAATGGGCTTCCCAGGGAAGTTGTGAATGCTCCATCACTGCCGGTGCTCAAGGCCAGGTTGGACAAAGCCTTGGATGGCATGGTTTAGTGGGAGGTGTCCCTGCCCATGGAAGGGGGCTGGAACTAGATGATCTTAAGGTCCTTTCCAACCCTAACTATTCTATGATTCTATGATTCTATAATTCTATGATTCTATGTTCTTTATGAAATATTATTCACAGTTTCGCTTTGAGACAGAACGAGTCCAAATATGCCTTAATTTTCCTCTACTTAAAGCTTTAGCATGTTGTAACAAAAAAAAAAATAATGATTCATCATGGACTCAGTCAAGCTTTTCTGAAATTTGATGCTCTTTCAATGGCTAACGATGTCTTAAAAAAGTATTTTCCTCTAAAGCTTAGATTTTTCCTGTTTTCCATTCCAGAAATGCTCTAAATAAACTTTTTAATTTCTTATGGCCTTCTGGAAAAATTATTTTCTCTGGAGTGTCCTCAGTAAATGTTCACATAATACATTCTGTGAGTCTGTAAACCCAGGGAATCCCAGGTCACTGAGCACAAGGCAGTAGAGATCGGTTTAGCTGAGACCAGAATTGGCTCCACTTGGTCTGAAGTGGCTGATCTCAAAAAAATGCAGATACATATATAACTGCCATACAATAAATATTTCATATCATGGAGACTGGAAAAGATGGTAACATTATACACTTCTAATTGGAAGAAACAAACAATATTTTATTACTGATATATTTACATGACACTTTTCTAGATTATGAAAAATAAGAAAAAAAGAAGCCTCTTTTACTCATGTTTCTATTCAATTTAGAGCTTATCAGGCTGCTTCTGGGTAGGGATTAGAGTAGGACAGTTGTGTGAGAGAAAGGGATGCTGTAAAGATTAACTTAGAATAATGCAACAGAATGAATTAATTGGTGTGCAGTGTCAAGCAGTGGAAGCTAGTATCATTCGCCTGTTGCGAAGTAGTCTGCTTCTTAAGAGACTTCCTTAGAAATGACAGTGTCAAGTCCTATTGAATTGATCCACTTCCCTTCTTTCTTCCCCTCTGCACCTAAAGCATATCCCTAGTAAAGGATAGTAGCAGAGCAGCAGTTCAAAGAATACCTTGAAAAAAATCAGACTATGGCTTTAAAGGAAAGCAGAGGCCTAAAGAGAAAATTACAGAACTAACTAGGAGAAAAAAATGCAGCGTATTTCCGAACAGGGTGTTCATCTTCAGGAAATGCAGCGTGAAGGAATTGCAATGTTGGTCAAGATGCACACTTTGTGTTGGTTTCTTCTTTTTTTTTTTTTTTTCTTTTTTAAAGAAAGGTTGTCTTATATAACATAAGCATAATAGCACACAAATGTTCTTACTCTAGTCTGGGAGAGGTTGCCCAGAAGGGCTTCATTAGGAAAGATAGGATGCTACCATTGCACTCGTTTCAGCAATTGTCAGAACTATCTTCCAATATTTTCCATGTTCAGAACATTCATTTCAGAGCAGGATGTGCATCAGCTTAAAAACACAGCTATCATCAGATGCTGTAAGAGTAGCCTTCTCCAGAATATGCCTGTTTACTGTTCAGCAACTTTAATTTTCATTCCTGCAAGTGAGCACCACCATATTTTTGCTGTTACCTCTGGGTCAGACACATCAAACTAGCGATCTCAAGCATTAAAATTCAGTTGATTCATCCTTTTTAACTAGATAGCATAAATAACAGATGTCAGATTTAGTGTTTATATAATGTTAATCCTCAAATAATTCAAAATAACTTGTATTGTGATTAAATGGAGTTTTGTTTTACCATCATTGGTTAAGTTTAACATATTTGAAATGTACCATATAAAATTTTTTAACGAAGTAGCCTGTTCTTCAATGTTTTATTTTTCTTTTTAATAACATAGTTACATGTGCAAAGTACAAAGAGTGGTAATGTACAAGGACTGTAACTGAAATAGAAGTGCCCAATATAGCTAGGTAGTAATCCTATTAAGCAATTCTATCTGCTGATGCAATACAAGGCAAGTCAGGAATACATAGTCTTTTTTGTACCCATGTCAAATGATTCTATAATGATTCAAACGCTGACAGTTGGCATTGTTCTCTAGTAAACAAAGCAACTATTTCAGTGTTTGATCCATTTTTTATTGTGACTGTGTAAAATGGCATACTGCATCAAACATTTATAAAAAGAACAGGGGAAAACTTTTTTCTAATTCTCTGTTCAAATGGGCTAACAACTGCTGCACATTCACATTTAAGACCAGCTAATCAGCAAACAACATTAAAAATAACTAGAATACCCCCTCTTGCCAGGATTTGGTATTTTTTTGCTGACTAGAAGTGAGAAGTGAATGTGTTTTTCTGATTTTGTTTCTTGATCTTATTTTTATTAACTTAAGCAACCTGCAAAGCATGTATTTCATTGAAGACCTTATTTCAAGCTTTTTGCCATTGGGCTGATCTTGTACATTACAGCACTCCTATGTTACTTAGCTCGCACTGTAATTAAGAGAGAAAAATTAGTAAAGTCCCTAAAAGTCTTGTTTCTCTGATTTTAAAAGAGTAAAATATTACTAACAGAGATTCCTGGAGAAAGGAAGGTCATTGAATGTTACAAGGTGATATTTCAACATCAGTCACAGTATATTATACTCTGATACTAGTCAGGTTCTGCAAAGTTAAGTCATGGAGGCAAAGTTGACAGATTTCTTAATTATTTGACATTTATACATATTAATATGGCAAAGCTCAGCTGTTAGCAGCTGGCATATGTTCGGGCATTTGTATGAAGTGAGTGTAAATTTTCTTTACAGTTTTTCTACAAGTGTTTGTTTAGTTTTACACTTTTTTTTTTTTTTTTCTGAATTCAGTCAGTCCCAACCACCTGAAACGTTCAGCAAAATCAGTTTCAGACTTAAAGTAATGAATTGGCAAAGCAGAGAAAAAAAATAACAAGACTGACAGTTCCCTAAACAAGGTGGTTTGGATTGTAGCCTTTAATCTGCCTTATCCAAACTTTTGAATCAACGATAAAATGCAACCAGTACTTCATTCACCAGTAGTTTGAGAATTCAGCCTTTCTTGCTTGCTTTTCTTTTCAAAGAGATCACTGAAACAAAAATGTCTCATTTCAGATTGCAAATCATAGAATCATAGAATCACAGAATAGTTAGGGTTGGAAAGGACCTGAAGATCATCTAGTTCAAACCCCCTGCCATGGGCAGCGACACCTCCCACTAAACCATGCCATCCAAGGTTATGTCCAACCCCACCTTGAACGCCGCCAGGGATGAAGCATTCACAACTTCCCTGGGAAGCACATTCCAGGGCCTCACCACCCTTACAGGAAAGAATTTCTTCCTCATATCCAATCTAAACTTCCCCTGTTTAAGTTTGAACCCATTACCCCTTGTCCTCTCAATACAGTCCCTAATGAAGAGTCCATCCCCAGCATCCTTATAGGCCCCCTTCAGATACTGGAAGGCTGCTATGAGGTCTCCAAGCAGCCTTCTCTTCTCCAGGCTGAACAGCCCCAACTTTCTCAGCCTATCTTTACGCGGGAGCTGCTCCAGTCCCCTGATCATCCTCATCGCCCTCCTCTGCACTTCTAACAGTTCCATGTCCTTTTTATGTTGACGACACCAGAACTGCGCACAATACTCCAAGTGAGGTCTCACGAGAGCAGAGTAGAGGAGCAGGATCACCCCCTTCGACCTGCTGGTCACACTCCTTTTGAGGCAGCCCAGAATATAGTTGGCTTTCTGGGCTGCAAGCGCACACTGACAGCTCATCTGCATTTTTTCATCGACCCACACCCCCAAGTCCTTCTCTGCAGGGCTGCTCTCAATCTCCTCCCCGCCCAACCTGTAGCTGTGCCTGGCACTGCTCCGACCCAGGTGCAGGACTTTGCACTTAGCATGATTAAACTTCATCAGGTTGGCATCAGCCCACCTCACAAGCGTGTCAAGGTCCCTCTGGATGGCATTCCTTCCCTCCCATGTATCAACCGAAGCACACAGCTTGGTGTCATTGGCAAACTTCCTGAGGGTGCACTCAATCCAACTCTCCATGTCACCCACAAAGATGTTGAACAAGACTGGTCCCAACACCGATCCCTGGGGGACACCACTTGTTACTGGTCTCCAGCTGGACATTGAGCCATTGAGTACAACTCTTTGCGTGCGGCCATCCAGCCAGTTCTTTATCCACTGAGTGGTCCACCTATCAAATTGATGTCTCTCCAACTTAGAGAGAAGGATGTCATGTGAGACAGTGTCAAAGGCTTTACACAAGTCCAGGTAGATGACATCAACTGCTCTACCCCTCTCCATCAGTTCCATAGCCCCTTCATAGAAGGCCACCAGATTGGTCTGGCAGGATTTCCCCTTAGTGAAGCCATGCTGGGTGTCACCAAGCACCTTGTTGCTTTTCATGTGCCTTAGCATGTCTTTCAGGAGAATCCGCTCCAAGATTTTGCCAGGCACAGAGATGAGACTCACTGGTCTGTATTCCCCGGCTCATCCATTTTCCCTTCTTAAAAATGGGGGTTATATTTCCCTTTTTCCAGTCATTGGGAACTTCACCTGACTGCCATGATTTTTCAAATATGATGGACAGTGGCTTAGCAACTTCATTTGCCAGCTCTGTCAGGACCCGCGAATGGATTTCATCCGGTCCCATGGACTTGTATACATTCAGGTTCCTAAGATGGTCTCAAACCAAATCCTCTCCTACAGTGAGCCCAGGGTCTTCATTCTCACTGTCCCTGCATCTGCCTTCCAAGGCTTGGGTGGTGTGGTCAGAGCGTCAAAATGAAACTTCTTAAGTTCTACAACTGATAAGGAAAAAATTGGAAGTTTAAATTTGATGTGTATATTTTCCCTTATTTTTTATTGCCTGGTTCAGTAGCTGAATAGAAAAGTAAATTATTCAAACAGCACTAATAATATTCTCCTGCAGAACAAAGGCTAAGGCATACTGTTCCCTGAAGAGGTACTAATTGCCGTACTGACCTGGATGGTAGTAAACCTGTCAGCACAGAAGCAAAAATTAGGTGTTTATTATATGTAACTAGAGAAAATAATATGCTAAAGGGACCCACCTCCCTGGCTAATTATGAAGAAGGAAGTCTGTGTAAAAGAAAAAAGGTATTTATATTGCTTATCTACCAGAACTTGGCAAATTGGAAGCCTGTGTATTTAGCCTTTTGCATAAAGATCCACGTACCATGAAGCATCTCTTCTGAGGAAAACTGCTTCCATCTTGTCTAGGAGGGCTAGGTCCATTCCTGCGTGAGCATTCCATACCTGTGCATAAGCAGAAGCTGCTGTAGCCTAGAGTGGAGTTATAGTATGTGTGCAGAACATAGCAAATAAATCCAAATTTATGTCAGATTTTGGAAGCCTTTTTCTACATCCTTTTAATGATATGATATACTAGCTTTATCTCTGAAATACATCTGAAACAAATCTTTTGCATGTATGGAATACTGCAATGTAAAGAACTGTTCTTGTACAGTTTGTTGTAAGGAGAGCACTGAACATGTCAGCTATATTTAAGACAAGGACAGGAGTGTAGATACAAGACAGTCTATTTCAGGAAAGAGAGATCTTAGAAACATGGGAGTTAACTGGACCTCTGTACTGGTGGTAGTCTAAAGTACGACTATGAAATACAGATATGTGGATTGTGGGAAGTATGGTCAAACACACCAGTTCCTAATCCCTTTCCCTGAGAAAACTGTGAAAGCTATTTTGTGTTCATAATTCCTGTTAGCATATTTTAGTGTTACAGTGTAAGTGAATGCTGCAGATAATCTGGTATTTCAAACTGTGAAAAAGCTGTGACTACTGCTCTTGAGAGCAGCAAGGTAATGGTGGTCTCCACACACAGATGCTTCTATCTCTTGCTATCACAAAAACACTGCCTTAGAAACAGACAGGTAGTATCTTACTGGTCCCACAGGTACTCAACCACTATCAGAACCTGCAGTCTGATAATGCAAGAGTAGGCCAAGGAAGAGCAAGCTAGTGGGAAGTGGAATGCTATAGGCTGAGGATAGAGTGGTAGTGAAGTATGGGATTAACTTGTTATTTGAGAAAGAAGAGCGGTATCATACAATAACATAGACGTCAGATACTAATTAAAAGAGCAATCTTCCTAAAAATAGACCAGTACACCCACTTCCTCTTTTATGTACTGGGTTTAGTGTTCTTGAGGCGATATAGATTTAAGGAGAAAAAAAAAAAAAATAAAAAAAAAAATCAGCAAAGTATGCTTACCTAATGCTGTGGTTCCACCTTTGATTGCCATGTAGACAATGCTCACTTGTGGGTTTCAGTTTCCCTCACTAACGAACATTTCCTTTCTTAATGTGCAAGCATGCAGACTTTCCATTTTAATTTTCTCCTACAGACCTTTGTGTAATACAACACCAAGCAGCTTTTCACAGTTGAAAAACCTTAGAAAATTCATACAGCTACACTCAGCACAGGACACTACCATGAGCAGCAGGTGAGGATCCAAGAAAGGCAGCAATTTTATAATGTAGCCCTGCCAAAAGGGCGTATATTCTGTAAACCTGTGCTGTTGCAGAGCTTTACCATTTACAGTTCTGAAGACAGACATAAGTAATCTTGGATATCACAGCTCCAGATAAAGTTGGATTTGAGAAGCAGCCAGTAGGTTTTCCTTCCTCCTTACCCCAGCATAAAATTGTCTCTGTCCCCTGAGACCACCAATTAAACCTGTCCTCTTTTTCTCTCTTCACACTTTAAATTCTTGGGGCAAGGATCATCCCTTTCTCTAATGCCTTTCCCCTCTTCCCTTCACTTCTCTCCCCAAAAATGAGAATGCTGTCAGATATAGGAATAAGAAAAAAAAAAAGTAAGAAAGAAAGAACGCAGTAGCAAATATTCCCTTTTCAAATAGAATCATTACCATAGCACAGTTATCCTTCAGCTACTAGCAGCTGCAAATGGAACAGGGAGATGTTAGCGCTCACTTCTACTGATCTCATTATGCGAACCACTAAGAGAAGCAAGGGAATACATTTGGAGAGCTTTCATGTGTTTAAAGTGACAGCAGAAATTCATTCTTTGATATCCCCTTGTTCAGTGTATCTGCTGCACTTTGTGCCTGCCCCTCAAAAAAGGCAAGACTGTAAAAATATTAAATGATTGTTGAAAGGGATTGGAAAAATGAAAAAAAAAAAAAAGGCTCTTAATTAAAAGGACAGAAATATACTTGGAAAGTGTTTCTCAGTGTTTTTAAGTTCAAAACCAGACCACCTATCTAAATCTCCTCCTTAAAAGTCAGATTCAGTTTTCATGCAGAGAACTCGATACCGGGTTTCTACCTACCTAGGCAAATACTTATTGCTTTGATTTCTGAATTACCACTGATTGATATATGTGTTTGTGACCTGATGATCTTGGCGGGGAGAAGTCTGCATCCCTAGTTGCTCAATTGCTAATGAAAGCTCTGAGACAAAAAGATTTTTGCCCACACTCACCTGAAATAAAAGGCACAGTACTGACTCACTCTTCTGTTGGCAGGACCAGAACATTATACAAGAACTGTAAAAAATCTAGGATAGAAAGCAAGGATGATACTAACCAAGCTCTTTTTTAAGTAGATGTCAAAGATAAAGCCATGGAAAGGCTTGTGAAAAAAGTACCAAATCCTGAGAGAATCTATATGGAGTCCAGCTAAAAAGATGTCAACACCCTACCCCCAAAATGCTATGAATAATTTATTTTCTTTGGAGTATGAAACTGTATATAGCACTGCATATGAAGACGAAATGTGGCCCTTTACATTTCAGGCTGCTAGAGAAACATATTTTCTTTTGGTTTTTCTCCTCTTTCTCTGGTAGGAACTGTAGTTTTTTAAGTCTCTGCACAGCTGAATCTTGCTCTCCAGAGAATTCATCTGCATAGTCCTCACTTCCATAGCATTTCCAACCTAGGGGGATGTCCTTTAATCTGACAGTAGAAAGAGATTTGTGCATGGTCACTTTGATGGAAACTCCAAGTTATCATCACAAATAGCTATGTGGTTCCCTTAAGAATTTAATTAGTCATTTAATTTGAATTATTCACTTGGAAAAAGACAGTACTCTGGGTAGCTTTTAATCTAATTAGGCTATTAGCTACTGGTAAAGATGAACATCTCCAGATAGAAAGTGAACATTTTATTTTAGTCAATGGCGGTACTAATCTTTAAGATAATGCACATGGTTTCAATAGTGCTCTTCAAACTCATTGAAAGAGTGAAATCCTAAAAAACCAAACCAAAACACTCGCCACAACTCCCATGCCCTGAGGTTAAGCTACGGTTTGGTGAAATTAGCCGTACGTTATAAAACGAAATGAAAAACCTTACAGAGTCAGGGACTGGGCTGTAAAGATAAGGATTTTATATATATGTATATATATATGTGTGGAGAGAGAGAGAGAGAGAAAGAGAGGGAATATAGGCAAAAATATATTTGTTTATGCACTGCCTGAAAAAGAAGTCCTTTAAACGAAGTATAGTTGTCAGCTATCATGTTCCAAAAATAAGTACACCTGCTTGAAATTTTTTTAATGACTATAATAATAAAACTATATTTTAATTTTGCTAAATTATTGGGAATAGATGTAAAGATTCATTTCACAGAAGGAAAGCATTTAAGCAGGACTTTATATTACTGCTATGCGTCAGTAATGGTAACACTGGGACTTCAGTCTGCATTACCACAATGATTAATTAAAGGCCTTGTTCAGGATGAGTGAACATCATTATTGTTTTTAAATAGGAAAGGCAGATAACCATTACTGATTACTCCTTAATTCCCAGTCTCACTTGTTAAAGACTAAAGAATACTGAAGTACGCTGTATAGTTTTCATGAAGCTATAAACGGAGCCAAGAATAATATGGTTAATATGCAACACATACAAAGGTAAATGTGAGAGTTGGATTAGTTTAAAAATTAAAGTTACAAAAATGCTGTACTGCTTTACGTGCAAATTATACTGACATTTTTATGAATAACGTAAAAGAAATTCAGGCTATAACTTTCATTTAAACTGCTTTGTTGTAACTTTACAAAAATATTTAGAATGCATTCCCAAATGCAGCATTATCTAAAGCACGTAAACAGATGCTAACTGCACTGCCTTAAGAAAACCTACATAGAAATTCTTTAACTTAGATAGCTTAAAAGTACCAGTAAGAATACTGATATGCAAATGAATCTGTTAACCAATCAACCATTAGAAATCACCCACATCGTTAAAAATAAAAATTAATGAGAAATTCTGTTTTTGACTTGGTTGAAATCAGGAATGACAGTCATCACAAGTTTACACTAAGGCTTCCAAGGAGCACAATAATTTCTAGGATGGATTTCTAGAGAGATATGCAAGCAGAGATTCAATATTTTTTTATATTTGTCTGGCAGAGACCACTTTACTTTGCATGTCTGAGTGGTTAGCTTTGGTTTCCAGGTAAAAGAACAGAGAGATTTCTTAGCTCAGGCAGCTGTACAAGCAGGGGCAAATTGTGCTAACCTTACAGTACAGCAAAAAACATCTGTTACACATAAAACTTTTAATCCCATCATGTCCAGAATGGAACTAGAAACTAGGAAGTATTTCTATAAGCACCCATGCAATTGCAGTGATTAGAAATCAGTATTATGGAATAAGATTCGAGTCGGTCAAGACAAAGCTGATAGATTAAAGCATTAGAGAAATTAGAAAGCTAGGAAAATGATGTTCTTTATTGTGAGAGGTTTCATACAAGGCTGTAGGGTTCTTCCCAGAAACTGGAGTCTCAATCGATTTACTGAAGAAGGTATTTATCCCATTCTCTTTCAGGGAACGAATGTAGAGAAGATAATAGCTTGAACTTAATCAGAGCATCAGATGACTTATATATGTTCACTAAGAAAGAATAATTGCAGTCTTTGGTTCTTTTCTGGTAGTGCATTGATAGCAGGCCTTAGAACAACAATCTCATTGTTCAGGTTTCCACCTTCTTAAGTATTCTGATCCAGTAAGAGAATCAAGTATATGACAAGTGTCATGGAATCATAGAATCATAGAATAGTTAGGGTTGGAAAGGACCTTAAGGTCATCTAGTTCCAAATTCCTTGCCATGGGCAGGGACACCTACCACTAAACCATGCCATCCAAGGCTAGGTCTAACCTGGACTTGAACACCGCCAGCGATGGAGCATTCACAACTTCCCTGGGAAATCCATTCCAGTGCCTCACCACCCTTACAGTGAAGAATTTCTTCCTCATATCCAATCTAAACTTCCCCTGTTTAAGTTTGAAACCGTTACCCCTCGTCCTATCACTACAGTCCCTCATGAAGAGTCCCTCCCCAGCATCTCTATAGGCCCCCTTCAGATACTGGAAGGCTGCTATGAGGTCTCCATGCAGCCTTCTCTTCTCCAGACTGAGCAGCCCCAACTTTCTCAGCCTACCTTCATATGTGAGGCGCTCCAGTCCCCTGATCAGCCTTGTGGCCCTCCTTTGGACTTGTTCCAACAGTTCCATGCCCCTTTTATGTTGAGGACACCAGAACTGCACACAATATTCCAAGTGAGGTCTCACGAGAGCAGAGTAGAGGGGCAAGATCACCTCCTTTGACCTTCTGGTCACATTCCTTTTGATGCAGCCCAGTATACAGTTGGCTTTCTGGGCTGCAAGCGCACACTGCTGGCTCATGTTCTTCCTGCTTTATCTATGCATGGGTGTTGCATCATGTTCTTCCCCAATGAAATCATGATTTCTTTCTGGCACAGAAACCCTGAACGGGCCAGGGATGGGTGGTATGGTTGTGTGTAACAGCTACAGAGGGAATAGCTCCCAACCGAGCCTGCACTGAAAGGAGCGACAGTGAAAGAAGCGCTTTGCTTGGCTCCAGCCACTTTTACATTATGAAAAGCAATGGAAAGAATATGTGTCCCTGTAGTGTAACAAGAGGAAAGAGCACAGCTTTGCTCTTCACACTGCCTGCTATGGACAGTCTTCCAGACAAATAACAAAAGCAGGGAAGTCAGAGTTATTTCTACTTTTATAGCATTAGTTTAGAGACATCTGTAGGTCAGAAAAATGCCTTCTGCATGAATTCATTTAAAGCATACATGGTCTGAAAAGATGAAATCTCTATTATGGGAAATGCATGCAGCAAAACCAAAGCATCTTAAATAATCTTTTAAACAAAGAAGTGTTTTAAGAAGACCTTTTGGGCACATGTTACAAAGAACAGAATATAACCTTTGTGGTTCTCACTGGACCATTATATTCTGTTATCTATTCTTCAGAGAAAAAAAGTGCAGCTGAGGTGAAGCGACTTGCATAACACTATCAGTGACTAAGAATTCAAATTCAAAAGGAAATGCAAGCAAACAGAAACTCCCCAGAAGACATAAGTTCAAAAATAAGTAGAAAATAGGCAAGTAATAGATATAATGTGTTCTCTGCTAAACAAAAGATATCAGGCAACATGCAATGAAGAAAAATGGAGGATTCTGGTGGTAAAATGATTTTTCTAATACATGCAAACAAATCGTTAAAATGTGTGTAAATCAGAACAACCCATAATTGGTACAAGATAAAATTTTTCAATGCCCCCTTAGCAGTCAAGATCCTACTTGGGTACTGAAAACTTCTACAAATGTAATTGCAAAAGTAACCATCAGGTTGCCATTTCGGCATTCAGTCTTCTTCCTTCAAATGGAAAAGACATGCTTCCTTCAGCAACACTGAACAGCTCCCAGAAAACCCTGGCATCTATGTTCTATGGAGAATATTGAATCTGGAGAAAAATACAGAAATATATCACTATAGAAACATGAAATATCTGAAGTATTTGATGTGAATTCTTCTGTGTTCATGAGGGACATTAATTATGAGGTTTATACGATAGCTAATGAGTCATTCCAGAAAATAAGCTGTGCTTCTGTTGACTACAAGTTTGGCAGGCAGACGTAGCCACCATTCAGTTCTATGCTGACAGAGCTGGAATGGAAATTGATATTGAGAGCTGTTTTAGGTGAAAGTTAGAGGCCTATTTTCTGGCTGTTTTTTCTGATGGTATGCCTCACTACAGACCTGTGAGATAAAAATGGGTTTTGACTCTTCCTCCAAGTTTTGAGGGAAGCTTAATATTTAATCGGTTTTGTGCATAGTCGGTGGACTTTCTGTGAAGAGTTGGGTATTACATTTGTCTTGTGTCTGATGTGACTCAAAAAATAACCCTGATATTTAAATGCTTAATAGCAATGTTTTTTTCTGACTTGTCTCCTATTTTAGAAGATCCACATTTAGATTTCACAGCTGTTCTCTCAAGACGTCCTTGCAATGAACAGGTTCCTAATTCTTTATTATACGTAAATCTGTGAATCTTTATGAAAATCTATCAATGGCTTTTTATTAGAAAAATTGGGGAGTTATGTGTAAGTAGACTATTCAATGAGGTCACTAATAGCCATTATGATTATTTTTCCATGCGTAGAATCAGGTTTTCTGTTTTCTTTTCCTTTTTTTTTTTAATTCTTTATTTTCCTAGGTGTTTTGTATTAGATGACTTCAGCCTGTTCTCCGCTATGATACTGTTCTTCTCTCCAAGGTGAATTTTTATTGCCACCATAGTAGAAATCTGTAAAATTTGGAGATATTATACATGCTCTTTCTCATCTCCTGACACATTGTTTTTGCATACCGCAAGTATAGTATTTTTAACCAGCAAAGAAATTGCAGACTTTAAGCCTGAAGGAGCACATCCACTCTTTATGTATGCAAAACTGCTCTTTTCAGTAGCTTCTTCAATTGGCAAGAAATTTAGGTATGTATCATTGTCATAGCTAGAAGTGTCGTACTAGCTAGCTGTATTTTCTGAACACTTAAGTACACTGCTGTATAACACAGAGGATTGTGTCAAACCAAATAACTAGGAATGAGAATTCTATGCCTTTGAAGAAATCATGAGAATAGCAAAATAATTTTTGCAAATTCTAGATCTCTCACAGCAGTTTTCTTCTGAATGGTTTGGCACGACAAAAAATTCTCTCTTCCTTATTTTTGCTCTTATTTTTTATTTTTTTGTTTTTATTCAGCATCATGGGTTTATGAATTAAATTATCTTTGATAAAAAAAAAAAACAACGCAGTCTTTTTTACTTGAGATGGAAAGCGCACAAGGATCTTACTCCAAACAAGTGTCTCCTCTTATCTGAGTAGACATCAGAACATTTCCTCACACAAACGATTTTCAACACAAGGTGAATATACCCTGCTGCTGCCTCTCTGAGGCACGGTGGCCTGGTTTAGGGTCGGCTCAGGCAATCACCTACTCGCGATCGCGGGTCCATTAGCACGCAAACACCAATGTGGTGGACGGCAAATGGCCTTTATTGCAGAGTGACACCGCATTATATAGCTTTGGTTTACAACGTCACTTCCGTCTGCTTACGTCACAAAGCTAAGACCTGGGGAGAGGCTCTGTCTTTCCGTTACAGCGCGACATCTTCCGACCACCAAGCCCTGGCTGCCTACATTTCCCCCCCTCTCTATGCTTAAGTGAATTACCTAAGATATACTAATCTAAAAAAAAAAAAATAGGTATGACAAACTGGAACACACTTTGTAAGAGTCTTAGAAAACCTATGTAAGAAACCTTGAATAGAAAACATAAGGCACTATAAGTGAGATGCTATAAAGAGGTTCCCCACAAAATATAAAGCACAAAAATGAGGTATGATGACCCTGTAAAATCAAAAGGTTGCTCCAAACAGCGTCATCACAATGTAAGGAGGCACTCGTGAGAACCTAAAGTGTGGTTTTTGTAAGCAACCGAAATTTACAGTCCAATTCAGCAAGTTTCTTATCTTAGCTCCTTATCTTCCAGGCCTGCATTCTTGTTTCATTGATTGTCCGGAAGTTGCTTCTTTTCCACGGTCGGCTGCACAGAGGTAACCAGGAGTTACCCCTGCTACCTGGCCAACTGCACATACTTGCTTTCATTCAGAGCAGGCATATGTCCATTCTCTAACAAGAAATCATCCCCATCTCCCCCCTTTTTTTTTTTTCTTGAGTAAGCCAAAGCTGTTTTACCAGGTTTTCAATCATACCACGAATACATTGCAAAATACAAGGTACAATCATAACTATGGTCAAGATTACTACCAAAATCATTCCAATATCTTTAATCAGAGATGTGAGCCAACCATTGAAGTCCCAAAATGTAAGAAGAGCATCTAACCAAGGAATTTTATCGTTCTGATAGACATCATGAAGTACTTTCGCATGCTTCCGAATTTCTTTAACATCTTTCAAGGTCTTTCCAGACTGATCAAGATAACTACAAGAAGATTCATTAATTAAAGTACATACTCTGTCTACTTGAGCTGTTAATATATCTAAAGCCTCACAATTCTGCAAAACTATCTTTTTTAAAGAATTTACTTCTACTTGTGTTAACTTAGTCACATATGTATTACCATTGAAAACAGCGTAACAAACTTCCACTGGATCTGGTTCTGGTCCTTTCCACTCATTATCATGTAGGTCTTTATATAGAACTGGTGGTTTGGGCAAGGGATCATCTGTTAGATGTCACATGCTGTATTGCAGAAAGAGAATCAAAACTAGACAAATTCAAAAGCTTTTGTAGAAATTACGCTTTGCAAACTGTTTGATGAAAATCCTTACATTTCCCTTGGGTGTTTTTATATATAATACCTGCTTTAGACGACCCTATTTGAGCAGAGGATTTGGACTAGATCATATCTCCAATATATGCTAACCACAGGCTGCTTGGCCTGCCTTTCTCTCCTGTATAGTTCTCTGATAACAGGAGAGGCCATCCCTCACATCAAGGTCTGGCATGGCATGTGTCCCCACCACTCAACGCCTGCTGGGTTGCAGCCAGCAGCGGAGCTAAAGGTTCTTCTTGGTAGCAAACACAGAGGCCAACCCAGTCTTGCCCTTGACTGCGGTAGGAGGTATTTGGCCAACCTCAGTCGTGGCACCTTGTTGTCAGTGCAGAGTTCACCTGCTTCATTCAGTAACAAGTCACTACTATGGCAAAGCACATACAGATTTACATTAACAGTATATACACTACAGGGTGCAGCAGCGTAGTTTCTTATTAGCAACTGGCTAGTAAGCACAGGTGGTGTTATACACAAAATCACAGCCTCTAATAAGAGCTACTTTACATGCACACACATTCAAGCTCCTGTAGCTAAGACATTGGGTTTTCTGCTCATCTGTCCAGCTCATGGCAAGGCTTGAGAAACTTTGCAGGCAGTCTCCATGGACCTGTAGGTAGAACACAAATATATCCCTTCCCCCATGCCATCAGTTCTCGAGAAGTAAGTCAAGCTAAAAAATGATTCCTTAAAGCAAAGGCATTCTGATGAAACAGGAATGTGAAGCAGGTGCAGAAGCAAACTGCACCGTATCTCTACCACCCTGGTGCTGTTTGGGTGGAGGTTGGTAAAGCTTGGATTCTCCCCTAGGTTACCTTAAACACACTAAGCAGTACTGCTCGGCAGGAGCTACAAATGCCTGCCTGCCCAGCAGCAGCTACAGCTGCCAGCCTGCTGAGCAGCAGCCATAAATTCCTGCTGGCAGCAGCACCTCTGCATTAACCCTTTCTTGCCCAAAATGTTAATCTGCTACCCATTAAAAACTTTTACATTAACCCAATAACAAAAAATACACAGAACACTGTCTGCCCTCAACAGACACACACATACACACACATTCATGGGATCCCACAAACACACTCCACACAACTACAATATGTGAAACACAAAATGCAGACAATCATTACGCCCATTACATGGTCACACATACAAAACGCAGTGCAATGACCCAGTGAAGACAATCAAGAAACCAGCTCCGAGCAGCATCATCACAGTGCAGGGTGGCAGGCTCAATCTCAGTGGGCGTCCCCGCAGAGGCTTTGCCTCCCTCACATTGCATGAGGCTTGGGCTTCTAAACTGGCAGAAATGCACGCTCGTTCCAATGCAGGTGGCCAGCCTGCATTGGAAGGAATGGCCTGCATCTATGAAAGGTTTACAAGGGCCAGTCAAAAACATAAACATACTTACATGTATTTAGCTTTTAGTATATAAATATCACAACAAGACTATAAAACACAATATACTTGCCTTATTTTGTCTTTACAATAAATACTAAAAGGTGACACTAAATGGGTACATTCTCAAAGCCACTTTTCAATGATTGAAACAAGCTCACCCAAATTTGACTAAGCACTATTGGCTTTGTTATAGTGTTATGCCACCCTATTGCGAAGCAATTGCGGTTGATAGTCTGCCTGACCATACTATAGGGAACAATCCGACGGACTGTAATTAGCAAAATAATATTCAAGGGATCTCCCTCGGTCAAGTGACAGGGAAAGGGAGATGCATAGGACAGATCCCAGAAGGGAAAAAACATCTTTATGCAAACAAAACAATACCACAAACAAGTAGTTGGCTAGTTCCTGCAAAGAACGCCAAGTGGGTATGTTCCAAAACAGGATTAACAGTCTGTGTTTTCACAAATATTTACACTTAATCAATGAATTTTGTGTACAAATCATCCTACTCCCCAGAATAAGAATCACACAAATGCCAAAAGACTAGACAGAAAACTAAAATAGGTATATCGTTCACTTTTAGTCAGCAGACTTAGTGTTGCTCTCTATCTGCCTAGGCATTATTGTGCGACTGCATTTTGCATATATGCCACTTGTGATGATAACAGTAATATTTTGATATTCTCTAATAGTAGCATAATTTTGCCTTTTTAAACCTTTGATCTGAATCTTGCAATAGAGCAGTTTATTTATTAGCATATAGGAGGCTGGGTTTTAACTCCCCTTCCTCTTGTCTGAACGTTGTTCTTTCTACAAATCTTTTGCAGGAGAAAATCCTTTCTAACTAGTGGAAAGGCTTGTGTATGTGAGAGTGCTGTGTGTTGGTCTCTGTGGCTCTCCAAATAGTAATAGCAACATGTCCAAACCTAATATTAATCTAGCCTTTATGGCTGGCTTATTTTATTTTATTTATGATTAGGACACGCAGATGAAGCTATTCTTTGCATGAAGATTTTCTGAAAGAAGAGAATGGGTCTGCTTCTTGAAGGACTTCCAGAAGTGTGT
The DNA here is from genome assembly GCA_039720435.1 of Amazona ochrocephala. Lineage (NCBI taxonomy): Eukaryota > Metazoa > Chordata > Aves > Psittaciformes > Psittacidae > Amazona > Amazona ochrocephala. Next base: position 12,239,476 of record CM077909.1, read on the forward strand.
GCTCTGGAAGGCAACCGCGTCACTTGCATTAGCGTCTAGGGTTGGTTTGTGTATTTCACCTGTTAAAGCGGTGAGTTCTCAAGGCAAAAATCCTAGCAATGAGATGCTTGAATCTCACATAAATTCCCTTGAAGGAGATGTATCTGAGGGCAGGCTGTAGTACTTGGTTAAGGAGAGCTGTATCTTTTGTATGTGTTCAGTTGACAAAGAATATAGCCCTGTAGCAGTCTTTTTGTAGTGCTGGTTTAAGACACAGTAAATTAATATAGTGCAAGATATCAGAATAAGAATCACACAAAGGCATTACCACCCCCTCCCACGGATGCTAATTTGCCGCTGTCTGAATTCTGCTGGTGTAGAATTCTCAGGCTTGGACCAAATGCTCGGCTTTGGAGTGGATGGGACGCTTGGTATCAGAGTGTACAGGCTGTGGGGGTGTCCGATGATGTGGTCCTATGGACAAAAACTCACAATTTTCATTAGTTTTATTCTGAAGATCTGGTTTAATAGACTTATATGAATTGCTTTTTGATTGGGCTCCGGCCCCACCTACTTCTCGGACTCTGGCTCTGCCCTTTTCCCTTGCAGGCTCCGCAAGGGGGGGGGGCCGTGCTTTTTCTTCACTCCGACCCCGCCCACCCCCCTTGCAGGCGGGCCGTTCCCCCCCCTCTCTGCTCGCCCCGCCTGTTACTCGGGCTCCGGCCCCGCCCACTTCCCTTGCAGGCGGACCGTTCCCCCCCTCTACTCGCCCCGCCTGTCAGTGGGGGGGGCGTGTGCCTTACAAGGGCATATTTCCGGACGGTCGTTCTGATTGGCTGTCCGCCCGTACTCGCGCTTCCCTCCCCTCCTGTTTATCCGTGCTTGTTAGTGCTAGCGCTTCCTCCTTGCTCCCGCATGGGGCGTGTTTGCCCCGCCCTTCCCCTTGCCGCTCGGCGCCATCTTGGGGCGCACAGTGCGGTGGTCTAGCCCAGGCGTCTTTGGGCTCTGATTTCTCCGCGGCACTCCTGGCCTCTTCAACAAGCCCGCCCCAGAAGGATTTTGCGCGGTTTTGTCCCTCCGTAAGCGGGTCGGGGTTCTGGGAATCGGGAGGTATAGCGCCCTCCCGCGAGTCTTTAGACTCGGTAAAAGTGCCATCATCTGGTGGGCGCGGAGTCTGCGTGGCTGCCCCAACTCCCAATTTGGGGGTAACCGACAAGACAGTCCCTCGCCACCCTCCAGATATCCCGCTCCTGCATGGCCTTTTGCAGAGCTTGTTTAACTTTCCCCCACAACTTAAGGTATTTCCCACAACCCGAGGACATCGTCTCCTCGGCTAATACTGTGGTGCATTTAGCCCACACTTCTGGGTGGAGAATATCCACCGCCGGGTCAATGACCCCGACCTGCAAAAGTCTCGCAACAGCGAGAATAGAATCTTTGCAATCAATACCCCATTCTGATACAACCTTCACTAGGGCCACCATCGTCCCTGAAGGTCTGGGAGCGTCCTCCCCGCCGGGCTGGACCCGCCGCTCCGGCCGCCGCACGCCACTCCAGGCGAAATTCCCGGGTTTCGGCACCACTTGCTGCCTCTCTGAGGCACGGTGGCCTGGTTTAGGGTCGGCTCAGGCAATCACCTACTCGCGATCGCGGGTCCATTAGCACGCAAACACCAATGTGGTGGACGGCAAATGGCCTTTATTGCAGAGTGACACCGCATTATATAGCTTTGGTTTACAACGTCACTTCCGTCTGCTTACGTCACAAAGCTAAGACCTGGGGAGAGGCTCTGTCTTTCCGTTACAGCGCGACATCTTCCGACCACCAAGCCCTGGCTGCCTACACCCTGCATTCAAGGCATGGCATAGGCATGGTATCATTTATACCCAACAGCAATAAAAAGAGATTTCCCATTAGACTTCAGGATTGCCATGTTTTAAGACTCTATAACTCACACAGTCGCTCTCTCACTCACTCCCCCCTCTTTCTTCCCCCCAGCTTCCAGGGGGATGGGGAGGAGAATCAAAAGAATGCAACTCCCACAGGTTGAGATAAAAACAGTTTAGTAACTAAGGTATAACCCAAAACCACTACTGCAACCACCAGTAATAGTAATGACAAGAGAAATACAAGGGAAAAGAATACAATCGTTCACCACCAATCCCAGCCCGACCAAGCAGTGCACCCCCACCCTTCTGGGTCTCTGCCCCCGTTTTTACATCCTGGGCGGGACATACTGTGGCATGGAATACCACTTCGACCAGTTCAGGTCAGGTGTCCTGTCTCTGCTTCCTCCTGGCTTCCGCTCCTCCCTGGCAGAGCATGAGACTCACAAAGTCTTTGGTCAGACCAAAACATCACCAAGCCGTAACTACAAACATCGGTGTTATCAGCACTGTTCCCAGGCTGAAAGTCAAAAACACAGCATTGCACCAGCTGCTATGAAGGACAAAAATGACTGAACCCATGACAAGGATGTTGCCTGGCATATACAGAGCTTTTGGATTTTAGCTTATACTCAAGTCTTTTACATTTTATTATTGGAGGATTAGGACATTCAAAATTGTGTTTTTGTGGATTTCTTCTGCCATAAACCAAGTTCACATTCATTGGCACATCAATCATTTATCTAAGAAAAAGTCAAATAAAATGGATCAAATAGCTGAAAAATGTAAATTCAAAGACATTTCAGTTACATCAGTAAATGAGATATATCTCAGATTTCACCGTTTTTATAGCATGTATAACCTTTATCCTCCGTATATATGATTTTATATATATATATGTAAATCCTGTGACGTCCTCACTCCTCCCAATTCTTCCTTCTCCTACACAAGACAGGTCTGCTTGACTTCACTGGAAAGGCAGCTGAAATTTTTAGTGCCTTTATATCAAAATTAGTTAATCTCTCCAGCAATAAGGAAGTGGTTAGTACTTCATTATTGTCAATTTCAAAGCAAAAAACCGTGTAAAAAAATGAACACTATTCTGTAAGCATGTCTTCACTACTTCCTCAAAACAACATTTTTCAGTGTTTCTGTACTCTCCTTTTGCATTAAGTACTTAATTTTGGGCTAGGTGGTGCATTTCAGAATGCCCATTGTGGCGGTTTTTTCCCTTATTGTTTTTTCTCTCTGTATTCCATCCTGAAGTTCAGTTAGAAGTAGACAAAATCACTCTCCATTTTTGAGCATTTAGACACAGAACTGAGACATCCATTATTTTCCCACTTGTAGTTGTGCTCACTCTGGTGAGCTAAGTTAGAGCTGCGGAAAAATAAATTCATTAAATGTTATTTCCATCATAATGCACCGTAAACAACTTATTATTCTATATTTTCATTAATCTAAATTTTATAAGAAAGAGGATTAAAATATTTCAGAACAGCTGCTTGAAATTATTTCAGATCTGTATTCAGGATGACAAAATGGGGCATTTGACCACCGACTGTACAGTCGCTCTTTTTAACCACGAGGAAGGTTTGTGTGATACTGCTACCATCTTGAGGCAAGTCAGCGCATAACAGCTGAATTTCTGTTTATAAACAAGAGGCTAGATTGCAGATGAGACTGAATATCATTCATTTCACCTTGTTCAGTCTTCGTACTATGTTATAGTTAATAATTTTGTATTCTGCCTATGACTATTCCTACAAATACTTGCACAAGAGTAGCAGCTTTTTAAATACAGTCGTGTAGCCTCAATACTCAGGTTAAAAATGGATTAATCTTCTTTTACAAGTGCAGACAGTGCAGACAATGCAGACGGGGCAGTGATGAAAATCTGTAGCCACTGCTCCTGTTTTGATATTAAATATCATACTGTTTTTAAAATTTACCTTGTTAAGCAGAGAAACGCCTCGCTACAGAATGTACAGACTCTAATAGTATATTGGTTTTTGATGTGACCCAAAATCATGGAGAATTCCCATTTTCCATTGGGAAATGTAAAGTAAGAGACCACATCTGGCTGAGGAAACACCTTAATGCACATTGCTGAGAGAGAACTTTGCAAGTACTTGCTTTTTTTTCTGTATACTCTTTCCTAAGCAACAATTTGGAGCTATGATAGTTTAACAACCAAAGTAAATAGGCATTTTACCTGAGCCAGCACAGGTGCTTATTTACGTGGGAGCATTGCTGATAACCAGATTTTTGGAAAACACTTAATGTGGTTATTTTTGTGTTATTAGGAGAATAATTCATCAGAGTGTTAGTAGGCTTCTTCCTACGCATGTGATTGGAAAATGTCATGGGTTCAGCAGTAACAACTATTTTTCTCCTTCTTAGTAGCTGGTGCAGTGCTGTGTTTTTGATTTTCGGCCTGGGAACAGCGCTGATAACACCGATGTTTATAGTTATGGCTTAGAATGTTTTGGTTTGACCAAGGATTTTGTGAGTCTCATGCTCTGCCAGGGAGGAGCGGAAGCCAAGAGGAAGCAGAGACAGGACACCTGACCTGAACTGGTCGAAGTGGTATTCCATGCCACAGTATGTCCCGCCCAGGATGTAAAAACGGGGGCAGAGACCCAGAAGGGTGGGGGTGCACTGCTTGGTCGGGCTGGGATTGGTGGTGAACGATTGTATTCTTTTCCCTTGTATTTCTTTTGTCATTACTATTACTGGTGGTTGCAGTAGTGGTTTTGGGTTATACCTTAGTTACTAAACTGTTTTTATCTCAACCTGTGGGAGTTGCATTCTTTTGATTCTCCTCCCCATCCCCCTGGAAGCTGGGGGGAAGAAAGAGGGGGGAGTGAATGAGCGAACTGGGTGAATTATAGTGGCTTAAACCACAACGAAAAACTATCCTACCTAATTTTCCTGACAACACACCAGGTTTAATTCTATTAATTTAAATGTTTTCAGTCAATTGCAGGATCAACACTGCAGAATTAACAGGAAAGAATCACTGTGAAGTAATTAATATTAGAGTAATTCCATTCACGTATTCTATTTTTTCCTGCAATAAGAGGGTAAGACATTCCCAGATAATGCAATCCATAGCTAATTATCACAGCCACATGCTTTCCATGTTGGTTGTCAGTACAGGCTTCCACACACCCAAGCCGTGCTATTAATTGTTTTCTGCTTCCTGTACTTCAGTTTTGAGAACTGCAGCTACTGGATCTCAATGTCTCCTTAGCCTTGCTTTGCCCTCCCTGGCACCTAAGTATGTCTGCAACAGATCCACCTGACACACAGAACATCACAGTGGTTGTCTCTGATGTATATTGTAGGAGGTTGGCACTTTTACAGTGCACTCTGAAGATTCTGGTGCTATTTCCAGTAACTGCACATCTAGGACTTTTACCTCCTGTTTTTAAATTCAGTACTTTTTTTTTATATTGGATTTTGTTAGTTATACATTGTTAATTACCTAAGTGGATTTCTATTTTTGTTTCTGTCTTCTCGGTGAGGAAAATCTTTTGCCATGTAGGTTTTCTCTCTTGTCACTCTCTTTTTCTCTTTTTCCCTCTTTCCCCCTTTCTTTCTTTCTTTGTCTGTCTGTCTTTCATGTTCATCCTTGACTTGACATTTTTTTCATGTTTCACTAAAATCAGTGTTTAAATGCTGCTTTTAGAAATAACCTGACTTTGCCAATCACCTTTTGCTGTTATATAATGTGTGAAACCTTCCAACTTCTACTTCCTATGTGCCTTCAAAATGGTCAGTGGGTAGGGTTACTTCAAAGTTTTGTCTTCCACCCCTCAAATTCAACATTAAGTATCAATGTATTGCAAGGTTTAGAGCATTTAATGCGTGTATATTATAACAGCAGTTTTTAAATACAGTTTTTTTAAGATTGCAGTAAAGGTAAGCAAGGTTGCACATAAAATGCATTCTGCCTTGTAAAACTAAGTCTGTATTTTAATGAAGAACTATAGTTATGATGGGTGTTAGAGCTCTATAGAACTGCATGGGATTCCTAGGAGATTTACGCAAGGTTTTCAACAGTTGGATCCTGAAGTTTAATTTTCCATTTCAGAAAGGGAAAACTCATTTGAGGCTTTCAAGGTTTAGTGATTTTGAAATTAAGCCACTATACAGAGCTAGTGCAGCACTTCTGATCCATGTGGAAGCCCAGGCAAGATGATCCAAACTAGAATTGTAGGTCTATAGGTCTCATTTCTCAAGTTACTAGTATGTGAATTATTATGTCAGAAAAAAAGTGCAGCATCAATATGGAAATACCTTTGTAAAAATATTTGCCAGCCCTTCAAACTTTCTACTGCTAAGCAGGTTGTTTCTTGAAATCCTGATTAATTTTTCTTGTGCACTAGATAATGCCAATGTTTTGAAGGAGCTCCATGCAGGAAGATTGTGAATTTTTCTTTAAAGTTTTAAGGTGCCTGCCTTCTATGCTGTGTCTTGCTGGGGACAAATTCTGCTTCTACTTGTTTGCAAGGTTTTACATCTGAGTTTCGTGAGGAAAAAGAGGAAGATTGTTGCCTATGTGATCCTTTTGCATTTATTGGCCTCTGGCAGTCTGCTTATCTCCTTTTCCTTTCCAAAACTGCTTCTCCTAAAATAGGAATTTGATGCAAATATGCTACATCTCAACAGGCTATTGTGGAAACAGTTGCAGTCAATTCAGCTCTCAGAGTAATCCTGTCCCTGCATAGTCATACAAATTGCATATGACAACTGGCAAGGAAGCTATCAGCTGCTACCAAGGTCTTTGACTTGCCTAAATCCTGCACATAGGTAGGTAGGTAGCTAAATGAAGGAATATGTAGTTTCATTAGATCTATGCTGGACTTTCAGAGACTTTCATCTGTATACACTCACTCTAATTAAAAATTCACTCCAAACTCCAAATAAATCTGGCTAACCTGTGGCAATCATATTCAGACTACTAGCTGTTTATATGAATGTTCCTGAAGAGCTTGAATAGGCCACACTATGTTTCTGATATGTGCTAAAAATATATCTTGTTCTACTTTCTGTATAAAGAAAAGCATGGCTGATGATGTTTGGGTTCTAGGCTTCCTGGTATTTTTTAGGCAGCAATGTTTAGGTCATGGCATTTTCTATGCTGCTGGAATAGAGGAAAAACAGTGGCAGCTGTTAGTTAGAGTAAGGGGCACTTGGAGTAGAGCAGACATTTAAGGATCAGCCAACACCGGCCACAGCTAAGTATGTACGCGGTGGCTTTTTGCCAAAATGTGGACTTCTCATGCTTTTGTGAAAGCAAAATATCCTGACATTAGCAGATTTTCTCCTTCGATTTTTTTAAGAGACCAGCAATTTCAAGTACTTTAGGAATTTATCTTAAACAAAAAATTTTGCAATTTGCAACTGTGTAGGAAATGAGTTCCAGATTTACAATGACTATACTGGAAAAAAATAAGTGCATAATAATTTCCATCACTATTTATCTTTTAGAATCATAGAATCATAGGTTAGGGTTGGAAAGGACCTTAAGGTCATCTAGTTCCAGCTCCCTGCCATGGGCAGGGACACCTCCCACTAAACCATGACATCCAAGGCTATGTCCAACCTGGACTTGAACACTGCCAGCGATGGAGCATTCACAACTTCCTTGGGAAACACATTCCAGTGCCTCACCACCCTCACAGTAAAGAATTTGTTCCTCATATCCAATCTAAACTTCCCCTGTTGAAGTTAGAACCCATTACCCCTTGTCCTATCACTACAGTCCCTAAAGAAGAGTCCCTTCTCAGCATCCCTATAGCCCTCCTTCAGATATTGGAAGGCTGCTATGAGGTCTCCATGCAGCCTTCTCTTCTCCAGGCTGAACAGCCCAACTTTCTCAGCCTATCTTCATATGGGAGATGCTCCAGTCCTCTGATCATCTTCGTGGCGCCCCTTTGGACTTGTTCCAACAGTTCCATGTCCTTTTTATGTTGAGGATGCCAGAACTGTACACCAAACTCCAAGTGAGGTCTCACAAGAGCAGAGTAGAGGGGCAGGATCACCTCCCTCGACCTGCTGGTCACACTCTTTTTGATGCCGCCCAGGATACAGTTGGCTTTATGGGCTGCAGGTGAACACTGCTGGCTCATGTTCATTTTCTCATCGACCAACATCTCCAAGTCCTTCTCTGCAGGGCTGCTCTGAATCTGTTCTCTGCCCAACCTATAGCAGAGAATAATATAAAATTATTCTGCTATATAATAATAAATACCAATACTAATATTAAGTTTTGCTTTTCTGTTTTGATTGCATTTCCCTTCTTCTATAGAGAGGAACAGAAATAATTGAACTTGCAGGTTTATTTTATTACAGATTTTTTACTGGTACATTAATGAAGATGGCTATATTCTATTCACAGTCCTAATTCAGTTCTTCTGTCACACTGCAGTAGTGCAATTAAATGGAGAGGAGTACAGTGCAATTTTATCTTGAAAAACATTCCCAAACATGCATGTGAATACAGCAGAACTCTACCCTTCTTGGGCTGTACTGTGATCTGAACCTGTATAAATATTGGAAAAGATGAGAAAAGCCTGTTGTTTGCATTAGGTCAGTTGCAGTGACTGTTGAGTGCTGAATGTGCTTCAAAGCTTGTAGGAAACATATAATGACAGACAGAATAGAGGTACAGCAATGGCTGTTATAATTTGCCAGCAACATTTTGTATTGCCTTGGATCAGTAAGACAGGAGAGGACAAATTACAGCTCTAAGTAGTATTCTGGTTTAAACAGGGTTATAAACTTGCTCCTTTACCACAGATTTACAAAAGGACTGTCTTTCATCTAACAAAAAACTTTGGGCATTAAGCCTTCTTTGATGGAAACTAGTGCAAAGAATAAAGTATGAACTAATACAAAACAGGAATTTTTCATTGCCACTGTACATTTAAAATTATCAAGAGTATTCTAATTCTGGAGAATGTTTACTCATTCAACAGTATGTGTTTTTTCCCCATGGGAACTGGTGGCAGCATAATTCACAGTCTCTCTGACTACTTTTAATATTTCACAGTTTTCTCTTGGACTCCTGGACTTAAGACCTTGCTTAATATTCTGCACGGGCAGAGATCATTTGTGCTCTTGTAAAGAGTCACTTGTAGAATTCAGTTTAATTATCAGATCTGCTTTCATCATAAATACTGATTTGAAATATAATAGTTGGAATTTAAATTAGTAGATCTGATGCTGAATATCTTTTTTATGATAGGTTTGTCTTACAGATGATATAAAGTCTGGTGCAAAGCTCTTTGAAGTCACTTGAGTTTTCTGTTGGCATTGAGTCTTCGGCCAAAGCCTTTAGTGTTAATCACGCTTGCACTAATTTCTGTACAGACGCAATAAGTCCATGTTAATGGATAAGTAGAACAGATTGTGTGATAACTGCATGGTTTCCATGTTAATATATCTCCCCATGACTTTACATTAATCTAAATCTTCCTTAACACTGCTTCTAATCTAGCCAGCAAGAGTTGCAGTAATGTCTACACACAGAGAAAAGGCAGTCAAGTATTATGGTAATTTTAGCTATAGTCTATTGCAGTCCTTGAACATGAAAGTATCTTCGTTAAAATCAGTCTTAATTCAATCAAATATTCTGTGGAAATATTATGGAAGCTCTGATTAGCAATTTAATGTTTGTTTACTCAAGATATTGAAGATATACTTTTGTAAAGGATGATAAATTGCACGAAAATCCAATGTGACAGAAGATATAAATGATAGCTACCTAAATATTGAAAGCTTTTATAAGAGATGTGTATACAGAAAATAGGTGGAGTAGTTTACTTAGTGAAGTCATTAAAGCTGTCATTTAATAGAAATTAAATATACAGTGTCCCTAAACGTGAAACTATTTTATGAATATACATTTTTAATCATGAGAAGAAACTGTCTGGACTAAAATTCATTGTGATGAATACTATGATGATACAGAGAAGTCATGATGCTTGCTATAAATGCTCTCTAAATATTCATAGAATTATTTCCTGTTATATGTGTGAGTGCCTTTGAAGAAATGCTGAAATTTGAAGTTTTCATGCATGTGCCAGAGTGGTTATTTTTTCCTTTCAGTCTTTTAAAATGCATACTTGCACTTGAACTTTAATTCATTATGGGAAATGTTCAGGATTTCAGATACAAATATTTTACACTCTTTGCAGACTGTATAATATAGCTGGCTGGTAATTATTGCTCTTGCCCTGCTTTTTCAAATAACCCTATGCTGTTACGTTTCTGCAAAACACACATGACAAGAAGACATCAGAAGATTTAAGGAAAATAATTTTATTAAGTAGCTAAAGATTCTGTCAGTCACACAACTTTTCCAGGCTGAATTTGTAATACGAAGTGTATATTCCTTTTGTTATCCACCAAGATCATACTTGCATAAGAGGAGGAAGAGGTTTATGATGAGAGATTAAAAATGGAAAATGAAGCTAAAATACATAAGTGATTCTCTTTTCAGTGTCGACTCTGGTAAAAAGCATCGAAAGAGAGTTGAGAAACTCCCTCGCTTCTCCAAAAAATTTGAGGTACCAGCAATGTTAGTCAGCCCCATCCAAAGAGAAGAAAGAAAAGAGAAAACTTTTTTTTTTTTCCTAAATACCATAATCAGTAATTATTTATTTTAACTGGCAATAAAGTATTCTCTAAGTTGAATTTGGCTTCCTTGCAACAGAACTCAGTAAGTGATTTCCATGTCTTTATTTGGACCCATGAGTTTTCTCACTGTTGCACTTCCTATTCTCTCCCTCATCCCATGTAGATAGTATTACTATGAAATCTCATTGAATAAGAACCAGAAAAAAAACAATTGAGCAGTAAGATGCTAACTCAACTGAAATGCCAGTCACTTTTTTTCTTTTTGTTCCAGTTTACACACTGTTAATGGTAACTGTCAACATTACAGGAGTATGTAAATATCTGAAGGGGGTTAGTAAAGATGATGGAGACAAACTCTTCTCAGGGGTGTGTAGTGAAAGGAAAGGAGGTAATTTGAACAAATTGAAATGAAGGAAATTACGTTTAAAGATAAGAAAAAACCTCTTCACTGTAAGGATAGTTAAACCCAAGAATGGATTGTCCAAAGAGGTTGTGGTTTCTATATCCCTGGACATACTGAAAGCCTGACTTGAAGGCAGCTGTGAGTGATCTGCTATAGCTGACCTTGCTTTGGGCAGGGGGGTGGATTAGACTATGTTCAGATATCCCTTTCAGCCTTATCCACTCTGTGATTCCGAGTTGACAGTTCCAGCAGGTACTTTCCTAACTGTAAATAGCAGCACAAAAATAAAAAAGGTAAATGCAATACCCACAGTTAATGCAGGCCAGTGCCAATAATGTCCATAAAAAGCCATCTGAAACTGCCTGAAATGATGGCCTTTGAAAATAAATTGTACTCAGCTGTAGACAATTTTAGGAAAAACTCTGCTGAGCTGATATATGGGTTGATGATGTTTCCATTGACTACAGTTTGCAAACCTCCTATTAATTTCTCCACTGAAGGTGCATAGTCATTCATCTTTAGAAAAGGTATTTGAAAGATTTATGAGTGAACAATATGAAAATAAGACTAATGTAGTGTCTGAAAAGGGCATTAATGTTCATGCTACTCACAGCACACATCAGAGGTCAAATGGTCATTCACATCAGAATTGGTAAGGATCCCTGCAGACCTCCCTTAAATTCATGTTCACTAGCATGCAATTTTTGTTACCTGTGCTAAGAAATGAGCCAAAGTACATATATCCTTGTGCACTGAGTCTAAGAATATTATCAAAAATAACACCACACAGAAAGACTGGAACAGAAGAAGGCAAATAGACTAAAGAGAATGCCTACTGTCTTCCTGACGGCTTGATTATTTGGTGTTACATGTGTTTCTGGTACACAACAGAGTTTTCTTGAGAGCCAAGAGAGGCTCTTTGTTCTGAAACAGCAAAGCAGCAAGAGCTTTTATACAGTGGCTACTAAAAATGCCTTGCATTTCTTTAAAGCAGTTAAAATAGAAAACACTGCTGATAGGAGTGCCACAGTTGTAGTAATGGGATTAAGCACTGCAAATCCCACTTAGGTGAACAACAAGAAATTCCTGAAGCAGAGCTCCTTAAAACATTGAACAATTATAATTACCTAGTTTTGTCCTTCATACATTTAATTCGTGTCATACAGACAAGAATTAAATATTTTGAGTGTGTATTTTCGAAAGCTGAAAACTCGCCTTCTAATTTTACATCTGTTTTCATTTTAAGATTTTTAGGGGGTTTATATTTTATGAGTGCACTAGGGGAAGACTGTTTCCAACATTAAGGTGAAATGCAGTCATGAGAGCAGAGATCAGAACAGCTACAAAATGATTGTTGATAGGAATGCTTAGAGTATCATTAAAAAATTGCAGGTGAGAAATGGCTTTCAATGGTCTCAATTGGACTGAAAGCCAGGAGATCACAGGAAGCAGACACTTACTGAACATGTTTCAGTTTTCATTTTTCGAACACTGAGAAAATGCCTTTATAAAGAATCTTTTAGATTTGAGCCTTTCTTTCAGGGAAAGAAGTATCAAGTTAACATAGATTCTGTGTGATGATCTTACCAGTGTACCAGCATCAGTACCTTTACATGAAAAATGCTGTGTACTTTAATGACTGCAAGCAACAGTACATCCCAGAGCTCAGAATATTCCTAGCTCAGAAATTGTCTCTCTTGACTTCAGCTTGACAAGCAACTCTTCATGGCCTTTTTAGTTAAACTGAGGTATTAGTTTGCTCCTTGGAAAATAATGTAGCTTAGTGAATAAACACTGGTTATTTCTATTTCCAGAAATTTACTTGGAGATCTTATTTAAATGCTCTGAAAGCTTCAGATTACTTTGTTCAATAGATATAAAAACCTCCCTCATATCCAGAGCTATTCTAGCTTCATGATTTGTACTTTGTCTTTTTTGTTGTTCTAATAGCAGGACTAGTACCTCACCAAATTGAAACTGGTTGGTTATTATTTTGAATGTCAAATATGGATTTTGAAATGTCTTTGACATGTCTGTTACTGTAGGTTACAAGAGGTCCTTTTATGAATAGTCTTGAAAGTTTAGAAATGTAAGTCTACAAAAGACTATGATACTCATGCAAGTTGTCATGGATCTCTAATTTTGTATGTTTACAATTTTTATTGTATATTCTTCAAGTGTGATTCAAACAGTGTCCTGAAATTATAATTTCCACTGGTAAGGTTAAACTCCATCTTGCATTAAGTGAAAAGAAACTTTTAAAATATGGAAATAAAGTCTTTCTGTATCAAGTTCACAGTACATTTCTCCATGTTTGTAAAGGCAGAGGAAAGATAAAGAGTTTCCTTAGGAAGCCTTTTCTCTAATAAGCCTTTGAATAAGGAAAATTCCTGGGGGTTTTGGGCAGCGATCATTGCGTAAGCGCCACTGATAGACGTGGCAAATTTGAGTTCTATTTGTGGCCTGTCAAGACCCTGTTTTGATGCTAGCACCAGGTGCTCTTGAAATGGTGCAAAAAGTCCTAAGCAACGTGTCTTGTCCTCACAGAACACTTCCTTTTAATAGCAAAGGCTAATACTTGCATCTTCCAGTAGCTGCATCATATATGATTTATCATATTTCAAAGTAATATTTCCTATAATATTGTACAGTGGACAAATACTAAATTTATGTCTGTGGGTGTATCTTGCTGCGTTATCAGGATTACTCGGCATATCAGGTCATTAGGATCATTCCTGATATTTTCCTTGAGACGTTCAATTTTTAGCTAATCTAGCCTGTGGCACGCCAACAAGTTCCAATACCACCAGCCCTGTTTTGAGCATTGCCTGGGGATATTAAATCAAGAAATGGCAAGAAGATGGATGTTTGGCAGAAGTGACAAATTCAGTTTTATGGAGAAAGTTGCTGATTTCACTGCTCCAAATAGAGCTTCTTATCTGCCATTCCAGATGTTTCAATGATGACAGCTGTTTAAGGGACCTTGAACAGGTGAAGGAGTGAATGAATTTACTGGAGAATTCTACTTACTTATAAGTCTCAGAACAATCAACACTCACTGTGATTAATGCTCATATTCTGTGATGCATGTCTATATTCTGAGCAGTTTCATTGCACAGATTTCCAAGTAGCAAAAACATGTACATTAATAAAAAAAATTGTTGTTGCATGTGTTTTCAACCCTAGAAAATTATAACTAATAAAAAAAAAAAAAAAGGAAAAACGAAAGATTTCTTCTAAAAAGGAAAATTTCCTTCTGTGTGAAATATTCTCACATCTATGCAAGTTTTTTGAGGCATTCAAACTCCAAAAGAAAGCATAGAGCTCTCCTTTGGAGCGATTAAACAATCCTGTAGGATATGTCACACTCAGTTTTGCACAAATTTGTTTCATCTTTCTCTTACGTATGTGCTATCTCTCAGTCAATATTTGTGATGTGGTATTTTTCATAGGTACTTGGTGGCATGCTCAATACTTAACTAAACCCAGAATAATTAAATTTTTTGATACTTTTTTATGACCAACAAAACCAGCAGCAATGAATATAAGGACATAAAAATATATTTGCTCCTCCTTTTACCTATTCAAAATGTGCAAACTAAATACATTTCCCTTCTGAGCAGAGTATTGTTATCTCCAATGCTCTGATTAGAGTGCTGTAGATAAGACGGTTGAGGTGAGGGAAGAAGAAATAGTTATAAAAGCAGTTTAAGCAGTGGAATCCTATAGATTGAAAAAAAAAAAAACTATGGCAAATGCAGACAGTAAGAAAGTATAGCTGCAGCACCAGGATGTAATACTGTAAGCCAGAAGTTTCAGATTTCACGCTTATGACTTCTTGAGTGATCATAGATGTTTGCACAGTTTCTGAAAGCTTCTCATGTGATTGAAGATGTGACACACACGCTTAGGTTCTACAAGGACTGATTGAAATTACTTAAGTTTTTGTTAATCTTCTGTATTTTAACTAGTTTTATATTAATTTCTATAACTATATATTTCTGTATATGAAATCATTGTAATAATAAAAAATTGTTGTCATCTTGGTGAGTGTAGTAACAAAAATAGTAAAACAGACCTAATCAAGCTACCCAACCAATAACGTGTTTTCTGAAGAATTTCCTGATATGTTTTCAAGTGTATCAAAAAATGCAAAGCACATTTTCTTCAGAATCTGAAATGCACATTTGTTTTTCATTGAGTCTATTTTGATAATGTGCAGTCACTTCTGGCTGTTAATAGCTTGATTTTATGAGGGGCTTTTGCTGATGTGTGTTGAAAAAGGCTCATTCACCTATTCTCCAATAAGCCAGATGATAAGAGTTGCCATATTTCTGTTCTTTGGTTGCAGATACTCTATTTAGTAGGGTCACAATTTAGTAGGCCAGGTCTACCCAGGGGTGTTGGAGCTGGTCTGACAAAGAAGGGGAAGAGTGGTTTTGGTAGGAGGCTTTCCAGACTGCTCAAGGAAGCTTTAAGCTAGGTGTACTGGGGTAGGGGGGCATCATTCCATCCCAACACACCCAGTCACTTGCCAGTACCTATAATAAATGCTCAGAGCAATGTATATATATTCCAGCCGCTCCAGCCAAAGGGCCAGTAACATAATGCCCGTAGCATGGGGAACAAACAAGAGGAATTAGAGATGTGGGCACATCTAAGGGTATGATATCATAGGCATCACAAAAACATGGTGGGATGGCTCTTATGACTGGTGTGTTGGAATGGAAGGTTACAGGCTCTTTAGGAAAGACAGACATGGCAGGCAGGAAAGAGGAATTGCTATTTATGTTAGAGATAAGCAGGAGAGTATGGAACTCTGCCTGGGGACAGGTGAGCAGTCAACAGAGAGTTTGTGGATAAGGGTAAAAGGGAGAACAGCGATGGGAGCCATTTTTCACGGGATCTGTTAGAGACCCCCTGATCAAGAGGAATCTGTGGATGAAGCACTCACCAGACAGATAGGAAAAGTCTCATCCTCATAGGACCTTGTTCTCATGGGGGACTTCAACTACCCTGATATTTGTTGGAGGGACAATCAGGCCCAGAACAAGCAATCCAAGAGATTCCTCGATTGTGTGAGAGACAACTTCCTTCTGCAAGTAATAGAAGAGCCGACAAGGAGAGGTGCCATGCTTGACCACTTGCTCACCAACAGGGAAGGGCTGGTTGGAAATGTGGTGCTCCAGGGCAGCCTTGATTACAGTGATCATGAGATGGTTGAATTCGAGGTCCTCAGGACAGTGAGAAGAGCGTGCAGCAAGCTCAGTGCCCTGGACTTCAAGAGAGCAGACTTTGGCCTCTTCAGGAACCTGATCAGTAAGATTCCATGGGATACAGCCCTAGAGGGCAGGGGGGCCCAAGACTGTTGGTTGGTATTCTAGGCTCACCTGCTGCAAGCTCAGGAGCGATACATCCCAACTAGAAGGAAGTTTAGCAGAAGGGCCAGGAGACCTCCTTGGATGGATAAGGAGCTTCTGAGCAAAATTCGAAGGAAAAAAGAGGCTTATAAAAGGTGGAAGCAATGACAGGTGGCCTGGGAAGAATACAGGGATGTTGTCCAGGAAGCTAGGGACCAGGATAGGAAAGTGAAGGCCCACTTAGAATTAAACCTGGCTAGGAATGTTAACGATAACAGGAAGGGATTCTATAGGTGCATTGCAAATAAAAGGCAGACTAGGGATAAAGTGGGCCCCCTCCAGAAGCTATCGGGAGAACTGGTTACCCTGGATTTGGAGAAGGCTGAGGTTCTTAATGACTTCTTTACCTCGGTCTTCACTGGCAAATGCTCTGACCACACCACCCAGGTATTGGAAGGCAGACGGAGGGACTGTGAGAATGAAGACCTTGAGCTCACTGTAGGAGAGGATCTGGTTCAAGACCATCTTAGGAACATGAAAGCGCACAAGTCAATGGGACCAAATGAAATCTATTCAGAGGCCCTGAAGGAGCTGGCAAACGAAGTTGCTAAGCCACTGTCCATCATATTTGAAAAAGCATGGCAGTCAGGTGAAGTTCCCAACAACTGGAAAAAGGGAAATATAACCCCCATTTTTTTGAAGGGGAAAATGGATGACTCGGGAAACTACAAACCAGTCAGCCTCACCTCTGTGCCTGTCAAAATCTTGGAGCAGATTCTCCTGGAAGGCACGCTAAGGCACATGAAAAACCACAAGGTGCTTGGTGACAGCCATCATGGCTTAAGTAATGGGAAATCCTGCCTGACCAATTTGGTGGCCTTCTATGATGGGGTTATGGAACCGATGGATGGGGTAGAGCAGTTGATGCCATCTACCTGGACTTGTGCAAAGCCTTTGACACTGTCCCATGCAACACCTGTGTCTCTAAGTTGGAGGGATATTAATTTAATAGTTGGACCACTTGAGGAAAAAGAACTGGCTGGATGGTCGCACACAAAGAGTTGTGCTCAATGGCTCCATGTCCAGCTGGAGACCAGTAACGAGTGGTGTCCCTCAGGGATCAGTGTTGGGATGGGTTTTGTTCAACATCTTTGTTGGTGACATGGACAGTGAGATTGAATGTCCCCTCAACAAGTCTGATGATGGCATGAAGCTGTGTGGTTCAGTTGATACACTGGAGAGAAAGAATGCCATCCAGAGGGACCTAGACACGCTTGTGAGGTGGGCTGATGCTAACCTGATGAAGTGTAACCATGACAAGTGCAAGATCCTACAGCTGGGTTAGAGGAATTACAGGCACAGCTCCAGTTTGAGCAGGGAAGAGCTTCAGAGCAGCCCTGCGCAGAAGGACTTGGGGGTGTTGGTCGATGAAAACATGAACATGAGCCGGATTCAGTGTGTGCTTGCAGCCCAGAAACTCAACCGCATCCTGGGCTGCCTCAAAAGGAGCTTGAGCAGCCAGTTGAGGGAGGTGATCCTGCCCCTCTCCCCTGTTCTTGTGAGACCTCACTTGGAGTATTGTGTGCACAGTTCTGGTGTCCTCAACATAAAAAGGGCATGGAACTGTTGGAACAAGTCCAGAGGAGGGCCATGAAGGTGATCAGGGGACTGGAGCACCTCCCATATGAAGCTAGGCTGAGAAAGTTCGGGCTGTTCAGCCTGCAGAAGAGAAGGCAGCGTGGAGACTTCATAGCAGCCTTCCAGTATCTGACGGGGTGCTATACGGATGCTGGGGATGGACTCTTCTTTCGGAACTGTAATGATAGGACAAAGGGTAAAGGGTTCAAACTTGAACACGGGAGGTTTAGATTGGATATGAGGAAGAAATTCTTGACTGTAAGGATGGTGAGGCACTGGAATGGGTTGCCCAAGGAAGTTGTGGATGCTCTATTGATGGTGGTGTTCAAGGCCAGGTTGGACAGGGTCTTGAATGGCATGGTTTAGTGGTAGGTGTCCCTGCCCATGGCAGGGGGGCTGGAACTAGATGGTCTTAAGGTCCTTTCCAACAGTAACTCTTCTATGATTCTGAGATTTCAAGCTGAGTCAAAAAAAAAAAAGAAACACTTATCAAGATGTTCTTGATAGTATTGTAGTGAGGATTATGAATCATAGACTCTTTTTGTCATGAAAATTGTTAGGTATCGCAATTTATGTAGCTCAGTGTTATTTCATGCAGGCAAAATTTTTCAGCAGCATGCAGAGAGATTTTAAAATGCTATGGATTAGTTACGAAATCTATTTTCCTGATGTTTCTAGCAAGATTATTATTCTGATGCAATCATTTTTGTTCTGGGAATATCACTTAGTGATGAATCCTAGGCCATTTTAATAATCATAAATCTTTTGAGAAAATAATTACTATATAATGATTTCTGCAGATGAAAATTTAAATTTCTGTCAGAGGTTAGAGAGGTCAAACATGATATGTTGCCTGTCAGCGTTTTTCTGACATTCCCAATCAGTAGGTGTTTCGCGCTTCATTTTCTAATTTTTTTTATTTTTTGAAACATTTCCATGTAAGACTTGGATAACTAATTAAGTAGAACTGCCGTTCCTTGTCAAAAAGTGACAGATATATGGGAGTGGTTGTTTACTTTTTAAGAAGGTACTATAATATTTTTTTCTGAATATTGATGCGCCTTTTGTCAGCGGTTTCTAAAATTATCCAGGTTTTATTGCCCGTGTTCTTTTTTTTTTTTAACTTTCTGAAGCGCTTGCCCTTCTGAAATTCAGTTGCCATTAAAATTCCTATGAGTGAAATAATTAATCTACTATTTGGTCAGCAAATGCATAAGAGATACTTCAGGAAGCATAATGTAATGCAAAATGTTGGTCTTGTATTTTTCTCTGTAGTCAGATGCTTCCATCAATGTGAATCAGATATAAGGCTTACATTTCGCTAAAGTCAGTAGAATTTATGGGCATATCTTTAAAGCTAAGTAGTCTGTTATTTGATCTGTCAATGAAGGATAAATATGTATATTTAACTGTTTACAGATGTTAATTTTTTCCTACCCTATTGTTAGAAAAAACATATACACAATAAGTTTTCTTCTGTTTGCTAAAGGTGTAGCATGATTTTAGCACATAAAGGCAGTAGAGGCTGATTTTTATGACTGTGCAAGTCAAAGTAGACTGAGAAATCTCCTTTGTCTTGCCAGAACTAGTCTGAGATGTGAGCTTTTGTGTCCAAGATGTACTCTGGTCCTGAAAGGTCAGTAGAGGAGACTGAGAGTACTCATATGATCTGATTTGCCAAGTACCAGTGCATTTACTGATTCAGCAAACAAATGTGAAGCACAAGTACTACTTCAGAAGAAGAGGAACAGTAATGTTTTTTTGTACACCGAGGCATTCCGTACATTTTGGGATTGTTTGTAAAGCTTTACAATACTTGCTTGTGCAATTACCTTGTGCATTTGCATGCTTATTGTCTTAATTAGCAAGTGTACTATAGTCTGGATAAACAAACTCCATGCGACCTGAAAGAATTGTGGTTTTAAAAATGGCATATGCCAACATATCATTATGTACCAAAAAGCTTGAATAAGATGCCTATTAATTCTTGGTTTGAGTCAAGTAGGCACCTTTGATTGAGTGTAATAGATACTTTCTCATCATTAATTTTTTTTCGGTCCTGAATTTCTCACAACACATATCCCCCCAGATAGCATATGAATAGGAAATATTAAATGAATTTCTGGTTTTGACCAAAATCACAAACCAGCATGTGCTAGTCTGCCTTTTGAAAAGATCATGGATGTAACTTTAAATGTGAACATAATAACCAGGTTTATTAAAGTTGGTATTTATTGCAAAAAAAAACCCACAAAAAACCCCACAAGAATGATGGATTTAATGAAAGAAAGGTCAATAATGTGTTCACACTAAATTAGTGGAAATTTTTCATGTATTTGAATGGAAAGGTGTTCTTTTGGTTCTGGACATCAAAATTATTTCTACTCTTTGGCTACTCACAAGGCTTAATTATCTGATAACTATTGGATTTGTATTTTGTGTCCATTGATTCATTAAAGCAGCTACTCAGATTCAGACATGGACAGACTTTTCAGATGTATATTTTATGGGTTAGCAGACCTGTCTTGCCTGAAATTACCTTTTTTAATTCATCATATTCTTATCCGAATGACTTTATCTTGGTCATATGAATTTATGTATGGCTGAATTTCTATGTGGCATGCAATCTTTACTCTCAGAGATGGGTGACAATCTGTTTCCCTCAGTATTTTCCTCCAGCTATTACATCACAGCCATTGTAAAGGCAATTGTTTTTAACAATTTTTATTTGCATGCTTACACTTTCGTGTTATGCTGTTCTTTGATTAGTTACAAAGCCCTTTTGTAACTGGTATTTTTTCCTCATAAATGTACCTATACAGTAATCTTTTTAATGGCTTCCAGTCTTCTTTTTGGTAAGCTAAATAGAGTGAACTCTAAGTTTTTCACTACAAGTATTTTTCTGCAGCCTTCATATAATATTATGTCTTAGTCTGAGACTACTCCACTCTTTAATTATGATTTTTAGCTTTTGAACACTCAATCTGCGCAAAGTATTCATAGGTGAAGGATTAAAACTACTTACTGCCATTCATTTCCTCTGAGTTTTCACTGTAAATTACTTCCTCAGTGGAACATTTACTTCCTATTCAGAGTGTGCCTTTTCCAGGATAGTTTCCTGCTCTGTTTGAATGGTTTATAGTTAGCTCCCATGAAAGCTTAGCTGTATTAAAATACAACTTGTGTGAATTGATACAGTTTTTCCAGGCATCAGGATTATCCCGTAGAAAAAAACTGTCAGAGGTATTTACCACACTGCTTCTCTTTGTGCGGCCTACTAGTTCTGGCAGTGGCATTTTATATGCTTCCATATGGTAGTAACAATTGTAAAGTTGGCCCGTCTCAACCTGTTAACAAGGACACAGAATGAAATAATACCGGAAAAGGCAGTATTTCTACTTCTAGATCTGCAAAGCACAATAAAGGATGAGATGCAGTACGGGTAAGATTAGCTTCAAAAAGTGGAGTTATACCTTCTCAGTCAGGCTCTCAAAAAACAATCAGAAAATACTAAAAAGAAGTTATCCTGATATCAAGAACTCTGCCAGAGGTAGAAAAATTTATCTTGAGTTACTGCTTTTAGTTCTGCTGAAGTAATGTTTCTTCCTGCAACTTCTTCATAAGACCAGTTTTCTGAAGGCATTCCTATCAGTTTTCTTAGTCAAATACACATCTATATTTTCCATTGTACTCTTACTGCAATGTATTTTTCTCTTACAGGCGATGTTTTTTTTGTTTGTTTGTTTGTTTGCTTGTTTGTTTTTTCCTGGGGCAATTCATTCTCTGATATGCAAATATTGTAAATAATGCAAAACTTGGGAGTTTATTTTTTTTTTTTTCCTTAATCCACTCAAACTTAGCACTTGGTAGTTTTTATTTTGAAAATCCTTTGCTGTATAAACCTCTATAGGACAAATCCCATCCCTAGGCTACAATATTTACAGGTGAGCTATGAATCAACAAGTCCAACAAGTACTGAAATCTGTGGAAACCTTTGGTTGGTGGGATTTCTCCATCAATGCTTTGTAGCTGTTTCAGCTTCCTCCATTCTCTTTCCATAAACATATACTTAGTTATTGATCTGTTGACTACACAAGCTTACTGAAAGGTTTCAGTCTTCTGCTGCAGAAGTTGTATCTGTTGGCCAGGTAAGCATTTTGTGGATATAGAAAGGTGAAAAAGAAGAGCTGCTATCACTGTAAGAATAGCCTACAGAAAAGAAAAAATCAAATCTACAGAGAACGAACTTTTTCCTGAACAATCAAGACTTCAGAAATGTGAATGATTCTCTATATAGAGAATCAAAATACTATTCTTTATTTAGAAGAACAAGACAAGGTTATTCATTTTAGTACGTAACGCAGTTGGTCTAATTTGGTTTTAAAAAGACATTTTTAAAAGTGATTTAAGTACTTAACATGACAGAATTTCACTAATCTCTGTTCTTGTTTTCTGAGTTTCCTCAGGTTTTCTCTGATCAATACAGCTTCAGAACTTTTTTGAAACCAGAGAAGGTCATTCATTGGAGTTCTGGATGTCCAGGGTCACATAAACCTGATTATTCACATTATCTAAGTAAAAAATTTAATCTGGGTCTTTTTCTCTCTGGTTGGTCCTCTTGCATTGTGACACATTTTTGTGTGGCAGATTGAACAAACCCACCACAAAACAATGTCTCAGTCTTTTTTGTTACTGCTTTTATACAATGAGCTGTGGCTTCCTTCATTGTGGTATTCTGTAAGTACTGTGTTTTCCTTACACATAAATGTTATCCAGTAGTGCTTCAGTTTATAAGGTCAGTTTAAAATCCTATGATATTCAAATATTTGGTCTGACTATAAATGAGGAGCACACTGATAATTTGATTTGATAATTTATCTGTAAGAAGCTTTCATCCACCAAATTAGCTGAGATTGTGTTAGTAGCAGATTATAGGCACATGACATGTAGTGTAAATAACCTAAAGGAGAATCCATTGAAAACCATTTGGTCTTCCTTCAGGCTTTCAGCAGGAGTTTCAAATTTACAGTCAATCTCCAATGATACAGTCTCTGTAATGAGTTAATTTCTTTATTAAAATGAAATCAGTTTTCTCAATACAAAAAATGTATGGTATGCCCTAAACCACAGTTCTAATGAGATATACACACACATACAGAATCATATATTTAAATGTAAATGTAATTTATATATGAACTGTTACTTTAGAATGAAAAGATCTGTTGCACAAATAGCATTTTATTTTTGAAATTAATGATAATTAGAACGATTTAACTGGACTGACTCATTGATGAAAAGAAAATGAATATGTAGCCAAGTTTTACTTTGAGATGAATAATTGGTATTAACAACTGTTATTTTCTGTCAATGTAAGTTCCATCTTTTGAAAAAAATTGCTTATGTCTGGTGGTTATGAAACAGTTGGCACTTCGATAGCTTTACCTAAAATGAGCCTTATTCCTTGGAATATCTCCAAGAGTAAGGTGCACACAAAAGTGACTTGTTTTTAATGTGGTTCCTACATTATATCACTTAAAATATTGATGTGTAGTAGGATTTCATACATAGCTTGTAAACATAGTATTATCTAGATAGAGATCTCTCCAGATTTCAATATAAAAAGAAACTTTTTGACTTAAAAAGGTTCTGAAACTCTGATTCATTTTCGCTTGTCCAATTCTAGAGCTTGGAAAATTGCATAACCAAGATTTGATTTGAATACTTTCCAGTTCAAAGAAAAAGTCAAAACTGTTAATTCTGTCTTTCTGCATCTTTCACTTTTAATTTCATTCTCTGCATGATAGTCTTCCTTTTCCTCTATATCACACACAACCTTTGTTTCTAGTAATCTTGGCTCGTTTTTATTATCCAGTAAGAGACAGACAGAACAAGTGGAACTTTGTCTGTGTAGCTTCCAGTTTTCATCGCATTCATAGTGATTAATTTTCTGTAAGACAGTTGCCTGTTTCGCAAACTGAACTGAACTGCTGGATGGACAAATAGATGATACAATTGCATAAAAACGAGAATGTGATCTCCCATTCCTACTGGCTGGGTAGGAAATTCTATAGACTTTTTTTTTTTTCCACCTCTTTTCATTATAAAATCCTGATGAGGAAAAGTCAAAGGAAAAAAGAGGCCTATAAAAGGTGGAAGCAAGGGCAGGAGGCCTGGGAAGAATACAGGGATGTTGTTTAGGAAGCTAGGGACCAGGTTAGGAAAGTGTCATGGGTTCAGCAGCAGCAGTCACTTTTTCTCCTTCATAGTAGCTGGTGCAGGTTCTGTGTTTTCGACTTTCGGTCTGGGAACAGCACTGATAACACCGATGCTTATAGTTATGGCTTAGAATGTTTTGGTCTGACCAAGGGCTTTCTGAGTCTCATGCTCCGCCAGGGAGGAGGGGAAGCCAAGAGGAAGCAGAAAGAGGATACGTGACCCAGACTGATCAAAGAGGTAGTCCATACCACAGCACGTCATGACCAGGATGTAGAAAAAAAAAACAACTGGGGGCCGGAACCCAGAAGAGATTTTAGTTCACAGCTCGGTCATCGGGTGGTGAACAGTTGTATCCTCTTCCCTTGTGTTTCTCTTGTTATTATTATTCTTGGTGGTAGCAGCAGTGGTTTGTGTTATACCTTAGTTACTGGACTGTTGTTATCTCAACCCATGGGAGTTGCATTCTTTCGATTCTTCTCCTCATTCCCCCCCCCCCCCGCCTTGGAGGGGGGGGGAAGAAAAAACTCTTCCCTTGTATTTTCTCTTTTCATTATTATTATTGGTGGTAGCAGCAGTGGTTTGTGTTACACCTTAGTTACTAAACTGTTCTTATCTCAACCTGTGGGAGTTGCATTCTTTCAATTCTTCTACACATTCCCCCGGGACTGGGGGAAGAAAGAGTGGGGAGTGAGTGAGAGAGCGACTGCGTGAGTTTATAGAGGTTAAAACCATGATGGATAGTTAAGGCCCACTTAGAATTAAATCTGGCTAGGAATGTTAACGATAACAGGAAGGGATTCTATAGGTACATTGCAAATAAAAGGCAGGCTAGGGACAACGTGGGTCCTCTCCAGAAGCTGTTGTGAGAACTGGTTACCCTGGATTTGGAGAAGGCTGAGGTTCTTAATGACTTCTTTACCTCGGTCTTCACTGGCAAATGCTCTGACCACACCACCCAAGTATTGGAAGGCAGATGGAGGGACTGCGAGAATGAAGACCCTAGGCCCACTGTAGGAGAGAATCTGGTTTGAGACCATCTTAAGAACCGGAACTTGCACAAGTCCATGGGACCCGATGAAATCCATCTGTGGGTTCTGAAGAAGCTGGCAAATGAAGTTGCTAAGCCACTGTCCATCGTATTTGAAAAATCATGGCAGTCAGGTGAAGTTCCCAACAACTGGAAAAAGGGAAATATAACACCCATTTTCAAGAAGGGGAAATGGATGAGCCAGGGAACTACAGACCAGTCAGTCCCAAATCTGTGCCTGGCAAAATCTTGGAGCAGATTCTCCTGGAAGGCATGCTGAGGCACATGAAAAACAGCAAGTTGGTTGGTGACAGCCAGAACGGCTTCACTAAGGGGATATCCTGCCAGACTAATCTGGTGGCCTTCTATGATGGCGCTACGGAACTGATGGATGGGGTAGAGCAGTTGATGCCATCTACCTGGACTTGTGCAAAGCCTTTGATACTGTCCTACGCAACATCTGTGTCTCTAAGTTGGAGAGATATTAATTTAATAGTTGGACCACTTGAGGGAAAAAGAACTGGCTGGATGGTCGCACACAAAGAGTTGTGCTCAATGGCTCCGTGTCCAGCTGGAGACCAGTAACGAGTGGTGTCCCTCAGGGATCAGTGTTGGGACGGGTTTTGTTCAACATCTTTGTTGGTGACATGGACAGTGAGATTGAATGTCCCCTCAACAAGTCTGATGATGGCATGAAGCTGTGTGGTTCAGTTGATACACTGGAGAGAAAGAATGCCATCCAGAGGGACCTAGACACGCTTGTGAGGTGGGCTGATGCTAACCTGATGAAGTGTAACCATGACAAGTGCAAGATCCTACAGCTGGGTTAGAGGAATTACAGGCACAGCTCCGGTTTGAGCAGGGAAGAGCTTCAGAGCAGCCCTGCGCAGAAGGACTTGGGGGTGTTGGTCGATGAAAACATGAACATGAGCCGGATTCAGTGTGTGCTTGCAGCCCAGAAACTCAACCGTATCCTGGGCTGCCTCAAAAGGACCTTGAGCAGCAGGTCGAGGGAGGTGATCCTGCCCCTTTACTCTGCTCTCGTGAGACCTCACTTGGAGTATTGTGTGCAGTTCTGGTGTCCTCAACATAAAAAGGGCATGGAACTGTTGGAGCAAGTCCAGAGGAGGGCCACGAGGATGATCAGGGGACTGGAGCACCTCTCGTATGTAGGTGGGCTGAGAAAATTGGGGCTGTTCAGCCTGGTGAAGGCAGCGTGGAGACTTTATAGCAGCCTTTCAGTATCTGAAGGGGGCCTATAGCGATGCTGGGGATGGACTCTTCTTTCGGAACTGTAGTGATAGGACAAAGGGTAAAGGGTTCAAACTTGAACAGGGGAGGTTTAGATTGGATATGAGGAAGAAATTCTTGACTGTAAGGGTGGTGAGGCACTGGAATGTGTTTCCCGGGGAAGTTGTGAATGCTCCATTGATGCTAGTGTTCAAGGCCGGGTTGGACATAGCCTTGGGTGACATGTTTTATTGTGAGGTGTCCCTGCCCATGGCAGGGGGGTTGGAACTGGATAATCTTAAGGTCCTTTCTTGCCCTAACTATTCTATGTTGTTATGAAAAGCAGAAAAGTGTAGATCCTTTGGTGGCTTTTGAGATCAGAGTTTGGTTTCCCCAACTCCTTTTTTTTTTTATTTTTATTATTTTTATTTTAGCAATATTAGTAGAAGTTTATTTTTGAGAGTTTCATGATCTTTAAAACTGTGAGCTTCCTTATGAAGGTAGTTTTCAGACTTCTGAAATAGGATTATTTAACAGACAACTTTTACTGCATATTTCCTTGTATTACTGAAGGCTGTTTGATATGCCGTTTCTGTGGCATTACTTTTTTGAATTTTATTTTTTTAATTTAACCCGAGAAATGGGCTATTGAGGTGCTCAGTGAAATAGGCTCCACAAATTCACAAATAAATTGATATAAACACACAATCAAAAATTCAATAGTCAGGAATGTGTGTTCTCACAATTACTGCATCATAGCCAGTTCCTTTTCGCAAATCTGCTGACTTTGTTAAAGGATTATGTTTACAAGATTTTATTTTTTCGGTTAAAGGTTTAACCTTGATTTTCCCTCCCATTACCTTGCTGGTCTTTTAAACCAAGACAGCTCAAATCCTGTTTCTTACTTTCTTTCACTGGATCTTATCAGATTCTCAAGACAAAAGTGTGAAATTGCAAAACTTTAACAGCTTCTTTTATGCTTCCTACTCTGTACTAAAGTGCAAGTACTAAACCTCTCACTATGTTTATGAGATCTCTAAGTGTAAACCTGTTTTCCGTTATGCTCAGCTCTGTGCTAATTTTTGGTCAAGTTGACACTAAGCAAAAGAGAAGTCTACTGAAAATATTCTTCCTACTTAGCAATATTAAGTTATGTTATATAAATAAATAGGAATGAATGTTCTGAATATTTTCCATATTATTACTGATTTCTCAATTCTATTCCAGAAAGTACTATACGTTATTGTAATGAAAACGTAAACTGAAATGCCTATTCCTATCTTCCATCCCCCTCTTGATAGTTTTTAATGTTTTAGTAATGTTCAGGGCATCACCTTTTGTATCAGTATGCAGTAAACAGAACTAAAATTAGTCACTTCATAGAAACTTACAGATCGCTTAGCTTGAGACTTTTAAATGCTACAGCACTATCATCACTCCTCAGAGAACTGATCTGAAAGGCTGCCCAGAGCTTCCAAAAAGACAGTGCAGACTGTAGGATCTGTGAATTTGTTTAGAATTGGCAGATCTAATACATTGCTGTACTCGCTTGCAATAACAGAATGATCAAGTCAGACATTTAGACTGTAAGCTAGACTGTAGCCAATGTCCAGCATGGAAAGAATTATTCCCATGAAAAAAAAAGTTATATTTCCAAACAAAAAAATTCAATATTTGATGAGTTTTCTGACAAAGATTAAGAGTATTTTTAATACTATGCTAATGACTATAGCAGAGTAGGCTATATAATATATCAAAATGTAGCAGAATGGAAGTCCTGCAGGTTGGTATAATGAGAACTATTATTGTCACTTAGAAGATTGAACTGCTTCATTTAAGCAGTTCTGAATGCCAAAATGCTGAAAGTAAAATATCAGTAGTTGTTAACTGTAACGATTTTTAAATCAGGATCATTAAACAGAAGGATTACTGCAGGAGCTGGTGGTGAAAGCTGTAGCAATAATGCACCCATTTAGCAGGCAGTCAAGATGTAGCAAAGAACATGACTGTTAAAGTTAACAGTTCATGTTTAAAAAAGTTTTACTTGAGTTACTCATTTCTCCATAAACCAAACAGATTTAAAGTAATGTTTTGCGTATGTTGCTGTTAGATAGCAGTCTTTATTGATGATGTGTGCTTAATATATCATGAAGGGGTGCTGTAGAACAATTAGGAATTAAACATATATTTGAAATTCAGCATTGTCAACACATAAGGGAAAAACAGATTTTCAGGGCCTCTCAGGGCAGGATGCAGCCACCCCTGGAATGTGCACTCCACAGCGGTTCCCATGTATACACAGATGGATGATGGAGCAGGGTGAAGACCTCTCGGCCATAATTTGTCCTAACACCGACAAGAAACAGGAACCACGTGGTACAAGAAACTGATAAGCTGCATGCTTGCTACCCTGAGTCAGCGGCCTGTCATCTTTTGACAGAATGCCATCCTCTGTGTGAACTTTGCTGCATTATAACGTCATTATAATGCATTCACATGCTAAAATACACCCCCATCTCCAATGCAACTCCCCCCAAAAAAAGAGACCACCCCCCTCTGAGCATGCGCTCTGAATTTTTGGTGTCATATACCTTTAAAAGTGAAGTGAGAGAGATTTGCACTAATAATAATAAAGGTATGTATGACTAGAGTCCCTCAAGCTCCACCTTGAAGGTGAAAAATAGGATAAAATGACCCAGGAGAGGGGGGAAGATACCATCATGGACGAGTCAAGAAAGACAGCAGCAATAGACTCCTGTGATCGGTCGACAGGCTGGACTTTTCTTCCCCCCCCATAGGGATACCTGTGGGTAAGACTTGAACTGTATCCAGCACTTCCCAGGGAAAACTTAGAATGTCTAGAGAGTTACTTTTCACTGTTACCTTTATATTCTATAGCCAGGCTGTGTTAACTTTATCAAGCACTTGTATCTATGTAACTATTATTCGTACGTGCTTTTGCAGACAGTATTTATCACTGGCAATCCATAAGAATCTGTATCTGTTGCCTCAACATACTGCATTTTTTTTGTAGCCAATCACAGTCAATAAACTGCACTGTTTTGGTAGCCAATCGTCAGTATCAGTGAATCTGGACCAGCAGAGGTTCAATATAGCAAACGCGGTCGGACTGGTAGTTGCAGTTAATTGGACTGGGCAGTGTGGTGCACTATCAGTGAATCCGGACCAGTAGAGGTTCGATATAGCGAGCGCAGTCGAACTGGTGTTGCAGCTGATTGGACTGGGCAGTGTGGTGCACTATCGGTGAATCCAGACCAGTAGAGACTCAATATAGAAAAAGCGACAGGACTGGTAGTTGCATATTGGAGCCTTTCCCAGACCCTCTAATAAAGCAAGGGGGTTTATTTTCTCACCTTTAAAGCAACAGGTGCAAACTACAATGCAGGGAGGAGGAATTTATAGAGGAATTTATATATTCTCACAGGTCCAACTTTTTTCTGAAGTGAACTGAAAATGGAAAAAAAACCAAAACAAATGAAACCAAATCTAAAATGACCAATACTCCATTGTTGTAGTGCTCTAACTTTGCTGTAAATATATGGAGTTCCCAAAATGAGACAACGTACATAGAGCTTATAATTTTGTTGCCATTTGGCCCTGTTGTACTGAGTTTTGATTCTACTGGCTATGATTTGAGGTATTCAACTCCAACGTTTAGAGAGTTGCTTTTGTAATTAAAGGAAAGCTCTGTTTCTTGATAAGGAATTTCTACTTTTGGGTGTCATGTTTCCTGGGCAGTTCCATGCCACATACCATATAGTTCCAGGTCACTCTGTGGGAGGAAAGTAATACAAAGAACACACAACCCACATAACCAATGACATAAAAGGCTTGTTTTAAAAGAATTGCATTCTAGAAGCTTTCTAAATTACATAATTTTCCCAGCCTTTCTCCTTTCTCTTCCCTCTGCCTCTCATTTTTGAAATATTTCTTTTTGGAAGAAAATCCAGGAAATAGTCTACCGTACAGTGAAAGCATTGCACTGTGTTCAGGATATTCATGCCTTCTAGTATACTAAGGCTTGTGATATTTGAAGTAGGCATGAAAGTGCAACAGAAACATCATGTATTATAGAAGTTTCTGTATAGGAAGTAAGATGTGATCTTAAGAGTCAGAATAGGGTATCCTAAGGGAAGGGTGAGCAATGGGCGGGGCTACACTCTGCGTTCCCTGGTGGAGGTCCTCCTGCAGCAGGTGGCTGAACTGCAGGAAGCTGTTACCAGGATGAAAGGTGTCAGGGAAGCTGAGGGGGAGCAGCACTGCTTGCTCCGGGACCAAACTGTTCCGGGGCCTCGAGTGTCTACTGTTGCCCCTGCAGGAAAGGAGGCTACTAACCCAGGAAAGGAGGCTGCTAACCCAGGAAGCTGGGAAAAGGTAACAGAAAAAAACAACAAAAAAAGGAGGAAGGGGGTAATTAAAAGCAAGGGGCTTCCTCCTACATCTGTTGTCCCCACCCAGAACCGCTTTGCTGTCCTGCAGGGGGCTGATGAGCAACAGCGCTCTGCTATCCTGCAGGGGGCTGATGAGCAACAGCGCTCCCACCAGGCGCAACCAGCTAGTGCACTGGTAAAGAAGGTCACTACTGGTGCTGCCAGGAAAAAGCGGCGGGTCGTAGTAGTCGGGGACTCTAATCTGAAAGGCACAGAGGCACCCATCTGCCGGCCTGACCCAGCCTCAAGGGAGGTGTGTTGCCTACCAGGGGCTCTGATCAGGGATGTGGCCGAGAAGCTGCCTGCTCTAGTCGGTCCCACTGACTATTACCCACTCCTGGTAATACATGTGGGTGCTACTGATATAGATAGCAGTAGCCCGGAGACTATAAAGAAGGACTACAGGGCTCTGGGAGAGGTGGTTAGGGGCTCTGGAGCTCAGATTGTCTTTTCGTCAATTCTCCAGGATACAGGACAGGACCTTGAAAAGGCTAGGAGGATTGGGCAGGTTAATAAATGGTTAGAAGGGTGGTGCTATAGTCAGGGGTTTGGGTACCTTGACCATGGGACTCAATGTAGTAGGCCAGGTCTACTGGGGGCTGGTGGAGCTGGTCTGACAAAGAAGGGGAAAAGTGGATTTGGTAGGAGGCTTGCCAGGCTGGTCAAGGATGCTTTAAACTAGATGTGTTGGGGGAGGGGGGCATCATTCCATCCCAAGACACCCAGTCGGTTGGTAGCACCTATAGTAAACGTTCGGAGCAATGTAGGGATATTCCACCTGCTCCAGCCAATGTGCCGGCTTCAATTGGATCTTGGCTCAAATGCCTCTACACAAATGCCCGTAGTATGGGGAACAAACAAGAGGAATGAGAGATGTGTGCACATCTACAGGGGTATGATATCATAGGCATCACAGAAACATGGTGGGATGGCTCCTATGACTGGTGTGTTGGAATGGAAGGTTACCGGCTCTTTAGGAAAGACAGGCCCGGCAGACGGGGAGGGGGAGTTGCTATTTATGTTAGGGATAGGCTAGAGAGTATGGAACTCTGTCTGGGGACAGGTGAGCAGTCGACAGAGAGTTTGTGGGTCAGGGTTAAAGGGAGAACAGCGATGGGTGACATTATTGTGGGGATCTGTTACAGACCGCCTGACCAAGGGGACTTGCTGGACGAAGCGCTCCATAGGCAGATAGGAGCAGCCTCACGCTTGCAGGCCCTTGTTCTCATGGGGGACTTCAACCACCCTGATATCTGTTGGAGGGATGGTACGGCCCGGCACAAGCAATCCAGAAGGTTCCTCGATTGTGTGGAAGACAACTTCCTTCTGCAAGTAATAGAGGAGCCGACAAGGAGAGGTGCCATGCTTGATCTCGTCCTCACCAACAGGGAAGGGCTGGTTGCGAATGTAATGCTCCAGGGCACCCTTGATTGCAGCGATCATGAGATGGTTGAGTTTGAGATCCTCAGGACAGTGAGAAGAGCGTGCAGCAAGCTCAGTGCCCTGGACTTCAAGAGAGCAGACTTTGGCCTCTTCAGGAACCTGATCAGTAAGGTTCCATGGGATACAGCCCTAGAGGGCAGGGGGGCCCAAGACTGTTGGTTGATATTCAAGGATCACCTGCTGCAAGCTCAGGAGCGGTGCATCCCAACTAGAAGAAAGTTCAGCAGGAGGGCCAGGAGACCTCCTTGGATGGATAAGGAGCTGCTGAGCAAAATTCAAAAGAAAAAAGAGGCTTATAAAAGGTGGAAGCAAGGTCAGGCGGCCTGGGGAGAATACAGGGATGTTGTCCGGGAAGCTAGGGACCAGGTTAGGAAAGCTAAGGCCCACTTAGAATTAAACTTGGCTAGGGATGTTAAGGATAACAGGAAGGGATTTTATAGGTACATTGCCAATAAGAGACAGGCTAGGGACACCATGGGCCCTCTCCAGAAGCTATCGGGAGAACTGGCTGCCCTGGATTTGGAGAAGGCTGAGGTTCTTAATGACTTCTTTGCCTCAGTCTTTACGGACAAATGCTCTGTCCACACCACCCAAGTCTTGGAAGGCAGACGCGGGGACGGTGAGGGTGGGGACCCTGGGCCCACTGTGGGGGAGGATCTTGTTCGGGACCACCTTAGGAACCTGAATGTATACAAGTCAATGGGACCTGATGAAATCCATCCACGGGTCCTGAAGGAGCTGGCAAATGAAGTTGCTAAGCCACTGTCCATCATATTTGAAAAATCATGGCAGTCAGGTGAAGTTCCCGATGACTGGAAAAAGGGAAATATAACCCCCATTTTTAAGAAGGGAAAAATGGATGACCCAGGGAATTACAGACCAGTCAGTCTCACCTCTGTGCCTGGCAAAATCTTGGAGCGGATTATCCTGGAAGGCATGCTAAGGCACATGAAAACCAACAAAGTGCTTGGGGACAGCCAGCATGGCTTCACTAAGGGGAAATCCTGCCTGACCAATCTGGTGACCTTCTATGAAGGGGCTACGGAACTGATGGACAGGGGCAGAGCGGTTGATGTCATCTACCAGGACTTGTGTAAAGCCTTTGACACTGTCTCCCATGACATCCTTCTCTCTAAGTTGGAGAGACATCAATTTGATAGGTGGACCACTCGGTGGATAAAGAACTGGCTGGATGGCCGCACGCAAAGAGTAGTGCTCAGTGGCTCAGTGTCCAGCTGGAGACCGGTAACGAGTGGTGTTCCCCAGGGATCGGTGTCGGGACCGGTCTTGTTCAACATCTTTGTGGGTGACATGGACAGTGGGATTGAGTGCGCCCTCAGCAAGTTTGCCGATGACACCAAGCTGTGTGGTTCGGTTGATACATTGGAGGGAAGGAATGCCATCCAGAGGGACCTTGACACGCTTGTGAGGTGGGCTGATGCCAACCTGATGAAGTTCAACCATGCTAAATGCAAAGTCCTCCACCTGGGTCGGAGCAATGCCAGGCACAGCTACAGGTTGGGCGGGGAGGAGATTCAGAGCAGCCCTGCAGAGAAGGACTTGGGGATGTGGGTTGATGAAAAAATGAACATGAGCCGGCAGTGTGTGCTTGCAGCCCAGAAGGCCAACCATATTCTGGGCTGCATCAAAAGGAGTGTGACCAGCAGGTCGAGGGAGGTGCTCCTGCCCCTCTACTCTGCTCTCGTAAGACCTCACTTGGAGTATTGTGTGTAGTTCTGGTGTCCTCAACATAAAAAGGACATGGAACTGTTGGAACAAGTCCAGCGGAGGGCCACGAAAATGATCAGGGGACTGGAGCACCTCTCGTATGAAGACAGGCTGAGAAAGTTGGGGCTGTTCAGCCTGGAGAAGAGAAGGCTGCTTGGAGACCTCATAGCAGCCTTCCAATACCTGAAGGGGGCCTATAGGGATGCTGGGGAGGGACTCTTCATGAGGGACTGTGGTGAGAGGACAAGGGGTAATGGGTTTAAACTTAAACAGGGGAGGTTTAGATTGGATCTGAGGAAGAAATGCTTTACTGTGAGGGTGGTGGGGCCCTGGAATGGGTTGCCCAGGGAAGTTGTGAATGCTTCATCCCTGGCGGCGTTCAAGGTGGGGTTGGACATAGCCTTGGATGGCATGGTTTAGTGGGAGGTGTCTCTGCCCGTGGCGGGAGGGTTGGAACTCGATGATCTTGAGGTCCTTTCCAGCCCTTACTACTATTCTGTGAATAATAAACAAATAAATAAATAAATAAACAAATAAAGTAAAAAAGCTGATAGTGATACGGTAAGGCAGTAAAAGGTCCATAAGAGGTTATTATGCATACGAAGAGAAATAAAAATATAAAGAAGGAAAAGAGTCAGGATTATTTTTTGGGGGAATGTATAATGCCTACCCCCAGTAGACTTAACAACCTGCCTCTAATTATTTTCTGTGTATTACAGAAGCATCTAGCTGCCCCAGGACTCTATTGCCTTAAGCAAAGGACGAAATCCCCAGGAAAGATAGCCATCTTGTTAGAAGGCCAGAAAAACTCATAAGCTGGTTCAAAAAATATCAAAGGAACCTCTTAAGTTTGCTGTTGGCACTATTGCAACCTATAAAAAGGAAAATTTCCTGTGAAGTAGTAGATTTCAAGCAATGCAGACAGTGCACAGATACATGTGTTGCAAAAGTGAGGTAGGGTGGGTTGTTGGAGGTAAAAATTGTTCTGCTGTCCTTAGTATTTACTTCTACTTAAGATATTAATTAATTTTTTTTAGAATAATTATACATACCATATGTAAATCAAATTTTGTTGAATACACACAGAATCTACAAGCAAACAAGTGCATCTTCAAGTAAAGTTTCAACTTCTATTCTTCATACTCTAATTAAGAGTGTTTATAGAATTTGGAGTACATAAAGTATGTAAGTCTGGAAAATGAAGTGCAAGCACAGTCTGTAGTGCATAATATGATTCTTTTTTCATTAAAAGAATGACATCTTTCAGTATCATTTATAACTTTATTTCAGAATGTGCATCTGGTGTTTTTGAGAAGAATATGTGAATGATGGGTTCTTTACAGGTTCAGTATTAACATAGAATTATAGAACGGTTAGGGTTGGAAAGAACTTTAAGATCACCTAGTTCCAACTCCCCTGCAGTATCAGACATATACAAACTGCTACAGCCTTATCCTGTTTGATGCTGCTGGAAGGAACTAATCAAATAATCCATAAATATCTTCGATATAAGTTTGTTTCTGAGAAGCAAGTTACTTTCTGTGAAATTCATTTTCATGCATGTGGACTAAACAGAGGGTGACAACTCTCCTTTCAAATACGTCATATATGGTGGAGAAATCTTGCATTATACAAGTTTTGCATTATTGTAATTTAACATGGGTATAAATTTCTAAATAGTGAGATAAGCAACCATCTGATAAATCAGTTCTTGATCATGACAATGAGGTGTTTCGCTTCTTATCCTAATGGACAGGTCAGATGAAGTCAAGTAAAAACCTGAAAAGTAGCCAGTCTGTATGGTTGACCCTGCTGCCATTCCCATAAACATTTGAATCTGTATTCCTTTTTTGCAGAATTATATTCCTGGAATACCCATGGGCACAAGTCCCAAGAACTAGTAAGTCTTAAAATACATTTAACCTCCTTGAGCTCAGCATGCCAAAAGGTAAGTTCTTTTAGTGTTTTGTTCCCTGCAGATGTAGTTGCTAGAGAATAATGGAACTGGTACTGTGGGATGACCAAGTGGTAGGAAAGAGTGGGTCCATTTTTAGCTACTGTGCTTTCTGTCCTGGGTTCTTACATATTCTGAAAGTTTTCATTAGATTTTTGATATCTGAGAAGGCATGTGTGTCTTTTAATTCTTTTTTGACCAAACATCATAGTTCTTAGCTATGTCCTATACTGTATTGACCTGTTCATCAGGAAGAGTACAGATGGTATTCTTTCTTCTTTCTTATTTTCACAAATATTTTAGTACCAAAATTCTTTGACTTATATGTTTTTCTCATCAGATTTTTCTGAAATTGAAAGCTTCAAGAACTGCTGTGTTTGAAGAAAGACATATTCACACATCATGTAAACCTCAATATCTTAGAGAATCACATTTAAAAATTATGTTAGTGGTGGTTTGAGGAAGAGAACAGAGATCTAATATATGATTGAAAAATTGAACCAACCAAAACCAATTCAGAGTAGTTATTCTTATATTCTGTGCTGACTGAGGCCTAACTCAAGTAACCTCAGGATATGAGCCACCTGCTTGGTAGCAGTAAGCACTGAAGAGAATAGTTAGGGAATACACATTCTTGCTCTGTTTTCCAGATATTAAATTCACTCACTTTGGATTCCCAGTAGCCACTAGCTTATCTTGCCCTGGACTATGTACATAAACCTGAAATTAATTTATTTAACATTTGAATTGCCAGTAATACTAATTTAAATTTCAGTCCAATTTGAACTGGCTTGAACAGACTGTAATAGAGAATTTATTCCATATCATGTATGTTCAAAGCATTTGTATTTACAATTAATTTTTAAAATCTGAAGAGACAGTTCATTCTGTTCTAATTTAACCCTACCCATTTTACAAATTCTCTCTTACACCCCTGTTCTTTCATGAGAAAATATCCTATCACCCAGCAAAACCTTATGAATTATTAGAAAGATTAGACTTCTGAATTGCAATGTTGTCAACCAACATATGGATAAAATTCTCTAAATCTTTAATATTGTTATGTAGCAATCTATTGTTTATATTTTTGATCGGTAGTGTGGCTTTTGCAATAATATTTACCAGATATCTTCTGCTAATTTCACAGCTTAAGTTTTAAATGCAGTTTATTGTCATTCAGGTGTAAGTTATGTGGCTGCTCAACTAAAACATGTTTGTAGTTTAATTCTAGCAGTGATGAATTGCTGGAGTGAATTCATGCAAACAGGGAAATCAAAATTAAATTCATCATACTAAGAAAGCCATTTCTCCCCATGTAAGTTAGTAGCTTTTCTGCTAAAATCAATTTGTTTCAGTAAATTATGCAAAAATTCTCAAAGGACTTAGGTACATGATTTATTATACTCTTGGCTGTTTCATAATATTAGAAAATGAAATTTATTCACACAATATTAGATGGCATAAGCTGAGAGTTTTGTGACAATTTCTGTTTATTACAATTAATCTAGGTTGTCTATGGTGACAGAATTCCCACAATATGTAAGACATAATCTTTATGAGAGATACTTTTTATTAAACTGTAAACAAGTGTTCTTCATTTGAGTAGAACAGATCAACTACTTCTGTATTGCAAGACTTTTCGATTGTTCTAATAATCTTTAATGAAATTCAATATTTCGATGAAAACTCTTTCTATTCTGATTTCTCGGAACATCAGAACTTAAAAATCTTCTCAGAAAATAAACTGCTCCTGCAAATGGGATTTGTTTAGAACTATTTAAAGCATATTGTTTAGAGTTCTATGAGGTATTTTTGTAGTTCACTCATGCCAAAAGAATCCTGTGGCTGAAATCATCTATATTTATGTCAAGTGCATGTTTCTAACATTCTTCAGGGCTCCTAACCCTGAAGAAATGAAAAAATAGTGTGATAGAGTTACAGGGGGTTGAGGGATAGGGGATGTGGAATAGAACTCAATCAACTAATGTCTCTGCAATTAAACATACAGGCAAGGGAATACATTAAATGTAATAAATATAAATTTGCCATTTCTTAATTAAGAAGTGTTCAGCTTGACAATAAAAATTGTACATATGTTTTTCTATGAAGTTTTTCTTTTGGTCCCCTGGGAACTAACCAGTTCTACTAAGTACAACAGGCTTTTTCCTCTGCAAATTGCCTCTGCCCAATTTGCTACACAGGTCTAACTGCTTTATGTGACACCAAACAGAAAAGCCATTAGCCCACAGACAAATAGCATAGAACTCAGTTTAACCAGAGCATAATAACAGAAAAGCACCTTTCTAAAACAAGATATTGTTGCTTGCCATGTTTAAAGATCTGCTGTGAAGAGAGAGTTTTGTTAATTTCACCTTGTAAGTTGTAATCCTAATGAATAACTTTTTATAGAAGGAAGTGTGAAACGACTTTGAAAGTTGCTACAAATTCTCCCTTTAATAATTTCTTTCCAGAAGATAAAATAATTTTTCACATGAAGTAAAATACAATGTGCAAAACACTGTTAACTTGAACTTTCATATCAGTTTTAAGCATCAGACATCTTGCCTGTGTTATCTCAGAGGTCTCTACACATCTTTATGCAAAACCAACTAACTTAGTATTTTCAGAAAAGTTTAGATATTTGTTTTAACTAACAGTTTCATTTAAAAGATTAATCTTCTATTGCAGAGCTTTTTTACATTCACTATGTCAAGGCATGTTGCTTACACACTGAGTCAGTGAAATGTTGCAGCAAGTCTGAAGGGCAAGTGAAGTTTTGTGAATATTAATCGCTATGTCAATGGGCTAGCAAGACCTCCAGACCCCCAATGATAATGTTATATAGTGTCAGGTGACAAAATGGGCGCATTAATTGACCAGTGAATCTGGCAGTTTACAGTATGGTTTACAAGATTATTCCGGAACCTTGAGCTTCAGGAACTTTATTCTGTGAGGTATAGCTCATCATAAGTTTTTGACCATGATTTCTTTACTAAGAGAAGGCAGGTCAATTGCATTTTTTTGTGAAGCACATTTGAGAGGCTCTTAATACTTAGAGAAATTTTAAATATTCTAATTCTGACAGCAGTTTTGTAGTATACTTTCCAAATAAACACAGGCTTTTTTGGATTCTCTATTAGCTCTCCTTTTCATGAATAGAGTTTCGCAAGCCCACAGAGTTTGTATTGATAGGCACTGACTAATAAGGTATTCGCATTTCAAAATTTAGACAGAAAACCAACAAGGTGCTTGGGGACAGCCAGCATGGCTTCACTAAGGGGAAATCCTGCCTGACCAATCTGGTGGCCTTCTATGAAGGGGCTACGGAACTGATGGACAGGGGCAGAGCAGTTGATGTCATCTACCAGGACTTGTGTAAAGCCTTTGACACTGTCTCCCATGACATCCTTCTCTCTAAGTTGGAGAG
Source organism: Amazona ochrocephala (assembly GCA_039720435.1). Taxonomy (NCBI): domain Eukaryota; kingdom Metazoa; phylum Chordata; class Aves; order Psittaciformes; family Psittacidae; genus Amazona; species Amazona ochrocephala. Next base: position 12,278,870 of record CM077909.1, read on the forward strand.
ACATCAATTTGATAGGTGGACCACTCGGTGGATAAAGAACTGGCTGGATGGCCGCACGCAAAGAGTAGTGCTCAGTGGCTCAGTGTCCAGCTGGAGACCAGTAACGAGTGGTGTCCCCCAGGGACCGGTGTTGGGACCGGTCTTGTTCAACATCTTTGTGGGTGACATGGATAGTGGGATTGAGTGCGCCCTCAGCAAGTTTGCCGATGACACCAAGCTGTGTGGTTCGGTTGATACATGGGAGGGAAGGAATGGCATCCAGAGGGACCTTGACACGCTTGTGAGGTGGGCTGATGCCAACCTGATGAAGTTTAACCATGCTAAGTGCAAGGTCCTCCACCTGGGTCGGAGAAATGCCAGGCACAGCTACAGATTGGGCGGGGAGGAGATTCAGAGCAGCCCTGCGCAGAAGGACTTGGGGGTGTGGGTTGATGGAAAAATGAACATGAGCCGGCAGTGTGTGCTTGCAGCCCAGAAGGCCAACCATATTCTGGGCTGCATCAAAAGGAGTGTGACCAGCAGGTCGAGGGAGGTGCTCCTGCCCCTCTACTCTGCTCTCGTAAGACCTCACTTGGAGTATTGTGTGTAGTTCTGGTGTCCTCAACATAAAAAGGACATGGAACTGTTGGAACAAGTGCAGAGGAGGGCCACGAGGATGATGAGGGGACTGGAGCACCTCTCGTATGAAGATAGGCTGAGAAAGTTGGGGCTGTTCAGCCTGGAGAAGAGAAGGCTGCTTGGAGACCTCAGAGCAGCCTTCCAATACCTGAAGGGGGCCTATAGGGATGCTGGGGAGGGACTCTTCATGAGGGACTGTGGTGAGAGGACAAGGGGTAATGGGTTTAAACTTAAACAGGGGAGGTTTAGATTGGATCTGAGGAAGAAATTCTTTACTGTGAGGGAGGTGGGGCCCTGGAATGGGTTGCCCAGGGAGGTTGTGAATGCTTCATCCCTGGCGGCGTTCAAGGTGGGGTTGGACATAGCCTTGGATGGCATGGTTTAGTGGGAGGTGTCCCTGCCCATGGCAGGGGGGTTGGAACTCAATGATCTTGAGGTCCTTTCCAACCCTTACTATTCTATGATTCTATGATTACTGTGTAGAGAAAACCATATGGAAGAAACTGTATATGTCATTTATATTTAATGATGGACTCTTTTTTTTATAATCAAAAAATGCTTGACAAAATATAAATCTGGCTCCTTAAAAGTGTTTGTCTTTTTACTTTTTGTTTTCCTTGAGTTTTTCCTAACGTCCTATTTTTTTGTCCATTGACTCTTTTCATTGGCTGATTTCTGCCAGGCTGTGGCTTAGGCTTTGCTGTAATGTCATCTTTCATTTTGTATCAGTAGGTCCACTTGAAAAAGAATATGCTTTTCTCCGATGTCAAAATTCTGCTGTGGTGTGAAAGCCAGAGGCTTGTTATCATAGCTATCATCATTGAAATAATATTGTTTATAAGAAACCCAAAAAATAGGGAAAGCTGACTGAAGTAATGTATTTTTCAATAGAATACAAATTTTTCTCCTGTTACAGACTCTGGGACTTGCTTTCTAATCAGGCAGGCAAACTATATTGAATTGAGCTAGAAACTCTTCAAAACTTTTTGAACACTTCTTACACTGAAGTGATGCTGAAACTACATTTTAAGGAGGAGAAAAGAGTTCAAGAAATACAGAGGTATTACGGTGACGCACAATATATAAAATATGTCCAAAAAATGTCATAGCAGCAAGGCAATATTCTGTGTGAGTATGCGTCAGACATAACTGAAATTGGCCAAGAAGCCTTGATTCATCATCGAGCATCAAGGTCTGCAGGTTTTAGATTATGCTTACAGCATAATTATTCCCGTAAAGAAAAAAGATGTTTTCAACACACTCTGTATAGATGCCATATATGTATGAGAGGGGCCATTGGGATGTTCATGTAAGCTTTTCACTGGCAGACATAGAATCATTCTTATCTGAAAAAAGTGTAACTGCAACAGCATAACAGCATGTTTAAGCATACTTAACTAACTGAACACAGTGCCAAAGTAATCACAGCTTCACTGTGGGTTTGAGGCAACTCACAAAGCTGTCAGAATGAAGCAGACAGAATGCATTGGTATCTGCTTCTAAAAGACTGTGCAATGGTATCTGTGATATTTCCATTGCAGTTCTTGTCACAGTGGGAGAGTGAAATGTTGTGTTCTGAAGACTGATTTGCCTTTAGTTAAGCTCATTTTTTTAGTTCTAGACTTGTGAAATGAAGCCTGAAAGCAAAGCCTTGACATCTTAAGTACACAAATCTTTTTTATCTTGGGAATTCCATGATTATGTCACATATTCCTTTGCCTCTGGGCCTTTTTTTTTTGTTGTTGTTTTTGGGAGAGGGGGGAGATGGGGAAGAAATGCAAATAGTACAGCTATATTTAATTTTTATATGAATATTATATGAGAGAAAAAAGTAAGCACATGGTATTGCTAGGAAGCTTTTTTCCTTTTCTTTTTTTTTTTTTTTTTTTTTTTTCCCTATATTATATGGCTCCTACGATCAGATACCATGGTATTTGAGTTTCACACTATCTGTCACAAATTTATATTTAAAACTATCATCTTCAAGTCTGTGTTACATTGTATAGTTACATGACTTAAATAAACCTTATGCCTTCAACAATAGATCATTCTTCTGAGAAATTCAGCTGTCTAATAAATAAGGGAACTGTAAAAACTTTCATACTAGTAGCGCTCAATCTCTTGGAAAAAGTAACTCATCATTTATTGAAACAAGATTATGTTTCTTTAATCGCTTCATTTAAATCAATACACTCTTTTGACTTACAGGAACTTCCTTTTCCAACTTTCAGGCGATGATCTCCATGTCAATCTGGAGTTTCAGAAAACATTTCTCCACAAGGCAGGGAAAGAGATGCAAAATGAGCAAGACATGCTGTGGGTCACCCACAAGATGGCAAGAGCGGGACAAATTCATAAAAGTTCAAGCGTTTATGAAACTGTCCTCTACTTCTGGTGCTTTGAAATTTAATTTGGATCACAAAAAAGCCGAGACACAAGTTGGTTGCTTGATCATCTTCTTGTTCCCAGAAAAATAATGCAATTATAAAATACAGAGCACAAATTTTCATTCAAGTCTTACTGACCTCATTTAAAATGTGGTGTTTCTTATAAGCTGGTCATTGACACAGCAGAATTTCTGCAATAAAAAATGCTGCGAATTGCATGTATCTTTCTTCCCCTCCATCTCAATTCTAATGCCCACCAAGGGACCAAACTCAAATGCTTTGAACATTTGTATTTATCAAAGACCTGTAAGAATATTTGCTTGGAATTTAACACTTGAATCCAAGTTTTCTCTGATGGTAAATATCTCCAAGTGTCTATATACATGAATGAAATCTGCAAGTAGGAGTTTCTCCAAAGATTTACATTCCAGATTTGAAAGTCCATTTAATATCTCTCACCTGTAAATACATATTTCTGAGAGATTATTCCTGTATGCTGCTACATTTTGAAGCATTTTAATTGCATCAAAAGCAAAGCAAAACAAAATAAAGCAGGCCTGAACACATTGCACAAGACTGAAGTCCTGTATCTGAGTGATTTCATGCAATAGAGTTTGATTCTGGAGATGATATTTTTGCTTCCTTTTCTGACATACAGAATGTGTGCACGTGGTACATTTACTTGTCAAAGTCTAACAAAACCTTAATCTTTCTTTTTTTTTTTTTTTTTTTTGAGGAAGCAAGCATATGATGTGAAGAGTTACAGATGTGAATGAAGGCTTACACTTGCATCACCTGACTAAACAAGTTTGCTCTTTTGCTCTTTTTCCTAACCTGTTGAGTAATGGTCTAAAAGGTGACTAATGATTTCCTAGCAAGAAATATCAAAATGCATTCCTCTATCCACAAATATTGAATGAAAGCAGTTCTGACCTACAATGCCAATTTTGACAAATTATCTTTTGCTTGTATTTTGGTAAATCCAACGATATTAAAAGGTATTCTAATACAAATGAAGATTAGAAATCTCAAGAGACATAGGTCTTATCTTTAATAAGACTTGCCAAAAACATATTAAAGAGTCTGCAAACAAGCAAAGTACTAAGACATGAGAAAACTGATCTTGAGTGTGCGCTACAAAAATATATTGTACAAATTCATCTGCGGTTTTGTATAAATTTTCATGGAGACTGAGATATGCCAAAGGAAATAACTAAAAATGGGTTACCCACAACATCTCTCATTTTAATCTTTAGTCTTTTGTGAAGTTTCTGGGAATAGTAATTTCCAAATCATGTGCACTGTCTTGTCACTTCCTGTTCAGTCCACACTTCTGTTGGATATTTTTTGGTAATAGAAACTGATGTGGGAGCATATGCACTACTGGCATGTTGTATTTTTTTAGTTATTCTGGCTTAAGAGCAGGACAAGTAAATCTATTGAATGTGCAGATATTTTAAATCTATAATGCCTTTTGGTACCACATGAAGGCAGAAGTGATCCATCATTTTGCCTATAAAAAAATGGAATGACAGACAGCAATAACCTGTTTTGTTTGTTTTTTCTTAGTGGTGATCTGTAGCTTATTAGCAATGGTTAACCTTTTTCTTTGTCCTGATTTTCATTAGATGGATTCAAAGGGGAGGGATCAGGCAAGAGTTATTATCTGATCTCATCAGACTAAGTCTCAAATCCTAGTTTTCTATAATTATAAGCTAATTTGAGTCTAAGGCATTCCCAGAAGATTAGACCTTTAGACTACAGATGTTTGTTAGAGCCAAACTCATGGTTTTGCTGTTATCCTTGTGTACAATTTGTGGTTCATATTTACTGAGTTTGTGCAATGATTTGTCATTTACTAAATTCACGTTATCTCATCCCTACTGTTTAAACTCATACTACCTTTGCCCATAAGTTGTTGACATGAATGTCTTTGAAGTTTAAAATTTTTATTTAACCTCATGTTAGTGCAGAAACCTAGTCTAAATTAGTTATTTAAACTCCTACTCCCATTATATTAGTGTAGATACTAGCTTTCGCAATGTAGAAGCTAGGTAAGATGAGTTCTAGGTGCAATCCTTCTATCCCATTAGCTAAAGAAGAGACAATGCACAGTATGGTGTAGATGGAGTGAGTATATTAGGATGCAACTTTCAGAATTACTAGTGAAGCGCATATACTTTTTATTTATATGAAGTATAAATTTGTAAATCTGCGAGATTCTTTGATTGATGGAAACATTCAAAAACTATGTATCATTCCAATGTACTTTTTTTTTCTTCTCGTATTTTTATCTTGGCAGAGAATATAGAAACAGCAGACTCCCAGTGAGTAAAGACAATTAACTGTTAATCAAATCTCCAGTATATTCTAATTTGACACTGATTACTTTGTTATAATTCATTAATAAATATTTAATTTGGCCTTGAGCATGTACTGCTTGTTTGTTCCTGTAAAGGCCAGCATGAAAACATTGTTTCATGCAACATTAGATCTACAACTGATTCAGCAGTAGGATTAGAATGTAAGGAGGACAGGTTAATGGAAAAGTTTCACTATGGCCGAATACACAAACAACAGGTTTTAAAAGCCTGTGACACTGATGACTTTTCATTTGGCTTAGAATTTAGAAGCACCTCTACTTCACATGTTACTGTCAAACAATAAGAAATGTATTTTTGTGTAAGCATCTCTTTAAAAGAATGTTATGTTTTGATGTTAATTTGCTGGAGTGAAATATGAGGTTCCTCAAGAATTTCCTTTACAAAGTGATTAAGTGTAATATATTTCATGTTTACATATAGATAATCCAATAAACTAATCTAAAAGTGAGTCACTTCATTTCACTGTGCTACTTTCAGGCCTTTTGGTACACTATAATCTCTAACAAGGGATTATAAATACTTCTGAAACTGGGCACATTGTTTGGTACAGTTGATGTCCACAATTTAAGGGACTCACTACCCCAGCACCCTGCAGACAATGTTTTTTTGAGGAGCTTACTGCATACTGCAACATTCAGTAATGCAACTGCAGGTCTCTTGCTCCAACTGTCGGTGAGGGAGGTGAGGTCATGGCACAGGTTGCCCAGAGAACCTGTGGCTGCCCATCCCTGGAATTGTTCAGGTTGGATGGTGCTTGGGGCAACCTGGTCTAGTGGAAGGTTCCACTGCCCATAACAGGGGGCTGGAACTAGCTGGGCTTTAAGGTCCCTTCCAGCCCAAGTCATTCTAGGATTCTATGAATTAAACACTGTTGTGTTAAAAAGATGGATTTTCTGCTGCAAAAGTGACGACTACTTTTGCATGTCAGTTAAAAGATCCCGAAGAAAGAGAAGGAAATGAAATATCTGGTAACTCTGGAGTGTGAAAAGGGACAATAGTCAGAAATTTTCTTAAAGAATATAGTATATAGCTATATATTTGCAGTATGTATTTGTAACATATGTTACAGTCTGCGTATGTGTTTTATTCCTATACCCTAAAAAAGGCATCATGTTTTAAAGTCATAGTTCTCAAGTACTATGGAGAAACATTTGAACATGTTTCCATCTGGTTTACTTTTCACCTACACTGAAATGGGGTAAAAGTTTCCATAAACTGTAGAAAGAACTAAATAGTCAGCAGAGGCAGTAAAAAACAGATGTCATAAGTTTTGCAGTGTCATAAAACCTTCACTTTTACGACAGGTTTAACAGTTGGCTAGTAATCAATCTGAATTTATAAGACATTATTTTGGGACTTACTCTGAAATGTATACAGACATCCCTGAAAAGGCTTAATATATGAGCTCAGCTTGTTGGAATCAGTGAGATCTTCTCAGTCTGAATGTGGTATTTTGAAAACTTCCCCTGAATCTTAAAAACAGTCAAAGCTTGTGATTAAAGTTTGTCAACACACATTATTGCTGTTAAATACACAAAGTTTATCACCTAGAATACTTATACACAATTGCTATTGCAAATTTTCAGCATTAGGGACTTCTTTATAGGGTGCTGTAGGAAAATAGTTTGAAGGATAGAGTCATAGAATGCTGGTGTTTATGGATATATTTATTGTCTTAAATTGGCATCTTTACGTAGATACATATATGTCAAGGTAAACCACACCTATTTGCTATTCAGAGCCTTTCTACCAATAAGTAGAAGTACCTGAATGAATTAATCATAGAATCATAGAATCATAAAATAGTCAGGGTTGGAAAACACCTTAAGATCACCTAGATCTAACCCCCCTGCCACGAGTACGGACACCTCCCTCTAAACCATGCCATCCAAGTCTAAGTCCAACCCATCCCTGAACACCGCCAGCAATGCAGCATTCACAGCTTCCCTAGGAAACCCATTCCAGTGCCTCATCACTCTTACAGTAAAGAATTTCTTCCTCATATCCAATCTAAACTTCCCCTGTTTAAGTTCAAACCCATTGCCCCTTGTCCTATCACCACAGTCCCTCATGAAGAGTACCTCCCCAGCATCCCTATAGGCACCCTTCAGATACTTTAAGGCTGCTATGAGGTCTCCACGCAGCCTTCTCTTCCCAGATGACCTTCGTACGGGAGGTGCTCCAGTCCCCTCATCATCCTCGTGGCCCTCCTCTGCACTTGTTCCAACAGTTCCATACATTTTTGTGTTGAGGACACCAGAACTGCACACAATACTCCAAGTGAGGTCTCTCATGAGCAGAGTAGAGGGGCAGGATCACCTCCTTCGACCTGCTAGTCACGTTCCTTTTGATGCAGCCCAGGATACAGTTGGTTTCTGGGCTGCAAGCGCACACTGCCGGCTCATGTTCATTTTCTCATCGGTCAACACCCCCAAGTCCCTCTCCGCAGGACTGCTCTGAATCTCTTCCCCTCCCAACCTGTAGCTGTGCCTGGCATTGCTCCCACCCAGCTGTAGGACCTTTCACTTAGCATGGTTAAACTTCATTAGGTTGGCATCAGCCCACCTCACAAGCGTGTCAAGGTACCTCTGGATGGCATTCCTTCTCTCCATCGTATTAACCAAACCACAGAGCTTGGTGTCATCCTCCAACTTGCTGAGGGCGCACTCAATCCCACTGTCCATGTCACCTACAAAGATGTTGAACAAGACTGGTCCCAACACCGGTCCCTGGGGGACACCACTCGTTACTGGTCTCCAGCTGGACATTGACCCTTTGAGCACTACTCTTTGCATGCAGCCATCCAGCCAGTTCTTTATCCACCAAGTGGTCCACCTATCAAATTGATGCCTCTCCAACTTAGAGAGAAGGATGCCATGTGGGATAGTGTCAAACACCTTGCACAAGTCCAGGTAGATGACATCAACTGCTCTACCCCTGTCCGTCAGTTCCGTAGCCATATCACAGTAGGCCACCAGATTGGTCTGGCAGGATTTCCCCTTAGTGAAGCCATGCTGGCTGTCATCAACCAACTTGCTGTTTCTCATGTGCCTCAGCATGCCTTCCAGGAGAATCCGCTCCAAGATTTTGCCAAACACAGAGGTGAGGCTGACTGGTCTGTAGTTTCCCTGGCTCATACATTTTCCCCTTCTTAAAAATGGGTGTTACATTTCCCTTTTTCCAGTCATCGGGAACTTCACCTGACTGCCATGCTTTTTCAAATATGATGGACAGTGGCTTAGCAACTTCATTTGCTAGCTCCTTCAGGACCCGTGCATGGATTTCATCAGGTCCCATGGACTTGTATACATTCAGGTTCTTTGGATGGTCTCGAACCAGATCCTCTCCTACAGCGGGCCCAGGGTCTTCATTCTCACTGTCCCTACATCTGCCTCCCAGTACTTGGGTGGCGTGGTCAGAGCATTTGCTGGTGAAGACTGAGACAAAGAAGTCGTTAAGAACCACAGCCTTCTCCGAATCCAGGGTAACCAGTTCTCCCAATAGCTTCTGGAGAGGGCCCATGTTGTCCTTAGTATGTCTTTTATTTGCAATGTACCTATAGAATCCCTTCCTGTTATCGTTAACATTCCCAGCCAAGTTTAATTCTAAGTGGGCCTTAGCTTTCCTAACCTGGTCCCTAGCTTCCCGGACAACATCCCTATATTCTTCCCAGGCCACCTGTCCTTGCTTCCACCTCTTATAAGCCTCTTTTTTCCTTTGAATTTTCCTCAGCAGCTCCTTATCCATCCAAGGAGGTCTCCTGGCCCTCCTGCTAAACTTCCTTCTACCTGGAATGCAACACTCCTGAGCCTGTAGCAGGTGATCTTTAAATATCAACCAACAGTCTTGGGCCCCTCTGCCCTCTAGGGCTATATCCCATGGAGCCTTACTGAGCAGGTTCCTGAAGAGGCCAAAGTCTGCTCTCTTGAAGTCCAGGGCACTGAGCTTGCTGCACTCTCTTCTCACTGTCCTGAGGACCTCGAATTCAACCATCTCATGATCACTGTAATCAAGGCTGCCCTGGAGCACCACATTTCCAACCAGCCCTTCCCTGCTGGGGAGCAAGTGGTCAAGCATGGCACCTCTCCTTGTCGGCTCTTCTATTACTTGCAGAAGGAAGTTGTCTCTCACACAATCGAGGAATCTCTTGGATTGCTTGTGCTGGGCCTGATTGTCCCTCCAACAGATATCAGGGTGGTTGAAGTCCCCCATGAGAACAAGGGCCTGCGAACGCGAGGCTCTTCCTATTTTTCTATAGAGCGCTTCATCCATAGAATCCCCTTGGTCAGGCAGTCTGTAACAGATCCTCACAATAATGGCTCCGATCGCTGTTCTACCTTTAAACCTAACCCACATACTCTCTACTGACTTCCCACCTGTCCCCAGACAGTGTTCCATACTCTCCAGATGTCATGCATTCAGCAGAAGCAGTCATTTATCTCCTTCATAGTAGCTGGTGCAGTGACGTGTTTTCAACTTCGGCCTGCGAACAGCGCTGATAACACCAATGTTTATAGCTACAGCTTAGAATGTTTTGGTCTGACCAAGGACTTGCTGAGTCTCATGCTCTGACAGGGAGGAGGGGAAGCCGGGAGGAAGCAGGAACAGGATACCTGACCCAAACTGACTAAAGAGGTATTCCACACCACAGTACGTCATGCCCAGAATGGAAAACAAAACTGGGGGCAGGAAGCTGGAAGAGTTTTTAGTTCACAGCTCGGTCGTCGGGTGATGAACAGTTATATCCTCTTCCCTTGTGTTTCTCTTGTCATTATTATTATTGGAGGTAGCAGTAGTGATTTGTGTTATACCTTAATTACTGGACTGTTCTTATCTCTACCCGTGGGAGTTACATTCCTTCGATTCTTCTCCCCATTTCCCTCCCCCCCCCTTGGAGTGGGTTGGAAGAAAGAGAGGGAAGTGAGAGAGCGACTGCAGGAGTTATAGAGGCTTAAACCATGACACCAGTCTATCCCTAACACAAATAGCAATTCCCCCTCCCTGCCTACCAGTCCTGTTTTTCCTAAAGAGCCGGTAACCTTCCATTCCAACACACCAGTCACAGGAGCCATCTCACCGTGTTTCTGTGATGCCTATGATATCATACCCCCGTACACATGCACACATCTTTAATTCCCCTTGTTTGTTCCCCATACTACGGGCATTTGTATAGAGGCATCTGAGCCGAGATCCAATTGAAGCTGGCTCATTGGCTGGAGCAGCTGGAATATCCCTACATTGCTCTGAGACTTTACTACAGGTGCTGGCAAGTGACTGGGTGTGTTGGGATGGAATGATGCCCCCCTCCCCCAACACATCTAGCTTAAAGCATCCTTGACCAGTCTGGCAAGACTCCTAACAAAACCACTCTTCCCTTTCTTTGTCAGACCAGCTCCACCAGCCCCTGTTAGACCTGGCCTACTAAAACGAGTCCCATTTTCAAGGTACCCAAACCCCTGACTATAGCACCACCCTTCTAACCATTTATTAACCTGCCCAATCCTCCTAGCCTTTTTAAGGTCCTGCCCTGTATCCCGGAGAATTGATGAAAAGACAATCTGCGCTCCAGAGCCCCTAACCACCTCTCCCAGAGCTCTATAGTCCTTCTTTATGTTCTCCGGGCTACTGCTGTCTATATCAATTGTACCCACATGGATCACTAGAAGTGGGTAATAGTCAGTGGGACCGACTAGAGCAGGCAGCTTCTCTGCAGCATCCCTGATCCGAGCCCCTGGTAGGCAACACACCCCCCTTGACCCTGGGTCAGGCCGGCAGATGGGTGCCTCTGTGCCTTTCAGATTAGAGTCCCCTATTACTACGGCCTGCTGCTTTTTCCTGGCAGCACCAGTAGTGATCTTTTTACCAGTGTATCAGCTGGTTGCTCCTGGTGGGAGTGTGGCTCCTCATCAGCCCCTTGCAGGACAGCAAAGAGGTTCTGGGTAGGGACACCAGATTTAGGAGGAAGCCCCTTGCTTTTAATTGTCCTCTTCCTCCTTTTTTTGTTGTTTTTTTTTTTTTTTTTTTTTTTTCTGTTACCGTTTCCCAGCTTCCTGGGTTAGCAGCCTACTTTCCTGCACGAGCAGCAGTAGACACTCAAGGCCCCTGCACAGTCTGGTCCTGGAGCAAGCAGTGCTGTTTCCCCTCAGCTTCCCTGACACCTTTCAGCCTGGTAACAGCTTCCAGCAGCTCAGCCACCTGCTGCAGGAGGACCTCCACCAGGGAGCACCGACTGCAGCCCCGCCCATTGTGCACCCTCCCCTCAGGACAGCAGTGCAGGTGCTCTCTACACCCTGAGCTCTGCACTGCAGCCTCCCTTCCAATCGGATCCGTCTGGGTGCCTACACTGGCCAGCACCGGGGCAGCCAGAGCAGAGCTCCCAGACCGAGCCCTGATCATATTGCAAGAGGTCACCCTCCTGCTCACCTGCCCGCGCAAGCTGCCACTCAAACTGCCTCGAACCCGCCCTGTTTCGCCAAGCCCCTTGCTGCTCTCGCTCCCTGGTGCAGGTTTTTAACCAGTCAGGTCTGCCGCCTGTCCTCCTGGCACCACCCCCTCTGAGTTAGCCCCTTGCATCCGCAGAGCCGCCGGCTCCTCGGCAAGCCCTGTGAAGGGCTTAGGGTTCCCTCGCCTGTTGCAGCTCCGAGTTGAAGCTCCTAGACGCCGAGCCTCCCCCCGATCAGGCGCTGCATGCGTGCCCTCTCGAGACAGTCACCTCAGAGTTAATGTTAGGAAACAAAGAAATGGAAGAACATTTGTTTTGTGGATGCAAACCTTGAAGACTGAAAACTTCTTTTAATCCGAAGCAGTCAGTGCAAGGACTATAGACTTGTGCAGACAGGTGGGATAGGAAATTTTGCATGGACAGTTGCTCAAATACTACATTGTGTAGCAATTAACACATGGAAGCTTTTATGATGGCCTTTCTTACAAAGTTAATAATTTTTGAAATGAGAATACCAATTCACGTGTGAACAAGCATTTCTGGATCAGATATTGAGTGTATTCCTGGCAAAGACCATTGTTTATATACTTGTCTACGGGCCCTATATTTTCAAAATATCTTAAGTTCCATCATAATACTTTTGAAGATTTGGTTTATGATACAATCAATCTATGGGTATTTCTTGCCAGGAGAGTTGTTTTACCTGACTCAGTGATGAGTACTGATACAGTTATATGCTCAGTTGCAATCAGTCAGTAGACATTTCTGCCCTTTTGGTGACCTTCACACTATTTTCTTTCTCATCAGAGAGAAACGATGTGATTTCCACAGTATCTTCATTACCCACATTTAGATAGACTAGCAGGCATGAATAAGGATAATGAAAAATGCACAGGAGAGGTCATATCAGACAGTAGTAATCTAGGAAAGCAGGAAGCTCTGCATATGATTTTATCTTGTAAACCTATATCAGTTTCTGGCATTTCTGATGAATGTTCCTAACCATTAAAACCAGAAGACTGGCCTGTACAAGTCTTTTAACTGGCTGTCATGCGTTCAGCAGAAGCAGTCATTTATCTCCTTCGTAGTAGCTGGTGCAATGCTGTGTTTTCGACTTTCGGCCTGCAAACAGCGCTGATAACACCAAAGTTTATAGTTACAGCTTAGAATGTTTTGGTCTGACCAAGGACTTTCTGAGTCTCATGCTCTGCCACGGAGGGGGGGAAGCCAGGAGGAAGCAGAGACAGGACACCTGACCCAAACTGACTAAAGAGGTATTCCACACCACAGTAGGTCATGCACAGGATGGAAAAACTGGGGGCAGGAGCCTGGAAGAGTTCAATTCACAGCTTGGTCGTCAGGTGGTGAGCAGTTGTATCCTCTTCCCTTGTATTTCCCTTGTATTTCCCTGGTCATTATTAGTATTGGAGGTAGCAGTAGTGATTTGTGTTATACCTTAGTTACTGGACTGTTCTTATCTCAACCCGTGGGAGTTACATTCCTTCGATTCTTCTCCCCATCCCCCCAATCCCCCCCTCGAAGTGTGGGGGAAGTGAGTGAGCGGGCTACATGATTTACAGCTTAAACCACGGCACTGGCGCATATTTCTCCTGGATGTTGAAAGTTCTTCTAAATGGTCATCAACATACGTATGAATTTTCAAAATGCCTATTTTTATCCTATATTTATTTAACAATTTGTGCCCTTGATGTTAATAGCATGAGTATGCATAGATTAATGACAGGTATTCATTTTTTCTCTCTCTTCCCACTGCTAATATCTGAAAGCCTGATTCACCTCCTCTTTTTCTAATGATCAGATATTAATATCAGATATGATCAGTAAGCTTTCAAACTGATTTGAAAGGAAAAAAAGAAGTGAATTCAATAATTTGTGGCTTTAAACTTAATTCCTTAGAGAATTATTTTTTCATTGATTCTGTAATATGAAGGTGGGGTGGAGTTCTTTGTAATTACTGAAGCTGTAATTGGAATAGTTTTCTTATCTAACACATTGAATACAATCCCTACTGGTTTCCACTAGTGGTAAATGGAAGAAAAATCTGAAAGTAATGACTTTACCAAACATCTTGGGTCACCTATCTGTTCCTGAAGAATGCTGTTCCTTTAATAGTACAGTACTCATAGAGAAAACTGCTCACTTTTTTTCCGAGGGTCCCATCAATTTCCACCCTACATCCTATGCCCTGCTATGTATATGTGTCCTGGGTTCAGCAGCCGCAGTCATTTTTTCTCCTTCTTGGTAGCTGGTGCAGCGCTGTGTTTTTGATTTTGGGCCTGGGAACAGTGCTGATAACACCGGTGTTTTCAGTTACTGCTTGGTGATGTTTAGGCTGGCCAAGGACTTTGTGAGTCTCATGCTCTGCCAGGGAGGAGGGGAAGCTGCGAGGAAGGAGAGACAGGACACCTGACCCAGACCAACCAAAGAGGTTATTCCATACCACAGCACGTCATGTCCAGGATGTAGAAACGGAGAGCAGAGACCAGGAAGGTGGGGGTGCACAGTGGGGGGTACACAGTGGGGGTGCACTGCTTGGTCAGGCTGGGTGGTGAGCAATTGTATCCTTTCCTTGTATTTCTCATGTCATTATTATTATTGGTGATAGCAGTAGTGATTTGTGTTATACCTCAGTTATTAAACTGTTCTTATCTCAACCTGTGGGAGTTGCATTCTTTTGATTCTTCTCCCCATCCCCCCGGGACTGGGGAAAGAAAGAATGGTGAGTGAGTGAGAGAGCGACTGCGTGACTTTATAGAAGCTTAAACCAAGAAAATATGTTTAAAAAAAAAAAAAAAAAAAAAAAAAAATTGAAAATTAGAACTAGATGAAAGAGCAAAAAGTATTCTCATAGTCTATGTTCTATGCCTTTATATCTGTCCTGGGTTCAGCAGTAGCAGTCATTTTTCTCCTTCGTAGTAGCCGATGTAGCGCTGTGTTTTTGACTTTTGGTCTGGGAACGGCACTGGTAACACCGATGTTTTTAGCTGTTGCGGTAATGTTTAGTCTGACCAAGGACTTTCTGAGCTTCATGCTCTGCCAGGGAAGACTGGAAGCCAGAAGGAAGCAGAGACAATACACCTGACCCAAACTAGCCAAAGCGGTATTCCATACCACAGCACGTCATGCCCAGGATGTAAAAACTGGGGCAGGGACCTGGAAGAGGGGAATCACTGCTGGGTCGGGCTTGGTATAGGGTGGTGAGCGATTTTATTCTCTTACCTTGTATTTCCTTTGTAATTATTATTATTGGAGGTAGCAGTAGTGATTTGTGTTATACCTTATTTACTGGACTGTTCTTATCTCAACCCATGAGAGTTACATTCTTTCGATTCTCCTCCCCATCCCTCCAGGGGCGGGGGGAAGAAAGAGGAGGGAGTGAGTGAGCAAACTGCATGAGTTACAGCTAGGTTTAAACCATGACAATGTCAGTGGAGGAGAAATTACGCTTGTAGAGAGATTCAAGCATTAAATTGAAGCATATTGCTTCTGTGTGAAGCAGTTTGACACTTGAGGATTATTGACATCCCATATCCAATACCCAATTCTGTATTATTTTTCCAATTTCCTTTTGTCCTAGCGATAGAATCAATAGTCAAATTTAAATAACACTGCGTCTACTGTAGTTGATACTACTATAGTTGTATAAAAAGCTTGTGTAAACAAATTGTGTAAACTTTGTATAAACAGGGCAAAAAGAGCATCATTTGATTGTGCTGCTCTACCAGGTGGAAATAAATCACTTGATAGTATAATTATAGTTTAGGTTGAAAGGGATTTCTGAAGGTCATTTGATCTGGCATCCTGCTCAGAACAGGTTGAGTAGCGCATTCTAATACTTCATAAAGGGTTTATAAAGAAAGAAAAACCTGAAAAAAAATCTTATTGAGAGGGTTTGCACAAAAAAGGATCAAGGGACACTTGAGCTGTAACTCATTATTTCATAACAGGTAAATGAAAGAGTTCCTTTATAAATAAAGCTTTGTTTCAATTACATTGGAAAAAGAAAAAAAGCAGAGAAGGGTGCTGTGTATGTATGGTGATTGCCGTATTAGTAGATGATCTCTGCTGTTCCTATTTTTCTCTGGGGAGGCGCTTTGATATTGCTCTATAGTTTCAATGGGAGGATGTTGGGGGTATATTTTGGACAGCAGATATAATAGGTACAAAGTAATGGAGGGGAACTTAAAACATAGAATCATAGAATCATAGAATCATAGAATAGTTAGGGTTGGAAAGGACCTCAAGATCATCAAGTTCCAACCCCCCTGCCATGGGCAGGGACACCTCCCACTAAACCATGCCATCCAAGGCTATGTCCAACACCACCTTGAACGCCGCCAGGGATGAAGCATTCACAACTTCCTTGGGCAACCCATTCCAGGGCCTCACCACCCTTACAGTAAAGAATTTCTTCCTCATATCGAATCTAAACTTCCCCTGTTTAAGTTTAAACCCATTGCCCCTTGTCCTCTCACCACAGTCCCTCATGAAGAGTCTCTCCCCAGCATCCCTATACGCCCCCTTCAGGTATTGGAAGGCTGCTCTGAGGTCTCCACGCAGCCTTCTCTTCTGCAGGCTGAACAGCCCCACTTTTCTCAGCCTATCCTGTAGGCAGCCAGGGCTTGGCGGTCGGAAGATGTCGTGCTGTAACGAAAAGACAGAGCCCCTCCCCAGGTCTTAGCTCGAGACGTAAGCAGACGGATGTGACTTTGTAAACCAAAGCTATATAATGCGGTGTCACTCTGCAATAAACGCCATTTGCCGTCCACCACATTGGTGTCTGCGTGCTAATGGACCCCGCTATCGCGAGTAGGTGATTGCCTGTGCCGACCCTAAACCAGGCCACCGTGCCTCGGAGAGGCAGCAAGTGGTGCCGAAACCCGGGAATCTCGCCTGGAGTGGCGTGCGGCGGCCGGAGCGGGAGGACCAGCCTGGCGGGGAGGACGCTCCCAGACCTTCAGGGACGATGGAGGCCCTTGTGAAGGTTGTATCAGAATGGGGTATTGATTGTAAACCTAAAGATTTTACTCTCGCCGTTGCGAGACTTTTGCAGACTGGGGTCATTGACCAGGCGGTGGATATTCTCCACCCAGAAGTGTGGGCTAAATGCACCACAGCATTAGCCAAGGAGACGATGTCCTCGGGTTGTGGGAAATATCTTAAGTTGTGGGGGAAAGTTAAACAAGCTCTGCAAAAGGCCATGCAGGAGCGGGATATCTGGAGGGTGGCGAGGGACTGTCTGTCGGTTACCCCCAAACTGGGAGTTGGGGCAGCCACGCAGACTCCGCGCCCACCAGATGATGGCACTTTTACCGAGTCTAAAGACTCGCGGGAGGGCGCTATACCTCCCGATTCCCAGAACCTCGACCCGCTTACGGAGGGACAAAACCGCGCAAAATCCTTCTGGGGCGGGCTTGCTGAAGAGGCCAGGAGTGCCGCGGGGAAATCAAAGCCCAAAGACGCCTGGGCTGGACCACCGCCCTATGCGCCCCAAGATGGCGCCGAGCGGCAAGGGGAAGGGCGGGGCAAACACGCCCCATGCGGTAACAAGGAGGAAGCGCTAGCACTAACAAGCACGGATAAACAGGAAGGGGAGGGAAGCGTGAATACGGGGCGGACAGCCAATCAGAACGACTGTCCGGAAATATGCCCTTGTAAGGTATATGCCCCCCCCACTAACAGGCGGGGCGAACAGAGAGGGGGGGGAAAGCCCGCCTGCAAGGGAAGCGGGCGGGGCCGGAGCCCGAGTAACAGGTGGGGCGAACAGAGAGGGGGGGAAAGGCCCGCCTGCAAGGGAAGCGGGCGGGGCCGGAGTAAAGAAAGAGCCCGGCCCCCTTGCGGAGCCTGCAAGGGAAGTGGGCAGAGCCAGAGCCCGAGAAGCGGGCGGGGCCGGAGCCCAGCAAAAAAGTTCCGGAGCCCGGAAGCAGCCAGTCAGTCAAGTTCGGACTCTGAATCAGACACTAGCTGGGAGGAGTGGGTCACACCCGGCCTAGACTCAGAGGAGAATGATACATGTGAAACATGCTTATACAGACTTAATAGCCAAGTCATTCCTACCCATACTAACAAGACACCTAGAAAGAAAAACACCTCTTTTACGGCCTGGAAAGAAATAAAGACTGCATGTGCTGAATGGGTCCCACCGACCACGTTAGCATTCCCGGTCCGAGTGACGGATGGAGGCCAAAATATTTTTTCACCAGTAAATCCTAAAGATATACAAGCAATTGTTAAAGCAATTGCAGACAAGGGGCTTAATTCTGCCATGGTTTCTACTCTTATAGATGGGGTTTTCGCAGGAGATGACTTGCTCCCGTTTGACATAAGACATATTTGCAAAATTATTTTTGATGGAGCAGGGATAATTGTTTTCAAACAAGAACGGGAAGATAACTGTGTGAAACAATTGGCCAAAGCACCTGGAAGGCGCCACCTATTACGTGCCTCCAGTTTACCGCGCCTAATGGGTACGGATCCAGCAATGCTTACCCCCCAGGAACAAGCTGAAGGCCTGCATGCTGAGGAAGTCAAGGCAACAACTCGTGCAGCTAGGGATGCTATTCACACAACTGCTAGAACTATTGTAAGACCATCACATTGGTTCACAATAAAACAAAACGAAAGTGAGAGCTTTACGCAATTTGTAGATCGTCTCCAAGCAGCGGTCGATTCCTCGACCCTGCCTCCAGAAGCCAAAGACCCAGTTGTTGCGGACTGTTTGCGTCAACAATGTAATGTGAAAACCAAAGAAATTCTACGATCACTGCCGGCGGGGTCAAGTGTCGCGACCATGATAAAACATGTCTCGAATGAAGAGCAGCTGACCCCGCTTCAGGCAGCTGCCGCAGTAATGGCTACTGTAATGATATGTTCTAAATGTGGCCTCAAAGGCCACGTGGTAGCTAACTGCCCTCAGTTAAGGGAGCCGCCCCCCCGTAAAAACCTAACCAAAGAACCATGTTGGGTTTGTGGACGGACAGGACATTTTGCCAGGGATTGCGCTCGTAGAGGTCTACCCCAGGGAAACGGGAGGGGGAGAGGGCGTTCGGGCCGCACACGGCCCTCTCCCACTTGGGACATGAGGCGGCCCAATTATGCCAACCCCAGATGGAACGAAGCACTCCCAAACCCACTGCTCCCTCGAGAAGCGACCCACTTTACGGTTCAGCCGACGGGTCAATCGACTCTGCCCCTATCTCAGGAACAGCAAGAACAACTCTGTGGGGGCGAGACCCTAGAGTGGCCTTGGTAATAAAGTGCGATAACCCACCAGTAGTGTGGGGGATCTGTTCTCTCTATAATAGCTCAGATGATACTACTATTAGCATTCCTTTCTTGATAGACACTGGGGCAGATGTTACAGTTATCCCTAAGACAAAATGGCCTCCGCATTGGAAATTAGAAAATGCTCCTATGGTGGGTGGAATCGGGGGATCAAGCCGAGCCTGGAAGAGCGCTCAATTGATCGCTGTCACACTTCATACTGAAAAGGGACCGGAAAAAACCATCATCCTTCGCCCATACGTCATGTCAGGGGTTCCACCCCTGCTGGGAAGGGACGCTTTAGTCCTATTAAAAGCTCGAGTGACAAATTTACCCTAAGGGCCACTGCTGCACACCCACTTCCACCAATTAAACTAACGTGGAAATCGTCCAACCCAGTGTGGGTCGAGCAGTGGCCCCTATCGAAGCCTCGAATGGATGCTCTTCTCGAGCTACTTGATCGTGAACTACAACGAGGCCATATAGAGCCTTCCACTAGTCCGTGGAATACTCCAGTTTTTGTAATACCCAAACGAACTGGCAAGGGGTTTCGTCTCCTCCATGATCTGCGTGAAATAAACAAGACAATTCAACCAATGGGTCCCGTCCAAACACTACTACCAATGAACTCTATGATACCGAAAGAACAACCTTGTGCTGTCCTCGATATTAAGGATTGTTTCTTTTCAATACCCCTGCATGAAGAGGATAAGGAACGGTTTGCTTTTTCTGTCGTGTTCCCAAACAGCCAACGCCCCAACCTACGTTTCCAGTGGAAAGTCTTGCCTCAAGGAATGATCAACTCCCCCACTATCTGCCAAATTACTGTAGATCGAGCATTAGCACCGGTCCAGCGCAGTGACTGGACCGCGACCATCATCCAGTACATGGATGATATTTTAATCGCTGCACCGTCTGGCAGCCAGGTGGACCAACTAGTATCAATGGTTTCAGAAACTCTGAAAACGAACGGGTTCGAAATTGCGAGCGCAAAAATTAAAAGAGGACCATGTGTAACTTTTTTGGGAGTGGAGATTACAAGTTCTTACATAACCCCTCCCCAAATAAAAATTCGTCGGAATATTAAGACACTCCATGATATGCAACAGTTAGTGGGATCCTTGCAATGGCTACGTAATATTATCCTGATCCCACCCGAAATCATGACCCCCCTGTACGATCTTTTGAAAGGAAAGAACCCATGGGAACAAAAAACTCTGACGACAGAAGCAATGAATTCTCTCGATTTCATTGAACAACAGGTATCATCTAGCACGCTCGCTAGATGGAATCCAAATATACCACTTGATCTGTATGTGCACTTCACAGCAGGAGGGGGAGTCGGAGCACTAGCCCAGGGCCCCCCTGAAAAAGCCCAACCAATACAATGGGTAGTGTTAGGAAAACCTTCACGTGCATTTTCTCCGGGAATTGAGTGCCTTGGTAACCTTATTATGAAAGGCAGAAAACTCGCCCTAAGACATCTAGGCATTGAACCTGCCAAGCTATACCTTCCCTTTCGTAAACAGATCCCAGCGCAATCTGTGGTGATGTCAGAGTATCTGGCTATAGCTCTCGTTGGGTTTGGTGGAGAGGTTCGGTACTCCGCAAAACCCCCCTGGATTCCACTGTTAGCAATCATCGACATCGACCTTCCACAGAAAATCATGGACCGCCCCCAACCAGGACCAACGGTCTTTACCGACGCATCTTCAGCGACCTCAACCACGGTAGCAGTATGGAAATCAGAAGAAAAATGGCACTGCATTAAAATGACTGATTGTGCTCTTTCAGTTCAACAGCTAGAGGCGATGGCTGTAGTCCTAGCGTGCGGGCTGTTTCCCTCTGAACATCTCAACATAGTGACTGATTCAATATTCGTGGCCAAACTTTGCTTGGCCATGTCGGGGCCTGGCGTGTCGACATCCACAGTAGCCCTAATGCTTGAAGAAGCACTTTTTTCTCGAAAGGGCACTATATCAGTCATCCATGTCAACAGCCACAGCCCAATCAAAGGGTATTTCCAAACCGGTAATGACAAAGCAGACACTGCTGCAAAAGGGCTGTGGACATTGAGAGATGCCCGTCAGCTACATGAGTCTCTCCACATCAGAGCCAAAGCATTAGCAAAGAGATGCGGGATTTCCGTCACTGACGCGAGACATATAGTAGCTACATGTCCTCACTGCCAGAAAGCACCACTGTGGTCCAGCGGAATAAACCCTAGGGGGCTTAAAGCCTCCGAAGTGTGGCAGACAGATTTTACACTCTGCCAGTTGCTGAAACCTTGAGCATGGCTAGCGGTAACTGTAGACACATATAGTGGGTAATCGTAGCCACTCAACATCTTAAGACCGACTCCAAAGCAACCATTCAGCATTGGTTGACAGCCATGGCGTGGCTTGGGATTCCTAATCAGATCAAAACGGACAATGGTCCAAATTTTGTTTCTAAATCAGCTCAGGCATTTGCTCTGAAATGGGGTATTACCCTAACACAAGGCATCCCCTATAATAGCACAGGACAAGCTATAGTAGAACGAGCGAATCAAACTCTGAAATCTAAATTGGAGGTGTTAGCGAGAGCAGAAGGTTTTGCTGATGCCATTCCCTCAGGAGATCAAGCACGCCTATTGGCAACTGCTCTGCTAGCACTAAATCAATTTCCCAGGGGCGAAGAGGTGAATAGCGCCACCCAAAAACACTGGGCTACTCGAGCACTGGAAGAAGGCCCATTGGTCATAATTAGAAACGAGCTGGGAGAATGGGAACAAGGCTGGAGGCTAGTTCTTACGGGGCGGGGGTATGCCGCTGTCAGAAAAGACGGCAGAATTAAGTGGTGCCCGCTTAAGTCTATTAAACCAGATCTTCAGAATAAAGCTAACGAAAATTGTGAGTTTTTGTCCACAGAAATACCTCATCAGACGTCCCAGTAACCTGTACACTTTGGTGCCGAGCGTCCCCTCCGCCCCAGAGCCAAGTGTCCTGCCCAAGCCTGAGAGTTCCACACCGGCAGAACTCGCAATGATCGTGTTGGCACTGATCTTCAGACCCTGTAGGCGCGAGTACGGGGCGGACAGCCAATCAGAACGACCGTCCGGAAATATGCCCTTGTAAGGCACACGCCCCCCCCACTGACAGGCGGGGCGAGCAGAGGAGGGGGGAAAGGCCCACCTGCAAGGGGGGTGGGCGGGGTCGGAGTGAAGAAAAAGCACGGCCCCCCCCCCCCCTTGCGGAGCCTGCAAGGGAAAAGGGCAGAGCCAGAGTCCGAGAAGTAGGTGGGGCCGGAGCCCAATCAAAAAGCAATTCATATAAGTCTATTAAACCAGATCTTCAGAATAAAACTAATGAAAATTGTGAGGTTTTGTCCATAGGACCACATCATCGGACACCCCCACAGCCTGTACACTCTGATACCAAGCGTCCCGTCCACTCCAAAGCCGAGCATTTGGTCCAAGCCTGAGAATTCTACACCAGCAGAATTCAGACAGCGGCAAATTAGCATCCGTGGGAGGGGGCGGTAATGCCTTTGTGTGATACTTATTCTGATATCTTGCACTATATTAATTTACTGTGTCTTAAACCAGCGCTACAAAAAGACTGCTACAGGGCTATATTCTTTGTCAACTGAACACATATAAAAGATACAGCTCTCCTTAACCAAGTACTACAGCCTGCCCTCAGATACATCTCCTTCAAGGGAATTTATGTGAGATTCAAGCATCTCATTGCTAGGATTTTTGCCTTGAGAGCTCACCGCTTTAACAGGTGAAATACACAAACCAACCCTAGACACTAATGCAAGTGACGCGCTTGCCTTTCAGAGCACACACTTCTGGAAGTCCTTCAAGAAGCAGACCCATTCTCTTCTTTCAGAAAATCTTCATGCAAAGAATAGCTTCATCTGCGTGTCCTAATCATAAATAAAATAAAATAAGCCAGCCATAAAGGCTAGATTAATATTAGGTTTGGACATGTTGCTATTACTATTTGGAGAGCCACAGAGACCAGCACACAGCACTCTCACATACACACACAAGCCTTTCCACTAGTTAGAAAGGATTTTCTCCTGCAAAAGATTTGTAGAAAGAACAACGTTCAGACAAGAGGAAGGGGAGTTAAAACCCAGCCTCCTATATGCTAATAAATAAACTGCTCTATTGCAAGATTCAGATCAAAGGTTTAAAAAGGCAAAATTATGCTACTATTAGAGAATATCAAAATATTACTGTTATCATCACAAGTGGCATATATGCAAAATGCAGTCGCACAATAATGCCTAGGCAGATAGAGAGCAACACTAAGTCTGCCGACTAAAAGTGAACGATATACCTATTTTAGTTTTCTGTCTAGTCTTTTGGCATTTGTGTGATTCTTATTCTGGGGAGTAGGATGATTTGTACACAAAATTCATTGATTAAGTGTAAATATTTGTGAAAACACAGACTGTTAATCCTGTTTTGGAACATACCCACCTGGCGTTCTTAGCAGGAACTAACCAACTACTTATTTGTGGTATTGTTTTGTTTGCATAAAGATGTTTTTTCCCTTCTGGGATCTGTCCTATGCATCTCCCTTTCCCTGTCACTTGACCGAGGGAGATCCCTTGAGTATTATTTTGCTAATTACAGTCGGTCGGATTGTTCCCTATAGTATGGTCAGGCAGACTATCAACCGCAATTGCTTCGCAATAGGGTGGCATAACACTATAACAAAGCCAATAGTGCTTAGTCAAATTTGGGTGAGCTTGTTTCAATCATTGAAAAGTGGCTTTGAGAGTGTACCCATTTAGTGTCACCTTTTAGTATTTATTGTAAAGACAAAATAAGGCAAGTATATTGTGTTTTATAGTCTTGTTGTGATATTTATATACTAAAAGCTAAATACATGTAAGTATGTTTATGTTTTTGACTGGCCCTTGTAAACCTTTCATAGATGCAGGCCATTCCTTCCAATGCAGGCTGGCCACCTGCATTGGAACGAGTGTGCATTTCTGCCAGTTTAGAAGCCCAAGCCTCATGCAATGTGAGGGAGGCAGAGCCTCTGCGGGGACGCCCGCTGAGATTGAGCCTGCCACCCTGCACTGTAATGATGCTGCTCGGAGCTGGTTTCTTGATTGTCTTCACAGGGTCATTGCAACTACATTTTATATGTATGACCATGTAGTGGGAGTAATGATTGTCTGCATTTTGTGTTTCACATGTTGTAATTGTGTGGAGTGTGTTTGTGGGATCCCATGAATGTGTGTGTATGTGTGTGTCTGTTGAGGGTAGACAGTGTCCTGTGTATTTTTTGTTATTGGGTTAATGTAAAAGTTTTTAATGGGTAGCAGATTAACATTTTGGGCAAGAAAGGGTTAATGCAGAGGTGCTGCTGCCAGCAGGAATTTATGGCTGCTGCTCAGCAGGCTGGCAGCTGTAGCTGCTGCTGGGCAGGCAGGCATTTGTAGCTCCTACCGAGCAGTACTGCTTAGTGTGTTTAAGGTAACCTAGGGGAGAATCCAAGCTTTACCAACCTCCACCCAAACAGCACCAGGGTGGTAGAGATACGGTGCAGTTTGCTTCTGCACCTGCTTCACATTCCTGTTTCATCAGAATGCCTTTGCTTTAAGGAATCATTTTTAGCTTGACTTACTTCTCGAGAACTGATGGCATGGGGGAAGGGATATATTTGTGTTCTACCTACAGGTCCATGGAGGCTGCCTGCAAAGTTTCTCAAGCCTTGCCATGAGCTGGACAGATGAGCAGAAAACCCAATGTCTTAGCTACAGGAGCTTGAATGTGTGTGCATGTAAAGTAGCTCTTATTAGAGGCTGTGATTTTGTGTATAACACCACCTGTGCTTACTAGCCAGTTGCTAAAAAGAAACTACGCTGCTGCACCCTGTAGTGTATATACTGTTAATGTAAATCTGTATGTGCTTTGCCATAGTAGTGACTTGTTACTGAATGAAGCAGGTGAACCTCTGCACTGACAACAACGTGCCACGACTGAGGTTGGCCAAATACCTCCTACCACAGTCAAGGGCAAGACTGGGTTGGCCTCTGTGTTTGCCACCAAGAAGAACCTTTCGCTCCGCTTCTGGCTGCAACCCAGCAGGCATTGAGTGGTGGGGACACATGCCATGCCAGACCTTGATGTGAGGGATGGCCTCTCCTGTTATCAGAGAACTATACAGGAGAGAAAGGCAGGCCAAGCAGCCTGTGGTTGGCATATGTTGGAGATATGATCTAGTCCAAATCCTCTGCTCGAATAGGGTCGTCTAAAGCAGGTATTATATATATAAAAAAACACCCAAGGGAAATGTAAGGATTTTCATCAAACAGTTTGCAAAGCGTAATTTTTACAAAAGCTTTTGAATTTGTCTAGTTTTGATTCTCTTTCTGCAATACAGCATGTGACATCTAACAGATGATCCCTTGCCCAAACCACCAGTTCTATATAAAGACCTACATGATAATGAGTGGAAAGGACCAGAACCAGATCCAGTGGAAGTTTGTTATGCTGTTTTCAATGGTAATACATATGTGACTAAGTTAACACAAGTAGAAGTAAATTCTTTAAAAAAAAGATAGTTTTGCAGAATTGTGAGGCTTTAGATATATTAACAGCTCAAGTAGACAGAGTATGTACTTTAATTAATGAATCTTCTTGTAGTTATCTTGATCAGTCTGGAAAGACCTTGAAAGATGTTAAAGAAATTTGGAAGCATGCGAAAGTACTTCATGATGTCTATCAGAACGATAAAATTCCTTGGTTAGATGCTCTTCTTACATTTTGGGACTTCAATGGTTGGCTCACATCTCTGATTAAAGGTATTGGAATGATTTTGGTAGTAATCTTGACCATAGTTATGATTGTACCTTGTATTTTGCAATGTATTCGTGGTATGATTGAAAACCTGGTAAAACAGCTTTGGCTTACTCAAGAAAAGAAAAGGGGGAGATGTGGATGATTTCTTGTTAGAGAATGAACATATGCCTGCTCTGAATGAAAGCAAGTATGTGCAGTTGGCCATGTAGCAGGGGTAACTCCTGGTTACCTCTGTGCAGCCGACCGTGGAAAAGAAGCAACTTCCGGACAATCAATGAAACAAGAATGCAGGCCTCGAAGATAAGGAGCTAAGATAAGAAGCTTGCTGAATTGGACTGTAAATTTTGGTTGCTTACAAAAACCACACTTTAGGTTCTCACGAGTGCCTCCTTACATTGTGACGACGCTGTTTGGAGCAACCTTTTGATTTTACAGGGTCATCATACCTCATTTTTGTGCTTTATATTTTGTGGGGAACCTCTTTATAGCATCTCACTTATAGTGCCTTATGTTTTCTATTTAAGGTTTCTTACATAGGTTTTCTAAGACTGTTACAAAGTGTGTTCCAGTTTGTCATACCTATTTTTTTTTAGATTAGTATATCTTAGGTAATTCACTTAAGCATAGAGAGGGGGGAAAATGTAGGCAGCCAGGGCTTGGTGGTCGGAAGATGTCGCGCTGTAACGGAAAGACAGAGCCCCTCCCCAGGTCTTAGCTTTGTGACGTAAGCAGACGGAAGTGACGTTGTAAACCAAAGCTATATAATGCGGTGTCACTCTGCAATAAACGCCATTTGCCGTCCACCACATTGGTGTTTGCGTGCTAATGGACCCGCGATCGCGAGTAGGTGATTGCCTGAGCCGACCCTAAACCAGGCCACCGTGCCTCAGAGAGGCAGCAGGACCCTGCATAATAAATAAGCTCGTATCGTTTGCTAAGAGCCGGTTAGAAAGAGTGAGCATTATGATGGTAGAACACCGGCAACTATTTTAAGAATGTATCCATGTAGTATTACCTCCTAGTACAACTGTGAAAGACAAGCATGTTGTGTTATTGTAGCTTCTCTATAGTATTCATATACCAAAAAGCTAACACAAATCTTTCATAGACGCAGGCCATTCCTTCCAGTGCAGGCTGGCCACCTGCATTGGAACGGGTGTGCATTTCTACCAGTTTAGAAGCCCAAGCCTCATGCAATGTGAGGGAGGCAGAGCCTCTGTGGGGACGCCTGCTGAGATTGAGCCTGCCACCCTGCACTGCGATGATGCTGCTCGGAGCTGGTTTCTTGATTGTCTTCACAGGGTCATTGCACTACGTTTTGTATGTGTGACCATGTAGTGGGAGTAATGATCGTCTGCGTTTTGTGTTTCACATGTTGTAGTTGTGTGGAGTGTGTTTGTGGGATCCCATGAATGTGTATGTATGTGTGTGTCTGTTGAGGGTAGACAGTGTTCTGTGTATTTTTTGTTATTGGGTTAATGTAAAAGTTTTTAATGGGTAGCAGATTAACGTTTTAGGCAAGAAAGGGTTAATGCAGAGGTGCTGCTGCCGGCAGGGATTTATGGCAGCTGTAGCTGTTGCTGGGCAAGCAGGCGTTTGTAGCTGCTGCTGAGCAGTCCTGCTTAGTGTGTTTAAGGTAACCTAGGGGAGAATCCAAGCTTTACCAACCTCTACCCAAACAGCTGGTGGCAGAGATACGGTGCAGTTTGCTTCTGCACCTGCTTCACATTCCTATTTCATCAGAATGCCTTTGCTTTAACGAATCATTTTTAGCTTGGCTTACTTCTCGAGAACTGATGGCATGGGGGAAGGGATATATTTGTGTTCTACCTACAGGTCTATGGAGGCTGCCTGCAGAATTTCTCAAGCCTTGCCATGAGCTGGACAGATGAGCAGAAAACCCAATGCCTTAGCTACAGGAGCTTGAATGTGTGTGTATATAAAGTAGCTCTTATTAAAGGCTGTGATTTTGTGTATAACACTACCTGTACTTTCTAGCCAGTTGCTAATAAGAAACCACGCTACTGCACCCTGTAGTGTACATACTGTTAATGTAAATCTGTACGTGCCTTGCCATAGTAGTGACTTGTTACTGAATAAAGCAGGTGAACCTCTGCACTGACAACAACGTGCCACGACTGAGGTTGGCCAAATACCTCCTACCACAGTCAAGGGCAAGACTGGGTTGGCCTCTGTGTTTGCCACCAAGAAGAACCTTTCGCTCCGCTTCTGGCTGCAACCCAGCAGGCATTGAGTGGTGGAGACACATGCCATGCCAGACCTTGATGTGAGGGATGGCCTCTCCTGTTATCAGAGAACTATACAGGAGAGAAAGGCAGGCCAAGCAGCCTGTGGTTAGCATATGTTGGAGATACGATCTAGCCCAAATCCTCTGCTCAAGTAAGGTTGCCTAAAACAGGTAATACATAAAAAAAAAAAAAAAAAAAAAAAAAAAGAGGGAAATGTAGAGATTTTCTTCAAACAGTTTGCAAACGTAATTTCTACAAGAAAACTTTTAAATTTATCTAGTTTTGATTCTCCTTCTACAGTACAGCATTTATGACATCTGACACCTGATTAAAGGTATTCGAATGATTTTGGTAGTAATCTTGACCATAGTTATGATTATACCTTGTATTTTGCAACGTATTCGTGGTATGATTGAAAACCTAGTAAAACAGCTTTGGCTCATGGATGACTTCTTGTTAGAGAATGGACATATGCCTGCTCTAAATGAAAGCAAATATGTGCTGCTGGCCATATAGCAGGGGTAACTCCTGGTTACCTCTGCGCAGCCGACGGTGGAAAAGAAGCAACCCCCGGACAGTTAATGAAACAAGAATGCAGGCTTGGAAAATAAAAAGCAGCTAAGATAAGAAGCTTGCTGAATTGGACTGTAAATTTCGCTTGTTTACAAAAACTACACTTTAGGTTCTCACGAGTGCAAAAGTTAAAAGTACTCTCAGAATGGGCCTCCCTCCTTACATTGCGATGACGCTGTTTGGAGCAAGTTTTTTGATTTTACAGGGTCATCATACCTCCTTCTTGTGTTTTATAGGTTGTGTGGAACCTCGTTATAGTACCTCACTTATAGTGCCTTAGGTTTTCTATTCAAGGTTTCTTACATATGTTTCCTAAGATCGCTACAAAGTGTGTTCCAGTTTGTCATACCTATTTTTTTTAGATTAGTATATCTTAGGTAATTCACTTAAGCATAGAGGGGGGGGGAAATGTAGGCAGCCAGGGCTTGGCGGTCGGAAGATGTCGTGCTGTAACGAAAAGACAGAGCCCCTCCCCAGGTCTTAGCTCGAGACGTAAGCAGACGGATGTGACGTTGTAAACCAAAGCTATATAATGCGGTGTCACTCTGTAATAAACGCCATTTGCCGTCCACCACATTGGTGTCTGCGTGCTAATGGACCCCGCTATCGCGAGTAGGTGATTGCCCGTGCCGACCCTAAACCAGGCCACCGTGCCTCGGAGAGGCAGCATATCTTCATATACTGGGCAACTTTTTGTATTTTGAGATGTGGTACATATTCCTCGGATGGCTTACCCATAACAGAAATAAAAGTTAATTTTCAAACACAGCCAGTGCAAAAGTTTTCCTTTGAAATCAATGCAGAATTTTATACAGCATGTTTGATTGTTTTTGTCTGAAATACAATTTCTTAGCTTTCTATAACAATACTTAATTAACACTGAATTGCTCTAATGTAATTCTGGCTTCTCAGAATAATTCAAGTTTTCCTTTCTTCTGTGGTAGAAGGCCCAGATTGCCCAGGCTCTTTCTGTAGTCTTGTATAATAGTTTTCTGAAACTTTTCAAGGCAGGACTTAGTTGTTAAGGTTTTTTTTGTGGGGGAAGAGGAGAGGACTAGCAAACATTGTCTATATTTATATGTATGGGAAGTATGGGAAAACAGGAAGTGAAAAACTGTTTCAAAAGACTGCAGAAAATGCTGTGTAGAATGCTTGATCTCACAGGAGCAGAACTACATGCAACAGATTTTAGGCTGATTTTTAAAAAAAGTATTAATAGGAGCCTAAAGCTGGAATTCTAACTTGTATTCAAGCTCTTAGCTGGGTGAGTTTTCCCATCACCAACCTGACTGAATTCAGTGGGAGTTAGTTATCTCTGAAAGCTGGTTCAGGGTGGAATGTGGGATCTACCTCTAGATTGCAGCAGCTTGCTTTTTTGTTGCTTTATTATCTTTTTTTTTTGATTGTGCAAGTATTGTATATTTGCATCAAAGGACTCAAAACCTGTTTGGTTTTGTGGGTTTTTTCATTCTGTCAAAAGGTATATGCATATACCCCACAATTCTGGGTTTCAGTCTGTCATGTAGCCTAGTTTAAGCTGTGCTTAACCGAAACATTGGGCCTCCAGGACAGAAATAGTGGTTACTATCTGTATTTTATCTGTAACTATATCTTTGTTAACTATGAAAGTAATTAAAATGACCTTCCGATATGGTAAAAATTGTCCCAGGGATATTCAGGCATGGAAGTGTAAGATTACTGAAGCAATCTCAGGAAAGGCTGGCCGGTCAGATGGTGAGCAAGAGAGATGCTTAGATGGTCTTCCACACATAGAAAACGTATGACTCAGTTACACATGTGGGCTTAGTTTTCACGAATACTAGTGTAGGAGAAAGCATTTTATTGTGCATTTTAATGATAAAGTATAGATATAAACTCATCTTTGGAAATGCTAACTGAAGCCATTGACCCACCTACCTTTAAAGATTGTTTCTTCATTTATCGATGAATTTAATTTAGAGATCATTCTCATCTTTCCAGTATATAACAAGAATATTTACTATAGCTGAAGTAATATGTACTTGGAGCCAGGCTGTCGGCTCTTTTAATGGCTGTAGGTAACCCTTCAAACAATTTGCTTTAGTGCTATGTTCTGTGTTTGATCTATGACTTCTGGGTCAGAGTGGACCTTGTCAGCAAGCAGAATAAATTGGTGAGGATCATTATTGAAACTTTACAGAAGGACTGCTAAGTGACAGAATCAGTCATCTAGATGGTCTTGGGCATCCAGCAAGAGCAGTGCTTCTTGCAGAACAGACACTCTTCTGCTACCAAACTATCACTATGCCTCAGGGCCTGTGTGTACTGGGCCAGATGGAAGCAACAAACTGTTAACCCAAAACCAAGCCATTGAATTAGCAACAAAAGGTAAGACCAAACACAGGCAATGGAAGTGTATCTAGCTCCCTTCAGTGATAACAAAATGCTTGCATATGTGTTGAATATGACAGTGATCAGTTCTGCCTCTCCTATTCTGGAGTGTGGTGCCAACACAAGTAGAGCTTTTGTTGCAGATTTATATACACAAACAAATTGCAACTATTGTCTAAGCTATTAGTTATGAGCAGTTTTCATAGGTACCTTCACAGTTACAGATGCAGTGAAATTTTGCTGGGGAGTAGTTAATGCTGGGGGTCTGACCACAACTTTTTCAACTTGTCTATAGCAGGTTCAGGTCTGCTATATGTATCCCTACTGTAGCCCAATTTCTTTCCTTGTTTCTACTCTCATCATTTTCCTACCCCCACACATTCCACCAGCTCCTCTATTTGCATGCAAGCATTTTGTTATCCACTTTCTCTGGACCCTCTGCATCACAGTTAAATTCTTACTCCACTGCCCATTCACCCCTCTGCCACTGATATTTACTCACAAAAGTTACAAGTCTAAGAGCACTGTGTTTTGGACCATTCAGGCAGACATTAAGCAATGTTTAAGTGTCTTTCTAGGGAAACATTGATTTCTCTGGAGGTTAGAAGGGGAAGAGGTGCATTTGCAGCTAGATGGTTGAGAAGGTTAGGTAAATTTAAAGCTCATTATGGAAGTATTAGTGAATTAGGCCCCTATCAAGGTTCAATGGTACTGTAAACAAGGCTAACTGGATCAGAGGCTGCGACTTTGATCAACTCCATGTGCCTAAAATCCCATTTAGTGAGTTTGCATCCTAACCTAATTTTCTGTCTGTTATGGTTGCTTTGGGCATCACGTATACATAATCTACCGTATTTTGGAAACATACCAACTGCAGTCATTGTAGTTAACACCTGTAGGTATGTGTGTCTGATTTGACAGGGGAAGGCAGAGGAAAGGAAGACAGATTGCTGCATTCATTCCTAGCAAATAAAAGTATAGATTACTGAATATGGAATCAATTTCCCCTGCTGATGCCCAGGTGACAAATTGTAACTCAAATGCCAGAGATGAAAAGAAGAGAATCTCTGTACTCCATTTATTCCTCCTAATCAATTATGCAGCTCTCAGCTAAGAGAAAGGTATTCTTAACCCACCACAGACTTTGCTCCAAATATTATTTTATTACCTGATTGTCAGACAAACATGCCAAGTAATAAATTGATTCCCGCAGAAAACACAGTGAGTAAGACCAGTGTGGCAGCAGACTTGAAAGCCATACGACAAAGAAAAACACAGATTGAGTTAGTAAGGCAGAATACAGTCACTCTGACTTGCTATGAGACTAGCTAAAGAGGGGCAGGAAATACTGGTCATTTTGATAAAGCATCTGTTTTTTTTAAGACATAAAGAGGTTGTTTTAAAATAACTTAATGTTAACAGTAAGAATGGTAGTTGAATCAACCATCCTTTTAAGAAATAAACATATATGTGTTCATCAAAGCTCATATTTGTGCTTGTTCTTGACTTTGGTAATGTGAAGAACTTAAAACGGTTTTGGTTAATGAGCCAATTATATTCGGATCAGATCATAGTCATGCAGCACGTTGTGCTTAGCTAAATTGCTATGTAAATGGCTGGTAGTTTTCTATGCATCTCATACTCCTAACAATACAGCAAAGAATCAGCATCACTTGTCAGCCTGAATTTGTGATTTTTCTCTCCTAAGACCTCCAACTTTTTTCACCCTTATTGTAAAGTACTAATACTGAAATGCAAACAGGAATGCAAAGTACTAATACTGAAATGCAACCAGGAATGTAAAGTACTAATACTAAAATGCAGCCAGATTATCCGCATCTGAATATAGGATAATTTGTAAGGAGACCAAACAAAATACAGTCGTATTAAAAACAATTTCTCTCAAAGCTGTAGTAAAAGTTTTCAGTGGAGCTTGTTGGAGAAACACAGAAAAAGTGGGCTCACTTGTAAGAGGTTTCAGCCAGCATGTGTAATCCAGCTGCTCAGGGTTATGTGATGTGTTCCTGGGTTTATTTTCTGGGGCAACACCGTATGAGTTAAGACATATCCTCTTGGTTAAATTTATGATGCACACTCCACTGAATTTGAAATTGTTGGCAGAAAACTGATCTGGGCTAAAGGACATTTTCTGTTTCGCTTGCCTTTGTATTTGAAAGAAAGCAAACTGAACATATCTGATAAAGTATTTGTACGCCTCTGCTGGTTATGCTTAAAGCACAACAATGCCATTAAGGAATAGGACCAAGATCAGGATTTGAAATCATCAAATTCAGACATATTATGCTTGATGAAATGTAGGTCTGAACATTTAGTCCTTCAAATAGCTCATATAGCACCCTTGTAAAATAGCTTAAAGCCTTTGTTTTCTAAACTAATGTTTAGAAACATCATTGCTAAATGTGATAAAAATTACTTTCAAAAATTATTTACACTACCCTTTCCTTTATTATATTTATTGAGAGATTTATGGAATAAAACATATCCTAGGAAAAAAGAATACCTAATAAATGTAACAAAAAACCCAACAAAAACAAAGCCAAAAACAACCAAAAAAGAAAGCAACCAGAAAACCCAAACCAACCAAACAAAAACATGTGAAACATACTGTAGGGACCTGATGTCCTGGATGTTTCTGCTTTCTCAGAAAAGAATCATACAGTGATTGGGTTGGGAAGGACCTTTAAATGCCATCTAGTCCACATACCCCTTCTTCACTGAGCTGGGACATTCTCAACCAGATCAGGTTGCTTGGAGCCCCATCCAACCTGACATTGAATGTTTCCAGGTCCGTTGCATCTACCACATTTGCGGACAGCCTGTTCCAGATTTTCTCTACCCTCATCATAAAAAAATGTATTTGAACAAATTACAATTAGCAGAAACAGTATGAGAAAAGTAAGATAAAGTCTCCTACTTTCGCAATATGGTAAATAGGCAGTGATATACCATCTACCATTTGTCATGAGCCGGCAGTGTGCGCTTGCAGCCCAGAAAGCCAACCGTATCCTGGGCTGCATCAAAAGGAGTGTGACCAGCAGGTAGAATGAGGTGATCCTGACCCTCTACTCTGCTCTTGTGAGACCTCATTTGGAGTATTGTGTGCAGTTCTGGTGTCCTCAACATAAAAAGGATATGGAACTGTTAGAACAAGTGCAGAGGAGGGCAACGAGGATGATGAGGGGACTGGAGCACCTCCTGTATGAAGATAGGCTGAGAAAAGTGGGGCTGTTCAGCCTGGAGAAGAGAAGGCTGCGTGGAGACCTCATAGCAGCCTTCCAATACCTGAAGGGGCCTATAGGGATGCTGGGGAGGGACTCTTCATGAGGGACTGTGGTGAGAGGACAAGGGGTAATGGGTTTAAACTTAAACAGGGGAAGTTTAGATTGGATCTGAGGAAGAAATTCTTTACTGTAAGGATGGTGAGGCCCTGGAATGGGTTGCCCAAGGAAGTTGTGAATGCTTCATCCCTGGCGGCGTTCAAGGTGGTGTTGGACATAGCCTTGGATGGCATGGTTTAGTGGGAGGTGTCCCTGCCCATGGCAGGGGGGTTGGAACTCGATGATCTTGAGGTCCTTTCCAACCCTTACTATTCTATGATTCTATGATTCTATGATCTTTTGGGTTATTACACTAGAGTCAAATGAAAAAAGAAAACAAAATAATATACTTTAAGCTACAGAACAAGAAACAGTATTGGTGAAATGTTTTTCTCCACAAGATGAAACAGCTCTCCATCCACTGAATATTGTTATATTAGCAGGTATGCTGTTCCTTCTTTTCTGCCTTCATTCCTGGTTAGCCCAAATGCAGTAATCTGTCAGTTGTTTAGGAGGGAGAAGGACTTGATTGAGAAAAGAAAAAAGTATGCATTTTTATAGTTTCCTGTTTATTCATAAGTAAAATGCAAAATCTACTGTTATAATCTTAAATTTTGGCTAAGGATCTAAGCTTTTCTCAAGGTCAGAGCTCCATTTCATATTTAGGTTGTGTCCTTGTGTTTCTGCCCTTTACCTCTAGCATTTCTTTTTCATTCCTGTCTCACACAGATGCTTCTTGTCTTTCCACTTCCCTCAGACACATGCATCACATCACAAACTATAACTAATGCAGCATTCACATGCTTTGCATGCAATCCTGTGCCTTCAAATGCTTTGTGTATAACTTTATTCTGGCTGGTGATGTATGACTCTTTTCAGTGAAGACTTTCTTTCTTATTTTTAACAGTTGTCTTTATAAGGCAAGATTATTATTTAGAACAGTTATCCCAAATAAATAGTAGTTGTATAAATAATAAAAAATTATAGGTATAACATCACTCATATGGAAATATTTTGAAATGTCTCTCTGCATCCTAATTATGATGATAATTCTGGTCAATGTGAATTATTTTTTCCAAAGGAATATATAAGTATTTATTTATTTATTTTTTTAATCTGTGTAACAACGGTGTACAATACCTTGGCTAGTTTTCTTAGCTTTACCTTAAAACAAGGTTGTATAAGGAAGAAAATTAAATTGAAATCAATAATTAAAAGCTAAGCTTAAACCATACATTGTTTTTCTCTATCGCAAAATAATATCCTGAAATCTGCCCCAAACCATGTTTCTGCTTCTTTTTATTTCACTTTCCATCCAATGACCCCAAGTTGTAAAGTTTCTTTTAAAAACATAATTATTTTCCACATTAACAATCCAGAAATCTTAAGGTGAAATATATGAATGTAAAGTACTGAAAGCAATGATTTTTTTCAAGATACTTAGAGGTCTTGGTGAGGCAGATCCTTGGCTTTCAAGATATAATAGTTTCAGTGATGGTATCCAGTCATTTACACTACCTCAAGACCTTGTCTTCTGTCTTCAGAGCACACTTAGTACTTCAAGACATTTTCATATGCAGTGATCTGCAAAGTGAGAATGAGTTGTTACTGTAACTGTAACTGTTATGAAGGGGTCACAGCGTAGGAGAAAAAAATATTTACTCTCCCAGCACATTTATTTCTATCTCTCCTGTTCTCGAAGGATTTGGTGGAACCTGATAAAGGTTCTTCATAAAGTGTTGTAGAAATGTGTTCATGACCTAGCATTGCTTCTTCACCATCGTAATGACTTCTAAAAGACAGATATTGAGCTTCTAAAGCTAATTGAATTGGTAACTCATTTTTTCTTCTTCCTCTGTGATACAGCTGTAACTACTATATTGTACAGCAGTTGCCTTAGAATTAACACTCTTTAAGCATACTCTATCAGACAATGCCTGGTCAGGGAAACAAGCTTCAAATTGCTTTTTCCGAAAATGGGAAGTCTTGATTCCAGAAAAAGTTGTTTGTGGTTCCCCATGGGAACTGTCATTGAAGTGCTTGACATCGCAGTGTTTCTTAGCCCACATTTACTGGCTGGAGCCCTCAAGATGGTGAAGACCATAAGGCCACTGTAGGAGAGGATCTAGTTCAAGACTATCCAAAGAACCTGAATGTATACAAGTCCATGGGACCTGATGAAATCCATGCGCGGGTCCTGAAGGAGCTAGCAAATGAAGTTGCTAAGCCACTGTCCATCACATTTGAAAAATGATGGCAGTCAGGTGAAGTTCCCAATGACTGGAAAAAGGGAAATATAACCCCATTTTCAAGAAGGGTGTCCTGGATTCAGCAGTAGCAGTCATTTTTCTCCTTCTCGGTAGCTGGTGCAGTGCCGTGTTTTTGATTTTGGACCTGGGAACTGCGCTGATAACACCAGTGTTTTCAGTTACTGCTTGCTGATGTTTAGGCTGGCCAAGGACACTGTGAGTCTCATGCTCTGCCAGGGAGGAGGGGAAGCCGGGAGGGAGGAGAGACAGGACACCTGACCCAGACTGACCAAAGAGATTATTCCATACCACAGCACGTCATGTCCAGGATGTAAAAACGGAGAGCAAGGACCAGGAAGGGTGGTGAGGGTGCACTGTGGGGGGCACTGGTGGGGGTGCACTGCGTGGTCGGGCTTGATATTGTATTTTCTCTTATTATTATTGGTGGTAGCAGTAGTGATTTGTGTTATACCTTAGTTACTAAACTGTTCTTATCTCAACCTGTGGGAGTTGCATTCTTCTGATTCTCCTTCCCATCCCTCTGGGAGCGGAGGGAAGAAAGAGTGGGGAGTGAGTGAGAGAGCGGCTGTGCCACGACAAAGGGGAAAATGGATGAGCCGGGGAACTACAGACCAGTCAGTCTCACCTCTGTGCCTGGCAAAATCTTGGAGCAGATTCTCCTGGAAGGCATTTTAAAGCACGTGAAAGGCAGCAAGTTGGTTGGTGACAGCCAGCATGGCTTCACTAAGGGGAAATCCTGCCAGATCAATCTGGTGGCATTCTATGATGGCGCTACGGAACTGATGGATGGGGTAGAGCAGTTGATGTTATCTACCTAGACTTGTGTAAAGCACTGGAATGGGTTGCCCAGGTAAATTGTGAATGCTTCATCCCTGGCGGTGTTCAAGGCGGGGTTGGACAGAGCCTTGGGTGGCATGGTCCATGGCAGCGGGGTGTTGGAACTTGATGATCTTAAGTTTCTTTCCAACCCTAACTATTCTATGATTCTATGATTCTATGATTCTATGAATGAGAACAGTATGATGGCTGTGATGCAATGTGGAGGGGAAATGTGACTAAAAAGCTCTAACAATGATCATACAGATGCCAGGAGATAGGAGACACTGTGGCAGGAGAGTTTGTGCCCTTTTGGCAAACCCTAATTTCCAATATTGCTCATTTCTCTAAAAAAAATATATATAATGAAAGGTGTTTGCTTGATTTTTGCAGGGGGTTGCTGTTGTTGGGCACAAGAATACAAAACCTGTATTTTTTAACTGAAAACAATTTTTTTTGAAAGTTCTGTATGTTGGGCACTGGAAATACTTCAGCTTTTACATGATAAAAGCCTCAGCTGCTCTAGTGGAAACTTGTTTAGCTGTGTTGTGTTTGGTACTGAATTTTAGAATGATGTAGCTTTTGGTACCGCCTGAGACCATGAAAGTGTCATACCATTTTAGAAGGTAGTTAAGTTCTGTGAAAGAACAGCCAAAGTGGAAATCAGCCTGTTTGTTTTTATCAGATGATTTATAGCAAGAAAATAAAGTCCACACTACATGTAGCATAGCCAAGCCCTATTATATACGTTAAATATCTATGAAAGATATTGTCAGGATCTGTGAATTGCACTGATAAATGAAGGGATATAATATAGTGTCTGTTTTCCTGCTATTTGTGTAATAAATTCCTGTGAACATGTAGATATGGAGATGTTTAAATATTTACAGTTCAAGTTAATTTTTGAACCAAAACTTATTTTTTTTTTCTAACGCTAGAAACTCAATGTGTTGTTGACATGAACATATGAATTTAAAATACCAGATTTTGATAATTATAAATTATTCTCATGAGACATCTGGAATGTAACAAAATATTGTCATTTATTTTGCAAAATCATAATTATATCTATCATAATTTTGATCCTGAAATGTGATTAAAGCAAATCTTTAACTGCTGAAGGTCTAACAACAGGGCATATTTTAGGAACCTGGGAATAAATTAAAAATATAAACCAAAATTAACTGCAAATCACTTTTTTTTTTTTTAAGAAATGTTGAACATGTCACATGAACACCTAGAAATGGAGTCCTAGAGGAAAGAACAGAATATGTTCTAACTAATCTTAATTTAAAAGATTCCCTTGTAAATTTGTGTATGAATAACAGTGCAGCTCATAATGGATGTTTGATTGATCAGGTGGAATTCTCAGGCTCTCTATATGTGTATGAAGTACAGAAATCTTAAAGCTTCTCTTTCCAGATGTTCTGTTTCAGAATACCACACCTATCTGTGATATTTTGGTATTGTACAGAAGCCATAATTCTTGTTCAACAGGAAATTCTGAAATCAGGTAAAAGAGAATATGCCTATGTGACTGAAGTAAAATCAGCATAGTTCTGAAAAACATGCTAACGCAAGCACATTTTGCTATAAAGTTTTAGAAAAAGACCTTACTGTAAATTTCTTGCTATTTAAATCAGTAAGTAATAGCAGTATACAAGAGAACCTCCAAGAGTAATGAGCCCACTGTTAACTCCTCTGGGTAAACAAGAACAAAATGCAGATGTGTTCCTTTTACCTGAGAAAATGTGAAGTAAGAGGGAATGATTGTTGTTAAGGTGTGGAGAGCAAGAAAAGCTAACTGGATTAGCCAGGCATAACTTACATGTCAGATATGGGACAGATGGGGAGTATTTGTTTAGAAATGCAATATTAGTGAGATTAAATTTATTCATCTCTGTACATACCTGAATGAGAAACTTTAAACTGAAGAATGACCAAAGCCAAAACTGTAACTTTTAGTTATAGAAAAATGTGAAAGTTGTACACGAAAGCAAAGAAAGGAACAAAATACAGTAGGATTTTCTTTTTTATCGTAGTGACTCAAGTGATTTCATCCTGAAAAGGATCAGCTGTGGAGCTCAGTTTGACAATACATAAAGCTTTGGCGGCAGACTGCAGCAGAGATAAAGGGGTATAGTGCTGTGGACGGATAGTGGTGACGGCTGTATGTTGCTTGGTTGTGGCAGCCCACACCAGATATGTGTGGGGCCTCTCAGGCTTTCAGGCTAGCCTTGGCATGGGAGAACTCAGTAGGGCTGAGGGGATGACCTGTCCCTCATGGGGACTTCTCTATGCTTTTACAATGAATTATAAATGAATTCTAACAAAGGAAGGGATGGAATATTAGCTTACTGCTAGTGTATAGTGCATCCACAGCTATTAGTTGGGTGGGCATGTAGAGACAGAATAGTTCAGCCAGCTGCTAATTGTTGAAACTGCTTAAACTAGATGTCTTCTTATCTTTCCCCATTCCACCCAATTACACCCTGTTTAAGCCTATTTAACTTACTGCTTGGAAGTGAAGAAGCATTGCTCATTCTTGTGTAACTTTCACTAGGTATTCTGGGTGGGTACTTGAGATGTTACTGTTAAATTTCATCATTTATCTCTGGGGAGAATTCTAGTTACTTCTGAACACAGGCTCAGTGGAGGATTGCATGTTGCATTATGCCCCTCTACAATTTCTTTCACTGAAAGGAACCAAAGCAAGTCACATTAAATGAAATGTCAAAATTGACCCTGTGATCACACCATTATAATCTTAGCTGGATGTGGAAGCTGTGTTTCTGTGTACTGAATTATTTAAACTTGCATTAATGTGTTTCAGGGCATGGTGTGATAACACTTTTTAATGTTTTCAGCATTTTTTGGAGAACTCTGTGGAGAACATAAACAACTGACAATGACCAGTCCATCAGCTTGAATGGGCTTAGGTAGTTCTACTGCTATGCAGTTTTTAATACAAGCAGTTGTGATATATCCTATATCAAAGATGTATATTGAAGTGCCATATCTGTGAATCCAAATGTGTGTTCATTGATAAAGTGAGTTAGTGCTCTGTGTATTGAGCTATTAGTCCCTCCCATAATTTGGCCTGTACTAGCATTTGCAGAAAAAGCCTTTGCAAATGTGACAGTGCCACAGCACTTGCATGTAGAAAAACAGGGTGCAAGTAAGGTCTGCCTGCTGTGGGTTATAACGAATCTCTCTTTGACTTTCCTGAGAGGAAAAAGCACTTTCTTGTCATCTTAAAACTCTATTCAAAGCTTGTTGGAGTCCAAGGGAGTTGCCAGCAGGGTTGCTGTTATCAGTGTTCAGATCTGCAAGTAAAGGTTAATCTTATATAAAAGAGTTCAAATTCAAACACGCTGAATGTCAGAGAAATATGTAATATCATGTAGGATTTTTAGATGGCAATTCTTTATTGAATTTCTTCTGGTCTAATAGACATTGTCTCTATATTCTCTACGTGGTCTATTATTATATTATCAGTTAAGTGCCTCTTACATATTAGTGTATGAGTGGCACTGGTAGTAATTACTTGTTTCAAGGGCAAAGTCACATGTATTTAGTCTCTGTCTTTGGTGGCATTTTCATCCAGTAAAGTTAAATGGCTTTTTTTAATCAAGGGACTAGCTAAAATCTCCATCTCTGTGTCTGAATTCTCTGGAGTCCTTAAATCAGAAAAATTACGTGCCTGTGACAACAATCTTAGGCGTAGTAAGTGGAGTGACAAGAGAATTAAAACATATTAGCAAGGTAAATAAACCTGTCTTAAAAGCCTCTGCCAGGCACTCTCTATGAAGAATTTAATCAATTTTATCTTGAAAAAAATCAAATATGTCTTTCAGAGCTTTCAATAAGTTGGAAGCCAATTAGTCACGTGTGAAATGTGTTGTCAGTCAATATCTCTTTTTTATTATTATTTTGCTGTACTACATTGCAATATTATTTTTATTAAGGAATAAAGGCTTCATGATTACATTGCAACTAAAAAATTCTGGTTTGACTTGTTCTGGTCTGAGCATTCAAGCAACAGAAATCAATGAGGACACTGGATTTATACACCGTGCCTTACTCTACATGAATGGCACTGAAGGTGATTAATTCTTCACACTCTACATCTATCCTTGCATAATGACAGCAACCATTGTGAGTCTGAGCCTTTCTGACTTCTCTAGGGAAAACAAACAAGCAAACAAACAACCCAACAAAAAACAGTTACAATGCCAGTAATACAAAAAAATCTCTTGCCAGTTTTGTTAGCTTAATTTACAACTTTAATTTGGATCTTTCGGAGCATCTTTCTTTAAATGAGTAAATGAGAACCATTAATTATGGGGGGAAGGGGGCTTTGGGCTTCCAAGTACAAACAAAATACATTAGATCACATGTAACTTTAAGCAAATGATGTAACAAGTCATAATGACTCATTCATATGAGGCGGGAGAAAACTTCCAGTTTAGATCCTTTCACTGAAGAGTAAGATAAATATTTTAACTAACTCATGCAACCATTAATGTGTACTTTCAAGTTTCATAAAACCTTGCAGTTTTAGAAATGAAATAGTATTTCTTGAAGTAGGACTCCATTTAAGAATTCAAAAGACTGAAATTTAGCCTCAATTCTTACAGTCCATTTTGAATACAAAACGCTGATTTCTTGAAAATTAAGTAATGCTTAATGGCATAAAAACTTGGTAATTTAGTGCTATCCTTGTAACTAGACCTTTTAAAAAATAATTACATAATTGGTACAAAGAACCTGTGGACATGCTTGAAGTTAGGTATAATCACAAGTGTGTTTCTTTGTCATTCACTGTGTAGAAAATTAAGTCAGACCTGTGTAGTACTGGAACCCTTGTATGAACACTTCATCTGTGAATGGTATTACTTAACACCCATTACAATGTTAGCTTATGTAGGTTAAGAGAAATGCTATGTGCTGTACACAGTCTTTGAACTCACAAAGTCTAAGGTCACCTTTCAAGGTTGTTTTTGTTTTTGTTTTTGTTTTTGTTTTTTTTTTCCAGGAAGAACCTCTCAAAATCTAAACTCCTGTAGAATCTGTACCATAGCATGTACCTTTCCTATCCCCTTGGCTGTGATGAAAGCTGATACGAATAGACGCAAAAAGTTCGAGAAAGTGAAAATGTGCAATTTGTAACAACCAAAGTTTGACCTATGCTGTGTAGAGAACAGATTGATTCTTCTTCTGGGTTGCAACAAACATGTCAAGAGAGCAGTTTTTTATGCAAAGCACTTCCAAAGTGCTGCTATGTATGTTTAGACGAGACATTAAAGTGCCCCAGATTTCGGAACAGCTTCAAATAGCTTGGTTAAAGTACCTAAATTATTAGCAAAGTTACACACTGTCTGATATGCCTCACTTTAGAGGAGCATTATTATTGCTATTAAAGTGTGAGTAATTTCTTCCCTTAAATGATCTGTATTTGCCACCATGTGAACTACAAAATTGCTATGACTCTTTAAAGCACTGGTGTTGTGAAACAGTACTTGTAACAGAAAGCAAACTTCCAGCTGCCTTAAACTGCTCAACAGACTACTGAGTAAATGTGTTCACTCTGGAAAGAAAAAGGTTTAAATAAATCGTAATAAATGCATCTTTTTGTAAACTTGGTCTGTCAAGATGTACAGCTTTCTATATATCATCAGCTATAATATCACAAATGACATCTTAGGCAGGAGAAGTATTAAGAGAAATTCCCTCAGTGTTTATAAAATAATCTTGCATGTTAAAACAAAAATCCCAAAAGAACGTATCTTATTTTAAACATTTTCAGGTGGCTATGAAAAATGCTTGGACTCTTCATGAACTCCTGAAGTTATGATGAGAAACCTGTAGAAGTCAGGTTATGGTTTTCCCATATGACTCTCCTTTTAGGCATCTTCATGACTGTCAGTGAACTAAAAACATCTTCTGGTGCTTTGATCACTCTGAGATGCATCACTGATGTCACAGGGCAAAAGGAAGGACAAATGTGTGTTCCTTAGTTCATCTGTCTCAGAGCCTTGTGATATGCAGGTGCCCATTACTGTGTATCTGCTGGGTGCAGCTTGCATGGCTGAATGCCTTTCGGGTGAAGGCAGAACTATGTGTGCTTTTCTTTAAGACTGAACTGTTGCTGTACTCGTCACTGCCAGTGTTCATCTGTGATCAGTCCCTCAGGTACAGACACTTGGTGTTTTTTGCAGCTTTGCTCTTCTCAGTAGAACATATTCATGTAGGCCATCTTACAGACCTGGACGCTGCTCATGATCATGCAGTGACTCAAGAGTTTCGCATGAAGGAAGCTTTGTATTTTTCGGTTGGATCTTGCATACTGTCTCTTGACATATCTGATAATTTTCACCTTTGACAATCTGTAATTTTGACAGAGAAGATCCCATTTCTTCTGTGCACACTTCATATGTAACCTAAAGAGTGCAAATTTGATAAATTTAGTGGTGTGGTGTATTGGTGGACTAGAGAATATTCCTTATAGTTTTCAGTATTATTTAATAGCATGTTAGTAGGGAAAGGATTCTGTCACCTGTTCCCAAGAAAACTAAAATTATGGCATAAACAAATTGAGTCTGTGCATCACAAAAACAGCATTTTGTGCTTTGTTAGAATTTTGGATCTTCATAGAAAAAAATCAATATATTTCTTAAGTTCACAACGTAAATATTATCTTGTTTACTTCAGGTACTTGCATTTATGTTCCATTAGACAACACTCATTGGTGATGCCTTCCATAAAAATAATTTCCAAAGACTTTATCAGGAATCATGATGACATTTAAGGCAAATGATGTTACATGAAAAACAGCAAGGTACTTGCTGACAGCCAGCATGGCTTCACTAAGGGGAAATCCTGCCTGACCAATTTGGTGGCCTTCTATGATGGGGCTACGGAACTGATGGACAGGGGTAGAGCAGTTGATGTCATCTACCCGGACTTGTGCAAAACGTTCAACACTGTCTCACATGACATCCTTGTCTCTATGTTGGAGAGACATCAAT
Organism: Amazona ochrocephala; assembly: GCA_039720435.1. Classification (NCBI taxonomy): domain Eukaryota; kingdom Metazoa; phylum Chordata; class Aves; order Psittaciformes; family Psittacidae; genus Amazona; species Amazona ochrocephala. Next base: position 12,323,443 of record CM077909.1, read on the forward strand.
TTGATAGGTGGACCACTTGGTGGATAAAGAACTGGCTGGATGGCAGCACACAAAGAGTAGTGCTCAGTGGCTCCATGTCCAGCTGGAGACCAGTAACGAGTGGTGTCCCTCAGGGATCGGTGTTGGGACCAGTCTTGTTCAACATCTTTGTTGGTGACATGGAGACTGGGATTGAGTGCGCCCTCAGAAAGCTTGCCGATGGCACCAAGCTGTGTGGTTTGGTTGATACGCTGGAGGGAAGGAATGCCATCCAGAGGGACCTTGACACGCTTGTGAGGTGGGCTGATGCCAATCTCATGAAGTTTAACCATGACAAGTGCAAGGTCCTACAGCTGGGTCGGAGCAATCCCAGGCACAGCTACAGGTTGGGCAGAGAAGAGATTCAGAGCAGCCCTGCGCAGAAGGACTTGGGGGTGTTGGCCGATGAGAAAATGAAGATGAGCCAGCAGTGTGCGCTTGCAGCCCAGAAAGCCAACCGTATCCTGGGCTGCATCAAAAGGAGCGTGACCAGCAGGTCGAGGGAGGTGATCCTGCTCCTCTACTCTGCTCTCGTGAGACCTCACTTGGAGTATTGCGTGCAGTTCTGGTGTCCTCAACATAAAAACGACATGGAACTGTTAGAACAAGTGCAGAGGAGGGCCACGAGGAAGATCATGGGACTGAAGCACCTCTCGTATGAAAATAGGATGAGAAAGTTGGTGCTGTTCAGCCTGGAGAGGCGAAGGCAGCGTGGAGACTTCATAGCAGCCTTCCAATATCTGAAAGGGGCTATAGGGATGCTGGGGAGGGACTCTTCATGAGGGACTGTAGTGATAGGACAAGGGGCAATGGGTTTAAACTTAAACAGGGGAAGTTTAGATTGGATCTGAGGAAGAAATTCTTTACTGTAAGGGTGGTGAGGCCCTGGAATGGGTTGCCCAGGGAGGTTGTGAATGCTTCATCCCTGGCGGCGTTCAAGGTGGGGTTGGACATAGCCTTGGGTGGCATGGTTTAGTGGGAGGTGTCCCTGCCCATGGTAGGGGGTTGGAACGAGATGACCATAAGGTCCTTTTCAACCCTAACTATTCAAAATGATTCTATGATTCTATATGTTTATTTGTGCTCAATTTGAAGTGCTGAATTATCTGATTATATGTTTATTCATTACAGAAGTTGGAGGTTTGTTTTTTTTTTTTTTTATCTGTTTTTGTAGCATCTCTGCAGAACTTAAAGCATCAGTTTTGTTGTGAGTTTTTTCAGGGCCAAGCAAGTACAGTATTTCCTTTATGACTTTCTTGGCATTGAACTAGACAAGGTTCTTAGGTTCTTGCTCAGAAAATACCCAGGAGACATCAAAAGGTAAATTTTCTTGCTATGCAAGTAGAGTATTAAGTCCTTAGATCAGTTTCTTAGAGCACATAAGGTTTTCACAATTGCTTTTCTATGACTCTCAAACATAGTAATGCCAATTTAATTGCATAATGTGAGTATTCAGCATTTCTAGAAAACCTTCCCCTAGCCCCATGTACCTTTTATTTGCTGTTAAAATGAGTTTATTGCTGGTTTATTTTTCAGTGCCTATCAAACAGATGCTGCTCTCTCTCTGAGGGATTTTTCAGCTTTTCCCAGTTACTCTGGCTTGGTGGCTTGCCAGATGTTTAGTTTCTCTGCTGCATTTCAATAAATGTACTCGAGATATGGAAGAGCCTGTAGAATTAACCAGAACACAGATAAGTGTTCTTGAAAAGAAGATGCTGCAAACAAAAACATGAAGAAATCAGGAGGAAAGCATAATGCATTCGTAAATGATTGCATACAGATGCACATTTCCATTATTGCCTTTCACTAGGCCTGCATGATATGATCTCAGTTGCTTCATACCTTAAGCTCACTTCTCTCACAGTCAGGAACACAGGTCAAATGTCTTTCAAACTGAATTAATAACAAACAATCATAAGTTGGACCAATCATACCTTCATTAGTATTCAGAAATCAAATCATTCCCACTGGATGAAGAACAGAGAAAGAGAAAAGGGCAATCCATGTAGAGGATATTAAAAAAGAAAATGTTTGTAAATATTAAAAGATCAGGTACCACTATCTCAGTTTTAATGGATTTTCTCAAACTTTCTGCCAGCTTGTCACAAACCAGTAATTGCTGTTTTGTTAAGAAATATTATTAACAAGAAATGAAAGGGGAGGAAATAACCTGCGAAAACTTCTTAGGTAACACTTTAGTTATTAGTTATGACAGGTGGGTAGCTTAAAGTGAGCTGCACCAAGACACAGCCAGCCACAACCTCCCCAGCCCAGCAAAGACAAAACCCAAACTCTTAAAAAATACTGAGACTGCAGGTTTTTTAATTATTTTTTTAGGAAGAAGTTTGAAACAGAAATGTGAATGGACAACACTGGTCACATGTGCTGAGTGACCAAACAGGAAAGAAGACTGCTGCCTAATCTTGTGTTCTATAAGCCTCAGTTAAGTGGCAAGGAAAATTTAGGAAAACATTCATTGTGGTTTTAATTGGTTTTAATTTATTTTTGCATTTCCCAGTGGTGAATCTCAAGTGCAGACAAATTCAATCACTTCTGCTGGAAACAACTTGTTTGGTAAATTAGCTGTTATAACCTGGTGACAACATCAAAATTGGGCTAAATTGGAAGGTTCTGTTTTAATAAAGAACAGGTACGTGGCAGTCATTTGAGAGAAGGAACTATAGACAAATTGACTGCTCAACTACTTGTGGGCTGTGACTTGTAGTCAGCTTAATAAAAAAATGAATGATGGGACTGACTGGAAAGCATTCAGAATTATCCATCTCTAACAAGAAAATAATTCAAAATGATGGAACAATAGTATCCTGAAAATTCTAATACCTGTGTTGAGTACATTAGGTCTGATCACTGTCTAAATTGAGGGGAAAAAAAAAGTCTAAGAAATGTTTTGAAAATTATATTTGACAGATTAATGAAAGATACTGCAAGCTATGGATTTGTTTTATTTCAGGCAAGGACATATTATTGCTTGTATTAATGCCCTTTTTTTTTTTTTTTTTCAAAAATCTCACAGAATCTGTTGCTTTTACAAATAATTATTTTACTTTTCACTTCTGTCTCATAGCAACTACTCTATAATTTTTTGTAGGATATTTCATCAGCACAAACAGCATCTCTGTACCTGTCTGCTACTAAAAACTCCTGAAAGTTTAGAAGGTGAAAGATATAATCAAAGTTCTATATTGCATATTAAAGAAATCTTTTTTTAGCAAGGTTACAGGTGTTATGTGTGGGAAGGATTACAAGAGATATTGCAGTTTCTTTTTATTGCATTTAGTCAGATGTTTGGATGCTTTGTTTTTATCAATTTCATCCCTATCATCTTGCTTTATTGCAAAACATTATTTTAATCAGTGTAATGAATCTATTTTCCTTACCCTTTGGTGCATCTAAAAATCATCCAGAGAAAAGAAATTTGGATTGGTAAAACAAATGGCACTATTCCATTTATAACCTTGCCAAACATACTTCTGTAATGATTAGGCTGAATAAAAAAGTCTGTGACTCCTTCAGAATTCAGACCTAATCTCTATAAGGCTTTGAATTATACTTCCTATACATGGCAGGGGATAATTCCAAAGTCTCCCCTCTGACCAACCTGTATGCCATCAACTTAAATCTCATAATTAAATTGCAGATAAAAATTAATTGCAGTGTTTTTTTTCAGATTTTTTTAAAGACTTTGTGACAATTTGAAATATGAAATACCAAAGAAATCTTTTCATAAAGGATAAGAGAATTTCCAAAAATGTGGTGACATAAAAGAAATTGGGCATGGTAGAGGTGGTTTTGACTGTTCTATGTTCTTTTATAACATACTTCAATCAACAAGGCTACATCTATTTAAGGATCCCCCATGAAAGCATCAACATCTATTTCCCTGCAAATATCACACATACTTTGGCAGAGGTTTTCAATATATGTGACAAAAGGCTGGGAGAATAAACTTGGAATGGAAATTCTGTTGATTGCTCTGTGCACATGCTTGAACATTGCATCTGTGTAAAGACAGGGCAGGAGGAAGTGCTTCAATTTCGTTCATCTCCCATATCCTTCATAATAGGGATGACTGCTGTATCACAGGATATGCTTTAGGGATGGATTTCTGTCCTAAGCTTTCTCTTATTTAATCCATATGACTTCTCAAATATCCTGTCAATTTGCAACTTATATGACTTAGAAGTTTTACAGACTTACCCATGTTTTAGGCTGTATTAGAGACGGAGATAGACCTTCCTATTTGCTCTGTGCTATTCAGTCTCCTGAGTACGCATACTCTTAGTACTATAATAGCCCTCTGCTCTTCCTACTCACTAGCAAGAAAGGTTCTGCTAGAATTTACCATCAAAAGAATAAGCACTATAAGGTGCAGCTCTTGCTTACCATGCTTGTATTTTAATGTGTAATAGAGATGTTCAAAAGTCTTACAGCTGTTCCAACTACGTGAAAAATTGGCAGTGGTATAGAACATTGTATGTTATTGCATTTGGTTTAGGTGCAGAAATGTGGATAAGAAATGCCAAAGGTTATATTTAGAGACATAGAAGTATTTATTAGACATTAAAACACATTATATAGAAGCAGCAAGTGCATTCAAATCCATTTTATAATTTATTAAGTTCAGACTTTTGCTAACAAAACATCTCTTGTATTTTTCATTTGTCTAGTATTTATTAATATACTCAAATTCCTGTTGTTCTCCACCATATACATTCCTAAACCCATGAAATGTTGTTTGCATTTTGTTTTTAAATAAACCCATACATATATATAAAGTTTCTTATGACTAAAATGGTAGCAAAAGATACTTGTATTAATTTTGGGGATAATGTAGTCCTGTCCATTTGCCTGACTATACAGCAGGGAGGTCAAGCTGCTTGTCTTGGACCAACTACACAAAGAAGAGAAAAAGAGCAAAGCTAGCATTGCTTTAAATTTAAATAGAAGACAAAAAAATTAAATAGAAGACAAAATAGAAGTACAAGAACATTTGAAAGACAAAATGTGATGTCGTAAGGGTGCATAAATTTAACAAATTTGGTGCAAGATATTCTACAAAGAGATAGATTCTTTCTCTCCAGATTCCTGTATCCCTCAGTAATACATTTTTTTTTTTTCATATCTAAACCATCTGACTATTTCTAAGTTAAGCCAAATAATAAAATTAGACTTCTGCTGTGGAGAATCTGATTCCCTAATTGTAAATATGAATGTTGTCAGATGTACTGCTCCCCCATTCCAATTAATAAATCATTAGAAAACACAATTAATAAGGCCATGGATATATCTTGGCTCAGGCTGCTTCTAGAAGGAAGGAGAGAGAGAAAGAGAAGATAGCCATGATTTCAGCATCAGTGTGAATTTTGGGGGAAGGGTGTTTGTAAGGAACTGGAAAAGAATGATTCAACTCTGTCGTGTTATCACACACAGAGACGGAAAAGTGAAAGAAAGGGAATCAGATTAGAAGCAGAGCAGGAAAACAGGGCAGGATTTCTATTTCTGTGATAAGTGTAACATGTCGTATCTGAAGTGGGCCAGAAACTTCTTTTGACCACTGCTCTCTGCGCACAAACCATGGGTCAATCCTGAAGTCTATTTGAAATTGCCTGCTAGATGCCATGATTATTTATGACTGTTTAGCAAATTCCCACTTCTAACACCATGGAGACCTCACTATGTAGACTGAATGAAACTGAAAATCTTGAAGATAATCTGTCAGCAGTATATGCAAGAGTGAGATATGTAACAGTGGCTTTCATAACACCTTTAAAATCTTAAACTGTTCTCTGTTTTTTTCTCTGATTGTGTTAATATTTTTGCCCTAGAGTTTTTACAATTAAACAGTTAAAAACTCAGAATACCAAATTGTGTGGAAAAAAAACCTGTTTAAAATCTGTAATATATCAAAATAAATATTTTCTTTTGTCAAATCATCAAGAGATACTTAGAATTACACACATAGGGTGAATGTCTTCCATTCTACTGACCATCATTCCCTTCCCCTCAAGTCCTAAGAACTGGCAATATTTTCCTCCCATTCTCTTCTTTCAGCACATTGTGAGCTGCAGTTTTAATAGATTTGAGGACAGCCAAACTCACAGAATCACAGAATGGCTTGGATTGGAAAGGACACTAAAGGTCATCTTGTTACAGCCCCCTGCCAAGGGGTTGGAACACCTTCCACTAGAACAGGTTGCTCAAAGCCTTGTCCAACCTGGCTTTTGAAGCAATACATTCTGAGATTTGTAACTTCCCTGCAGATATGGTATAGGTACCCAGTCTGATAGGAAAAGAATTAGTACATTGTTTGTTAGCTGCCTAAAGGACCAGCATCTCTGTTGCTGCATAGTGGAGGGTGACAACATGTGGAATATTCAAGCAAAACAGTGAAAGAAGATGGGATACAATGAAGATCTGGGGAAAGGATGTAGAAAGACAGTGATCTTTTCCAGTAATCCCTCAGGAGCCTGGGGCATGGCCAGAGAGGCTGAGACCACTGCCATGCTGTAACATCGGCAGCAAATGGGCTGGATTTTTTTAGTTGGTCTGTTTTATTTGTTTAGGCTTTTCATTTGTCCAGATTGGAAGAGAACGGCTATTTTACATGGGTTGATGCTGAACACCAGTGTTTAAGTCAGTCTACTGCTCCTGAGGATATTCTCAAGAAAGCTGTTAGGAAACTATCACAAAACCCTGACAGCCATCCAGCAGTGGGATTAGATTAACTCCTTCTCTTGCAGAAGCCTATATCACCCTTTTATCATTGACTGAGAAAGAGAGTTCTTACCCTTTTCTTCTATGAAGTGTTCATGAAAATGATATATGCAATAGGAGAGGAAGAAAATAAGGATTTTCATTAGTCCAATATAATAGTACTCCTTGTGGTTTGCAGCTAAATGTTCGTTCACATTGTAAGAGAAAAGTAGTGAATTACCTTGGATAAAAATTGTTTCTTATAATCAAGACTTTTAAAATATCAATACTCGAAAACACATTAAAAAATAGATCAGGAACCAGCCCGATAAATATATTTTTAAGGAGAGGTTGTGGTGAGAGTTAAAAGTTATGTTGTGATGATAAATGTAATTGTATTTGCATATGCACCTTACATCTTTCATGAACAGTAGGTTCCAAAAGGAAAAGGGAAAAAAAAGGAAAGAGGTAGAAAAGAACAGGTCAGAATCTTAGAGTCAGCAGACATGCAGTTCCAGTATATCCTTCAAAAGAGGAGCATGTCACTGCAAGTGGAGAGAAGTGTGGCAATGCATATAGTAAGAACAAACAGGCAGTTCAGCATGTTGTTTCCTCCCAGCCCTGGGTGTTTTCAGGGTGCTAACCCATGTGCTCCTTTCTTCTATCTTTTCCTCCTTATTCTTAACCCTGTTACGTCAGGTGGTATTACCAGCAATGAGTTATTTCAGGCAAACAGCAGTCAGCCTGCTGCCTGTGTGTGAAAATGAGCAAAGGAAAGTTTAAGACTTTTATCCACAACTGAAAGAACAAAACCTGAAGGGCAGTTTGCTTGTCATGCTGTGGTAATTAATAGTAAGATATTTCACTTAGCTTGATTCAGAAAATATATCTGAATGTCTTTCAAACTGTGCAGACCAATGACCTCTAAATATGAATTCCATGTCTGGAAGATTTTAATTTTCTTAAATCCTTAATAAATGACAGGAGTATGTCATTATGCCTGTGCTATTGTAAAAGCTAAGCCATTAAAGATCTCTGAAGTCACTGGTGCTAGACTGGCATCTTTGTTTTAATAAATTATCAAGCCAACACTAAAGTGTAAGGACTGAAAATAGCTGACACTGGTCTTATGCAACTGCATATCACAAAATAAGGGAGAGCAATAAGAAAATGGCAGGAGAGAAAAAAAATCCTGCACCACTTTAAAAACGGGGACAGCATCTGATCTGACACTCCTATTCACAAGGAATATGGTCATTTAAGATTCAGCTTCATTCAAGCCAATGAATTCTTTCAAGGCTGAGTGATGCTCTCTTTCAGCGTAAAGGGAGATATTTGAATCTCTATATTGTTAACTCAGGCTGGAGAAAGTTCTTAAAGTCTAGCTGTGAGGAGTAGCTACATCTAAGTATTGAAGAATTGGGCTTACGAGTATTTTAAGTACAACTTGAGTAATTTGAGCAACTACTGTAACAGACTGCTCTTTTTAATTTATAGACTGTGAGGTGCTAAAAATCATTAGTTTAGAAAAACAATTTATCGACTGTCAACCTAAGGCATAGGTCCCCACATTTAGCAAGGTACCAAAAAATGATCAAGGAAACAAGTCAAAACCATTTAAAAATAATTGCCACTTCATCTTAGCGGTGCTGTGCAGCCTGTTTAGCATTTGTTTCCAGGGGTGGCTGGATGGGCTGGAGGTCATTTCAGCCATTTCTCAAGTTTCAACAAGTCATAGGAAGCTTAAGAGATGGGGAAGACGAAGCTTTTTAAGACTCCACAGTTGTTGGAGACTGAAATGAGAAAATAGCCTGTAATTATACACAGTGAGCCGTTTTCTATCAGCTGTATTACTAAAGCCGTGCAAGCTGCACACCCTGTGTCGCATGGCTCATTTCAAGGTGAATGAAATTGCACTTTGTTCTCATACTCCTACACTGAATTCTTTCACTCTTCATAAAAAAGGAAATTTTATGGTCCTGTCGCTCAAGGATCCTCTGTGTCAGAGCAGAAAATCCCCTTTTTAACGTGAATGCCTACGATATCCGTACTAGGCTTGACATGTGATAGTTTTTGTGATTAATACCCTGTGAAGACACAAGTTACTGCAGTGTGTTTTGTTGAACTAAGAAATGGACAGACTTATAGGAAGTCTGACCTATTTTTAAAGTTTGAGACCTCACTTTTGCATTGTTTAAAGGAGCCCTGTATGAAATCCGGAATCAGCAGAAATTGTTCAGATGGATTATTTTCATTTGTCCAAAGCCACATTACATTTGTCCAAATGTCAAAGGCTGCCAGTGACTCCAGATTCCCTCAAAGCTTGTGAAGCACCTTCCAGTGCTAAACTTTGATGCTGGCAGTCAGAATATAAAGGATGAAAACAGCTGCTACATAAATGTTAAGGGGTAAAATCAGTTGTTTTTTCTAATCTTCTAGAAGCTACTTTACCTTTTTCATCCAGCATTAGCCATCCCAAGTATCAATTCACTTAGAGTGCAAAGAGAGTGGCTGGTGCTCTTCTGCTTAACTGAACCTTTGTAAAAGCAATCAATAAACTTTCATCTCCTCCAGGAGGCCCACACATTTACATAATTGTACCTACTTTCTTTTCTGTATCTGATCTGCTCTCTTTTCCTAAAGGTTAAGATACAGGGCAGATGCCTATATGCTTGCCGCTGTTATTAGTGTGCTTAGGCCATCTCATTTCTCAATGGCTTTTATTGTGCTCATCTGTTCAGGAAGACTAGGTTTTCCAAGGCTCATTTGTTGGTTAATTGCATTCTCAGATCCTCTAAGATGTCTGTAGCACCTGCTTTCCACTTCACAGACTCTTTTGATCTCTCTAGAAATATCCAACTTTGATTATGTGAAAATCTTTCCTAACTGTACTACGTGCCTAGAAAGCAAGTTAAAAAGTGCCATTGTGATTATCATGACCTATATTAGGATTGAAATGCAATTCTACTATAGAAAAGCCTGAAATAAAAAGCAAACCTATTTACTATTCTGTTTGTGTGCTTCTGTCCTGGCTGTGGTTTTCTTTGCCTTACTAAACACTTAGGCAAAACATAGGATGTAGTGAAATAGTAGATTGTAGTGGCAGAGCTCACAATTCCATAGCTCTAAAAATATACAGTATAGGCCAAAATATCACCTGCTGGCATGAATTTTCTACCTGCAAATATGCTGAAATGGTGTTTACCTGAAATTTCTCAATTTATTCTATCAGTATGTATTTACAAATGTCAAATGAGTAATTTCAAACCTTAATTTTCCCTTATATTTGTACAGAGATCTTTTGGTAGGAACAAAGGTGTAGATTTTGTACCTTAAATAGATTTCAACCATGATTTGTTTTTGATTTGACATTTGTTTCACAGTTGGTATGCTAGAGAAGGAGAAATGTGGAATACAACTCTCCTTCGTTAATAACTGATTACATGATTAAGTTGTTAATTGATGTCAGTATTAGTTTTCACACCTGTCTCACTATTTTATGGGGTTGTTTTGGGGGCTGCTTGCTAAAATATTTTGAATATGTGCAGTTCTGCCTTTTTTTACAATGTCTTGTGGAGTCAGCCTTGAGAACAGTTTAACCCACATGTATACATTCACGTACAGCAATGCACATTTTTAGTTGAAATTGTTCATGAGCTTCTCACACAGGTGTTTGCAAATTTTTAGCCAAAACAGCACAGCTGTTTCTGAGGCTTGGAAAAAAAAATGTTGCTCATCTTGAAATATTCTGATAGCCCCTGTTGTTAATATGAATCAATGTGGTCTAATTCCTCCAATAACATGAACTCAAACCTTGGGAGGAATGGGTCTCATGGAAAAATTAGACATATTTTAACATCACTACAAAAGGCATCATAATACAAATTCTCCAATAAAAGCTAATTCTGATATTTCCTGGCTTCCCGTTCTTAATTTTGAATGCTTAATATTGCATGCCTGCAAGTGAGTATGTGTAACTGTTGCCTGTCTGGGTTTACTACTAATGTTGTAGTGGATATTCATGAAATCGCATTTTTCAGTCTCTACTCATGCTGAATATACTACTGTAACGTATGCTATTATAATATGATTAGAAGTAGTGATGATATGGTGGAGAAAATAGCAAGAACTAACGAGTGAGCTCACAAAAAGTGGGTACTGCAGAAGATTTAAAACGCTGAAGGCGATAGCTTACTTTTGATAAATGAAGGTCATACCGTCTGTGCCACTATTAATGTAATGGCTTCTCTGTGTGCTAAGTCTTTACTCATGCTGAGATGCACACTTGTGAAGAAAAAGCTTAGATATAGTACTGCTTCACCTCCAAATTTAAATGGAAACACTAACGATATTGTCCACAGAGCTTGTAGAGTGCCCCCAAAAGCACTAGGCATGAAAGGTTTATATTGAATGCTGTTGGATTTCCTACCCTTCTCAAAGTTGACAACTAATTTTGGGTATTTACTGATAATTCAAGGTCTGCTGAATAAGCCCTTCAAGCTTCCTTGCAAAAACCTTGCAAATTTACTGAGGTTCATGATGCAGAGCAGATCTGAAAATAATAAATAAATAAATAAAATCCCACCAGATGCCACTGAGGCACCAAATACTGAAAATGTAAACTGGTCTGAGCCTGAAATTCATTAAACTGCTGTGCATCTGATCCAGTGTGCAGAGGGTGATTACTTTCCATGGCTGCAAACAGTTTTGGACATGCCTCACTTTATGCCCAGGTGGATAGTCTCCCATTTTTGATGTTAGTATTCATGTGCTTGGAATTGGGAATGTTCCTAGTGTATATTGATTACTAGATAATTCAGTGACTGAGAAAAAGCTGAGAAAAAAGTTATGTAGAACCTACTGTGGTTTTTCTTCTTTTTTCTTTTTTTTTTTTCTTTTTTTTTGGCAGAAAGATGGCATGATATGTATAAAAAAATAAAAATTTATAATTCTCTTCTGACTACAACACAGAAGTAGTGCTGTAGTCAGAACAGAATATTGTATTTTATGTTCCAGTCCAAGATTAGACCAAATCTGTTTCATAGGTAATAAATAAACTGCATCAGTCTCTTGCAGTTGAGAGGCTATGAAGATTATCACTTTCTGTGTAAGAAATCTGTTGTAGGTTATATTCTCCGAGGATGTGAAGAAATAATTCATTGCAAGTAATCTCTTGAATGCTTCTTCATCATGAGCAGACCCTGACTCAGTCACATGTAACAGTCCAAGAAGTTATTTCACTATCAAAGCATTAATTGGAACCTGAGATGTTTCGTAGTAAACACGCATTTGAGAAAGAGACATGAACAGAAGTTTAATGTTTTGTAGCCCACCATCTTCATGTGTGATATCACAGTTACAAAATTATAGCTTGTCATAACACTTTTTTGGGATGCATAAGAATAGATAAGCAAAGATGAGACTTAAACAATTCAGTAAAAGCTAAACCGTTACTGGGTGAGGCTACTGAAGCCAATGGGAGTGTTGTGGTAACTTAGGTTTAAAATGCTGAATAAGTTATAAGACTCTCAGGCCACATACAGGAGAAAAATTAGGAGAGATTTCATTAATTGGCTCAGCTCATGTGGGAAAGAAAGAGTCAATAGCACTAAGAGTCTGCTGTATCTTTGCCTATGTAGTGGAACAGGCTTTTAGAAAAAAAAAGTCTTTGTGAATGAATGTATTAACCTTATTTGTCCTTTTCCTGCCCCTCCACCCAAAAAATAACTTGCTTGCTGGATTGCAGCATATTTGTGAAAGTAGAGCCAGGATGCACCTGTCAGGGGTTGAAGTTGACCCTCTCACCCAGCCGTCTTTCTCTCCAAATTGTCTCTTAGTTTTGTGATTACATCTATGCTCAATAGTAACCAAAAAGCAACTCTTTAAAATCAGCTGTGGAGATCGTCAAAACCACCCATATATTGTCAGGTGGTGAAATTAAAATAAATAAAACCATAGGTTTTTTTCCCTCTTCTCTACTTTCCCTTGATTCATTTTTTTATTACTGTATCAGAAAGAGTTTTTGTCTCAATTTTCAATCCACTAATTGGAAGCAAAGAAAATTTACTTTCAGAACACACCTGGAAAACTATTTCTTTTTACTGTTCAGTTTGCCATATGTTTATTGAACAAATCTGCTCTGATAGATCAGTCTTTTCAGACTCTAAAAGTTTCACCTGGGAGTTTAACTACATTAGAGCTACAGTTTAAGGATTTGTTACTAAATATGGGACTTCTTATGGAAAGTTTTATGCTCTATTATTGTTAATTTATTAATTGAGCTCTTAACAAAATTAATATTCTCTGCTTCTCAACAATGTATTTCCCTGTTTAAAAATGGTAGGTACATGTCAGAAGGGAGGAAGAGGATACTTATGTATTCTGTAGTGCTGTGAAAGCGTGGATTTGGTGAATAGTCTAGAATCAAGACCAAACACTTTTGCTAATGAAGCAGCTGTTGCTCATACATACTAGATGTCCAGGCTAGACAGTTCTAATAATGACTAAAGTAAGCCTAGATACACTTCACTGCTGGTTTTGCACTGGGATATTTTTCTCTGTGGAAGCCACATTGTGTCTCTCAGTACTTTATTCTGCCTCTCTGGTCAGATATATTTATGTGCCCTACTTATGCCTCCATAGAGGAGGCAATTTGTTAGGTATGCAAATATGAAAATTGTTTTAAAGGTGCAAAATGCAGCTACTTACTTAGCTACAGTTAGTAAGACAGTATAATGTTCACAGAGGGGATGTGCCCAATACAGCACTGGCACCTGCTGCAACATGTTCAGTCCTTAGAAAAGAGAATTAGGCAGTTGCCCTACACTGCTATTGGATTTCTGCTTTGTTCTGGGGTTTTAGAGCAAAACGTGCCATACTAAGCTGAGAAGCTTCTTCAGATCTGTATTTTGATCCTTGCTAAGCTCAATATATTGAAGTTATGTTCAGCTGGGTGTTTTCAGTCACACTGATCATGAGGTTTCCTGAAGCACAGAGAATGGTTGGCAGGGGCCCCCTGATTGGAGTGTTTTGTGCATCTGGAGTAAGGCCAAGTCTGAGTGAGTCATGGCTGCGACCTAACAGATTTTTCCTGGCTCAGTCGATCTCTCTAGAGGTTACGGTTGCAAGTGCACCAGCACTTTGGCTGTTCTATGTTTGGTTTTCTGTCCTACTTCTCTTTATAATATTGCTTTTCATATAAAAAATGTGCCATCCAAACTAGTTCCGTCTTTCTGAACATGCTGATGATGACAGTGTGGGAAAATGAGGGAAATTAAAAACCACCTCCCCCGAGTCAACCTAAGTTATGACGCTAAGGAAACCTTATGGTAAAACATCGCTACTACTCCCAGGATGAGATGCAGTTGGCATGCATAGAATCTATTCAGTGATTGTTCACCAGGTAACTCTGCAACCTTGGCATATGCTAAGAAAAACTGAACGGAGCTGGAGTGAAGTGAAAGCCCTGTGGCCAAGCTCTGTTAAACTCCCTGCAGGACTGGGACCTTGAAGGTACCATGTATTGATAAACCACGCAGCAGCTGCCAAACAACGAAACTATATTTGTATTTGTAAAAGTGAAGCAAGAGGATTTTAAACCTGTCAGTAACAAAATATGCATGACTAGAGTAACTCAAGGTCCACAGACCCAGTTAAAGAGTTTAAACCTGTGTTACTATGGAGAAGCCTGGAGACATAAAAAGGGCCTCCTACAAGGTCAAGTTGAACAACACTGATGAACAAAGAACTGATAGTTTGAGAGGAGACTTTACCCTTGTATAGGTGGATTCAGAAACAGAGTTGAAGTATCTCTACTCAGGAAAGACTATCCTTGAAGCCTGGCACTGCACATGAGATTCATCAACATACAGCTTCACGAGTCAACAAAACAGGACTAGGGTGTCCTTTTGATGAAAATGATGTAAGCATATGCAAATTAACTGACCACCCTGTATATTTGGGGGGAGGGTTGCGGGGAGTTACTAACCTGAATCCATTGGTATAAATATGTAAAATTGGGAAAGGGAAAGCAGGGAAGACTCCACTGTAACTTCTGGGATCAGTTGATGGGCTGAACCTGTCTTCTCCCCCATAGGGACGCCTATTGGGTACGAAATTTATCTCATGCGCACATAATAACTAGCTCATGGTACTTGCTCTTAGTGATTATATTCTGATTTTATATCACTTCAAGCTTATTTTTGAAGACAGTCTCTATCACTGGCAATCTCTGAACCTTAATTTTTCATGATTTTATATTAAGAATAATGAACGTTATTCCATAAACTGTTAGTGTTAATCCTTTGTGGGCACTAGCAGTTGCTGGCCGTGGGTAAGATATTCAAATAAAGTGGACAGACCTGCTAAGGGGTCTCCCCTATGCTACTGGAGCCTTTTCCTGAGCAAGTCAGTTGAATCTCCTTCTGTTCCAGCAGGACATCCTGGTGAAGGGTCCTGATCGCAGGATGCTGACAGACTGGTTGGGCACAGAGGTCTCATATTTTCTGGGTGATTGATATGCAAATCAAATACTAGAGGTTGAGAAAATCTCTGTCTCTTTCACATGACCAATAGTTATAGACAGGAACGGAATGAATGCTTTACCTATGAATTCATTTGCCCACTAGGGGACACTGGGACATTACACTTTTATTCAAATGCAAGACGCTTCACAAACTGAAGATGGAAAGATCCTCTTGTTCTTGCTCTAAAATAAAATAAAAATAATGCATATCTAATTTCTAATCCATGCAGAAAGATGTGTAATATGTTCTAAAAAGTTTAATGAGTGGCAAGCTACTGGGTATGAATGCTCAATCTAAGGCATTTTAGCAAGTAGTTCAAATTGGTCCATGATATTGCAGCTTTTGAACTGCAAAGATAATTGATCATATTTTTGGCATTTACCACTCATTAAAAACTGTGTCAGAATGATGGATTAATCTGCGGGTATTTTCTGTCCTTGCTATAATCTTTGTCAAAGGAATGAGGTATCGAAATTATAATGCCTTTTGTACTACATGAATAATGAGGGCAGCCTTTAGAACTTTGACTTCCTTAAAAGGAGGTTTTTTTCACAGTGATTAGACAGGTTGCTATTTTACCCCCTGTACAAGAGAACAATACCAAAAGAAAACATATGAGTAAAAGTAGAAGCTAAGTTTATGGTGATAAACTAATACAAATAAAAGTAGGTTAATGGCATATAGTCTACGTAAAAATCCATATGTACTTTCCATTGATATATTACATTTCACAGATATATGGTTACTGTCTTTTTCTCTTGTTGACTTTACTAGAAACAAACCTGTAATTTAAGTAGCTGGGCTGTGAACTGAGCTGTGATTTCAAGCAGGGAAGGAGTCCTCCTGTGTTTCAAGAGAGACTGTTGCGCTATTTTGCTCCCTTCCTCAGCAGGTTCTAAATATGGACTTGAAGATTTGAACATTTTTCGTACTTCTTAGCTCCTCTTGTGGGGTACTCTAATGTATTGCAGTTATGGGATATAGGCAAATCATGAAAAGAGCTTGTGACTTCAAAATATCTCTCCAAACGAGTGTTTATGAAGGTGAAGCACAATCTACACATTCTTAAAAGGACAATTTAGATCCCAACCAGAGAGTCTAATCAATGAACTTAACCTGTTTTGTTGCTGGATTGTCCATGGGTTTTTTCAGTTTATGAGCAGAAAATGCACGATGAGTATTTTCTGAATCATTCTTTATCTATAGCTTTTCCAGAATGACATAACATTTGTACACATATGTAAATATATACACATACATATCTATACTTCATTTAATAGATATGAGTGATATATATGGCACAACTCATGATAGGGCCTAGATTATTATTCTTTCAGCTTAGTTCTAAATTAGAAATTCTGTGTACAATTCAAAGACAAAATACTGTAAGTCTGAGAATCCCTGAAAAAAGGAGGGAGAAATTCAGGTATTAATGTATGAGAACCCTAATTTCTATGCTGTATATTTTTCACTCGCAATATATACTAACATGCTCACTTTTTCCAACTTTGTTTTATACTCGTTTTGTTTCCCTTTGTTTCTTCTGTAACATTCCAGACATTGCCCTTTTAATGAGACATCTGGCAATTTTAAAGCAATTCCAAGTCTGCTGTTCTTGGTAGTTCCATCTGTATCATTTTTTATAAATAACCAGTGCATGCCCAGAGGCATGAGACAGATTCAGCGGAGTCCTTGACATACCTGCATTGTAAAACTATGCATTTGGTGTGGTTGGTGTGGAGGACTTACTTATATCCACCACAGGAGAGGATCTGGATTGTGACCATCTTAAGAACCTGAACGTATACAAGTCCATGGGACCAGATGAAATCCGTCAACGAGTCCTGAAGGAGCTGGCAAATGAAGTTGCTAAGCCACTGTCCATCATATTTGAAAAATCATGGCAGTCAGGTGAAGTTCCCGACGACTGGAAAAAGGGAAATGTAACCCCCATTTTTAAGAAAGGGAAAATGGATGAGAAGGGAACTACAGACCAGTCAGTCCCAAATCTGCGCCTAGCAAAATCTTGGTGTGGATTCTCCTGGAAGGCATGCTAAGGCACATGAAAATCAACAAGATGGTTGGTGACAGCCAGCATGGCTTCACTAAGGGGAAATCCTGCCTGACCAATTTGGTGGCCTTCTATGAAGGGGCTACAAAACTGATGGACGGGGTAGAGCAGTTGATGCCATCTACCTGGACTTGTGTAAGGCCTTTGACACTGTCACACATGACATCCTTGTCAGTAAGTTGGAGAGACATCAATTTGATAGGTGGACCACTTGGTGAATAAAGAACTGGCTGGATGGCCGCACACAAAGAGTTGTGCTCAATGGCTCAATGTCCACCTGGAGACCGGTAACGAGTGGTGTCCCTCAGGGATCAGTGTTGGAACCGGTCTTGTTCAACATCTTTGTTGGTGACATGGACAGTGAGATTGAGTGCACCCTCAGCAAATTTACCAATGACACCAAGCTGTGTGGTTTGGTTGATACACTGGAGGGAAGGAATGCCATCCAGAGGGACCTTGACAAGCTTGTGAGGTGGACAGATGCCAACCTAATGAAGTTTAACCATGCCAAGTGCAAGGTCCTCCACCTGGGTGGGAGCAACCCCAGGCACAGCTACAGGTTGGGCAGAGAAGAGATTCAGAGCAGCCTTGCGCAGATGGACTTGGGGGTGTTGGTCGATGAAAACATGAACATGAGCCAGCAGTGTGCGCTTGCAGCGCTGTAAGCCAACCGTATCCTGGGCTGAATCAAAAGGGGTGTAACCAGCAGGTTGAGAGAGGTGATCCTGTCCCTGTCCTCTGCTCTTGTGAGACCTCACTTGGAGTATTGTGTGCAGTTCTGGTGTCCTCAACATAAAAAGGACATGGAACTATTGGAACAAGTGCAGAGGAAGGCCACGAGGACGATCAGGGGTCTGGAGCACCTCCCATATGAAGCTAGGCTGGGAAAGTTGGGTCTGTTCAACCTGGAGAAGAGCAGGCTCAACAGAGACCTCATAGCAGCCTTCCAGTACCTGAAGGGGCCTATAGGGATGCTGGAGAGGGACTCTTCATGAGGGATGTAGCAATAGGACATGGAGCAATGGGTTCAAACTTAAACAGGGGAGGTTTAGATTGGATATAAGGAAAAAATTCTTTACTCTGAGTGTGGTGAGGCCCTGTAATGGGTTTCCCAGCGAAGCCGTGAATGCTCCATTGCTGGTGGTGTTCACAGCTGGGTTGGACAGAGCCTTGGGTGACATGGTTTAGTCGGATGTGTCTTTCTGCATGAGCCTTGGGTGACATGGTTTAGTCGGATGTGTCTTTCTGCATGTAGCATGTTTCTTAGTCCTTTTAACAGGATGACTAAGACTTTATCCAGTTGAGCACCCATTTACCTCTTACTCTGACTGCGGCTGTGATAAAAAACCCAGTTAATTTGGTGGTGAAACTGGCTGTGATAATTCCTAGCATCCTAGAATAACCCATGTTAGAAGGAACTTTAAAAGATCATCTTGTCCAACCTTTCATTGGAAAGGAAGCCTAAATGAGATTACCTAGCACCCTGTCCAATCACATCCCGAAAACCTCCTGTGATGGGGACCCTACCATATCCCTGCTTCAGTGGTTTTTTTCAGTGTAAAAAATGTCTTTCTGACATCCAGATGATAGTTAATACACCTTTTTCCGTAAGTCGAGGAGCAACTAGTTCCTATTTTTGTACTGTTTTTGCAGTTGCATAAAATCATAGAGAAATGCGGAAACTATCCTGAAACACAGCATTTGTTCAGTGTTATTTTGCTTTATATTCTTAAGCAGAGTGTTATGTATTTCTGAACAAAGTCCTTCATGAATTTTCTGAATGTTGCAAAAATGATGAGTTTACATGTGATACCTTTTATGGATTATTCTATTTCTAATGGTACCAGTTGGAAAATGACTACTTAAAACAAGTGCCCTGCTCATCATCCAGTCTCTCATATGAGTCATCCTGTATCAGCAACATTGTTTAAAAATAGAAATAGTGAATGAAATATTTGTCCATTTGGAAGTCAGTGACAAAGTTGAGCAAAATCTGAATTTCATCACTGTGCTTTTGAAAAGAATATTTGGATAAAGGCCAGCAGTTGGGTGTTGCAGGAAGACAAAAATTCAGGGAAAAGATCCTTTTATCTTGACATAAAATCAGAGAGAGATTATATTAAGGAAAGCCGTGGCATGCTTGATCCCTAGCACACATATCACATATTCATGAAAACCTAAAAAGCTCTTATTAAATGTTATTCTGTTGCTGTCTTAGCCATAGGAGCTGAAGCTTTATCTGTTTTTCATTTCTTATGTCATTTCTGGGATCCCATTTCTTTTAATAACTTGTTTTTTCACATAACTGACCTCACTCCTCTTTCCAGCAGGAAATGTACCTGTCATTACTTTCACATGAAAATGGCCTCATATCTCCTACTTGATAGATTTTGCTTTCACTAAATGTTTCTTGAGAGTTCTTTTTCCATGAGTCTTTTTTGGAAAAAGTGTCTTAAAAGTGTTTCCTAGGTTTCTTATTCCCTTCTCAGTGGCTTCCTTTTCAAGAAGCACAGAGAATGAAAAAGCTGAAGGACTTCTCTCTGGCGCTTGCACTCCGATGGGTATTCTGCTGGGAAAGGTATACCATATCCTTTCAGCCCTCCGTTTGACTTCATGCCCTTGGATGACAAATGATTTGTGGTAGAATTTTATCTTCTATCTATGGAATAGATACACATTTAGTATATTTACCTAGTTAAAATCCTAGTGATGTTCACACTCTATATGTACTGATACTTGGTTATGTACAGGACATGTAAAGTTAATGATGTTCAATGAGACTATAGAGGGTATTAGAAATGGCAGTGCCCCTGCTAAATAACTTGGTACAAAACCCCCTGTCTAGAATGTAGATGCTGGAGATGCATGTAGTCTTGTAAAACAAACAAACAAAAATGTAAAAGACAAACCGTTCCTAACAGCAACAGAAACAGAAATGACAGGTTCTCAAAGAGAATGGGACAGGTGTATGACAGCATCCCTTAAGAGAGAAGCATTTCACTTTGTGACTCTTTGTATGCAAAAAATTAAAAAGAAAAAAAAATTAAGAAAAGTGGAATTTGATAATTTTAGATAACAGTTCCTGAAGGTCTTGGAACAATTTTACTTCTTTTTGTGCATAGGTCTTCTAAAGTGGTTATCTGCTTATGCGCTGGAGCTCATGCGTAGTAAATGGTGATATGTAAGCCCCACTTATAGTCTGTTTCTACTCATTTTGCATATACAGATGACACTCATTTAAAAAAAGAGTTACATTTTACTGTATCCGTAATAGCATGCTGAAGTATATAAATAGGACTGGGTTTATTATTCAAAAAATGCATTTTATTGAGGCGCAGAATGTGATTTTGAATAACTGGGGAGAAAGGAGGAAATTCATAGAAGTAGGGAAAAGGATTTTATAATCTGTTTGAGTAGAACTAAGTAAATAGGATACAGAAAGTACATAAAAATAATCCATTTAACACCTGCATGATTCTTCATGAGTTACCATATTTATGCCAGAAGCTCAGCACATCCACCAAAGAGACAGGAAGATGGTTTGGAGGCTGGGGCAGACAGTGTATGAGAACAAACCAGCAGTAGGAGCTGGTTTGTTCTAGCCTCCAGAAGAGGATGAATGTGATAATAGGACAGAAGGCAAGAACTTCAAGTTGCCATAAGAGACATTGCAACTGGCCATAAGGAGAAAAAAAAATAGCTACATGAGTGGTTAAGTACTTGAATGGATTACCTAGGGAGGTTGCTGAGTCCCCATCCATGGAGATTTTCAGAGCTTGAGGGAATGAAGCCCTCTGTAACCTGACCAACCTGGCTTTAAAGTTAGCTTTGCTTTGAGCAAGAGGTTGGACAAGAGACATCCTGAGGTCTCTTCCAACCTACATTTTTCTGTGATTCTGTGGTGGATTTTATGAATGCAGCTATGCAGGTTTTTCAGCTGTTAAATTTATTCCTTCATGTTCTCTTACTAGAAAGCCTCAATTAATAAGCAAATTGCTGTTAATATAGACATAGTTTGGTATAGAAAAATGATGGTAGGTTCAGAAAACAACAATGTATTTTGAAATATGAGAAGGAAATACAAACAACTAAGAAAAGTATCTGTGTGTCCCTAATGAAAGCTGAAAAAAAGAAGACAGGAGATATCTTTATGTGGAGAATAACCATGTCTTTTGTCTGTGAGCCTCTAGGACATTAATATCTGATTTTCAAACGTGATGAATAATAGTATTTTTTTTAATAAGCAATCAAAAATCTGTAGGTTTAAGACAATATGGGAAATTTTCTCAGCCAAAATTTTATAAATGGCAAAAATTAATCTGACAACTGAAATACTCCATGCATGTGTTGTACGTTATTATAAACACATCTGAAAGAAATAAAAATTAAATTATTCTCTTGTAAGACAGTAAACATTGACCAGAAAAAAAGAAAGAGAGTTTCCTGTCACTTCATCTATCTTAGTTTGCAAGAAATAGTTGCTAGCTGCCTTTATATACTAGTTTATGCATGTATTTTAAAAGATCTCAAGGTGCTGCTGGCCAGGGAGGTGGTATGTAGTGACTGAGAATCCTTTTTAATCAGCTACTTTCTGTATCTATAGGAAAGATAATATTTTAAAAGAAGAAAACATGCTTTCTAGATGTTTAATAAAACTCAGATTTTTTTCTGTACTTATAAGTTAAATATATGTGTTTGTAAGGAATACTTCATCTGAATGTGAAAAAGCATCTCAACAATACAAGTCAGAAGGCTGAATATGTGAATGTAGCTTGTTCAGATACCTACATGCAATAAGTTAAGGCCCTGGCTCATCAAAAATAGCTAAATTTTAGTGACTTTGAGTCATGAAATATATTTAGCTTTAAGTAAATTATTGCCTTACTCTAGTTGCCTGATCAGAATGCCATTCCGATGTAACAGGACTTGCTGACTTGATTGGGTTTAGATCAGATTATGTATCATGAACAGTAATAAAAGTTAGACTTCTGTCAGAGAGTTTAGGTACCGTAATAAGAATGACCTGAAGTACTGCCCCACAGATTTAATCACCAGTGGGTTTTGTTTGAGTAATGATGAAAAATCTGGCTTTCCCAAATTATAACACAGCATATTTTCCAGTATGGTGTTTTCATTAAAAAATAAATGTACTGTAAAAATGTCTGCAATATATTTGATGTCTTTCCGGTGTACAAAGCACAGTATATTGCAAAACAAAACCTCCTGAAGTATTTCACACTTTGAGCAGAAAAAATAAATATCTTAAAACTCTGTAAAAGATGAACTAAGCTCTCAGCTTGTGAAAGCATTGCTATATGCAGAAAATACAGAGAATACTATGAGAGCTTGATTTAATGCAGTCTATTAATTACTATTAATTATTTAAAATGCTATAAAACTCTCCCATGAACCTCTACTGAGATGCTGGTATGTCAAGCAAGCACTAAAAATACAATACAGTTAACCATAAAATACAGGGGAAAAAAAACAAATAAAATATTAAAAAGCTAAACAAAGTTGTGGTGTTAACAAATCTTTATATTGAAATTCTAAATTCCATGAAACTGAGCCAGCTGCATTAGCTAATCTGTATTTCAACTCATAAAATCCTATGTGTTTTCTTCAAAAACCTTACTTCATAAATGTGAAATACCTTTGGGGTTTTTTAGGTAAATTTATGATCTTTACCATTGGAACTGACTAATTTATGCCTGGAAGAGAAAATAATGGTCAAAAGCCAGCAAACTGTAAACAACACTGAATAAGATGGGCTTTTCTTGATTCTAGAAGACATTCTGGGAAGCAGAGTGAGGTGACTGAAGTGTCGGCCTTTTACTAGTGTCAATTGCCAAGGCCTAAAATTTTGACTCTTCCAAAAAATCCCCGATATGTGTTACTATTAATTTGTCTCTTATTAAGTTTTACCTAAGACTATACTTCTTTGACCCTTCTCAAGGGACCAGCATGATAGGCTTTCTTAAAACCATCTAACAGATAAGGACTGGAAAGAGGAAATGATGCAGCAAAATACATTCCTTTTTAATATCCTACCTTACCCTGTAATTAAAGAAAATTTTAAAATCTAAACGTTTATTACAAGATAAATGTTGTAAGCATAAAAAACCCCTGCAACTGTCTGTCACTTATGATTAGATATGCCAACATGCTTTGTGCCACAGTTCTTTGAAGTACTGTACATTATGTATGTCAATTTATTTTGTGTCATCCATTATAAACTCAGTACATGCATTTTTGTACAGCAACATGTCAAGGGAAGACTGTTTACATTAATGGGCATCCCAACAACTGTTAGAAACACAACTGTATTATCAAAGGATCAATATTTAAGTAAAGCAAGAGATAAAACCCTCAGAAATTTTCTTACAGCTTACATTCTAGTGAATGTATTTTGTTTGACTGGTTGGTTTGTTTTAATATCTGGGTACCCATGTGGTAGCCTTGATTATCATTGGATATGATTTAGAAGAGTGGAAACTTGTGCATTTTACACCTAGACAAACGCCTATCAAAATCTGCTCTCAAAAAGCATTCCAACATTTACAGAAAGCTTGGTAGAGCAGAAAAACATACTGATATGTGTTACTCACTTAGGAAATTATTTCTGCTAACCTCTAGTTCTGATTTTTGTTCTCCCTGTCTCTCAGTCTGCTGCTGCTGTGAATGTCCATTGCATCTTTCCAGATAAACTGATTTAGAAAGCCTTGGAATGGGATTGTGCTTTTCCCACTAACTTATGTTCTGTTCAGTACAGTGAAGGCCTTGCTCAGTGACTAGTTCTAGTTTTCCTGCAGTACTAAACTACTAAGTTTCCTCCTTTCAATGCATGGTTCTGAACAAATTATCGTGGAAAATATTTGAGAGCATTTTTTTTTAAAGTAAAGATAGAGAACCTCTAGAACTTAGTAGCTCAGAGCTCAGAAAACAAGAAAGGTCAAACCTTCTGACATATGGGCAAGCATAATCTTTTAGAAGACCAGTGATCCTAAGTTTTAAACAGCTGGGATATATATTTATTGCCAAATATTATCAAGTCCTGACATAGTAATTTTAGAACATTACAAGAAGGTTGTACTTTAAAACATCTTGTCAAAATATATTCCCCTCAATACTACAAAATCTTTGACCTTATATGTAATATTATGTTTGCAATGGTGATACTTCTGTGAAGTTGAGAGCATTATACTGCTTATAAAATGTAAGATATTGTAAAAGACAGTGTTCATAATAGATTCATCATTTTGTTATACTATATGATACATATTTAGATGCTAAACACCCACTACCTGTTTTGTTTTATTCTAGAGCAACTTCTAATGTGCGCTTTAAAAATATATATTTATGTTTATTACTGTCAGAACTTTTCTTTTTCTTCTGCATTTTTACATGACTAGTTCAATAAAACTCATTCTGGACAAAAAGAGGTATGTATCAAAAAATCCAGCATTTTTCGTTATAACTGTTTTCACTAAGTGTAGAATTTGCTTATGTCAAAATAATTTAAGCTGCACTCTGCATTTATTAAAGAGATTTTTTTTTTCTATTGAAAAATAGATTTTATGGAGTTGTTATTTCTCAAGCACATATATTCTATATCCCAAGCATACATATGTACATCTGCTTTGAAGCCAAAGTTGTTCTTTTCTTTAAAGCTGAAACTGAGTATTTCTGTGTTTAATCTCTTATTGCATTAGCTGAAAATGCAAGCATTACTCCCCTTCAAGCAGTCCTTCCCTCTATTTGAGAATGTTCTTTTTTTTTTTGGTTATTGCTATGCATTGAATATCATAGAATCACAGAATAGTTGGGGTTGAAATGGACTTTAAGATCATCTAGTTCCAACCCTGCTGCCATGTGCAGGGACACCTCCATTAAGCCATGACATCCAAGGCTCTGTCAATCCCGGCCTTGAGCATCGCTGGCAATAGAGCATTCACAGCTTCCCCGGGAAACCCATTCCAGGGCCTCATCACCCTTACAGTAAAGAATTTCTTCCTCATATCCAATCCAAACTTCCTCCTTTTAAGTTTAAACCCATTACCCCTTTTCCTCTCACTATAGTCCCTAATGAAGAGTCCCTCCGCACCAAACCTATAGCCCCTCTTCAGATACTGGAAGGCTGCTCTGAGGTCTCCACGCAGCCTTCTCTTCTCCAGGCTGAACAGCCCCAATTTTCTCAGCCTATCTTCATACGGGAGGTGCTCCAGCCCCCTGATCATCCTCGTGGCCCTCCTCTGCACTTGTTCCAACAGTTCCATGTCCTTTTTATGTTGAGGACACCAGAACTGCACACAATACTCCAAGTGAGGTCTCACAAGAGCAGAGCAAAGGGGCAGGATCACCTCCCTCGACCTGCTGGTCACGCTCCTTTTGATGCAGCCCAAGATACGGTTGGCTTTCTGGGCTGCAAGCGCACACTGCCGGCTCATGTTCATTTTCTCGTCGACCAACACCCCCAAGTCCTTCTGCGCAAGGCTGCTCTGAATCTCTTCTCTGCCCAACCTGTAGCTGTGCCTGGGATTGCTCCGACCCAGCTGTAGGACCTTGCACTTGGCATGGTTAAACTTCATGAGATTGGCATCAGCCCACCTCACAAGCGTGTCAAGGTTCCTCTGGATGCCATTCCTTCCCTCCCATGTATCAACTGAACTGCACAGCTTGGTGTCAATGGTAAACTTGCTGAGGGTGCACTCAATCCCACTGTCCACGTCACTGAGAAAGATGTTGAACTAGACCAGTCCCAACACTGATCCCTGAGGGACACCACTCGTTACTGGTCTCCAGCTGGACATTGAGGTATTATGAAGTTTCCTTCCTCTAACAGGTAGGAAGAATTTGCAAACTGAAACAAGCCAGATCTTGTGTGTCAGGGGCAATAATCTTGCCTTAAATCAGATAGGTAGATATGCATTGATATATATAAAAGTTAATAGAAAAAAATTAAAGATCTAAACTGGAAAATTATAAAATCAAGGAGCCTTCAATGTGTAATTTGTAAAGCGCATTTGAAGGATTAAAGCAAAAGGTCCATTTATTATTTTTTTTTAACAAATTCATTACTTTTGTGATGGATAAATGGATATAAACCCACATTTATAAAGAAAGTATATTAAGTTCATGAAGAACTAATGACTATTAAGTCAGGTATAACTATGTTAATATATAATCCATACTGATTTTGGTCATTGAGCATTGTCAGAAAATTAATGCAAAACATCAAAAATAATAATAATAAAATTTCATTTGCATTATGCTACAAGAATACGTTACTTGTTTTCATGATAGATAGTTATTTGTCATGAATATGATTTGTTTCTGCAATCAGATATGCATTCTTACTCTAGAAATACTTTGAATAAAAGGTAACTGCTTTACATTTTTGAATGCAAAGTCCCTTTTGAATTAGATATATCTTCTATATATTCCTCTTTCCAATAAAATACGTATTTTGTAGTAGTTAGTGTATTAGGGGTTTTTTTTTGCCTTAATATTAGCCAGTAAAATAATTAAGAGATCTATGTGGATTTAACATGCCCCTTATAGGCTGAGGCATCTGTTTTTTTTTTTTTTTTCTCCTAAAAAATCTGTCTTAGCAGTATTTGTAGTTTTTACACAGTTATCCAGTACTCAGTCTGATTCATGTTAGAAAATGTGCACTGAATCTGTACAGATCAATTCCACGGTGCATGCCTGAGAGTTTCAATTCTATAAAAAAGTATTGAACAGACTCATTTTTTTCTGTATACACTATGTCGGTCTGGATATGTGGCTCAATGTCTAGCTGGAGGCCTGTAACGAGTGGTGTCCCCCAGGGATTGGTGCTGGGACCGGTCTTGGTCAACATCTTTGTGGGTGATATGGACAGTGGGATTGAGTGCGCCCTCAGCAAGTTGGACGATGACACCAAGCTGTGTGGTTCGGTTGATAAGTTGGAGGGAAGGAATGCCATCCAGAGGGACCTTGACACGCTTGTGAGGTGGGCTGATGCCAACCTGATGAAGTTTAACCATGCTAAGTGCAAAGTCCTGCACCTGGGTCGGAGAAATGCCAGGCACAGCTACAGATTGGGCGGGGAGGAGATTGAGAGCAGCCCTGCAGAGAAGG
The DNA here is from genome assembly GCA_039720435.1 of Amazona ochrocephala. Lineage (NCBI taxonomy): Eukaryota > Metazoa > Chordata > Aves > Psittaciformes > Psittacidae > Amazona > Amazona ochrocephala. Next base: position 12,350,893 of record CM077909.1, read on the forward strand.
ACTTGGGGGTGTGGGTCGATGAAAAAATGAACATGAGCCAGCAGTGTGCGCTTGCAGCCCAGAAAGCCAACGGTATCTTGGGCTGCATCAAAAGGAGCGTGACCAGCAGGTAGAATGAGGTGATCCTGCCCCTTTACTCTGCTCTCGTGAGACCTCACTTGGAGTATTGTGCGCAGTTCTGGTGTCCTCAACATAAAAAGGACATGGAACTGTTAGAACAAGTGCAGAGGAGGGCCACGAGGATGATCAGGGGACTGGAGCACCTCTCGTATGAAGATAGGCTGAGAAAATTGGGGCTGTTCAGCCTGGAGAAGAGAAGGCTGCGTGGAGACCTCAGAGCAGCCTTCCAATACCTGAAGGGGGGCTATAGGGATGCTGGGGAGGGACTCTTCATTAGGGATTGTGGTGAGAGGACAAGGGGTAATGGGTTTAAACTTAAACAGGGGAGGTTTAGATTGGATCTGAGGAAGAAATTCTTTACTGTAAGGGTGGTGAAGCCCCGGAATGGGCTGCCCAGGGAGGTTGTGGATGCTTCATCCCTGGCGGCGTTCAAGGTGGGGTTGGACATAGCCTTGGATGGCATGGTTTAGTGGGAGGTGTCCCTGGGCATGGCAGGGGGGTTGGAACTCGATGATCTTGAGGTCCTTTCCAACCCTAGCTATTCTATGATTCTATGATTCTATGGATAGTAGCATAACAGATCCCTAACATGTCATCTGCTGAATTTGCAAACTTGTGCTGCTATAGCACTCATTTGTGGCACTGAGAAGGGGCCCATAGAAGACAGCCACTAAATTGAGGTAACAGGTCTTTACACTGCAGACGGTGAACGGTATGTTCTTGCCACAGGAGACGGTAGAGGCAGAGAGTGCCAACAGGTTCAAAATAGGTTTAGGCAAATTTGTGGACAAAATGTTCACAAACAGATACTAAAGAAGAAAGGCAGAGGTGTATCTTCTATCACCCTTGCTCTGGGTGTAAACTGTATACTGGGGACAAAACCCAATGGATTGGAGGAAGTAGCTAGACATACATGATCTCCATAAACAGCATCTTTTACTGCTGTTACTGACAAAGGTAGAATACTAAGCTAGACTATTGGCCTGACCCAGCAGTGCATCTCATAAAGTAGGAGAATGAGATAAGAAAATGCTGTTCCATAACCTATGAAGGAAAGAACAGAGGTTTGTGAGGTTTGTGAGATTTTACCCTACTGCTTTGGCTTCAGGGCTGCACAGGCCAGAAGACACTGTAACGAAAGAATCTAGCTCTTAGGGGTGATGTTTTCAATTCTACATTTGAATAGATCATAAAATTGAAAGGACTGAAGCTGCTGTTGCAAAATATCTTTGGAACTTTAGAGACTGCAAAAAGTCACAGTGTCAAGAAGATTGATGAGCTGCCTTTGCCCTGAAGCTGAGAGGTCCTCTAGCAAGTAGAAATTGCCTGAGAATGGTCTCTCTCTCATATTGGCCTTATTTTTCAGGTTTAAAGGCATTAGACACTGCATAGGAATAGTGTGGAATTAATGAAGCCTCCCAAGGTCATCACATTGCAAACAGGGCACAAGAGAATTTGAGCCTCAGAGAGCATATGAAGCACTCTTTTGCATACTGCAGCTGGACTGTAATCTGACATCAGAGGTGGAGCCATATGTTATTTTCAGCTTGAAAATTGCTGTAATATTGGTCTCAAAGTGCTTATGAATACATCAGCAAAGAATGTTGGGATGGGATAATAGAATATGCATATCACAGCTATATGCTATCTAATCACAGGCAGAAAGGCATTTAGGCAGACATTGCTTTTCTGCTAGGAAGGATTAGCAATATTTCTAACAGGTGCTTGCCTAATCTGTTCTTACAGGTCCCTTCTAATGTGGCCTTCAGAATCTCCCAGTCCATTTCCCTGTATCACTGCTACTACTGCTAGAAACCTTTATTTCCTCCTCTGTCAGTACATGATTCAAATATTCCTTATTCCTCTGAAGACTTTTTCTTACAACCATCAGCTCTAAATTTATTACACTTCCGATATTGTCTGTTACAATGCAGAGGTAAGAAGCACTGGAATTTTAGAAAGATGTGACTTGAGGAAAGTTTTTCCAGCCGCTAGAGAGGCCATATGAAGAAATAAATGTGAGTAAGAGAAAGACAGTTTGCTTACCACGGTGTATAGGACAGTTGAATGTTTTCAGAAGTGAGGGGATAGCAGAATAAAATACAACAGAACAGAACAGAATACTTCATAGGAAGAAACCAACAACTATCATGTAGCCCAGTTGCCTGACCTCTTTAGGGGCTGACCAAAACTTAAAGCATGTCATTAAGCACATTCTCCAAATGCCTTTTAAACACTGACAGGCTTGGGGAACTGAGCACCCCTCTAGGAAATACTGTTCCAGTGCTTTGCTAACCTCTCTTTCTAAAGCCAAGTCTGACCCTCCCCTGGCACAGCTTTGAGCCATTCCCATGGGCCTTATCACTGGATACCAAGGAACAGAGCTCAGCAGCTCCCTCTTTGTTGCTCTTTCTTAGGAAGCTGAAGAGGGCAGTGAGGCTCCTTGTTCTAAACTAGGCAAACCCAGAGTCTTTGGCTGCTCCTCAGAGGAAGTGATGTTCTTGCAAGATTTTTTAAAGTTTTAAACACTTCTGGAAAACTAAGAGGTCCAGAATATTTCAGAATTCAAAATATGAAAGGTTTTTGTTACATCTAAAGAGCAAAATGATGTCAAAATAAGAGAAAATTTAGTTAAAAACATAGATTTTTTGTTTTCCTTAAGAACACAGATAAAAGACTCCCACTGTACTAAGACTAAATTAGAACGATAGATCTGAAGATTTTGGAATGGTCCCTTTAAACATTCACTGATTTTTGCTAATGAATATGGAAATTTGCCTGATTGATTGCTAATTACAAATGAACTACACTATTAGATTAGTGATAGTATTTCTTGGACAAACGAAATTGAATCCTCAAGGTTAGTTTTCTTACAGTAAACCAAATATTCCCTGGCACTCTGCAGCTCCATTTGCATTTCAATCAGATTGTGGCTTTCTGCCGCTAGTTGCCATACCTTGTTTTCAGTGTAGTAATCCATTGACTGCAAAATTAAAGAACACTAATTTTTTAGTCTACAATTTGGTTTCCTATGTGTAGTTTAAGTATAAAATTTGTAGTTTTTGTATTTTAAGTATGAAATCAGGTGCTATAATTCTAGCTCTAATTTTAAAGAGATAAACATGTTTGAAAGCTTAGTACCACACATAATTTGAACACATGTATATTATTAATAACCAGTAGAAAAGCTAGTGACAATACCAACAAATCCATTGAAACTGCCACTGACCAAAAATGAGAAGATGCTTAAATTTTCAGAAACAAACTTTCCAGGTTTGTACTTCAGCGTGTCTTCAACCTGAATGTTTTACTTCACTGCTTCTTCATTAGCAGGAATGACTCCTTCTAAGTGAATAAGAATGCTTTTGATTGATTTTCCTGTCTGCTCCTTTGTTTATTTATTTTTAATTAATATATAAATAAACAAGCATATCACATAGTTATCTATTCCTGCAGTACCTGGATTTTTTCTCTTTCATCATTGTTTTGTTGCATCCATTTCTCTAAGTCATTTTTATACTAAAAATCAGTACAGCATAACGTATATAATTCTGATGAGGGATAGAAACAATAAATAGAGGTTATATATATATATATATATTTAATTTGACATGCTGAATTGGCCATGCCATGTAAAGTCAAGTCTTCTTTCGCCAATTTCTGGGTATTTAAAAGCTCTTTTTTTTTTGAGAATTTGCCTCAAAGATGTATAAATAAAATTTAGTAAAGTGCACTCCTTGTGTGTAGGCAGTCTCTGTCATTTGTCTTTCCTCTCATAGAACTAAGATATCTAAATATTGAATTCTTTAATGTCCTCTCCAGTTCTGAACTGAATAGCAAGGCAGTGCGTTAAATCAAGATCATTGATCTAACACAGAAGTACGGAGACCTTTGACAAAAACAATAGAAGCAAACAGAATTATCACTCTCTAAAATTTCTGTTCTGGTTAAGCTGAATGAATATGGAATTTTGTATTACATGCCTTTGGAATGACACTGTAGACTGGGAGTGGGGTTGGCACCTGTCACCTAAGAAAATAGGTACAAAATAAATGCATTCAAATTACCATTGTGCAGATTAGGCAGTGTCAAAGACAATGCCATCATTCTATTGTTAGTATTAAGAGCACATGAAAGACAAATCTAATGAGACATTGTGTACAGAGTTCTCAAAAGTGACTGCTGAGTTAGGAGAGAGTTTAGTGTCAGCATGTTTTAGAGGTAATATCAAATACTTTCCATCTCAGGCTGTACCTGATGAATGTTTAGTGTGTCCTGCTGCTAGCATTTTCTTTGCTTGCATTTTAGTTTCCTAATTGTTACTTTTTCATATTAAGCTGCATTTTCATTTATTTGAAGTGATAAGTTCCTTCAGTGCTGCTTTAAGAAAAGCCAGACCAATTCTGGTTACACTCTTTTTAGTTCTGAAACTAAGCAGGTCCATGTGAATCATCTTTTTCATGACAAACCTTACAAACGTACTTTGTGTTGCAGCAATTTAGGTGCCTAAAGTGATGACTCAATAGACAGAACTTTGGGGTACAAGTCAGAATTGAACAGATTTTTCACCTTAATTTTTCTGTACTGGTAAAGATGTTGACTTTTGTATGTGAAGAATAATCATTCCACTTAGAGCAATTTAAAAATAAACAAACCTGGGGCTTTTGTGTGTGTGTGCATGTGCAAATGCTGCATATTTATCACAGTTTTCAGTAGCTTGTTTACTAGTTTGTTTTATGCTCCCTTCTTATGTCATCAGAGTGTTCCTGGGGAAAAATCTGAAACAGCAAACATCAAAATGACAATAGGCAGGATAAGCATTCCCATACCTTGCATCATCTGAAACAACCACAATAAATAATTAAGTGCAGCCATAGCGTCAAGCAAATGTTTGGCCAAGAAGTGATGTCTCACACTGCATTTTAAATGTCAGCAAAGTCAGATTCTGATGAGCAACTGCACGGAGCAAATTTAATTGCAAGGAATCTGAAAACACTCCATTATCTGTACTTAGTGGCAATATGAGTTATTATCACTAAAGCACAGATGTGCTCAAGGGACATTGGTTGACTGTAATCATCCATGGTACATTTTGTATGTGTAGGACTGTGAGTCTCCAATACAACTGTCTTAAAAGCTATAGTGTTTCTTTCAGGTATCTTTTTAGGAAATCGCAATGTCAAACCTGTATAAAAAGAAACTACAATGTCTCTTGAGCAGTCACCCTTGCTTTCCCTCTGTCCCTACATATAAGCATGCTCTTTCAAGTTTTTTCATGGTCTCACCAGGTCCCAGTTGGCTTCATGAAGTCTTGCAGAAGGAGGGGTTGCTATGTAATATGGACTCACTGTTTCCAGCTGCTCCAGAACCTAACAGGTAGTTGATAATGTTTCAGGCTCCATCTTTTTTATGTAGTTATTCTTCCTTTTGCCTGTCCAAACAGTTGGTGTTAATGGATGCTGGAGACACTCTACCTCACTAATGGTAGATCCCCAGGTAATACTCTCTCCAAATCAAGAAATATTAGAAATTCTTTTGTTTAGTCTCTGGAAAAGCATTACAGGTATGAATTGTAAGAATATTATGGTGATTCAGTACATTAAAAGAACATGTTGACTATTCTTCAGTGTAGTCTTTGATATAAGCATTTAAATCCTCAAGTGGAGGTAGACAGGCATCCGAGTACTCACTTTGAGAATTAAGAAGCTGAACTTCACCCATTAACTGCATGCAGGAGAAGTTTGCAGTACTCTTAAAATACATTTTGAAAATGACAGCTGCTTCTGGGATTTTAATTTGTTCAAGGAGATCAATTATGGAGTGAATATTCTATTACAGTTTAAAGATACACTAATGTTTTCAAATCTTTCTCAGTTTAAAGCTGTTGCCACAAAGAGATTTAAAGCAAGGCTTTGTACTTTGATCTGCTTGACTCAGATACTCTAGTGTCTTCTGTGAAGATATATAAAGACCTAGTTGGATTGCATCGATATATAAGCAAATTCTTGGCTAGCATAAATCAGCATAACTTTATTGAAGTCAATAGAACTCCGTGGAGCCTCCATTGAACAGGAATCTCCTGCTGTTCTACATCGGGTACAAATTTATCTTTTGGAACTACTTCATTGTGTGCTTCCAGCTGTATCTGTACAAAAAAAAAAAAAAAAAAGAGGTCCATAGGTACCATTGATATATCAGTTTTGAGACTTGTGAATTGAACGTGTTTTTTTAGCATAGACAAATGAAAAAAAGATAAAGAGCAAACATTATTTTAATACTTTTATAAGGTAAAAAAAAGAAAGTGGCCTTTGCTTCTCACAGATTTGCAGTAGACATTAGGAGACTATAGGAAATATCAAAGAATTCTTACCAAAACACGGAATGCTGCAGTGAATTTGTTCCTGCTCATGTGAATGCCATTCTTTTAAGGTATTTTTCTCTTCCTGTAGTGATTATATTGGAAAAGTCCTGAAATCAATCTTGGACACTTACTGTAATATTACCTGAGAACAGAAGGCTCTGTTCTCTTCATATGCTATTTAAGGAACAATTCTGTGGTATGTCTTAGAGTTTTACTGGTTTAGATCTCAGCTTTCAAGGATCTGGCAGCCAAACAGTAGTTGAAATAGTTTTGTGACTAATCCTTTGTACAAAAGATTCTTGGCAAAATTACAAATTTAGCACCAATTGCTGAATATCTTTAAGTTACCTTTGTCAAGTGGTGTACTGCACTGTAGGAGCAGTTTATTAGATTAAAGCTCTGTACAGAGATGTATCTACTACTGTATCATCCCATATTAGAGTCCCATCTTTAGTGATGTGTCTTTGTACTAAACTCAGGAATTATGGATAGTTGGTGATTATTACATGAAAATCTTAAAATCTAGCTATCAATAATAATAATAATGATAATAATAATAAAAAGACAGTGTAGGTGTTATTTTGCCTGTTAGTGTGGATTTTGCCCTAATGATATACTGCGCATATTATTGTCTAAATTACTTTCGTAAGATTTCCATAGTAGTTAATGTGGCTGTAAGTATTAGTTTGTGGATGTAAGTTACGCATGGATTATGGTCAGTGGCTGTTACGAGTATAAATATGTGGGTTTGGGAGAAGTGGTTACCTTTAAGTGATCAGTGAATTATTTCTGTATTTGTGTCTATATTTGGTGAGAAATAGAATCATAGAATAGTTAGGGTTGGAAAGGACATTAAGATCATCTACTTCCAACCCCCCTGCCATGGGCAGGGGCACCTACCACTAAACCATGCCAGCCAAGGCTCTGTCTAACCTCGCCTTGAACACCGCCAGGGATGAAGCATTCACAGCTTACCTGGGCAACCCATTCCAGGGCCTCATCACCCTTACAGTAAAGAATTTCTTCCTCAGATCCAATCCAAACTTCCCCTGTTTCCGTTTGAACACATTACCCCTTGTCCTCTCACTATAATCCCTAATGAAGAGTCCCTCCCCAGCATCCCTATAGGCCCCCTTCAGATACTGGAAGGCTGCTCTGAGGTCTCCACGCAGCCTTCTCTTCTCCAGGCTGAACAGCCCCAACTTTCTCAGCCTATCGTCATACGGGAGGTGCTCCAGTCCCCTGATCATCCTCGTGGCCCCCCTTTGGACTTGCTCCAACAGTTGCATGTCCTTTTTATGTTGAGGACACCAGAACTGCACACAATACTCCAAGTGAGGTCTCGCGAGAGCAGAGTAGAAGGGCAGGATCACCTCCATCGACCTGCTGGTCACACTCCTTTTGATGCAGCCCAAGATACGGTTGGCTTTCTGGGCTGCAAGCGCACACTGCTGGCTCATCTTCATTTTCTCATCGACCAACACCCCCAAGTCCTTCTGCGCAGGGCTGCTCTGAATCTCTTCTCTGCCCAACCTGTAGCTGTGCCTGGGATTGCTCCGACCCAGCTGTAGGACCTTGCACTTGGCATGGTTAAACTTCATCAAATAGCTACATTAACCTGGATGTAGAAGTTCTAGGTTTTAATATGGAGTTACTCTTTCTATTTTTTTTATTTTTTTTTGCAGTAAAATTGTAAGAATCTTAAGAGCAAATTTTCCAAATGGAGACTTGTCCTGGGCTCAGCAGCAGCAGTCATTTTTAATCCTTCTTGGTAGCTGGTGCAGCGCTGTGTTTTTGATTTTGGACTTGGGAACAGTGCTGATAACACCAGTGTTTTCAGTTACTGCTTGGTGATATTTAGGCTGGCCAAGGACTTTCTGAGCCTCATGCTCTGCCAGGGAGGAGGGGAAGCTGCGAGGAAGGAGAGACAAGACACCTGACCCAGACCAACCAAAGAGGTTATTCCATACCACAGCACGTCATGTCCAGGGTGTAAAGACGGAGAGCAGAGACCTGGAAGGGTGGTGGGGGTGCACGGTGGGGGGTGCACGGCTTGGTCAGGTTGGGATGATGGTGAGCTATTGTATTCTTTTCTTGTATTTCTCGTCATTATTATCAGTAGTGGTAGCAGTAGTAGTGATTTGTGCTATACCTTAGTTGCTAAACTGTACTTATCTCAACCTGTGGGAGTTGCCTTCTTTCGATTCTCCTTCCCATCCCTCCAAGAGCAGAGGGAAGAAAGAGTGGGGAGTGAGTGAGTGAGCAAAACTGTGCGTGGCTGAGAAGCTTAAATCACGACAAGACTGATTTTAGATAGTTCTGACTTATTTTATCCATAAATATCTTTCATGCTAAATTTGCTCTTTATGATGGTTAATGAGCAATTGTGTAAGTATCTGAGTAAGAAAGGAGTTTACAATATTCAGTAATCCTTTCCATATTGTACTCACAATGTAAAATATAAAATCGTTTTTGACTTTTACCTTCTGTTGCTACTTTTTCTACATTTATTCTTGAGCTAGTAGTTGAACGTTAAGTGTCACATTTCAGAGGTTATGAACATGTACAGTGATTGCAATACAGGACTAATAGACTTATGGAGATAGGTATTTTAAGTTTTAAAGCAGGCATAGGAAAACTTAATCAAAGAATTAGCCAATTCAGACTCTTCCACACTTATAAAACTTGAGATTTTTATATTCTTTTGCATTTTCTGCTTCTGAGATATCAAAGTCAAATTGTAACAGGAAATTCCTACCCTATAAAAAAATTACGAAACTGGTAACTTAGAAAAAAAAATAAACCTTTTATGAAAAATTTCCTACATTTTGCAAATACATGTACTTGAGTAGTTCAAGTACATCCTTTTATTCAGAAAGCAATATTGTTGCCTCAGTATGAATAAAACAGAACTAAATAGCTGGATACCTTTTAAATTTTTAATGGTTTGTTCATTGTCATTGATTACTACGCAAATCTTCAGAGAGATGACAGCTGAATGCTTTTTATTTTTTATTCCTTTTAATAAACTTATATTTTGAATTTTTTTCTGCAAATGTCCTTTCTGTAAATATTACTACAGAGTGCCTGTTAATTGCAGCCTCTCCATGGACAATGATGGCTGAGGAAATCAATAAAATATACACATAATGTGGTGTATTTCTATGATTTACACTATTTGGACCATGTTCCTCAGGACCTGATATGCTCAGGCAGTCTTCCCTAGCTCTATTCCACCTTGTGAACTATCCCTTAGCGTAACTTAATTGGTTCTGCAACATCCTGCCTGCTGGGAGTTCCTTATGCTCTAGCAACTCCTGAAAGCCACAGGCTTATATTCAGAGACATGTTCTTCTCAAAAATGGCATACAGCCAAATATTATGCATTCATTCCCTTCGTCCTAAAATGCCCTCTGCCCCCAACTGCAGCTGTAGTATCTGCTCCATTATTGGTCATGAATGTCATTGATGATATACTGCCATTTCAGATAGAATCAGTGTCTGTCAAGAAGAAGTCAGAAATAAGCTTCGCTTTTATTATCACTGCTGGCAATGGCTGTGGGGAGCAGGGGGAGTTGTTCATGTGAAGGCTTCTCTCCTGGCCATTAACATCAGACTACATGACCATTCAACGTTTATTTAAGCCCCTGATCTTTCATAGCATGTGGAGCTCAGTGTTTCTTGTCTAGTAGTTACTGCAGTTCAAATAGATGCTTGAATCTCAAATAGATTTTTTTAATCTTAACATGTTTGAGAAAATATTGGTATAACGTTATTTGGCATTTTCTGAGGGAGGACGTGGCAGGGAGCAGTGCCCAGGAGCCCAGCTGGTGCAGTGCTGTGTTTTGGCTTTAGTCTGAGAACAACGCTGACAACACACCGATGTTTTAGTTGTTGTTTTATATACTCTCCCCTTCTTTCCCTTATCATCATCATTAGTAGTAGTAGTATTATGTCTCGTGAGGGGAGGCCTGCAGCGCCTGATCGGGGGGGAGGCTCAGCGTCTATGAGCTTCACCTCGGAGCAGCAATTTGCCCCGAGGGAGCTTCAAGTCCTCGACAAGGCCTGCCCAGGGGCCTGCAGCTTCGCGGAGGCGAGCGGCTGACTCAGAGGGGGCGGCGACAGGAGAACCGGCGGCAGATTCAACCCGGGCATCATCAGCCATTTCCGGCCCATTGCTGAGGTGACTGTCTCACGAGGGGAGGCCTTCAGCGCCTGATCGGGGGGGAGGCTCGGCATCTATGAGCTTCACCTCGGAGCAGCAACTAGCCCCGAGGGAGCTTCAAGTCCTCGACAAGGCCTGCCCAGGAGCCTGCAGCTCAGCGGAGGCGAGAGGCTGACACAGAGGGGGTGGCGTCAGGAGGACCAGCGGCAGACCTGACTGGTTAAAAACCTGCCCCAGGGAGCGCGAGCGGGCGGGCAAACAGGGCGGGCTTGAAGCAGTTTGCGCGGCAGTTCGCGCGGGCAGGTGAGCGGGGTGGTGAGCGGGATGGTGAACACTCGCCGTACAGGCAAGGCTCGGTCTGGGAGCTCTGCTCTGGCTGCGCCGGTGGGGGCCAGTGTAGGCACCCAGACGGAGCCAATGGGAAGGGAGGCTGTAGTGCAGAGCTCGGGGTATCCTAAGGGAAGGGTGAGCAATAGGCAGGGCTGCACTCTGTGCTCCCTGGTGGAGGTCCTCCTGCAGCAGATGGCGGAACTGCAGGAAGCTGTTACCAGGCTGAAAGGTGTCAGGGAAGCTGAGTGGGAGCAGCACTACTTGCTCCGGGACCAGCCTGTTCTGGGGCCTCGAGTGTCTACTGTTGCCCCTGCAGGAAAGGAGGCTGCTAACCCAGGAAGCTGGGAAAAGGTAACAGAAAAAAAACAACAAAAAAAGGAGGAAGAGAGTAACTAAAAGCGGGGGGCTTCCTCCTACATCTGTTGTCCCCACCCAGAACCGCTTTGCTGTCCTGCAGGGGGCTGATGAGCAACAGCGCTCCCACCAGGTGCAACCAGCTAGTGCACTGGTAAAGAAGGTCACTACTGGTGCTGCCAGGAAAAAGCGGCGGACCATAGTAGTTGGGGACTCTAATCTGAAAGGCACAGAGGCACCCATCTGCCGGCCTGACCCAGCCTCAAGGGAGGTGTGTTGCCTACCAGGGGCTCGGATCAGGGATGTGGCCGAGAAGCTGCCTGCTCTAGTCGGTCCCACTGACTATTACCCACTCCTGGTAATCCATGTGGGTGCTACTGATATAGATAGCAGTAGCCCGGAGACTATAAAGAAGGACTACAGGGCTCTGGGAGAGGTGGTTAGGGGCTCTGGAGCTCAGATTGTCTTTTCGTCAATTCTCCAGGATACAGGGCAGGACCTTGAAAAGGCTAGGAGGATTGGGCAGGTTAATAAATGGTTAGAAGGGTGGTGCTATAGTCAGGGGTTTGGGTACCTTGACCATGGTACTCAATATAGTAAGCCAGGTCTACTGGGGGCTGGTGGAACTGGTCTGACAAAGAAGGGGAAGAGTGATTTTGTTAGGAGGCTTGCCAGGCTGGTCAAGGATGCTTTAAACTAGATGTGTTGGGGGAGGGGGGCATCATTCCATCCCAACACACCCAGTCGGTTGGTAGCACCTATAGTAAATGTTCGGAGCAATGTAGGGATATTCCACCTGCTCCAGCCAATGAGCCGGCTTCAATTGGATCTCGGCTCAAATGCCTCTACACAAATGCCCGTAGTATGGGGAACAAACAAGAGGAATTAGAGATGTGTACACATCTACGGGGGTATGATATCATAGGCATCACAGAAACATGGTGGGATGGCTCCTATGACTGGTGTGTTGGAATGGAAGGTTACCGGCTCTTTAGGAAAGACAGGCCCGGCAGACGGGGAGGGGGAGTTGCTATTTATGTTAGGGATAGGCTAGAGAATATGGAACTCTGTCTGCGGACAGGCAAGCAGTCGACAGAGAGTTTGTGTGTCAGGGTTAAAGGGAGAACAGCGATGGGTGACATTATTGTGGGGATCTGTTACAGACCGCCTGACCAAGGGGACTTGCTGGACGAAGCGCTCCATAGGCAGATAGGAGCAGCCTCACGCTTGCAGGCCCTTGTTCTCATGGGGGACTTCAACCACCCTGATATCTGTTGAAGGGATGGTACTGCCCGGCACAAGCAATCCAGAAGGTTCCTCGATTGTGTGGAAGACAACTTCCTTCTGCAAGTAATAGAGGCGCCGACAAGGAGAGGTGCCATGCTTGATCTCGTCCTCACCAACAGGGAAAGGCTGGTTGGGAATGTAACGCTCCAGGGCACCCTTGATTGCAGCGATCATGAGATGGTTGAGTTTGAGATCCTCAGGACAGTGAGAAGAGCGTGCAGCAAGCTCAGTGCCCTGGACTTCAAGAGAGCAGACTTTGGCCTCTTCAGGAACCTGATCAGTAAGGTTCCATGGGATACAGCACTAGAGGGCAGGCGGGCCCAAGACTGTTGGTTGATATTCAAGGCTCACCTGCTGCAAGCTCAGGAGCGATGCATCCCAACTAGAAGGAAGTTCAGCAGGAGGGCCAGGAGACCTCCTTGGATGGATAAGGAGCTGCTGAGCAAAATTCAAAGGAAAAAAGAGGCTTATAAAAGGTGGAAGCAAGGTCAGGCGGCCTGGGGAGAATACAGGGATGTTGTCCGGGAAGCTAGGGACCAGGTTAGGAAAGCTAAGGCCCACTTAGAATTAAACTTGCCTAGGGATGTTAAGGATAACAGGAAGGGATTTTATAGGTACATTGCCAATAAGAGACAGGTTAGGGACACCGTGGGCCCTCTCCAGAAGCTAGTGGGAGAACTGGCTGCCCTGGATTTGGAGAAGGCTGAGGTTCTTAATGACTTCTTTGCCTCAGTCTTTACCGGCAAATGCTCTGACCACACCACCCAAGTCTTGGAAGGCAGACGCGGGGACAGTGAGGGTGGGGACGCTGTGCCCACTGTGGGGGAGGATCTTGTTCGGGACCACATTAGGAATCTGAATGTATACAAGTCCATGGGACCGGATGAAATCCATCCACGGGTCCTGAAGGAGCTGGCAAATGAAGTTGCTAAGACACTGTCCATCATATTTGAAAAATCATGGCAGTCAGGTGAAGTTCCCAATGACTGGAAAAAGGGAAATATAACCCCCATTTTTAAGAAGGGGAAAATGGATGAGAAGGGGAATTACAGACCAGTCAGTCTCACCTCTGTGCCTGGCAAAATCTTGGAGCGGATTCTCCTGGAAGGTATGCTAAGGCACATGAAAACCAACAAGGTGCTTGGTGACAGAGAGCATGGCTTCAGTAAGGGGAAATCCTGCCTGACCAATCTGGTGGCCTTCTATGAAGGGGCTACGGAACTGATGGACAAGGGCAGAGCAGTTGATGTCATCTACCTGGACTTGTGTAAGGCCTTTGACACTGTCTCCCATGACATCCTTGTCTCTAAGTTGGAGAGACATCAATTTGATAGGTGGACCACTCGGTGGATAAAGAACTGGCTGGATGGCCGCATGCAAAGAGTAGTGCTCAGTGGCTCAGTGTCCAGCTGGAGACCAGTAACGAGTGGTGTCCCCCAGGGATCGGTGTTGGGACCGGTCTTGGTCAACATCTTTGTGGGATTGAGTGCACCCTCAGCAAGGTTGCCGATGACACCAAGCTGTGTGGTTCGGTTGATACATTGGAGGGAAGGAATGCCATCCAGAGGGACCTTGACACACTTGTGAGGTGGGCTGATGCCAACCTAATGAAGTTTAACCATGCTAAATGCAAAGTCCTCCACCTGGGTCGGAGTAATGCCAGGCACAGCTACAGATTGGGCGGGGGGGAGATTCAGAGCAGCCCTGCGCAGAAGGACTTGGGGGTGTGGGTTGATCAAAAAATGAACATGAACCAGCAGTGTGCGCTTGCAGCCCAGAAGGCCAACCGTATTCTGGGCTGCATCAAAAGGAGTGTGACCAGCAGGTCGAGGGAGGTGCTCCTGCCCCTCTACTCTGCTCTCGTGAGACCTCACTTGGAGTATTGTGTGTAGTTCTGGTGTCCTCAACATAAAAAGGACATGGAACTGTTGGAACAAGTGCAGAGGAGGGCCACGAGGATGATCAGGGGACTGGAGCACCTCTCGTATGAAGATAGGCTGAGAAAGTTGGGGCTGTTCAGCCTGGAGAAGAGAAGGCTGCGTGGAGACCTCAGAGCAGCCTTCCAATACCTGAAGGGGGCCTATAGGGATGCTGGGGAGGGACTCTTCATGAGGGACTGTGGTGAGAGGACAAGGGGTAATGGGTTTAAACTTAAACAGGGGAGGTTTAGATTGGATCTGAGGAAGAAATTCTTTACTGTGAGGGTGGTGGGGGCCTGGAATGGGTTGCCCAGGGAGGTTGTGAATGCTTCATCCCTGGCGGCGTTCAAGGTGGGGTTGGACATAGCCTTGGATGGCATGGTTTAGTGGGAGGTGTCCCTGGGCATGGCAGGGGGGTTGGAACTCAATGATCTTGAGGTCCTTTCCAACCCTTACTATTCTATGATTCTATGATTTTGGAATATTAGCGTATTCAGCACAGGGAAAGCTAATTTTTTTATCACCTTCACCAACTTGTTTCTTCCTGCCAGTTTGGGAGCCATCCGTCATCTACCTGACATGATTATTCAGCAAGTCAGAACTTATAAATCTGAATTATCTGGTCTCATTTGTCAGCATGCATGTCATCCTTGAACAAATGCAAAATCAATTCCAAACCAAAGCGCATGCTCCTGCCAACTGTTAACTATTGACTGTGGAATAAGTTACATGTCTCCCAGTGATTAGCAAATGCTGGCAAACTTTGTGACTCTTAGCTTAGTTTGGGAATTAGGATCATGCATATACTTTGAGGAGGCAGTCAGGTAAAGCACATAATGGCTCTTGTGCTGTGAAACAATTTCTCAGCTAATGCAATTTCTCTGCATCCTTCTCTCCTTATAATGAAAAGAATGAAGTTATGAAAGTCTTTTTAACGACTAATTATAAAGTTTCTTTAAAGTACAAAATGGACAGAAGAGGGGAAAAATCTAAAAATGACAGCTCAGTACTTCCCAGAGTCCACGTGTCTACAGCATATGACCAGGCACAGGCCTGACTTAGCAAACCTTCTAACTAAAAAGTCAACTCACCTCCCAAGGGGTAAACAAGCAAGAGTCACTTCTTTACTGGGTGCCATCAACTAACTAGAATAAGCTTCTTAAAATTAGCTGAAGCTAACCTTTTTGAGCCTGCACCAAAATGAGCTTGAGGTGGTTTAAAATGGTCACTTCTTCCTTATGTGGGTTTCCATTTCTCAGCTGGAGCATATGCTTAGTCTGGCATTAAATCACCCGCAGTGCTCACACAGCTTCCCTTTCAGGTCATCCAGAAGGGCTAGTTGTCTGCTGAGCATAAACCTCTTCAGCATTTCCATTCTTAAGGGAAGGAAAAACACAGCTTATTTATAAGCTGTTAATGTAATAGGCAATTGAGCTGGGTTATGGAATGACCTTCAAGAGATGGTTTAACTTCCATGGGTACCTGAAAACACCTGAGGTTGTTGCTGTTCTTTCTCACCACCTGTTATTGATTGAATTTTACACGTAGAAAGCCAGAACATCAAACTTGCTATTAATTGCATGTTACTAACCATGCAGACTGAATGCTGCTGTGACAATATTTTTGTAGTTCAGAAAATGTTTGAGAGTATGGTTCTGAACCAGAACAAGTCTAGCAGGGTAGGTAGAATTTATCACTGAAGGTTTTTAGGTGCACTCTTCTCAGGTATCTACATAGCAAAATAAAACCTTATAAATATTAACTCAGAAGACCCTTCCCTGCCAAGTGATTCTGGAACCTCAAGTTATTAAAAAAAAACCAAACTAAATGAAATACTAGAGCACTGCATGAAGAAATTAAATTTCTGTGGAAGTCTTAATGTTGACTCATTTAATTACTTTGGAGAGATTTTTAATATAGAGAGACCATAAGATAAACACAAATTAAAGAATAACTTCTTCAGAAGTATTTTTACAGGGGGCTATTTTATGCCTACTGTGTCTGGTTTTATATCTTTAATTTGCTGAATAAAACCAGAGATGTTTCTTTTTCTCTGCTTAGTGGAAAACCCCTGGAGTTAAAAGCATGAATGTAAGTGTACATACATTTTCATGTAACTGATCCTTATTGGAATCTAGAGAGCAATATAAAAATCCTTTAGGTAGAGATAGCCAGCTATCTCCTATAACTGTGTCCAGCATTACAGGTAGCATAATATGGTATGGTGGTTTTTACTTTTATTCTTGAGCTTGAGAGATTTCCAAACATGAAGAGTAGATATCACATTTAAAAAACATGAAAACACCCACTGAATTCCTCTTCAGTAATTATTGTAAGATCAGTTCTCTTTATCAAATGAGAGATTTGATATGAGGTCAAAATATGAAGTCAGTAGAACTTAATATGTCCAGTTTTAATACTTAACTCAATTTTTTGTTGATTCACGCACAATGAGTCATTACACATAATAATTCAACATCTAATTCATAACTCAAAAAATCAAATTTTTACAAAAGTTCTTAGATTCGCCATCCCTGGCGGTGTTCAAGGCCAGGCTGGACAGAGTCTTGGGTGACATGGTTTAGAGTGTGGTGTCTGTGCCCATGGCAGGGGGGTTGGAACGAGATAGTCTTGAGGTCTTTTTCAACCCTAGCTATTCTATGTTTCAATGCTTCTGATAGTCATTGGATCTTCAGTGTCTTTCAAGCAAAGTCTTTGGAGTTTTTGCTTGTGCCTGTATGTTTATTTTACTTAACTGTTTGTAACAGCAGACCTACGACAAACTGCAGGCTATGTTTGACCAAATCTGAGCAGGATAGAGTACACTTAAGTCAGTAAAGTGTAGAAGGAAGAATTATGTCTGAAATGCAAAACCACTGAAGAGAGTGGATGTTCTGAAGTAAGTAGACATCCATACTTTATCACATTCACTAGGCTAGCTGTTTTGCAGCCACTTACTTCACCAGCATGACCACTTCACTTGAGTCACACTTTCCTAGCAATTCTCCACATTTGATTGATTTTTTCGAATAGCTGACTGTGCTTTCAAACTTGGATAGTTTTCAGATGCATTTGTGCAAAAACTTTATGGCCTAATTTCGTTTCTTCATGTATAATTTAGAGGACAATATTTCTTATTCTGCATGTTAATTTTCATGCTATATCAATTTACTACTACTCAGGTATTTTACTCCTTTAAAGAAGTAGAAATACTTTGCTAAGTTAAATGAATAAGTTAGTTCCTTGTCTTCTAATGTAAAAATATTTTCATAGATATTTTTCCCAGATTAATTCTTCTTTTTGGAATGCTTATTAAAAATTAGTCTATGCTACCAATCTGTTTTCTCTTCTTTGAAGCTAGTGCATAAAAACATCCTCCTGTGATATGACAATACCCTTTTTTCTATTTTTTTTTTTTTTGTACCATTTATTGGTTTTTTAGCACAACTCTGAGAGAGGAATAATTCAGTTTTTCCCAAAAGATTCTGAAAAATTAACTGTTTTATGCAAGGACAGAAAAGCTAATCATGTTTCAGGTAGTAAAAACTTGGATTTTGTTGTAGACTTAGTTATTCCTAATTAGTTTTCTCTTTTATATCCCATCTGGTGGTTGCATCTTAAAAGTACTTCTTTGTTCTTACCATATGACGCTGCTTTGTAGCGCATAATAGGCAATTTGTCCTCATCAACCTTGTGTCTCCAGTTGAACTACTTTAGAATCTGTCTTTTATGATGCTTTTTTGGTAAAATAAATCAAGATAAGAAAAAATAATAACACTATATAATTAGTTCCACTAAGAATATTTTTTAAAATAAAAATTATCATACTTTTTTTGACACTTATCTTTATTAAATATTTTTTCATTATTTATTATGCTATATGATAATATGTGTAAACTCCTTTTTTTAACCTACAGTAATACATAATATTTATTGAAAGAAGTTCTTAACTTGCTAGTCTGGTATGGGGAGAATTGTTTAACCGAACCACTGATGCTATTACATCTTGTCATGGTTTAAGCTGTAAAATCACGTAGCCAGCTCACTCACTTTCCCCTCTTTCTTCCCCCACACTCCAAGGGGGGGAGAGGGGATGGGGAGAAGAATCAAAAGAAGGTTACTCCCACTGGTTGAGATAAGAACAGTCCAGTAACTAAGGCGCAAAACAAACTACTACTGATACCACCAATAATAATAATGACAAGAGAAATACAAGGGAAGAGGATACAACTGCTCACCACCCGACGACCGAGCTGTGAACTAAAAAACTCTTCTGGGTTCCCGCCCCCAGTTTTTCCATCCTGGGCATGACATACTGTGGTATGGAATACCTCTTTGGTCAGTTTGGGTCACGTATCCTGTTTCTGCTTCCTCCAGATTCTCTTCCTCCCTGGCAGAGCATGAGACTCAGAAAGTCCTTGATCAGACCAAAACATTCTAAGCCGTAACTATAAACATCGGTATTATCAGCACTGTTCCCAGGCAGAAAGTCGAAAACACAAAAAAGTACGAAAGTACTGCACCAGTTACTACGAAGGAGAAAAATGACCACTGCTGCTGAACCCATGACACATCTTCGGCATTTATTTTGCAAGATTTGAAAGGGTAGTTCGGTAACTGCAAAGATGAAGAGTAATAGTTACATTTGCCACTGGATGTGATATTATTTAGCATCTCTTAAAATCTTTTTAAGTGCATTCTCAGTTGGTCTTAAGAGACTTCTCAGGCTTTTACAAATAGCCAAGAATCAACCATCAGAATAATTGAGTTATGTTCTCTGGCATATGATTCTCACACTTGATATCTTACAACCAGGTTCTTAGCATGGGCTTTGCCAAACCCTTTCTGGGACCAAAAATCTGTATAGCATGTGAACATATAACTGTACAATTACAGATGGGAGACTGAGACCATTTTCCGCTCTAGTTTGGTGCTTTTGAACTAAGTTTCACACTTCATGTTAAGAGAATCATATTTTCAAATTTTTAATTTTCAGATTTTTGATTTTTTAAATACTTGATTTGTGGCTTAGTATTCAAAGATGATATAGACATGTCCCTAGATGTGCTGTTTACATTATATCACTAAGACCTAGGTAATTTCTTGCTTTCAACACATACTGTAAAAACTAAAATCAGTTCTAGACAAAGATTAGATTAGTAGTTGGCATAATGTTACAAAACTGTAGCAGAAAAGTGTGGAGAGCTATTTGGCTGTGAACGGGCATGTGAGCAATCCAGACAACTGCTTGACAATTGTAAGGTAGTGACCCGCAGGCACTGAGGCCTCGCCTGAGGGTTACTAAAGTTCGTGTACGTGCAGAAGCCTTGGGAAAAGTTAGCACGGAAAACTACTGAGAGAGATACGCAGAGAAGGAATGTTAACTGTAACCTTGAAGCATATGCTGTCATAGTTAACCAATCATTAAGCTGTTACTGAGTGAATCCTGTTTGGTATTTAGCCGTGTGAACAATACATGTATCCAATTAGACTTGTGTGTGTTAATGATAGACAAGTAGAGTGCCTATATATACTGAGCTATCTGCGCAATAAACTTTGGCACAGCCTGATCATATTGGTCTGTGTGCTGTGTCCGGGACTTCTGCGTCAACAAGTGGCGCCCGAACAGGGACCCTCAGATCGGCGTTGGATAAAACCGACGAGACCGACAGGAAGGAGGGGGCAGAAGCCGGTCGATATCGGGTGCTGCCCCGGCACTCGGAAGTCGCTAGCGCAAAAAGTTTGGGAATCTCGCCCTGATCAGGTGAGCGGCCGGGGAGGAGAGGGGGTCCACACTGACCAAGGAAGAGTCAGAAGTGGTGAAGCTCCTCCAACACATTCTCTCTATGAGAGCAGCGAGTTATGATGAGCCTGCCTTGAAGGCTTTGCTGTATGGAGCAAAGGGAAAGGATTTAATCCCCTCAGTGGATGCTGCCTTTCAAATCGCAACTTGGGAAAAAATAGGAGCAACGCTGTGGGAAGAGGTAAGTAAGGGATCCAAGGAGGCAAGTTAATACCCCACTGTGTGGAGACTAATTACTGACTCTTTAAAAAATAACCGATGGATGGGCCAGGGGATACGAATTTGCATCTTCCTTTATCACTTTCGCCGCCCCTGGCCTCCCTCCCCCCAGAGCCCGGTCCTCAAGATCGTCAAGGGTGGGACAAATGGACAGGATTGTTAGATGAGAAAGTACAGACACTTCATGACGGACTTACAAATTTACAGCTCTCCGACACGGCTAAGTCAAAGAATGAGATAGTGGAGCCCAAACCCCCCCACCCCCACCCCCACCCCCCCACCCCTCCGAACCTCCGCCAGTTGCTGCCGCGGCTGCGGAGGCTGGGGACGGCAATGAAGGCAATCCTTTTGCCCCAGACCCTGTTAATCCCGAGAAAAAGCCTACTCTCAGATCACCTGAAACCTACAGGAGAAAAATGTTTTAATTGCACTTGATAACACTGAAACTCCAGAACACATTAATGAGGAGCCTGTGCATTTTCATCAGACTGTTGTTGCTGCTCCTGAGATTCTGATGCCTGATAATTCTGATGCTGACCTGGATAGTCCTTTTGACCCGAGACCTGTTGATCCGGAAAAGAAGCCTGATTTAGATCCCCCAGATCCCCATGATAAATGGGCAGTTATAAAGGGAAAAGTAAGATGGGTGGGGGATGCAGATGTATTGTGTGCTTATAGTCTCTCTGTGATATTCATGTACTAAAAGTGAGCAAATGTAACTACGTCTGTGTTTCTATCGACCCTTGCAGACCCTTATAGATACTGTTGGCCACTTCTCCCGATGTAGGCTGGCCACCTGCATTGGAATGAGTGTGCATTTTGATCAGTACAAAAGCCCAAGCCTCATGCAATGTGAGGGAGGCAGAGCCTCTGCGGGGACGCCCGCTGAGATTGAGCCTGCCACCTTGCACTGCGATGATGCTGCTTGGAGCTGGTTTCTTGATTGTCTTCACAGGGTCATTGCACTACGTTTTGTACGTGTAACCATGTAGTGGGAGTAATGATTGTCTGCATTTTGTGTTTCACATATTGTAGTTGTGTGGAGTGTGTTTGTGGGATCCCATGAATGTGTGTGTATGTGTGTGTCTGTTGAGGGCAGACAGTGTTCTGTGTATTTTTTGTTATTGGGTTAATGTAAAAGTTTTTAATGGGCAGCAGATTAACATTTTGGGCAAGAAAGGGTTAATAGAAAAGTGGTGCTCCCTGCAGAGATTTATGGTTGCTGCTCAGCAGGCTGGCAGCTGTAGCAGCTGCTGGGCAGGCAGGCCTTTGTAGCTGCTGCTGAGCAGTCCTGCTTAGTGTGTTTAAGTTAACCTAGGGGAGAATCCAAGCTTTACCAACCTCCACCCAAACAGCACCAGGGTGGCAGACACAGAAAAGAAAAGGAAAAAAAAAAAAAAAAAAAAAAAAAAAAAAAAAAAAAAAAAAAAAAAAAAGGTGATGACGCAGCAAACTCCTTGACTGTTAACACGGTGCAGTTTGCTTCTGCATCTGCTTCACATTCCTGTTTCATCAGAATGCCTTTGCTTTAAGGAATCATTTTTAGCTTGACTTACTTCTCGAGAACTGATGGCATGGGGGAAGGGATATATTTGTGTTCTACCTACAGGTCCATGGAGGCTGCCTGCAAAGTTTCTCAAGCCTTGTCATGAGCTGGATGGACAAGTGGAAAAACCCAATGCCTTAGCTACAGGAGCTTGAATGTGTGTGCATGTAAAGTAGCTCTTATTAGAGGCTGTGATTTTGTGTATAACACCACCTGTACTTACTAGCCAGTTGCTAATAAGAAACTACGCCTTGTATTGTATGGATTTGTCACTTGTAAAAGAGATCTTAGAGCATGCAAATTTGCAGCAGCAGCTAGAAGATGATAAGGCAAAACCCGCAGAAGTTAAGCTAACAGGAAGAGGTTATATGTTTGCTTACAGATCAAGGCATTCGGTGGATACCGGCTTGGTGGATACGGCCTGGCGAAACTCAGCAGAAAGCATCTCGTCTACAGCAGAAGATGTCAGTGATGATTAAGAACCTGTTAGTGGTTAAGCTGTTAATTTTGCTCTTTGTATATAATTCTGTATCTCTGTTACACGAAATTAATCCTAGAAAAAATTTGTGGGTAACATGGGCCAGTGGGAATGGGGTGTCGGAATTTTGTCTTGCTATGGCATCAGCCACAGATCCATTTCAAACATGTCTAATAGGAATACCTGGGTATAATAAGAACAGCTTTAAGGCATTTTCAACCAACAATTGCAGTAAGTCGACAAATGTTGCAAATTGCTCAGCAGAATTGATATCTGGATTAAAAAGAATACTCCCTTGGGATCCACAAGAATTAAATTTAATGGCGTCACAAGCAATTGGGAATGCCTCAAAAGGCTGGACAGAAACCTGCCTAAATTTTGGATGTAAATATGCATCCTGCTCATATTTGATACACTCACCAGATGTCTCACCTAAAGATAATGCTTATTCGTTTAGAGGTGGTTATTGTGGAATAAATGATATGGGTGACACCGTGGAACCCTTTAATGCATATGGATTTATTCATACACCTTGGTCAGTGCCCCTCCTTTGGAATAACAAATCTGCCAAGGCCCTACCACCAGATGTCTTTTTAATCTGTGGGGATAGGGCATAGCAAGGAATACCAAAAGACATTGTTGGAGGGCCATGCTATTTAGGTTCACTGACTATTTTTGCACCAAAGTTTACAGAATTGAGTAATCTTAGTCATATTCTCCGCTCTAGATCTAAGTGATCAATAGGACTCACCCCTGATTGTAATAACAATGTTCAACTACTGAGCAGAGCTGCTCTAGTAGCTCTGTCACTATTTGTCCCTGGAGCGGCTGCAGGAAATGCCCTAAGAACAGCAGCCCAGCTAGCTTGTTGGGCAGAAAAGCAGGCTAATGTAACTACTGCCGTTCTCGAAGAATTATTAATGGATCAAAATAGCTTAAGACACTCCCTCCTGCAAACTGCACAGCCATCGACTTTTTGCTGTTGGCACAGGGTCATGGCTGTGAGGACTTTGAAGGTATGTGTTGTGTGAATCTGTCTGATCACACTAAGAGCGTTCACAAACAATTGACCTATCTAAAAGGACACTCACAAAAAATCCAACAAGATGTGAATCCTTTAGATGACTGGCTCCGCAACATTTTTTCAGAATGGGGAATAGGGACTTGGATTCAAAATTGGATAATTATTGCTTTGAAGGTTTTAGGCATTATATTACTAATTTTGTTTGCTTGCACCATTGTATTTACTATACTGAAGAAATTTGTAAACAGAATGCTAAATCAAACCTGGATTGCTCAAAAACAAGAAGAGGGTATTGTGGAAGCATTCCTTTCAGTTAACGGACATGTGAGCAATCCAGCCTTTGAATGAGAGAACTCCACTGGTAAGAAATTTCTTTGGCTGATCCCTCACTGCCACTAGCATCTTCAACATGCTGCTGCGCCCTGTAGTATATATATACTGCTAACGTAAATCTGTATGTGCTTTGCCATAGTAGTGACTTGTTACTGAATGAAGCAGGTGAACCTCTGCACTGACAACAAGGTGCCACAACTGACGTTGGCCAAATACCTCCTATCACAGTCAAGGGCAAGACTGGGTTGGCCTCTGTGTTTGCCACCAAGAAGAACCTTTAGCTCCGCTGCTGGCTGCAACCCAGCAGGCGTTGAGTGGTGGGGACACATGCCATGCCAGACCTTGATGTGAGGGATGGCCTCTCCTGTTATCAGAGAACTATACAGGAGAGAAAGGCAGGCCAAGCAGCCTGTGGTTGGCATATGTTGGAGATACGATCTAGTCCAAATCCGCTGCTCAAGTAGGGTCGTCTGAAACAGGTAATATATATAAAATAAAAACAAAAACAAAAAAAAAAAAAAAAAAAAAAAAAAAAAAAAAAAAAAAAAAAAAAAGAGGGAAATGTAAGGATTTTCTTCAAACAGTTTGCAAAGCGTAATTTGTACAAAAACTTTTAAATTTGTCTAGTTTTGATTCTCTTTCTGCAATACAGCATTTGTGACATCTAACAGATGATTCCTTGCCCAAACCACCAGTTCTACATAAAGACCTACATGATAATGAGTGGAAAGGACCAGAACCATATCAAGTTATAGAATGTAACAAAGGATGTAATGTGACTGCAAGACTAAAGCAAAGTGTGCAAAATGATTCCAGTGGAAGTTTGTTATGCTGTTTTTAATGGCAATACGTATGTGACTATGTTAATACAAGTAGAAGTAAATTCTTTAAAAATATAGTTTTGTAGAATTGTAAGGCTTTAGATATATTAACAGCTCAAGTAGACAGAGTATGTACTTTAATTAATGAATCTTGTTGTACTTATCTTGATCAGTCTGGAAAGACCTTGAAAGATGTTGAAGAAGTTTGGAAGCATGCGAAAGTACTTCATGATGTCTATCAGAACGATAAAATTCCTTGGTTGGATGCCCTTCTTACATCTTGGGACTTTAATGGTTGGCTCACATCTCTGATTAAAGGTATTGGAATGATTTTGGTAGTAATCTTGACCATAGTTATGATTGTACCTTGTATTTTGCAATGTATTCGTGATATGATTGAAAACCTGGTAAAACAGCTTTGGCTCATTCAAGAAAAGAAAAGGGGGAGATGTGGATGATTTCTTGTTAGAGAATGGACATATGCCTGCTCTGAATGAAAGCAAGTATGTGCAGCTGGCCATGTAGCAGGGGTAACTCCTGGTTACCTCTGTGCAGCCGACCGTGGAAAAGAAGCAACTCCCGGACAGTTAATGAAACAAGAATGCAGGCCTGGAAGATAAGAAGGAGCTAAGATAAGAAGGTTGCTGAATTGGACTGCAAATCTTGCTTGCTTACAAAAACCACACTTTAGGTTCTCACAAGTGCAAACGTTACAAGTGCTCTCGGATTGGGATTGGTTTTAAAAGCTGTTACAAGGTTGGGGTATTAGTAGTTGGCTAGGAGTACTAATCAAACAAGGTTTAACAGTTTTAATGGTATTGATCATTATTGTTTAAATCTTTTGTTGTTTATGGAAGTGTATTGCCAGTATGCTATTTCGTGCTGTGAATCGAGTCTGGATTGCTCAAAAACAAAAAGAGGGATTTGTGGAGAGCTATTTGGCTGTGAACGGGCATGTGAGCAATCCAGACAACTGCTTGACAATTGTAAGGTAGTGACCCGCAGGCACTGAGGCCTCGCCTGAGGGTTACTAAAGTTCGTGTACGTGCAGAAGCCTTGGGAAAAGTTAGCACGGAAAACTACTGAGAGAGATACGCAGAGAAGGAATGTTAACTGTAACCTTGAAGCATATGCTGTCATAGTTAACCAATCATTAAGCTGTTACTGAGTGAATCCTGTTTGGTATTTAGCCGTGTGAACAATACATGTATCCAATTAGACTTGTGTGTGTTAATGATAGACAAGTAGAGTGCCTATATATACTGAGCTATCTGCGCAATAAACTTTGGCACAGCCTGATCATATTGGTCTGTGTGCTGTGTCCGGGACTTCTGCGTCAACAGAAAAGTTATTGCAGAACTTTTCAGCCTATTGTACTTGCAGCTCTTCAGCAGCCTGTCCACATTAAAGCCTTGATGGTGCCAGGAATATCCAGCTATGCTCCACAGAGGACTCAGAATAGCTCTCCACCTCTTGTTTCCTTACAGACAAGTCTTTCTTGTGACAGCCCAAAGTGACTAAGGTTTTTAGTCATTTGAGAATAATTTGTTGCATTTATTTATCTTGATATAAAAAGATAAAGAGGGACAACTTCCCCCCTCCCATAGGAGTTCTACTAGTAAGGACTATTTTTTTTTTTTTTTTCTCACTTTTCAGTACTTACAATTATCACCCTGGGGGAAGAAAAAAAAAAAAAAAAAAAAAAAAAAAAGAAGAATCATTTGAGAACCATCTTGCAGGTTAAAGAAGCCAGTAGGGTTTGGGGGCCAGGCTTCTTCCACCTGTTTATCTTATTTCCCATTTCTTCATCAGCAGGAAGCACAATGCTTTATATCTGTGACACTGTGATCTTTTTGCAACTATGTAACATTTCAGTAAAACTATATTTTTATTCCACCTGTCTCTCTGTTGGAAAAACATGCATTTTTCATTGATGGAATCACAACAGGCATTAGCGATAAGGTCATTAAAAACATATATGTTCAGGTAATACCAGAGTTTTCTGTTTGTAGTATCAATGTACCTGAACCAGTGCCAAAAAATTGTTACATGTTTCAAGCTGCAGGAAAAAAGACGCACTTTTTTGTCCCCTTAGCTATCATCAGATTTTCACTGTTCCCTTTGTGGTTTGTCTTGTTATTATGAAGTTCTTTGGATTGCCTAAGCAGTCAATAGAACTACTTACCTACTATCCACAGTTCTTGACATCAGCTAAACAATGCATGAAAGTGTTTTATAGAAAGAGGCAGATGCAGAAGAGATATGGAGAAACTAGAGATATGAAGTGACATTACACATTTTATGAAATGACAAAGGAAACACACTGGTAGTCAAAAGCCTCCAACAGCAGCAGTATTTTAAGAACACCCAGTATCACAGTAAATAAGATTGTTCATAGCCTTGGCAAAGGGAAAAAGATTTTGCCATTGTTCTCTATCAGTAAATTCTTCCTGAAAAAAATTATATATGTTCCTAGGAAAGAATAATTTATGGAAAAAAAATTTACTCCTATCAAATAAATAATGTTTTTAGAAGCAGAATCCTATCCAAAGGAAAAGTTTGTGGCTTGGACAACATTTTTGATAATCACATACTCCCATTCTTTTCACTTACTCTTAGTTCATTTAATGTGGTTTAAAAACCTTTCCATACATTGGTGTTGTGTATGGGTTCTCTCTGATGTTCTTTCTTCTTATTCTTCTTCTTTGGCATTCTGCTCTGTCAAAATTGTAACTTAGCTCTGCTTATTGGCAGCAATTGGAAAAATTACAGGACTGTCTATATCTGGTATAGGAATGACAGGTTTTCAAAGAATTTAATTGGCTTGACTTGCTTTTAGCTGTTAATCTGCTGATGTAGGGATTTCAAATTTTACCTGGTGAAAAGTTTCAATTCTCTTTCAGGCTGGCGAAGTTGTGACTGTTGGTGTGCTTACTTACTGAGTAAACAGTATGCTTGTAGGAATCAGACATTAACCCCTGGGTGTGAAGTAGCACTCTATCTGTATGTTCCAATAATTTTAAGAGTAATATTATTTATAAATATTACTTAGACAATATGTGTAAATGACAAATGGTTTGACATTAATTTGAAGGCTTTTTGTGTCAGACTTCATACAGTTATCAATGGAGTATGGCATTCATAGAAATTTTCAGTTCATTCAATTTATTGAATACAATGGACTGCTAGTCACTCAAACTCTTGTCAAAGATAATGGACAGTTTATGTGCTTACCTAACTTTCTATTATAGGGGGAAGTCTGAAAAAACCCAATTAATTTAGCAGTGAGAGAAGAGCGGTAGGAGCCAGAGCGCCTTAATTTTCTTCCTGGTTCTGCTATTGACTTGCTGTATGTGCATTGGCGGAGAGTACAGTCCTCCCATTTCTTACTCAAGCTGCTTTAAAGAGCAAGTATAATGCTTCTTACAAGTCTATTTCTTCTATTCATGATGCAAATCTGAATTAATGCTTAAAAAGCGTTTTAAGATCCTGTAATTGAGGCACTGTTTAAGGGCAGTGTATTAATATTTTACTGAATATAGTAATTCCTGAATTTTAAGTAGAAACCCTGCTGTTAAAAGATTCAGTTGGCATGAGTGTAAATATTAAATTGTTGCATCCAAATTAGACTTTAAATCATGTTTCCCCATGAAAAAAACTATTTTAGCAACCATTCTTTTTCAGATGGAATTTTCCTGGCTAGAATTTAATGTAAAATCATTTCTTAATATACTGATACCTCTTAAACTTTAACAATACAAACAGTATTTTGTCAGATTTTTATGTGGCAGATACAGACGACAATCAAATTATTTCTGTAATGAGGCATCCAGAAATACACAGACCAGAGGGGCAACAAATGTTGGTTTGAATTAATATTTAAATCTCATTGTTTGAAACAATCCTCTTAAAAGAAAATCATGACTGACTTTTAATAGGATGGAAGCCCCTAGAGTCCTTCAACTCTATCAGCTCTGTAGTGTCAGCCTCTTTTAATCAGTCCTTCTTTTATTCATAAGCCCTAGATGACAGCCTGAAGTTTCACCCTGAGGTGCAAAGCATGGAAATATATATGTGAGTTATCTGACTTCAACTTTAAAGGAAATGTATGGCAACAGAGGGACAAACACTGTCCTGATCACATTCATCTTTCTGGATGTCATTGAAAATAACATTGGCAAATCGGAGAGGCTTAAGAAGTAGGAAATAGCAATTTTCTAAAAATTAAATTTCAGTTTACATGGTAATTGTTAAAGTCAGCGGTCATATAAACCTCCACATTGATTTATAAAATCTTAATGCTGAGGTGAAGAGCCTAATTCACATAAAATCAAAGTTAGTATTCTCAGTTGATGTGAAGAAACCTCAAATTTCATGACTCATATAACTTTTTTACTTGTGAAAATTGAATATCCTGTGGCAAATGTTGCCTCCTAACACAGATTTTGGTTGTTTTTTGTCTTGTATAGTATTGCCTGAATTATGTCACCTTTCTTCATTCAACCAAGGACTGTCTTTATCTGAGATTCCTACTGATAACTTATAGAGTTCATAGGGAATTTGAAGAGCTTGAAGTATAAACATGTGATAATAAATGCAATAAGTAACAGCCAAAGCAATTTGTTAGTTGTTGAAATGCAGTGGATCTCTGGAGTTAATATACTTTGTTGGTCCACCTTCCTATACTTACCTGTCTGTACTTCTCCCTGTGCCAAGATGCCTACTTTAAATGTAATGAGGCCTGAATCTGTCTGCGATGTTCAGACAGTTATATTAATAGAGTCCTGGAATATCTAGTTTCTGATTTTGACAATTCCAAAATGTAACACGATGTATCTGTTAATTTTCAATATCCTCTTCATCTTTACCATTCTGGGGGTTCTTTTTGTATTTTTTGTGGTTTTATATTCAAAGATGCTTAAAATGCCCTGGAGGACATTTGAGCTTTCCAGATTCTTTAAAACCAATAAAAATACACCACTTGATGTGATGGCAAGTTAAAATCTCCGTCACACTGGAACAAATAAAACACATCTCTGGATTTACACTGAAAGAGCAGGAAGTGCATCAAAATCTTAGATTATGAATTGAGCAAATTGGAGTTAATGGCTAATCCTAGACTACAGCTGTCTAACTAGTTTTTACTGAGGTCTTTTTATTAAGAAGCAGTGTTGGGCTACTCAGGAGCTGCATATAATTTTCCTGGGTAAGAACTGCAATAGTCTGTTAATGACTGCCTCTTTTGAGAATGGGTAAAGAGCAAGAAATACAGTCTCTGGAAGATTTTGAAAGCCACTGTAGATCTGAGAACTTAATAAACTCCCTAGAAAATAAAAATATTATCAGTATATGGACTGGTTTTCCATTTGAATAACATTGCTCTAAATTAATTGTTTAAAAACTCAAAGCAAGAAAAATCAAGAGTGACCTCATTATCTGAAAAGTCTGTCAGTGGACTCTTCATTAGGGACTGTAGTGAGAGAACAAGGAGTAACAGGTTCAAACTTAAACAGGGGAAGTTTAGATTGGATATGAGGAAGAAATTCTTTACTGTAAGGGCGGTGAGGCGCTGGAATGGGTTGCCCAGGGAAGTTGTGAATGCTTCATCCCTGGCAGTTTTCAAGGTGGGGCTGGACATAGCCTTAGGTGGCATGGTTTAGTGGGAGGTGTCCCTGCCCATGGCAGGGGGGTTGAAACTCGATGATCTTGAGGTCCTTTCCAACCCTAACTATTCTATGTTTCTATTATTCTATGATATTGTGAGCATTTTTGGGCCTTAGCTCCTTAAAATTGCCTTCTTTTGCAAGCAGCTACATGCTTCTTGAAAAGTTTTCAGGAATGTAGTTGACTCCACAGAAAAGCTGTATTGGCACCTCAATGTGAAACACCTTGTTTCCCTAAGAGGAGACAAATTAATATACTGTAACCTTATCTCTAAAATTCCATGGAGGAATGAAATCACAAGTAAATCTGGAGGCATGTTCACCTCCTACAGCCCAAATCATTGTAACCCTCATGATGAATAAACCTAGTGTTTGCTTGGTAAAGCTGAACTAGGAAAGATTGGATGTATGATCCAGGTGAGTAACATCTGGTGAACAAAGTTAGGCTGATCCTCCTTAAATAAACATGCTTTCCTAAACTATCTTAAAACCCACTGTAGCCTACCCAGACTACCTTCTCGTTCTTTTTAAGGTAGCATAAGTGAAAGTAATAAAAAGATGCCCAAATTTTAATCAGCTGGATATTTTTCTAATTCTATTTGTGAGTCACAAATACATGATACGAATGCAACAATATGTTCATGTAAACCAATAATGACTACATTAGATGTAGTGTACACTAAATGATGTGTAATCCTTTATTCTTTTTTATGTAATAGAGGAAATGAAAACATTTGACGTGTATGGAATCTAAATGTATTCGGGTATATTACACTTGCCAAAGCCAGAAAGTTTGGAAAGCTAAAATACATCAATAGAGGGAGCTCCTACTGCATTTTTTGGAAAATATGTTTTATAACTTAGGTGGCCAAGCCATTTTGCAGTTGTTATGAAGAAGCTACCCCTTATGATATACTCTTGGCTGTTTCGCAGCATATATGAGGCAAAATACATAATAATGCAAAAGGAAAATGACTTAATATCCACCTGGTGTAATATCTTTTTGATATTAAGGATGTATTGCAAGTTGCAGGTCACATACAGAATCATGCCCTACTTCTGTTTTTTTCTGCAGGATCTCACTTTGAACCTTTTCAGTCACCTCAAATGTCAAGCAGAGATTGAAAAAAATCAATACTTAAAAAAATTTGGTGTGACATGGTAGAATTTAATTTGTGTATGTGAAAGAGGAGGAGAACAACATTTTTTTCCTCAATATCTCATGTCGTCTTGATCAGTCAGATATACTATTTGCTGGTCTCCAAGTCTAATAACAACTTTCCAAAGTTCTTAAAAATCTTAAGGGTGACATTTACTCATTTTTTGACCTGCCTTTTATAATAACAAAGAAAAAGCAGCTTGATGAGCTCAAGCACCAGTGACCTTTTCTGTGGAGCTCCTTAGAAACTTCTCTCCAGTGGTTTGATTACTTTGGCAGAAAGAAATTCATGGTCACTGTTAATAATGACAGCTAGCAGTAGCATATGAAAAAAAGCCTTTGGCTTTGCTGACAGAAGTCAAATAGCAGCACACGTTGCATTGCTGCTGCTACGTTTAGTCATTTTCCTTCACAAACTCAATTACATGTCTTGCATGTCTGAGCAGGCTCTATGATTCAATACTGTGAACTATTACTAAAGCAAGGGATAGTGAGG
The DNA here is from genome assembly GCA_039720435.1 of Amazona ochrocephala. Classification (NCBI taxonomy): domain Eukaryota; kingdom Metazoa; phylum Chordata; class Aves; order Psittaciformes; family Psittacidae; genus Amazona; species Amazona ochrocephala. The sequence continues at coordinate 12,382,971 of CM077909.1, forward strand.
CTGTAGTTACAACTGAAAAAATGCATTTAACATACTGCTAAATTCAGCCGTGTTATTTGCTCATGAATTTGCTCAATATATTTGGCTGAAGGTTCTGCCTAACATGCATCCTTTTGCCTCAAAGCTTCTTTTTGTTTATTTCCTAGCTGTTTGAGTGATCATGCAAACGTCCCTTTTAATGTTTGGGGGAGGAGAACAGCAGAATTTTTATTTTTTCTTTTGTGTTAATAGAACTCCAGGGTTTAAAAGTTTTTGGTCACTTTCTGAAGATATCTAAGTACCTGGATACACATGTAGGTGTTTGGTAAGGTTTCTAGAATCATTGCAATTCCTTTCAGGTTTTAAAGCTTGCATTTCTTGATGTGTAATGTTCTTTAAGTCTTAGACTTAAGTGACTAACATGGCTAAGTGTCATTCTTAAAGTTTTAAAAAACATATTTGAATCTTTCATTGGTTAAAATTGAGTTTGCCTTCATGACTGGTTTTACTGAGTATTTTATGGCTAACTGGCACACTAAATTTACATGTCTTATAAAATGGGGTTCAACCAGAAAGAGGTGTTTTGCCTGAAAGCTGTCCTTTCTATACAATGGCTTAATAGACATTCGAGGTTGGTGTCTTTAGAGCCAATTTACTGAGTGAGCCTTAATTTCTTTCTCCACACAGTTTGGAATATTCATTAGGAATCCCCTTACTTGAAGCAAAAAGTGGCTAAGAATTTATTTTGATAAACTAATGAAAAATAATATCAAGTACTTATTTAATTTCATATATTTAATTATTTCCCTTGGGAAAATAGAGGAATCCTTAAAATCTGACAATTGTGTGTTACGTCACGTTTATAATCCATCAGAAATTTTTAAAATCCATTTAGTAATTGATAATAAAGTACTCAGTTACATCAGAAGTCTAGATCCTTGAGGGATTTTTTAACTTGCCATATATATTTGGTTTTGCATCTTTTCAGGAAATAATACTTTTCGCTACCTATTTGCATAACTTATTCTTTCCTCATTTTTAAATTTTATTATGCATAGTTTTGTTCCAGATACCAGTGAGGACAAGTGAATATTTGATTTAGGCCTAGTCAGAAGTGTATGCAAAGTCTAAAAGTTAATGCAAGTCTTTTAAGTAGAGTCCAATTGAAAAAAGTTTTAGTGATACTAATGGAAGAAATGCCAGCTTATAGATTGATACTATATTCTGAAAACATACAACAAATGCCAATAAATGCAATAAATACCCATGCCAAGTGCAAGGTCCTACAGTTGGGTCGGAGCAATCCCAGGCACAGCTACAGGTTGGGCAGAGAAGAGATTCAGAGCAGCCCTGCGCAGAAGGACTTGGGGGTGTTGGTCAATGAGAAAATGAACATGAGCCAGCAGTGTGCACTTTCAGCCCAGAAAGCCAACCGTATTCTAGGCTGCATCAAAAGGAGTGTGACCAGCAGGTCGAGGGAGGTGATCCTGCCCCTTTACTCTTCTCTCGTGAGACCTCACTTGGAGTATTGTGTGCAGTTCTGGTGTCCTCAACATAAAAAGGACATGGAACTGTTGGAACAAGTCCAAAGGAGGGCCACGAGGATGATGAGGGGACTGGAGCACCTCCCATACGAAGATAGGCTGAGAAATTTGGGCTGTTCAGCCTGGAGAAGAGAAGGCTGCGTGGAGACCTCATAGCAGCCTTCCAATATCTGAAGGGGGTCTGTAAGGATGCTGGGGATGGGCTCTTCATTAGGGACTATAGTGATAGGACAAGGGGTAATGGGTTCAAACTAAAACAGGGGAAGTTTAGGTTGTCTATAAGGAAGAAGTTCTTTACCGTAAGGGTGGTGAGGCAGTGGAATGGGTTGCCCAGGGAAGTTGTGAATGCTCCATTGCTGGTGGTGTTCGAGGCAAGGTTGGACAGAGCCTTAGGTGACATGGCTTAGTGTGAGTTGTCCTTGCCCATGTCAGGGGGGTTGGAACTTGATGATCTGAAGGTCCTTCACAACCCTGACTGTTCTATGATTCTATGATTCTAAATACTCTATACTACTACAAATATTATTGTTTTTATGATGCAAATTATAATAGTTTCAAATAACTGGTATATAATGTAGTAAAAAGTGACACATTGAACTGTTGGATGGCTAACCTATCCGAATGAGTAAACATGCAGTACACCAGCTGCCAGCTTTGCACGTAGCATAGAAGTATGTCTGTCAATACTTTTAAAAAGCCTGGAAAGCCTAACTGTTACTGGTTGACCACATTTTATTACATTGGAGCTAGCGCAGTGTGTTCTGAGCCAGCTCAGTACACTTAGAATGTATCACTTGAGATGTGTAATTTTGTTTTTAAAGAGAAAATGAGACGGATGATTATGCTTAGATTATGGGTGTTTTATGCTCCCTGCAGATATATTGATGATAGTTCCTTGGACCAAGACATTTTATTTCAGAGTGAAGGCTTTCATATTTTATCAAGGCTTTTCCTGGAGCTATCCTTAAACACTAACAAGAAAAACATTGGCTTTAGGCTCTGATGTAACCTTAGCAACTTAGCCCAGAGACAAAAAGGCAATTAGGCCTTATGACACAGAGCTCTGCAAGACCTAACTTTAGGCATCTGACCACCATGCCAAAACCCTTTTCACTGAACATTGAGCTGAGGCTGCTTACATTATCTAGAGGTAGAAACTTGCACTTCAGGATGAGGTATATGCAGATCAACAAGAAGAATAAGTTAATCAAGGATACAGGCTTTATCATCTGCACTTTATTAAGCTGTGCAGAAAAACAGATGCATTGAGAAAGCAAATAAACCTCAAATGGAAGGGATCCTTAAGTGCTGACAAAGCACGGCATTCATATCAATCACCCTGCTGCCTTAAAAGCCTCAGAGGGTTCAGTAAGATGGATCTGCCTTTGTATCCACTAGGCACAAGAAGGTACCTTTCTTCAGATGCAGTTCATAGCTCACAGTATCTCATGAAAGTAGACTTTATTTCTTTTAAAAAACAATAACAGGTTTACTGTCATTTTCAGGAGATAGGTGAGAGGCAATTCCTGTCACCTCGTCACTTTCTCTCCCTCCCAACATTATTGAGTCTTTTGAAAATTAGAGTACTCAGTAAGGAAGATGGATTTAATGGTTTGTTTTTGCACCTATGAACACAATCCCTATTACATGTTCTTTGGGAGAGTTCATTGAATCCCAGGCTGCACAGCTTTGCTCACTCTTTTTTTTTCTTTTTCCCTACTCAGAGCAACCACTTTCTTTGTGTTATGTGATGCAGAACAGCTTGTAAAACGGGAGATGGAGTAAAAATTGACCATTTCCACTTCGAGAGATCCTAGGAATCTCTTAACATTTGCCTTGAATTTAGGTTTCAGTAAATGTAAAAGTCAAACTGGTATACCATATTTCTCATTTATTCAATGAAATGTCATGCATAGAACAGCCTCCTTTGAAGTTAGTTGAAGAGACTTTGCCTTCATTGGCTCTAGTTTAAGTTTTTGTTTGACAACGAAACTTTAAACTGAATGAGCCATGGCTGCTGTAGTTCTTTCATTTCTATGGAAAGTTTTTGTCATATCCACAAACATATACTAAGTGCTCTAAAATGCCTTATGCCTAGCTCACATTTCACTGACAGAGGAGATAATTTGCACATGTATTGGTACTTTCTGTGGGTAAAGTTAGAATTCCTTAGCTTTGTCTTTTTCCCATGAAACTGGCCACAAAACCAGACAGCAAATTTATTAATAGGACATATTTGTTGACAGTTTTAAAGCATCTTACTCAGGACAAGAAAGTAATTTGGAGTAGTTAACATGAATTTATGATAGGAAGACATGTTTGGCCAGTGTGATTGGACTTTGACAATGAGATGACTAGCTCAGTTGTTGAAGGGAGCACAGTGGGTGCTGCCTGTCTTGACTTTGACACTGTTTCCCATAATGTAAAAGGCAAACTATTGAAATGCAGACTAGACAAAGAGACAGTGAGACAGATTGAAAACTGGCTGAACTGCTAGTCTCTAACAGGCTATGATCACTGGCAACAAAGTCCAGCTGGAGGCTAATTATGAGTTATGTATCCCATGTGTCAATACTGTGACCAGTACGTTTTAATGCTTTTCTTAATCACCTCCGTGATGGGGCTGAGTATATCCTCAGCAGTTTGCAGATGAGAACAACATTGGGAAAACTGTTTGATATGCCAGATGAATGTGATACCATTCAGAGATATCTGGAAGATTCTGGTCAGAGAATCAATCTGACAGGAGCCTCATGAAGTTTAACAAAGGGAAATAGCAAGTCTTGCATTTGGGGAGGAAAAATTCCACACATCAGCACAAGTTTGGTGGGGGCCATCCAGCTGGAAAGCAGCTCTGCAAAGAAGAATCTGGGGGTTCTGGTGTACAAGTTGTATATGAGAAAGCAGTATGCCCTTGTTGTGATTTAAGCCTCTCAGCCACGCAGTTTTCTCACTCACTTGTTCCCCCCTTTTTCTTACCCCCGTCCTGGGGGGATGGGGAGGAAAACTGAAAGAATGCAACTCCTACAGGTTGAGATATGAACAGTTTAGTAACTAATGTATAACAAAAAAACACTACTGCTACCACCAATAATAATAGTGATGAGGCAAATACAAGGAAAGAATACAATCACTCGCCACCAATCCCCAGCCCGACCAAGCAGTGCACAACCACTTTTCGGGATCGCTGCCCCCATTTTTACATCCTGGGAATGATGTGCTGTGGCATGGAATACCTCTTTGGTCAGTCTGAGTCAGGTGTCCTGTCTCTGCTTCCTCTCTGCTTCCCCTCCTCCCTGGCAGAGCATGAGACTCAGAAAGTCCTCAGTCAGATCAAAACATTACCAAGCAGTAACTGAAAACACTGGTGTTATCAGTGCAGTTCCCAGGCCCACAATCAAAACCACAGCGCTACACCAGCTACCGAGAAGGAGAAAAATGACTGCTACTGCTGAACCCATGACAGTCCTTTTGACAAAGAAGGTCAGCAGAGTGTCACCAGCAGGCTGAGGGAGGCAATTCTCCCTCTCTGCTCAGCACTGGTGAGACATATTTGCACTGCTGTTTACAGTTATTGGCTCCCCAGTACAGACATGGGCATATTTGAGTGAGTCCTGTGAAAGACCATGAAGATGATTAAGGGATTGGACAGTCTGGTAAATAAAAAGAGGCTGAGGGAGCTGAGACTATTCAGCCTGGAGAATAGAAGGCATGGGATCTTATAGATGTGTACAAATATCCGATAGGTGAATTAAATTTGATAGAGCCAGATTCTTCTCAGCTGTAACCAATGACAGAATAAAAGACAGGACAGACTAAAATACAGGATATTCCATTTAAACATAAGGAAAAAGGTACTTACGGTGATGCTGGTCAAACAGTGGATCAAGCTGCCTAGAAAGGTTTTGAAGGCTTCCTCTGTGGAAATGCTTAAAACACAAATCTACATGGTCTAGGACAACCTGAAGTAAGTAACCCTACTTTGAGCAGCAGGTAGGATTAGAAAATTGCTATAAGTCCCTTCCAACCCTGTCCGTTCTGTGATTCTGTGATCTTTCTGTTTTCAGATTTTAGTATTGGCAAGCTTTCACAACCCCTTCCTATTGTACTTGTTTTTCTTGCAGAAGAGTCTGAATAGTATCAGAGTCCACATTGCTTACAGTTTAAAAAAGAAATATGTACCAAAACACAACTTCCTTTCTAACAAGTTCTTAATCACAGGGGTTTGATTCTGATGTACAGTTTTGTATTAAGTATTACTTATGCATTAATTCTGGTTCAGTCTGTACATAAATTGGTCCGTTTCTCATACTTTGCTTTTTGATCCTGGTTTTCTTTATTATTGCAATGTGTAACCTTTTTCCCCTTTAAACAGTTTAAGCGTGTAAAGTGTTTTGGGGAATGTATAGAAACAGTGTGCTTAGTAAAAAAGGTCATGCATGAAATTCCTTAAATGCTAAGTTTATGACCTTGCAATTGGTAAAAGATAAAAAGCATTGGAATACAAGGAATGTGCATGTGCAATACCTAAACAGCAATAAAACATTCTCATAGTCAGAGTATGGATGAAGATGCACTACTTGTTACTCTTGCTAAGTTATTTCTCATGAGCTTATAAGAAATAGAGCTTTTTCATTTTTCATGAAGCAAATAGAATCTTACATTGAATCGGAAACTTATTTTATTATGGTATTGAGAAATGATGAGTGAACAGAGGTTATATGTTGATACCCACTAGGTTCATATGCCTGTAGAAGAACCCAAAGTTAAGAAAAGCTTGAAAAGAAAATTCAGGTAGGAGTATGTATTACAAGGTATGGAAATTTATTCATCTAAGAAATTCTGAATAACTTGAGACATTTGACACTGTGATTCTGAAGGCGGGGTTTGCTAAAGTTCTTCTTAAACTTATAGAAATTCTTAGAACAGATAGGCTGTTTGGGAGTAATAACACTAAACAAGACTAAAACAAGACTGAAGGATTGAGTTCATCCATTAGATTTGTATATATTTAGATTTTTACTCAATAGCTAATATAAAAAATATGGGAAAACTGGTATAGAGATCAGGTAGTATATAGACTAAGTACTTCAGGCAAGTGTCTGGAATATGTGATTTTTAATGGCCAAAATAATCATGAAAGGACTACCATAATTTTCTTGCTGTATTTATAAATCACAATAGTTCTGGTTGTACTCTATTCAGTTGAAAGGTTGCTGGCATTTGTATGACATTTGCAGAATTTGTCTCCAGCTCAGATCCCTTAAGAAGCTTCCCCTTGTTTCTGGATCCCATTCTGAGCTCAGGCATGAGTTTTGGCATGATGCACAATGTTGGAGTCTGAGAGAAACTCCAGGGGCAAATGGAAGTGGAAGTCCAGCCACCCAAGGTACTTTAAAGTCAGACTATGAGGTGTGAACAGAATTTATGATTCTACGCACACTTACATATATGCTGAACTGGAGTTTCCATCATCACATATGTGTGCACTTCAATTTGCTTTACTGTGTCTTGCCTTAGCTGTGACAATTTTCTGGCATACTTCAGTCCTCAGGGAGTCAGCATGAATTTCTCAGAACATGAGGCCATACCTGCACAGCCTTAATAGTTTGAATTTAGTGAGCAATCAAGCGTGGCCTGACGTACGGTTTGGTGGTGTAAAGGAGAATTCTATTGAAAGATGAAAGCAAAATGAAGTCTGGATCTTTGAAACAGTAATAATGCATCCTTACAAAAGCAAAGAGAATTTAATTCACGTTGTTTTGGTTTTTTTATTGGTTGGGTTGTGGTTTTGTTTTTTTTTTATTATTATTTTTATGGACCTGGTATGCTGAACAACATATAGTGTAATGAATTCTGATTGATAATCAATAGATACTTTGGTGAACTTATTGCATGAAATCACAACAGATGACCTGACACTTCAATGCATATCTGTTCTTTTTGAAGTCTTCTGCCTTAAGGGCTAGCATGCTCCTTGTCTGCATTCCATCCCCCAGGAAACTGGGAGATTAAATTTAATGGTTAGCTGAGCAAGGATGAGTTTAACTCTGCTCATTTTAGATTAATCATTGTTCTCAGCAAGAAAACTTATTTTGGAAGTGTTTATGCACCTTTTTTAGTCCAGTAACTGCAAACATGATATGCCCAAAGGAAATGTTTTGAGATCCTTTATTGGTCACATATAACTTTAAGTATAGAAGTTGCTGATTAAAGATTTGCAATCTTTGATGAGTTGACTTGAGATTTTTCATCACTTGAAATCATATAAGACAAATTTAAGGTTTCTTTAAATGCACCTGCTTTTTAATTGGCATGATTTCAAGTGTCTCTGTTGTTTACACAATGCATGATATATTCTTGATAGTTAAATATATTTTTAACTGTAATGAACCATGGAATTTAATGATTAATTCTTTGTGTGAATTGTGACCAGGCTGTGATATGATGAAGGACATACTAGGATGTAGCATAAGTAGATGTCATACTTTATTAAAAATGCAAACCTTAGTGATTATGTTCTACCAAACCTAGCAGGAATACTGATTAACAGGTACTAGGGAGACAAGAAACCCAAGAAACTCAAAACTGAAATAAGGATGGAAGTGCATGACAGTGCTGAGCTAAGTCCTTAAGGAAACCCTTTTCCTTCTCTGTTTAGCAGCCATCACTCTGATCAAAGTGCTCCTCTTACCCTGCAGTGAGTTGATTCAAATTACTAATCAAATGCATGAGATGGAAACAAACCATTCCATCATTTCAACTGCATATCCTAGGAAAAAGAACACAAACAAACTCCAGGAAATACCTGTAAAACAAAACAAATGTCTGCACAACTTCGGCTACTATGGATAAATTGAAGCTTTTAATACCTATGCTTAATCCTTTACTTTCAATACTGAAAAGTTTAACCTGAAGATTAGAGACAATCACTGTATACCACCTTATTTCCTGCATCAGTTCAAGGAGTCTGACCAGCTCTATCACTGCATGAAAGCTACAGCAGTGGATTAGGTCTCAAGTAATCCTGTAGAAACATATTAATCTTAGATGATTATGTCTGGAGATATGCCTAGTGCTTCCAGGTGTGGATTTTAAAACATTTTTTGTGAATAAGAAACAGGAATGAAGGAAAATAAAGTTTACTTTCTTACAGGCTTTAAGTGAGTTCAAGTTATTTCCTGAGTCAAGCTATACCAGTAACTGGTGCTTCCCAAAATGCAATTTTAGCAGACTCTAATAATGCATGGTTAAAACAGCAGTTACCCATTTAGTGTAAACTTTGCTGCTAGTAATTAAGAGTATAGATTGCTTAGACAGCTTTGAATTAGAATTAGTCATAGGAACCTTTCAAAGAAAATATGCAAAAAGCTTAATCCTGAGTCCAATTAGAGCTAAGGTCAGTCATCTTTAGCCCATCTCATTAGTGCACTCTGGCAGGGAAACTTACTTCAAGTCTTCAACTATTTGATTCCTAGATATTTTTTTTGAATGGGCAAATCACCTAATAGTGGAGGTGTCATCAAAATGTAAAGAAGTTACTGCAATTATTGTCCAAATAACATGTATATCTGTACATCTCTCTCTCCCCCACCCCCACACATAATGGATCTAATTGCAGGAAGGCCATCAGTTTTTGTGAGGTGCAAGTAGTCTCCCTGCCCTTCACTCCAATGGGAGTTGATACATTGCAGTTAACCTCCATGACTACTATCCTGTTTCCAAAGGCGCAATGTCTGAAATAAATTGGTAAAAAACTCAGGTAAACTTCCACAGTTTGTTAAAAGACAGTAGCATTTGCATTCAGGTTTACTACACATATACAACCACCTCATATTTGGCTCTGTTCTTGTGGCTACATAACTTGAAATGAATGCAGTGGGAGTTCATATTCTACGGGAGTGCAGGAGATAAAATGCATTTCCCTTCCTATGTATATCTAGAATATATCATAGGACATATATTGTGTATTCATTTATTTCCTTTATGTGCATATACGCTTCCAAGTGTTAAAATTGTTAAACACTCTGAACTCCAGACAAGAATCTCTACACCAAAGTGAGTAGCAAGGAGCAATTGCTTGCCATGGAATCAGTTCTAACCTGATTGAACCCTTCCCAGATTAGATGTTAAGGTTCTTTCTTTAAAAGTTGTGTAAAAAATCAGGTAGTTGGAATAACCCTCACTCCTAAAGTCACTTGAGGGTTTCAAGCCATCATAAGACATTTTTCATTATGTTTATTAAAGACTTTTCAGGTCCAGAGCTGTTGTTTTGTCTGTTTTTTTTTTTTTTTTTTTTGAAAATACTTAGTTTCAGCAATCAGAGGGAAACACTTCGTAAGTGTCCTGTAATGAAAATTCAGTTAAACCTTTTGAATCTTTCAAATTGATAGTTTAAAAAACATTAGAATAAAAGGCTTCTGAGGGACTGAGAAGTAGGTCCCATATGGCTGCTAATGCAATATTGGAACAGTCAACAAGATCGTTCAAGGTGCTTTGTGTCCCTTGAAACAAAGTTGTCCTTACAAAAAAGACAGCACTGAAAGTAGCTACTTGTAGAACAGATTTATCTGAGGATTAGGTAGAGCAGATGTACAGAATATGATTCAGCTCTTCTGCGAAAAATGTCTTTGCATTAATGTTCCAAGCTTTGAAAATCTCATCTTCTATCTTTACATATCATTTCATTATTGGCTCTGCATTTCCTGTCCCTAAGCATGCCAAATTATTGTTTCTAAGATGCAGAGATGATACAATTATCTCCAAGTCAAATTAAGTTTCTCAAACAGTCCTTTATTTGACTTTCTTATCTTCATCTTATTTTCTTTCTCACTCATTTCATGTATAAAAATTACATGTTGCAAAGTTTGCTGGAGGAAGCCACAGAAAGCAATTGCTAGCTAAGGGTGATAGCTGGGGATATTTTAATATGCAATTAGAGTTTATGAGTAATTTTAACTTACTTCCTTTGTTTCTATAGAAGGAAAACGGAAGAGAATGTAGAATCATAGAATCGTTAGGCTTGGAAAGGACCTCAAGATCATCGAGTTCCAACCCCCCTGCCATGCCCAGGGACACCTCCCACTAAACCATGCCACCCAAGGCTATGTTCAACCCCACCTTGAACGCCGCCAGGGATGAAGCATTCACAACTTCCCTGGGCAACCCATTACAGGGCCTCACCACCCTCACAGTAAAGAACTTCTTCCTCGGATCCAATCTAAACCTCCCCTGTTTAAGTTTAAACCCATTACCCCTTGTCCTCTCACCACAATCCCTAATGAAGAGCCCATCCCCAGCATCCCTATAGCCCCCCTTCAGGTATTGGAAGGCTGCTATGAGGTCTCCACGCAGCCGTCTCTTCTCCAGGCTGAACAGACCCAACTTTCTTAGCTTATCTTCATATGGGAGGTGCTCCAGTCTCCGGATTGTCCTCATGGCCTTCCTCTGCACTTGTTCTAACAGTTCCATGTCCTTTTTATGTTGAGGACACCAGAACTGCACACAATACTCCAAGTGAGGTCTCACGAGAGCAGAGCAAAGGGGCAGGATCACCTCCCTCGACCTGCTGGTCACACTCCTTTTGATGCAGCCCAGGATACGGTTGGCTTTTTGGGCTCCAAGTGCACACTGCCAGCTCATGTTAATTTTTTCATCGACCCACACCCCCAAGTCCTTCTCTGCAGGGCTGCTCTGAATCTCTTCTCTGCCCAACCTGTAGCTGTGCCTGGCATTGCTCCAACCCAGGTGTAGGACCTTGCACTTGGCATGGTTAAACTTCATGAGATTGGCATCAGCCCACCTCACAAGCGTGTCAAGGTCCCTCTGGATGGCATTCCTTCCCTTCAGTGTATCAACCGAACCACACAGCTTGGTGTCATCGGCAAACTTGCTGAGCGTGCACTCAATCTCACTCTCCATGTCACCGACAAAGATGTTGAAGAAGACTGGTCCCAACACTGATCCCTGGGGGACACCACTCGTTACTGGTCTCCAGCTGGACATTGACGCTTTGAGCACTGCTCTTTGCGTGCGGCCATCCAGCCAGTTCTTCATCCACTGAGTCGTCCACCTATCAAATTGATGTCTCTCCAACTTAGAGAGAAGGATGTCATGGGAGACAGTGTCAAAGGCCTTACACAAGTCCAGGTAGATGACATCAACTGCTCTGCCCCTGTCCATCAGTTCTGAAGCCACATCACAGAAGGCCACCAAATTGGTCAGGCAGGATTTCCCCTTAGTGAAGCCATGCTGGGTGTCACCAAGCACCTTGTTGGTTTTTCATGTGCCTTAGCATGCCTTCCAGGAGAATCCACTCCAAGATTTTGCCAGGCACGGAGGTGAGACTGACTGGTCTGTAATTCCCCTTCTCATCCATTTTCCCCTTCTTAAAAATGGGGGTTATATTTACCTTTTTCCAGTCTTTGGGAGCTTCACCTGACTGCCATGATTTTTCAAATATGATGGACAGTGGCTTAGCAACTTCATTTGTCAGCTCCTTTAGGACCCGCGGATTGATTGCATCACGTCCCATGGACTTGTATACATTCAGGTTCCTAATGTGGTCTCAAACCAGATCCTCTCCTACAGTGGGCCAAGGCTCTTCATTCTCACTGTCGCTGCGTCTGCCTTCCAAGACTTGGGTGGTATGGTCAGAGCATTTGCCAGTGAAGACAGAGGCAAAGAAGTCATAAAGAACCTCAGCTTTCTCTAAATCCAGGGTAGCCAGTTCTCCCGATAGCTTCCAGATAGGGCCTACATTGTCCCTAGTCTGTCTTTTATTTTCAATGTACTTATAAAATCCCTTCCTGTTATCCTTAACATCCCCAGCCAAGTTTAATTCTAAGTGGGCCTTAAGCTTTCCAAACCTGGTCCCTAGCTTCCCGGACAACATCCCTGTATTCTTCCCAGGCTGCCTGACCTTGCTTCCACCTTTTAAAAGCCTCTTTTTTCCTTCGAATTTTGCTCAGAAGCTCCTTATCCATCCAAGGAGGTCTCCTGGCCCTCCTGCTAAACTGCCTTCTAGTTGGGGTGTATCGTTCCTGAGCTTGCAGCAGGTGAGCCTAGAATATCAGCCAACAGTCTTGGGCCCCCCTGCCCTCTAGGGCTGTATCCCATGGAACCTTACTGAGCAGGTTCCTGGAGAGGCCAAAGTCTGCTCTCTTGAAGTCCAGGGCACTGAGCTTGCTGCATGCTCTTCTCACTGTCCTGAGGATCTCAAACTCAACCATCTCATGATCGTTGCAATCAAGGCTGCCCTGGAGCGTCACATTCCCAACCAGCTCTTCCTTGTTGGTGAGGACGAGGTCAAGTATGGCACCTCTCCTTGTCGGCTCTTCTACTACTTGCAGAAGGAAGTTGTCTTCCACACAATCGAGGAACCTTCTGGATTGCTTGTGCCGGGCCGTACCATCCCTCCAACAGATATCAGGGTGATTTGTTGACGCAGAAGTCCCGGACACAGCACACAGACCAATATGATCAGGCTTGTGCCAAAGTTTATTGCGCAGATAGCTCAGTATATATAGGCACTCTACTTGTCTATCATTAACACACACAAGTCTAATTGGATACATGTATTGTTCACACGGCTAAATACCAAATAGGATTCACTCAGTAACATCTTAATGATTGGTTAACTATTACAGCATACGTTTCAAGGTTACAGTTAACATTCCTTCTCTGCGTATCTCTCTCAGTAGTTTTCCGTGCTAACTTTTCCCAAGGCTTCTGCACGTACACGAACTTTAGTAACCCTCAGGCGAGGCCTCAATGCCTGCGGGTCACTACCTTACAATTGTCAAGCAATTGTCTGGATTGCTCACATGCCCATTCACAGTCAAATAGCTCTCCACAAATCCCTCTTTTTGTTTTTGAGCAATCCAGACCCGATTCACAGCACGAGATAGCATACTGACAATACACTTCCATAAACAACAAAAGATCTAAACAATAATGATCAATACCATTAAAACTGTTAAACCTTGTTTGATTAGTACTCCTAGCCAACCACCAATACCCCAAACCCTGTAATAATCTTTGAAACCAATCCCAATCCGAGAGCACTTGTAACTTTCTATGTATAGATTCAGAATGATCAGAAAGATTCATACAGCACATTCCTTCAAAATCTTCACATCCGTGACCTTGGGCTAGTAGTAAAAAATCAATTGCTGCTCTATTTTGCAGAGTAGCATGCCTTATACTATCTACATCTAATAAAAGATTACTTAAAGCTTCAGAAGTAGCATTAGTTTGTTTTGCAAGCCAACAACCTAGTCTATTTAAAGTAGTTAGTGTGTGAGCAATCCCGACTAAGCGGTCTATTCCAAAATTCTATGTGATCATTACGAAAACTACTAAAAGCATGTGAACTTCTTTTTACACGATAATTGCTTTTACGTCTGATTTGCAAAATTTGTGATTGATTTGGCATTAATAGGGTCAGTCGTGCTAAACTACATGGTCCTCCTTTTATGTGAGAAGGGATCCCTGGCCAGACACGATCCCCACAAACCAAAAAGTGACCACTAGGCAAGCTAATAGGATGGTTAGTAGCTTTAGATATGTTGCTGGAGGTATAATCACACCAAGAGCTATGGTTAGCATACACCGGCAAGGTGGCATTAACCCACCAAGCTCGTGACTGATTCCTCCCAACATAATTGAAATATAGACAATAGTCCATTTTTACAGACCCTAATAATTCCAATTCTTCTGGTTCCAACGAACTCTTTGGCAGGTAAGGTATCCAGCCATCCCAGGCATCTACCTTTCCCGTGCCTTGTGCAACAGCCTGCTGAGCCGTTGGAACAGGCCAATTATCTATGGGCACAGCCACCAAACAAGTGGTGAATGGATTCTCTGGGGTACAGTTAAAATCCACATGATGATTATCAAAGTGGCTGATCTGAGTGGTCCATATGTTCTTTCCATGGCCTCACCCACCGACTCGGGACCCATCGTGGTCCTTCACCTGTCGAAACACAAACATATCCTCTGCCAGTCATTTTTACCTCTACTGGGCCTTTCCATTCTCCTGTTCGCAAATCTTTAAACTGAACTTTTGCTGCCTCAACCTTTTGCACCTTTGATTGTAATGATGTATGATGGATTACAATTGGTGGAGATTCTCGGTTCCCTGTTAAACGCAGATAATTTAATACATACAGAGCTTTTGCAAGACGTTCAAATGGCATCTGTTCTCCCTCTTTTTGTTTTTGCAAAAGCGATTTCAGGGTAGCATGAGCTCGCTCAACAATGGCTTGACCTGTGGGAGAGTGTGGAATACCAGTGACTCTACGGATTCCCCACACATTACAAAAATGTGCAAATGAATGTGACACATATGCCGGTGCATTGTCTGTTTTGATTTCTAAAGGAATGCCTAATGCAGCAATAGCAGCATGCATGTGTTTAATAACATGTTTAGCAGACTCACCAGTTTGAGCTGTGGCCCACATAGCATGAGAAAAGGTGTCAATGCTGACATGCACATATTTTAAACGGCCAAACTCAGCAATGTGTGTGACATCCATTTGCCATAGTTGTAAGGCAGCCAATCCTCTAGGATTGACCCCTAAGCCTAGACCAAAACCAATTTTTTGGCAGGAAGCACAAGACTGTACAATGCCTCGAGCGTCAGTAATAGGCAAGTTAAATTGCCGAGCTAACACCCTCGCTGATTGATGGAAAAAATCATGTGAGAGACGTGCCTGTTCAAACAAATTAATTGTATGATTTGTCCATGTTGCAGCAACAAGTTGGTCTGCATTGTTGTTACCGATAGACAGACCATATTGGAACTGATGGCTACGAATGTGTGTGATAAAATATGGTGTTAGCCGCTGGTTTAACAAATGTAGCAACTGCATTAAAAGCATATACAAGGTAGCGTTTTTCACAGTTTTAACCATGGCTCGCTCAAGGCGTTGCACTGTCCCAACAACATAGAGAGAATCTGACACAATGTTTAACGGTGTTTCTGGCCATTGCTGGAAAACCCATAATACTGCTCTTAACTCCAGTGTTTGTAGAGAATCACCAAGATGACCCTGCAAAATATGATGTTTCCACTGGCTGTCTGTGTACCAAGTGGCAGCAGCTCGTTTAGATTTTCGCCCAGCATCAGTAAAAACTGTAAGCCCTTCTACTGGGGTTTCAGACCTGACTGGAATTTCTTCAAAAGTCTGGTCCTGTAAGATAGGTAAAAATTTTGTTGGAGGATAAGCGTTACTAAGTGTGCCTGGATAATCAGCAAGTGCAATTTGGAATGTCTCTGAAGTAGTCAGCAACCAGTTAAGATAATCCTGTACAATTGGAATGTAAATAACATCTGGTTCCCGACCCGCCATATCTATGATTCTTTTTCTGCCTTTTATTATCATGTTGGCAAAGAGTTCAATGCGGGTGCAGATGGTGTTTTTCGGCTGGAAGGATAAAAAGATCCACTCCAGTATTTTAAGGTCGTTATCATTTTGCTGTATAATGAGACCAAGTAAATGTTTTCTTTGAGCTGAGGAATTGACAATTAACAGGCGCAAAGGTAATCCTGTTATTTGTCTTTGCACTGTAGCTGTTAAAATTTTGTCTGTTACCTTTTCTAATGCTAATTTTTGTTCAGGTGTTAACTGTCTGCGGCTATTAGCATTAACAGAGGTGCCTAACAAAGACATTAAAGGAGCTAAATCATCATTTGTGATTCCTGCAATTGATCTCACCCATTGTATGTTTCCCATGAGTTTTTGTGCATCAGTAAGAGTGTTAATTTCAGTGTGCAGTTTGATTTTTTGGGGACGTACGGTACTACCCGTAATTGTCCAACCTAAATATTGCCAAGGGCATTGCCGCTGTACTTTTTCTGGGGCTATGTGTAAATTTTTTGATCTCAGAGTGTGTTGCAGTTCCTGCAAAGTTTCAGTGACATCAAGTTTTTCTCCTGCTATGAGAATGTCATCCATATAATGGTACACTAAAAGGGATTGATGAGTCTGTCTAAAGGGTTGCAAAGCCCAGGCAACAAAAGTTTGACACAGAGTTGGTGAATTTTTCATACCCTGAGGCAAAACTACCCATTGGTACCGTTTTGCTGGTTCCTGCTTGTTTATGGCTGGCACAGTAAAAGCGAATTTTTCTGCGTCGTCAGGGTGTAATGGTATTGTAAAAAAACAGTCTTTCAAGTCAATAATTAATAAATCCCAATGTTCAGGAAGCATTACAGGAGAGGGTAATCCTGGCTGTAAGGCTCCCATGTCTTGCATTACGGCGTTTACAGCTCGCAAATCATGGAGCAAACGCCATTTTCCTGATTTTTTGGGAACTGTAAAAATAGGAGTATTCCATGGGCTCGTAGATGGTGTTATATGTCCTGCATCCAATTGCTCTTGTACTAAATTCTGTATGATTTGCAGCCGTTCCTGCTTTAGCGGCCATTGGTCCACCCACACAGGAGTGGTGGTGGTCCATGTGAGTTTTAAAATAGGCTGCTCTACCATGGCCGCTGCTAAAAATTTTTAGTTATGAGACGTGCTCCCATTTGTGACAGGACATCTCGACCGATTAGTGCTACTGGTAAGTGCATTACATATGGGCGAGTTGTCACCACGGTGCCATCAGTAAAAGCAAAAGAAACTGGAGTTTTACTGATCATGGTTTGCTGAGTTCCCCCCACCCCGATCACGCTAGTGTGTGCCGGTAATAGTGGCCAATTTGCTGGCCATCTGACAGTCGGGATGATAGTAACATCCGCCCCTGTATCAATTAACATAGAAAGGGTTATTGATTGTCCGGTTTGATGGGTGATAATTATCTTTTCCTCAGGTTTCCCCTTTGCTATGTCGATTGCCAACATAATCTCCGGGGTACCTGTTGATCCAAATCCTCCTTGTCCCCTTTCACGAGTCTGGGCTTTTGGCACACAGGCTTGAAATGGTATTAATTGAGCAATTTTTGACTTTGCCGGTATGGTAAGAGGCGGGGTCAAGGTATATAACATGATTTTTATGACGCCGTGATAGTCCGAATCAATAAGTCCTGGCACCACAAATATACCTTTTCTAGAAACAGATGACCGACCAATAAGCAATGCACTTAATCCATGCCCTAACGGTCCCTTCTGGTCAGAATCAATTACTACGACTTCCGTGGAAGTCAGAGTAATGTCTACTGCTGTTGCCAGGTCCACTCCTGCGCTGCCGACTGTGGCGGCTGCGCAGCGGTCCAAGCACCCTGCATTTGTGTCGTCGCGCGCGGGTGAATCGCGCTCGACAACTTGTTTCCCGAGTTTTTGCACTCATGGGTATTGAAATAACTTCTCTTACAATGTATGCACCATTTCCGTGCCCGTGCAGTAGTTTGTCCGATCAGATTTGGATTAGGTGGACTCTTACAATTCCTTCTAAGATGACCTTGTTTCCCGCAATTAAAGCATTTTCCTACCCTTGGTTTTACAGCAGCTCCCACAGCTGCAGCCATTACAGTAGCTTTTTCTTGTTCGAGCATACGTTCAGCTGCCTCCAACAGATGTGCTGCATTTGACCCTCTTGGCAAATGACTGAGTGCCCTTTTCGTTTTCTCATTAGCATTATCAAATGCAAGCATATCCAAAAACTTAGTTTTCATGATTTCATCTAAATCAGGATGCGCCATTATAGCGATGTGCAAGCGATCAATAAATTTGCTGTACGGCTCTGTAGGTCCCTGCTGCACAGATGTAAATGCAGGCCGAACCTTATCATCAGGTATGCTAAGGATGGCTTTAAAGGCTAAATCTTGACTCAATTGCAAGACTTCATGGGCAAATCGCACTTGCAAATCAAGCGTCACAAATGGTCCCACTCCCATTAACATTTGCGCTTGCACCCCGCATAATGGATCCCCCTGTTGTCGCGGTATTGCGGCAGCTCTATCACAAGCAGTTTGCCAGTTTTGATAAAAGTGCAACTGTTGTGACGGAGAAAGTAACATTTGTGCAACCATTCGAGAATCATACGGAGTGAACAAATGAGAAGAAAAAATATGCTGTAACAGCGATTGCGAGTACGGTGACTTCAAGCCATACTGTGAAATGGCACTTTTAACTTCTTTTAAAATTTTCCAATCTAACGCTTCCCACGCGTATCCCCCATTATCAGCTACAACCGGAAAAGCCATAGGCAATAATTGCCCCTCAACCAATGCATCACGAATTACCCCTCTCCACCTCGCGGATGGATTCCCAAGGCCCCCCAGACTGCCCCCCGCCCCAACCCCGATCCCTGCCGAAGGCACTGGCGGCGCAAGGGGAGGGGGGGGGTTAAAACCGGGAAAGTTAGGCGGGCCGTCAGGCGGAGAAGGCGTCGACTTTTCCTGCACTTTGTCCAGCCGCACTTCTAAGGCCTCCAATTTTTCCAACAACTGGTGTAGCTGGACTTCTTTAAGTCCGTTGTCGTGGTCGTCGATCCGCTCGCAACGAGATGGCGGCTCTGATGGTGGTAAAGGTGGAAAAAGTTGCGATGGTCTCACCGGTGACGGATCCCGTGAAGCGGCCACAGAGGCCGTGGATCTCTGCTGAGAAGACTGCAAGTCTTTGCTGGTAGATGAAGGTGGCGGCGGCAACGAATCAGCTACTTGTGTAGATGTCTCTGCGCTGGTTTGAGTCGGAGCCGAGTGACCCGATATTCCCCGGTCCCCCGCAGCTGTACGTCTTGGCGTTACAGCGGGTATGAGAGGCCCCGTAAAAAGCATGCTAGTAGCCGATCCCGACTCCCCCGTCGGAGTCAGCGCTGCAAACGCAGACGCCGCAGCTTTTCGCTCTGCTTGCATGTCTTTCAGAGAGTCAACAACCGATCTCCACACAGTGGGGTATTTGCTTGCCTCCTTGGACCCATTACTTATCTCTTCCCACAGCACTGCCCCAATTTTCTCCCAAATTGCGATTTGAAAGGCAGCATCCGCTGAGGGGATCAACTCTTTTCCCTTTGCCCAGTGTAGCAAAGCTCTCAAGGCAGGCTCGTTATAATTCGCTCCTCTCACAGAAAGGATGTCTTGGAGGAGTTTCACCACTGCTGACTCTTCCCTGGACAGTGTGGACCCCATCTCCTCCCCGGCCGCTCACCTGATCAGGGCGAGATTCCCAAACTTTTTGCGCTAGCGACTTCCGAGTGCCGGGGCAGCACCCGATATCGACCGGCTTCTGCCCCCTCCTTCTTGTCGGTCTCGTCGGTTTTATCCAACGCCGATCTGAGGGTCCCTGTTCGGGCGCCACTTGTTGACGCAGAAGTCCCGGACACAGCACACAGACCAATATGATCAGGCTTGTGCCAAAGTTTATTGCGCAGATAGCTCAGTATATATAGGCACTCTACTTGTCTATCATTAACACACACAAGTCTAATTGGATACATGTATTGTTCACACGGCTAAATACCAAATAGGATTCACTCAGTAACATCTTAATGATTGGTTAACTATTACAGCATACGTTTCAAGGTTACAGTTAACATTCCTTCTCTGCGTATCTCTCTCAGTAGTTTTCCGTGCTAACTTTTCCCAAGGCTTCTGCACGTACACGAACTTTAGTAACCCTCAGGCGAGGCCTCAATGCCTGCGGGTCACTACCTTACAATTGTCAAGCAATTGTCTGGATTGCTCACATGCCCATTCACAGTCAAATAGCTCTCCACAGTGATTGGTATCCCATGAGAATAAGGGCCTGCGAGTGTGAGGCTGCTCCTATCTGTCTATGGAGCGCTTCGTCCAGCAAGTCCTCTTAGTCAGGCGGTCTGTAACAGATCCCCACCGTAATGTCTCCCATCGCTCTTCTCCCTTTAACCCTGACACACAAATACTCTGTCGTCTGCTCGCCTGTCCCCAGCCAGAGTTCCATACTCTCTAGCCTATCCCTAACATAAATAGCAACTCCCCCTCTCCGCCTACTGGGCCTATCTTTCCTAAAGAGCCTGTAACCTTCCATTCCAACGCACCAGTCATAGGAGCCATCCCACCATGTTTCTGTGATGCCTATGATATCATACCCCCGTAGACGTGCACACATCTCTAATTCCTCTTGTTTGTTCCCCATGCTACGGGCATTTGTGTAGAGGCATTTGAGCCGAGATCCAATTGAAGCCGGCTCATTGGCTGGAGCAGCTGGAATATCTCTACATTGCTCCGAACGTTTACTGTAGGTGCTGGCAACCGACTGGGTGTTTTGGGATGGAATTATGCCCCCTACCCCAACACATCTAGTTTAAAGCATCCTTGACCAGTCTGGCAAGACTCCTAACAAAACCACTCTTCCTTTTCTTTGTCAGACCAGTTCCACCAGCCCCCAGTAAACTTGGCCTGCTAAATTGAGTACCATGTTCAAGGTACCCAAACCCCTGGCTATAGCACCACCCTTCTAACCATTTATTAACCTGCCCAGTCCTCCTAGCCTTTTTAAGGTCCTCCCCTTTATTCTGGAGAATTGATGAAAAGACAATCTGAGCTCCAGAGCCCCTAACCACCTGTTCCAGAGCTCTGTAGTCCTTCTAAATGTTTTCCAGCCTACAGCTGTCTATATCAGTAGCACCCACATGTATTACTAGGAGTGGGTAATAGTCAGTGGGACTTGCTAGAGCAGGCAGCCTCTGCAATACCCCTGATCCAAGCCCCTGTTAGGCAACACACCTCCCTTGAGGCTGGGTCAGGCCGGCAGATGGGTGCCTCTGTGCCTTTCAAAGTAGAGTTCCCTACTTCTATGGCCCGCCGTTTTTTCTTGGCAGCACCAGTAGTGACCTTCTTTACCAGTGCACTAGCTGGTTGCGCCTGGTGGGAGCGCTGCTGCTCATCAGCCCCCTACAGGACAGCAAAACGATTCTGGGTGGGGACAACAGATTTAGGAGGAAGCCCCTTGATTTTAATTGCCCTCTTCCTCCTTTTTTTGTTGCTTTTTTCTGTTACCGTTTCCCAGCTTCCTGGGTTAGCAGCCTCCTTTCCTGCATGAGCAACAGTAGACGCTCGAGGCCCCTGCACATTCTGGTCCTGGAGCAAGCAGTGCTGTTTCCCCTTAGTTTCCCTGACACCTTTCAGCCTGGTAACAGCTTCCTGCAGTTCAGTCACCTGCTGCAGGAGGATCTCCACCAGGGAGCACAGAGTGCAGCCCTGCCCATTGCTCACCCTCCCCTCAGGAGAGTGGTGCAGGCGCTCTCTACACCCCGAGCTCTGTACTGAAGCCTCCCTTCCCATCGGCTCTGTCTGGGTGCCTACACTGGCCAGCACCGGGGCAGCCAGAGCAGAGATCCCAGACCGAGCCTTGCCTATACGGCGAGTGTTCATCATCCCTCTCACCACCCCACTCACCTGCCTGCAGAACTGCCGCGCCAACTGCCTTGAACCCGCCCTGCTCGCCGTGCTCTGGGTCACTCGCGCTCCCTGGTGCAGGTTTTTAACCAGTCAGGTCTGCCACGGCTCCTCCTGGCGCCGCCCCCTCTGAGTCAGCCGCTCGCCTCCGCTGAGCTGCAGGTTCCTGGGCAGGCCTTGTCAAGGACTTGAGGCTCCCTCGGTGCAAGTTGCTGCTCCGAGGTGAAGCTCGTAGACGCCGAGCCTCCCACAGATCAGGCGCTGCAGGCGTCCGCTCTCGAGACGGTCACCTCAGCAATATGTTAGTGAATATTAAAAAGTAAAATACAATGAGCCCTATATATCCAGTTTAAGTGTCTCAGATATGAAAATAGATAAATATGTATATGAAAAGAAGGAGGTGTCTGTCATGAATGCTTCATGGTTCACATAATTCTATGATTCAGGACACAGAAAAACTGAGGTATGGCTTCCAGGAAATATCACTGTATTGGTTAAACAGACAATTTTCCATAGATCACACTATTAATTGCAGTATGATATGTATGATATGTAATAACTCACAAATGTAAAATTATATTTAAAGCGAGGGAAAATCATGTTAGCATCCTGAAATTTCTAAGGATTTTCAGTTAAAATGGAGAAAGGTCTTAAATGTGGAAGTGAAATAAAGTCCAAATGACATAAACACAGTTTACAGAAGAGGGGCATAGACATGAAACAGCACTAACTAGAAATAAATGTTTATAAATGTCCTTTAGAATGTTTTCTAATGATTTGGGGGGGGGGGTAAGTAGTGGTGAAGAAACAGAAGAAAAATAAAGCATTAGCTTAGAGATTGTCTCACTAAAGGAAGAAAGGACTGTTATGACAAGCAGAGTTTGTAACTGTTGCAATTAATGTTCTGAGACCGTATGTACAGAAAACAGGAAAAAAAGCTTTTACATAAACTTGTAGTTGGCAGCAGTGTGAATTGGGGGTAGGCCTATGTGCTTGGAACAAGAAAATATCAGGGTTTGCACTCATTGGTCAAGATTATTGTCTACACCGGAATCAGAAGGGAGTCTGAGAGCAATTGTGACTCAGAGAGGTTACTTGCTGTTGTTTTTACTTCATTGTGCAAGCAAGGCTTACAGTGCTTTCACTATTTTTTTCTCATTATAGAAGCTAAAGAGGAAAAAAGCAAGTCATATGCTTCGTGTTGGATTTTCCACAAAATCCTAGCATGTTTTCAGTCTGAATGAGAAAATGTTCAGTATATTTTCAAAGCAAGGAATGCCATGCTTTTCTGGAGTTAATCAGTAAACAGCCGAAGGACAGATTTTAAGCAACACAGAATCATAGAACCATAGATTAGTTAGGGTTGGAAAGGGTCTTAAGATCATCAATTGCTGAGGTGACTTGAGAGAGGATGCCTTCAGCGCCTGATTGGGGGGAGACTCGGCGTCCAGGAGCTTCACCTCAGAGCAGCAACAGCCACCGAGGAAGCCTCAACTCCTCGACAGCACTTGCCCAGGAGCCGGCAGCTCAGTGGATGCGAGGAGGTGACTCAGAGGGGACGGTGCCAGGAGGAGCAGCACCAGCCCTGACTGGGTAAAAACCTGCCCCAGGGAGCGCGAGCGAACAGGAGGGCGGGTTTGAAGCAGTTTGTACGGCAGTACGCATGGGCAGGTGAGCAGAATTGTGAGCACCCGCGTACAGCCAAGGCTCGATCTGGGAGCTCTGCTCTGGCTGCCCCGGCTGTGGCCAGCGTAAGTACCCAGACAGAGCTGATGAGAGGGGAGGATGCAGCTCAGAGCTCGGGGTGTAGAGAGCGCCTGCACCACTCTCCTGAGGGGAGGGTGAGCAATGGGCAGGGCTGCACTCTGTGCTCCCTCGTGGAGGTCCTCCTGCAGCAGGTGGCTGAGCTGCAGGAAGCTGTTACTAGGCTGAAAGATGTCAGGGAAACTAAGGGGAGACAGCAGTGCTTGCTCCAGGACCAGACTGTGCAGGGGCCTCGAGCGTCTACTGTTGCTCATGCAGGAAAGGAGGCTGCTAACCCAGGAAGCTGAGAAACAGTAACAGAAAAAAAACAACAAAAAAAGGAGGAAGAGGGCAATTAAAAGCAAAAGACTTCCTCCTAAATCTGTTGTCCCCACCCAGAACCGTTTTGCTGTCCTGCAGGGGGCTGATGAGGAACCTCACTACCACCAGGAACAACCGGCTAATGCAATGGTAAAGATCACTACTGGTGCTGCCAGGAAAAAGTGGCAGGCCGTTGCTGTAGAGGACTCTACTTTGAAAGGAACAGAGGCACCCACTTCTCGGCCTGACCCAGGCACAAGGGAGGTGTGTTGCTTACCAGGGGCTCAGATCAGGGATGTTGCAGAAAGGCTGAGTGCTCTAGTCGGTCCCACTGATTATTACCCACTCCTGGTAATACATGTGGGTGCTACTGATATAGATAGCAGTAACCTGGAGACCATAAAGAAGGACTACAGAGCTCTGGGAGAGGTGGTTAGGGGCTGTGGAACTCAGATTGTCTTTTCGTCAATTCTCCAGGATACAAGGCAGGACCTTAAAAAGGCTAGGAGGAATGGGCAGGTTAATAAATGATCAGAAGGGTGGTGCTATAGTTAGGGGTTTGTGTACCTTGAACATGGGACTCAGTAGAGTAGGCCAGGTCTACTGGGGGCTGGTGGAACTGGTCTGACAAAGAAGGGGAAGAGTGATTTTGTTAGGAGGCTTGCCAGACTGGTCAAGGATGCTTTAAACTAGATGTGTTGGGGGAGGGGGGCATCATTCCATCCCAACACACCCAGTCAGTTGCCAGCACCTATAATAAATACTTACAGCAATGTAGAGAAATTTCAGCTGCTCCAGCCAATGAGCCGGCTTCATTTGGATCTCAGCTCAAATGCCTCTACACAAATGCCCGTAGCATGGGGAACAAACAAGAGGAATTAGAGATGTGTGCATGTGTACGGGGGTATGATATCATAGGCATCACAGAAACATGGTGGGATGGCTCCTATGACTGGTGCGTTGGAATGGAAGGGTACATGTTCTTTAGGAAAGACAGGCCCGGTAGGCGGGGAGGGGGAGTTGCTATTTCTGTTAGGGATAGGCTAGAGAGTATGGAACTCTCTCTGGGGACAGGTGAGCAGTCGACAGAGAGTTTGTGGGTCAGGGTTAAAGGGAGAACAGCGATGGGAGACATTACAGTGGGGATCTGTTACAGATCGCCTGACCAAGGGGACTCTGCGGATGAAGCAATCTATAGGCAGATAGGAAGAGCCTCACTCTTGCAGGCCGTTGTCCTCATGGGGGATTTCAACCACCCTGATATCTGTTGGAGGGATGGTACAGCCCGGCACAAGCAATCCAGGAAGTTCCTCGATTGTGTGGAAGACAACTTCCTTCTGCAAGTAATAGAGGAGCCGACAAGGAGAGGTGCCATGCTTGACCTCGTCCTCACCAACAAGGAAGGGCTGGTTGGGAATGTGACGCTCCAGGGCAGCCTTGATTGCAGCGATCATGAGACGGTCGAGTTTGAGGTCCTCAGGACAGTGAGAAGAGCATGCAGCAAGCTCACTGCCCTGGACTTCAAGAGTGTCCTACCATCTTTCTCATCCTATCCTCATACGGGAGGTGCTCCAGTCCCTTGATCATCCTCGTGGCCCTCATCTGGACTTGTTCCAACAGTTCCATGTCCTTTTTATGTTGAGGACACCAAAAATGCACACAATACTCCAAGTGAGGTCTCACAAGAGCAGATAAGGGGGCAGGATCACCTCCTTCGACCTGCTGGTCTCGCTCCTTTTGATGCAGTCCAAGATATGGTTGGCTTTCTGGGCTGCAAGCGCACACTGAAGCTGGCTGATGTTCATTTTCTCATCGATCAGCACCCCCAAGTCCTTCTGCACAGGGCTGCTCTAAATCTCTTCTCTGCCTAACCTTATATCATACGGATAAGTGCAGACAGTTTTTTTGTTGTTTTTCTGATGGGTAAACATAATAATCTACTAAAGAAGCAGGGGTAAGTCTTCATACTCTGTTCTGTTTGTAAATGAACTGGTGAAATGAATACTAATTCTTTACATATTTAAATTAGTAAGCATGTTACATTTTGCCCTTGAAAGGGTATATAGAACTTTCATTTCCATTTGGTCAAGAGTGGAGAGTATTATGAGAATCCTGTATCATTCTTCAGTTTGAATTCCCTGTAGTATATGAACAAATTATTCTTTAAAGTGATGTGAAGCTCACAGATCAGACAGGTCATTCAAGACTTGTTAGTAGAAATCTGCACTATAAGTTGCTGATATGAGTTTAGTTTTGGTGCTTATGTACATGCTCATGTATATATTCACAAGCTCTTAAAAATAAAAAGCCATTTTGCTTTAAAAAGTGTTAGCATTTTTGGCCAGATTTTCAATTGCCAAAATTTCCCATTTTCTATCTGGTTTATATCACGAATATACCTCAACAACCAGAGTATTTTGAACATATAGAATTAATACATTTTGAATTCAGGTGCTTTATCTCTTTTACAAAATATACTGACTGTAAATACTGAACTGCATGGATGAATGAAAAAAGATTAATAATAATCTGCAATATTTTTATCTGCAATAGAATCTTTGTGAATGAAAGTAAAAATAATAGAGGGATGTAACAGAGGCATGAAATAGGGATTCTTTATTTACACTCTCAATTTTATATTTTTTTACCTATATATTCTGTTGTTCTATATTCCATATACTCTATTTTTCTATACCTACATACTTATGCAATCTTTTATAACTGTATTCTGTTTCTGTTCTTCTTATTCTTCTTTCTATACCTATATGCCTTTACAGCAATTTATAAATTATATAATTTTTTTCTGCATTCTATATGTTCTCTTTTTCTATTACCATGTATTTAGGTGACAAAGCAAGTCACTCACCCTGCCTGTGTGGCTGTTATACTTACTATACAATTAAAATAGAATCCATTGAGTTTTTAAAGTATTTCTTAAATCATCTGCTAAAGCATACTACAAAAGGACAGTCTTGTCTTTTTTAACCAGTGCAATCTGTTGAAGTGAATATTACACAATAAAAAAGACATTTGGTTCAATGATTTTAAGCTTGAATATAGGATTCAAAATTAAAAGAAAAAAAAATTTCTCTTATTAGGTAAAAATGCATAAAGAAGAGAAAACATTTTAGTATAAGTATCTTCTGACTCTAGTGCTCAAGGACATGAGAAATGGCTCACAGAAAAAGTTCTTTCAAGGGACTCTTGCTTTATTCTACGTGATGTCAAGATTAATTAAGTTGACTGTACATGCAAAACACAACCTCTCCTATTCTTTGACTAACCTCTCCCAGCATGCCCCAGCCAAGTCATCACTATAGCAACTAGTCATTCCCAAATCCACCAGTACTACAATGGCATACATACAACATCCATCTTATGTTATTATTTATAATTGATCCCCATGGAAACATTGGTTATACGCATGTTACACAGAAATTTGAGAATACAGGTATATTTGAAGCTGTGTATAAGGGTGTTGTAAGAGATTCAGGATGCCCTTAATGTTTCCATGATACAGCATTATTTGTGGTTTCAACAGCTCATCTACCTGTATAAAGCAATAGTAAACATTGGAAGGTTAATATTGGCACTCTGAATAAAAAAAGACCAAAGCAGGACACAGCATGAATTATGGGAAAAAGCGTCCCAGGACTAAAACATCCATGGCAACTGCACTGCTCATTTGTAGCATGAAATTTTCTAAACAGTCTTTCTGCGATTAGTAACACCTAGAACTTATAATGTACAGTCATTTATAAATGCATGTAGCCCATATTAAAGTTCCTTCTAATTAAAAAATTTGGAAGAGCAAAAGCAGAAAAGGCTGAAACGTGTTTCATGTCCTATCTTGCTTTAACCTTCCTGGAAAAAAGCAATTTTGGTTACTCAGAAAACATAAGAATCTCTCACTTATGCCTTTCTTTACTAAAAATCTAATAAATCCTCTTTATTGAGGGGTCTAGTAATAACTGTGTTATTTTTCAACATTTTCCCTATTCAGCCTTTCGCTTTTTCTGTCTTGTGGATACTAATGCTGAGTTAGTTAGTTCTCAGCATTTAAATGTGCAAATATTCTGGAAATGGGGGTGAGGGAAGGGTTGTCTATTTAGTACAACTATCTAGTATCTGCTATCTGCTTATATGTCTGTTCTGGCCCTCTTCTGTGATGGTGTAAATTGCCCCATTTCAGTGTCTCTTCTTGGGAATTTGCCACAGCCTAATGTTTTGTTCTGCTTTGCTTACTTTTCATATTCAAGGTATTTGTAGGAGTATGGACTATTTCTGGGTAGCTGCAGTGGCTAATCAGTGTGTCAGAGAAGTAGCAGGTGATCATAACTGGTGCTTATGACATCCTGATATAAGCACCTTAAACTAATAGATCATTATATCCCATCTATGTAGCGAGCTCACATGCCACAGGAGCAATCATATAAAAATAACAAACAAGCAAAAATTAGCGTTCCTGCTGTACCAATGAGAACCATAGTTTGAGGTAAAACATATGTTGG
Organism: Amazona ochrocephala; assembly: GCA_039720435.1. Taxonomy (NCBI): domain Eukaryota; kingdom Metazoa; phylum Chordata; class Aves; order Psittaciformes; family Psittacidae; genus Amazona; species Amazona ochrocephala. The sequence continues at coordinate 12,411,391 of CM077909.1, forward strand.
GTATATTCAGCAGCACAATGTAGAGAAATGTGTAACCATACATTCATCAACAGAAAACAGAGCAGTGTTTTTAAAATCCAGCTGACGATCCTCATGAAAATTAAAAGAGAATAAATCTGATTTATAGGCTATAGATAGATAATCTATTCTTCTGAATAAAGAGTATTTATCCAAATGCAAAGTTGGAAGCTTTTATTTCTGTGAACATCATAAATACTGTAGATTAAACAGTGGATCGTAACTGTGAATTCCCTATTCAGAAAACTCCTGCAACCAATGCAAAAATGTCTATGTGCTTTTCCCTCCCTCATCAATAAGAAAGAATTGGATATACTCCTTACAGAAAGAGGCTGTTTCATATTAATATGAAGATTAGACATTGGAGGAGGGGAAAGGGGGTGAAGGAGGGCAGAATAAGATGCTGAAGGAGGGCAGAATAAGATGCTTCATTTTTAAAATATACTTTAAAATAATTTACAGGGCAAGGTAGGTGCAGAACAAATTCATAATACGTTTTAAGACTGTATTTTAAGATTTAAGCCAGTTACATTTTGGACCCAGCTAGACAACTCTGAACTGCATCTATACAATCTTAATGGTTTATCATGTGTAAATGGCAAGTTATATGTTGTGTCTTCTTTAACGTGCACCTTGAAGAACTGATTTTGCTACTGTCATCTCTCTTTATAAGAGATTACATAAACCTTTTTCTTACTTTATAACCTCAGATTGTACAAACAATGTTAATCTGACAGGCCTCAATGACTTTGGTTAGTGACTTCTGCTTTTCCTCTGGGACACTGACAGTGGCTCAGACTAATAAATAATTGGGTTCTTCAGGAAAATAAAAAGGACTGTTTAGCTGTACATCAATAAATACATAGTGCAAGATAAAGGGGTATAATGAAAATGGTAATATACATACCTAATAATATGCCTGATAAGGGTAATATGAGTATCTTTTGCCAAAAGAAGGAAAACGGGCTGTTCACTGAGGTGTCAGTGTATTTTTGTTATTTTGTCTTTACTGGCATCCTCACTCTGAGGAATTTCTGGGAACTCATTCAACTTGCCTTCTTCTCTGGACTACCCCCTTTGAAATTTTGTGTTTTCTTTATCATGGTCTCTTGAAGGGGGGAATAAATGTGTCTTTTGTGTGTTTGAGAGCATGTAAGCTTTGAGAGCTCTTTGAGTTCTTCAGACTGCTTTGTCGCTCCTGATCTCTTTTAATTTAACTGCTTACTGTAAAGTAAACCAGTATCAAATAGGTCAACTGCTGCGCATACGAAATTCATAAACAAAATATACACAGTTCCCTTTTTCCCTTACAAGATAAACTGGAGGGTACAATCCAATAATTTCCTAGAATGTAATTAACTGGCAAGGTATTTGCTACCATAAAAGCTTCCCCTAAGGAGCTGAGATAATATGCATGGTGGAATTGCTTAAAAGGTGATGAATTTGACCAAAGAAGACAAAGCAGTAACAGAGAGCTAGAGAGAAAATGGCATAAAGAGTGCTTATGCAGTGCTTCAAAGGGTCAAAAGAAATGAAGTCAGCTGCAGTAGGAGTAAATCCTATATGTCTAATAGGCAATATAGACATTATTTCATCAATGAATTAATAATTCAAAAATGAACAAATGTTTAATCTGTGTAGAGAATGAAAAAAACATGTTTTTTTGATACAGACCAGGAACCCTCATCAAAATGAAGAAGTAATACTAGGAGACTGTAAGTTTTGTTGCAAGTCAAACTTTAAATTCAGTAGTTAAAATCAGTAGGACCTGGATGCATAACAAGAAAACAATATCAATTCAGTGCACAAATCACTAAGCTAGAAATGGTGTTGCTAATATGTCATGGTTTAAATCCAGTCAGGCACGTAGCTTGTTCGCTCACTCCCCCCTCTTTCTTTCTCCCCCACTCCCGGGGGTGTGGTGAGGAGAATTGGAAGAATGCAACTCTCACAGGTTGAGATAAGAACAGGACAGTAAATAAGGTATAATACAAACCACTGCTGCTACCTCCAATAATAATGATAAGGGAAACAAAAAAGAAAGAGAATACAAGTGCTCACCACCTGCAAACTGATAGCCAGCCTGACTCAGCAGTGACCCCCTCCTTCCTGGTCCCTGCCCCTAGTTTTTACATCCTGGGAATAACATGCTGTGGTATGGAATACCTCTTTGGCTAGTTTGGGTCAGGTGTCCTGTCTCTGCTTCCTCGCAGCTTCCCCTTCTCCCTGGCAGAGCATTAAGCTCAGAGAGTCCTTGGTCAGACTAAACATTTGAGCAGTAACTAAAAATATTGGTGTTATCAGTGCTGTTGCTCGGCCAAAAGTCAAAAACACAGCACTGCACCAGCTACTGAGGAGAAAAAATGACTGCTACTGCTGAACGCAGGACATAATACCACACCTAAAAAAAGCTGGTTTCTGAGCAGGATATAGGAAGAGCCTTATATTATAGTCTAATAGAGCCGATAAAAAAAAAAAAAAAAATCAAAATTTAGCGTAAAATATTTTTAATGGCATTTACCACTTCCATGTATTCTATTAAATCCTCTTGCCTACACAGAGCTTTACTTATGAAATCATTATGTTGCCTTTTCTACCTGGTTAGGCCTACAGCTCTGGGATTTCATTTAGATTAAAAATTTACACAATTATTTAAATATTTTCACTAAGACCACCTAATTTTCTTTTTCTTCCTCAGTTGTGCTTATTCTTTTTAGATGCTTCTCTTTTTCTTCTGTTCTTCGGTTTATATGTTAGCTATGGCTGATGTTTATTTGTGGGCTCATTATAAGTCCTGTTATAACTGTTGTTCTTGAGGGCTCACGGCGAAGTTTTTTTACTTGAAACCATGTATCTAAGACAACATTTCAAATTAATACTTTTTGGGGTACAGCAAGTACCTCATCTGAGATAAAGTTCATGTGCATGCATTTCAAGAACATGTGGTCTGAGCACTTTCTGTGAGTATGCAGTCCAGTTCAGTCATCCCTGCCAGAGCTCATTGGTATGTTTAAATGCTAGGGATGCTATTTTATTACTTCCTTTAGGTTTCCCAAGTTCCTTCCACCCCATTCTGCTGTCACATCTAATAAATAAAAGCCTTACTGGGTAATTAGCTGATTGGATTAATGGTGACAGAAAGTGTTTTTCAAACACTTGATATAAAATCAAATCAGATACTTTACTTTTGAATTCTTAATTGGGCTATAAGTTTAAATGGTTCTGAAAGCGTTATTTAGCTTCAGTGTTCCCTTCATTGTATTATGGTTTTAGATTATGTTCCTTGCTTAGTATTGAGTTTATTTATTGGAAGTGAGTCTCATTTGCACTGAACTTGCACTCACGAAAACCAATAATAACTTTGTTTAAATTTAGATAGCCCAATTTTTTTGATAAAATAAAATATTCACTCTTCAGGTACTTTTAAAGTAATACTGCAACTAATATTTTTATTTTGTATAACTAACAATTGCATTTGTTCTATGTTAATACTGTCGTGGTTTAAGCTTCTATAACTCAGTCACTCTCTCACTCACTCCCCATTCTTTCTTCCCCCAGTCCCAGGGGAATGGGGAGGAGAATCAAAAGAATGCAACTCCCACAGGTTGAGATAAGAACAGTTTAGTAACTAAGGTATAACACAAACCACTGCTGCTACCACCAATAATAATAATGACAAGGCAAATACAAGGAAAGAATACAATCACTCGCCACCAATCCCCAGCCCAACCAAGCAGTGCACCACCTCCGCCCTTCCCGGTCTCTGCCCTCGGTTTTTACATCCTGGACATGACGTGCTGTGGCATGGAATAACCTTTTTGGTCACTCTGGGTCACGTGTCCTGTCTCTGCTTCCTCTCGGCTTCCCCTCCTCCCTGGCAGAGCATGAGACTCAGAAAGTCCTTGGTCAGACCAAAATATTACCAAGCAGTAACTGAAAACATTGGTTTTATCAGCGCTGTTCCCAGACCGAAAGTCAAAACCACAGCGCTGCACCAGCTTCCAAGAAGGAGAAAAATGTCTGCTACTGCTGAACACAGGACAAATGCACATTCTGAGTTTCAAAAGTTTGCGCATCTGACACAAGAACACTTCATTCAGACCATAGCATGTCATGCCCAGTATATAAACTGGAGGGGGTCACCTGGAAGGCCCAGGTTGCTTCTGGGGCTGGGCTGGATATCAGTCAGGATGTAGTGAGCAATTGTATTGGGCATCACTTATGTTTATCTGTGGTTTTGTCCCTTTGCTTTTTAGTTTTATATTCTCTCCCCTTTATTTCCCTTATCATTATTATTACTAACGGTAGTTTTATATTGTACTTTAGTTACTGGGGTGTCCTTATACCAACCCATAAGGTTTACACTCTTTTTATTCTCCTACCCATCCCACCCGGATGCAAGGGGGGAAAGAAGGGGAGTGAGCGAGCGGCTGTTCTGTTCTGAGTTACCGGCTGGGCTTAAAACACAACAGGCAGTGTGTTTTGGAGGATATGAAAAGTGGGAAAGGAACATTTTCCAAACATTACTTAGATAAAATTTGTATTATTCACTGCCAATACTATTCAATTCCATATGTATTAATGCAAAGTTTTTTTTGTGTCGTACATGTATCACCTAGACAATATGGGTCTGCTGTCAATATTTGGTGATAATCAAGTTTGCAATGACGCCAAACTGGGGGAAACAATCACCCATGATATAGATACCTTTCAGTGAATTTTAGGCTGGAGGATTGGTCTAGGTGGCCTCCTATTGTCCCTTCCAATACTTTATGATTATGAGATTCTGTGTTTGTGTGATGTTTCTCTGTACAACCTCTGAGAACCTGACAGAATTTTCAGAAAAGCTTCTAAGATGAAATGCTACTATTATTCATCATTAACAGATGAAGGCATGAGGCACTCAGGGGCTGAAGTCTGCCTGGTCCATTTTGGAAGACTAATCTGAAACGCCACTACATTCAGATCTTAGCTCTGTAAGGTGACATTCAGTTTGTACAACCCTAGTATAGACTGTAAAAGAACCTTTATGGTTATTGAATCTTCTGCCTCATTCATTATTCATTTTTCACCTCCTACAACAAGTGAAGCAGAAGTCCTATGAGCAGCATCCTTCAGTGCACTTTAATTAACCAAGTCAGTAAAACACGTCATGAGTCCTGTGAAGAAAAATAGTTGGGAAAATATACAATGTAGTGTGCTACAATCTCAAATGTAGATCACTTCCAAGCTATCAGTTGCATAGCTTTTAATTATGACATTATCATATTAAGTTTATTAATTGCACTGGAATGCAGAATTTCAACATTTATATCCTAATTTTTTTTAAAAAAATGAGCTGAAATGTGGCAGCACCTTGACTCTCAGGAGTATGTGTTATCACTTAGATAATACAGTTGATTCACTATGCCTGTGCTGGCCATGTAAGCAATTGACATGTCTTGAGCAACCAGCAAAATAAGATGCCATAGAATCATAGAATAGTAAGGGTTGGAATGGACCTCAAGATCATCGAGTTCCAACCCCCCTGCCATGCCCAGGGACACCTCCCACTAAACCATGCCATCCAAGGCTATGTCCAACCCCACCTTGAACGCCGCCAGGGATGAAGCATTCACAACTTCCCTGGGCAACCCATTCCAGGGCCCCACCACCCTCACAGTAAAGAATTTCTTCCTCAGATCCAATCTAAACCTCCCCTGTTTAAGTTTAAACCCATTACCCCTTGTCCTCTCACCACAGTCCCTAATGAAGAGTCCCTCCCCAGCATCTCTATAGGCCCCCTTCAGGTATTGGAAGGCTGCTCTGAGGTCTCCACGCAGCCTTCTCTTCTCCAGGCTGAACAGCCCCAATTTTCTCAGCCTATCTTCATACGAGAGGTGCTCCAGTCCCCTGATCATCTTCGTGGCCCTCCTCTGCACTTGTTCTAACAGTTCCATGTCCTTTTTATGTTGAGGACACCAGAACTGCACACAATACTCCAAGTGAGGTTTCACGAGAGCAGAGTAAAGGGGCAGGATCACCTCATTCTACCTGCTGGTCATGCTCCTTTTGATGCAGCCCAGAATACGGTTGGCCTTCTGGGCTGCAAGCACACACTGCCGGCTCATGTTCATTTTTTCATCAACCCACACCCCCAAGTCCTTCTCTGCAGGGCTGCTCTGAATCTGCTCCCCGCCCAATCTGTAGCTGTGCCTGGCATTGCTCCGACCCAGGTGGAGTACTTTGCATTTAGCATGGTTAAACTTCATCAGGTTGGCATCAGCCCACCTCACAAGCGTGTCAAGGTCCCTCTGGATGGCATTCCTTCCATCCAATGAATCAACCGAACCACACAGCTTGGTGTCATCGGCAAACTTGCTGAGGGCGCCCTCAATCCCACTGTCCATGTCACCCACAAAGATGTTGAACAAGACCGGTCCCAACACCGATCCCTGGGGGACACCACTCGTTACTGGTCTCCAGCTGGACACTGAGCCACTGAGCACTACTCTTTGCGTGCAGCCATCCAGCCAGTTCTTTATCCACCGAGTGGTCCACCTATCAAATTGATATCTCTCCAACTTAGAGACAAGGATGTCATGTGAGACAGTGTCAAAGGCTTTACACAAGTCCAGGTAGATGACATCAACCGCTCTGCCCCTGTCCATCAGTTCCGTAGCCCCTTCATAGAAGGCCACCAGATTGGTCAGGCAGGATTTCCCCTTAGTGAAGCCATGCTCTCTGTCACCAAGCACCTTGTTGGTTTTCATGTGCCTCAGCATGCCTTCCAGGAGAATCCGCACCAAGATTTTGCCAGGCACAGAGGTGAGACTGACTGGTCTGTAATTCCCCTTCTCATCCATTTTCCCCTTCTTAAAAATGGGGGTTATATTTCCCTTTTTCCAGTCATTGGGAACTTCACCTGACTGCCATGATTTTTCAAATATGATGGACAGTGGCTTAGCAACTTCATTTGCCAGCTCCTTCAGGACCCGTGGATGGATTTCATCAGGTCCCATGGACTTGTATACATTCAGGTTCCTAAGGTGGTCCCGAACAAGATCTTCCCCCACCGTGGGCCCAGGGTCTTCATTCTCACTGTCCCTGCGTCTGCCTTCCACGACATGGGTGGTGTGGTCAGAGCATTTGCCCGTAAAGACTGAGGCAAAGAAGTCATTAAGAACCTCAGCCTTCTCCAAATCCAGGGTAGCCAGTTCTCCCACTAGCTTCTGGAGAGGGCCCACGGTGTCCCTAACCTGTCTTTTATTGGCAATGTACCTATAAAATCCCTTCCTGTTATCCTTAACATCCCTAGGCAAGTTTAATTCTAAGTGGGCCTTAGCTTTTCTAACCTGGTCCCTAGCTTCCCGGACAACATCCCTGTATTCTTCCCAGGCCGCCTGACCTTGCTTCTGCCTTTTATAAGCCTCTTTTTTCCTTCGAATTTTGCTCAGCAGCTCCTTATCCATCCAAGGAGGTCTCCTGGCCCTCCTGCTGAACTTCCTTCTAGTTGGGATGCATCGCTCCTGAGCTTGCAGCAGGTGATCCTTGAATATCAACCAACAGTCTTGGACCCCCCTGCCCTCTAGGGCTGTATCCCATGGAACCTTACTGAGCAGGTTCCTGGAGAGGCCAAAGTCTGCTCTCTTGAAGTCCAGGGCACTGAGCTTGCTGCACTCTCTTCTCACTCTCCTGAGGATCTCAAACTCAACCATCTCATGATCGTTGCAATCAAGGCTGCCCTGGAGCGTTACATTCCCAACCAGCTCTTCCTTGTTGGTGAGGACGAGGTCAAGCATGGCACCTCTCCTTGTCGGCGCCTCTATTACTTGCAGAAGGAAGTTGTCTTCCATGCAATCGAGGAACCTTCTGGATTGCTTGTGCCGGGCCGTACCATCCCTCCAACAGATATCAGGGTGGTTGAAGTCTCCCATGAGAACAAGGGCCTGCAAGCGTGAGGCTGCTCCTATCTGCCTATGGAGCGCTTCGTCCAGCAAGTCCCCTTGGTCAGGCGGTCTGTAACAGATCCCCACAATAATGTCACCCATCACTGTTCTCCCTTTAACCCTGACACACAAACTCTCTGTCGACTGCTTGCCTGTCCGCAGACAGAGTTCCATGCTCTCTAGCCTATCCCTAACATAAATAGCAACTCCCCCTCCCCGTCTGCCGGGCCTGTCTTTCCTAAAGAGCCGGTAACCTTCCATTCCAACACACCAGTCATAGGAGCCATCCCACCATGTTTCTGTGATGCCTATGATATCATACCCACGTAGATGTGCACACATCTCTAATTCCTCTTGTTTGCTCCCCATACTACGGGCATTTGTGTAGAGGCATTTGAGCCGAGATCCAATTGAAGCCGGCTCATTGGCTGGAGCAGCTGGAATATCCCTACATTGCTCCGAATGTTTACTATAGGTGCTACCAACCGACTGGGTGTGTTGGGATGGAATGATGCCCCCTCCCCCAACACATCTAGTTTAAAGCATCCTTGACCAGCCTGGCAAGCCTCCTACCAAATCCACTCTTTCCCTTCTTTGTCAGACCAGCTCCACCAGCCCCCAGTAGACCTGACCTACTATACTGAGTCCCATGGTCAAGGTACCCAAACCCCTGACTATAGCACCACCCTTCTAACCATTTATTAACCTGCCCAATCCTCCTAGCCTTTTCAAGGTCCTGCCCTGTATCCTGGAGAATTGACGAAAAGACAATCTGAGCTCCAGAGCCCCTAACCACCTCTCCCAGAGCCCTGTAGTCCTTCTTTATAGTCTCCGGGCTACTGCTATCTATATCAGTAGCACCCACATGGATTACTAGGAGTGGGTAATAGTCAGTGGGACCGACTAGAGCAGGCAGCTTCTTGGCCACATCCCTGATCCGAGCCCCTGGTAGGCAACACACCTCCCTTGAGGCTGGGTCAGGCCGGCAGATGGGTGCCTCTGTGCCTTTCAGATTAGAGTCCCTGACTACTACGTCCCGCCGCTTTTTCCTGGCAGCACCAGTAATGACCAACTAAAGAATATGTTGAAGTATTACAGAACCATCATTCAAGTCAATTAATACGGGCATGAAACAGCCTCAGAGGCATTGTTTTTTATGTAAGATGACTTTAAACATTTGTTTCCCTTTCTAGATTGAACTTTCAGATGGATTTTGAAAAACACCCTGTGAAATTAAGAAGTTTAAATACCATTCAAACAGAAATATTCCTAATGATCCAGCCCTGAGATGATGGCAGAAGAGGTCCATTTTTTTGCCATTGCTTCAGGTAAGTCTTCTGTAAGAGTTTTCTACATAGTATAAAATGTTTTTATGAAAGATACCATGTTCATGATATCCAGAAGCCAGTTCTAGCCAATATGAAGGACATTTTAACATACATTTGAATTTATATCTATATACTATAATTTATATATATATTGAATAATCTACTTTAGGTTGTACTTGACTGTACAACCATCTGATTTCTGTATCCAGCGGATATTGTGTCGCCTTTGTACAGAGACTACACATGTCCAAAGGTCTCTAGAAATCATGTTCCAACAAACAACTTCCCATTGTATTCATGTCTGAGACTAATAGACTTTCACTAGGGAACTCTTTTTCAATTGAAAGTCATACATTGGTCATAATGATGACAGCCACTAGCCACTATGGTTGTCTATGGTGATTACCACAGGTAGGTTTGTAACCTCATTGTTTTAGAAAAATAATTATCAGAACACACATCTCAGCTTACTAAGACCATGTGGTTTCTAGATGAAGATTCAGAAAATAAGAAAGAGGAGCTAAGGTTCCTTGAAAGTTCTGATTTTAAAAAAAACAATCAGCCTTCACTTTTTTTCTTCACTTTAGAAAAAAATGGGAGTTTTCCTGTCACAGCAAATGCTTTACAGATGGACAAAGCTTCTATTTTTCTTTTCATATAAACAAATGCCACTAATTCATTTGTTCAGATACAAATAATTATGCTAATGTAAAGAGTAGGCAGGTGCAGGAGCAAAATATTTTAGTATCATTTATGCAGAAAACTATATGAAACTTCCAAATCATTATTTTCATAGCATTTTAAATGCTTTTTTTTTTGAGATTTTTGAATTACACCTGCTGCAGGAGCAAATAAATTTGTTCTTGCTACCCTAAGAGGAACTCTTTCAGTGAGAACTGTGGTTTCCATTCCTTCTCCAGCCCTAATAAAAGGGTAACATAAAAACTATGAGAAGTTTGCTTCTTTATGGAGGTTGGGACCGGGAGCTGCATTTCTTACTGAAATTACAGCCAAGCAGCAGGCACTTTAGCTAGAAGTATGGCATGGGTTTGATACTTGGAATCTCTTTGCCATAAGAGTCTGTTGAATTGCTACCTCAAGAGAGAGGAGATTGCCTAGTAGGTTTTTCTTCCCTTATGACCTTGGAATCTGAGGTTTCTATATCTTTTTGTCAGTTAGCAAATCACATTGCATGGATTGAGTGGATTTATTTTCTAATTTTTCTCCAATTCAGTATCGGCACCATATAGTATATGTGATGGTTACCGAACTTTCATTTCCAGCTAATTGTTGCTCCAGGCAATATTCATCTAAGCCAAAGATTCTATAAATTTAGGAACATTGCACTATTAGCATTCACTAAGAATTTACTGATAATTTTTTAGGATTACTTTACTAGTGCCAAGAGCTATGCAAGGATAGAATTCTAGCTGTGATTTATAATACATAATAAAACATTCCCTAGCAACTGAAATGAAAGAGCACTTCTATTTGTAGCACATTATATAGTATGTAGCTCCTATCAAGAATGTGATTTACAGGAGCCAGTGATCTAAGGCATTTGCTTGCTTGTGCTAATTAGCTCAGACTGAATTTTAAATGTAGTGCTCAACACTGGCAAAGGAATATACTCTAGGTCGTTTTTGGTTGATTACTTGTAGCAGTTCTGGTGGTGATGAACAGGAACAGAAGCTGATCCCCTTTTGTTGGCAGCTAGTAACAGTGAAATCCTCTGTTTAAAGCATTGGGATTCAAGTTTAGAGAGTCTGTACAAGCTGACAATTAGGAAGAAATGAGCATGATTTCTGTTTATTCTAACAATAAATTCAGGAGAACTAATAAATTCAGAATGCAATAAATAAATGGAATCCAGATGTAATAGTGGAGAATGCAATAAGGGAGAACGTCCATTTCACTTGACAGTGAAAGAAATTCTAGAAACGGGGGCACCTGCCTTAGGGAAAGCTGAGCACACTGTACAACTGAGCTACTTGGAGATACCAGACGATCTCATTGATCAATTCAGCTTGACTTTTTTAGTCATGGTCGGTTTTCTGCTCTAACTTGAGAGAAGACAGAAGACAAATTAAATACTTTTATTCTGCTTTGACATCAGGAGGACACAATGAAGGCTTTGGGGGAATTTATGCTATAGTTTCTTGCAGCCTTCAGACTTGTGAATCTGTGTGGATGTGGAAGATATTCCTGGAAAACATTCTTTTACCCTTATTTGCTATTACAATATCTCTGGAGAAAACAATGAGCAGTGGTCTTCAGTATACAGAACATGGTTTTGATCCCCGAGTGGTGTTTTTCAAAGTGAAGTAAAAAATCACAATTATTAAGTATCTAAGAGCTCATTCATTCACTAAAAAATGATTCCCACTAGGTTATTTTTCAGCACAGAATTATCAGACAGTTAACAGGTCAGCTGACTTGTTGATTAGAAAGATATTTGTGATGTTTATGTGATTTATCTTTTTTTACATTCTGACATTATTTGTTTGGTTTACAGTATATGTCCTGATAATGTGTGTAGTCAATCACTAGAAAATGAACAGGTAGGGATTTTAGATTTTAACAAACATATTATCTGTATTGGCTGCTGAAATACATGAACTTTTTGCAAGACTTTGTAATACAAAACAAATAGGAGATGCATAAAATTAGCTTATAAAAATTCAGTCATAGGTTTGTGAATTACACTGCTTCAGGGTTTGGATTATTTTGCTTTCTTTTAATTTACATACTGACAAACTTTTAAAGACCATTAGCTACCATCTATCCTTCAGTTTTAATACCCTTTCATTTCTCTTTTTGGATTCCTTTTTTGCTTTTTCCCATTTTACAAATATTAATTCTTCTGTATCAAAATTGATGTCCAAAACCAGTAATGCGATGTTCTCCGATAGCTTCTTACTTGCTGAATTTAAACTGTATTTTAAACTAACTGAACATTAAAATTGCAGTCTGTAATACAGGTAAAGAAGGACCATATACTGGAATATGTTTGTAAGTCACCAAAGGAAGCAGTTGTAAGGAGAGATCTTTGAAAACGGTCTTAAAATTTCAACAGAGAAAGCTCTACAGTGCATTAAAGGTAAATAATCATGATCAGCCACTTCAGCAAACAGTCTTATCTGTCCATCCTACATTACTAAAAAATTTCAGTGCTTCAGGCTCATGAATATATAATTTGTTTGGTTGTTGCTTTCATTACAGTTTAATCTCTGAAACCTAAGGAAGAATTGGTACTGCATTTTTTTTTGGTCACTGAACAAATGGTACACAGGAAAATTTTTCAGAGAATGCAAAAGCTGAAATGTTTTTTTGTATCCCTGTGGGCTAAAACATTGTACCAGCATGACTGTATTTTGAAATAACTTTCACAGTGAGACATATGTGAACCCTTATGTTAACCTCATGACAACAGTGGTCAGCTGTATGGTAAATTGTCATTTCACTTTGCTGCTTATCTACTGTCATTCAAATAACAAAGAACAAATGGTGTAGAAACCTATAGAAGTTCAGTAGCAGTTCAGCATTTTGGCAGACATATTTTCCAGGGTACTGTAATGTATTTTTTCCAGTATTTTTATAAGATGTACATTTTTTTATGTAACATTTATGGCAAGTTTATTCACCCAGTTGATCTTCTTCATTGTATACATCTTTTAAAATAACTTGTCTGTATTTTGCAGGTTTAGTTTACTTTTCCTTTCCTTGAGATTTGAAAAAACATAACATCCCATGGCATGGGCTCCCAGATAATTAGTTAAGTCATTTAGTAAATTTCCCATGTGAATTTTGTATGGATATTATTTCTGGGTAATAACACCGCCAAAATATTTTTCTTTCTAATTCATCTAGCATCATATGTTGGCAGGGAACAAATATTTCTCTAGTAAGGATTGCCAAAATTGATGAAAGAATGCTGATTTTTTTTTTTTTTTTCTTTTTCTGGCTGTAGTGATGCTATTTTATGTGAGATGGAAATTTTAGTATAAGTTGTTTAGAAACTAAAGAAAGTCTGAGACATTTTGTTCTATCTCAACCAAACTTAGGAAATAAGGGGGTTGAAAACTAAGCCATTTTTAATGTTAGCTATATTTATGCCTGAGATCTTCAAGGGTAGGAAGGAAAAGCTACACATTACTGAGTAATTTTCAAATGTGAATTACAAATATCAAATTATAGGATATCTCAGATTAGTCAAAGTTATTAGAGTACATATTAGGTTTTACTTAGCTTTTCTCTAAAGAGAATCTTTACATGAAGGAGACATATTCAGAAACTCAAGTTATGTTCGCTCTGAGTAGATTTTGTGTGATTACAATTTGCTAAAGTAACCCTGAACAGTATAGCTTATATTGTGTGGAGTGGGGACTCAGTGCTGGTATCTTCTGGAAGAGAGAGAGCTTATTGTTGAGAGTCCCTTTCCAACCCTTACTATTCTATGATTCCATAATTCTATCCTGTATTGCACTTGCTTTTCTCTAAGTGTGAAGCTGCCACTGAATTGCATGGACTTTAGTTCTTTGGGATTTCAAGATGAAAGTGCAAACTTTAAAACAAACTTATGACCTTCACTGAAATATAAGAAGCATCCAGCTTTTGTCCACTACTGGTAAAGTTCTTAAATAGAAAGTCCAATTGCAGTTGCACTATACAATGTTAAAATATTTCCTAACAAGGAAAAAGAAAACAAAAACAAAAACAAAAACAGAAACAAAAAAAAAAAAAAAAAAAAAAAAAACATAATTCCTGCACCTCGTATTTCCTCTATTTTGTTGATATTTGTTCTAGTACCCTCCTGCCTTGAGTTCTTAACATTTCTGTTTAATGATCTTACTTATAGAATCCCCACTCTGGCAATTTGAAAAGAGGTTTGAGTGATAAATTCTTTATAAAGAGTATGAGTTCAATTAAATATGTAACCAGATGTTATTGGTATGCCTCCTTAGGCAGCAGCATTTGTTTTACTTCAGCCACTGGGATACTATATTTTCCATCTCACTTTTACCCAATTCTATCAACTCTTCGTATTTTACAGCCATTACTTTAACTTCTTCCTGTGTTAAGTTTCTTATATCTTTATGCATACAAATATTCCTCATAAGGAATCCTTACTACTATCAGAATAATATTTACTATTAATATGCTAAAATTCTAGTAATATATCTATTCCAGTAACTATTAATGTAAGCTTCTTATACCCTTATGCATACAAAAATACACCATAACGAGGCCTTGCTGCAATCAGAATATTTACAATCTGTTCAGCATTCTTGAACTTGAAATAGTTGCAATATATAAGTCCAACTACAAGCATGTCATCTGCCCTAGCTAGCACTCAGCACAGATCGATTCCTTTCTTCCTATTCTGTTCTGAAGCTGTATAGATGATAGTTGCCAGCTGAAGTCTTTTTCCACGCAGCAGATGTGGATTTATCTCCATTAGCTGATTCTCTTGCTAATTTTTCTGCATTTTTTTACACTGAAATAATTAAAGTTTGTGAATGTTGATATCACTTAAATATGTTTAAAAAGAAAGAAAAAGAAAAAACAAAACCAGTGTGGGAAAGTTAGGTGTTGGAATCTCTGGGTGATCTGCTTTTCCCTTAGATCCTCTTTTCCTGTCTTTCATAGATGTTTCAAAGCAAGTGCACCAGTGCATCTGTTTTCAGGCATCTGGTAACTATGCCAATGCCCGCTTCAGAACAGAGCACTGGTGTTAAGGGAAGTGCATCTGTGTACACCATGGACAGATACTAATTAGATACAGGTTTTTCCCTTTGGTTTGATGGGGGTGCAACTCACCTTTTCTGAAAACATTTAAAAGAGCAAGGAAGGAGTATGTTCTGGGTACAGCAGCAGCAGTCATTTTTATCCTTCTTAGTAGCTGGTGCAGGGCTGTGGTTTTGACTTTCAGCCTGGGAAAAGCGCTGATAACACCGATGTTTTCAGTTGCTGCTCAGTAATGTTTACTCTAACCAAGGAGTTTCAGAGTTTCATGCTCTGCCAAGGAGGAGGGGAAGCCGGGAGGAAGCAGAGACAGGACACCTGACCCAAACTAACCAAAGAGGTATTCCATACCACAGCACGTCATGCCCACTATATAAACTGGGAGCAGGAAACCGGAAGAGTTAGATCACTGCTCAGTCGGGCTGGGTATCAGCAGGTAGTGAGTGGTTGTATTCTCTTCCGTTGTTACTTCCCTTATCATTATTATTGTTGATGGTAGCAGTAGTGGTTTTGTGTTATACCTTAGTTGCTGGCCTGTCCTTATCTCAACTCATGGGAGTTACTTTCTTACGATTCTTCTCCCCGGTCTTCTGGGAGTGGGGAGAGGAAGGTGGGGAGTGCGCGGCTGAGTGGTTTCTGGGTTGCCAGCTGAGCCTAAACCGTGGCAGTTTTTTTGGCACCCGAGCAGGGACACAAAAGGTTGAGATAAAGACAGATCTGACCAGAGTGTGTCTAATAGTATTTGTGATAAACATTCATTGTTTCAGATTAATAGTCACTTGTCACAATGCTGATTTATTGGCTCTCAATGTTGTTGCTCTTGATCTCACAGTTTCAGCATGTTGTACCTTACTTACTTACAGCCAGTATTTGCTGTCTTAGTGTTTATCTGTTGGGGGCCATGGGCTAAGGTTCTTGTTTCATTGTACTTTATGGTAATGACTTGTAATATAGTAGAATCATTGATCATGAAACTGATCTGGCTTGTCTTCCCAGTGTGGTCACCACCTCTATACTTTGGGAGGTATATAATGAAGCTTTTCGCAATTGCACATATTTTTTCTGCTCCTCGAATGGTCAACCTCTGAAGAATACATTCCCTTACCTTCCCAGCTCCCCCACCAGACCCTTTACAGCATCATTTGAGAGTTCTGAAGGTTTTGAATGGCGTTTGAGTACCCTTGAGACCTGCCTGCTCATTGTGATGGGTATCACCATGTTGGCACACATAAAGAGTGTGTTTTACCCATGACCATTTCGTCCAGTCTTGAGAGTTAAGCAGAGTCAGGTTTGGGCCTTGTCTAGGGTTAGATGGCAATATAGGAAGACCGAGAGATTTTCCCCGAGGCTGGACAGTTACGAGTGGCAGGGTGTGTGGGATAGTATGGGCAAGTATCTAGGCCAGTGGGCCCTTCCAGTGCTTTGGAACTTCACCACTGAACAAGTGGAAAATCCAGAAAAAT
Organism: Amazona ochrocephala; assembly: GCA_039720435.1. Classification (NCBI taxonomy): domain Eukaryota; kingdom Metazoa; phylum Chordata; class Aves; order Psittaciformes; family Psittacidae; genus Amazona; species Amazona ochrocephala. The sequence continues at coordinate 12,427,873 of CM077909.1, forward strand.
AAATAAAACATTTAAATGAGGTGTGTTGTCATCCCGGTCATACCAGAGATGGACAAATCATGGCAACGCACTGGGGCTTGGCTATGCTTACAGGGCCCTGTTTGACACCATCTAGCACCTTCAAAGGGAAAAAAAACATCCCTGGATCTGATGGCAAAGCAACCGACAATGCAGCTACTCTAAGCCCAAATACAGCAGCTGCTTCAACTCCAAATACAGCAGCTACACCAACCCTAATGACAAGCGCAGCAGCTACTCAAACTCCGACCACAACAGGCAGTTCAGCTACTCCAGCTCCAAGCACAGCAGCTACACCAGCCCCAGTGACAAGTACAGCAGCTACCCAAACTCCTACAATAGATACTGCAGCCACTCCGACCACAGTGATAATCCCTGCAGCTAAACCAGAGGACTAATTCATGCCAATATCGGTTGCCCCTGCATGCAAGGTGAAAAGCAAAGCAAAAACAAGAATGATGAAGCAAGATGAAGAAACAATGTACTCACCACCGACATTATCCGACCAGGAGTTATTAGTATGTGAATCAGAGGTAGAAGAGGAAGAAGAGGTGACTTGTTGACCCAGGACCTCAACCTAGCTATGGAATATGCAAAAAAATTTTACCCGTCAACCAGGGGAGCACATCATCACCTGGTTGCTCCGATGATGGGACAATGAGGACAATGGTCAAGAACTAGAAAGTAGAGAAGCCAAGCAGCTGAGATAACTTGCTAGAGAAGGGGCAACTGACAAAGCAATTGCAGTTGGAACTCGATGATCTTGAGGTCCTTTCCAACCCTAACTATTCTGTGATTCTATGATTCTATGAAAAGAGAAACAGTCCCTCAGCCTTTGGAGGAGTCTCTTGGCAGCTGTGAAAGAAATATTTCCATACAAAGACGATGTTATGAGTCGTTTGGCCAAGTAGGCTACTCTGAAGAAAGGCATCCAGTCTCTGAGGGAATCAGCCATTGCAGAGATCATCTATTGCAAGCAGGATGCCAAGAAAGGACCCATAGATCCAAATGAAGTTGAATGTACATGACCCAGGTGGTGGAAATTTACATGGAATGCACCATCATCATATGGCCACTCGTTGGCAGCAATAACCTGGAATGACAGCACCATCACCTGTGGATGAAATGATTCATAAACTCCGAGAGTTTGAAGACAATCTCACCCCTTCCATCATCTCAGCTGTGGGAAAACTGTATCAAGAGTTCAAATGATTCAAAGACAATCTATCTGATCTATCCAGCTCCTCAAGAGTACCAACCAATGTCTCAGCTATTAACAAAAGGTGTCCTACTGCTCGAGAGGATACAGGAGGTATATACCACAGGCCACCCTATGGTTTTACCTGCAGGATCATGGAGAAGACATGGTGAAGTGGGATGGAAAACCTACCTCAGCTCTGGAGGAATGGGAGTGTGAATTGAAGAGGACAAAGGTCAAGGATGATCATTCTATGAAAGCTGCAGCTTCAGTCTCTGGTGAGCAGGTTCCCAGAGGGAGTGGAAGAGCTGATTTTACTTCAGCTTCTGTGATAAAGACTAATCCCTGTCAACAAGATGTAAATGACCAATGTGATGACTATTGGAGGGGCCTCGCCTCCAGCCAGGTAGAGGTAGGGGACAATAGGATTTACTGGACTGTGTGGATCAGATGGCCTGGCACATCAGTCCCACAGAAGTATAAGGCTCTAGTAGATACCGGTACACAGTGTACCCTGATGCCATCAAGCTGTCAAGAGGTGGAACCCATTTCTACTTCTGGAGTGACAGGAGGATCCCAGGAGTTGACTGTACTGGAGGCTGAAATCATCCTGACTGCGAGGAAGTGGCAAAAGCACCCCATTGTGACTGGTCCAGAGGCTCCATGCATCCTTGGCATAGATATCTCAGAAGAGGGTACTTCAAAGACTCAAAAGGGTACCGATGGGTTTTTGGTATTGCTGCTTTGGAGACAGAGGAAATTGAGCAGCTGTCCACCTTTCCTGGTCTCTCAAAGGATCCTTCGGTTGTGGGGTTGCTGAAGGTCAAAGAACATCAAGTGCCAATCGCGACCACAACAGTGCACCGGCGGCAATATCGCACCAAACGAGACTCCTTGATTCCCATCCATAAGCTGATCCATAGATTGGAGAGTCAAGGAGTGATCAGTAGGACCCGATCACCCTTTAATAGCCCCATATGGCCAGTGCGAAAGTCTAACAGAGAGTAGAGATTAACAGTAGACTACCGTGGCCGGAACGAAGTCACACCACCCTCGAGTGCTGCTGTAACAGACATGTTAGAAATTCAGTATGAACTGGAGTCAAAGGCAACCAAGTGATATGCCATGATTGATATTGCCAACGCATTTTTCTCAATTCCTCTGGCAGCAGAGTGCAGGCCATAGTTCGCTTTTACTTGGAGGGGTGTCCAGCACACGTGGAACTGACTGCCCCAGGGGCGGAAACACAGCTCTACCATCTGCCATGGACTAATCTAGACTGCACTGGAAGAGGGGCAAGCTCCAGAACACCTGCAATACATTGATGACATTATTGTGTGGGGTCATACAATGGAAGAAGTCATTGAGAAAGGGAGGAAAATAATCCAAATCCTGCTGAAAGCCGGTTTTGCCACAGAACAGAGTAAGGTCAAGGGACCTGCACAGGAGATTCAATTTTGGGGAATAAAATGGCAAGATTGAAGTGGCCAGATCCCCATAGATGTGATCAACAAGATAACAGCAATGTCTCCACCAACTAATAAGAAAGAAACACAAGCTTTCTTGGGTGCTGTGCGGTTCTGGAGGATGCACATCCCAAATTACAGTTTGATTGTAAGCCCTCTCTATCATGTGACCTGGAAGAAGAATGATTTTAAATGGGGCCCTGAGCAACAACAAGCCTTTTAGCAAATTAAAGGAGAGATAGCTCAGGCAGGAGCCCTTGGACCAGGCCGGACCGGGCCAGATGTTAAAAATATACTCTACACCGCAGCCGGGGAGAATGGTCCTACCTGGAGCCTCTGGCAGAAAACTCCCGGGGAGAGTAGAGGTCGACCCCTTGGCTTTTGGAGTCGGGGATACAGAGGATCTGAGGCCAGCTGTACCCCAACTGAAAAGGAGATACTGGCAACCTATGAAGGGGTTTGAGCTGCTTTGGAAGTGATTGGCAGTGCAGCACAGCTCCTCCTGGCACCCCGGTTGCCCGTGCTAGGATGGATGTTCAAAGGCAGGGTCTCCTCTACACATCATGCAACTGATGCTACATGGAGTAAGTGGGCTGCACTAATTACACAACGGTCTCGAACAGGAAACCCCAGCCATCCAGGAATTCTAGAAGTCATCATGGGCTTGCCAGAGGGCAAAGATTTTGGAATGCCACCAGAGGAGGAGGAGGTGGTGCATGCTAAAGAGGCCCCACCACACAATGAACTGTCAGAAAGTAAAAAGCCATATGCCGTGTTTACTGATGGGTCCTGTCATATTGTGAGAAAACATCGTATATGGAAGGCAGCTGTATGGAATCCTCAACAACAAATTGCAGAAACTCCAGCAGGAGAGGGCGAATCAAGTTAGTTTACTGAGGTGAAAGCCATCCAGCTGGCCTTGGACATTGCTGAACGAGAAAAATGGCCAGTACTTTACCTCTATACTGACTCATGGATGGTGACAAATGCCCTGTGGGGGTGGTTGCAGCAATGGAAGCAGAGCAACTGGCAGCGCAGAGGTAAACCCATCTGAGCTGCTACACTGTGGCAAGATATCACTCCCCAGGCTCAGAACCTGGCGGTGAGGGTACGCCATGTAGATTCTCATGTACCCAAGAATCAGGTCCCTGAGGAACACCAGAACAACCAGCAAGTGGATAAAGCTGCTCAGATTGAAGTGGCTCAGCTGGACTTAGATTGGCAACATAAGGGTGAATTATTTTTGGCCCTGTGGGTCCATGATACTTCAGGCCATCAGGGCAGACATGCAACATACAGATGGGCTCGTGATCGAGGCGTGAGCTTAACAATGGACACTATTGCCCAGCTTATTCACAACAGTGAAACATGCGCTGTAATTAAGCAAGCTAAATGGTTAAAGCCTCTTTGGTATGGAGGATGATGGCTGAAGTACAAATATGGGGAGGCCTGGCAGATGATTATATCACACTCCCACCAAACCTGCCAAGGCAAGCGTCATGTGCTTACCATGGTGGAAGCAACAACCGAATGGCTGGAAACGTACGCTGTGCCCCATGCCACTGCCTGGAACACTACCCTGGGCCTTGAGAAACAGATTTTGTGGTGACACGGCATCCTAGAGAGAATTGAGTCAGACAATGGAACTCATTTCTGGAACAACCTGATAGACACTTGGGCCAAAGAGCATGGCTTTGAATGGGTATATCACATCCCCTACCATGCACCAGCCTCTGGGAAAATCGAATGGTACAATGGGCTGCTAAAAACTACACTGAGAGCAATGGGTGGTGGGACTTTCAAGCACTGGGATACACATTTACCTAAGGCCACCTGGCTGGTCAATACCAGAGGATCTGTCAACAGGGCTGGTCCAGCCCAGTCAGAAATTTTACATACTGTAGAAGGGGACAAAGTTCCTGTGGTGCACATAAAGAATTTGCTTGGAAGAACAGTCTGTGTTATTCCTGCTTCCGGTAAATGCAAACCCACGCGTGGCATTGCTTTTTCTCAGGACCCAGATATACTTGGTTGGTAATGCGGGAAGATGGGAAAGTCCAATGTGTACCTCAAGGGGATTTGATTTTAGGACAAAACAGCCAATTAACTCAATTGTGTGTTGTTACCTGCTATGTAGCACTTTTACACCCCATCAACTAGATGTCTTCAGGTCACTAAGGACTGACCCTGACTTCCCTCCAACCATCGTCCCAACAAAGAATGAACTTTGATGAAACCAGATGAGTTCTGCAGTGTCATCAGTAGGCAAAGGTCCAAAACTTCACATAACCTCTCCTGTTCTGGAAGGCTGTTACAAGGGTTGGAGCCCGATATCATGGACTGCACAAACTCAGCAGCTTTATATGGAGTGGTCCATGCACTAACGAATGATCTCTCCCTCTCTCTCTGTGTGGATGTATATATATATACACGAGATAAGAGTGATTGTATATTGAAAATGTGAGATCTGAGCATGACGTGAATGGTATGGAATAAGCGACAGATACTGTCCTGAGTTCAGCAGTAGCAGTCATTTTTCTCCTTCTTCATCGCTGGTGCAGTGCTGTGGTTTTGACTTCCAACCTGGAAACAGCACTGATAACACTGATGTTTTCAGTTGCTGCTCAGTAATGTTTACTCTGACCGAAGACGTTCTGAGTCTCATGCTCTGCCAGTGAGGAGGGGAAACCAGGAGGAAGCAGAGACAGGACACCTGACCCAAGCTAACCAAAGAGGTATTCAGTACCACAACACATCATGCCCAGTGTATAAACTGGGGCAGTTACTCAGAAGGGCTAGACTATTTCTCAGATTGGTTGGGTATCAGTCGGCGGGTGGTGGGCCCTTGTTATTTCCCTTATCATTATTATTGTTGGTGGTAGCAGTAGTGGTTTTGTGTTATGCCTTAATTACTGGCCTGTTCTTATCTCAGCCCATGAGGTTACACTCTTTTGATTCTCCTCCCCACCTCTCTGGGAGACGGGGGAGGAAGGCGGGAAGTGATTGAACAGCTGAGTGGTTTCTGGGTTGCTGGCTGGGCTTAAACCATGACAGAGTGCAAACTTTCTATAGCCTGGGTAAAGGAAATGCAATCAACCTCATTTACAGAAATCTCATTAAAAGAGAATTCAGTAAAAGATTAATTTCTAAATTCATTTCAACTCCTGAACAAAAGTGAAGAGTCTTTTCTGTTAATCCTTGTCGTGGTGAAAGCTTCTCAGCCACGCAGTTTTGCTCACGCACTCACTTCTCCCTCTTTCTTCCCTCCGCTCCTGGAGGGATGGGAAGGAGAATCAAAAGAATGCAACTCCCACAGGTTGAGATAAGAACAGTTTAGTAACTAAAGTACAACACAAACCACTACTGCTACCACCAATAATAATAATGACAAGAGAAAACACAAGGGAAGAGTCTTTCTTCCCCCCGACTCGGGGTGGGGGGGGGGGGAATGGGAAGAAGAATCGAAAGAATGTAACTCCCACGGGTTGAGATAACAACAGTCCAGTAGCTAAGGTATAACACAAACCACTGCTGCTACCACCAATAATAATAATAACAAGAGATATACAAGGGAAGAGGATACAACTGCTCATCACCCAATGACCGAGCTGTGAACTAAAAAACTCGTCCAGGTTCCGGCCCCCAGTTTTTGTTTTGTTCTTTTTTTTTTTTTTTTTACACCCTGGACATGACGTGCTGTGGAATGGAACAACCTTTTTGGTCAGTTTGGGTCACGTATCCTGTTTCTGCTTCCTCTTGGCTTCCCCTCCTCCCTGGCAGAGCATGAGACTCAGAAAGTCCTTGGTCAGACCAAAACATTCTAAGCTGTAACTATAAACATTGGTGTTATCAGTGCTGTTTGCAGGCCGAAAGGCGAAAACACAGCACTGCACCAGCTACTATGAAGGAGAAAAAATGACTGCTTCTGCTGAACCCATGACAATCCCATTACTGAAGCATAAGTACTTGCTTATAATCAGAGGAATTTTTGTCCGGATGCTGCAAAGCATCCTTGAGTAAAGTAATCTTTGGAACATTTTCTCTTCTCAGGTTGGGCTAATTTTAAGGCTTTAGGAACAGGTTAAACATATTTTGTAAAAGTACAATGACTCTCATTCTAATTGTAATTTGCTTTGGCTGTATTCCATGTATATATTACTGAATGTTGAACGGGTTCTAAAAGTATTTCTTTTCCTAAATTAATTTTTCAATTTCAAGTTTTGCTTTAAATTAGAATTTTAGTTATGTATTCCAGGTGATAGAATAAATTTGTGGTTTGTGGTTTTGCTGCAGGAAAAACACGATTCATTCTACCGTCTCCCCCATTTTCAAAACTGCTTACCGTATAATCCCTGGTTCACTTGCCACATAAAATTCAGCAATTTTGCAGTCTTTCTGTGACCAGAAGAGAAATAGAAGTGTCATGACAAAATGTCTTGCGAGTGACACAATAGCTGAGTGGAACATGAAAATCTGATTTTTTCCTCGTCATTTTGACCTTGGTTTTAAGCCACAGTCTGATTCCATCTTGTCATGTTTACAGAAATTAGTAGGATCATCTCACTGGATTTTGTCTAAAACAGGTCTAACTCTTAACAAAAAAAAAAAAAAATGGTTGATTTGGAAATGGGAAAAAGAAGAGATAAAATAGATAAAATCAGCCTGCTGGAGTTTGAGACATCTCAGAAATTAACCTGAATTATAATGTTTGAAGAAATTTTTATTATTGTGATTAAAATATTTGGTGCTCCCTGGATGGTAAGTACAGCTTGAGTTATGGCTCCAAAAAGGGAACGGCTGCGTCTTGTCTGTTTGCTTATTTTTATGAATTCCAGATCAAACATTTGGACACCTGTTATATTTTACTGCTACAAATGCTGAGGAATAACAAAGGGAACAATCCAGAAGGGCTTAGAGAAATGTTATTTTTAACTACTGTTTTTACTGCAATAGAACTCAAATGCTTCTTTCAAGGATCATTTTTGACACATAATAAGAGATATTTCTCACATAATGAGATCAGAGAAGAAATAGACTCTCCTGCTTCCTTTTAGCACATACTATTTCTCTGCAAGGGTTTTATCTTCCATTGAGAAATACACAGCAAGTTGTGTTGACATTTTGCAAAAATGGCCAAAAAAAATATTGTAGTTAGGCCAAATCACACTCTTAAAGAATGCTAATTTTATAAAGCCTGTTATTCCAAAGCCGTTATACATCACAGCCACGTAGATATTTATTGCCTTATACATTAGTGAAATTGGAGCGGTCTGACTATATAATTGCAATTTTTGAGTTTTCTGTTCTGTGTACAACGTGCCAGCTGAGGTCCTTTTTCAGACAGCAGATGTAGATGTACTCTGCAAGTACAACTTGCAGAGTGGCATTCTGCATTTATTTTTTCAGGTTAAATAAAGACCAAATCATGGACCTGGAAATCTAGAATTTTCTCTGGCACCTTTGGCTTTGTCATCTAGGTTAGCTTCAACTCCACTGAAAATGGAAACATTTGGTCTAAAATTATAATAGATTGGTTGCAAAACTTACAAAATTTTTACTTAACTTCCTATTTCTTGACCTACAAGGAAAAAGTCGCCTTTGATTGGGGTGATCAAGCATGCATGTTTTCATTAGGTTTTGCAAACTTTCAGAATTAAGTAAGTTCAAATTTTTTACAAGGGCTTATACGTCAATCTTAAAAATAACATGTTCCCATAAGGGAGACATCTGTTCAACTGCATAATTTTCCAGAATGCAGAATTTTTCTTGAGTTCTTAAGTTGATAATATTTGGTAAATTCCTCAATGTATAGTATATGAATAAGGATATGATCCTGATGTTTCTTGGAGGTTTCCTAAAGTTGAAGATTAATACAAAATGTGAACAAGCACCTAATTGTACTGCTGAGCTTTTTTAATTGCTAAAGTTTTTAATAAAACATAACATAAAGACACAAATGACACAGTTGAATAATCCTTTCAGCACTGTTGGGACAAAAAATTATATTACTCAGGATTAAATATGAATAAATACAGTATATCATAAAGTGTTATATTTAAGAATTTAATGTAACAGCCTTACAATACAGACACAAATTAACTGGAAACTTCCTCTTTAAAAGCATGCAGCTGAAAATACCAAACCGAAATCCCTCAGCATTAGTGGAAATGCTGGGGAAAGTCTGCCAAAAGAGGGACCTTTGCTGAATACACACTGTTCAGATCACAGCAGGGCCTGTTACTTATAGTTAAGTGTCATGGCTGTTTGCTTGAAAATGGAAGCTCTTTAATGTATTATAGTTTGGAATACGAGATATCAACTATTAGTGTAGTCTTACAGTAATAACTCTAATCAAACAACCAAAGGAACACCACAGAAATACAACATTCATTGAACATGAAATATGACTGGGGAGAAACAAGAATGGTGGATGTTGATCTGACTACACAAAATGTTTCAAAATCAGTCTCTTTTAAAGAAGCAAGGTCCAAGAGTCCTACTGTTCTCAATTGCATGATTTCTGGTCCAGGACAGTCACCTTGAAAAATATTGATCCACATTTAAAATCATGAAATGCTAAAAAAATAAACCTGAGTCACAGTACCTGAGTCTCTTATTTCTTAGCAAATTCATCCTTACCAAAAGATGGTGTGGCTTGCAAGAGATGAGGATCAGGAGGATATTCCACTTTTGAGAAGGAAAAACAGGAACTCTGCTAACTTTTCCTGATATAAAATATCTATGTCTCACTGGACTCATCTTTAGTACCAAGAAATCAAAAATGGTAAAAACATCTACCTTTTTCTTCAAATTTTTATCTACGTTATTAATAATCATATTCCCACTTCTGGTGCAGAACCTGAATGTTGTGTGTTCCTTGCTCCCGAACACTGGACCTAAAAAAAAAAAAGAAATATATAGTAAAGTTTAAAAATCTATTTATACCACACAAAAAGTAAGAAAAGTTCAAAATCTTGAATATAGATAGTGTAAAAGATAGATTGACCACAGTACAGTTGTATTTTACTGCTACAGTATAGTACTTTAATGTAGCTATGAACCGTAGACTAAGCTCTAACTCAGTAAGTTCAGTAGACTAATTCAGTAAACTATCAGTAAACTGTGGGAAATTCGAGATACAAACTTTATTCCAAGAAATACAACAACCTACTTCAAGGTTTTTCCTTCTGATCACAGTTTGCAATTGTTTAAGAGTTTACAGACTACTTGTATGAAAACTAATTTCAGAGAAAATATAAATTTATATGGGTGTTAAATCTAACTTTATTTATAATTTAATTATCATATGTATTGATCTTAGAGAACCTTCATTACCAGTACTTGAAATAAATAAGAACAAATTACATTTATTTGTGCTGCAGGTGGGTAATATTGTAGAAAGCTTCAAGGTACTTGATGTTCCTAGCCAAGAAAGTACCATGGTAGACCCTTGACTGCATTAGGAGTCCCTAACCACTATGTCGAGTCTCACCTGAGGCCCCAGCCTTACCCCACCCCCTTTAGCACAGCTCTGAGCTCTGATGGAGAAGCAGTAGTCTCCAGCTCAGTCCAGAACCTTGTTTTTCCTGACTTTTCATTTGACTTTTTCTGGCCTCAGGTCTGCCTTGTCATCCTGAAGGTGGCTGATGACCTGGGGTCTGGGCAGACCTTGTCTGCCCTTTCACTGGCCTGTTTGCTTGTGATGAGATGAATCTGGGTAGTGAAGTTCCCTGCCCTGCTAGGTAGGTTATCACTCCAAGTCCCAAAGTAGCTCCTAACTATTGCTGTCCCTGGTGGACTGCAACAGAGATACGAGTAATCTCAAAACCCATTAACGACACAAAATTATCACTTTTTTCCCTTCCTCATGAACAAGAGCCTCTGCTTAAGGGAAAAGTCTAACATTTGCAGAATCACTGAACAATTGAGGCTGGAAAGGGCTTCTGGAGATCACTTGGTCCTACTTCCACAGCACAAGCAGGCTGCTTAGACCAGGTTGTTCAGGATCATGTCCAGATGGCTTTTGAATAGCTCCAAGTATGGAGATTCCACAGCTTCTCTGGGCAGCCTGTTCCTGCGCTTTGTGAAAACTGACGCATTTACCTTGTTCACGCATTTATTTATTTTTTCTTTTTTTAAATTTTGTTTTAGGTTAAATCCAGATATTGTTGTGTTTAGAGCTTTGATGCCATGGTTACAGCTGCTTTTTTGACTTCCATGTTGATATTTCAGAGATTATTAGATCTAATTATAAGAATGTCAATTAGTCATTGCTATTATCATGTTTGAAAATACAGCAATTACATATTATTAAAATAATTTAGCATTTCAGAACACTTATAAGGTGACCAGGAAGTTACTAATTTGTAACACTTATGTGTGGCAGTTTACTTTAAAGACTGCTATAGTTAACACTTGCAGAATCTCTTCCCTTTTAAAAATAAAAATTCTCAAAATTTGAAGAACAGTCTTAAAGTCATATGACTTACATTTGTTGGAACATTTTCCTCTGGTAGGATAACAAATAGTTTCTCTTAAAGACATATGCATTTTAAGTTTTTTCTGCAGTGGCTATATTAACATAGTTAAGAGCAATATGCGCACTGATTTTTTGGTAAAAAAATAGCACAGAGCAGTTTTTAAGCTGTGAAGTGTGCAATGATAAGTGTGTTTAGACAGTACGAGACAAATGGTGGTTAGCTTGCAGGAAGGAAAGATCTATAGCTTATTTCTGAAGCTCAGGAGTACAGGAGCTTGGCTTCCAGAATTTTTTCTTTTCATTCTTTCTCATAGACTTTGTTAGTGCGTTGAGATTACACTGCAAAATTACTTCAGAAGCAGAGATTTTTCCATTTTAGTGGTAATGAGACCAGCTCTTATTTTGTTCGCTTACGGAGAAGTGGTTAACTTGATTGTTTGGTTTTCTATATATCAGTATGAGGGGATTTTTGTTATGGTGCTTTGGCTTCACCCCTGAATTCAACTTTGAGTTGTTTATTCTGTGCTTTAGTCTACTGCTTCTTCAAATTAAAAGGTATTGTTCAGTGCAACCAGAAAAGAATAATAATGTCATTATCTGAATTACACTTTCATGAGAGCACAGAAGGGCGATAACATAATATTCAAATTCTGCCTAATATCTCGTATATTTATGTGTCAGCATGTGACACATGTATGTACATTTATGTACTACTGTTCATTACAATGAAATAAATCAACACGATTTTCCACCCTCGCTATTTTCCATGAAACAATGTAAAAAAAATAGAAGAAAACACAGGGGATAGAGCAAAGGAAGACCTAACAACTTAAATAAAACAAATTAATTAACCTTCTGGACATACAGAAATTACTGTTTAGTAAATATTCTAATTGATGCTTTAGAAACAACCCCAACCGAGAAGAAAATGAGTACTAGAAATAATTGAGATTCCCCCCATCCCCTCCCCCCCCTTTTTTTTTTTTTGTAAGAATGACTTACCTCAGAGATTATACCCTGTGGACTACTTTTGTTCTAAAAAGCCATCTGATGGTTGAATAATGCACTGATATAGAAGAATGCTCAGAGGAATTTGAAGGGGAATGGCTTTGGTAGGGAATAAGAGTTTGCTGCCTAATTTTAAACAAATCCTTCATTTCTCTCCAGTTTCCTAAACTGGGATGACTTTGCCCTCCAGAGTATTTGCTTGTTTTGTGCAAGTTATTAGTTATGAGTGAAAAAGTCATATTCTGTCTCCACAAATATTACAGTAATTCAGCATTTATTGTTATCCTAAATTTTAACAAAATTTAAATTATTTTTATGAATGGAAAGAGTTAAATGTCATCTAGAAGTTCATAGATTTGCTGAGATGATGAACATAATAAAAAATAAATGTTATTGTCTGATGTTGTTGTAACTTTGCTTATGGTATGCCTGTTTTTCAACTAGATGATCATTAAGGTCCCTTCTAACTCAAACCATTCTATGATTCTATGAAAATATCCTTATTTGTGGAAGAGTGAAGGATGGTTTCAATTTTAATTTAGAACTGTCACGACCGTCTTTTGACAAAAGGCAGATCTGTAGGCAGTCAAGATTTTTCATTATTTGAAATCAACATTACCTGTCTCTTTGAGCACCTAACCTTTGTGAGATGCCTGAGAATAAACAAGTAGCCATATGGTGCCATTTTGTATAATCAGCATAGAGCAGATTGAAAGTGTCCAGCTGTTCAATTTATAATACTTGAATAATTTTGAAGAAACTTCAGTCAGTTCTATATTCCTAGGTGGTTTTGATCAACAATACCTTAGAATTTGAGACTTTTTGGTGGAAAATTTTCTGAATTCAATTCTTGTGCTGCAAGCAGTGGTTTTCTTGGCTGAGTGGTTCATCATTGTAATAGTTCCTGTCTTAGCTAAGTGACATTTTTAAACAGTATTTCTTCAAGGTACTGTTAGAATGGACTGGTATTGATCAGTGACTGGCATTTACCTAGAGCCATATATTCACAGATTCAATACTACTCTATAAACATAAATAACAGTGGTTTTGTTTGCATAGTCAAGTATTTAAAGATACAGCATAGCGATCTGGTGAAAAAGCTACTTCAAGTACCACCCTAACAAGATGTTAATTGATTAGTAGATAAACTGAGATGGTGCTGAGAAGGTATTCCAAAATGCTGCACTTCAAATAAAAATAGAAACCTGTTGAAATAGACCCTGCTTTTAAAATTCTATGAAGCACAGCCACATTTGATTACACTGTGTTCTTAAATGGTGTATTACAAGTCCTAGACCTGATGAGATTAGGAGCAATAGTAAAAAATACAGAGCAAAATTTGTCTTTTGGAGTCACCTCTTGATCTAAGGGCAGGGCTTTTTCTTTAGAGTCTTCTTTTTTCTCTTGTTTGCACATGCATGAATTGACAACAGTTTCTGAAGCCTTAATTATCTTGTCCTTTGGTCTTCTCCCAGTATATTTGTGATGCTGTAGAGACTTTGAGAAAAGTTTATAATATCATGGTGGCTTTGTTTTCAACAACCTTGCCACAAACAGTGTCAAACGGTAGCAACTCATTTGTAGTTTAGTATAATTTAATTCTGCATTTAGTTATTTAGACTGCCCGGTCTTTGCTTTGGCTGGATGTTGCTAGGCTTACTCTAACAAGTATCGTGTGTTCACTTTCAGATAGCATTTTTTTCCTCTTACATGAAATTAGGCCACTTTTCACACCCGTAGCTGAAGCTAGAAATCTTTATGCCCTTTCGTTGTTAACAAAGAGTCATGTGAATTGTCTGTACATGGACTTCACTTTTTTTCAATTGCATGTTAATTTTTTATAGAGTTCTTTGTTGTCCATATGACTATTTCTTTTGAATCAGTGCTACTACTGTTACCGTCTTTGCTGTACTTGCTCTATTGGTGCTCTTGAAAATGAGGTTAAAACTGCAACAGCTTTTCCTAAATGTCAGGCTGGCAACATTTGCTGTAATATACCTTTGATAGGATCAAAGGATTGTTGAAAATTAAGCTTCATTCTGAAATGGATAACTTCATTTACTTATAAATTTCTGATTGCTTTGTTAAGGATTTGTTCTGATGCTTGTAGTCATCTTGTGTTTAGTCACAGATCTTGGTTATGAGTCAGTCCCTTTAAGACTGCCCAGGATCCAAAAGATGAATTGATTGATTATTTTTTGTTGTAAATAATTCCTTACCTTTTTTAGATTGTGACTGTGGCTGCAACTTACTTTTTAGTGTTTATGCCACTTGAATGTTTATATTACGGCTTTGTAATTATCCTACTTTGCTCAAGTTTACTTCGAGGTAAGGGCCTTATTATCTGCTTTGTCAATGAAGAGGAAATATTTTGGCAATTTTACTTTTCTTTCACTAGTATTCACTCATGACAGATACAGTGTAGCATGCTATTAACATTTCTTTCAGTTGTTTGGTGTACTGGAGTTTTAAGTCAGGTATAATATTTTTGGAATTCCTTTCGTATGGTTGCTCGTGTTTTAATTTAGTTGGCTGTATGCTATGGTACATCAAGGCTCAACACCATTCAGAGCTATGGAATCAAAGGTCTGCATGTTTCCTAACATGATTATGTTACATATTGTCTCATGATTTTTCCAGAACAAAGGAAAGGTTTGATTTTTGTTATTTTTCTATAGAATATTCACATAGGTCTGAAATATGGGTTTCTCATTTAAAAGCTATGTAAAGTGCAATGTATGCACCTGTACCTGTGTTTTATTTTACCTGCAATTGTGTGAGTTTTGTGCCTAAAGAAGTGAGTTGTATAAGATGCAGACATTTTCCTTAATCAGCTACTCCATGAAGAAGAGTAGAAGACAACTGAATGCCTATTGGGGAGGAAGCATGTGGAATTACTGGAGCTATTCTAATCATAATTGCTTCCTAGCAGCACTAGCACTTCTATAATGATAGATCTAGCACAATTGGATACAACAACAATAAAATAAGTAGTTCCAATCATATGAGTCTGGCAGCAAATTTTGGCGTCATTTTCTGCAGCTTGATCAGTAAGAAGTTCACATCATATAATCCACATTGGATTTATTCCTGTAATACATCTTAACTTCAAGGGTAGCAGTGGTTAGCTGCTAATCCATATTCATTGAACAGAACAAATGAGGACAGCATGTACCATCACAACAAATGTGTAACTTCTGAGCTCAATTTTCCATTCAGATCAGTTGGGTTTGTCTGTCCTCTGTCCCCATGGCTTTGAAAGTCTTTAGAGATTATCATAGAATTTGAGTGACTGCAGTTGGTGCTTCTATTGACAATGCCTAGTATTTACGTAGATGTTAATTAGACATTTGGAGTTGTATATATCTTCTTCATTATATTTATTGTTGATCTTCAGAATGTGCATGCATTTAAAAATATTGACAGCATTTCAGTAATTACTTCTGCAGAGAACCCTTTTAAATCTGTTTTTCTTTCATCTGTAACATATTAAACTTCCAATTGAAGCTCCCGAGTTGTTCTAGGCATAGAATATAGTTTTCGTTTTAAGTTTCACCTTTAAGCACAGCATGCTTGGTTTATCCTACAGTTTTTAGGGCTTAATAACAAACCCATTGAGGTCGACATAAAAAAATAAAAACCTTTCTCTTAAAAGTCTGCTTTGGGTGATGTTTCTGGTCTTCTTCTTTATGTGTATTGCTCTCAGATTAATCCCAGCTGGGTACAGTTTTATCAACTATGTGCCAAGTAGTTTATGTATTTCAACAACTGTACTCACCATGTGTAAGGATACATGAATCATTTTCTGAATTTTTTTTTCACTATTGTTGTTACTTGCTTTGTAACAAAGAATATTATTTTCAGTTTCTACTTGATAATGATTTGTGGTTTTAATAGATGAGGAACCAGAAATCAGTCACAGTAACCCATAAGCAAATAATGGCTATCCTTTTCCATGTAGAAATATTTCTCCTGTAAAGGAAATGCATGTATTCATATGAAGAAATTTATTCTCCAAAATTGATTAAAAAATAAGAATTATTCTTATTAATCTATGTAGATCTTCAATACCGATTGCGTTTGCAATCCATATCTTATACTATTCAGCTTCCAATTTTACCAATACTTGTTTCTATTCATGTATCAAATGGAATTAAATCCGTTAATTTAATTTAAAATTAATCCATTAAAATATACTTATGATAAAATTTAATGTAAACTGCTACTTACATTTAAAATTCAAGACTGGGTTCCTGAAAACATAGTAGAAAAAAGGACTACTTCTCTGGACAAAGAGATAAAGAGAAGTTGATTTATTATGGCTAACTAAACAAGAAAGAAAAATGAATGTTTTGGCAGGGCAATTAGCAGAGGCTTTAGGAATGTTGATTTTGGTGCGGGTTTTGGTTTTTTGTTGTTTTTTGTGTATTTTTTTGTGGTTTCATTTTGTTTTGGGTTCTGTTTCTTTTTAAAGATAAAACAATGATTTAAAAATAATCTCACCTTCTGAATTAAAAAAAAAAAAAAAAAAAAAAAACAAACAACAAAAACCCCACAATTTTTCTAGTGGAAATGTTTCTCAGATGGTCCCTCTTCTGATACTCTACCATGCTCTAATTTTCTTCCTATGGCAAAAAAGTATCAAATATTTCTAATGATCACAGTATATTTGTGTAGCCTGATTAAGGATTAATATTCACCACCACATAATGTCATCACAAGGGAAATTGCCATGTCCAAACTTGAATTTAGTACCTAATTTAGCATGCAATATAATTCTATAAATATGCTAGCTCATGTCTAAATTGCAATTTTGTTTATGAATCATGCATAATATCTTTCCTGAGCTGGATATAAAGCAAATCTGGAAACAAAAATTAACCAGACTTCCTTTTATTATGCACTTGGACTAATGTAATGGGAAGTATAATTACACAATATCTCATCCAGATCCATGACAAGACATGCACGAGTTGGCAAGCGCCAGCAGGCTTGATCATAACGGTGATCCTGGGGGCAGAGTGCAAGTGGCCAGGTTCTACTGAAAAAGGACTCACACAAAATGTAATCCTGTCTTTGAAAGACAGCAGAAGATCTTGGAGAAGAGGTGGCCTACAGACACTTTGTCAGTACTTTGTCAGGGAATATTTTAGAACACAATTTAGGAGATTTTAGAACGGATTTTTTAGAACATTGACCTTATGGGTTGAATATTTTTGCATAAGTATAGATTTAACAAATTGGGAAACCTGCAGTTCATGCTTGTTTCTAGTACTACATAGATTGTGTGGCCTACAGGTTCTTGCTTATTGAATGAAGCAGAAGTACATACTTTGTAATACAAATTTATTCTGTATTTTCATTTGAAATTCTGGTTCTCAGTAAATTTTCAATGAATCACTTAGACTGTGATTAAGGTGGCTACACTGCTTTTTTTTCTGTTTTTTTAAGGATTCATTACCTATAGGAAGTTTTCTCAGGCTTTAAGACTAGATGAATATCTGAACATGTGCTATAGCTCAATCAATAAACAGTACTGCAGATCAAACAGCAGTAATCAAACTACATTAAAATGGTTTGTCTTCAAATCTGTAAAAACTTTAATGAATTTGAAGGTTAATGAAGATGAAGGAACAGATTGCCCCTCAGCTTTGCAGGTTTCCCAGATAACACATAGTACCCTGTCCACCTTCACGCTCAACAGTTTGTGTGATTTGAGTGAGGAGGCAATGCCTGGGGCTCTGGAATAAGGCACATCCACTGTACCTCCAGTCTCCTGTGTCCTGGCTAGATATGGCTGGAGACCTAGAGCTGGGCTGCTGACTTTTCTCTTTGGAAGATTCCCCATGGTCTCTGTGCAGATGTCCTTTCACACAAAACTTGCCTACTTACTCCCTATACTACCAACATATGAGGGGAGCAGAGTGATGGTAGCTGTGCAACATTCCTTCATCTGACACTTCTTACAGGACCAGGATCCCTCCCACATGATGCACTCCCTTCTTTCCCCCAGCATTTGCAATAATACAGTGTTCTGACTAGACTTGAGTTGGCATAGCTTGACTTTAGTAAATGAGAAGACTGCGCATCTGTCATTCACTGGATCAGTGAAGTTATTGCTCACATTGTGCATTTTGCTTCAGAACTATGGACATAAATATTCTGTGAACATGAAATATACCTTGTTGAGGAACATAATGTTGGATAGAGCAATAATTTCTGTTTCAAAAGGGTGTAAAGTTTTACTACCATTTTCAAGTGGAATCACTGTATAAGAAAAGTTTTAACTTCCTTTTATCATTTTCTTCTTCTTGGGGTACTGAACCTTGCCAATATTTAAATTTGAGATTCTGTGTTGAAAAACTGATTTTAAATGAATGGTGCTTTTAATATTTAATAGACTTTCAAATTTATTTTACTTTCTCTTTACAAACATTCAGGAATTCCCTGCAAACCGACAATATAATCCAGAGGCAATCTGGTTTATGAAACTCAATACAAAAGTTTTCATTAAACTTTTGCCCTGCAGTAAAGCAAATTGTTGTTAACTTCAAAAATTATAACCTAGACTTTACAAAACTGCATTGACAAACACTTGACTGTATTTGATTTTGAGGAGAGAGATGGAAACATTTTATGATTTGAAAATGCAACAAATATGTTGCTCATTTTAACTAGAAGTGATATTGAGGCAGGATACTGATTATGCAAGATTTGTAATAATACATATTTTTTTATTTTACTTCTCCTTTTCTTGTATGAAAAGGACACTGAATTTATGCTTTCACTATAGTGCATTAAAAAGGACCCTTGCACTGTTTTCAATTCAAATATTCTTTGTTTTTAATGACTCTATACTGTAAGAATATACTGAGCATACAAACAAAGCAAACGGAAATGACAAATGAAATTACAGAACACTAATAATGTCAATATAAGACAGTTTGCTGTTAACTTTCTCAGAATATATGAAGCATATATTCACTTATCTTATTTCTTGTTCTGCACTAGGTATGAATTTTACCACAGGAAACAATACAATTTTTTTACAGAAAGTATAATGAGAATAGAATGCATTATAAAACATCCATATTTTCATTAAAGTGCTATCTAGTGTAAATATAATTGACAGTATAACATATTTGCTACAGTCTATTGAAAGTTTTGCTATATATCTTCTGAGTGACTATATTCAAGAAAATGTTATCAGAGTAGATACTTCTATTACCACCGTTAGTAGGATTTCCTTAAGAACTATTTTTTTAGCACCTCCTTTTCTTGATATTTCTCTGGGCATTAGATTTCATATTACGTAGCATTTTACATGAAATCAGCAAAATCGTGAACTTTCAAATTTCAAGTCTGTCACATTTTCTTTGTCCTTTTCTTCTTGCACTGAGATGTAACACATGGTTTCAGTCTAACTGAGCGATGTGCTTTGATGCCAGGCTCTGTCATTCTGAAATTCTGGTATCTTTTCTTCCACAATCTAGCCTGTTCTATGTGCTTCGGGAAACAGTAAAACCCACAGTAGTTGTGCTTTTATAATACCTTTTGTTATGTGATAATATTAATTATACAGTGTTAAAAGCCCATGTATTGGCTTTTCCCTTTTGTGCATTCATCAGTGTCAAAATTACATTTTTTTCCTCTTTTCCCAGTAACTTTCTGTTTGTTTCTAACATGTTCTTTCAAACTAAAGATAAAAAAATTATTAGTGGGTATATCAGATTGTTTATACTTACCAAAATTGAATATATTCTCAACTCTTGTCTTTCTTGGAAGAAATTTCATAATGGCCTTACACCCAGTACCCACATACAACAAAGTGCATGCAAATTATCCAATATGAATTAAGAATACAATCAACATTTTGGTAGCTCTGCGAATTTAAAAGTGTAAACTGTCTTCAGACCTTGGCAAAACATTTGTAATGAATTGGAACCTTGACTTTACTTTGAGACATTTCTACAGGAAAAGAAGTTGCATTTTTGTTTATAGCTACTCAGTGGAGCACAGTGAGATGATGAGCTAAAATTCTGCAAAAGGGAAGAAAAAGGGTTTAATGGTTACTAAATATTTATGGTGAGCTTTGAAAACAAGTGTTTGCCTGAGTGATTCTGTGGGAAGAAACAAGTATTTCAGTATTTTTGGTCTGAAGCTGCATTTCTGGTGAATGCAATTGAAAACAAAGGGCAAAATAATATATAACTTCTGTAAAGAGCAGCTTTTATGGATTATGGATTTCTGCTTGAAATGTAAGTCTTTATATCAGGTTGCATGTTATCAAAATAAATTTTTCAGGTTTTTTTGTTTGTTTTGTGGAAGAGAAAAAGAACACAGTGAATTTAGTATAATCCAAAATTTCCTCTTACCCCAACATTTCTATTTTCTAGTGCAGCAACTGAATAAACATGTATCTTTGATGGTATCTACAGCAGCTATGTTTGCTTCAGTAACATCCTTGAGAAATACAATAATTCCTACATCTGACTAGGAAAGATATTTAGGGTTCAGAGGTAATGAGAAAACCAACAACAGTCAGAAAATAGAATATTGGAATCTAATGCTGAATCCTGGAACTGTCATACACAATGGGATTTTTGTTGATCTCATGCTATTCGTGCACAGTATACACAATACAGAATATATGACGATTTTGCAGTAGATTTCATATGACTAAGCTTGGTTGAGGTTGTTGCCTATGTTGCATTCTTTCCCAAATCTATCTTGTTTTAGAAATTGTAGATCTTACTGAAGAAGAAAAGAAACAATTGCTGTGTTATTGTTCTGGGTTCAGCAGTAGCAGTCATTTTTTCTCCTTAGTAGCTGGTGCAGTGCTGTGTTTTTGACTTTTGGCCTGGGAACAGCGCTAACGCGGGTGTTTTTAGTTACTGCTCAAATGTTTAGCCTGACCAAGGACTCGCTGAGTCTCATGCTCTGCCAGGGAGGAGGGGAAGCTGGAAGAAAACAGAGACAGGACACCTGACCCAAACTATTCCATATCACATATCATACCCAGGATGTAAAAACTAAGGGCAGGGACCCAGAAGGGGGGGATCACTTCTGAGTTGGGCTGGTTATGGGTTGGCAGGTGGTGAGCAATTTTATTCTCTTCCCTTGTTTCCCTTGTCGTTTCCTTTGTCATTATTATTATTGGTGGTAGCAGAAGTGGTTTGTGTTATACCTTAGTTACTGGACTGTTCTTATCTCAACCCGTGGGAGTTACATTCTTTCGATTCTCCTCCCCATCCCCTGAGAGCCAGGGTGAAGAAAGAGGGGGGAGTCAGTGAGCAAACTGTGTGAGTTACAGCTGGCTTAAACTACAGCAGTTGTTCTTAGTCTTACATGAAAACCTAAGGACACTTGAGTTGTCAATGCACCAGAAAAAATAAAATTGAGAATACAATTGGAACACTTCTAACTCTGGTTACTCTGAGGTAAATATTTCTTCAGCTTATTTGGCATTATAATGCCCAATAAAAAGTAACAGATTTCTAAAACATTTATCTTGATGCATTAGGATCAAAAGTCTTTGTCATTTTGCATCAGAAAAATTATTTGCCAGCTCTCATTCTGGGGATACAAAAGACTGTATGCAACTAGCTGTGTTATATGAAGAGTTGGAATTTCAGCACTTATCTGACACAGAGGATTTCTGTGGCATAGCCTAAAAAACTGTCTCTGTTTCTTCTACTGAAAGCAATGAGAAATATAATGCTCTAGTAGAATATAATAGATTATAAGAGCTACTAGTGTACGTAGCCACCAGGAACTCTGCAAAAGGGAAAGCAATTATAAGCATGTATACGTTATAAGCAGCTGATAGAATTGTGTACCTGGATATACACATTTATGCACCTATGACTTTATATGTGTTCTTTCGAAAATTCATCGTGTTTTCAGGGAAATTATTTCTCTTTAGGATGCAAAAAATAGTAAAATCCAACCCTAAAAAACCCAAAGAATAAAATCCAAACCAAACCAAAACCACCAAACCCAAATATATACACAAAACACAAAAAAACAACGTAGGCATAACTGGGAAAAAATTCTGCTACAAAAGCAAAGGCTGATCTTAAATACTGTATTTACTTGCTTAAATAAATATTAAATGTACCTGGGTAGAAGAAAGTGCATAAAATTATATCATCTTTAAGGTACACAGTTATTTGACAATTTCTCCTCCTTAGTCTTTTAAAGGGAAAATACATACACTGGCCAGTTCCATGGGGCTTTTATTCTTTTTTTCCCTTGTCAATTAAAGGGTGCCCTGAATGTCTTTTCTGTAATAAAATAAATTCTGCTCAGGTTCTTTTGTTGTCCAGCTTTTTTTGAGTTAGTTTAATGAAACCTAGTGTCTGTTTTTCCATGTTAAGATATTAGCATGACATGCTTTGACATCGAATTTTCCTTTCATTGGAGAATTTCTTGTACTTTTAATCTACTGTTTTGTAAACAGAAGCATCATTTAATTAGAGCTTTTGAATTCTGCATGACCTTGCTCTGCTCTTTCTAAATATTTGATGTACTGCTCATAATAATCTTCAAAATGTTCTTACTAGAACACCACAGTCTGAGTAGCGATATAATTTCATTTGGATTATGTTTGCTCTTATTATTTACTTTAAGTATTTGAGAGAGTTCTGCTTTTCTACTACACAATGATTTTACTGTAGTTAAGCTCTATGTCTTTGGTTGTTTGACATGACAGCATAATACAGTCATAAGAAGTAGGACTCAAAAGAACTTCATTATCCGATTTAGTAGATTCCGCAGTGCAGGATCAGTTATAGTTACACTGTTCCTGGCAGGCATTTGTACATAATCTATATCAAAAGATGTGTATAACCTTCTTAAACTGTCTGGTCTCGTACTGCATTCAATGTAGCATGTTAGAAATGTTGTCTACTACTTTATTATTCTAAATGCTATTGCTGTTGTTGCGAGAAAGTTGCAAGAGCAGTAAAGGAGCATGTACCCTTTTCCTGTCCGCAGAAACATTTTCTGTTCATGAACGCTGTTTTAAGTCTCCTCCATATCTTTGATCAGGCTTTGTTTGAAGCAGTAAAAACTACTCTAAGAAGCCATAATAGTCACAAAACTGCAAAATGGAAGGATTACTTCAATCTCTCTGTCATATGATTGAAATCAGTGTTTTATAAATAGTCTATTTCTTGTTTTGAATCCCCTGGTCATATATTTGTTCATTCCTTTACTTTTAACAGTTTTCTCTCAGCAATTTGTGCTGAGCTTTCTCTGCTTCTCCGAGTCAGATGTTGTGTTCACCTTCTGCGGAGGCAGCACCCACCCTCCCCATGCCTCTCTGCCTGACCTCTCTTTTCTACAATCAGCAGAGTTTCTTTCTCCTCGCATGTTGTTTCTCCGGGGTCACTGATTAAATAAATCAAACAAAAGTGGTCTGGTATTGATCTTTATAGCATGTTGTTAGTATTTTCCCTCTGCTCTAAGGAGAATTATTTTATAAGCACTTGTCTGTAATGACCGAGCAAGTCCATTATCCGCTCAAGCAGCTCTGCAGTGCCAATATTACAATCATTCCCCTTATACACAATACTGTATCAGATTACTCAAATATCAAGTGAAATATGTCTGTGACTTTCTCTTGCTTAGTGCTATTGTCCTTGTTGTATGACACAGAGAAAAGTCAAAAAAGTCCCTTCTCAAATGGATCTTCTCTGCTTTCTTTGTGGTTTTGTTTTTAAATTCAGGAAAAGATAAATAAGCATTTGTTTCTTTCACTTTGCCTTGGTTACAGTTTTTTCTTCTATTTCTTACAAGAGATGCTTTTGCTTAACGCAGAGAAAGAAAAAGAAAAGGATTTGTTTACTTATTCTTTGAAAGAGTCAAAATATCAAAGAAGGAGCAGGAGTTTCACCACAAATCTCTTTTCTTAGTATAATGGCTTAGAGGCAGTAGGAGGAAAGAAAAGCTATTGATGTGGAATTTAGATTTGTGCTACAAAACAAAGCCCACAACTTTCTGGGATGTAATTCTCCTGCTGGTAGGAAAAAGAATAAAAAACATGCAGAAATTCTCATTTATAACTGTAGCATACTTAGGTTTGGCCTTGGCGATAGCAGTGTTAGTCTATTATATTTATGTATGCATAACAGATATATAACCACAAAGCTACAGACGCTCCAGGGCAGCCTTGATTGCAGCGATCATGAGATGGTCGAATTCGAGATCCTCAGGACAGTGAGAAGAGTGGGCAGCAAGCTCACTGTCATGGACTTCAAGAGAGCAGACTTTGGCCTCTTCAGGAACCTGCTCAGTAAGATTCCATGGGATATAGCCCTAGAGGGCAGGGGGGGCCAAGGCTGTTGGTTGATATTAAAGGATCACCTGCTGCAAGCTCAGGAGCGATACATCCCTACTAGAAGGAAGTGATGCAGGAGGGCCTGGAGACCTCCTTAGACGGATAAGGAGCTGCAGAGGAAAATTGGAAGGAAACAAGAGTCTTATAAAAGGTGGAAGCAAGGACAGGCGGCCTGGGAAGAATACAGGGATGTTGTCCGGGAAGCTAGGGACTAGGTTTGGAAAGCTAAGGCCCACTTAGAATTAAACTTGGCTAGGGATGTTAAGGATAACAGGAAGGGATTCTATAGGTACATTGTAAATAAAAGACAGTCTGGGGACAACATGGGCCCCCTCCGGAAGCTATCAGGAGAACTGGCTACCCTGGATTTAGAGAAGGCTGAGGTTCTTTATGACTTCTTTGCCTCAGTCTTCACCGGCAGATGCTCTGATCATACCACCCAAGTCTTGGAAGGCAAACGGAGAGACAGTGAGAATGAAGACCCTGGGCCTACTGTAGGAGTGGATCTGGTTCAAGACCATCTTAAGAACCTGAACATACACAAGTCCATGCGACCTGATGCAATCCATCTGCGGGTCCTGAAGGAGCTGGCAAATGAAGTTGCCAAGCCAGTGCCCATCATATTTGAAAAATCATAGCAGTGTCCTGAAGGAGCTGGCAAATGAAGTTGCCAAGCCAGTGCCCATCATATTTGAAAAATCATAGCAGTTAAGTGAAGTTCCCGTTGACTTGAAAAAGGGAAATATAACCCCATTTTCAAGAAAAAAAAAAAAAGCCAGGGAACTACAGACCAGTCAGTCTCACCTCTGTGCCTGGCAAAATCTTGGAGTGGATTCTCGTGGAAGGCATGCTGACGCACATGAAAAACAAGGTGCTTGGTGACAGCCAGCATGGCTTCACTAAGGGGAAATCCTGCCTGACCAATTTGGTGGCCTTCTAGGAAGGGGCTATGGAACTGATGGACAGGAGTAGAGCAGTTGATGTCATCTATCTGGACCTGTGCAGAGCATTTGACACTGCCTCACATGACATCCTTGTCAGTAAGTTGGAGAGACATCAATTTGATAGGTGGACAACTCAGTGGATAAAGAACTGGCTGGATGGACGCATGCAAAGAGCTGTGCTCAATGGCTCAATGTCCAGCTGGAGACCAGTAACGAATGGTGTCCCTCAGGGGTCAGTGTTGGGACCGGTCTTGTTCAACATCTTTGTGGGTGACATGGACAGTGGGTTTGAGTGTGCCCTCAGCAAGTTTACCATTGACACCAAGCTGTGCAGTTCAGTTGATACATGGGAGGGAAGGAATGCCATCCAGAGGGACCTTGACATGCTTGTGAGATGGGCTGATGCCAACCTGATGAATTTTAACCATGACAAGTGCAAGGTCCTACAGCTGGGTCGGAGCAATGCCAGGCACAGCTACAGGTTGGGCAGAGAAGAGATTCAGAGCAGCCCTGTGCAGAAGGACTTGGGGGTGTTGGTTTATGAAAAAATTAACATGAGCCAGCAGTGTGCACTTGCAGCCCAGAAAGCCAACCGTATCCTGGGCTGCATCAAAGGAGCATAACCAGCAGGTCAAAGGAGGTGATCCTGCCCCTCTACTCTGCTCTCGTGAGACCTCACTTGGAGTATTGTGTGCAGTTCTGGTGTCCTCAACATAAAAACGACATGGAACTGTTGGAACAAGTGCAGAGGAGGGCCACGAGGATGATCATGGGACTGGACCACCTCCCATATGAAGATACATTGAGAAAGTTGGGTCTGTTCAGCCTGGAGAAGAGAAGGCTGCGTGGAGACCTCATAGCAGCCTTCCAATATCTGAAGGGGGTCTATAGGGATGCTGGGGAGGGACTCTTCATTAGGGACTGAAGTGATAGGACAAGGAGTAACGGGTTCAAACGTAACCAGGGGAAGTTTGGATTGGATCTGAGGAAGAAATTCTTTACTGTAAGGGTGATGAGGCCCTGGAATGGGTTTCCCAGGGAAGTTGTGAATGCTCCATTGCTGGCAGTGTTCAAGGCTGGGTTGGACAGAGCCTTTGGTAGCATGTTTTATTGGGAGGTGTCGCTGCCCATGGCAGGCGGGTTGGAACTCGATGATCTTGAGGTCCTTTCCAACCCTAACTATTCTATGATTCTGCAGCTGTCGGCGATGCATTTTCGTGAAAACACTGTAGCTTAATATCTGATAAACTGCCCACTCTACTTAATCAATTCCTTATTCAATCACAGAGCATAATTAAGTCTGTTGTTTCCAAAATAAAAGCAAAGAACTACTAAAATACGCAGATTAAACAAAATGGTCTTCAGCTTGGGCCACTTCAATACATGCATAGGTCTAGGTAATATTGCAAGGGAAAATTTACTTTTTGATTCTCCTTTACATGTAGTCTAAGTTTCAGGTGTTATTGATGAGTAAATTGTATTCCTGACTAAGATTTCTTGAAGAGGGTTGAATTTTAAGAAATTTTTACGTTCCTTCTGAAATCAACCCCTTTCAAAACGCCTTCAGTTAGAGTATAGAAAGCTGAATGCTGATGCTCACTAGTCACCTGCTCAAACTGTGGTACTTTTACCTGGTAAATTTGCATGGGTGGAAAAGGAATTTGGTGTATGGTGAGCCTAATATTTTGATGATATCTTTTAAAATATTTTTCCCTGATTAATATATTGTTCTGTAGTGACCTGGATTACGGTGAACCAAAGGGGCAACAAGAATTGTATATGAGTATGTTACTGGTTGTTGAGCAGTAACAATGCTAACACCATTAAATAGTGCAAATTTTGTTTCTTAAAAGACATAGGGCATTTTCTGTGTACTGTACCAAACTAAATCATATTATAGAAAGGAGAATTCAGTTATGTGAGAGATAAATTACTCTCAAATGACAAGGAAATGTTGAGCTACAAAATGTGTTGTGAGACTAATGGATACTTCCATGTCAGAATGCTGGAAAGAAAAAGTAAAAAAAGATATGTGCTTGTAAAATGGAATTGCAATTGTAATTTCCAGAGAGGTAGATTCTAAAAGAATCTGGGAGGAAGGCACTAGTTGGTAGCATTTGGACAATCAGAAAAATTAAATAAACAGAGGATTGATGGTCAGACTTTCTAATTCATGATCTTCCATGTCCTGTGGCCTGGTTTTAGCCTGAGACTCTGCTCCCTGGAGCTCCTCACTTGCAGCGGCCTTTTTGGGAAAGAGCTTGTTGCGTTAAAGAGTGTGTGGGGGGAAAACAAACCCCTTGTTTTACTTTCGGATATGCTGCTATCGGTCCGACCGCGTTCGCTTATATTGAACCTCTACTAGTCTGGGAGCCAATTCGACCACGTTCGCTTATATCGAGCCTCTAATGGTCCGGGTTTCAACCCAATCGCGCCCGCTTATATCGAACCTCTAATGGTCCGGAGGCTAATCCGACTGCGTTCACTTATATCGAACCTCTAATGGTCTGGATTTACCGATAGTGACAATTAAATATCAAAACAGTATGACTTATTAACTAAATTTATTGGTGCAACAGGTACAGGTTCTTATGGATTGCCGGTGATAAATACTGTCTGCAAAAGCACGTGCATATAATAGTTACATGAATACAAGCGCTTGATAAAGTTGACACAGCTTAGCTCTAAAAGATACAGGTGACAAATAAGAATAACTCTATAGAGATTCTAAGTTTTTCCTAGGAAAGCACTGGATACAGTGCGAGTCTTACCCACAGGCATCCCTATGGGGGGGGAAGAGAGGTCCAGTCCGTCGACCGGTCCCAGGAGTCGGTTGATGTTATCTTCCTTAACTCGTCCACGATGGTATCTTCTCTAAAATCCCCCTTTCTCTTGGGCTATTTTATATTATCTTTACCTTCAAGGTGGAGCTTGAGTGACTCTAGTCATACATACCTTTATTACCATTGGTGAAAATTTCTCTCGCCTCGATTTAAAGGTATATGAGACTAAAAATTCAGAGAGCATGCTCAGAGAGAGGTGGTCTTATTTCGGGGGGGGGGGGGTCGCACTGGAGAGGGGTGTGTATTTTAGTATTATAATGAAGCAAAGTTCACACTAAGGACGGCATTTTGTCAAAAGATGACAGGCCGCTGGCTCAGGATGGCAAGTATGCAGCTTATCAGTTTCTTGTACCACCTAGTTCCCGTTTTGTCTGCTGAAGTTAAGACAGAGCATACCCGCGACATCTCCACCTCGCTGTATCCTCCGCCTGTTACTGGAACCGCTGTGGAGTGCACATTCCTGGCATACCAAGTACGGCTGCATCTCGCTCTGAGGGGCCCTGAAAGTCAATTTTCTCTTATGTGTGGACAATGCTGCATTTTTAATATAGATTTAATTCCCAATTATCCCAAATTTCCTTATTATTCCACAGAGCTCTGGGCAGAAAACTGAAATGCCATGCGTGTGGTATGTGAGCAGGGCTTTGGAAAGCTCTGGGGTTTTGATGTGTTGCCAAAATCAAGTTTTATAATTAAAATCACAGATGGGAAATTGTGACTCTCTTCAGTTTTTAACTGCCCAACTTAAATGGCATTTCATGGGACTAGCAAGATGCATTTGTTTACCGTACCCAAAATAATCTTAAAACTAAATTCCAAAGCTTTGTCAGAACCACTCAGTTTTAAAAATCCCAGTGCATAAAATTGAATTAAAAAAGTTTTCTCTAATGTGAAGCATTACGTGGCTTTGAACTGCTACCAGTTCTCACATTTCCACTTGTAATTTTATTCTTCTCAGCACAAGTTTTCTATCTTAAGCATCATAAGACAGGTCAGTGTTAAGAAAAGATTTTGCGTATCAGTCAGAGATGCAGTGCTCTGCAGAATCTTCGTACTGCATTTCATGATAGCTGGAGGAAGCCCCAGGTCAGAAAGGGTGATTTGGAAAGCAGACGCAGAGGTGTGTGAAAAAGCTGATAAATGGCTTGTCTCTGCCAGGCTTACAGTAGGACAAAGTCTATGCAACGGCAGTGTGAAAGAGATGGTAGATTAGTGTGCAGGCAAACTATTGTGTTTGCCTTGGAAGAACTGATTCCTGCTGATGAAGTGGAAGGGGAGGTCAAGAGAATTGCTGAAATAGAAAGGTTGATGAAAGCCGCTAAAGCAGGAATTGAGCATGATTGTGGAGGTCATATTCTTTCACATTTGCATATTGTTCTTAATGAATACTACAGAGAAGAAAATTTAAATCAAAGTAGCAAGACAAGATTATTTTTGAGAATTTTACCCGGAACATTTTGGGGGGAGAAGGCATCAAATCTGAGACAAAGCCAAACTGTATGAGAAGTCAGGCATGGCTCAAATAATGAAAATCTACATAAGTGGTAAAGTATGGGAGGAGAAGAGAGAAGCCTTGGTTTGTTCTGGAATTCACTTCTGCTCATATTTTAAATTGATGGAAAGATGTGCAAGAGCAGTATGCAGTGTATCTGTACAATATAACTGATTTTACATGTTTCTGCTGTTAATATATATTTTTTCTTATAAAAAAGAATATGGATATTCTTTCCCATGAAAGCACTATAAACTTTAGTCAGATTGATCTCTGATTAGCAAAATACAAATATTATAAATCAATAGTATAGGTCTAATCTAGCAGGTTGTGTTAAAAATCAATAGGGTTACCATTTGATATTTTATAAACTGGAATAGCCACATCTTCTATAAATCTTATATCATAAAGTTGAAACAGTTATCCAGAACAGTAGCTTTTATAGTAATGAGAAGAAAAATGAATTCATTCTTCACAGGAATATATTTCTTATCTTAAAAAAACTCTCTTTGAATTTCTCTTGAACCTGTGGTTCAAACTTTGATAGCTACTGTCAATCAACATCCGTTATCTTGTGGCCAACCTAGCTGGCAAGCAGTTGTGCTTGCACAGATGCTACACACTTCTATTTGGCTTATGTGAAAAGAATACGTTAGACATCTGCTATAACGTTTAATTTGATTGATTTATGACTCAGTATAAAATTGCCTTAAAAACATGCTAAAATCCTTGGTAATTTTCTTGAAAGTTAAACTTAGATCCTCCTTGTCCTTTTCTAAATCACTTACTGAAAATAAAACAAACTGATTCAGAATACAAATTATATATATATCTCCATATTTCCCAAACAGAATTATTTTATTATATAATTATCTTATAAAATTTTCTACCACTAATGTACTTATAGAAGCTTTTCTTGTTGCCCTTGACATCCCTGGGGAGGTTCAATTGTATCAGGGCTTCAGTTTTCCTAAGATGACCTCTCTCTGCTTGGACAATTTCTCTCTATTCTTCTCTTTGAGGCTACCTCTCCTTGCTTCCCCTCTCTGTAGACTTCCTTTTGGTGTGGGTTTGTCCAGGAGCTTCCCTGTTCACCCATGCAGACCTCCTGGTGGCTTTGCATGACCGATGAAAAACAGAAACATTTTTTCATGATCTGCTAAAATTAATAACAAACTTGTTTTTCAAGGGTGCTTTTTGGTATGTTTTTTCTTTGCAAAACAATTTGCTTTCCTATCATTTTTTACTGTGTTTCATCAATAATGTGATTTTAGAGCAACAGAATATTTGGAAGACATTAGTACTCTTTAAGAAAAGTATTGATATGTTTGCACTTTTGCCAAATGGCTGCTTCTGTATTGATGCTTTACACAAGTCACTAAAACTAACAGCAATTAACTTGTCCCTGAAACTATTTCTTATCAATATTTTCATATGCTTTTTTCTATGTAATAAGCAATAAGGCTACCTCTGGGTTCTTTTGTCACCACAGATGGGATGCTAGGATTTGGTCCAGCCAAAGTAGCACAACCCTAACAGTACTACAGTTTTCTAGCACTTAAATGAGGATGCGTAAATGTCTTTGACTAGACACACAGTGGTGTAGTAATGCACTGCTTTTCTCCTAGATTTGGAGTGAGGAAGTATGCTATTGATCATTTTGGGAGCCAGCTCTGAAAATGAACTCTTTTTCACTAACAAATTTAAAAGTTTTGTTTGGCTGCTCATTATTGCTGAAGAGATTTCAGTTTAAGAGCTTCACTAGAATTCATTAGTAATAAGGTTTTGATAAATAAAAGATATAAAGATAGCCTAAGTGTTTCTCAATGCATAATCCTGTATTTGTCTAGAGATGTTAAATGAGAAAATGCATGATTACTTCTAATCACTATAAACATCTGGGTGATTTAGGAGTACGTTTATAATCCAGGGCACTGGAAGGATAATTGGTTATGTTGAAGGAACAAATAGATATTTGTGCAGACTTTCACACTGTCAGGGCACACAGACAGTCTGACACAGTACATCAATCAGAACCTTCAGATGAAAGATTGGCCAGCTCTTACACCTGACTTTTGGTGATATTTAATCTAAAAGATCTTCTTGACATATTGGAAGACAGTGAGCTGTTGAGAATTTTAAGTGGAAGTAGTGGAAGCCAGGATAGCATTGTCACATCCTGAAGTAGTGAAATTGCTGCAAGTACTATCTGTGGTGAAAGAAACATAGGAGAGAAATATATT
The DNA here is from genome assembly GCA_039720435.1 of Amazona ochrocephala. Lineage (NCBI taxonomy): Eukaryota > Metazoa > Chordata > Aves > Psittaciformes > Psittacidae > Amazona > Amazona ochrocephala. Next base: position 12,459,907 of record CM077909.1, read on the forward strand.
ATACGAAGGGTGTTTAGCTTCAATCTGGTATCTTGTGTTGATTAATGTTATCTTTGCAACATTTGCTTTGCACTTTATGTGTATCCTTGCCTTCCCTTCTTTAAATGCTGCCATCATGTTGCTTCTGTATCTGCATAAACTGCTTCTGTTTAGATATAGAGCCTATTTTCATCATCTGCTCTTAAAAGCTGTTAGAGTCTCAGCAGATTGTCCCAACATTAACCCCGTTTTTTGTTATGCCATTGAGAGAGAAGCAGAGGTATTTCTGTACTTACACAGTTCTCACAGATTATTGTGGAATATGGGAGACATACAATCATTGAAGCAAGAGATGTTATTTAGTGCAGTCTCATTTGAATGGTTGCTATATTTCCTTCTTTTCTCGTGCTGGTCAGCAATTAATTTTTGATGGAGTTCTTGGCACTGTGAAGTGTATTAGCTGGTTTTGGTTCACTAGTCTTCCTTCAACTTTATGCTGGTTTCAGATGCAGAACTGCTTCCAAGTGTGTTTTCAAAATACTTTGTAAGGAACCTTTGCCATTGCCATTGCAGTTCACTCCTTGTCTGAGGCAACATTTCAGAGCGGGGTGTGTGTGTTCACATAGCCTGTGAGTGATTAGGCCTGATGGACTGTGCCTAGTGGGTTATACAAGGGATAAGAATGTATTTATTTGATTCCTGTTGTTTTATTGATTAATGGCTGATGTGTACATAATACAGAAAGGGGAAATGTGCATATAGTTTAAAAACAGATTTTTAAATTATATTTCGTATTATTTAAAGTGGTGGCAAGTGTGTTTTGATGCAGAGGTTTTCTTTTCCTTTTATAAATTCTAAGTAAGTAAATAAATCAAAAGAGGACATTACTAAGTGGAGAGTACTGAGATTTGAAACAAGCCAACCCAAAAACACTTCAATGTTCTGCTTCAGTTTCAATCTACATCAGATGGTAAATTTTTGAGACTAGTCCCAAAACCAACAGCAGAAAAGTAGCTGGCTGCTGCTGCTGTCCTGTTGTCTTTTCAAATCCTTCATCTCCTGTAACCAGGAACAAGCTTATACCTGATTCTTTCCTCAGCCTTATTTCAGTAGTGAGCTTTACAAATGTTGCCAGAGTAGACTTGACATAAATCCTTAAGAAAAGGAATGTAGGGAGATGGAAAGAGTGGACCAAAATAAATATGCCATATTTTATTACATTCTACTCTTATAGAAAGAGAGACTCTTTCTATACTCTTTCTATAAGAGTAAATATCATGAAATGTTCATGACTATTTGAAGGGATGTTATATAATTTATACATAAAAACCAAGTCCAAAATTTTTATATTGTCTTAAAAATTGCCTTAAAAATACCATTTGTACCCTTCAAATAAATTGTAATGAAGACATTACCTTCAAACGAATTTAATATTTGACTATGTTAGTATATTACTGCTTTCTTCTGCAGAAATTTTTGGGAAAATATTCTGGTGTCACAATAAAGCATTTATTAAAGCATAAAAGACCTTAATAAATTATGTGGCTTACACACACGTACACTTGCAATAATAATGTGGCATTTTGTTAGTGTCCTGGGTTCAGCAGTAGCAGACATTTTTCTCCTTCTTAATAGCTGGTGCACTACTGTGGTTTTGACTTTCAGCCTTGTAACAGTGCTGATAACACTGATGCTTTCAGTTGCTGCTCAACAGTGCTTACTCTGACCAAGGACATTCTGAGTCTCATGTTCTGCCAGGGAGAAGGGGAAGCCAGAAGGAAGCAGAGACAGGACGCCAGACCCAAACTAACCAAAGAGGTGTTCCATACCACAGCACATCATGCCCGCTATATAAACTGGGGGCAGGAACCCGGAAGGCATAGACTATTTCTGGGGTTGGGCTGGGTATAGGTCAGCGGGTGGTGAGCGGTTGTATTCGCTTCCCTTGTTATTTCCCTTATCATTCTTATTATTGGTGGTAGCAGTAGTGGTTTTGTGTTATACCTTAGTTACTGGACTGTTCTTATCTCAACCCATGGGAGTTACATTCTTCCAATTCTCCTGAAGCCAGGGGGAGAAGCGGGGTTGTGTGTGTGCGTGAGAGAGAGAGAGAGAGAGAGAGAGACTGCTTGGTTTTTCTGAATTACGGCTGGGCTTAAGCCATGAGAGTTAGTTATAAAAAACCTATTATATATATGACATACATACATGCAAATGTGCTGTGTGTGTATATGGACACAGGAACAGGGAAGCTGTTTCTATTATATCCTCTTGGTTAGTATTCTGGTCCTAGTTTATGCATGTACGGTGTCATCATAAGGGATAATACAACAAACTTGAAATTCTGTATTTTTATGTAATTCCTTTTTTGTAAGTCTTGTATCACAGTTTTTAAGGAGTACTAAGGAATAAAAATAAAAGATCATATGAACCATCTTGTGGCCTTTGAAATGAAGCAACACATGTCACTTTCAGCTATCTGGAGAACTGACACATTACCTCTGTTGTGCATATCCAGTTAAACTGGGATATAACAAATCCCCAGAACACAGAAACCAGTTGACTTTTTCATAGAAATGGCCCCACCCACATAAATTCTGTCAAGAGTTGTCACCACATGGTAAGGCATCAGAAGTGTCTGATAATTTAATAAGCTAATTCTCTACAAAATGAAAGTGTAATAGAAGTTGTGAGAAAGAGTGAAAATTTTGTCCAAGTTATTTTTAATTAGGGGGTTTGGGGTTTTTGAGAATTAAGAGACAAAAACCTTAGACTTATATGAACCATATTCCCTGTTTTCCAGGTCATAATATAAGGCAGGCTGTTGGTCGATCCAAGATAGATTTATGAAACAGTATCAGATCAAAGAAGGTAAAAAGATGTTGTTTTTTGATGAACAGCTGATTTTTACCCAAGTTAAAATAATTTATCTGACCTCTATGCATACATAACTTTCATTTGTAATTTTCTGGGTAATAAAATGATAGAAATCTGCATCTACTCTACCAAAAAAAAAAAAAAAAAACCAAAAAAAAAACCCCATGAAATACTTCTGAGATTGTAGCTGTGGCTGTTTCTATTTTTTCAGGTGGTGATGCAACAAAAAGCTAAAAAATGGTACTAAAAATTTTATTAAGCTATAACAGAATATAAAAATGATAATGTAGAAAATTACTTATATTTAATAAGACTGATAGAAAGCACCACAATAACATTGCAAATGCAAACAAAGTGCCTATGCTAAAACTTTTCTGGTATGATATTTGTCTGTGGGATATGCAAATAACATTTGTTTTTTGAATTTGCAATTGCAATATCTTAAGCTTCATATTGTCAGGGCTGAGGAAGATAACTCTAACTACAGAAAAACAAGGAATGCCTAAATGCCTTGTGTTCGAGATATATTTTAAATTTAGACTTATATTCAGAATAAAGCAAACTGGCATTTAAGGCTATCCTTGAAATGCACTCAGATGCAATATTAAAGGAAGATTATTCAGGAGTAAATGCTAAGACAATGTAGAGAAGGTTAACACAGAAAACTAATTAGTTCCCTTCAATCCAGTCTCCAAACGAGCCTTTTAGCCTTGCAGATTGGCTGCTGAGGTATGTCACTTAGAAGAAAGGGATATAGAACTACACAGGAAGAACTGGAACAGCTAACAGTGTATTAACAGCCTCTGTAACACCTTGCCTGAGAACTGAATGAGGCTACTGCATTTCAAAAGCTTCTGGTGTAATTATATTTTTGTGCTGGTGTGTCATATTCAAGAGACTATTGGAATCCAGCTATTTACAAATGTACCTAAAGATGGTTATTTTATCTAAGGTTCTCCTAACTTTGTAATTCTGTACTTTGAAACTGCTCTTAATAGGTAAGCACTGCCAGCAAGCAATAAATGGGAAAGAGCAAATAAAAGCACTGAATGATAAATTTGCAAAGCTGTGTTCCAAAAGCAGATCAAGGAACACAATTAAACATTGGCAACTGTCCTACGTCTAAGTTTATATTTGTTTTAAATGCAGATTATCACTGGTAAGAATATAAAATCTTACAACCAAATTATATGGAGGTTACAAGTGTGTATGCAAGACAGTAATTTTCCTATGTACAGTGCTGTACTCAACTGCACTGCCGTAAAACCTTTTCCAAAGGCATTTCATATTTCCAGTTATGAATTAATTTTTTTCCTCTAAATGCAGGCAGAACAGTAGGAGGTACATCTATAGTAGCTGATGCCCCTCAGCTGTTCTCTTTCACAAAACCTATACTTTTGGTTCTTTAGCAGCAGAACACTTACTAATTTTGACATCTTCAGTTGTTCAGTTACACAAGCTATTTTATCACTGAGCCTCCATCATACTACAGCTATTGTGGGAAGCTGCTGAGCTACTGATCATCAAAAACTTGTCATTTTCATACATTTGTTGAGACATTGTAAGCTGAACAACAGGCATTATCCAAGGGAGATATTAATGGCACTAAAGTGTTTTTGAGCTCTGGATGACCTGAAAGTCAGAAGATATTTGGAAGGGAAAATACAGGTTGGTCTTAGGTCTATGTGGTGGGCTGACCCTGGCTGAATGGAAGGGGCCCACCAAAGCCACTTGGTGGGCTCCCTTGCTCAGCTGGACAGGGGGAGGGTCAAGACAGGGAGACACGAGTTAGTGTCATGGGCAAAACAGAATTGATTTGGGGAAAGAAAATAATTTCTATAAATCAGAGTAGGATAATGAGAAATAAAATAAATATTGAAAATGATTTTACCTCAGCCCCCTTCTTCCTGGGATTCACTTCACTCCCTTTTTTCTCTACCTGCCTCCTGTGGTGGTGCAGAGGGATGGGGAATGAGGGCTGTGGTCAGTTCAAATATTGGCTCTCCGCCCCTTCCTCCTCAAGGGAAGGACTCCTCAGGTTCTTACCCTGCTCCGCCGTGGGTCCCTTCATGGGATGCAGCCCTTCAGGAGCAGACTGCTCCGGCATGTTTCCCCCACAGGGTCACAAGTCCTGCGAGTACCTCTATGGTGTGGACTGCTCTCTCCACGGGGCCACAGGTCCTAACAGGAACCTGCTCCAGAACAACCTTCCCATAGGGTCACAGCTTCCTTTGGACATCCTCCTGCTTGGTGCGGGGTCCACTCAGGGCTGCAAGTGGATAGCTGCTGCACAGTGGACCTCCATGGGTTGCAGGGGCACAGCCTGCCTCACCATGGCCTGCACCATGGGCTGCAGGAGAACCTCGGCTCCAGTGACTGGAGCAGTTCCTGCCTTCCTTCTGCACAGCCTTGGTGTCTGCAGAGCTGTTCCTCTCACATATTCTCCTACCTCACACACTCCAATTTCTGGCTACAATTGCAAAGTTTGTTTGCTTTGCTTCTGAAATATGTTATCCTGGAGGTACTGCCACCATCACTGATGGGCTCAGCAGTGGGTCTGTCTTGGAGCCAGCCGACATGGGCTCTACCAGACATGGGGAAGCTTCTGGCAGCTCCTCAAAGAATCCACCTCTATAGCATACCCCCACCGACCCCCTCCCTCCCCCCCGCACACTATCAAAACCTTCCTATGCAAACCCAGCACTGTCTAAATGTGGGTGTAAATGTGAAGGATTTCTGAGTTGGACTAGCTCCTGGGAAAGCTTTGAGATAGTTGAGGAATGTTGATGGGAAAGTTCTGGGAGTATTGTGGGCAAGATAAAAAGGAAGAGAGAAGGGAGAAGCAAGCAGCCAATCAAGGCAACCAGTGAGCAAGATATCCACCAATGAAGAAGTGAAGATACACACGTGGGTGGTGCTAGCAAACCAATTATATTAGCCGCTCATACATGCGGGTACTTCGGAAAGCCTATATCAACCCTGGACCATCAGATAATAAACAAATTCTTTTCATCACCAGAAACAGGGTCCGTGCCTTAGTCTCCACAAATGGCGCCCAAACAGGGACTTTAGAAGCAGATGAAGAGCCCCGGTGGAGAACCTGATCGAACGAGTTAAAACAGCGGACCAGAGAGCTGCACTCCCGGGAGAATAAGCACCTTTGAAAAAGGTGAGCGGTCAGGAAGATGGGATTGCAGATGTCTACGGAAGAAGAGACTATTGTTTCTTTGCTAAAGTACATTTTAAAGCAACAGGGCTTTACATACGATGAAAAGGCTATTCGTGCCCTGCTTGCATGGCTTAAGGGGCGGGAATTTGATGTCGATTCTCAGATGGCGCTTCAGCTGGAGCAGTGGGATTCGTTTAAAGAGACTTTTTGGGAGGCTGCAGGCAGGGGGGAGGAAATCGTTTTTCTGCTGATAGCAACATAGCACTTACTCTATGCGGCTCTTAGCAAGCTGCAGAGACCATCGCGGGGCACAGTCGCTGACTATTGTAACAAACTGACTGCCGCTGCCCCTCAGAAGCCGATGGTGCCATCTGCGCCACCACTAACAGACATGGTGCCGCCCCCCCACTGCACCCCCCCCACCACCACACCCCCCCCCCCGACAGCAACACCCCTGGCAGTGACCTCCCCCACTGCAACCCTCCCGACAAACCCCCCCACCACACCCCCCCAATTTGGTACTCCCCGTAGCCACTTGGTGTGAAGAAGATTACGACCCTCTTAAACGCTGGCAAAAATTGAAAAATGACGCTGAAGTGGATGAGGAGCATTTTGATATGGCATTTCCTGTAATAACGCGAAATAATCAACCTAATGACTGGGAATCAATAAGATGGGAACTGATTAAAGAACTGAGAAAGACTGTTATGCACTGCGGACTAGCCTCACCATATACTCGGAGCCTTTTACAGACTGCGTTACAGGGAGACCTTATGACTCTGTTTGATATCAAAGCCATTGCCGAAATGCTGTTCTCCCCCCGCCCCGCCCCAGAAAGCCATATTTTTGTCAGATTGGCGGGAGCGACGCGATATAGCAGTGATGGAGAGTCTCGGTCGGAATCCTGGCAACCCTCTCTTGGGGGCTAGAATTGCGCAATTAATGGGGGATCCTCCTGTTAACATGCCATAGCTACAGGCTCAGCTGGCCCCAGAGATTTTACACCAGTTGGCAGAACTAGCACTTAAGGCAATGCTTAAGTACCAGATGTCGGGAAATCCGTAAAAGCATTCATGGGTATCAGACAGGCAAAAGACGAGCCGTATATGCAATTTATAGATCGTTTGGAGAGGGCTATCGATAAGCAAGTGGAGAATGATGCTGCCAAAGATGCCTTATTACTGAAACTAGCAATAGAGAATGCAAACCCGGACTGTCAGAAGGCATTGCGTATGCTAAAAAATCCTACTTTGATCGATATGATTGAAGCATGTAATCGTATTGGCTCAATAGATCATGTTAACGAAAATTTAGCTGGGCATTTAGCCGCAGCTTTGCAAACTGCACAGAGGCTGTGTTTTAAGTGTGGTAAACCCGGCCACTTTAAACGTTGCTGCCCCCAGGTGAGCCAAGATGGCGACCTGAACTTTTGTCCACGTTGCAAAAAGGGATGTCACTATGCTAAGCACTGCCTATCAAAGCACCACACCAACGGGCAACTACTTCCGGTCTCGGGAAATGGGAGGCGAAGCATGTTGAGGAGCCGCGCACAGATACAAGAAGTCTCCGCCACACACAATCCCAATTCGCCAACGACATAGGTCTGGCACGCCTCTGCTCCTCCACCCCCGGAAGTGCCGGAGTGGATGTCCCCACAGCAACAGAAGTAAACATAGCAGACACCAAAGTGCAAAAGGTTGCACTGAAAGGTCCGTTGGGTAATGGATTTAGTGCCTTATTACTGGGACGCTCTAGTGTCACCTTACAGGGTCTTTTTGTTTTGCTTGCAGTAATTGATGCTGATTTTGAAGAACAAGTACAAGCAACGGTCTGGACCCCATCCCCACCTGTAACAGCCCCCACGGGAGAACGTATATGCCAATTTGTCTTATTCCATGCACGTACAGTAAATGCTCCCTCGGAGGAAAACAGGCACAGGGGAACAGGTGGCTTTGGGCCTACTGGTAAGACACACATTTTATGGACACAGTCATTAGCAAAGCGACAGCCAATCATCGAATGTGAACTGCGAAACCCCCAGCATAAACCCAGCACTATCAAACTTCAAGGCCTACTGGACACCGGAGCAGATGTTACAGTCATTGGAGCCTCCTTTTGGCCATCAAATTGGGAGACAGTTTCATCAGCAACGGATCTAACAGGAATAGGAGGAATATCAACACCACGTCAAAGTGCATCGGTTATCCAGATAATAGATCCTGAAGGGCGCACTGCGAACCTCTGCCCATATATAGTGAACTGTCCTTTTAACCTTTTGGGAAGGGATATCTTAAGCATGTGGGGAGTCTCGATAGCAACATTGCTTTTTTAACTGGAGTCGTTGATGAGAATGTTCCAAACAGACTAAAGTGGCTGACAGAAAAACCAGTGTGGGTTGATCAATGGCCCCTAAATTTGGAAAAAACCCACGTCTTAACAGAATTGGTAACAGAGCAATTGACGCTGGGGCACTTGGTTCTGACCACAAGTCCCTGGAACACACCAGTATTTGTAATTAGAAAAAATCAGAGAAATGACGTCTTTTACATGACTTCCGTGCAATTAACAATGTCATGGAGGACATGGGAGCCACACAGCCAGGTTTGCCTTCCCCAACCATGATACCAAAAAATTGGAACATTGTCATTATGGACCTCAAAGATTGTTTTTTCACTATTCCCCTACACCCTGAAGATGCTCCAAGGTTTGCTTTTTCTATTCCCTCTGTTAACCATCAGGGAACAACGCAGCGTGAACATTGGACTGTATTACCACAGGGTATGAAAAACAGTCCTACAATATGTCAGTTATATGTGGCTAAGGCATTATCAGAGGACATATCCAACAGCTATTTGCTATCATTTTATGGATGACATTTTGTTAGCTTGTCAGGAACCACAGAAACTTTTAGAAATTGCCTCCAGCACTAAATCTTGCCTTGAAAAGCACGGGTTAGTTGTTGCTCCTGAAAAGGTACAACAGCAACTCCCATGGAAATATCTGGGATGGAAAATCCTCCAGCAGACTGTAGTACCTCAACTGCTAAAGGTTGATGTCAAAGTTAACATCCTAAACGATGTACAGAAATTAACTGGCACTATAAATTGGGTATGAATCCTTTTAGGTATAGACAACGATACCCTTCGACCTCTATTCGAACTACTGAAGGGAGAACCTGCCCTCAACTCGCCCCAACAGTTGGCTCCGGAGGCTGAGTATGCTATTGAACAAGTTAACAGAACTTTAACCAATCGACAAGCTGCAAGGATAGATTACCAACTCCCAGTTACTCTGTATGTTATCCAAGGGCCTAGGTCCCTCAAAGGATTAATAGGTCAATGGGATTCAAGGGAAAAGGATCACTACATGTCCTAGAATGGATCTTTTTACCATACCAATTCTCCAAAACCATAGTTACTATTTGTGAACAGATAGATAGCACACATAGTGTGTCGTGGCAGACAGAGAACAACAGAATTAACAGGACACGAAACAGACACTATCTCTCTCCCCCTAACCAAGATGTATCAGAAAAACAAAAAGGGGGAATGAAGTGAGAATCACCACAGGCACTACTGTATAAAGCAATTTATGTATTAAATTTCTTGACGATTGGAGAGGGAAATAAGACCGTAGCCATTACCAGACACATCCTGTCGCACAGACAAATTTTGCCTGATCCCATAGGGGTTCATCAACCGACGGCTTGGGTAAAATCACCACAAACACTTATCTGGGAAGGACTGCATCCACTTATAACTTGGGGACGAGGGTATGCTTGTGTCTCCACAGATCATGGTCCTTGGTGGATACCCGCACGGCTGGTGCAGCCTGTTTTGAACCATCCTGCGGTTACGGAAGCAGAATCCAGGGGTAGTCAGCAGCACATCGATGTCAACAATGCAACGAACGCCCTGGAATAGCTTCGACATATGGGTGAACTTAGCTAGAACACTGAGCCAAACAACTCTGTAATTCAGTATAGTTAGTAGCACAGCCATTTCATAAATGTTTAGTAGAGATAACTTGGTCCAATAGTAGCATCACTACTGTTTGTATTAGGTTTCTTGTTCCCTATCTGCAAAAATGTGTGCAAGATCTTGTACTGATATTTTCCTTTGTATTAGGTTTCTTGTTCCCTATCTGATAAATTGTGTGCAAGATATCCTGGATAAAATGCTAAAGAAGGTTAGGTCTTTAGAAAAACAAAAAGGGGGAGATGTGGGTGTAAATGTGAAGGATTTCTGAGTTGGACTAGCTCCTGGGAAAGCTTTGAGATAGCTGAGGAATGTTGATGGGAAAGTTCTGGGAGTATTGTGGGCAAGATAAGAAGGAAGAGAGAAGGGAGAAGCAAGCAGCCAATCAAGGCAACCAGTGAGCAAGATATCCACCAATGAAGAAGTGAAGATACACACGTGGGTGGTGCTAGCAAACCAATTATATTAGCCGCTCATACATGCGGGTACTTCGGAAAGCCTATATCAACCCTGGACCATCAGATAATAAACGATTTCTTTTCATCACCAGAAACGGGGTCCGTGCCTTAGTCTCCACATCTAAATAGTGAAGAATTCGCATGGAAGAAAAGCCTCCGAGAATGTGTTAATATTACCTTCCTGTTCAACAGATGCTTATGTATAAAGTAATATCACATGTTATTTTGTTAATTGGTGTCAGTAGAGAAAGCCAGGCGGCTCCATGAAGTGGTTTTTGTGCCCTTTTCTGGGACCTGCTTCTCATTTATCTCTATCTTTGGGGAGTCTTTTTTGAATATTTGTGTCTTCCCAACTCTTTTTTAGTACCAAGGGCACTCAACAAATGCTCTTGACTGTTTCAGTGTTATTTAACTAAAACGGTTTTATTCAGCCTGTAGCTTTGACACTGGCATTACCAAGATGCTTGGTAGTCCCTGAAGTCGTAAGTAAGTAAACAGAGTCAATGCTGTCTCAATTTACTGTTTCTTATTATTGTTATATTTCCACCCTGTGTAAGATGCATTGCAGAATTATAAAATGTCTCCTTTCCTATGCCTCTGATGTTCAAGATGGTCCAGTTAAATTTAGACTCTATGCAGTGTACACAATTTAGGAAAAAGAGTTTGTTGGAAATATGAGTAGTATCTGAAAGTAAACCTTACCTTACTATATATAACCATAATACAGTTATGCTATATGAGAAGAAAAGATATTTATAAATTCACTAGTTCAAACTTTTTAGATAAATCAAAATATTGACCTCCTGTGGACATTAAAATAAGTAATAAAATGCAGTGCATATTTTCCTTTTTTAAATATTTGAAAGAGAGCATATGTTTACTTTCATACTATTCTACTTTAAAATGCTGAGTTATAGGTCAATGTGAAGATTTCCAAGGACAGAGAGACTAAGTAAGTGTTGTATAAGCTATCTGTTTCTGGACACTCTTTGAAATAGACCACCACCACCACCCCCACTCCAGGAATATTTTTTGTTGCCTTGAATTTTTAGTGCTTCTGCTAATCCATTTCTTTTTTACTCAAAAAAGTCCAAGCTGTCCAACAGAAGACTTTTCAATGAAAATAAGGCATTAGGGATTGGCAGCTCATTTCAACGATTCCAGAGCATTCAGAGTCCTTATTTAGGAGTGCATATTTTATGAAAAGTTAGTAACTTTTCAAAGCAAAAGTCAAGCATGTTTAGCTTGAAGCATGAAGTTAAACATACATGATCCTGAAGAAGAATCAGTATCTGACACCAAAGAATTCGGAGCAGCCATGCAGAGAAGGACTTGGGGGTGTTGGTTGATGAGAAAATGAACATGAGCCAGCAGTGTGAGCTCACAGCCCCGAAAGCCAACCGTATCCTGGGCTGCATCAAAAGCAGCGTGACCAGCAGGTCGAGGGAGGTAATCCTGACCCTCTACTCTGCTCTCGTGAGACCTCCCTTGGAGTATTGTGTGCAGTTCTGGTGTCCTCAACATAAAAAAGACATGGAACTGTTGGAACAAGTGCAGAGGAGGGCCATGAGGATGATCAGGGGGCTGGAGCACCTCCCATATGAAGATAGGCTGAGAAAATTGAGTCTGTTCAGCCTGGAGAAGAGAAGGCTGCGTGGAGACCTCATAGCAGCCTTCCAATATCTGAAGGGGGCCTATAGGGATGCTGGGGAGGGACTCTTCATTACGGACTGTAGTGAGAGGACAAGGGGTAACGGTTTCGAACTTCAACAGGGGAAGTTTAGGTTGGATATGATGAAGAAATTCTTTACTGTAAGGGTGGTGAAGCGCTGGAATGGGTTGCCCAGGTAAGTTGTGAATGCTTCATCCCTGATGACGTTCAAGGTGGGGTTGGACAGAGTCTTGGATGGCATGGTTTAGTGGCAGGTGTCCCTGCCCATGGCGGGGGGGTTGGAACTAGATGATTTTAAGGTCCTTTCTAACCCTAACTATTCTATGAGTCTATGATTGTATGATTCTATGATTTGTGCTGCAAAGAGGTGTCTAAATGAATTACATTTTGTTATTGTTTCTTTAAGAGTTTATTAAAAAGAAAAACAAAGAAACATAAAACAAAACCAAAACAACAAGTGAGCCAAAAAAAACCCCAAACCAAAACCAAACTAAAAATGCCCCACCACAACAGAAACAGGTTTCATTAACTCATTTTGCATTCCCTGAAAGTCTGAATTCTAAAGGCCTGTGCTTTAGCCTTCTATGGAGTATTAGTTATAATAGTTGCAGAAATGACTAAATGTAATAACTGGTGTGAAAAGTCACTCCTTAGGAGTTTTACAGGAATGTGAAATACAGTATCCAGAAATTGAGTGACTCTGCGCACAGTCTTAAGTGTAGAGGAAAAAATACTAATGCTTACCTTCTTTCCAAGTAATGGAACTATAGCTGTAAGTTTACCTTGTGAAAATCAAAGCATCTTGGAGGTTAGAATTTGTCCATAAATAGGGCCTTTTCTAATATTTTTGTGGTCTACAAACATTCTAGTGTTCTGCTGCAAACACATGTTGACAATGCAATTACAATAAATAATTTAGTTCTCTTTAGAGCAAATTACCTGTGGTCTATATTCAATATGCTTCCTGAAGCTAAACTTTTGGAAAAAATTGTATGCAAAATAAAAGATAAGAAAACTCAGGAATAACGGAAGAGCTGGTTTGGATAAATGAATAAAGTAGCCCAGTCTATCTCTGAATATTAATACATATAGTTAACTTACAATAATTTTGATCCTCTTCAGCTCTGCCTCACATGGAGAGAATGACTAATTGAAACCTTATTTATCTCTAGGTATTATTTTTTTACTTTCTGCATGTTATCCTCAGGAATTATTTTCTTAAGATTGAATACTGGACTGTTTTGTAAGCTAAATCTGAAAAAAAAACAAACTTGTTAGTTTAGTCCTGAGCCTGGTGACATGGCTCATTGAATTCTTTGCAGATACCTTATAATGAACACTTCAAATATTCACTTAATGAGGCACGATATTATTAACAGCTTACCCATCCAAGATTGAATTGTTTAAAACATAGAAAAAAAGATCTGATAACAGAAAAAGACAGTATAACTAAGACATAAAGCTGACATGATGTGTCTAATCTACCCAAAAAAGTTGAAGCCCCTTGGATGACTACAGTTTAGTTCTGAAGGAAGTTCTAACGTGTTCTGAGTCAGGTCCATATAATGATTTGTTCCTTAAAATAAGCTAATATAGGCACAACTATGTAGAAATGCATTTTCTTGATACTGATGGTGCTCTACTTTCTCAAAGACATGAAGCAGGAATTATTGATATGAATAATATTTAATATTACATCATTCTTAAAGTGTTAGAAATGAGGAATAGATAAATTTATAGCATGGTGATTTTTTTAATTTGTTTGTTTGCTTGTTTGTTCTGTACTTGGAATAAAATCAGACATGAACTGAGAGCCTCATTGATGTAGTACCAGATATTTTTTTTTAAGTAATTTATTTTCTTCCCATGCACATTTTTTAATTTATTGCTTTTCTTTTTTTTTTTTTTTCTGTTCTTGTGGACCTCTGTTTCTTTCACCTAATGGGATCTTTCTACTGCTACTTCTTCTCTTGGCTTAAAATAAGATTAAAAAGACTATACACTAGATTGTATTGAGTAGTTTCAGAACTTCTCCCAGATAGTATTGCTGTTTTTCTACACTAGTACAATTGCAGAAGTCAGGTAGCTTTGTTTCTTCCTCACGTAACATTTATGTTCACCTAGTTTGAAATTATTGAAGTCCTTATTTGTGGACTTCAAGAGAACAGACTTTGGCCTCTTCAGGAACCTGCTCAGTAAGGTTCCATGGGATACAGCCCTAGAGGGCAGGGGGGTCCAAGACTGTTGGCTGATATTCAAGGATCACCTGCTGCAAGCTCAGGAGCCATGCATCCCAACTAGAAGGAAGTTCAGCAGAAGGTCCAGGAGACCTCCTTGGATAGATAAGGAGCTTCTGAGCAAAACTGGAAGGAAAAAAGAGGCTTATAAAAGGTGGAAGCAAGGACAGGTAGCCTGGGAAGAATACAGGGATGTTGTCCGGGAAGCTAGGGACTAGGTTAGGAAAGTGAAGACCCACTTAGAATTAAACTTGGCTAAGGATGTTAACGATAACAGGAAGGGATTCTATAGGTACACTGCAAATAAAAGACAGGCTAGGGACAACATGGCCCCCCTACGGAAACTATTGGGAGAGCTGGCTACCCTGGATTTGGAGAAGGCTGAGGTTCTTTATGACTTCTTTGCTTCAGTCTTCACCAGCAAATGCTCTGACCATACCACCCAAGTCTTGGAAGGCGGACGCAGCGACAGTGAGAATGAAGACTCTGGGCCCACTGTAGGAGAGGATCTGGTTCAAGATCGTCTTAGGAACCTGAATGTACACAAGTCCATGGGACCTGATGAAATCCATCCACGGGTCCTGAAGGAGCTGGCAAATGAAGTTGCTAAGCCACTGTCCATCATATTTGAAAAATCATGGCAGTCAGGTGAAGTTCTCGTTGACTCAGAAAAGGGAAATATAACCCCCATTTTCAAGAAGGGGAAAATGGATGAGAAGGGGAATTAAAGACCAGTCAGTCTCACCTCTGTGCCTAGCAAAACCTTGGAGCGGATTCTCCTGGAAGGCATGCTGACGCACATGAAAACCAACAAGGAGGTTGGTGACAGCCAGCATGGCTTCACTGAGGGGAAATCCTGCATGACCAATTTGGTGGCCTTCTATGATAGGGGCTACGGAAGTAATGCACAGGGGTAGAGCAGTTGATGTCATCTACCTGGACTTGTGTAAGGCCTTTGACACTGCCTCACATGACATCCTTGTCAGTAAGTTGGAGAGACATCAATTTGATAGGTGGACCACTCGGTGGATAAAGAACTGGCTGGATGGCCGCACGCAAAGAGTTGTGCTCAATGGCTCAACATCCAGCTGGAGATCAGGAATGAGTGGTGTCCCTCAGGGATCGGAGTTGGGACTGGTCTTGCTCAGCATCTTTGTCAGTGACATGGGCAGTGGGATTGAGTGCGCCCTCAGCAAGTTTGCTGTTAACACTAAGCTGTGTGGTTCAGTTGATACACTGGAGGGAAGGAATGCCATCCAGAGGGACCTTGACATGCTTGTGAGATGGGCTGATGCCAACCTGATGAAGTTTAACCATGAGAATTGCAAGGTCCTACAGCTGGGTGGGAGCAATCCCAGGCAGAGCTACAGGTTGGGCAGAGAAGAGATTCAGAGCAGCCCTGTGGAGAAGGACTTGGGGGTGTTTGTCGAGGAAAAAATTAACATGAGCCGGCAGTGTCGGCTCACAGCCCAGAAAGCCAACCATATCCTGGGCTGCATCAAAAAGATTGTGACCAGCAGGACAAAGGAGGCTATCCTGCCCCTCTACTCCACTCTTGTGAGACCTCACTTGGAGTATTGTGTGCAGTTCTGGTGTCCTCAACATAAAAACGACATGGAACTGTTGGAACAAGTCCAAAGGAGGGCCACGAGGATGATCAGGGGAATGGACCACCTCCCATATGAAGATCGGTTGGGAAAGTTGGGTCTGTTCAGCCTGGAGAAGAGAAGGCTGCGTGGAGACCTCATAGCAGCCTTCCAATATCTGAAGGGGGTCTATAGGGATGCTGGGGAGGGACTCTTCATTAGGGACTGTAGTGAGAGGACAAGGGGTAATGGGTTCAAACTTAAACAGGGGAAGTATAGATTGGGTATGAGGAAGAAATTCTTTACTGTAAGGGTGGTGAGGCTCTGGAATGGATTGCCCAGGGAAGCTGAGAATGCTCCGTCGCTGACGGTGTTCAAGGCTGGGTTGGACGGTGCCTTGGGTGGCATGGTTTAGTGGGAGGTGTCCCTGCCCATGGCAGGGGGGTTGGAACTAGATGATCTTGAGGTCCTTTCCAAACCTCGCTATTCTATGATTCTAATAACTTTTTCCATTTTGATCCGGTGCACAAGGCATTCTTGTGACTACACCCATTTCTACAAAAATGAGGCTTCTCTGTTGGACATTTGGCCTTCTTTAATTCAACATGAGGAGAAAGGACCCAGCAAAGGGCATAATTCCAGAGAGTTCAAATGGAATGTGGCATGATGAATGGAATTAGCTGATCATTTCCAATTTAGACAAAGCAGCCTACTTCCTGGAAGTCACAGCATATTGAGTCTGCTTCTCCTTTACCACTAAATTAATGCATTATATCTCAAAAACTGGCCTGAAATTCCTTGACACGTCCAAGACTAAAGAATCTAGTTTGCTGTGAATTCTCCTTTTCAACTTTGCTTGCTTTCACCTGAATTGCACCTCAATTACCACCTGGTGTTCAAGCACTGCTGAGGTCATTAAACCATCAGTTTGAGCCTATTTGAAGCACCCTAGATATGGACTGTGAACCATGCTGTGTTCCTTACCCTATAAATATAGCACAAAATGAAAATCTTAAGCCCTAAGACTGAAAGGACGATTAGATGTTTTTTATGATATGTGGCAAGAAAAGTATATCAGCAACCTTACCGAGGACAGTGCATTCATTAAGGAAGCAACTAAAAATAATTTTTACAAGGCATGAGCTTTTCTCATTGATGTGAAGGATGTCTGTTTTCAAAGAAAGAAAATCCCAGTGTGTTGAATTAATTTCTCACTCACGCTGGGAGCAGGAAGCAGCAGAAGAAACAAAATGCTTGTAAAACACATTGTAGTATGGAGCCTAAAACCAGTTCATGCAATAGTGTAGGGTACTTCCAAATTTACTCATGGCTGAAAGTGTCACAGGGAGAGCAAGAACAAATAACCCAATTGAGGCAACAGCTGGTTTGCACTTTGCCCAGGTTCTGCAGTCTTGAATAGAGCTTAAGTTGACAATACCTACAGAATTTAAGCACTTAGGAAACTTGTTAGCTATTATAATAATTTCTTTATCTAGGACTTAAAAGCCCATCTTGAGAAAAACTGTAGTTAACTGTTCCTTGATTCCCATGGGAAAGGGTAGGATTATTTAGGATTTAAAGTGTCAGACAGAATGTGAGGTACCAGTTTCTTTATCTGCATTGAAATTGCCCAATGTCAAATACTTGTTAAAGTTTTATTGATTTCAGTGTATCACCTTACCAATGCTATATATATATATATATAATATATATATATACACACAGAGCTTTGGAATCGCTTAACTAAAAAGGCAGAATAGCTTTGACGTGACAATATATGCAGTATATTTTTCCGACTTACAATGATGAAAAAATTGAAATGCGTATGTCCTAGTAACTGATAAGCTAACTTGAAAGTAAAATGAAAACCAGAATGAACTACAGGAAAAAGTCAGATTTTATTTGGCTTCTACTTTTAATGTTTCTTAGTAGATGTTTAATGATATAAAAGAGAGAGAAAAGCCATTAAATTAATCAAGCAAATATAAATTTGCTAAATCAACTTCTTAGTCTAAAAATATATATTATGTGGTAAACGTTAAATGAAAAGATATTTCCGCTTTAATCAGAGTGCAGTTATTTCAGCATCTAATAAACAACTAATCGCGGGACTTGAATAACCTCGACGTAAGAAAATAAGTTGCAACTTTCTTCAGCTGCCCCAGTTTCCATATATCAGTGCTTTGTAGTCAAAGGAATGACCTTGTTGCTAGGGCAATTCATGGTACGTGGAGAAAATTGTGAGAGTCATAGATAATTTATTCTGATTCTAAGCCTTCCCAAATCGAAGGAGATTTTCCTCTTTACTTCAGTGAATTTAGGACCCACTAGGATTTTAAGAATCAGACTGATACTTTTTTCGGTACATGTGATGCTTTTTAGTCTTGCTTTTTATGAGAACACATTTCTGAACTTGAGCTAAATTCTACCTGTAGCTGCACTTGTATGCTTCCTTTAGACTGATGACTCATGAAGATCTAAGATGCTTTCAATTAACAGAATACATACTGAAGTCTTAATGCTTAAAGGCATACAAAGACAAAATACGCTTCCAAAGAATGAAAAATAATATCCTGTAATGTTAAACTAGGATTATACGTTTCGTGAAATAAAAAAAGAGAATAATCAGTAACAGCAATTGTTTTAAAATTACTTTGATTCTAGTTAAATATATATGATGTAGTTCTCTAGAGATGCCACTAAGCCGAGACAAATTCACATCTTTGATGCTCGGGGACCAGAGATACAAAGCTGACTAACTGGGTCAGTGAATGAAGCTTATGGGAAGTGACTGCAACAGATGTTGTGTTTCCAGGGGTGGTACATAGATAGTTATGGTAGTTAATGACATAGTCCTCTCAATTTAAAGTGAAAGTCTTCAAAGTCCTTTTAGTTACATAAACTTTTTCAACTTAGTACCCTTAAAGAAGAGGGGGAGGGAGAGAAATTGTGGATACTTGATTCAATTGGCAGATAGGTATTGGAGAAAGAAACTACACTTCCTGGCAGGCGTTTGCACTGACTTCTGTAGCCCACTTTTACAATCCCTATTGTCCATTCCTAAGACCTCTTCTAGTTAGAAAACTTCACTAAAGCATATCTTGGACTTCCAGTGCACAAAATGTGATCTTTTCTCATCAATCATTACTTAAATTGTATTTGTTGAAAATTAAAAATAATATATCCCAGAATAGTTTACTTCAGTTCGAATTATTTAAACCAGCAACTTCCAATCATATTAAATTATATTAAAGTTGCTATTTATTTAGTATTCTGCTGTACATGGGAAATGGTACTACCTACACTGCAAGTCATCGCGAGCAAAGTGAGAAAACAGTGCTCTAAGCTTGCAATATATGTCATTCTAATTTACCACTACAGGAGCTTAGGCAGGTTTTCCATGTAATAATGCATACTTATTCTCTGTGCTTACTGATTAGATTTTTTTTGTATAAGCCACTTTCACTTTTTTTGGTGACTTAAAGATTTCTTAACATATAAAGATTGAGAATGATTTTCTAAATACCAAGTTTACTTGCCTGAAACACTGACTATTATAATTGTATTTGGTTTTAGTTTCCTGAAATTGCATTTGGAAGTAGTGCAGTTAGGATGTTTTGGACCACATCCTCTTCTGCTGTTGGTTACTTATTATTTGTATGTCTATTTTTCTAACAGCCAAGGAGGATGTAACTTTTTCATTTTGGCAGCTGCATCCTCAGAATCACATCACTGTACTTCACTGTAATGGATTATTACACAACATATCCCATCCTACAGTCATACAGCCATGGTTTGTTTATTGACCAATAGTGTATGTGTATCTAATCCAAGTGATTCTTGGATAGAAGCATAGTGGAAGTAGTATTTGGATCAAGAAATCAAATTAGATTTGATTTGAAATCTAATTCTATTTCAAATAGCATTAGATGTGTTGAAATTTTTTCTTCAAAGAAATAGATTTTGATAGCGCAGAAAAGGAGAAGCTAAAAAAACTGGAGGTGTGAGAATTCTTTGTCCTCAAGGGCTGGTGTGTGTGTACGCATGCATGTGTGGATGGATACAGCATTTTTAGAAAAGCCAATTACGTTCCTTTTTCTTCCTTGCAGTAAACATTTTGCCTAAATTAATATTTTAGTAGGAAATCTTGTGTCCACATGGTGACAAATAGCAGGTTGTTCAACATGAATAGCAACTTTACCTTAATGAAAACAAACATTAAACCAAATAAGGAAATCTCTGGACTGCAACAAATGTGTTCCTGCTTAATCAGTTTCCCTTGTCTATGAAATACAACCACATATTAGAAAAAAATTCATAAAGTAAGAGTTGGAAGATGTCAATAGTAATGTATTTGAGTTGCAAAATTCACTGCAGAGTGAATGACACACAGCTTTAGTTGCTATCTGAAACCATTAAACCTTGTCATAATCTGCATGCTGATGCCAGAACAATCAGACAACAGTATTTCACTAGCAGCACTTCTGAAATCTATCATTTTACTCAGCTGCTGTTAAGATGCCTCAGGTTTTCCCCCAGCAGAAAAAAATCTTGATGTGTTCAGCTTTTATTAAGTAACCTATTTTTGTTTCATCTCTTGATTTTACAAAATTTTTCATAACACATAATATTAATGAATATATGCACTGGTCAAAGTGTAAATGGATTGTTCTTAAACAACAACCATATTACTTGCAGGATGAAAGAAAAGCACACGGTTTCTTAGGGATATATTTTCATAGTTCCTAGTTAGTGTTTTTATTTGCAGTTCTTTAAAAGAGTACCAGAGGCAAATCACAATGAGCTAGTCATACATAAAAAGATAAGAATTGAAATAAACATTATGTAAGCTGTAGATGGCACAGTACTTTTGCTTTTGTGCTTAAGTGTTGGAAATTTACTTTCCACTCTAATACAGTAGTGCACTTGGAATTGATATTAATACTGCTTCCAAAAATTAAGAATAGAAATGCTCATGTAGAATAAAAAGATAAACTTTCCTTACACACATCTCAGTGATGACGAGTGGTTTTAAGAAGGCTATTTGTTTCAGATTTCCACTAAAGAGTTAAGAAACTCAGTCTTTCTAGATATAATGAAATTAAACCGTCTGCTCTGCTTTGAAGTCCATGCAAGATCGTTTGTTATCTAAATCCAGCATCTGGTGAAACCATACTCTATGCATACATTTAAATCCAGGGTTTAAGAGGAACAGTAGCTGCTCTTTTACCCATAGATGGATAACAGTTGCTAAGATACCATGTGGATTATGGAGTGTGGAAAGGTCTCGCTGTCTGGCTGTCCTACATACTTTCTTGGGCTTTAGTATAGAAAGAAGTGAGTTTTACTCATAGTGGAAGGATTGAATAAACGCTTCCTTGGTGAATCCTTGCCTAAAACAGATCCCAGATCTGCACAATCAAATCACCTCTCCTGAAATATATTTCTGCTAAAATATATTTCCACATTAGAATAGGACATTGCTAAGCAGTTCTGTATTTGTTTTACATCTTTCTGAGAGGCAAAAATTCAGTCAGACTTACCACTAACACTGACTAATCACTTGGACTTTTTTCTGTTTACATTAAATGTAAATCTGTTTTGCCCAGCAGGGAACTGGCAGATAGAATTTACCTTGTATCTCATTCTATGCCTTACTCAATGGCCATTTGGTCATCTGCAATGAAAAAGGGGCAAATTCTCATTCCTATCTTTCTGAAGTTTGTCCAAATAAAAAAGCTTTCTTGAGAAAGAACTGCATTATTCTATATTAAGAGCTATGAGAACCTGAATGATGGACAGCATGGAGAAGACCTTCTTTAAATTCATCATCATAGCGGAATGCTATGCTGGTTACTTTCATCAAAGTGGTGTAGTCAATGCTCACATCTGAGTAAATGAGGACCATAAACCAGCTTTCTGTGAAAAGCATGATTCTTCAGTGCAGTGAATTAATTATCAAACCTAGTAGAAATTAAAAGCTTGTTTAGATTTAATAATAAATATTATAATGAAAAACAGAAATACCTATATTTTAAGCATGCCGATAAAGGAAAAGTAACTGCAGTGTAATAAAGCTGAATAAACTTTTTAGTTTAGGTATTGATGACTATTTCAATGTTGCAAATAATTAACAATATTTTTAAGTTTCAAAAACTATTGAGACAACACTTGTATTTATTTTCCATGCGGCATATTAAAGACTCTTTTGAGGACATTTGGTTGGCTAATGCGGCTTCAAGCTAAATGTTTGCACATTGCAAGGTCAGTGACCAGTCATAAATAGGAAATCACAGAATCATAGACTCATAGAATGGTTAGGGTTGGAAAGGACCTTAAGATCATCTAGTTCCAACCCCCCTGCCATGGGCAGGGGTACCTCCCACTAAACCGTGCCATCCAAGGCTATGTCCAACCCAGCCTTGAACACCGTCAGCAATGGAGCATTCTCAACTTCCCTGGGCAATCCATTCCAGAGCCTCACCACCCTTACAGTAAAGAATTTCTTCCCCATATCCAATCTAAACTTCCCTTGTTGAAGGTTGAACCCATTACCCCTTGTCCTCTCACTACAGTCCCTAATGAAGAGTCCCTCCCCAGCATCCCTATAGGCCCCCTTCAGATATTGGAAGGCTGCTATGAGGTCTCCACGCAGCCTTCTCTTCTCCAGGCTGAAAAGATCCAACTTTCTCAGCCTAGCTTCATACAGGAGGTGCTCCAGTCCCCTGATCATCCTTGTGGCCCTCCTCTGCACTTGTTCCAACAGTTCCATGTCGTTTTTATGTTGAGGACACCAGAACTGCACACAATACTCCAAGTGAGGTCTCACAAGAGTGGAGTAGAGGGGCAGAATCGCCTCCCTTGACCTGCTGGTCACACTCCTCTTGATGGAGCCCAGCATATGGTTGGCTTTCTGGGCTGCAAGCACACACTGCTGTCTCACGTTCATTTTCCTCGACAAACACCCCCAAGTCCTTCTCCACAGGGCTGCTCTGAATCTCTTCTCTGCCCAACCTGTAGCTCTGCCTGGGATTGCTCCCACCCAGCTGTAGGACCTTGCACTTCTCACGGTTAAACTTCATCAGGTTGGCATCAGCCCATCTCACAAGCATGTCAAGGTCCCTCTGGATGGCATTCCTTCCCTCCAGTGTACCAACTGAACCACACAGCTTAGTTTTAACAGCAAACTTGCTGAGGGCGCACTCAATCCCACTGTCCATGTCACCCACAAAGATGTTGAACAAGACCGGTCCCAACACCGATCCCTGGGGGACACCACTAGTTACTGGTCTCCAGATGGACATTGAGCCATTGACTGCAACTCTTTGCGTGCGGCCATCCAGCCAGTTCTTTATCCACCAAGTGGTCCACTTATCAAATTGATGTCTCTCCAACATAGAGAGAAGGATGTCATGTGAGACAGTGTCAAGCGCTTTGCACAAGTCCAGGTAGATGACATCAACTGCTCTGCCCCTGTCCATCAGTTCCGTAGCTCCATCATAGAAGGCCATCAGTTTGGGCGGGCAGGATTTCTCCTCAGTGAAGCCATGCTGGCTGTCACCAACCTCCTTGTTGGTTTTCATGTGCGTCAGCATGCCTTCCAGGAGAATCCGCTCCAAGATTTTGCCAGGCACAGAGGTGAGACTGACTGGTCTTTAATTCCCCGGCTCATCCATTTTCCCCTTCTTAAAAATGGGGGTTATATTTCCCTTTTTCCAGTCTTTGGGAACTTCACCTGACTGCCATGATTTTTCAAATATGATGGACAGTGGCTTAGCAACTTCATTTGCCAGCTCCTTCAGGACCCGTGGATGGATTTCATCAGGTCCCATGGACTTGTGTACATTCAGGTTCCTAAGACGATCTTGAACCAGATCCTCTCCTACAGTGGGCCCAGAGTCTTCATTCTCACTGTCGCTGCGTCCGCCTTCCAAGACTTGGGTGGTATGGTCAGAGCATTTGCTGGTGAAGACTGAAGCAAAGAAGTCATAAAGAACCTCAGCCTTCTCCAAATCCAGGGTAGCCAGCTCTCCCAATAGTTTCCGTAGGGGGGCCATATTGTCCCTAGCCTGTCTTTTATTTGCAGTGTACCTATAGAATCCCTTCCTGTTATCGTTAACATCCTTAGCCAAGTTTAATTCTAAGTGGGTCTTCACTTTCCTAGCCTAGTCCCTAGCTTCCTGGACAAAATGCCTATATTCTTCCCAGGCCCCCTGTCCTTGCTTCCACCTTTTATGAACCTCTTGTTTCCTGTGAATTTTGCTCAGCAGATCCTTGTCCATCCAAAGAGGTCTCCTGGCCTTCCTGCTTGTAACACTAGGTGTGTAAGCTAAACATTTGCTGTTTGACTTCATTTTAATGGATTTTTAAATACAGAAAGATGGTCTCTTTCATCTTTACTTGTTGGAGAATGGTTAACAGCACAAGGTAACGGTTCACTGGTGGAGCTCTGCGAACAATCGCCTGTGTGAGTGTGATAACATCTGTTCTAGCTTGTTGCTATGGTACATCAAGAAACCATTAACAGAAGATGTAACCATGGTAATAATGAGCTAGAGAACCAATAATGGACAAGGACAGTTTCTCCTTGAGCCTTGGGGAAAGTACCTAGGAAGATGGTATCAGGTAGAAGAATGAAGAGAAGACTGATAAGCAGACCCCCACTGGGAAGGACTTGGCAAGATTGTGTTATATGGTAACCAATCATGTTATGGCACGTTGCAACAATCATCCAATCAATGTATACGACGTGTATGTAATCAGAGTAACACATATATAAAGTGATGATTTTTGCTAATAAAGAAGAAGCTTGCTTTATCAACCATATTGGTTCATCTGCTTGCTTCCCCCATGATCGCAAGTGGTGCCCGAACAGGGACCCCCAATCCCTGTTTCCACCAGACCGTGGGATCGGAAAGGCACCGACAGCAGCAGTCGGGGGGCAGAAGACTGGACATGCTGGACATGTGCCGTCCGTGCCTGAGCTTAGGAGAAAAATAGCTACCCAAAGGAAGGCTGCAATCAATAAGTCGTGCGTAATGGAGAAAGAGGTAACATTGTCGCTATTGCAACGTTTTTTAGAAAAACGGGGAGTAAGTCCTAAGGATATTAGTTCAAAGGAATTACTGGGTCTAGTCGATCCAGGAATAGTAAAAGGGTTTTTTAAACAGTCAGATTTATTGTTTGAGGTTACTGAATGGAGACTGTATGGTGATTGTTTGTGGGACATGGCAATAGACGATGATAAATCTGCAAAAAAATTAATGAAAACTTGGAG
The DNA here is from genome assembly GCA_039720435.1 of Amazona ochrocephala. Taxonomy (NCBI): domain Eukaryota; kingdom Metazoa; phylum Chordata; class Aves; order Psittaciformes; family Psittacidae; genus Amazona; species Amazona ochrocephala. The sequence goes on from CM077909.1 coordinate 12,485,139, forward strand.
GGAAGTTATTAACTGTTTAAAGAAATATAAGGAAGAAAAACGTATAGCTGCTGTAGCACAAGAAAAATTAGATGATGTTAAAACAAATTCCCATGCTGACGATGACAGGGGAAATACCCTGCAACCAGCCATCGACCTGCACCCAGCGACCAGAGGGAGCCTTGGTTTGGACTTGGCAACCGCAGTAGAAATTATTTTAATCGATAATCATCCTCGAAAAATTCCTACCGGCGTCAAGGGTCCACTTATTATTAATAACCAGCCTCATGGAGCTCTGTTATTAGGACGTTCTTCGGCTAGCATAAAAGGACTGTTTATATTACCAGGACTGATTGATAGTGACTATACCGGAGAAATACAAATAATAGTTCAAACGCATTTTCCACCAATGATTGTGAAAAAGGGAAACAAAATTGCTCAATTAATACCCTTGTCACAACTAACAACATCTATGACTGCAGAAACTACTCCTTTTCGGGGTGATTCTAGATTTGGATCGACAGGAGACATAGCTTTGCTAACTATGTCAATGAATCAACGACCAATTGTTTCTGTGACAATTATACATGAAGGTGAACGATTGCAATTATTGACTCTGTTAGACACTGGAGTGGATATCACCATTCTCTCTAGCACACAGTGGCCATCTCACTGGCCATTGCGAGCTGTGATGAGAGGTGTGGAAGACGTTGGTGGCATGGCCTCAGTCCAATGCAGTCTAAACAGAGTTCAGATTGTTTTAGATCAATGAACTGTGTTCACCCATGTCACAGTAATGTTGTTACCTTCAGGTGTAAATATGTTGATTGGTCGGGATGTTTTGAATCATTTGGGACTAATCCTTACGGACAAGCCTTTTTAATTACTGTCACTGCAAAATGGACTTTCCCGATCCAACTCACATGGACTGTTCAAGATCCTGTATGGATCGAGCAGTGGCCGTTGAAAAAGGAAAGTCTAGAGCAGGCTCATCTATTAGTTATGGAACAGTTACAACAAGGACATGTACAACCATCAACAAGTCCGTGGAATACCCCAATTTTTGTCATCAAGAAGAAATCAGGAAAGTTTTGCTTGCTACATGATTTATGAGCTGTAAACAGTCAGATGCAAGCAATGGGAACACTTCAACCTGGCTTGCCCAACCCAGCAATGTTACCACAAGATTGGCATTTGTTAATAATTGACTTGAAAGACTGCTTTTTCACTATTAAGTTACACCCTAAAGACACTCAACGTTTTGCTTTTACCCTACCTGCAATAAATTGAGACGCCCCAGCTCAACGTTTTGAATGGACAGTTTTACCACAAGGCATGAAAAATAGCCCAACGTTGTGCCAACTATTTGTCAACAATGCTTTGTTACCAATTCGCCAACAATGGCCTCACACAATCATATATCACTACCTGGATGATATCCTGTTAGCACAAGAATCTGCCTTCACAAGTCAGCAAGAACAACGTCTGACAACTACACTGTCAAACAAAGGCCTAATAATTGACCAGAAAAGATTCAACAATCACGAGAAGTACCCCTTTTTGTACAACATAAGGATCCAGCCACAGGTATTTGGAAAGGCCCAGCAGAAGTTAAATATTTAGGGTGAGGATATATGTGTGTACTTTTTTGTTTTCAGTCATCTTAGGCATTAGCTAATAGACATTTGCTTCCCTTTTTAAAAAAAAAAATAAAAAGAAAAGGGAATTGAATACTCATATAGCCAAAATAAGGTTATAAAGAAAATGGCCACAATTATCTCAGAATGTAGCTTGATCTGTTAGCTTAAATACAGCATTATACAAGTTGATATTTTCAATGTATTGAACAAGCAAATCACGATAATATAAAGCAATTAATTTGGGGTTAAACAGGATCATGTCAAGGGCTTGAATCAGTACAGACAATTAATTCAGGCAAATTAGTGTGCTTTTTAATCCCAAATGAAAAACGGAATAAATAAGAACTTCATTCTAATTAAGGTGGTTATTAACTTGTAGAACTGAACATCAGTAGCTCACTCAAAAATATATTCTAACATTTAATTATAACTTCATTAAAATTTCTTAAATTTCTAGTTAACTTGAATTAAATGAAGCTTAGTTGGTTTTAAAGAAATACAGAACTTAAACCAATGCAGGCATATATTAAAACAGTTTTGAAATTTGTGTTTTAAAATTGTTGGGTGAAATTAATATAAAAGATATAGCCAAGGTCAAACAGTGGATAATTTCATTGTGTGGTTGGGAAGTTATAGTGTTCTTGTAATATATTTGCAATATAATTTCAAATTCTCACACCTAAAATCATAATTTAGATAATATTGTACCTAATGGCAGGTATTTGTCCTAGATTGCAATTGTCTGACTAAAAAAGCCTCTGCAGCCTGAAGCTGTCTCATTAACAAGTAGAACTCATCTGAATCATTTTCCTTATTCTCAGCCTGAGAGAAGCTGTCTACCATACAAACCCAGGAAATTTTAAACAGAGAATACTCTTTGCACCTAACCAAAACTTTGTAGTGAAAATAACATTTGTAATTTTAAAGTTACGTAAATTTTGAGGTGATCCTTATAATCTGTTTGAAACATTTTTCAAAAGAAGAATTAACACCCCAGTGTTCTTCTACAATAAAAAACAAAGTAAAAATTCTTTGGTATTACAATCAGACACATTTAGAGACTGAGCTTTTTTTAATTTTTCCCTTTTTTTTTTAGTATTAAAATTATTAATACATTTGCCATTTTAGATGTAGCAGAGGTATGTGTGGTTTTTCAAAACACGTACATTCAGGGCTGAAAACATTTTTGAAAGAGAAGTTAAGGAGTTTAGTGGTCATCTTGCATTTTAGGCACTTACCTGCCAAGAAAATCAGCCTCAAAATGACTTATATCCTCCTCGTTATTTGCTGCACAGGTGTCTGATGATCATTGTCTTAGGGGACATTGAAGTTTCCATTTTTCATGAGTACAGTGAGATGTATTTCATATAAGAAACTTTGCCCATGGGAAAAAGCAGATGAAGCACTTAGTGGAACTGAAGTTCTTGGAAGTGCTGTTGCAGTTTTTCAAATCGGGGAAAAATGGCAGTAAGAATAGGGATAGATGGGCCCCCCTTGTCTAAGTTTTAGAAACAGAAATATTTTTCCTATGTGGAGTGTGCTCACAATTTCACTTGTATGGCTCTGCCTTGTGGCAGTCTATTAACCCATGTTATATTCATTAAGGTTTTTGAACATCTGTGGGAGGTGAAGAAACCTCCTAAAGCAGAAAACGTTTAGTGAACGTCTATTAGTAATTACTGAGAGATGAGGATGGACTAATAAATTAGGCAGCAAAGCTATTAGGAAAATTATTGAGAAGAGAAAAAGCTACCCTAACTATAGGAATGGATCCCAGGAGAGTGTGTGATTTTGGCCTAATTTTCTCACTTTCTGCGCTCTGGTTCCTCCTGCAGAATAGAACGGAATGTTTTATTGTGCCTGTCTTTGTGGGTTTGAGTGGCTGCACTCTCTTTTCCTTCTGACAAAACCATAAAAGTACACTCTAGCCAGTGACTCAGGCCTCCATAGATCATGTATCTAGACAGGGAAGCCAGTCTTAATTATCTTGAGGTAATTCTTGCTCAAATTACGAGCACTCTGTGGATTGGCACAATTGTTTTACCTTTTCTTCTCCCTGCACAAGGGGAGTTAGCCAGTCAGTCATAGTGGGGAATAGAATGCATGCTCATCAACTATGGGAAGCTCCTAGATCTTTACAGGTAGGTTGCTGGCAGTTTCTAATTACCAAAGTAATGTTCACAAAACTGCAACAGGATCAGAATGTTACCTTGAATTTCGGTTTAAGGTAGAGCCATTTTATTTGTCTAACATTTTCCCCGCCTTCAGGTTTCTTCTGCTCCTCTTTGATTCACTCTGGTAAAGCCTTAGTGGAGAAATTTGTGTGTATAATTGAAGGAATACCAGAGAATGTAGGTCTGTGTCAATGAGATTACAGAATATAAAACTCAGTAACAAGGAGAAAGCATGTGAATAGCAGATGAAGCTCTAATTTTCATTGTTTTGTTTACCTGCATATTTTTAAAACCTTAAGACCAAGAAGAACTCCAAACAAGAACCTGGATGGATTAAAAAAAAAAAAAAAAAAAAAAAATCAAGACAAAACAGAAAATCTGGAGGATTTTTTCTGCTCACTTACAGCTTCTGCACTCTGAGGAATTTCGCTTTCCTTCTTCAGTCACCTGAGATAACCACATAAATAGCAGTTGCTGTTGATATCTGTCAACGTGTATATCATAAAAAAAAGTACTAGATATCATTTCAGATTAAATGGATCTAACTGTGGAGAGGCAATTCATTACTGTGCACTTGCACTGTGCTCCATGGAAGACTTTGACATAGAAAACAATGATATCTTGTAGCATATTCTGTGCTGCTATTTTGGATAAGACAGGCTACTGTTATGTGTTGCTGATTACAGGTTTAAACAGTGCAGGAACTAAAATTTGTCCAGGAGGGAGGTGAAAAACATCAACCGTATAAGCAAGTTGCCATCCTTGACATCTTTTTCCTAAAATTAAAGGGGAGAAAAAATGTTAATGGCATGAACTGACTTGTGGAAAGCAGCTGACAGCATGAAGTTGGCAGTTGTTGGTTAACAAACTCATAATACAGCTGAAAGTACATTCAGAAGCCTTAGCTGCCAAAGGGAACAGACATGGAGAAAAACATAATGAAATGTAAGTCCCCACATACTCCAGTTATCAGGGCTACTAGGCCATCACCCTAAAGAAAAGTGCAATACTGATACTTTATTTTCTTTACAGAAAATTCCATTTTCTTAGGAATTAGTCTAGGTAATTGAAGAGAAGAGAGGTGGGGAAGGGGAGGACAGGACATGACGGAGTTCATCCTGTGCTTAGGCACAGAAACAAGAAGCAGCAATGGAGAAGACACCTTAGGTTGTTGCCTTATCATTCTCCTTGACAGGGCAGAATGAGCATTTATGACATAGCTAAGCATTTGCCTAGGTTCTTTTAAATTGATAACACTACATTGCTCCAAGAACAGTATATATTTGTGAGTCTCTCTGTCTCCCTCATCCATTTTTTTGTCAATGTCAGATTTTATGCAAAGACTAATAACCAACACATGTCCCTGAGTTCTGAATTCCCACCTCAAATATCTTTCATACAGAAGTTTCCTGTATTTCTTCAAGTTTCCCCATTTGTGTTAAACAAAACAGCACTTAACATGTATAAAAAAAAAAAAAAAGAAAAATTATTAAATTGAGTTGATTTTATTTCACTATTGTTTATTTTATATTCTGTTCAGAGCCTAACTCCATCAGCAATTCAACCTAGTGGTTATCAAATGCAATACTTTTCATGAGACTAATTGCTCATTCACTTAAGATTGGAACTGTTCTGTTTGCTCTTACTGGGCACATTTGAAATATGAATAACTTCTGCAAAATACTGTAGTCTTAAAACCCTGTTTGGATTATTGAAAATGATTTGAATAAATAGCCAAAGTTGTTTGTTTGTGAGATTTCTACGTTTAGCCTATAACACTTGTCATATTCACAATCCAAACATCTTTTCCCCAGATAATCTATTTTCTTAATTACGTATTTCCAGCAACATGAAAGGTTTCTTTTGATTTAGAAAAGGAATTTGATCAGTTTATAGGAAATGGATAGAGACACCAAATTAGCTACTTGTGGAACTGAAATTTGTTCCCTTTCATGCATGGATATGAAAATGTTGCATTTAGACAGCTGTGCCCTTGGTGATCTGGTGTAATTTAAGAAATTAAATTGCAACAACTCTTTGCTTCTATCTTCACACAATTTGCATGTCCCTTTTCTTGTTACATCAAAATGAAATAGATTAGAGTAAACCGAATCCCACATAACTGCATTGGAGAGGAAACGCTCAGGTGGTTAAAAATGTCATTACTTTGTACCTGTTTTATTATATAAGAAGAAGAGAAATTACCTTACAACTAATAAAGTTTCCAATAAGTGTATGTGTAAAAGGAATAGAATATTCTGTTTCCATTGTAGCACAATTATAAAGAAATAATTTTACAGGTACAGTTTTTCAGCATTATATGGTGTAATAGAAAAGTAAAAAAAAAAACAGTATGGCAAGATGGACTGCTTATGCTGACTTCATAACCCCAGCCAGAATCTGCTTTTCAAATCTCATTTACAGTGTAATGCAAAAAGCTTAAAACCTCCATTTAATCATGAATTTGACTTGCTAAAGAGAGGGGTAAATCTATAAAGCACAAAGAGTGTGAGTGCGTTTGTTGACTTGATTCATACACTGTCTCGCTTTCAAGTCTTTTTAAGTTCAACAGATATAAGCAACCAGATTTATTAACTATTAAAACATTAAGCTTGTTAATAGCATTCAGCAGCCTCATGAGTATGAAATAGCTTAGCTTTTGAAATAGCTTTTGTTGCAAAGCTCCAGCACAATTCTGAAGGTTAATATCTTTGGTCACCTTACAAGCAAGAGAGCACAGAATCCAGATGACTTGTGCAAGATCACCTGCTTGTATCTGGCTTCAGGGGCATTGACATTGGCTAGCCTATTTTTACTTTGCATGTTAATCTCCGTCGGCTATTATCAAGAGGAAAAGGCTGAGTGTACTGACTTGAGAAGACAGCTAAAACCAGTCAAATTCATCCACTGTCTTTTTGTGACCTAAGGTTTGTTTTGGATTAGGTAATACATGCGCTATGTCAGCACTATAAAGCAGACAGCAGTAGTAAAAGAGTACGTTCTGAGACAGCACTAGAAGTACAGATATTCCTTTTTTCAATCTCTGGCAAAGACCCAAATGCTCTTTATAGCCCTGAAAGACAGGTTTCTGAACCAGAACGTAGGACTTAAAGACGTTAAGTGAGATACATCACAAACATATGGTTTCACATCTTGAGACAATTGTGCTGAAGCTGAATAAAATCAGACTGGAATAAAATAGAAAATATTATAACTCCTCTCATTAGGTAGAAGAAAAGTTTCGAAATTATTTTGAAAAATATCTCTCACAATGCTGAAGTACTTGAGTTTAGATAAAGCAAGTTACTGTGCAAGTGACCCATCTTGCAGTTCACAGGTTTGGTTTGCCAAACAAAAAGATTTCTTTGGATTGCTTTGTTTTGCTTTGAAGAGGGAGCCATAATCAGACTGACAAAGCAGTATAGTTCCAGGTAGCATTTATTTGCCTAATTTGCCTTCACCACACTTTTGCTTATTTGTGCCTGCATGCCTAGTTATTCGTAACTTGTCAATTTCTCTGGAACATGTAGTTGATATAGGATTTACAAGCAGAAAGCAAGTATGCTACATGTTTTCTAAATGGAGGGCATAGACTCATAAAGAATGCAATTTCCAAACTTGAATCTGGATAAATTGTTTGCAGTTTCCTGAACTGAAAGAACTTAAATATAACATACCTTTATCAGACTCTACTGACATAAGCCAACATTAAATTTCAAACCTTAATTTCAACATAGTCTTTCCTGAGGTGAAATTAACACTAAAAAAAAAAAAAAAAAAAAAAAAAATCTTCTTTTTGGTTCTGAAAACATTTAGAGACCCATTTAGAAAATGAACAGCATTTTGGATGAGGAGCATAAGACAGAGGGACCTGCATATGTTTTAAAGAGAAATAAAAAAAAAAATAAAAATTTTCCTTTTATTCTATATACATTTACCAAGGAAACATTCACCAATTTTTATTTCTTTTTTTTTAACAGGTGTTTCAAGCTGTTACTGTTGACTGACTACTGCATCTTTGTGTGTTACAAAATGCCCAGGCAATATTGATGTTTTCCTTGTCAATCTCTGAACAGTTAATCCCTCTTCTTTTGATTGTGATCTAGGATTCCAGCTAATTTTTAAGATTTTGAGAAAAATCTCCACTGTACCATGTTTAGATGTCATGATCATAAAACATAAAATGACCATGTAACCCTCCTGTGCTAGTGTTACAGAAATGATTGTATATTAGCTTTATACATAACGAAACCTTTGTGAGGCAGTAGCTTTAAAAGCTTCTTCATAAAGATGAGGAAGATAATTCTTATTTTTGCCTCATTTAGAAAGGTTGTTCACCAGTTAAATTAGTATTAAATGCATTTTCAAATTGGAGTTATTATAAAACTTATGTTTCTGCTTCTCTGTCATCTTCACCAAGAAATCTCTATTGGTCACTTTGCCATCACCTAAACAATTCTAGATTTCAACTGTTTAAGGGTTGTTGATTTTTTTCTCTTTTTGGATGACAGAATAGCTAGAAAAAAAACAAAACAAAACACGTTGTCTGTACGTGGAAAGGTGATTAGGTCCGTTCCTTTGCACAGTGCTAATGTTTGCAACTCTGGTAGATGTTTGTACTTCTGTGTTTGCCTTTGAGGGTTTTTTTTTGCAGTAGTCTTCTATGTATGTAAAGATTTTCTTAATGCCTGATTTTCATTAATTGCTGATCTGCATTAGCAGATTAACAAATTATTATGTTCTAGATCTCCAGTCATTGTTATTGTTTCCTATAGATTCTTTCCACATTGTCTTTTCACAGGGTGTTTAGAGTGCTGAATGACTAAAAGGATTGCTTCAAGTGACTTGCATAAAATCTTACTGATTCAGTAATATATTACCCTATTTAAAAAAAATATATAAATGGGATATTGCTGATTCTTATTTAGTTTGTGGATTGCTGTAAACCCAGATTTTATTCAATGCTGCTTAACCAGTTGTTCCTGCTGCTCTATGTAACAGGGTATTTCTACCTAAATTCAACACTCTGTACTCCTCCATGTGATATTATAACTTATCGGTTTATGTCTGTTTCTTGAATTTATCTATCATCTTTGAATCACCTCTGAAACTTTTGTGACCCTATATCATCTAATGATGTTTGAAGAGTGTATTTTATATATATATATATATATATATATATATACTTGTTTCAAACAGTCTATGTATCTTTCAGTCCGGTGTTTATAGGTGCTCTCAAAAATGTGTCTACCACATGAAACTGCTCACTGGAGAAGTATTTAATATTTGACAAATGCTCCTGCAATTTTGCAAGCCCCTTTTCATGTGGTGGTGGTATTTTGCACAGTGAATTCTATAATGTAGCTTCCAATGATTTGTAGTCTGTTTGTTTACTGACCAATTTTGTCTTTTATGTATTCATGAAAGTACTCAGAAGTTTTCAACATCTCTTTTTCTGCGTGAAGACAGTTTCTTGAACTTCAGTCAGAGCTTAAATATACCACTGGTTTATCGTCTTGCAGAAACATAATCCCCAAAGTATTTTATGATTAATCAATACAGTTCTGATTTTTTTTTTTTTTTTTTTTTTGGCAGTGTGTTTAGTGTCAAGTCCTGAAATCTTTCTGGGAAATATTCCAGTGTTATCATATATTCTCCATAACCCCTCCCAAAACCTAAGCTGATGGTTTAGTTGTGACAGACTAGAATACGTTCCTACACATGTAAATAAAGCTGAGAATGCTCCTAATAATTCTTCTGCTTCAAACTTTTTTAACTTTCACTAGTTTTTCCCATAGAGCACACATTCTATATGGCTAACAATCATATTCAGCTGTCCTGCCTTGAGCACGCATATGTGTCCATGCTGGAATTAGACAACCTCCGACTAGAAAGCTGAACATTTTCATATCACATTAACAAATTGTTAAAAATATTGCTTTTACAACTATATTTCCAAAGATATAGGACACAGTATTGAGACAAGCCTAAACAGATTTCACCAAAAAGGGAGATGGATGTGCATAATTTCCTTTCTTACAACCAAAAAAAAAAAAAAATAATAATTTAAGAAGCAGCCAAGTGTCATAGCCATCAACAGAAATATCTGATTTGCAGTGAAAAGGAGAGCACTTCTTTCTTTGCTTTAAAAATCTATCCATCTCTTCTAAAATGAATGTAAATGCGTTTTAAAACTAGAAGTAACATGATTAGAACAATTCTAATATCTTCAACTGTGATTTTCATTATTTTTATGATTTTATAGAACATTGTTGCAAATTTTGTCTTTAGATCTACAGTGTAATATTTCTGACTGGCCAGCGCATCTTTGTTGATGCATGGATGGATAGACTGATTTTCATTTGTGTGTTTCTTAATTCTTAAACCACTGAGAATGAAACATTAGAAAACACTATTTTTAGAGCAATTAAGGACTGGCCAACATGATATTATATGTGAAAGGCATGTAAATAATTGTGCTAGAGAAAGTTAGAAATTTGTTTACTCAGTTCAATGTATATGCATGTCATGTCATTATAATGAAGAATGCAAGTTGAACAACTGCACTGATTTTTGCAGATGATTAGCTGTATGTGTGTATAGGAAAGATTCATAGTCAGAAGATACACAGTAGAATAGCTGACAGCTTTGTAGAAATGAGTACTGTGCAAAAAATAACTTATATTGGCAGTATTTTGCTATCAAGAATCTATATGGAAATATATTTCCCATCTTTTAAGTGACTTGAAGGGTGTTCATATAATAATGTATTACGAAAGCATAGCCTGTGGATCTAAAAACAACAGCTAGACAAGAATAAACAGAATGTATCCTTTCCATGTATAAAAATGCATAAGAAGGAAACCACTTGCTTCCAAGCTTTCATTATTTTTTTTAATGTTTTATAATAGTCTCTTGCTGTTTAAAGGCTTTTTTCCCTGAAGCCTTGTTTCAATTATTCTTCCTGTATTCCCATAATATTCTATTTAGGCTTCATTTATTTGAAGAGACAAATGCGACCATCATTGTAAATATGAATCCCATTATGCCAGCTCAGTGGTGTTCAGTCTAAAACTACTTGGCACTGGAGGATACAGACAGCTGATAATCATCTTGCATTCCTACAGATTTCTAATGAGTTAAAACTCTTTAAGTCTATGATGATAATCAAAAGATTTCTAATATGCATTTTTTCATGTTGAATGACAGATGACTTAGGCAGTTGGAAGAGCTGTCCTTGTTTTTTGAATAAGATTGAAAGGCTGTGTTGTAGTCACAGAAATCCCATGCGTATACCAAAAGTTTCTGAAATGCCTCACTGAACCTTACACTTGCAATCTTTTACAGTGCCATAACTACCTAGCTAGTAACCCATAAAAAAGTCTGCTTGTGGTGTCTGTGCAGTGAGTAGTTATTGTACCTAAAAGCAGAATTTCTTGATAAAAATCTTTCCAAAAGGTTTAGAAAAAAACAGATTTGGAAATGGACAGACCCTTTAAATTACTCACTGGAGAAGGAATGACATCTTACCTCTTGCGCTTTTCCACTTCCAGCTGCAATTCTTCATTCTTCCTGCAGCTGAAAGCCCACTTGACATCTGTAACTGTGTCAGTTCTGTGTGTGCAACAAGTGTTCCAGCTGCAGGGAACAGACTTTAGCCCAACTCAGCAATTACGATGTGATTAGGGCTGTCAGACACCTGAGGGCCTACTCAACCTGGGCAAAATTGGTCACTCCTCAAGTTTTTCAAAAGAAAGCTATACTTATTTTCCAGGTGTGGAGAGGAAAGAAGATGGGGAGAATGGAACCATGATGTCTAATGTACACAGTCCATCTTAGGAACCTGAATGTACACAAGTCCATGGGACCTGATGAAATCCATCCGCGGGTCCTGAAGGAGCTGGCAAATAAGTTGCTAAGCCACTGTCCATCATATTTGAAAAATCATGGCAGTCAGGTGAAGTTCCCAAAGACTGGAAAAAGGGAAATATGACCCCCATTTTCAAGAAGGGGAAAATGGATGAGCCGGGGAATCACAGACCAGTCAGTCTCACCTCTGTACCTGGCAAAATCTTGGAGTGGATTCTCCTGGAAGGCATGCTGACGCACATGAAAAACAACAGGGTGCTTGGTGACAGCCAGCATGGCTTCACTAAGGGAAAATCCTGCCTAACCAATCTGATGGCCTTCTATGAAAGGGCTACGGAACTGATGGACAGGGGTAGAGCAGTTGATGTCATCTACCTGGACTTGTGCAAAGTGTTTGACACTGTCCCACACGACATCCTTCTCTCTAAGTTGGAGAGACATCAATTTGATAGGTGGACCACTCGGTGGATAAAGAACTGGATGGATGGTCGCACGCAAAGAGTTGTGGTCAATGGCTCAATGTGCAGCTGGAGACCAGTAACGAATGGTGTCCCTCAGGGATTGGTGTTGGGACCGGTCTTGTTCAACTTCTTTGTTGGTCAAAAATCTCATTCTTGGTTACAATTTACCTTTTTAAATCCTTAAACCCTTCCAAATTAGGCAACTAAACCCAAGGTGCTATTGGGTTACAGGGGCTCAGAGAGAATTGCAAATAAATATTTAGAATTTTTTAAAGAAATATTTTCTCATCAGGGTCATCACTCTCCGAAATTTCAGGATTTTGGAGTATTTTTTTTGAAAAATGATTTTGTGCGAGGACAGATGGCCACTGTAGAGAAGCAACAGTTTATAAACTCTCATGTTGTATTCTGATTTGCCATAATGATAGTTTTCAGTTTTGTGTTGTTATACATTGCTGTGTTAAGCCTAATACTCCATCAAATTTATGAAAATTGAAACAGTTCTGCAGCTAAAACAACAAAATAAGAACATACAATTTTGGTAATAAAGCTGCATGGTATAGATGACATAATCTCTTGATTTTATAGAAAATTGATTAACATACACTTTGCAAGTATGTATATGAGATCACAAGAAGGTTGGCATAAATATACGAGTTTATTCTTTTGACTGGAAGAGGTCTTGCAAGAAAAAAAAAACTAAAGAATGTAGTTTTAAGTTGAACTATTCTGTCTGTAATACTTGGCCTTTTTTTAACAAACTATTTGTTTTCCTGTCCACCAGCTGTTATTTTAAAATTTCTTTTGTGTTCTGTCAGAAATAAAATACAGAATACATTTAATAAAGCAAAACAACCTTGAAAAATTTGTCAAGCCAATGTAGTTAGCAACAAATCACTTAACCCTGTTTTGTTCAACATAAAATCAATTGGTTATCTGTTTTCCAAGTGCATTTAAAAACTACCACACCTCCTGAGAAATGGAATAGAAGGAACAAGAAGGTAGTGCTGGAGAATTCTAAGAATTCTATTTTATTAATCTCAGTACGCATGTTGCTTGTGGTAAATAGACCATATCACGTAACAGCAAATAATTAGAAAGGGTCCAGCTCACTGCAGGCATTGCAAATGAGGCTTATAGTTAACTTTCGCATAGAGGAAAAAAGCAGAAAGAATAGGAATGTTCTCAGGAGAACTAGCAACTACGTTGGAAGAATCTGCAGTTGTAGTCTTTGCTTCACTTGACATTATCCCAGTATGCATGGTATTTTCTGTAGTTTCCAATCATTTTTATCCTCTGCTGCTGTAACAACACATCCAAAAGAGGAAATGCTTGCCGTACCAAGTGGGACCCGTCCCTTGAGAGGCAGTGGTTGGAACACACTGAAGCAAAGGAGCAACACGCTGAAAGCCACGCATTACCACAGGCTCTCTGAGGTCAGAAACGAAGCCAAGCTGGGTGAGAGAGACTGCTTTGCTCAGGGGTGTCCTGAGAACTTGATGAACTACTGCTGGTGCAACGGCTCAGTCAGTGAGACTGAGTATCCACAGATGGTCTCTCCTCAGGATGGTCAGGCAGCTGGGCCCCACCCCAGTACTCACCTGCATGGGCACAGGCCTCCAGCTTTACAAGATTCTCCCCTGTGACCTGAGTTTCTGTTTAAAACTGTGGTATGTTTTCAGAGTTCTTGGAAATTATGGTTATTTTTCTAAGTGTTCTTGAAAGGTTTCCCCTTTATAGGAAAACTAGCATTCATGTACTACAATAAAAAGTGCTCTTTACTGAGTGAACATGTGCTAGTGTGATAAACAATTTACAGAAGGAATATAGCAGACCACAGGTGTTTTCTTGTTAACATTTATTGGGATAAAATCACCAAATAAGGTCTTGTTATGATCAGATTTTTTGTTAAATGTAGTTACACACTGATAAGCACCTAATATATAAATTCCTGTCAAGGTTGTTTCTCTACATCAAAATATACAATAACATGCATTTTATAGCATAAAAAATGCTGCAGGGTTATTTGGTTTTGAAAATCTATTAGCAATCTAATATAAACATTCAGAACTTAAATTCTTCAGAGTTTTTTTGAAATGACTACTTTCTGATGAAAAGTAGAAATACGTTGTTCTGCGCTGAGCTTTAAAAAAATCTGAAAACAAAAGCAGTATTTTTAAATCCAGTTATATTATCTACTTAAAATTAAACTCAGCCCATCTCACCTATTACTTACCAAAAGATAAATATCAGACAATTCAATAGTAGAACAAATTACTTGATGGTGCCTGGGTGGTTTGGAAGATGATGAAAATCAAAATAATAATCAAGAGAGTTTTGTTTGCCTCCCTTTGACATCCAGAGATAACAGGTATTTGCGCTAATCTCCATACGACTCTGATTTTGCATAACCAAACAAATTGAATTTGCACTTATTTTACTGGGTCTATCTATAGAGCATGTTGCATATTGAAAGCTGGCAGTTGGGCGTTTGGCAGCTACCAGGTTTAGTCCTGTGAATAATATGGGACTGATTATATGATGTATTCAGTTTTACAGCATAATTATATGATTAAATTTCACAAGGAGATAATGTTTGTATCAATCAGAGCACTACTACGCGACAGAAATATTTGGTGAACCACAGATACTTTCTTCTACATGACCAACAAGAAGCTTTTACATGGCCACAACTCAGGAAGTCTCCCAGATGCGCTGACTAATACTGTGGCTGACTCTCCATGCAATGAAACATTGTCTAATTGCTTTCTGTGGTGCTAGTTCCTTTTTCATTTGAGTACCTACAGCAAGGAAAGTTACACATCCTCAAAAGACTCTTGCTTTTCTTTAAACAAGATGATGACTAAAACCTAGCTTTACTTAAAGCTAATTTTGGATTCATTCCTCAGCATTTACTCAAGCAAAGCTCTCTAACTGGAATTCTTAAGTGTAAACCATTTCTGCTTGGGGAATGTTGGACATGGCTTTTTAGGAGCCCTAGAGTTTTATTCATGTTTGTATGATATAAGTAGGGACAAGTATGTTGGGAAACACCCAGGTGTCCATTTATGTGTTCTGAATCTTGCCATGATCCTAATTTGTATGACTTTATGAAAACAGGCAGGGGAAAAAAAGCAAATCAATCAACAGTGTTTACGCATTAAGGCTTGCTTTATTTTTTTGCTTGGATTCCTCAGCATCTTTGAAATGACCTTAACACGTACGAAATGCCAAACCATGTTAGGTGGGGGAGGCAATTCTTACAATAAAATCATGCCACTGTGGGAATTCAGATTATTAAGAACTTTCAAGAATACTTTTTTGGGCAATAAAAAAAAAGCTGTACTGCACAGCTTTTTCTTCAAAATGTAAATAAAAGGAATACAATTAATAGTTTTTAGTTCGTAGTTTCATATCTTTAGCTGTGTAATTATATCAGTGGTCTCGCTAATACCAAGAAAGCTGGATGCTCACTGTCTTAGGGTAGTTTAACACGAACCTACCAGACCCACCTGCTCCCTATAATGCTTGATCTGGAGCATCCAGCATGCTTATCTTAATCATGAATCTCTGGAGCTATCTTGGATTCTGGCTTTCTGGACTATCACATTATTAAATGCAACCTCATGGCCTCTGATATTCATTGGCAATTGTGATATGTATCTCAGGAGCAGCATCATTTTTTCTGAATGCAAGCTACGGCTAAAGGGAATTGCTCTGCTTCCTCTTGCTTAAGGCAACATGGAGCAAATGCTAGGGTTTGTGTGGTTGGTGAGTGCACCCTAAAGATTCAGTTTCACTGCAAAACTTAAATGAAATTGAAGGGCAGAAGCAGAATAAAGGAGGGATGGACAACAAATGGGATAAGCAGGGGTTTCCTTCCCAGCAGCAGCCTATCCTTGCATTGAAGCAGACACAGACTGTTTTGGAAGACTGTCTAAAGTTTCAGATACATTCATTACCAGGAGCATGATACTTTTGGTTAAAGACTCCACATCTCCTAGGGCTTGTATCTCCATATCCCGGCTCAGTTTGCTTTTCTGAATCTTTTATGGAAGGGACAGGACCTGAACACAGCTCTATGCTCTTCGCACAAATGGCGCCAGCAAGAAAACAGGGGAGGTAGGAAATAATGGGAGAGGACGTGGCAAATCTGTTTGCAAATGATTTATATTTATGATTTATAGAATATACCAAAGGATAGTGGGTGTGCTGCACCAGGTGGTGTCTAGCTGTGTAAATTTGCTTCCAAGATTTCAGAGTTGGAGAGAAAAAATGGATTTCCCTGTAATAACTGTCTTTGAGAAGCCTACTGTGTGAGTAGAGGATTGAGGAGGTTTATCATCACAAATACTGTCCCTCTTTTGGAATTCTTCTGAAACCAGGGTTAAAAAAGTCAACAGAAAAAGTAAAGGAAAAAAAAAATGCTGCCTGATTTAAGCAAATGAGGTTCCTAATATCAACCAGAAGTCATTACCTGTGTAGACTGCATAAATCAGTACAGCACCATTATTGCAGCTGTAGCATGACAGAACATAAATATACTGACAATCTGAAAGCTGCATCAACTGCTTTCTGTCCCTGCTACTAGGCAACCAAATACTGTCCCTGTGTGATGACATTTGGAAGCTGTTGTAATTGACATCTTTAACCTCTGAAGGTCAGGGTAGACAATGACACCCATGTCACCAAAATGGTAAGTTTCCCAGTATTTTCTAATGCTTGTGTAATTATACTACAGAAAAACGACTGAATACTGAAACTACCTAGGAATGTCAAAGTATAATTGCATACACCTAAGCATATACAAAGAGTACGGGGGGACAAAGAGTAAGGAAGAGAGCAGCAATTTGAAGGCAGCCTTACCTGTTTATCTCTTTGTGTCTTCTAGTATAAAAGAACTTTTGAGTAGACTATATCCAGAGTGAATAGAGCTGTGAGTCTCCTCTGAAAGTACTGATCACTCAGAGGGTAAACATTGTTTTAACTTTTTCTTTATAGTGTTTGAATAATTTATCCGTCAGATTTATTAGTGATTTTATATACATTTTTTTATTAACATAATATAGAAATGTTTTGATCCAGATCTTGCAAAGCAAAACAAAATAAAACAAAATGCTGACAGTAATTTTATTATCTGGTGGTTGTGTGGCACTTTTTTGCTTTTTGACCCATTTTTACTTTCAAATCATGAATTTCATGCACTGCTTCCTTTCTCTCATGGGCATCTGTAAACACATTGATTCTCCATTTCCTGTGGAGTGGAGGTAAAAATATTATGGTACAATTTCTGTTCTTGAACTATGAGTGGACTGCAAATGAAGGCTCTTTTTCATTTTCACATTTTCATTGGTCAAACATAATATTGCCCTTTGTTTTGACTTCAGGGATTACTAAAATGCAGAACAATAGTTCTGTCTAATTAATTGTATATTATGCTAGGAAGACCTGAAACCACAGAAAGGCTTGTTGCTGCTCATGTTTGGATGAGTACTAGAAATAACATAAATATTGTTGAAAATAGAATTATGTTTGAGCTGAAAATATATAGGGTAACAAAACAATCCTGTATGTTCCAGAAGAGCTGGGGTACTTGTATTTGCTTAATTAAGGTATAAGACAGTACACAACTTGCTGCAACATAATACTGTACTGAAACATGGAGGCTATTTCTAAAATTTAAGGCATAATGTGGCCATATTTAGGTAAGACACAAGTTCTCCCCACCTACGCATGTGCTGTGTTTTCCATGGGAAGAAAACCTGGTTGCAGGGTGTGGAGGGAACCTCCTTGCTATCTAATGAGATCCCTGGAGATTTTTCTGGAGACATGCCATGAGATGCACCTGTCCTGCAACCTATGAGTGCAGACAGACTGACAAGTTTGAAAGATGGAATTTGTTGTCATTGATCAGTTGCATCATGTCAAAATTATACCTGTTTACTTTTTCCTACAGTATCCTTGCACTGCCAGAGATAAGTCATATTGTGCTACCAGACGCATGGTTCTGTCTGCAACCTGTTACTTTGGCTGTTCATATTCATCTAACTGTTTAAGTTCACATTGTAACCCACACTTTCTGTTGTGTCCTGCAGTTAAGGTCGTAGATTTGCCTTACCATTACCCTTGTGTGTCGTGGTTTAAGCTTATAAACCCATACAGTCGCTCTCTCACTCACTTCCCCCTCTTTCTTCCCTCTGATCCTGGAGGGATGGGAAGGAGAATCGAAAGAATGCCACTCCCACAGGTTGAGATAAGAACAGTTTAGTAACTAAGGTACAACACAAACCACTACTGCTACCACCAATAATAATAATGACAAGGCAGATACAAGGAAAAGGAGAATACAATAGCTCACCATCAAACATCAGGCCCGACCACCCAGTGCACCCCCACCAGTAACAATAATGACAAGGCAAATACAAGGGAAGGATACAATTGCTCACCACCCAGTATCAAGCAGTGCACCCCCCCAGTGCATCCCCCACCGTGCACCCTCACCACCCTTCCGGGTCTCTGCTCTCCGTCCCTACATCCTGGACATGACGTGCTGTGGTATGGAATAATCTCTTTGGTTAGTCTGGGTCAGGTGCCCTGTCTCTGCTTCCCCCTGGCTTCCCCTCCTCCCTGGCACAGCATGAAACTCAGAAAGTCCTTGGCCAGCCTAAACATCACCAAGCAGTAACTGAAAACACTGGTGTTATCAGCGCTACTCCCAGGCCCAAAATCAAAAACACAGCCCTGCACCAGCTACCAAGAAGGAGAAAAATGACTGCTACTGCTGAACCCAGGACATTGTGTTTTTTGAAGGATGGTGAGCAGATAGTGAAAGGTCAGACCATACCTGGATTAAACTGTGTATTATTTATATCTGTGGCATACTAGTGACTCTTTAGAAATGTTTAAAAGAAGCAGGAAAGTGCAGAAATAAGCTCCTTGATATCTTAAATTGGTGGTGACCTGATCCCTGACATCTCTTGTGTATCATAGTCACCAGGGCTGACAAAATCAGACTACAGAAAAATTGTGGCACCACGTTTTCTCTATTCCATAAAAAATAGTTATAGTCTGCTTAAAAAAGGGGTAGCAAAAAGTGGATTTCAGTCCAAAGTAGAGAGAATTTGGTCCATTGGGGTTGACAAAGACATAAAATTATTCTTATTTGAATGATGTACTGGGCTGTGGCGTGTTTAAGGAGTGCTTACAACTAGCACAAACAAGCAATATCTATAAAGACCTTTTTTTATCTGAAGAGTGCATTCTTTCATCCTTTATTGTAGAATGTCTTTCAAAATTACTGATTATTTTATGTGCTCTCGGAGAGCTATATAATCCTACTCGGTCAAAACATTTTTCTGGGAAGCCTAATAAGGAATGAATGCAACAAAACCATGAATGCAACAAAACCATGCCTGCATGAACCCAAAACTGTAACCTGAACCCAAGAATGACAACAGCGAATATATGAGATTGTATTTTGCTGATTTGGGAAGATGGTAAGTTTCTTTTTCATGGTGGTTAATAATAAACTGTTATGTTTAATGTCTTGAATGTGCCTGTTTTGCTGTGTTTGGATCCACATCTCTTGATTAGGTTTTTATTCCTATCATATGAGAATAGTCCTCATTCCAAATAAAGAATGAACTCTCACAAGGACAAGTCAGGATTCATTTGCATATGACTCCTGAAGCTCTATCTCCATTTTGAACAGGTCATTTTCTAAATATTTCCTTATCAGAAAGCTTCTGTGTAATGTTTTGCTGGCTGTGCAAAGGAATAGTTTTCTTCAAGTCTCCCTTTTGTCATCAGCTGTTATATCTGAGAGAGAGAAAAACAGGCATTTTAGTATGCTTCTGAGGTTTTTGTTGATGCAAGATGGGTTTATTGTTTCCTTTTTCACACACAGGAAATAATTACAGCTTTTTAAAAGTTAATCAAGGCTCTTAAGATGTAAAGACATTTGTTGAGCATTTTTCATTATCTAATGCTTGCATCCATAGAGCACTTTATAGAATTATAGAAAAATTACCTATAAGAAACCCAGAGTCTATCTAGAAGGGGTTGGTTTGGGTTATTGGTTGTTTTTTTGTCTTGTTGTTTTGCTCTTTGGGGTTTTTTTGGGTATTTTTTTGTTTTTGTTTTTGTTTTTTTTAGTTTTTTTCAGAGTATTTCATTTCAGAAGGCATTTATTGCTTTTAAAGGCTTGTAGACTAGAGTTTTTGTTTAGAGATTTTATTTTGCTTTTTTTAAATCCAGAATTTTTTAGCTGTAAATATTTTCTTATGTAAAATTTATTCCTGTTGTAACTTAGTTTGGTTTGTAGCAGTTATAACTGAAACATTTGTCCTCTTCTGAGTTGGAAACTCGAAAATACTCATGATTGACGGTGGGACCAAATGAAAGAAATTCCATGTTTTATGTTGCCTTCGGAGGCGTGGCGACCTGGTTCAGGAACGGCACAGAGACCAATCTCAGGCCGCTCGGGCCATCAGCTCACAGACACCAATGTGGTGGACGGCAAATGGCATTTATTGAAAAGTAACACAACATTATATAGCTTACATTTACAACGTCACTTCCGTCTGCTTACATCACAAGCTAAACACTACTGGCTATTAGGAGAGGGGCCCTATCTTTCCATACAACACGATATCTTCCGGTCACCAGACCTCAACTACCTACATTTCCCCCCTCCCTATGCTTAAGTAAACCAACTAAAATATAATACTTTAAAAACTAAATTTGTTATTCCTAATCTATATCTTATCACAATCTTAAAAAATACACATGGTGAACTAAAATACACTTTGTAACAGTCTTAAAAACATATATGTAATAAACTTTGAATAAAAAACATAAGGCACTATCAAAATTCTATAAAAAGATTCCACACAGATATAAAATATAAAACACAGAGATATGGTATAGTGACCCTATAAAATCAACAAACCGGCTCCAAATGGCATCATCACAATGTACGGGGGCAGGCCCAGTGTCGGCGGACGTCCTTGCCGAAACTCTGCCTCTCTCACATTGTATGAGGCTTGGGCTTCTAAATTGATTAAAATGCACACTCGTTCCAACGCAGGTGGCCAGCCTGCAATGCAAGGAATGGCCTGTTGTATCTATAAAAGGTTTACAAGAGCCAGTCAAAACCATAAACATACTGATATTTATTTAGCTTTTAGTATATAAATATCACAAAAAGACTATAAAAACACAATATACTTGCCTTATTTTGTCTTTACAATAAATACTAAGAGGTGACACTAAATGAGTACATTCTTAAAGCAGTTGCTGACGTTCTATCAAAATCAGGATCACACAAAGGCATTACCGCCCCCTCCCACAGATGCTATTTTGCCGCTATCTGGATTCTGCTGGTGTAGAATTCTCAGGCTTGGACCGAATGCTCGGCTGTGGAGTGGACGGGACACTTGTCACAGGGGTGCACGGGTTACGGGGGTGTCCGATGATCCGGTCCTGTGGACAAAAACACATTCTTGTTTAAAAACGATCATCCCTGCTCCATCAAAAATAATTTTACAAATATGTCTCATATCGAACGGGAGCATGCCGTCTCCCCCGAAAACCCCATCTATAAGGGTAGAGACCATGGCAGAATTAAGTCCCTTATCTGCAATTGCTTTAACAATCGCTTGTATGTCTATAGGATTTACAGGTGAAAAAATCCTTTGGTCCCCATCCGTAATTCTAACCGAGAATGATAACATAGCTGGTGGGACCCATTCAGCACATGCGGTCTTTATTTCTTTCCAGTCCGTAAAAGAAATGTTCTTTTTAAATTTCTTTTTATTACGGGTAGGAATAACTTGACTGTTAAGTGCATATGCCCATGTTTCTTCCTCCTCTGAATCTAGACCAGCTGTGAGCCACTCGTCCCAGCTAATGTCTGATGCAGAGTCAGAACTCGACTGACTGGTTACTTCCGGGTCTTGAAGCTTTTTGATTGGGCTCCGGCCCCACCTACTTCTCAGACTCTGGCTCTGCCCACTTCCCTTGCAGGCTCCGCAAGGGGGCCAGGCTCTTTCTTCACTCCAACCCTGCCCGCTTCTCTTGCAGGCGGGCCTTTCCCCCACTCTTGACTCGCCCCGCCTGTCAGTGGGGGGCGTGTTTGCCTTACAAGGGCATTTTTCCAGATGGTCGTTCTGATTGGCTGTCCGCCCCTCACTTGCGCTTCCCTCCCCTTCCTGTTTATGCGTGCTTGTTAGCTCTAGTGCTTCCTCCTTGTTCCTGCGCGGGGTATCTTCGCCCCGCCCTTCCCTTTGCCGCTCGGTGCCATCTTGGGGCGCATAGGGCGGTGGTCTAGCCCAGGCGTCTTTGGACTCAGATTTCTCGAGGCACTCCTGGCCTCCTCAGCTAACCCGCCCCAGAAGGATTTTGCTTGGTTTTGTCCCTCCGTAAGCGGGTCGGGGTTCTGGGAGTTGGGGGGCATATCGCCCTCCTGCGAGTCTTTAGTAGAAGTGCCATCATCTGGTGGACGCGGAGTCTGCGTGGCTGCCCCGACTCCCAATTTCGGGGTAGCCAACAAACAGTCCTTCGCCGCCTTCCAGGTTTCCTGCTCCTGCATGGCCTTTTGCCAAGCTTGTTTAACTTTCCCCCACGACTTAAGATTTTTCCCGCAACCCGAGGACATCGTCTCCTCGGCAAATGCTTTAGTACACTTATCCCACACTTCAGAGTGGGGAATATCCACCGGCTGGTCAATGACCCCAATCTGCAAAAGTCTCGCAATGTCGAGAGTAAAATCTTTAGGTTTACAATCAATACCCCACTGCTTATGTAATTGTGATACGACCTTCACAAGGGCTTCCATCCTCCTTGTTGGTCCTGGAGCGTCCTCCCCGCCGGGCTGGTCCCGCCGCTCCAGCCGCCGTTCACCCGTCCAGGCGATTTTCCCAGGTTTCGGCACCACTTGTTGCCTTCGGAGGCGTGGCGACCTGGTTCAGGAACGGCACGACGACCAATCTCAGGCCGCTCGGGCCATCAGCTCACAGACACCAATGTGGTGGACTGCAAATGGCGTTTATTGAAAAGTAACACAACATTATATAGCTTACATTTACAACATCACTTCCGTCTGCTTACATCACAAGCTAAACACTACTGGCTATTAGGAGAGGGGCCCTATCTTTCCGTACAACACGATATCTTCCAGTAGCCAGACCTTAGCTGCCTACAGTTTTATAGTGATGCTAGTTTCATTTTAGAACACCTAATTTTCAGCTGAGGAAATGCATTTTAGACGTGTTAAGAGTGATGCAAATAGGGAACTTCTGGTTTAAGCATGCTTTGTATTTCATAAAAGGGTTGTTCTGCGCTTAGTAAACTGCATCATCCAAGCTTCCTTTTTAGTGAATAAAAACAGATTAAAGCAACATATAGAGAAGTAGCTGTTGATTACTCTGCTGTGCTATTGTACTCTTAAATTAGATGAGTCACAAGCTATTGAAGAAAAATCACAAACAATTTTGCTGTATTAAAATATTAGAAGTAATTTATTCTAGTGCTATTCTAAGCTGCAAATTCAAAAAGTCCTTCAGAAATCAATGTTTTTTATTTTCCTCCTGACTTGTCAAGGCGTCATTAACTTGAGAGGAAGGATAACCGCACTGAAGATCTTTGCTTTAAGCTAGGGAAAAAATGTGGAAACTTGCAATTCACAATCATTTACATTTTGGTATCTTTTACGTTTTTCTCTGTGACTTTTGTGTAAACCGCAAATCCTGGCTTTAAAAAAAAATATTTTATACTTTTAAGTTGTAAAGTTTCAAAGAAAAAAGTAGACATATTGTGATGTGAGATTAAAAGAACATGCAATAAGCATCCAGTGAGTTATGACTATACTGCATAAATTTTTTTCCTACAGATCCAGAAAATGAAATCGCATCTCAGAATCTATGAACATGAAGTCAACATGAGTCATCACTGAAAAAGATTTCATTCCAATATGTTCAATATGTGTGCGTCTGTGACCTGTCATCTCTAATCATTAAGGTAGATGTGTTTTCTCATTTTCTTTGTCTTCCCTGAAGAAATCTGTAGTCCAAGTTTCTGAATTCCCATACTAGGCTGATGTTTTTCACAGTATTTCAGAAGGTGTCTCAGATTGTATTACACATTTTATATTCCAGTCTTCATGGAAGTCTAAAGCTGTCGAGTCCTTAAGTAGGTTGTAAACACTTGCTTAAATATACAGTGAGACAGGTCCTTTCATGAATTTTCTTCCATTTCAGCACTTTAGTGTTTCCACTAACATATAGAATTGTCTGGACTGGCCCTTTTCCAGATGTCATGGGTTCAGCAGTAGCAGTCATTTTTCTCCTTCTTGGTAGCTGGTGCAGTGCTGTGTTTTTGACTTTTGGCCTGGGAACAGGGCTGATAACACCAGTGTTTTCAGTTGCTGCTCAGTAATGTTTACTCTGGCCAAGGACTTTCTGAGTCTCATGCTCTGCCAGGGAGGAGGGGAAGCCAGGAGGAAGCAGAAACAGGACACCTGACCCGAACTGACCAAAGAGGTATTCCATACTACAGCACGTCATGCCCAGGATGTAAAAACTGGGGACAGTTACCCAGAAGAGTTAGTTCACTGCTTGATCAGGCTGGGTAATAGTGGTGATCGTTGTACTCTCTTCCCTTGTTTTTTCCCTCGTCATTATTATTATTGGTAGCAGCAGTAGTGATTTGTGTTATACCTCAGTTACTGGATTGTTCTTAACCCATGGGAGTTACATTCTTATGCTTCTCCTCCCCATCCCCCCTGCAGCTGGGGGGAAGAAAGAGGGGAGAGTGAGTGAGTAAACTGCGTGAGAGGCTTAAACCACGACAATAAGGTATTTTTAAAATAATTTTGTCAAGTTTTTAGTAAATGCTCTTTCTTAATTCCATGCTCTACAGAAAGCAACAAGATTAATGAGAAACAAGATGTAGTCAGGTTCTGTGATTTTACTGAAGCTTTTCAGAGAATACCTACAAGTTTAAATTGGAGAAAGAAAAATCAGAAACTCAGAAGATCATTGAGGATTCATGATCTTTCATAAAACTCCTGGAAATATATTAAGCTGTACTCTGTACTCTCCTCTAAAATAAAAGACTCTTTTAGAAAAACTGCTCTTTTTTTTTTTTTTTTTTTTCCCCACAGCTTTTTAGAACAGCATCTATGCAGTGAATGGAAAAAGTAGTCTAAGAATTAACTGTTCCAAAAAGTTTTACCCTAATCAGTTTGAAGCAGCACCAGTCAAGCTTTAGTCTCTTTCATTGACCTCGTCCTCACCAACAGGGAAGGGCTGGCTGGGAATGTGACGCTCCAGGGCACCCTTGATTGCAGCGATCATGAGATGGTTGAGTTTGAGATCCTCAGGACAGTGACAAGAGCATGCAGCAAGCTCACTGCCCTGGACTTCAAGAGAGCAGACTTTGGCCTCTTCAGGAGCCTGCTCAGTAAGTTTCCATGGGATACAGCCCTAGAGGGCAGGGGGGCCCAAGACTGTTGGTTGATATTCAAGGATCACCTGCTGCAAGCTCAGGAGCCATGCATCACAACTAGAAGGAAGTTTAGCAGGAGGGCCAGGAGACCTCCTTGGATGGATAAGGAGCTGCGGAGCAAAATTGGAAGGAAAAAAGAGTCTTATAAAAGGTGGAAGCAAGGTTAGGCGGCCTGGGGAGAATACAGGGATGTTGTCCGGGAAGCTAGGGACCAGGTTAGGAAAGCTGAGGCCCACTTAGAATTAAACTTGGCTAGGGATGTTAAGGATAACAGGAAGGGATTTTATAGGTACATTGCCAATAAGAGACAGGTTAGGGACAAAGTGGGCCCTCTCCAGAAGCTATCGGGAGAACTGGCTACCCTGGATTTGGAGAAGGCTGAGGTTCTTAATGACTTCTTTGCCTCAGTCTTTACCGGCAAATGCTCTGACCATACCACCCAAGTCTTGGAAGGGAGACACAGGGACAGTGAGAATGAAGACCCTGGGCCCACTGTGGGGGAGGATCTGGTTCGAGACCACCTTAGGAACCTGAATGTATACAAGTCCATGGGACCGGATGAAATCCATCCACGGGTCCTGAAGGAGCTGGCAAATGAAGTTGCTAAGTCACTGTCCATCATATTTGAAAAATCATGGCAGTCAGGTGAAGTTCCCAATGACTGGAAAAAGGGAAATATAACCCCCATTTTTAAGAAGGGGAAAATAGATGAGCCGGGGAATTACAGACCAGTCAGTCTCACCTCTGTGCCTGGCAAAATCTTGGAGCGGATTCTCCTGGAAGGCATGCTAAGGCACATGAAAACCAACAAGGTGCTTGGTGACAGCCAGCATGGCTTCACTAAGGGGAAATCCTGCCAGACCAATCTGGTGACCTTCTATGAAGGGGCTATGGAACTGATGGACAGGGGCAGAGCAGTTGATGTGATCTCCCTGGACTTGTGTAAAGCCTTTGACACTGTCTCCCATGACATCCTTCTCTCTAAGTTGGAGAGACATCAATTTGATAGGTGGACCACTCGGTGGATAAAGAACTGGCTGGATGGCCGCACGCAAAGAGTAGTGCTCAGTGGCTCAATGTCTAGCTGCAGACCAGTAACGAGTGGTTTCCCTCAGGGATCGGTGTTGGGACCGGTCTTGTTCAACATCTTTGTGGGTGACATGGACAGTGGGATTGAGGGCGCCCTCAGCAAGTTTGCCGATGACACCAAGCTGTGTGGTTCGGTTGATACATTGGAGGGCAGGAATGTCATCCAGAGGGACCTTAATACGCTTGTGAGGTGGGCTGATGCCAACTTGATGAAGTTGAACCATGCTAAGTGCAAAGTCCTGCACCTGGGTCGGAGCAGTGCCAGGCACAGCTACAGGTTGGGCGGGGAGGAGATTGAGAGCAGCCCTGCAGAGAAGGACTTGGGGGTGTGGGTTGATGAAAAAATGAACATGAGCCGGCAGTGTGTACTTGCAGCCCAGAAAGCCAACTGTATCCTGGGCTGCATCAAAAGGAGTGTGACCAGCAGGTTGAGGGAGGTGCTCCTGCTGCCCCTTTACTCTGCTCTCGTGAGACCTCACTTGGAGTATTGTGTGCAGTTCTGGTGTCCTCAACATAAAAAGGACATGGAAGTGTTAGAACAAGTGCAGAGGAGGGCCACGAGGATGATCAGGGGACTGAAACACCTGCCATATGAAGCTAGGCTGAGAAGGTTGGGACTGTTCAGCCTGCAGAAGAGAAGGCTGCGTGGAGACCTCCTAGCAGCCTTCCAATACCTGAAGGGGGCCTATAGAGATGCTGGGGAGGGACTCTTCATGAGGGACTGTGGTGAGAGGACAAGGGGTAATGGGTTTAAACTTAAACAGGGGAGGTTTAGATTGGATATGAGGAAGAAATTCTTTACTGTGAGGGTGGTGAGGCACTGGAATGGGTTGCCCAGGGACGTTGTGGATGCTTCATCCCTGACGGCGTTCAAGGTGGGGTTGGACATAGCCTTGGATGGCATGGTTTAGTGGGAGGTGTCCCTGGGCATGGCAGGGGGGTTGGAACTCGATGATATTGAGGTCCTTTCCAACCCTAACTATTCTATGATTCTATGATTCTATGATTCTATGATTCTATGATTCTATGATTATTAGTGATATTTAAGTATATATGAAATATTTGCAATAGTTTTGCAATGTTAGTAAGGGGTATGACAGAAATCTTTGGTCCCTGAAATATGTACCAGAGGTCTTGCACTGTCCTGAAGTTTTGACTTTTTCTACCAAAGTATTCCCCTCTCCACTCTTAATGTTTTCAGTGTGAAACCATTAGTCTCTGGACTTGCGCATTCCAGCATTTCTTGCAATTGGTTGCCCAGAGAAGCTATGGCTGACCTTTCCCTGGCAGTGTTCAAGGCCAGGTTGGATGGGGCTTTGGGCAACCTGGTCTATTGGAAGGTGTTCCTGCCCATGGAATAAGATGACGTTTATGGCCATTTCCAACCTGAACTGTTCTGTGTTTCTCCCCAGTATTGCAGATAATTTTCTTTCACTCCTATTTCAAATCTCTGTTTGAGGTTTGTAAGGTTTTTTTGTTTTGTTTTGTTTTGGGTTTTTGTTGGGTTTTGTTTGTTTGCTTTTTTGTTTGTTTTTTGCTTGTTTATTTTGAACAGCTTTATTGCTCACTTTTGATGACAGGTGTATTTTTGGTCGCTTGTGGAAATACCAAAAAAATTGCAATCCAACCTCTAGATTAACGTTGATTTGCATTGTATAATTAGCTGTGATCTGAACTTGACTGAGAAGTTTTTTTAAAGAAGTAAAATACATGCTATGGCATAGAAAATGGATGAAGTTTTGATTTACCCATTTTTTTTAACTATGTTTAAAAAAAATCTCAGACTTTCCCACATCAAGCCAATTTTTTTGTTGGAGAGTGGAATAAATTGAAATGAATGGATATGTAAGAAAAAGCATCTCCAATGCAGCAACACTGAAAACAAAGAAAAATATCTTCTAGGAGCAAGGAAGGTGACCTGGAATGCTTTTATATTGATCTTGATTAAGTTTTTAAACTTGTGTTCATAGTCACATCAGTGAAGACCATTTCCAAATTGACCTAAAGCTCTTGGAAAAGAAGCAGAAGATTGAGCCATCACTCATCTTTAATAGCAGGCAGACAATAAATTGAGTTTAATTTCCCTTTAGCCACACTTTTTTCCTTTGCATTTTATTGTAAGCCTTAACATTTTTTTTTTTTAACATTCGGTTTATACCTGTAATCTGGAAAATGGGTTTGGTTAGTGCTTTTATTAGTCTGAAATTAAATGGCTGTTAGTACAGTCAAAAGAAAATGTCCACTGTGGTGAATGTATCTCCTGAACTACATGAAAAAAAAAGGTTAAAGCTGACATAATAAACACAGGTCACAAAGCTGATTAGGAACCTGCTTCTTTTCAGCTTGATTTTTCTCTCCATTTTAATAAAGCTTTCCCCAGATACTGGTAGTGAGCAAGGAATGAAGCCTGCCAAATCTTTCAACAAATGCTTTAACATTTTAAATTGTCAATGGGAAAGACTCATGGCATCTTGCTTCTGTAAGAAGAACAAGACCTGTTAATGTTGAGATTTAATATTAATGATTCCTATTAGTAAATTTTTTGACTAAGATATATAAACATCATTGTGTGGGAATATAGTGGCTATTTTTGTGTATAAAAATTTTCTAATATTTTCTTTGGTGCTTAGATATCTAATAAAATTATATAATTGGACATACATTCAAGAAAGTAGGCTCAGGGTACTTACTAACTCAAGGCATGAATCTAGGTAGCAACAGAATAATTACTTGCTAATTGGTATGTGATTACATTTACATTGGCCTGTCACAACTATAAAAGATACCCTAATTGCATTTCAGAATAATGTCGTTACTCTGTCATGTTACTTTCTGTTTAACTGAATGGAAAACAAAACTATTTAAATACTTAACATTATTGATGATCTTCAGACTCTGGACATTAAAGAAGGTGGGGTTTTCTAGAATGGCCAATTCTGAAAAAACAAACCCAACCAAAATCTCTTCCATTCAAAACTAAGTTTGAAGAAAAAAAACCTCAGAGTGTAATGAAAGTCTGAAATTAACTTCCTAATTGCAGGATATTTCTGAAACTCTTTATTGTATACCATCAGACTATTAAGGGTAATACCTTTTACATAATGATAGCAATTTAGTGAACATTTATCATTGAATGTTTCAATTTACAATGTTTTAAACTACATTGCTAGTCAATTTTAGAATCTAAAAACGGTGCTTTATAGCCCCAGGGAAACCAATTAAGTTAACCTAATGGCATATGGTGACACCTTGGGGAGGTTGAAAAGCGTACACTAAGCGTTTTCTGCCTGGCCCCGCTTGTGTTCTCCATCCAAAGCAGCAAGTTGGAAAGACAGACAATTCTCTGGGGAGAGGCTCTCATGCCCAAAGCCTAAACTTCACAGTTGCTTTCATCTGTAGACTCAGGGCTAACGGACTTTTGAATTCCAAATAGCATTGGGAAATACCTGTTTTGCAAAAAGGAAGACATAGTGATGTGTACAGATTTTAAAGCTCAAGCTTAGAAAAATTGAAAGCTCCTGAATGCCCACATGTGGAAAGCATGTTTTGCCTCCAACACTGAACTGTGGGAGATATTCAAATGGCATTTAAAAACCTCCTTAAATTAATAGCCTAGTTCCCTTATAAAAAAAAATATAGAAAAAATTGTGAAGGACTTGGGGGTGTGGGTTGATGAAAAAATGAACATGAGCCGGCAGTGTGCGCTTGCAGCCCAGAAGGCCAACCGTATTCTGGGCTGCATCAAAAGGAGTGTGATCAGCAGGTCGAAGGAGGTGATCCTGCCCCTCTACTCTGCTCTCGTGAGACCTCATTTGGAGTATTGTGTGCAGTTCTGGTGTCCTCAACATAAAAAGGACATGGAAGTGTTAGAACAAGTGCAGAGGAGGGCCACAAAAATGATCAGGGGACTGGAGCACCTCTCGTATGAAGATAGGCTGAGAAAGTTGGGGCTGTTCAGCCTGGAAAAGAGAAGGCTGCGTGGAGACCTCCTAGCAGCCTTCCAATACCTGAAGGGGGCCTATAGGGATGCTGGGGAGGGACTCTTCATTAGGGACTGTGGTGAGAGGACAAGGGGTAATGGGTTTAAACTTCAACAGGGGAGGTTTAGATTGGATCTGAGGAAGAAATTCTTTACTGTGAGGGTGGTGGGGCCCTGGAATGGGTTGCCCAGGGAGGTTGTGAATGCTTCATCCCTGGCGGCGTTCAAGGTGGGGTTGGACATAGCCTTGGATGGCATGGTTTAGTGGGAGGTGTCCCTGCCCATGGCGGGGGGGTAGGAACTCAATGATCTTGAGGTCCTTTCCAGCCCTTACTATTCTGTGATTCTGTGATTCTGTGTCAGAGGCAAAAACTTGCTTGTTTGTGTTCTTATAATGCATAACAATGCAGAAATAAGTAATGTGATTTTCCTGTTGTTAGAAAAACAGAAGGCTGCCAGGCTAAAACCAAATCACAGAGATCATAGAAGAAAAGCTAAAATAAGCAGGACATGGGAGCAACATAGAATCATAGAATAGTTAGGGTTGGAAAGGACTTCAAGATCATTGAGTTCCAACCCCTCTGCCATGGGCAGGGACACCTCCCACTAAACCATGCCATCCAAGGCTATGCCCAGCCCCAACTTCAACGCCACCAGGGATGAAGCATTCACAACTTACCTGGGCAACCCATTCTAGTACCTCACCACCCTTACACTAAAGAATTCCTTCCTCAGATCCAATCTAAACTTCCCCTGTTTAAGTTTAAACCCATTAGCCCTTGTCCTCTCACCACAGTCCCTAATGAAGAGTCCCTCCCCAGCATCCCTATAGGCCCCCTTCAGATATTGGAAGGCTGCTATGAGGTTTCCACGCAGCCTTCTCTTCTCCAGGCTGAACAGCCCCAATTTTCTCAGCCTATCTTCATACGAGAGGTGCTCCAGTCCCCTGATCATTTTCGTGGCCCTCCTCTGGACTTGTTCTAACACTTCCATGTCCTTTTTATGCTGAGGACACCAGAACTGCACACAATACTCCAAGTGAGGTCTCACAAGATCAGAGTAGAGGGTCAGGAGCACCTCCCTCAACCTGCTGGTCACACTCCTTTTGATGCAGCCCAGGATACAGTTGGCTTTCTGGGCTGCAAGTACACACTGCCAGCTCATGTTCATTTTTTCATCAACCCACACCCCCAAGTCCTTCTCTGCAGGGCTGCTCTCAATCTCCTCCCCGCCCAACCTGTAGCTGTGCCTGGCACTGCTCCGACCCAGGTGCAGGACTTTGCACTTAGCATGGTTCAACTTCATCAAGTTGGCATCAGCCCACCTCACAAGCGTATTAAGGTCCCTCTGGATGGCATTCCTTCCCTCCAATGTATCAACCGAACCACACAGCTTGGTGTCATCGGCAAACTTGCTGAGGGCGCACTCAATCCCACTGTCCATGTCACCCACAAAGATGTTGAACAAGACCGGTCCCAACACCGATCCCTGAGGGACACCACTCGTTACTGGTCTCCAGATGGACATTGAGCCACTGAGCACTACTCTTTGCATGCAGTCATCCAGCCAGTTCTTTATCCACCGAGTGGTCCACCTATCAAATTGATGTCTCTCCAACTTAGAGAGAAGGATGTCATGGGAGACAGTGTCAAAGGCTTTACACAAGTCCAGGTAGATGACATCAACTGCTCTGCCCCTGTCCATCGGTTCCGTAGCCCCTTCATAGAAGGCCACCAGATTGGTCAGGCAGGATTTCCCCTTAGTGAAGCCATGCTGGCTGTCACCATCCACCTTGTTGGTTTTCATGTGCCTTAGCATGCCTTCCAGGAGAATCCACTCCAAGATTTTGCCAGGCACAGAGGTGAGACTGACTGGTCTGTGATTCCCCGGCTCATCCATTTTCCCCTTCTTAAAAATGGGGGTTATATTTCCCTTTTTCCAGTCATTGGGAACTTCACCTGACTGCCATGATTTTTCAAATATGATGGACAGTGGCTTGGCAACTTCATTTGCCAGCTCCTTCAGGACCCGTGGATGGATTTCATCCGGTCCCATGGACTTGTATACATTCAGGTTCCTAAGGTGGTCTCGAACCAGATCCTCCCCCACAGTGGGCCCAGGGTCTTCATTCTCACTGTCCCTGTGTCTGCCTTCCAAGACTTGGGTGGTGTGGTCAGAGCATTTGTCAGTGAAGACTGAGGCAAAGAAGTCATTAAGAACCTCAGCCTTCTCCAAATCCAGGGTAGCCAGTTCTCCCGATAGCTTCCGGAGGGGGC
Source organism: Amazona ochrocephala (assembly GCA_039720435.1). Classification (NCBI taxonomy): domain Eukaryota; kingdom Metazoa; phylum Chordata; class Aves; order Psittaciformes; family Psittacidae; genus Amazona; species Amazona ochrocephala. The sequence continues at coordinate 12,518,112 of CM077909.1, forward strand.
CCACGTAGTGCTGCTGTTTTAACTACCTTTTAGTCCTCATGACTGAAAGCAAATATGGGAAGGAACAAAAATGTTATTTTCTTTTCAGTTTCTTTCAAACCCTTGCTTTACAGCCTGGTGGTTGCTTCATGCACATTCTATTTGAGAATAGGCTTGCTTGGAGCAATATCATTTCTAATTTTGATTAATCTCAGTAACCGAGGAAGCGTAAAAGGATGGGTACCATGTGTTTTCTTATTTCTACTTCATCCATTAGTTTCTAAATTGCACTTGCAATTAGAAAAAAACCCTACATTTCAGGAGGTGCTTCTCATCTTGAGAGTTGGTGTTTATACAAAAATTACAGATTCTGACGGACTTCTAAATTGCTCAGAAACCATTTTTTTTTAAAAAATCCATTTAGTTAAAAAGGGAAAGAGCAACGTTTTCCAGCTAAAAATATATTCAAAACCAGATTTTCATTAATCTAGGTCAGCTCTGCTCTAGACAGTGTGTTATGAGGTTTGCTTAGGTAAGGCTATCGGCCTGATTAGTTTCAGCAGTGCTTACAAGATACCTCAGTTCTTACAAGATACCTTGGTTCTTTTCCTCTGAGATACCAAGAATCAATATTTTTTTTACATCCCAATGTGTTATACAGAAACATATATTTCATCATAAAAAACTGCTTCCGTTGGAGTGAAGGCAGAATAATCTGATGGGTATTCCTGCAAGATATTAGACTGATAACAAAGACTAACCAAATGTTCAATGGTAGTAAGAAAAGGCACAAGTTCATTAGTATTTTTACTGCTGCTGCCAGTGTTGTCAATAAAAGTAGAATTTCTCTAAATAGCTGCCCTCACAGGCTGTGTATACTCTAGCTGCCCGGGAAGTGTGTACAGAAGGATAAAAGAAGCACTAGAAGGGGAGAGACTAGTACTAAGAAACTTGACACACTAGGAGACATTGTGGTCTTCCAAAATCTGATTCCATATGCAAGTGTATCATACTCTGCAGTTACTATTACTCTCCATTGCAGTGTTGCAAACAGGTTGTTGCACTGTAAACTGCGTGGCTGTCAGATAGAACAGATTACAATACAAAATTGCTGGACAATTTTTTCTGCCTTCTTGACTCTTCCCATCAATTAACTTTATTCTCCTTTCTCTCTCCACTGCATCTCTGTGTTCATACAAGGCTCTTCAGACACTTTATCCTTCATTGTCTGTAAGGATATGGAGAGAATATTTCACTCTCCCGGACACAACCAGAGAAGTTGCTCTACATTGCAGGGCATTTACTTCTTCTTCAGACTGTCCGAGGTAGGATATGGGAAAGTAATTATTTTTTTAGTATTACTCTTTTTCTCCATGTTTATTAAAGCCTGCTTCATTGAGACTTTAAGCTCTAGTGTGTCAAGTTTTATTATAAACTATGTTACTGAGCATCCCGGTTCTAGACATCAGTTAATAGCTTAAAATAGGTGTAGCTCAAGTCATGTGAAACTTTAAGCATCACTATGAAGTCTTAATTACGTACAAAAATATTAGTCTTGCTGAATCTGACATTTAATTAAACCCCCACTATATCAAGGATCTTTTTTGAACAATTTAATTTTTTTTTTATATATAATAGCTTTAGAAGTTTCCAGGCTTCTTCCATTTCAAAATGTGCTTCTGAAACATGTTTCTCTCATCTGTTCTCACTCACCTCTTTGCAATCCCTAATGGCTTCCCCCTGCCTGCCCTTGAGTTATAGGCCATTTCTGAAATGCTGTATGACAACATTTTCTTGCAGTGTTTTCAAAAAAGAAATATTGGCTGTTTGTCTCTCAAAGTCTTGAAGAAGAACTTTTGCTCTTAACATTTTCATGAGGTAGAGGGCCAAGGTTAGTTTCTCATTCCACAGTATCAGATGGGAAGACACTATAGGAAAAAGTAATACAGATAACTCTTTAATCTAGGTCCCGGTCCTGCAAAGCACTAATCTTTTGTTAAGGCTGAGTATTCTCAGTTCCCACAAAAGGCATTATGGGCCAAGACCACTCAGAGGTATCATCAAAATCTGAAATTAAATTGTGTTTCGTCTGAAATGGTACATACATATTGAAAAGTTTCAACAAATGGAAGTCGAGACATGAGGAGGTATGTGATTTAGCTTGGTGACTAACATTAATAATGAATAACTTTTCTTGTTTCTTAAATGAACAATAGCCAACAGTAGATCTTGTACATTTTCACTTCTGATTAGGAAAGTCCTTAGTAACATATAACTTTTCTTGGTGAAGGGAAATAAATGAACCAGTGTAACCAAATCACCTTTGATCTTGTCAGTGTAAGCTCTACATGATTACCTGTGGAAGTTCATCACTATTAAGAAATTTTCTGTCTTGAATATATACATTTTTACTGTCTGTGGCACATGACCTTTTAAAACATGGGCAATACTACATTGTTAGAGCAGTTATATGTTGTTATAACTGACTTTGACAGTGTTATATAAATCTGTTATCTCCCCTTCCTGAATGGTTTAGTTTAAAGAGACAAGGATTTTGATTTGTTTATTTATTGAGCCGCAATTAATAAATCAGGGGGATATCTGCTGAATTGCCCTTAGTTCTTTTCAGTTATCTTTTATGTATCAATTCTTGCAAAAATTTAAGGGGTTTCCATAATTCTTAAACATCTTTTTGGGAAGACTGTTCAGAGATACTGCCTCTGAAGGTACCACTCCAAATATGCAAAAAGTCTAGTCCCCTATTGTTTCTTCTCCTTGCTGTTCCTGCACTCATGTTTTGCTCTGCCACTCAGTCTAGATTGTAATTCTGATTCCCACCTTTGTCATTGCAGGAATTCTTGCACCTTGCTAGTGGCAAAACTCACTCTCTATAATTCGACTAGCACCAGAGTGTAACACCACAGTAAAAATAGTGCTTTTTCTGATTTAGCTTGGTCTTCCATGCATGGCTCTCATTCGTACTACATTAAACTTAATTTTTAATACCTTATATTCATTTCTATTTTTTCAACTACAAAGAATGACCTGTAAATTAGTTACCTATTTCATTCTTCTCTTGAAATTGACATCACAGGATTATCATAGCCTTTTGGGGAAAGACACTTCAGAAGGAAACAGTCACTCATTTAGATTGGTTTAGGTGTTTCATTACTTGCGTCCTTTTTCTTGTTTCTTCCCAATTAATTTTTTGTCATTAGCAAGTCCTTGACTGAACCATTTCTTGCAGAAGAGATGAAAAAACCTGTAAATAATGAAATAATGCATACTTATAGAGTGGGTACAGGTGGGTTGTTCGTAGCAGATTTTTGTGTTCAATGATGCTTAAGGCAATTTAATATCACAGAAGAAAGCCAGCCCTCTCCTTCAAATGAACAAAAACAAAGTACAGATGTGGGGTTTTTTTAATACTGGCAAAGCATTATGTGCATTATTTTATTACTAATTTTTCATTCCTTCAGTGAAATGCCACAGGCTATTCCTATCTGGTGGCTGACTCTCTGTATCTTAGTTCCTTCTAAAGGAAGTTCTTAGTCTGAGAGGGCAAACTTTGTTTTATTGTGCAACAGATAAAGTGGTAAAAAAACTTCTGTCAGGGAGAAAAAAAGTGAATGTGAAAACATTCTTTTAGTGTCTCTTAATAAGTGATCTCCAAATGCTATGCAAAGCCTTGCAATGCACTGCATGGCAGAGAAATGTTACATGCTGGAAAGCTGAGTCATGCAGAAAAAATTTAAGTATGGGCTATCAGTGAAGAATGCAGGCAGTCCATGGCAGAGCCAAAACCAGTTTCTCCATTAGAACAGTCTGCCAGTTGTGTTTTTATGGTTTTAATTTATGGTTTCTGTATTCTCTTTATACATGAAGACCCAGTGAGAAAATAGAGATGAGAAGGGGAAGTTATGAAAAGGGCGTGAAATTTAAGTGAGATCCTCTCACATTGTATTGGCAAAAGCCGGGGCCTCTTGCCACCTTATACTAAAAATTGAGATAGTATCTGTCATGTACCTGTCCATAGGCATTGCTTTTAAACAAAATGTGATTGCATATCACTTCAGAAGTAAATGTTTAAAAATATTATTGAAATCTTAGAAGAATGGTTTGATTATATATGCTTAGCCCTTTAACAAAAAATTCTTGTCTTTAAGGAGATGCCCATATTTATTTGTTTGCTGACCACATGATTTCTTGTTCTCAGATGTATTACAGGTACTTCCTCTACAACCTGCAGTTTAAGCATCTTTTACATATTTGAGTGCATCACAAATAACCATAGCTAATGCTTATAAATACATTTTCCCAAACATACCTGTAAGACACAGTATAGTAAATTTAAAGTTGAACAGTAACCGTAAAAGATATATTCTTCTCTCAGCATGCAGTTGCGTATTTTATGACTTAAGCTGTTACTTCTTTAACGCTCGATGTTTATCATTGGGTAAGGAAAATAAAAACCAAAACACCACCACCAGCAGCAGCCAAAAAAACCCAACTGAAACTCCCCAAAAACTAAACAGTAACACCTGGATTTTCTGTAATTAATCTAAACATCTTATTTTATAATAAACATACATTTATATATGAAAGGGATGTTACAGTATATGTTATATGTTGTATATTGCATACTTTATATATATTATATACCCACTATGGGTATAAAGATTATTGTTGGTATGTCTGAAAATTTTGTAAAATTGCAAATATGTTTGCAATAAATAAACGAATTTGAATGACTTTATTGCTAGCTATTTTTATTTCAGTATTCAAATTTTCCTGCTACAATCTCAAATGAGTACTGATGTGGTGGAAGTCACCTTTATAAAGTACTTGTTAAATTTTATTTACAGTCTGCTGGAGAAATAACACCTACATTGAAATATGTATATGGACACACAAGCTTATGAATATTAATTTTAGCAGTTACTCTGGACTTGTAACTGAAAGAGCAAACTGTATCCCTTCAGTTCCTCAGATGAGAGTCCAGACGCCAAATTGCTGTCATGAATCTTTTTTATGTCCTAGTAAAAGCTCTGTAGATCCAGAGAACTAGTTCCCCTGTGACTATGTTTTTCCTAGGGAAGAGAGGGAAGAATTTTTTTTAGTTCTCACTTTGTCAAACTGAAAAAAGCAATGAAAGCAAATACAAAGTTGAAGTGATTGTGTATAAATAATAAATGCATAGACATCAGGGTGCTGAGGGGTTTTTTTCGTGTACTGTGGTTTCGTATTCTTTCAGTACTATCAGTTCATATTGAAACTTCCCCATTTTTTTATGATATAGTGATCAGAGACGTGTCTCTAGTGAAGAAAAACAGGACAGTAAACTAGAATTTGAAAATCCAGCTGTTCTTGTTTGTAAATTATGTAATACAATCACCACTTCATTTTAGCATATATCATAGCTTATATCACTGTTTGTAAAGAATCATAATCACTTTCTTTTTTCACTAAGCAAATATTAGTAAATTTGAACTTTACTGAAGATAACCTAATGCTATTCTATTTTACTATGCTCTTGTGACAACTTTGTGGACATTTAGGTGCGTTTTCCTCTTGAAGGTAAACAAATTTCTCACATGGTAATTTCTGACTTAGACATTAGCGTTGCCTAGATACAACTGGTGCTATTCAAATAGTCTTCTGTGATGCTGTCATCATAGCCATTTTATTACACTGATTTATAAATGCACTATCTGTAAAAGCAGCTGAGCCTTTTGCATGAGCAAAGGATAAGAACCAATAGAATGTAATTTAGTCAGCTTTTTACAAGATGTGTTAGTTTTCCAAGGTCTTACAAAAAAGTCGGATACTTTGCAACAGATGAAGGTTGAATGCTAACAGTTTTTTATTTACCTCTTAATGTCATTGTCCTGGGAGGCATTTTATTTGTATCATTCACTAATTTGTGTTCTGTGAGTTACAATGTTGAAATTGCCAATGGTATTTATCAAATCAGCTGAGAAATAATGGCATTTTACAGCTAGCATTTTTTGCAACTCTTCTTTAATTTCTCCTAGTTCTTTTCATATATACCACATTTGCAATATTTACCATAATAACAACCTGGGAGTTTTGGAGTTTTATACTTACAGTGCACATTACTGCAATGACCTAAATCACAATGATCCAAATTGTCTTTATCCAGAAGTTTAATATCTTTGAGAGCTGAAAACTAACACCTTAAAAATTGTACAAAATATGACTGTCAGTTTTTCCACCTTTGAACCCATGCATTTTAATAAAAAATAAGTCTCTTAGTAGTGTTACTATCAGAAATACCAATGAATGGCAATGTCTACGTGAACATATAGAGGAGGAGATGCTATTATAAGTTGAACATGCTTCAAGATTCTGCAGGAAAAAATAAGTTAAAAATTGCAGTGGCAGTTACACCAAACCTTGCAGCAGTATGTATGAGCTGCACTACGCGATTTTAAACAGAGTGTAATTAACATATGAAAGTCACTGTTGAAAAGAATTTTTGAAGCTCAGAAGGAGATTTTTACAAACCTTCATGCTTTGTGATCTGTTCTCCGAAGCATTTGGTACTCGTCTTTGTTTGAGGCAAGATTTTAGTAATGCCTTAGCCTGAATGTAATTAATAATTTAGCACTGAATTTCTTAACATAGCACACACTATGCTCCATTGCAAACACCGCATTATTTACACAGCCTACAGTAAAGGACTTAGGCAAGGTACATGGTGTTTAAGCAGATTTGCAGGCGTCATAATGGTCATTTACAATTAAGAATCAGTCAAGGTATCTCCAAAGTTGGTCTCTATTCAGGCAAAAGACCATGTTAATTCTCTACCTACCCACCACTAGGTGAGTACATTGATGATTTTGGATCAGCTTTTCCCCTGGCTTGTACTGTAAAATTGAGATAATGAGATCTAGTAGATTCTGTAGCTAAACCTATAATTTTACTAAGAGATTTTCTTGAATTAAAGAAATTGTTCATAGTGTCCAATAATGCACTGCATATTAACAAATTGGAGATTGCTCTCATATTGGTCTAGTGAGCTGGGTTTTATTCAATCACTGGAGCTTATCAGAATGGACCAATACAGTTCTGTGTAATGCAAGAAATTTGTACATGTGTTGTATAAAGGTCTTTATTTTAGCATAACATACCATCATTTTTACCTACTCGCATGATATCCTACACTAAAATCTATTATACTTTAAAAACGAGCTTCATTTACATTCTCTGCAGACCTCTGCAGGTGAGTGATATGGGGCAGGAGCTGTATTTGTGTTCTGTGTGTTCGATTCATATCACATATCAGCTCCAAGATTGATCACCTAGGTGCTATTCCAATAAAAAAATAATGATAATAATAACATTAACAGCTATAGTTAGCTGACCAGGTGAATATTTTTTTTTTTCACCTCTAGCTGGTCGGATATTGCACTACATATTTTTGTCCAGACATAGTCTTGTACTTGGGCTTTCCATTACGGAGAAAAATATCCCTGCATTTTCTTTCTCACTTTATCTGCTCATCTGTTTCAGTGACCTTAGTGTTATGAAACCTCATAAAGTAGTGAACTAACACTAGCAGACACGGAAGGTCAGACACATGTATTTGCTTTAATGAGTGATGTTTATATGCTTACAATAGCACCAGTGTTACTTCCAGGCTGTTAGATAAACAGGTATCAAGGTTGAGTTTGCCACAATTATTGGAACTGCCTGCATGTCTGCTTTTTTTGTTTTTATCACTGCAGAAAAGCTGAACAGCTAGATTCCAGATCTTTTATTGAAGTAAAGTACAAATTTTCTAGATTTCTTGCTCTGATAAAAAGTGGGTCATAGAAGTAGGGAACTCTACTTTGAAAGGCACAGAGGCACCCATCTGTCAGCCTGACCCAGGCTCAAGGGAGGTGTGTTGCCTAACAGGGGCTTGGATCAGGGATGTTGCAGAGGCTGCCTGCTCTAGCAAGTCCCACTGACTATTACCCACTAGTAGTAATCCAAGTGGGTGCTACTGATATAGACAGCTGTAGGCTGGAAAACATTTAGAAGGACTACAGAGCTCTGGAACAGGTGGTTAGGGGCTCTGGAGCTCAGATAGTCTTTTCATCAATTCTCCAGAATAAAGGGGAGGACCTTAAAAAGGCTAGGAAGACTGGCCAGGTTAATAAATGGTTAGAAGGCTGGTGCTATAGTCAGGGGTTTGGGTACCTTGAACATGGGACTCAATTTATTAGACCAGGTCTACTGGGGGCTGGTGGGGCTGCTCTGACAAAGAAGGGGAAGAGTGGATTTGTTAGGAGGCTTGCCGGACTGGTCAAGGATGCTTTAAACTAGATTGTATTGGGAGAGGGGGCATCGCTCCATCCCAACACACCCAGTCACTTGCCAGCACCTATAGCAAATGTTCAGAGCAATGTAGAGATATTCCACCTTCTATAGCCAGCAAGGAGGCTTCAATTGGATCTCGGCTCAGATGTCTCAACACAAATGCCCATAGCATGGGGAACAAACAAGAGGAATTAGAGATGTGTGCACGTCTATGGGGGTATGATATCATTGATATCACAGAAACATGATGGGATGGCTCCTATGGCTGGTGTGTTGGAATGGAAGGTTACAGGCTCCTTAGAGAAGATAGGAACTGCAGACGGGGAGGGGGACTCGCCATTTACATTAGGGATAGGCTAGAGAGTATGGAACTATGTCTGGGAACAGGTGAGCAGTCGACAGAGAGTTTGTGGGTCAGGGTTAAAGGGAGAACAGCAATGGGTGACATCATTCTTGGGATCTGTTACAGACCGCCTGATCAAGAGGACTCGGTGGATGAAGCAATCTATAGACAGATAGCAACAGCCTCACGCTTGCAGGCCCTTGTCCTCATGGGGGACTTCAACCACCCTGATATCTGTTGGAGGGATGGTACGGCCCGGCACAAGCAATCCAGAAGGTTCCTCGATTGTGTGGAAGACAACTTCCTTCTGCAAGTAATAGAGGAGCCGACAAGGAGTGGTGCCATGCTTGATCTTGTGCTCACCAACAGGGAAAGGCTGGTTGGAAATGTGACGCTCCAGGGCAGCCTTGATTGCAGCGATCATGAGATGGTTGAGTTCGAGATCCTCAGGACAGTGAGAAGAGCGTGCAACAAGCTCAGTGCCCTGGACTTCAAGAGAGCAGACTTTGGCCTCTCCAGGAACCTGCTCAGTGAGGTTTCATGGGATATAGCCCTAGAGGGCAGGGGGACCCAAGACTGCTGGTTTATATTCAAGAATCACCTGCTGCAAGCTCATAAGCGTTGCATCCCAAACAGAAGGAAGTGCAGTAGGAGGGCCAGGAGACCTCCTTGGATGACATGGAGCTGCTCAGGAAAATTCGAAGGAAAAAAGAGGCTTATAAAAGGTGGAAGCAAGGACAGGCGGCCTGGGAAGAATACAGGGTATTGTCTGGGAAGCTAAGGACCAGGTTAGGAAAGCTAAGGCCCGCTCAGAATTAAACTTGGCTAGGGATGTTAACGATAACAGGAAGAGATTCTATAGGTACACTGCAAACAAAAGGCAGGCTAGGGACAACCTGGACCCTCTCCAGAAGCTATCGGGAGAACTGGCCATCATGGATTTGGAGAAGGCTGAGGTTCTTAACGAATTCTTTGCCTCAGTCTTCACTTGCTAATGCTCTGACCACACCACCCAAGTCTTGGAAGGCAGATGCAGAGACAGTGAGAATGAAGACCCTGGGCCCACTATAGGAGAGGATCTGGTTCAAGACCATCTCAGGAACCTGAATGTACACAAGTCCATGGGACCTGATGAAATCCATCCACGAGTCCCGAAGGAGCTGGCAAATGAAGTTGCTAAGTCACTGTCCATCATATTTGAAAAATCATGGCAGTCAGGTGAAGTTCCCAAAGACTGGAAAAAGGGAAATATAACCCCCGTTTTCAGGAAGGGGAAAATGGATGAGCTGGGGAACTACAGACCAGTCAGTCTCACCTCTATGCCTGGCAAAATCTTGGAGTGGATTCTTCTGGAAGGCATGCTGAGGCACATGAAAAACAACAAGGTGGTTCGTGACAGCCAGCATGGCTTCACTGAGGGGAAATCCTGCCTGACCAATTTGGTGGCCTTCTATGATGGGGCTACGGAACTGATGGACAAGGGTAGAGCAGTTGATGTGATCTCCCTGGACTTGTGTAAAGCTTTTGACACTGTCTCACATGACATCCTCGTCTGTCAGTTGGAGAGACATCAATTTGATAGGTGGACCACTCGGTGGATAAAGAACTGGCTGGATGGCTGCTCGCGAAGAGCTGTGGTCAACGGCTCAGAGTCCAGCTGGAGACCAGTAATGAGTGGTGTCCCTCAGGGATCGGAGTTGGGACCAGACTTGTTCAACGTCTTTGTGGGTGACATGGACAGTGGGATTGAGTGCGCCCTCAGCAAGTTTGCCAATGACACCATCTGTGTGGTTCAGTTGATACGTTGGAGGGAAGGAATGCCATCCAGAGGGACCTTAATACGCTAGTGAGGTGGGCTGATGCCAACCTAATGAAGTTTAACCATGCCAAGTGCGAGGTCCTACACCTGGGTAGGAGCAATCCCAGGCAGAGCTGCAGGTTGGGCAGAGAAGAGATTCAGAGCTGCCCTGCGCAGAAGGACTTGGGGGTTTTTGTTGATGAGAAAATGAACATGAGCCAGCAGTGTGCGCTTGCAGCCCAGAAAGCCAACCGTATCCTGGGCTGCATCAAAAGGAGCGTGACCAGGAGGTTGGATGAGGTGATCCTGCCTCCTGAGACCTCACTTGGAGTATTGTGTGCAGTTCCTGAGACCTCACTTGGAGTATTGTGTGCAGTTCTGGTGTTCTCAGCATAAAAAGGACATGGAACTGTTGGAGCAAGTCCAGAGGAGGGCCTTGAGGATGATAAGGAGACTGGAGCACCTCTCGTATGAAGATAGGCTGAGAAAGTTGGGTTTGTTCTACCGGGAGAGGAGAAGGCTGCATGGAGATCTCAGAGCAACTTTCCAGTATCTGAAGGGAGCCTATAAGGATGCTGGGGAGGGACTCTTTATTAAGGACTGTAGTGATAGTACAGGGGGTCACAGGTTGAAACTTAAAGGGAAGTTTTTATTGGCTATAAGAAGGAAGTTCTTTACTGTAAGGGTGGCGTGGCACTGGAATGGGCTGCCCAAGGAAGCTCTGAATGCTCCATCTTTGGCGGCGCTGAAGACCAGTTTGGACAGAGACTTGAGTGATACGGTTTAGTGTGAGGTTTCCCTGCCCATAGCAGGGGGGGTGGAACTAGATGATCTTAAGGTCCTTTCCAACCCTAAGTATTCTATGATTCTATGGTTCTATGAAAGTGTTTTTTGTCTGACTCCTCGTGAGACATGCTGCTGCAGTACTACTGTACTGAGTGCTGCAGCTGTTCCTGCTCATGGAGGTGTAGGTCTTTTCTGCACAGACATAGCATACTGTTATGTATTCTACTGATGAAATATGTTCATTTAAAAAAGAAAATAAGTACATTTTCTTGCAAAATTAGAATTGTTACCAATTCATAGAAGTAATTCTTAGTAATTCTTGGAGTATTTAAAGCTTACTTTCTGCTTTCTGTGTACGTCTTCACACAGCTGGTGTGAGTGGTATGACTTAGCTGGAGTCAGTATTGCAACAATTGAGTATTATGGCATTATTTCTGGGTTTGTGCTGTTGTGTCTGTCCTATCCCTCCTTGTCCCTTGCATTTCATAAGTCTTCTTAAGAGGAGCTACCTATTGAGCTGATCTTTTCAGAGATTCTCTATAGTGTTTCCAAAATGTCCTTTCTGCATATTTATTAGGAATTTAGGTTATTGCCCTGGGAGTTTAATTTTTGTCTTCCATTGCATGTGCCATGTGTCATTGTATGTTGTATATTCTTTTTTTACTGTTCTTTGCAATTTGGTTTTGTATTCTTGAATCTTTTTTTGTTATCTGAGAACACTGTCATCTCACTCATCCTTGCCAGGACATTTCTGAAATTCCATGAAGATTTTTCTGATAGTAACCTATTTACCCCAAGATATCAACTTGATATGATTTGATAATTCCAACTTTAGGACTAAACTCTTTGTAAAACTAAAACTTCAGAATTCTTTGGAAAAGGCACTTGAGATGGTAGTTCCAAATAACACGGGGCAACATCTGCAGCCAGAAAATTTCTAGAAGGAGGATTTTTGAGTTGGTTACAAAGCAGTCAATAAAACAGTTTTTCATTCAGTGAAAGTTATAGATTACTGATTACATAGAGTGATGATTTACTTAAGATTTTTCAAAGCTACAGTGTGTTTATGTAACTTGAACTGTGAAAAGAATGAAAGTTATGATGTTGTGATGTCCAAGCCAGTGTGTAGGCAGAAGAAATGAATATTTGAATTTAAATCAATGAGTTTGCTAGACACATCTAGGAACTTAAACCGAAAACCAGTAAAAGCTTCCTATATATATCTCAGTGTTTTAAATAGCGATTTCCAGGCCTGGTATAGCTATGTAATTCAATATGAAAACAAATACAGAGCACAAGAAATTAAAGGCACTGAAATTCAGGAAAAATCTCATATTTTTAAGTTATAATCTTCAGGTCTCAAAGGGCTAGAATAAAATAAAGGCAATACAGGGTCAACCACTCAGTACTGGGCAAGATTTAATTAAAAACTACCCTACTGTTAGCAAAACTATTTTGTTTCCATTTTACCCTCTCCAGGAGAGCACAAAGTAACTTTCAGTTATCTGCTAATGTTTAAGGATTTTATGTTCAGTTCTTTAAAATAAGAATAAATGGAATATTACCTGTAATTAGTAATAACATTAAATATTATGTGTATACATTAAAAAAATAGTGTTTTATCTATTAGAGATTTAATACCTTTCGTGTAAGTCGCAAAAATAAACTAATATCTAATAGTTTCAGAATACTATATATTTGCAGCAACATTTACCTACATGCCAGAAGTGGTTGCACAAACCATTATAACTTCAGGCATCCTGTTTCAGTGGCATCTTAACCCCCCTCTGAATCTTTAGTTTAATGTCCTACTTAAACCACTTCTGATATTGCTTCATCCCCAGTTTGAACTGACAGACTGGGAACTCAATGTGCTTTTTTCCCTTTTAAATTTCTGACTCACACAAGTAATTTGCCCAAGTTATTTACAAGTAAGTTGTGTTAGATCTGCGTGCTCTCTTTCAGCAGGAGTTGAGCTGACTAAATAGAGTTGCACCCCAATGTGCTTATAATTGTCATTCCTACCTGAGGACAGTGGTGTCTTAAATAGGCTGGCTGAGCTCCTTTTCTGGTCACACACTAATTCATATTAGAGTAAGTTGATTAAAACAGAATGTCAAGGTGTGATTAAGCAAGTTCAGCTGCCAGTAATGAGGATGCAGTAAATTCCAGCAGGGAGACAGTAACAAGCAGCTGGCGACAATAGTCTTTTCAGCAGCATATTTGTAACCAGAAGAGGACAGATGTCTCCAGCCTAATTCACTCTGAAATTTCCCTCAGCCTGTAACAAGCAGTTAGTATATACTTGCTTTTCCTCTGACCTCTCAACTTGAACTGAGCTTTGACAAACTACCTGAGTTGATTTCAAGTACTTCTTGTTTGGTTTGGTGGGTTGTTTTTTATTTCAGAAAAATCATTCACATCCTTCCCTGTATTCAGTCTGTGTTTATAGAATCACCTCATTTCACAGCTCTTAATTAGTTGCAAAGCCAGTGGCGCCCCTACTCCTGTGCCACCTAACCCTCTCACTTTCATTGCTTTCTTCTCCAAACAACACATAACAACAGCTATAATCCCATCTGTGGGATACTGTCATTTGTGATTTTTTTATAGCATTGTGTAAATTTTTTTTTTGCTTCACACTTAGATAAGAGGTGTTAATTTGTAAATAAAAAAATTTGAAATTAAAACAGTGAAAGCAAGAGGGAGAATCTACCGCCAACTAAAAGGAAGATCAGGGAATTAGAGAACCAACTCATCTTGGTGAAATGCTTGCTGGCTCTATTGATTCGTTGATTGATTCAGTTAGTAGCTCTGACTCCACAGTTATGTATTACTAACAGGGTTCTTTTAATGTTATCACTTACAACATCCATGTCTCTGGGCACCAAGTTCATCAATATTGCATTACCTAAAGCCAAGGAGGTAGAAATACGGTGTTTTCAGCTATGATGGCCTTCTTGGATGAGATCAACTGAGGTCCATCTTACTTGCAACCTCAGTTTTGATTGTAAAATTTGTTAAATTAGAAAAAAGCTCCAATCTTTTCTCTTGCTTTTTTGATATTTTACTGAAATATCCTCAGCTCAGTTCATCTAGCTAATCCAAACATTGCTCACAAATCTAGTTAATTTTAGGGATTTTGTAGGTTTGGGTAGATTTTCGGTAGCTTTTGTTTGGTAAACCTCTGCTTCACTTAACATAAAAATTGTATTGAATTAGATAAATAAAACAAGTGACACCATAGTGTGTAATCCTAAATCAATCCGTAATCTATCTATACTGTTTTTTCATTAAAACATCATGTGAACATCCTAGGAGACGAGTCCATCAGTATGAATTTGTATTTTTCTAATCTCGTTTATTCTTTGGTAAAACAATACTACTCCAATATGCTTCAAAACTTGAACTTTTTTTAAAAGTACTTCATGTAATATAAAACTAATTGTTTTTAACTGAATATACATGCAATTTCTGTGAAACTACAATAGCTTAAACAATATAATGCCTTTATGACTGAGAATATTGTTATTACATATGATTAGAAAAAAATAGAGATACAAGACTTAAAAAATACAAGAAAACATTTGAAAAAACATATCAGTTATACCTTGCGTAACTTGTTTTATATACACTTACACCTGCCACTTGATTCTGTTTTATACATACCAAAGAGTTGAAACTTTCCTAGCACCTCTGACGTGGAAGTCCTAACAACCTGTGATCTATGTGTGCATGTGCATTCATATATGTAAGCATGCAATTTCAGGCATATATACATGCATAATATAACATGCATTGCTCTGGTAACTTTAATGACTTTGATGCATCTTTTGTAGATAGGACGTAATAAAGCCTAGATTTTTGTTTTTGAATACACGCATTGAATGCTGTTAAGGTGTAGTGATTCAACAAAAACATTCATATCATTTTCTCTAAAGATTTCTAACTGATTTAGACCACAGCAACATGTATTCTTTGCAAGTGGTTTTCTTCAGATTGAATTATCTTGTGTTTCTAAATTCTGTTATGGCAAGCTACCTGTAGGAATAGGACTTTACAGTACTACTAGATTTGTATAATGCATAGCTTTACATCCTAGATTTAATGACATTTCAGAACAGTCGGGGAAAATAAGTTTCACATTAAACTGGTGTTCAGTACAGACTTTGAGAACTTCACTTCTGATTTGGGTTATAAAATGTGATCTGAAATTGGGTGTGTTTCAAGTGGTCTGAGGTTTTCTTTACAAATCCCTAGTGCTAAGCAGTTTCACCTCAGAACTCTGGAAAGGGATTTGCACACATTTTCTGCAGAAATATCAACATCTAAAGACACTGAAAGTTCCTGGGCACCTAAGGTCAGTCAGCATTTCGCGAACCTTGCATGAGGATGACCCTATGGATTACGCTGGCTATTGTTTTGCATTATTCATTGGTGTACTTGAAACAGTATGAACCTAGCTGTGACAGAAACATGTAATTCGAGATGAAGCCTTCATATTAATGAATTTAATATTTGATGCACATTTGCAACAATTTAATTTATCCATATGTGAATAATCTAAAGAGGTATTTAAATAAAGTTATGCAGTAAATTTAGGAAATTATTCAAGTCACAGACCTAATAGTTCTCATGACCTTGATAGAGCTGCCTAAGTATTTACACAGAGCCTTGGGTGACATGTTCAAAGGTGAGGCATCCCTGCCCATGGCATGGGGGTTGGAACTAGATGATTTTAAGGTCCTTTCCAACCCTAACTATTCTATGATTCTGTGATTTAACATACCACTATATTTTCTTAGCTTATTTTTACTTTTTTAGTATTTAAGCTCCTTTATAGTATGTTAACTGAAACATTACACTGGAATACAACATACATGAATAAAGACAGATTGCTGCTTTATTTTAATAAATACCTTCTGTTCTTTGCAGCATGTTGGTTTTAAAGAATAGCTATAAGTGAAGCAGTGTGCCAGGGCAAGTAATATCTCAGTTTTGCTCCCATTTGTGCCCCAGATTGCTCAACAGTTTTATGCAAATCACTACGTCTCTCTGACTGAGCTTTACCAGTAATAAAATTGTGATTCTGATATTTATGTTCTTTGGAATGTTTTAAGAACTGCTGATTAAATGTACCATGTAAGAAATGGATGCTACTGTCACTATTCCAATTCTTTTGAGGAAAATTCCTTCATGCTTGCATATTCAGTTTTATGTCCAAGTAGAGCAGGTTGCTGTTTGATTCTGGTGGACTTGGAGTTTTCTGTTGTTTATGAGAGGTGCTCCATTCACCACAGCATTTACTGTCTTGTGGCAAATGTATCTGGCTTGCCACACTGTGCTCTTTGAGTGTGAGAAGATTATGGTTGTGATCGCACTCTTATGTCTTCTCTAATCCTTGAATTCTGCTGGTCTTTGCTTCAACACGTGTGTGCCTCAGTGCTTGGTATTCTTGTTTTGCAGTCTAAACCTCTACATGTATTTTATGTACTATTTTGCTAAATACTACTAATATTTTTAGGATTTACAAGGCAATAACAGAAACTGCTCAGCTATTATATTTATATTTAATTTTCTAGATTAATTTTACCATTCCCAACATTGAAAGAAACAGTGAAGATGTAGATAAACTGACATAAATGTAATAGCAATCTATTTACTTGCCCATTTATTTCAAGTACATAGGTCTTTAACATATCAGAGGACAAAATCTGTAGTACCAGAGAAAAAAAAAAATGTCTTTAGGGATCACAGAATGAAAACTTTTTTATAGGCTTTCAGACTCTATTTTCGGGTATAATCTTATCTGGAAATGAAAAAAAGAATACAACCACAAAGCCATTGCGAACAGCTAGACAAGCTAAAAATAAAGAACTTAATAAAATTAAA
This sequence comes from Amazona ochrocephala, assembly GCA_039720435.1. Classification (NCBI taxonomy): domain Eukaryota; kingdom Metazoa; phylum Chordata; class Aves; order Psittaciformes; family Psittacidae; genus Amazona; species Amazona ochrocephala. The sequence goes on from CM077909.1 coordinate 12,535,238, forward strand.
GTGGTAATTCTAGTTCTGTATTACATACTGTTTTAATAAAAGACCATGTTATGGAGAGCCTGAGGTGCTGCACAGCTTGGATCTCAGCTTTTTATATGAAGAATCCACATAGCTATCTAAGTTACCCAAGACATGAAAGCTACCTCCATTAAAAGCTCTTTACATTGCACATGGTAGTTGGAAGGGGACATAATTACATTTGCATGTATTTTAAGTCCTGATTTTCTGAGAACATTTGCAATGTATTTCTATTTTCATGGAACATAAAGTCCCGCCAATATCTCACGCAAGTGAAAGGACAGAACAAGAAATATCAAACATTTGAAGAACATTCTCTTTATATAATCAATTTGCACTCATATAATCAATCTGCACTCCAAATGTGTGCCCACATTTCTGCATGAAGCTATAGCTCTATCTGTGTGATATTAGAAAGTTCAGCTAATTACTTTTCCTTTGATGAATCTTACTGCTTGTGGTAAAACCAGAATGTTGCAGAGGCACGATGGGCCTTCAGCATTAAAGACCATGCTTCACTGTAGAAGGCAAGTATTCTAAGTCTTTCTAACTGTTTAATTTTCTATTTGTGAGTTTATTTCCATTTACAAATATAACTGAAGAAATAAAATAGGAAATTACAGTTCTCCTCTACAATTAAATTTCAAAATGGGACTTAACCAAATTTGAAAGTTTTCTAGCAAAAGAATATCATTGGAGAGAATGGAAGTATCTCACAGGGAATGGAATTAATTTTCTATATAGTTTTAGAACCATTGCTCTCATTTTATATAAGTTCTTGCAAAAGGCAATATGTATCCATATGGCATTGTTAAAATGATAATTCTGAAGAATCCACAGATGACAGCAGTCTGGAATCAGTGATAATATGATTATAAATTCCTTGTATTTTTCGTTATTATTTTGATTAAGCTGCTTGTGAGCATAAGAACAGCGGTCAAGACCAAGTTGAATTGAATCTTGGGTGACATGGACTAGTGTGAGGTGTCTCTGCGAAGGGCAGGGGGCTGGAAACAGATGATCTTAAGGACCTTTCCAACCAAAAGCATTCTATGATTCTATGAATATACTAATAAAATATTGGTTGAATTTTTGTTTGGTTGTCATTGGTTTTTAAGGAACTTTGTTTTCAGGAGACCATTTCAGTACAGCATTCATTCTCATCTCTATTTAGATGCAAGCAGCCTTTCAGTATTTTTTGTCTACAACAGTTTCCTAGAACTGCTATTAGGCAACACGTTTCCCCAGACTAGTCAATTTATTAGAGAGATATGAGTGAATCTCTTTCTTCTCATTCTACGATAGGCAAAGAATATTTCTGTTTCATTGAAGGTGAAATGCAGTTGAAGTAAAAATCAGAATATTTCAATTTCTAAGGGGTTTTTGGAGATTGCCTAATCCAGCCTCCTTGAGCTCAAAGCAGGGTCAGCATGCTGTTCAGGGCTCTGTCCAATTGAACTTTTCTGACTGTGCAGTACCTTCATAGAATCATAGAATCATAGAATAGCTAGGGTTGGAAAGGACCTCAAGATCATCGAGTTCCAACCCCCCTGCCATGCCCAGGGACACCTCCCACTAAACCATGCCATCCAAGGCTATGTCCAACCCCACCTTGAACGCCGCCAGGGATGAAGCATCCACAACCTCCCTGAGCAACCCATTCCAGGGCCCCACCACCCTCACAGTAAAGAATTTCTTCCTCAGATCCAATCTAAACCTCCCCTGTTTAAGTTTAAACCCATTAGCCCTTGTCCTCTCACCACAGTCCCTAATGAAGAGTCCCTCCCCAGCATCCCTATAGGCCCCCTTCAGGTATTGGAAGGCTGCTCTGAGGTCTCCACGCAGCCTTCTCTTCTGCAGGCTGAACAGCCCCAATTTTCTCAGCCTATCTTCATGTGGGAGGTGCTCCAGTCCCCTGATCATCCTCGTGGCCCTCCTCTGCACTTGTTCTAACAGTTCCATGTCTTTTTTATGTTGAGGACACCAGAACTGCACACAATACTCCAAGTGAGGTCTCACGAGAGCAGAGTAAACGGGCAGGATCACCTCCCTCGACCTGCTGGTCACACTCCTTTTGATGCAGCCCAGGATACAGTTGGCTTTCTGGGCTGCAAGCGCACACTGCCGGCTCATGTTCATTTTTTCATCAACCCACACCCCCAAGTCCTTCTCCACAGGGCTGCTCTGAATCTCCTCCCCGCCCAACCTGTAGCTGTGCCTGGCATTGCTCCGACCCAGGTGCAGGACTTTGCACTTAGCATGGTTCAACTTCATCAAGTTGGCATCAGCCCACCTCACAAGCGTGTCAAGGTCCCTCTGGATGGCATTCTTTCCCTCCAATGTATCAACCGAACCACACAGCTTGGTGTCATTGGCAAACTTGCTGAGGGTGCACTCAATCCCACTGTCTATGTCACCCACAAAGATGTTGAACAAGACCGGTCCCAACACCGATCCCTGGGGGACACCACTCGTTGCTGGCTTAATAAATGAATCTTTAATTCTGGGAATTCAAGAGTAAATTGCTAATAAGGCAACAACAGTGGCATTGTTTGTGTAATTTCTTAACGCAAAATTTCAGAGTGAAATGTGTGGCAGATTTCAGCTTTAGTGTCTAACTCCCAAGAGATAAGAAATTTTCTCAGTTCCCATGTATTCAAGTGTTCTGACTGCTAGCCTCTGAATGATTCAAACTAGAAGCAATGATGTTTCTGAAAGGACACTGTGAACCCTCTTGAATAAGAATGAGGAGATTTATGACAAAAAAAAAAAAAAAAAAGGAAGAGTGTTAGTTCTCAAATTAGTAAAACTTAGATTGCTTCTAAGATTGCTAGCACTACTTTTCACCATAAAAAGAATTGACATGCCCCCTAGCTTTAGTCTTACTAAAGCATGCTTGTGCAATATTAACCATTGCATTAATAATATTTTAATTTCTTTCATCGCTATTTCTTTATATTGCTACAACAACACACTGCTACAATAACTCACTGGTACTTATTCTGAACTAGAAAATATGTATAGGCCTAATTTACATAGTCTTTAAACTGTCATTCTCCGAACTAACTAGTAAAATGAAATACAAATGTAAATATGATATTTATACTTGATTTGGAAAAGTGTGATGGATCTTTAATGTAATCCACCTTGAATAAATACAGACTTTACACCTATTAGGAATGTGGACTTTGCATAGTAGCAAAATATTCTGTATAGTCTGGGCTTCAGTGGTAAACATATTGACAGCCTTTAAAAACGTAGAGCAATTCACTAGCATAAGTAGCAGGGCATCTATGAAAAGAGATGAAGCATAACTGAGATGACAAATTTTACTTTAGCAGCAGAACATCAGTTATGCTCATGAAGACGAGGACAACAAGAATACAGGCTATACTGCATTCTTCACTGAGGAACCTGCCTGTTGTTATGCCATTTTGCTGTAGGCATGACAGTCTTCTCACAGCCTCTAAATGTGTCTCATGCACCATTTTTATGTGCATAAGTTAACACATCACTGGCTTGCTTCAACAATTTAAGGTGTCATTATAATAAAGCCAGATATCTTACATAACTGAACAAAATCAGACTGCACTGTGTATCCAACGGTTACAAAACATGAAATTTTGATACACAGTCAGCCTGCTTGTGTAAGAAATACAAATGTGATCCTCCAGTCAAGGTTCTCCTGTGACATTGGTTTTATCCCTCTCTCTTGAAAAAGACTCCATGGTCTTAGGCTCCTTGCCCTCTCCCAGGATTTTATGGATAATTGTATCTGTAAGCTGCAGGAAACTATCTCATCAAGAACATTTAAAAATGTGCATGTGGTTCTTGATCCCGATATCAGTGTCCACACCCCACTCCTTTCAAGCCTCCAAATTTAACTGTGCAGTTTCAGGGCTGTAGCCTTAGAATCATAGAATAATTTAGGTTGAAAAATAGCCTTGAGTGAGATCATAGTGTTCAATCTTGATATGGTATAGTTCAGATCAGATAAGTTGAGAAGGCGAGTCATTTGGCAATGAAGGAGGGGAAATTGCACCACTTTTCTGTCTCTGGGTTGCTATCACCATGTCTTTCTTTTGCTAAAGGTCTTTTCATTAAAGACACTTTCAAATATGCAATTAGCTTCCTTGAATTATGTTTTCAAGTATCTGACTCAAAATTTTGCTTGTCATCTTAATATATGTTTATACATGTGTTAAAAATCTGTGATGAAATTGCAGAAGATAAGAAAGAGTTAATTTGATTGCAGGCACTCTTATTTAAATTATACACCCTAAAAGAAAGGAAATAAAATTCTGCTGTCAGTAATCTGATGGGAATATAGATGTGGCAGTGACACATATAATGCCTCTAAAGCAACCTTTGTGTCAAGCCTCATGTATTGATTAGTTTTTGTACAAAATTATTTGGTTTTATTTATTAGTTCACCCAACAGCTTCGCTTATACTGTGCCACTCATTTTCTCTTCTGTCCAGCTGAACTGGCAATCAAAGAGTTGTTTCAGCTCTGTGTGGCTTTTACTTTTGAACATAAATATGAAGCAAACCCAGCCATCTTTAAAAAGCTGTGATAACAGTTGGACTTATCAACATCCCTCTGCCTTTTTCATTTGAACTGTGGCAACAACCATCTAAATTGAGGCTAACTAAATACAATATTTCTACATAATTTTATGATAAAGATTTCTAGTGCCAGAGTCTGAGCGCTTTTGTATGGTTGTCTATAATTTCTTGGTTAAGAGAGTAATTTATTCTCAAAGCTAATTGATGATGAAGAGATCATTAAAGTTGGATTGTATGGCACTTCTTTCTGTATTCTCTTTCATTTTAAATAAGATCAGAGTAATTCTAAATGGGAAGTTGATGCCAATGTTATAAAAAGATTGTGTACAGAACTGAAGACCTTTTCTGGTATAGGTTTCCAAGCGTGTCTTATATGAAAGAGCCCTGATAACGAAACCTGTTGTTATTTATGCTATGTTCTCTTCTTGAGAATTCTGTTTAAAATTTTCAAAGGGATCTAACCTAGTTACTATTTCTCCCACGGAAAATTAAGGATTTTATGCTTATTTACACTAAAAGACTGCAGACTGTCCTTGCAATAGAAAGAAATGTTAATTTATCCTACCCAGTAGGTTTTGCATCCCTGTGTTATTTAGGCTCCTTTGAAAAACCATCCTAATGCAAGCAATCTTATTTAAACAAAAAGATTTGTCTTCAAAGAAGGCAAAGCTGCTGAAATAAACTTGATCTATTCCTGTAGAATCACATTCTATCTATCTGTCCCTCTAGGTTTATAATTTACAGACTTTTATTTCTTGCCTTTAAGGACTGAAAGTTTTGCTGTTCTCATTTTCTTCTCAGTATACTTAATAGTTAAGCTAGTTTGTTGCTTTGGATTCAAGTACAAAGCAGGAAAGTTGATTTAAAGATGAATCAGTGTGTTTCTTACATGTTATTATGTCTAGAACCCCTGTTTTTTGGTGAAGTTCATAAGAAAGTTGCAGTTATTTTTCCCATGAACACTGCAATTCAATTCATTTCCCAGGTATGTGCCTACTCAGAGGGGAAGTTGTTACGACTGGAAAATGGGGAATATAGCCCTCATTTTCAAAAAGGAGAAAATGGAAGATGTGGAGAACTATGGACCCGTCAGTCTCATCTCTGTACCTGGCAAAATCTTGGAGAAGGTTCTTCTGAAAAACGTGCTAAGGCACATGAAAACCAATGAGTTGATTGGTGACAGCCAACATGGCTTCACTAAGGACAAATCGTGTTTGACCAATTTAGTGGCCTTCTATGATAGGGCTATAGAACTGATGGATGGTGCAAAGCAGTTGATGTCATCTACCTGGGCTTGCGCAAAGTGTTCGGCACTGTTGCACATGACGTCCTTGTCTCTGAATTGGAGAGGCATAAATTTGCTGGACAGACCACTTGGTGGATAAAGAATTGTCAGGGCGGCAGCATGAAAAGAGTTGTGCTCAATGTCTCAACGTCTAGCTGGAGACCAGTAACAAGTGGTGTCCCTAAGGGATCAGTGTTGGTACTGGTCTTGTTCAACATCTTTGTTGGTGGCATGGACAGTGGGATTGATGTGCCATCAGCAGGTTTGCCAATGACACCAAGCTGTGTGGTTTAGTTGATACGCTGGAGGGAAGGGATGTCATCCAGAAGGAACTTGACACACTTGTGAGGTGGGCTGATGCCAACCTTATGAAGTTCAATAATGCCAAGTACAAGGTCCTAGAGCTGGGTGGGAGCAATGCCAGGCACAGCTACAGGCTGGGCAGAGAATAGGTTCAAAGCAGCCCTGCGCAGAAGGACTTGGAGGTGTTGGTTGATGAGAAACTTAACATGAACTGAACTGTGTTGCAGTGTTTCTTGTTGAGAGTGAACATGTGAGCAATCCAGCCTCTGACTTAGCCTCACTCGAGTAGGCTGAGCGCTTCATAGGCTACTGAAAGGGTTAACAAGACATGAAGAGGACCTTGCCTTGGGGAGGCACTGAGCAGGCTTACCACAAGGGCACTGAGCACCGCAATCAGGTTACCACAAAGGCACTGAGCACCTCATTCAGGTTGCCACAAAGGCACTGAGCAGGATGTCGGCGCCGGATCAGGTTACCACAGAGCAGGCCTTGCTTGCAAGGCAGGAGCCTGTTGCTATGGACGTTTCATAAGTTAACCAATCAGATAGCGACTGTTTCAGTACTTTGTAACTTTTCTATAAAAGGTGGTGCTTGTGTTTAATAAATTGTCAATGTTTGATCACGTTGGTCGTTGCTGCATTGTCCATGTTCCCCCGCCACAAGTGGCGCCCGAACAGGGCCCCTCTTGTTGTCGCTTTCCGGAGCTTTGAAGACGGCTGGAATAGGAGGGCAGTGGGAAAGCCGACTGGAGATCCTTGCTGCCCTGGCAAGAAGAAGAAGCAGCAAGAAGTGAATCCTTGCTGCCCCGGCAAGAAGTGGAGCCTTGCTGAGCTGAAAGAGGCTGGAAGCGCACTGTGACGGAATCTCACCCTGATCAGGTGAGCGGTCAGGTAGGAGATGGGGTCTACACTCTCGAAGGAAGAAGAGGCAGTAGTTAAGCTCCTCAAACATATCCTTTCTAAGAGAGGGATTAAATATGAAGAGGACACCCTGAGGGGGTTGTTAAAATGGAGCAAAGATGAAGGATTATTAGACGGTGTAGGCCCTGCTCTTGAACTCTCTACTTGGGAGGCTATAGGGGTGCAGCTATGGGACACTGTTAGCGATGGCGGCGAGGCTGGAGAGGAAGCACAGAAGTATTCCACATTATGGAAGCTTATTCGTGAGACTTTACGGACAATGAAATCAGAGCGAGCTGCAGTAGCATCTGCCGCAAGTGCTCTTTCCTCTCCTATACCCCAGCGCGAAAATGAGCCTTTAGCGCTGCCTGCTGTCGCTGCCGGGAATCCCTTTGAGCACCGTCTTGCTGCCCCGGAGCCTTGGAAATTAACTAAAACTGCAAAGGGTGCCTTTCACAACCCGCCGCAAGACAAAGGAAAGAATGAAAAGAGGAGTAAAGATGCTATCGGAGCTATCAGTAGTAAGGCTGAAAAAGAACAGGCTATCCAGCAGGACGCAGATTGCTGCCAGCCAAGGGAACCTGTTTGTTTTTCCCTTTCATCGTCTGAATCTTCCCGTAAAACTTCTGTTGCAACCACCCCGGGGAGAAAAACCTCCAGAGAGCCCAAGGAGGACGATCAGACAAAAGTTTTGTTACAGGAGGTAATAGAGAAGCTGAATACTTTTGGGCCAAGAGAGGGGTCTGGTCCAGGTTGTATTTTGTCTATGGAGACAGAGGGCGGGGCGCGGGCTGGCTCTGGGGCAGGGCCTGCTGCGTGTGCGCGCACCCCGAGGCCCGAGATGGCAGCGTCCGAGCTGCAGCTTTGTGCAGCCCCCACGCTGCTCCCGCGCTGCTCCTGCTGCTCCTCCTGTGCCTGCCGCTGCGCGCCTGCGCCGACAAGCACGAGCACACGTACCAAGATAAAGAGGAAGATATGGGAACTTTGCAACCTGGTCTGCCCTCACCTGTCATGTTGCCTGAAAACTAGGAAATTCTAATTATTGATTTAAAGGACTGTTTCTTTACAATTTCATTGCATCCAGAGGATATGGAAAAGTTCGCCTTTTCTGTTCCCTCAATCAAAAAGTCTGAGCCAGCAAAACGGTATCATTGGATTGTGTTGCCACAAGGCATGAAAAACTCACCAACGATATGTCAACAGATTGTTGCTTGGGCTTCGAAACCTTGTCGGCAAAAGTTTCCACAGTTGATTATTTATCATTATATGGATGATATATTAATTTGTGGAGAAACACTAGAAAAGCATAAGATTTTGACCATCTTAAAATCTGACTTAGAATCAAGAGGTCTGAGAATTGCCCCTGAAAAAATTCAGGATTCTGCATCATGGAAGTATCTGGGTTGGGTTATTACCCACAGTGCAATTCAACCTCAGAAGATAAAATTTACCTCTACAGTTGAATCACTTAATGATGTGCAAAAACTGGTCGGGGATATTCAATGGGTGAGAAATATTTCTGGCATTACTAATGATGATTTGAAACCTTTGATACAATTGTTAGGAACCTCTACAAAAGCTGATGAGTCCCGGTCTTTAGGCCCTGAACAACAAAAGGCGCTTGACATTATTAGTGAGAAAATTTGTCATAATCATGCTCAGCGAATTGTGTTATCACTGCCCATAATTCTAATGATTATCAATATTGACAATCAGCGCACATATCCTTTTGCGCTTATTATGCAATGGGATAGTAGCGTTGCCTGTAGCCTTAGAATATTAGAATGGATATTTACTCCTGTCACACCAAAGAAAACCATCACCACAAAACTGGAAATTTTGTCTCAGTTAATTATGAAAGGACGTAGTCGAGCGTTGGAAATATCTGGGAAAAGTCCTCAAAAAATTGTTATTCCCATTGTTCAAGAATATTTAGAGTGGTTGTTACGCACTTCTCTGTCCCTACAAAGTGCTTTAGCAGACTTTGAAGGTGAAATAAGCAATGTCTATCCTTCATATAAACTGTTGCCAATGTTGAGTAATCAGAAGTTTGAAACATTTCCAAAGCATTCAGAAACACCTGTGTCAGGTACTACTGTTTTTACAGACGCTGGCAAGCATTCTAAATTAGCTGCTTGTGTTTGGCAAAACAACCAGAAGTGGGAGAGACATTTGATTAATGGTACTATTGATGACTCCTTGCAGACGTTGGAGTTGCGAGCGGTTATTTGGGCCTTTGAAAAATGGAATGATACACCACTTAACATTGTCTCTGATTCATTGTACATTGTTGGAGTTGTACACAGAATTGAAGGATCACTTCTAAAAGAAGTCAAAAACAACTGGTTATATCAATTGTTACTAATGTTGTTGCGTTTATTGCAAAATCTTGTATTTCCCTATTTTATTACCCATCTTCGCAGCCACCAATCTAATTATGGATTAGCTATAGGTAATAATAAGGCTGATATATTAGTTTCTCCTGCTTGGGCTGGACCACCCATTAATAGTTTTACACAAGCCCGCGAATCACATTCCTCTTTGCATCAATCTGCAAAAATGCTTGCACGGCAGTTTGCCATTCCTCTAAGTGATGCGCAAGGCATTGTAAAATCTTGTCCATCCTGCCAAAAAATTGGATTCGGTCTAGGAATTGGAGTTAATTCTAGAGGCTTGCAACCACTGCAACTGTGGCAAATGGATGTTACCCATTTTCCAGAATTCGGTCAACTTAAATATGTTCATGTTTGTATTGATACCTTTTCTATGGCACTGTGGGCAACTGCTCAGACAGGTGAAACAGTTAAACACGTACAATGCCATCTTTATATGTCTTTTGCAGTGCTTGGAGTTCCACAAAGTATTAAAACAGATAATGGTCCTGCTTATACATCACGACGATTTCTACAGCTTTGTACAACGTGGGGAATTAAACATATTACAGGCATTGCTCATTCCCCTACTGGACAAGCTATAGTGGAACGGGCACACCAAACCCTAAAATCTCTTCTTTTGAAACAAAAAGGGGGAGAGGTACTCCCACCTGCAGAGAGACTGGCCAAAGCATTGTATGTATTGAATTTTTTGCGATTAGCAGGGGATAGGAATGAACCACCTATGGTCATTCATGGGCTAGCCATGCAGTCAGGGGTAACAGATAATAAAACTGAGAAAATCCTAGTTCAGTACAAAGATTTAAATACAGGACAATGGAAAGGTCCTGCAGAGGTTAAATTAGCAGGCAGAGGATATATGTGTTTATTTACAGATAATGGGATTCGTTGGGTACCTGCCCGTTGGACTCGTCCGTGGAAGATGTCACCCACTGTGGACACTGTAACGGATCATGACGAGTCTGACTAAGTTAGTTGGGTTAATCTTGTTAAATTTTGTTAATGTTATAACAAGTTTTGTGCATGGAATAAATCCGCAAGTAAATCTGTGGATCACTTGGGCAAATGAAACTAGCAATGATGCATTTTGCCTTGCCATGCAGCCAGCCACAGATCCCTTTAAAACTTGTTTATTGGGAATTCCGCTCTTTGATGTTTTTGCTTTTCTGACATGCCTTGCTGCAAAATTGTGCAGCCACTGATTTTTGCTGCTAGCACAGGGTCATGGTTGTACTGACTTTGAAGGAATGTGTTGTATGAGTCTAAATTTTTGGTTATTGTGATTGTCTTGTTGATTATGTGTAAAATTATATTTAGTTGTGTTAAAAGGTCATTATCTGAAGCTATGCAACATGTTTGGATTGCTCAAAAACAAAAAGAGGGAATTGTTGCAGTGTTTCTTGTTGAGAGTGAACATGTGAGCAATCCAGCCTCTGACTTAGCCTCACTCGAGTAGTGAGCTGAGGGCTTCATAGGCTAGTGAAAGGGTTAACAAGACATGAAGAGGACGTTGCATTGGGGAGGCACTGAGCAGGCTTACCACAAAGGCACTGAGCACCGCAATCAGGTTACCACAAAGGCACTGAGCACCTCATTCAGGTTGCCACAAAGGCACTGAGCACCTCATTCAGGTTGCCACAAAGGCACTGAGCAGGATGTCGGCGCCGGATCAGGTTACCACGGAGCAGGCCTTGCTTGCAAGGCAGGAGCCTGTTGCTATGGACGTTTCATAAGTTAACCAATCAGATAGCGACTGTTTCAGTACTTTGTAACTTTTCTATAAAAGGTGGTGCTTGCGTTTAATAAATTGTCAACGTTTGATCACATTGGCCGTTGCTGCATTGTCCATGTTCTCCTGCCGCAGAACTGAAGCTGGCTTCAGTGTGCGCTTGCAGCCCAGAAAGCCAACCGTATCCTGTGCTGCACCAAAAGGAGTGTGACGAGGAGGTCGAAGGAGGTGATCCTGCCCCTTTACTCTGCTCTCATGAGACCTCACTTGAAGCACTGCGTACAGTTCTGGTGTCCTCAACATAAGAAGGACATGGAACTTTTGGAGCATGCCCAGAGCAGGGCCATGAGGACGATCAGGGGACTGCAGCTCCTCCCGTATGAAGATAGGCTGAGAAAGTTGGTGCTGTTCAGCCTGGAAAAGAGAAGGCTGCGTAGAGACCTCATAGCAGCCTTCCAATATCTGAAGGGGGCCTATAAGAATGCCAGAGGGGGACTCTTCACCACGGTCTCTAGCAATAGGACAAGGGGTAACAGGTTAAAACTGAAACAGGGGATGTTGAGGTTTGATATAAGGAAATTCTTTACTGTGAGGGTGGTGAGGCACTGGAATGGGTTGTCCAAAGAAGCTGTGAATCCTCCATCCCTTACAGTATTCAAGGCCAGGCTGGACAGAGCTTTGGACAACATAATTTAGTGTGAGGTATCCCTGCCCATGGCAGGGGGTGGAACTAGATGATCTTTAGGTCCTTTCCAAATCTATTTTCTAATCCACTCTACGATTCTACAATTCTTTGTGTGGTACGTGTAACGGCAGGCTTTCTCCACATCTGTGAATGATCTGTGCAAGTGAAGAAAATCCTTTTCACATGCATGCTTGCTGGTTATGTGTGTTTAAGATGGTCCTGTTCACAATATGCATGGAGTAATAATTCTGAATTGACTTATTACATTACTTTCAGTGAAGAAATTGCTAAAGAAAATATAGAGCTAACAAATTATGGTCTGCTTTGCATTTTTTGAGTTGTAAAGAACATTTTTAAAAGAAAAAGTAATTAATTGCATATTTATTAATACTGACTAAACAGATTTCCATTAGAAATTATGATCTCATTATGTTATGATTCCTAGATGGTTATAAGCATGTGTTTGCATTAGGAATATATTTATAAGTGAAAAATGTAGCCCTTTAACTTCTTCAAACACTTTTGAATCCTTTTGGTATGACCATATACATGTGTGGGGGAGGTATTTACTTTTGTCCAGTTTCCAGTAGCTCAAATGTTTAGAGGACTTCTATTAACTATTAATGTTTTGGCTCTGTTACAGTTTAAACAAGACCAAGACTAGCAGCAGTGGTTTTCTTATTTTATAAAATTGTCATGGTTTAAGCCCAGCAAGTAAGTCAGAAACACACAGCTGCTCATGCTCTCCCCCGACCTCTTCCTACCCACACTCCTGGAGGAACGGAAAAGAGAATCGAAAGAATGCAGCTCCCACAGGCTGAGATAAGAACAGTCGAGTAACTAAGGTATAACACAAACCACTGCTGCTACCACCAATAATAATAATAATGACAAGGGAAAAAACAAGGGAAGAGAAGACAACCTCTCACCGCCCGCCCATCTATACCATGAGACACAGGGAATCCTCGGTCAGAGAAAATATTACTTGGCAACAGCTAAAAACATTGGTGTTATCAGCATTGATCCCAGGATGAAAGTCAAAACCAGCACTGTACCCACTACAAAGAAGGAGAAATATGACTGCTACTGCTAAACCCAGGAAAAAAATCATTTTGCAAAATATATCACACAAGATTGAGGTTTATTTTTCTACTGAGTTTCATCCCTTAGGGCACCTTTAATAAGCAATTTATAACTCCTGAAAATAGAGAGGTTTGTCCTGGGCTCAGCAGTAGCAGTCATTTTTCTCCTCGGTAGCTGGTGCAGCACTGTGTTTTTGATTTCGGGCCTGGGAACAGTGTTGATAGCACCCGTGTTTTCAGTCACTGCTTGGTGATGTTTAGGCTGGCCAAGGACTTTGTGAGTCTCATGGTCTGACAGGGAGGAGGGGAAGCTGGGAGGAAGGAGAGACAGGACACCTGACCCAGACTAATCAAAGGGGTTATTCCATACCACAGCATGTCATGTCCAGGAGGTAGAAACTGAGAGGAGAGACCAGGAAGGGTGGTGGGGGTGCACGGTGGGGGGTGCACTGCTTGTTCGGGCTTGATATCGGGTGGTGAGCAATTGTATTCTTTTTCCTTGCATTTCTCTTGTCATTATTGTTATGGGTGGTAGCAGTAGTGATTTGTGTTATACCTTAGTTACTAAACTGTTCTTAGCTCAACCTGCAGGAGTTGCGTTCTTTTGATTCTTCTCCCCATCCCATCGGGAGCTGGGGGGAGGAAAAAGGGAGTGAGTGAGTGAGCAGAACTGCATGGTTGAGAGACTTAAAACATGACAAGATTGTACACAAAATAAAGAGCAGACAGCTGTGACCTATGGGTCTATAATGCCAGTGAGGGATTTGATGATTTCATAAACCAGAAAAGTAAAGGTTGAACATCTTGAACACTATTCAGACACTCAAAATGGAGCATTCTGTAATAGAACTCAGTTTTTATTTGGATTTGAGCACGTGGAACAAAAGAGGAATTAGAGATGTGTGCAAGTCTATGGGTGTATGATATCATAGGCATCACAGAAACATGGTGGGATGGCTCCTATGACTGGTGTGCTGGAATGAAAGGTTACAGGCTCTTTAGAAAAGACAGGCCCAGCAGATGCTCACTGCCCTGGATTTCAAGAGAGCAGACTTTGGCCTCTTCAGGAACCTGATCAGTGAGGTTCCATGGGATACAGCCCTAGGGGGCAGGGGGGCCCAAGACTGTTGGTTGATATTCAAGGATCACCTGCTGCAAACTCAGGAGCCATGCATCCCAACTAGAAGGAAGTTTAGCAGGAGGACCAGGAGACCTCCTTGGATGGATAAGGAGCCGCTGAGCAAAATTGGAAGGAAAAAAGAGGCTTATAAAAGGTGGAAGCAAGGTCAGGCAGCCTGGGAAGAATACAGGGATGTTGTCCAGGAAGCTAGGGACCAGGTTAGGAAAGCTAAGGCCCACTTAGAATTAAACTTGGCTAGGGACGTTAAGGATAACAGGAAGGGATTTTATAGGTACATTGCAAATAAAAGACAGGTTAGGGACACCGTGGGCACTCTCCAGAAGCTGTCGGGAGAATTGGCTACCCTGAACTTGGAGAAGGCTGAAGTTCTTAATGACTTCTTTGCCTCAGTCTTTATTGGCAAGTGCTCTGACCACACCACTCAATTCTTGGAAGGCAGACGCGGGGACGGTGAGGGTGGGGACCCTGGGCCCACTGTGGGGGAAGATCTTGTTCGGGACCACCTTAGGAACCTGAATGAATACAAGTCCATGGGACCGGATGAAATCCATCCGCGGGTCCTGAAGGAGCTGGCAAATGAAGTTGCTAAGTCACTGTCCATCATATTTGAAAAATCATGGCAGTCAGGTGAAGCTTCTGACAACTGGAAAAAGGGAAATATAACACCCATTTTTAAGAATAGAAAAATGGATGACCCAGGGAATTACAGACTAGTCAGTCTCACCTCTGTGCCTGGCAAAATCTTGGAGCAGATTCTCCTGGAAGGCATGCTAAGGCACATGAAAACCAACAAGGTGCTTGGGGACACCCAGCATGGCTTCACTGTGGGGAAATCCTGCCTGACCAATCTGGTGGCCTTCTATGAAGGGGCTATGGAACTGATGGACAGGGGCAAAGCAGTTGATGTGATCTCCCTGGACTTGTGTAAAGCCTTTGACACTGTCTCCCATGACATCCTTGTCTCTAAGTTGGAGAGACATCAATTTGATAGGTGGACCACTCGGTGGATAAAGAACTGGCTGGATGGCCGCACGCAAAGAGTAGTGCTCAGTGGCTCAGTGTCCAGCTGGAGGCCAGTAACGAGTGGTGTCCCCCAGGGATCGGTGTTGGGACCGGTCTTGTTCAACATCTTTGTGGGTGACATGGACAGTGGGATTGAGTGCGCCCTCAGCAAGTTTGCCGATGACACCAAGCTGTGTGGTTCGGTTGATACATTGGAGGGAAGGAATGCCATCCAGAGGGACCTTGACACGCTTGTGAGGTGGGCTGATGCCAACCTGATGAAGTTCAACCATGCTAAGTGCAAAGTCCTCCACCTGGGTCGGAGCAATGCCAGGCACAGCTACAGGTTGGGCGGGGAGGAGATTGAGAGCAGCCCTGCGCAGAAGGACTTGGGGGTGTGGGTTGATGAAAAAATGAACATGAGCCGGCAGTGTGCGCTTGCAGCCCAGAAGGCCAACCGTATCCTGGGCTGCATCAAAAGGAGTGTGACCAGCAGGTTGAGGGAGGTGATCCTGCCCCTCTACTCTGCTCTCGTGAGACCTCACTTGGAGTATTGTGTGCAGTTCTGGTGTCCTCAACATAAAAAGGACATGGAAGTGTTAGAACAAGTCCAGAGGAGGGCCACGAAGATGATCAGGGGACTGGAGCACCTCCCATATGAAGATAGGCTGAGAAAATTGGGGCTGTTCAGCCTGCAGAAGAGAAGGCTGCGTGGAGACCTCAGAGCAGCCTTCCAATACCTCAAGGGGGCCTATAGGGATGCTGGGGAGGGACTCTTCATTAGGGAATGTGGTGAGAGGACAAGGGGTAATGGGTTTAAACTTAAACAGGGGAGGTTTAGATTGGATCTGAGGAAGAAGTTCTATACTGTGAGGGTGGTGAGGCACTGGAATGGGTTGCCCAGGGAAGTTGTGAATGCTTCATCCCTGGCGGCGTTCAAGGTGGGGTTGGACATAGCCTTGGATGGCATGGTTTAGTGGGAGGTGTCCCTGCCCATGGCGGGGGGGTTGGAACTCGATGATCTTGAGGTCCTTTCCAGCCCTTACTATTCTGTGATTCTGTGATTCTGTGAACCCTGTGACCTTACAACAGCTCCCATATAATCTCAAGGATTGTAGCACTAACCGTTTAATTTCTGTTTTCCCCTTCATTCTATTTCCTGTTTAACTTGCTGTTCTGTTCTACTCTGTCATACTGTCCATACTTATTTCTTTTTCAGACAAGGTTCAAATGCTCATGTTGAACAGGAGCAAAATTGCCTACCCGTACCTATGCTGTTTGAATTTCTTCCCTATGTGCTTGCCCGAGCATTCTGTTTTAAGGGGCATTGATGGCTACAGATTTCATGAAACTCACTTGTTCTGAATAAGTGATGTAGCTGAATTAATAAAATCTCGTGGGAGCCATAGTGCTTCAATGCATGGTGCAGAGACGCTTTCATAGCCCTTTTAGCCCCAGCTGACAATCACTTGTGCTTACTATCACCAGCTCAGCCTTTGATGTGGACTGATGACAGAACCAGGTTTTTCTGCATTCTGCTATATAGCCTGCTATATAGCCTGACCTATAACAGTCAGGTTTTCCCATTTTCTAAAGTTTCAGAGTCTCTTAAGTGTCACTTAAGCAGCTAAATTATGGATACCCCATTTCTCAAGAAAGATGCAGAACCAAATCCCTGATGTCTGTTACAGTAATAATTTTAACAAGTCTAGAAATTATAAAAGCTGCGTGGTGTTGCAGTAATAATTCACTTCCCATATGCAAAGTATTTTGATCTGAATTTCTGTTTGTATCTTAATGTTGTAAATGTTTTGGAAATTATATTAAGAGTTATTGAGCAGTAAATAAGTATCATGGAAATGAAGAGAATAGGCTTTTTAATCTTTTGAATAATTTAATAAAGGCTTTGATAGCAATTCATAAATAAATACTGAATTGTAATTCCCATTTTTTGCAATTCAGACAGCTACTTGATATGATGTTAAGTGTTGTCATGGCTATAATTTCCTGTCTTGGGTGAGGTATTTGAATAGAATTGTTTCATGCTCACAAAACTAAAATTGCTTCTAACTATGAGAACTTATTCATAGCAATGCTGCAACAGTACTTGCCATTTCAGGTGAGTGCATAGAGATTATTTCTCCCCAGAGATTTCTCAGGTTTCTCTGAAGTTTAGTTTATTCAGCTGGAATTCTAAGATAAGAAAGGTATTTTTAAAATGTTTTAGTACATTGCACATCTTAGTCAATATATCCTTATTAATGGAAGTGATCTAGAATAACCAACTGACCTAATCAAACCAAAGATGCTTCAGGCAGAATTCTGATTTTCAGAGAGGAACTGTGTAACCTAAATTCATATTTATGAATCTGAAATTTCAACATAATATGTTAGTTTAGGTTTACATTTGATCAGCATTTTAAAAAAATTCTGTCAAATGTGTGCAGTACAGTTTCTTACACAAAACAGGAATGGAAATCTACTTTTTCCTCATCTGGGCTCTTGGAAATGGACAATTGCTTATTGAACCATTATAATATAAACTGTTCTTCTGACAGCTGTACAGGTAAATCATGTTCTGCTCTTAAAGCAGTTATAAGTAGTACCATTTGGTGGTTTTGCAAGAGAACAGTTTTTCCATGTCAAAATGCTGATTCTTTGAGCAAGCATGTTGATTTCTGACAAGCAGAGTTGCAAAGTACTTGAATTGTGCTTGTCAGGAAGATCTCAGTCAACTGTCTGGTTGGTTCAGTAATGATAGTGGCTTTGTGAAAAGTCATGGAACTTGTGAGAATTGTCTTAATTTCATCTAACAGCCACCGGGTACTCATAGGAGTATATTCTCAATAAAAACACTGTTATTTTCATTGTTTCCAAAACAAAACAATGCAGAATTTAATTTTGGTTGTTTAGAGAAGGCCATCTTAATTAGGAGTGATTTCTTTTTACATCTTTATGCCAGAAAAAAAAAAAAAAACCAACAAAACCAAACACCGAACCCCCCGCCAAAAAAAAAAAAAAAAAACAAAAACAAAAATAAAAACAAACAAAAAACCTAATAAAAAACCAACCCAAACACATCACAGACCAAAAACACATTTTCTTGGAAGCTTTTGTCACCAATCTTTTCATGTCTAAAACGACAATCTTGTATGCTACATCCTTTGAAACAGATATTAGAATCTCCCTAATCCTTTCAGCATAAACAGGGATACGGCAAATATATCATTGACTGTTATTTTGGAATTTTTTTCTGTCCAAGGTGTTCTGTGTATCATATTTTGTTGGTCTCAGTACCAATTGCAGTGTTCCCTTGGGCATCTCAGGATTCTGACTATAACACATGATTTTTTGAGAGCAGAATGTTGCCTCGGTTATAAAGTGGATGCTGTAATTACCTCAGAGGTAAGCATCATTTCTTTAACTTTGTATTCTTTCAGGCATGAGGAAAAGGCTCTGCAGCCTGATGGCATCAGCAGATCATGAAAGGTAAAAGGCCTTAAAATATTAGCATGTAAGAAGGG
Source organism: Amazona ochrocephala (assembly GCA_039720435.1). Classification (NCBI taxonomy): domain Eukaryota; kingdom Metazoa; phylum Chordata; class Aves; order Psittaciformes; family Psittacidae; genus Amazona; species Amazona ochrocephala. The sequence continues at coordinate 12,553,867 of CM077909.1, forward strand.
AGATCTAGCTCATAATTAGTATCTTGTGCTTACTATGATGGTATAGCTCCAATGAAATCAATGTTAACAAGGATCATTATGAAATACCTTTAGGTGTCACGGAAGAGGAATTATTTCTGGCTTGTAAGATGGAAGATCATTCCAGCTTCTTAAAGGTATAGGAAACATGGAGCTATGCTATTTAGAGTAGACAGTGCCAATATCAAAAAGACGAAATTATGCTAATCTTCAAGTTACAGTGTATGAAATTACATACTATTTGCAAAAAATTGTATTCTCAGTAGAGGTTTTAACACGTTGGTGGCCAAAAGCTGTCTGAATGGGACAGCTGGCTTGAAACATGCAGTAAAAATCACAAGGGAAATAAATGAACTATTAAATAAAATGAAAGTTGGATAAAAGCATAAAATGAACTTGTACAAACTACATCCTGAAGACATTTTTAAGCTCCATTTTAAAGGCACAAAGTCAAGAGAGTTATAATTTTTCAAAGATCCCTTAGCTGTGCCCTTTTTGACAGCATCTATTAATGGTCATTAAAAAGAATATACCACTATACAAGTTAACTAGCCTACTAGCGCAATTTTTTGGCACAATTTACACTTCAGCTGCATTCCATTGTTATCTACAAATATGATGGAGCCACCACAAAATAAGGTGCTTGGTTTCTATTAAAACTTCATACAACTTTTTTGCCAATTAAAGAAAATTTATCAGGAAAAGAAATTAGAATTCTCTTTTCTACATGAGAATTATGCCTGAAGTATACATGACTCTTCCATCTGTATGACAAAGCAGTTTTTTGTTGTCCATGTCCTATTATTTTTAAGATTTTACAAAAATTCCACCACATGAAGGGTCAGATGTAAGCTTTCTATTTATTTTGTGAACTTTGACTTAACTTGTCGATTAATAGCTGTTGGCATTATTTCTGGTGCGTAGTAAATGACAGAGGTGAGTGAAATGGCAGATTACTGTTCTATACATACCTACACAGCCCATTGCTGAGGTGACGGTCTCGAGACGGGACGCCTGCAGCGTCTGATCGGGGGGCGGCTCGGCATCCAGGAGCTTCACCTCGGAGCGGAAACAGCCAGTGAGGGAACCTCAAGTCCTCGACAGGGCGGCCCAGGAGCCTGCAGCTCAGAGGACGCAAAGAGCTGACCCACAGGGGGAGGTGCCAGGAGGAGCAGCACCACCCTGACTGGTTAAAAACCTACCCCAGGGAGGACTTCAAGGAAACAGATTTTGGCCTCTTCAGGAACCTGCTCAGTGAGGTTCCATGGGATATAGCCCTAGAGGGCAGGGGGGCCCAAGACTGTTGGTTGATATTCAAGGATCACCTGCTGCAAGCTCAGGAGCGATACATCTCTGTTAGAAAGAAGTTCAGCAGGAGAGCCAGGAGACCTCTTTGGATGGATAAGGAGCTTCTGAGCAAAATTGGAAGGAAAAAAGAGGCTTATAAAAGGTGGAAGCAAGGACAGGTTGCCTGGGAAGAATACAGGGATGCTGTCTGGGAAGCTAGGGACCAGGTTAGGAAAGCTAAGGGCCACTTTGAATTAAACTTGGCTAGAGAGGTTAAGGATAACAGGAAGGGATTCTATAGGTACATTGCAAATGAAAGGCAGGCTAGGGACAATGTGGGCCCTCTCTGGAAGCTATCAGGAGAACTGGCTACCCTGGATTTTGAGAAGGTTGAAGTTCTTAATGACTTCTTTGCTTCAGTTTTCACCGAAAAATGAGCTGATCATACAACCCAAATCTTGGAAGGCAGACGCAGGGACAGTGAGAATGAAGGACAGTGAGAATGAAGACCCTGGGCCCACTGTAGGAGAGGATTTGGTTTAAGACCATCTCAGGAACCTGAACGTACACAAGTCCAAGGGACCTGATGAAATCCATGCATGGATCCCGAAGGAGCTGGCAAATGAAGTTGCTAAGCCACTGTCCATCATATTTGAAAAATCATGGCAGTCAGGTGAAGCTTCTGACAACTGGAAAAAGGGAAATATAACCCCATTTTCAAGAAGGGGAAAATGGATGAGCCAGGGAACTACAGACCAGTCAGTCTCACCTCTGTGCCTGGCAAAATCTTGGAGCAGATTCTCCTGGAAGGCATGCTGACGCACATGAAAAACAACAAGGTGCTTGACAGCCAGCATGGCTTCACTGTGGGGGAATCCTGCCTGACCAATCTGGTGGCCTTCTATGAAGGGGCTACGGAACTGATGGACAGGGGCAGAGCAGTTGATGTCACCTCCCTGGGCTTGTGCAAAGCGCTTGACACTGTCTCACATGACATCCTTCTCTCTAAGTTGGAGAGACATCAATTTGATAGGTGGACCACTCGGTGGATAAAGAACTGGCTGGATGGCCACACGCAAAGAGTTGTGCTCAATGGCTGAGTGTCCAGCTGGAGACCAGTAACGAGTAGTGTCCCTCAGGGATCGGAGTTGGGACCAGACTTGTTCAACATCTTTGTGGGTGACATGGACAGTGGGATTGAGTGCGCCCTCAGCAAGTCTGCCAGTGACGCCAAGCTGTGTGGTTCAGTTGGTACACTGGAGGGAAGGAATGCCATCCAGAGGGACCTTGACACATTTGTGAGGTGGGCTGATGCCAACCTGATGAAGTTTAACCATGCCAAGTGCAAAGTCCTACAACTGGGTCAGAGTAATCGCAGGCACAGCTACAGGTTGGGCAGAGAAGAGATTCAGAGCTGCCCTGCGCAGAAGGACTTGGGGGTGCTGGTCGATGAGAAAATGAGCATAAGCCGGCTGTGTGCGCCTGCAGCCCCGAAAGCCAACTGTATCCTGGGCTGCATCAAAAGGAGGGCGACCAGTAGGTTGGATGAGGTGATCCTGCTCCTCTGCTCTCGTGAGACCTCACTTGGAGTATTGTGTGCAGTTCTGGTGTCCTCAGCATAAAAACGACATGGAACTGTTGGAACAAGTCCAGAGGAGGGCCATGAGGATGATCAGGGGACTGGACCACCTCCCTTATGAAGCTAGGCTGAGAAAGTTGGGGCTGTTCAGCCTGGAGAAGAGAAGGCTGCATGGAGACCTCAGAGCAGCCTTCCAATATCTGAAGGGGGCCTATAGGGATGCTGGGGAGGGACTCTTCATTAGGGACTGTAGTGATAGGACAAGGGGTGATCGGTTTAAACAGGGGAGGTTTAGATTGGATCTGAGGAAGAAATTTTTTCCTGTAAGGGTGGTGAGGCCCTGGAATGGGTTGCCCAAGGAAGTTGTGAATGCTCCATTGCTGGCGGTGTTTAGGCCGGGTTGGACATAGCCTTGGATGGCATGGTTTAGTGGGAGGTGTCCCTTGCCATGGCAGGAGGGTTGGAACTAGATGATCTTGAGGTCCTTTCCATCCCTAACTATTCTATGATTCTACGATTCTATATTTCCTCTCATTGCACTTATGAAGAAGTCTGCTACCCTTAAAGTCTTTCTGAGTGTATGATGAGAACTTCAGTAGACAGTGGAGCAAAGGGATGGAAATAGAATTATTTTAAAGGAAAATTTAAAATCTGTCTTTTGTCTGTGCCGCTTAACTTTCAATGTTGAGGTTTTATACATTGTTACTGTATGTGTTCTTTAATGGCTACACATTCATATAAATATTCCAGGGCAATAATGAAGTTATGCAGGCAAATTGAAGACAGTGGGAGCAGATTTTTAAAGTAGGTCATACCTTTTGTAGTGCAAAAATGCACTCATCTGCAGTGTGGAAATGGTTCAGTAGTCAGACATCTTCACTGCAAATTGCTGCTGCAATGAAGAGCAAAAATTTTATAACAAAATAATGAAAACCAGGAGAGTTTTATGCTCTGAGCCTCTCTAACTTCAAATTATGGTGAAGAAGTGACAGACAGAAAAGGTAATCTAGAAACGTTACAGGCATGAACCTCGAGAAATTAAGACAGGCATGAGCCTTGGAAGATCTGCCTTCAGAGCCATCTTTTTTATAAATAATGTTACTTTGTAGAGACATATTTGTAGCAGACCTGAATCCTTCCTGCTCTTTCACCAGGAAGCAATGGAATTCTCTGGGCATGTTAATACTGTGGCAGAGATCTTTGATCTGATGAGCATACTGTACCAGATGCTAATACTTGGGAAAAAAAGAAATTTATATCAGGGAAGTATGCTAATAATGAATTACAGCATAGAATTGTCGTTACAGCAGACATAAAGTTCTGGAGCATGCCAGCAAGGCAACATGAATTACTGCATAAAAACCTTGAAATGGTAGGAGAAGAAGTTCACCACCAGATTTATTTGAACCATTAAATGAAGCTCTTGGGCAAAAGTGACAGGCCAAATTCAGAAACTACTTGTGCATTACTGTAACTTACATGAAAAAAAAAAAAAAGTGCAAAACTTAGAGCAGTTCAAAAAGAGTAACTGGACAAAGCAGATTTTTTTTGCTTTCTGACAGTCTTCCGGAAGTTGCTGCTCTTTAAACACAGAAAATCTTTTTTCTTCATCATAAAACTTCTATTTATTTTGCAATGCCACACTGTTTCACAACATCTTTGATGGCTACAAATGGAAGAAAACAGAAAAATGAATGAAAGAATAGTAAAAGCAGATATTGAGAAGAGAAACCTCAATAAAGAAGAAAGGGAGGGGGTAAAAGAGAGACTCAGGAAGAAATTATAACCTTAAAATTTAATAATATTTTGCCTTCCCTTTGAATTCATAGAGTTTTTTCTTTCAAGGTACCTTTAATTGAAAGGTATTTTCCAACCTTTGTATTACACTTGGAGAAATACAAAACAGAATGCAGACCTAGTCTTTAAAATGTAGTGATTATATGTTTTTAATGTCTCTATCATGGTTTTCCAACGTGAAGGAACGCCTGTCAACAGAATATGACCAAGAAAATAAACAATTATAAGGCAATTTATATTTGATAGTATTGCAGAAAACCTGGGCAAAGAGAATTGTGGGGGCTAAATTTATTCACTAACACTGCTATGGGCTGAGAGAGGAAAGTGTACATGCAAATGTGAAAATTCACATGCTGTTATTCTACAGAGAATTAGAAAAGTAAAGATAAAAGATAAAATCTTCCTTGTAATCCAAAGTGGATCTGTACAGGATATCTATTATATATTCTGTACTTGTCCCAAATACAGAGTTCTGATAGACACAAAGATACAGCTTGGACTTTCAAAATTAGAATAAGTACTCATTTGGGACTTTGAAGGATATGGAACAATATCTCACATGAGACACCAGTGTAAGTTCAGTGTTAGAAAAAGCTCAAACTACACAGACACAGTTATGAATTCTGGAGTCACGTCTGAATGATTGTAAAATCAAGAGAATATGGTCTCTGCTAAAAAAACGTTTGCTTGGTTTTAAAGACTGACAAAGTTTGTTGCTACACAAACTCTCCCCATTTTGGCACATGGTTCTACATTTTCAGTGAGAAGTATATTCTGCATGCAAAGGTTTATATTTTGGGTTCTAATACAGTACTTTATGAAATCATTATTGACAGTTTTAAAATCAAGAAGTGAGATATGGAGGCAGTTTTTAGCATAACTTAAAATGTATTGTTCCACATTAAATATACATTAAATTGAAACAGAAGTCTGAATGCAAGGTTTTTCAATAACTTAAGGCATTAATAGTTTACAGTAAAATTATGTCATTTGGGTGTGGAAAGATATTAGAATGTCAGAACATAGGACTCAGTATTAGAATGTAGAACCTTAGAATGCTACATTCTTAAGGGCCTTTCCATCCCTAACCAATCTATGATTCTGTAGGCTTTAAAAAGTTCCTCGTACGTACATTGCTTCAGAGCCTGAATCCTAATAGACAGCTAACAGATAAATAAGGTTAATAAGAAGCACTAGAACTGAAAAGATACGGATATGAAATGCATTTTTCAGCTTCACTGTGGGTGTGCAGTTGAGAAGTAGATGGTAATAATATATTTCTCCACAGCGAGGATCCAGAAATTGAGAGTCATCATTCTGATAGCCAGAGTATCTTAAGCGCAACATATTTCTTCTCACTCTTAACCTACATAACATAAATATTTTAGGCTAATGAATTTAATATACCAGATGCTACATAAGAATAGCTCTTAAATTTGCTCCTCTCAAGATGAGCTTTTTGAATTATTTGTTCTTTTTGGTGATACTTCTGTGTCAAAATCTATCAATTTTTTATAATTTCAGATTCATCTAGGGTTGAACCTTCAGTACTTGAATGCCTTTTAATATCAGAGTTATAGTGCATCTGGCTTCATAAAATAAGTGATATTAAATCAAAAGGAACAGCTGTGCACAATGATACGTATCTCAAATTGCTAAGAGCTACTTGCTTAATTATGCATTTCCCTTATGCCCTGAAAACAAGTCCATACCTTTTAAGCATCCACCCCAAAATGGCCAAGATAGATGGCAAGTCAGATGGGGCTTTTTCATGGGTTTAATTTCCTTAGGAAAAGGAACCCACATTTCTTGTACACAGTAAAAATGAGAGCAGGTTTGCTTTTTCTTTTTTTTTTTTTTTTGTAGGTCAGTGATATTAGAATGAAATGCAAATGCACAACAAAACTACATAACATAAATCCTGCTATTTACTCTCTTGGGTATTACTCTGTGTTTGGTGTAATGTTTTTCTAACATTTTCTGAAGTTTTCCAATTAAATATTAATGCAACTTCTTCAAAGAGAAACAAAGATTTATAACCCTGAAGTGAAAGAGAGAGGATGAGAGAATTGATAGCACAGTTGGGCAGAAGAAATCTGCATGAGCTCTGAATACTCTTTTCTCATTTATATGAGAAGTTAAATATAATATATAAACCAAAGTATGTGTATGTATAAGCTATGCTCTGATTGTGTGTGTTGCATGATCATATGTAATAAATTAGAATCATTCCACTCCAGCAACAAACCGTGTGCTGTTATCACTGTTTTATTTTTAAATACTTCTATAATATTCTTTTTGACTTCCTAAATTTTAAGTACCTTGAATATTTCTTATTTTTTTCTGGGGAAAGGGAGGGCAACCCAAAAAATTTCATTAGAATCTAAAGTTAAGGCAACAAATATATTTTGCATTTTAAAATTCAATTGAACTTGTAATAAATAATTTACTTAAAGCAGTGCAAAAAGGAAGTGATAATCACTCTTGACTTTTGGCAAGAGTGGGTGTGTGTTATGCCTGATTCATCAGGCGCTAGACAGCAGTAACTCATATATATGGAATGGACTAAAATGTTTTCCAGTTTGCTTGAGGGAATAAGAAATATTTAAGATTCTGCATACTCCTAGATATTCTTCAAGGTTACCAGAAGGCATTAAGGAATGTTCTGAACCCGGGGTCCAATTCATAGGAAAAAAAAAATACAAAGAGAAAGACCTCTTATTTGTAAAGTTCTTGAATATTCCATTGTGAAGAGAGGAAGGGCAGGATTCTGTGATTGTGTCAGTCTTGACTTCTTAAATATTTTGTTTTTTTCTGCCCACTTTAAGAAATATCCAGCTAAGAAAAATACGTCAGGACAACACAAAGGAATTAATCATCAAAGGTTTCCTTAAGATGCAGAAGTGTGAAAAATGCCTCCTTGCTGTGGGTCAAGTTGAAAGATTGCATAGCAAAGCCATAGGAGGTTTGATAATGAGCAGAGTTTCTTGGGTTTCTTAATGTTTATCATTATTTATTTATGCATAGTTCTTATATTCTACGTCCTCCTGTCAGACACACAGAATTCTGTTTATTCACAACCACACACCGTCATTCACAACCATTTACAGCCTGCACTCTCAACGTAACAGAAGAATGAACATTGCCTGTCTTTTATCTCTTCCATCATGATTTACTTGCATTTATTTAATGTTGACCTGGATAGGAATGATCAGTGAGAAGTGGTGTTTGCTCCTTGAGATGTATATACCATAGGGGAATAATAGAACCTGAACTGGTTTGACACAGTCAAATTAATTTTAATAGGCACTTGATTATGCCTGATTCTGCACAGAAGAAGAAGAAGCTAAAAATTCTTAGGTACTTCTGTTCATATATGTTCCAAGAAGTAGCAGCAGTCATCAGATTTCTGTATTTTCTTACTCTATCAAATTTTTTAATATTAAATTATTTCTTTGGGTAAAACCACAAGAGAAAAAGAATGGTTTATGACATTACCTTCTATCTCAACAAAAGAAGAAACCATCTGAAAAATGAAGAGTATAAAACTGCAAATTAAGATGTCAGGAGAGCATTATGTAAACCCAGTTCAAGGCCAAAGTGGAAGGGGATCATTATACACTGAATCCATGCAGAAAGTTATCACTGAATTGAATGAAATTTACTTAAAGAATAGGTCTATACTCAAAACCACAAGAAGAATAGTAGGAAAAACCACTATTTCTCAATCCAGTGATTTTTCTCTATATCATAGAATCATAGAATCATAGAATAGTAAGGGTTGGAAAGGACCTCAAGATCATCAAGTTCCAACCCCCCTGCCATGCCCAGGGACACCTCCCACTAAACCATGCCATCCAAGGCTATGTCCAACCCCACCTTGAACGCCGCCAAGGATGAAGCATTCACAACTTCCCTGGGCAACCTATTCCAGGGCCCCACCACCCTCACAGTAAAGAATTTCTTCCTCAGATCCAATCTAAACCTCCCCTGTTTAAGTTTAAACCCATTACCCCTTGTCCTCTCACCACAGTCCCTAATGAAGAGTCCCTCCCCAGCATCCCTATAGGCCCCCTTCAGGTATTGGAAGGCTGCTCTGAGGTCTCCACGCAGCCTTCTCTTCTGCAAGCTGAACAGCCCCAATTTTCTCAGCCTAGATTCATACGAGAGGTGCTCCAGTCCCCTGATCATCTTCGTGGCCCCCTTTTAATGATGTTGGTAAAGAATAACTTATTAAAGACTTACTAAAAGTAAGTTATCATGAGATAGCAAAGTGTTTGAGAGAGTGCTTTCCTTATAGCAAAACATCAGGATGAAAAAGAGTGAGCAATCTGGCAACTCGTGAAACAAGCAGCAGCAGCGGTTTCTGACACTGTAGAAAAAATATTCACTTTTCTCCCTTTGCTGAAAAATACGAGAGGAGCATCAGCCACACCACATGTTAGGAAGTCATGCCCAGATCCAGTCGAAGGCTTGGAATGGAAACAAGACTGCTTTCAGGGATGAGAAGACGGTTCACTTGTTAGTATCTCTTTAACATTATGACCTTCATGGGCAAAGCCTATTACCATAAAAGTTATTTTTGACTCTGTAGAGGGGAAGAAAAATAGTTGAGCAACATTGTTGACAGCAAGACTGTAATTTTTTAAATTAGGTTATAATGAATATGAGTTTCAGGAGAAGACTGCAGAGTAAGTCCCATCTGCTTCCCTCTGGACTGCAGCATGAAAGGGAACAGATGGGCATGAATTATGCCAAAAAATGGCTGGGAGAAGCTAGACAGCTCCATAGTCATAGTCTATGTTATCATCAGCCACTCAAAGATCCCATTCCTATCGGTCTCTTACAGTGCACTCCTGCTGTTGGGGGAATGAGGGTGTAGAGAATAAGATTGGAAGGAACAAGGACTTCGGAGAGGTCATGCCACACATATAACTCTGCAACATTCAGCTATAGTTCAGGCGCTAATTTTGTTACTAATTCTATTTTTGCATTTTGTTTTGTCCTGGACTTCACATAAGTAACCCTACGTTCTGAACAGTTACAAGAAAACAATTCTTTTTTTTTTTTTTTTTCCTGTACATTTATGCAAAAGGTGGGTGCTCTGGAAACAAGATCTTAGCTTCTAAAATCAGTGTCATCTTGATGTGTCCTCAGATTAAGTCAGGATTTTGCTCTCTGCAGATGTCTTCTAATACAGAGGGTTTATCATACCCAGTTCTGGAATAAAGTGAAATCGCATTGCAAATAGCAGACCCAGGAAGGTGTCGCCTTTCAAATGCCCTTGCAGATGAGTTGATTGCCCACTTCGACACAGAAAGTGTCAAAAGTTTCTTAGATTCTTTTCATACGGTTTGTTTGTGTTTCTCCAGTTAAAAAGTCACACTCAAATACTGTGTTGCATACTTTGAAGAGCTATTATAGTAATGTTGTATAATGTTATCAGATACCTATGTCTATGCCTGAGGTTTAGCCATTGAAATGTGGTTTTGGGAAACAAAGATTGGAACTCACATTCAAATTTTGGTTAAATTTGTATACACTTTTCTTTATAGTTGATGGCTGACAATCTATTTGAACTTGCATTTAACCTTTCTTGGTGATTGGTAGCCATCTCTTAAAGTGCTAGAAACAGCCTTACATAGTAGTCACACCTTCCTTTGGAAAACAGGCATTTGCTCTTTTCTAATATCATTTTATGTTCCATAATATACAATAGGCAACTAATGCAATCAATTATTATTTTACAGTTTTTATGTATTTTTTAGACATCTCATAAATCTCTTGAATCTCTTGCTCTTTTCTGGCTATGTACAACATCAAGTGGCTAAAGTGTAGCTTAGCTTGTTGGTAATGGCAAGCCTCGCTACAGCACAGAGGTGTTGAGTCTTGTTTTATATTCTCTTGTTTAATATTTATACTCCAGTTAGTTTTTCACTCTATAACTGTTTATTACCAGCTGGGCAAACCCCTTGTTAACTCCTGCAAGCCAAGCCTGATATATTAAAGGCTATTTTAGGGTTTCTAAGTATGGTTGGTTGGTTTTTACTTTGCTGTGGGCTTTTTTTCTCTCTTTTTTTTTCTTTTTCTCTCTCTCTGTTTTCTTATTAACTTCATTTCTTATTAACTTCATATTCAGAATTTCACAGTAAGAGTATTTGGCTACGTGGTGAAAGACCACACTTGTTTTTGCATGATAAGTGTTATAAAAGTGTCAAAAATTCCCTCCCATCTTCCATTTTTGAAAATAAAAAATCTATCTTTTGACAGAACATATGGGTACGTACTGTACTGATTTAAATAGTCAGGAACACAATAGTTTGGGTTATAATTTATTCTATGAGAAAAGGAGGGAAATAGTCATCAATGTTTCATGCAAGACTTTGTTGGTTGTTTTGCAATCTGTATTTTCAAAAACCTATTATAATTTAGAAAAAATTAGGGCTGTCACAGAAATCTTATTAAAACTTAACAAGAGAGATCTATGACATGTATTTCTATACCTGTAAATGTGGGAAGTTGTTTACTTTCTGAAAAGATTACCATTGTATCAATTCACCTTACTATTTGGAAAAAAATGTAAATGGGAGACCATATTCTCAGAATCACTGAGCAGCTACAATCATTAATCAGTGTTTTTGCTTCTTGTCTTCTTTATGTTGTGAAGTCAATGCTTTAAACTTTGGCTGCCTCAAGGTCTACATATACCTCAGGGCTTCATTGAACTAGCAGTACACTAGTGTAGAAAAATAACACATTTGGGTTTTTGCCATGAAAAATGTAAAGTCTGTCTTTGAACATTGACTAAAATCTCATTACTTTGGTGGCAAATGAGGCATGAAACATATTGTCAAAAATATAGATCCCAAAACATAGTGGTACTAAATATTTTATCTTCGTGGAATGTACTACAAAAGGTTGGAACTCTAAATCAGACAGTGCACATAAACACACAGCATCATTCATCAAGTGAGAAGTCTTTGTTGCAAAATTTGTCTGTGATGGCAGCTTTAATGAGGTTCCGTAATTTCTTTTAACCTCAGAAAACTATTACTTTAATTGTCTTAAGGCATAAATCTGCCACCAACACTTCAACCCTGGACTTGCTCAAAGCTTAATCTATTGACCTTATGGTGAGAATTGCATGGTAATCTTTCATGTCCTTCTCATTCCTGTCTAAATGTTAGATGTGTAATATCAACTTGCTGTTCACAGACGTGGGTGATTAGATGGAAGTGCAATTGCAGAAGTGGAACTGAAAGGTTATTGTTATAAGTCTTGGTTATTTGAGACTTCATGACGTGGTTTTCAGAAGTATTCCTGAAGTATCTGCACTTGTGTTCCCTCTGATCTCCATAGAATAATTCTGTTACTACATGGCTGAATCAATTTAACAGGACAAATCTATTTTTATATGAAATATTTAAGAGTTGTGGATCTAGAAAACAAGTAGTATTTGTAGTTAGACAATGAAATGGTCAACTGATTGATATAAGCAATGCTAAAAAATTCAGTATTTATGGACATTTCATTTTGAAGAATAATATTTGATTTATACAAGTCACCCCTCATCTCTGTAGGTGCCAGATTTACTTCAGTCATACACATGTAGCACTCAGCATATGTCAGTTGACAGGAAATCATACCATCTCATGAACAGAGTATTCGGGTCTTTTTTTCACTGTGTTGAAGTAAGGTGTACTGTGACATGAGAACTGAAAATCTCTGTAAAGTACGTATTCTTTGGAGAAGAGAAAAACTGCATTCTGAACTTCCTGAGTGATAATGACTGTACAATGTATAAAGCCATTTTGCTGTCATGATAAGGAAATCTCTTTAACTGTCTTGAAATGTGTTGTTATTTCTCTGTGCTGTTTGCACTTTTCTTACTGTACAGATACTTGTCTTCAACCACCAAGCATTAAATTTTAAGGGGACATAGTCTGGATATTGGTCAAAGTGCTTGCAGCCAGCATACACTGAAATGATTTACTAACGTCACAAAATCAACTGCAGATGGATGGATTTTGATATTAATAGAAAGTTGCAACTTTCCAAATTGTTTTATAGCAAAAACTGCAAAATTTGACATCTGTATAAAACGGTAAGTGGAGCTACCATTGCTTAATAGTCAAAATTGAAAAAAAAAAAAAAAAGTCCAGTTTATATGCTCTGGGACAGGCTTCATGCCAGATAATTTAAGGAATCCTTACGTAGAATATATCTGCTTCCATTTTAAATGGGGACTGATCTGCAAGCTGTAAAAAAGATTAAATCAATCATAATAACCTAAAAAAAGAACTTGCACCACTTATATGACAGTATAGCTTCGTGGAGGTATTTGTTTATGCTTTTTTTAAGAACTGGTGTTTTCAGAGTGCCAGTTTTTTTTTAATATCTCCTTTCTTGTGTAAAGTCTCAGGATCATCATTTAGACCAAGATTGTTTTATCAAACTAGTCTATATATTTTCACAGTACTTCATAAACAGAAATATTTTTGGGCTTGATTACATTCATTCTCAAAAATGGTTGTGAAGAGTTGAGTCAAATCAAGCACTTTTTATGTTAGATTGCTGGTTAACTGATTTGATTTCTCCCACTGTTTCAAGCATTATATCCTCCTGTGTCATCCAAGTATGAGGGACAAACTTTAATTTGAAATGTGAACTGGTGCAAGTAATTTGGAATTGTTCATTTGTCCATGGAAAGTAAGAATGGCAAGAAACAGAATTAATTTCTTTATATTTGTGTGAATTCTTGCATAAAATACTTGGGTTTGCTCCACTCTTCTGGTATAAGTCAGTGCTGACCCGTGTAATCAAAGCAAACATGCTGAGGTTCATTCATCAGCTGAAGCCTCTTGCAACTTTTTTTAGGCAATGAAGAAGTATTAGCACTCCAAAGGACATTCACAGTTTATATGGGTTGAAGAAATTTTTGCAGGTAGTTTTGTTACTCCATTTGCTCTGAAAAGAGGATATCAAAGTGACTATTTTGAGACTTCAGTAATCTAGGGTTTTGTGGGACAAATTTGATACAATGCAGGTATTTATACAAATAAAAGACAGGTAGGTGAATGGTTAGACCTTACATATTTACTCTTTACATCAACACAAATGCATTTGCCTTTCCATATCTAAAAATACAGCTTCAAGTTTCTGAATGCAAAATACACAGGCAGTATGGAAAGGTTGCTCTTGAATCAAGAACACTTCATTTACATGTTGTCCAACACTGTTTTCAGTAAAGGTGCATGCAGCTGTCTTGTTTTGTTTAAATCTATACAAAGAATAAAATGAAGCTATAGGATCAAAAAAAAAAATTAAAAAAAAAGAAAGAAAAAACCCAAAAGTAGTTTTCTTCAGTCCCAACAGAAGGAGAAAGTTGTTTTGGAAAGGTAAATTTAAATTATTCAATAAATTGCTGCTGAGATTTCTCAGTAATTGTAAAAAAAGATAAATCTGTACAAGTGGTACATGTTCTGTCCAATATTAGCAGAATGAAAAAATTAATGGGGTCAACAGAAATGAGAAATTAATATCACACACTGAAACATCCTTAGCAGAAAGCAACTCCTGCCGTTCACAATTTCCCCAGAAGGTAATGGAATGATCCAAGTAATTCAAATGTTCCTGTTAGATAACCAAAAAGGCAGGAAAGTTTTAAATTACTCCAAGTCCCATTTTCCATGATTTGTATGATCATAGCATGATTTGGGTAGTTCATATATATCAAAAAAGGTACTTTATTCATGAAGTAGAGTCCTTCTTGGTGGGCTGGTCCTGGGTTTTTATGTCAATGTTCTGCACTTAGTTCCACTACATATTAATATAAAAACTCAACTAAAAGTAAATATACATTCATTCTTATAAATTAAATATAATTTAATATATAATTGAAGGCCATATTTTTAAGGGATGCTTTGAAAACAGTTACTCCAGAATTGCAGGTTTTGTTTTGCTAGATTTTATGCTGAGATTCATCATTTGATATCTTGATATTATATGCATGGGCAAGGATCTGTGTGTGACACAAACTTTAACTCTTCTTTGTAATTTGCTATTATCTCCGTCTAATTAATGTAGCAGAAATGTTGTTGCCTAAATCAATGTATGGTCACAGTGCAATCATATTAATATCCCTATATCCAATAGATCTTGTTCTGTAATTCCTCTGGAAGAAGTGGGGCATGTCAGATAAATTAAATGAAAAGAACAGATGTAGATTAAGCGAGATGTAAATTTCAAGCCTGCATTTTTAATTTCACTAAATATTATTTTCCAACTTCAAGATCACATTACATTGAAATGTGGAACTTCAATTTCCTCCACTATTTCATTTAATAAAACCTTTGTCTCATCTAAGCTCTTGAAGAGATGTTAGCTTTAAATCACATTGACTTCACCCTACCCAATTTACATATGCTGAAGAAATAAAAGTCTTTTCAAGAGTTGCCATGGGGCTTCAGAAGCCTCAAAGGAGTATTAAGACCTTGAGTTTAATGTGAACTGCCTCCAACACAAAACACAAATCTTCCCGACAGAATACTAATGGTTTAGCATACAGTCACATTTTCTGCGCAAGTTTGTAAAGTAAATAATCCACGTATAGGAGAAAAAATTACTAAATTATGTCTGAGCATTTGAATTTAGAATTATGCCAACTGGAAGTGAAAAATGCTTTCTATAAGCCTGTATTACATAAGAAATGTTATGTGGTTTGACAGATGTACAAAACAAAGCACAAGATAAATTAAAGGGGGAATTCAGAACTCCTCCATTTTTTCTCTAAGGACTGTATACCTGCAGAGCAGCATTAGGAGTTCTCAAAGTCACTCTGAATAGACATAGAAAATATTTTGCCTTAGATCTATATAAACAGAAATGTTTCCACCCTGGATTTACTTTGTTTTCTCTTGCATAAACATTTTATATTTATTTTTTGTTTTAGAAATCGTATTCTGCTTTAAAAGATCTATGGACTACATTTAGTACAATAACTAAGGGGGGAAATGTTTTCCTAATATGGCCTCAATCTCATCTCTATGATGGATTTCTCATTATAATAATTACATACCATTAAAATGTCAGAACTGGTTAAAAAGACATCTAAGAAGACATGTCTGTTTGAGCAAACTAGCAGGCAGAAACCTTGATGTTAATTTCCTTGGCATCATTTAAAGGAAAGGGAGAACTACAGTACATAAAATGAGAATCCTTGTGTGACACAAATGCAAGCAGTTTGACCGTGTATAGTATTAGCACTTAAATAATTGGTCAGTCATAAGTAATTAGGGAGCATTACAGTTACACAAAGAGAAGGTTTGTTTCACGTGGGGAGCAAAGTGAATGACTCAGAGTGAATACTCCTACATGACAAACCTAGCCCTGTTTTCTGCTCAGGAATTATCCAAGAGTGGGCAGACTTTTATTTATTTGTTTGGGTGCAACTGCAAACCCTCCTCTTATCTGAGTCTTGTTCCTGGGTTGATGGTGTTTCCAAGAGCAGTTGCTCAGTGTGAATGGGAGGTGCTCAGTCTCACCCTTTAGTAAGAAAGAGTGTCTGAACTATATGGGCCAGGGTCTGACAAGCTGTTCCCACAAAGAATCAGTTTTAAATGATCCCACTTTTTACGGTTCAGCAAGCTCATCTTGTTCTAGCTCTTTATTTAGAATGATTTTCATTCTTTGGGTGTTCATGGACAAGTCACTATGATGGAGTTTCCTGCCCTTTGTTATCCATTGTATTGTGTTCAGTCAGATCCTGATTCAGCAAGTGATTTCAGGAGAAAATGAAAGAAGCCCCATAAACTGAGTTTGGGAAGATAGGCACGTGCATTGTGTTTTGTTGAAATCTCACTTTCTTCACCCATGCTGCTTTGCTGCTCACCCAGGTATTTTCTGGGATAATGTCTCTTAGTCACAGACAGCACTTTATAAATTCTAAATCAAAGCAAACTGCAATTACCAGAAAACATGGGATTCTTTTCTACACTAATCATTGATAAGTCACGGCTTTCAATTCTTGTATCTGATCAACTTAAAAATACTATTTGAAAGTAGGTACACATACTCCAGCTAGTAAATTCATAAATATTGGTAGAATGAAAATAGTAGCATTTTCAATTCATACAATTCTGGATTTTATGTTTTAAAAAACCCAAGACAAACATCATTTGGAACTCAGAGTTCTCACAATATATCACTGCTCCTGTGTGCATATGGTGCACGTGGACTATTAGAAAGTGACTTCAGCTTCAAAATAAATTGCTCACAAGCTGACTTCCAAAGAATAATTGGTAATAGAGGCAGAACTCATATTTCTTATGCAGGCAATCTACCATTGACTTGAAGTGCATTTCCCTGAACGAATGGCATGGTGAAACTCCTGGAAGAAAGACATGCTACAAAGAATCAAATCGAATGGGGTCAGAAACAGTCCCAGAAAGCCTTTTTAAGCTTGGAAAGCACCCTCCTGGATTTCTTACCAAATGCAGTATTTCCTATCACATTATATAAAGAGTAGCCTGCACTCCTTCAGAACTGGCTTACTAGCATTTGCGAGTCTGCAGGGTGCAGATGGTGTTAACAGCATCCCTGATCCATCCATCTTGCACAGGCAAAACCTGTCATGGCTGTTCCAGGACCCTGGCCATGCTAGATGCTGCTGATCTTTGCAAAGCGCTGTTTATTTGAACTGGACCACAGACTTTTCGGTCTTCCCTGCCAATGTTTTCATTTTGACATACATCTAATTCTTCTCTTTATTATAGCTTCATCATCATACGGTGGTGCATAGTGGTGTGGCAAATATATTTACTGCGTTTGTGTTTATGTATTTTCTGGGATTGGAAATCTTTTGTCTCCTTAGAATGCCAGTTAAAGTTAATAGGGGAGACCTCAGTAAACAAGTCTAATTACTTTGGCAATTTAGATTAAGTCCTTGAAATGGATTGCCAGAAGTTAGTTTATGTATGTTACCATCTTAAGGATCCATTTGTCTCTCAGATGTTTCAGCTACCATGAATAATCTTCCTCCTGATCAGAACAAAGAACTAGGCGCATTTATTTCTCATTCCTGTGCATGCGCTAAATGGACTTTTAAATTGCTCTCTATTCAAGACGTGAATTTAAGTTTCTTAACTTAATTTTCTAATTATTTCTTGTGTTGCGTTCACTAGTTTTTCTAATTAGCTCCAGTTCTGCTCTCTAAATGATTTGTTTTTTACACCCAAACAGATAACCAATAGGTGGTGACAGCAGTACACTTCCTGGTTTAACCTGGTTATGCATCACTTTATAGCTTGGGCTTTCTCTTTTAAGGCGTCAGTTCTTACAGTGTGAGCCTTAGCGTTACTACAAAGAAAGAAAATACATTTTCTTTTAAAATTCAGAGGTACTTATATTAGTGTATGGTCTGGTATGGCTCAGTCTGTGGTAGTACACATAAGAAAGTAGTACAAAATTTAAACAGCCCAGGATTTAAAATCTTACAGTAATTATTTGAGAAAAAAATCTACAGAACGAAGTACACAGTGGCACAGCTTTTAAAGTGCAAGATTCTGCATCTGCAAAACTCAAATTCATATGTAGTAATTTCAAAATTACAAATATCAAAAAAGCCATTTCAGTATTGTGTTGGAAGAATCTTGTTGTGAAGCAGTGTAATGAAGGTCTGACTGTTTAGCCTGTACAGGCTTAGGTATATAAAACTTCTGTAAAAATTAAAGATACATTCTATGTTTAAAATACTTTCTAGATTTATGATACTGTGCAGACTGTGCGTGAGTTAAATTTCCCTGTAAGAGTTAACCCATCTGCTATCCATTTTCCTTACTCAGAGTTAGAATTTTGTCTTAATTTGAGAAATATAACATGATAACTTTGACATCATATAATCGATATTTTATTTATAGTTGATGTAACAGCCTTCTAAAGACTTGTTGACACAGGACAAAATTCCAACCTCAGATGAAGTTTGGGAATTTTGCAATTTACTTTATTGAGCCACAGTAATAAATTCTTTATTAATATTTCACAATAGGTTATTTTCCACTACTGGAAATAATTTTTATAGATATTTGCAAAGAAGCAGAGTAATAATAATAATAAAAAAAAATCTTCCGTACTTAAAGTATTAAATCACTGCCCTGGACTTCAAGAGAGCAGACTTTGGCCTCTTCAGGAACCTGCTCAGTAAGGTTCCATGGGATACAGCCCTAGAGGGCAGGGGGGCCCAAGACTGTTGGTTGATATTCAAGGATCACCTGCTGCAAGCTCAGGAGCCATGCATCCCAACTAGAAGGAAGTTCAGCAAGAGGGCCAGGAGACCTCCTTGGATGGATAAGGAGCTTCTGAGCAAAATTGGAAGGAAAAAAGAGTCTTATAAAAGGTGGAAGCAAGGTCAGGCGACCTGGGAAGAATACAGGGATGTTGTCCGGGAAGCTAGGGACCAGGTTAGGAAAGCTAAGGCCCACTTAGAATTAAACTTGGCTAGGGATGTTAAGGATAACAGGAAGGGATTCTATAGGTACATTGCCAATAAAAGACAGGTTAGAGACACCGTGGGCCCTCTCCAGAAGCTATCGGAAGAATTGGCTACCCTGAACTTGGAGAAGGTTGAGGTTCTTAATGACTTCTTTGCCTCAGTCTTTATTGGCAAATGCTCTGACCACACCACCCAAGTCTTGGAAGGCAGACGCGGGGACGGTGAGGGTGGGGACCCTGGGCCCACTGTGGGGGAGGATCTTGTTCGGGACCACCTTAGGAACCTGAATGAATACAAGTCCATGGGACCGGATGAAATCCATCCACGGGTCCTGAAGGAGCTGGCAAATGAAGTTGCTAGGCCACTGTCCATCATATTTGAAAAATCATGGCAGTCAGGTGAAGTTCCTGATGACTGGAAAAAGGGAAATATAACCCCCATTTTTAAGAAGGGAAAAATGGATGACCCAGGGAATTACAGACCAGTCAGTCTCACCTCTGTGCCTGGCAAAATCTTGGAGTGGATTCTCCTGGAAGGCATGCTAAGGCACATGAAAACCAACAAGGTGCTTGGTGACAACCAGCATGACTTCACTAAGGGGAAATCCTGCCTGATCAATCTGGTGACTTTCTATGAAGAGGTTACGGAACTGATGGACAGGGGCAGAGCAGTTGATGTCATCTACCTGGACTTGTGTAAAGCCTTTGACACTGTCTCACATGACATACTTCTCTCTAAGTTGGAGAGACATCAATTTGATAGGTGGACCACTCGGTGGATAAAGAACTGACTGGATGGCCGCACGCAAAGAGTAGTGCTCAGTGGCTCAGTGTCCAGCTGGAGGCCAGTAACGAGTGGTGTCCCCCAGGGATTGGTGTTGGGACCGGTCTTGTTCAACATCTTTGTGGGTGACATGGACAATGGGATTGAGTGCGCCCTCAGCAAGTTTGCCGATGGCACCAAGCTGTGTGGTTCGGTTGATAAGTTGGAGGGAAGGAATGCCATCCAGAGGGACCTTGACACGCTTGTGAGGTGGGTTGATGCCAATCTCATGAAGTTTAACCATGCTAAGTGCAAAGTCCTACATCTCGGTCGGAGCAATGCCAGGCACAGCTACAGGTTGGGCGGGGAGGAGATTGAGAGCAGCCCTGTGGAGAAGGACTTGGGGGTGTGGGTTGATGAAAAAATGAACATGAGCCGGCAGTGTGCGCTTGCAGCCCAGAAGGCCAACCGTATCCTGGGCTGCATCAAAAGGAGCGTGACCAGCAGGTCAAGGGAGATGATCCTGCTCCTCTACTCTGCTCTCGTGAGACCTCACTTGGAGTATTGCGTGCAGTTCTGGTGTCCTCAGCATAAAAACGACATGGAACTGTTAGAACAAGTGCAGAGGAGGGCCACGAGGATGATCAGGGGACTGAAACACCTGCCATGTGAAGCTAGGCTGAGAAAGTTGGGGCTGTCCAGCCTGGAGAAGAGAAGGCTGCGTGGAGACCTCCTAGCAGCCTTCCAATATCTGAAGGGGGCCTATAGGGATGCTGGGGAGGGACTCTTCATTAGGGACTGTGATGAGAGGACAAGGGCTAATGGGTTTGAACTTAAACAGGGGAAGTTTAGATTGGATATGAGGAAGAAATGCTTTACTGTAACGGTGGTGAGACCCTGGAATAGGTTGCCCAGGGACGTTGTGAATGCTTCATCCCTGGCGGCGTTCAAGGTGGGGTTGGACATAGCCTTGGATGGCATGGTTTAGTGGGAGGTGTCCCTGGGCATGGCAGGGGGCTTGGAACTCGATGATCTTGAGGTCCTTTCCAACCCTAACTATTCTATGATTCTATGATTATAGTTACTTCTTTACTTAAGATGTGGGAAAAGTTTTGTTGATATACCCTCTTTATCCCACATTTTTTACATTTTCAAAAGCAAATTTTCATTAAGACCATTAAATGTGTGATCTATAGTGATGCATTTATAGTGCTGTATGCTGTATTTGAAAATATGAAAATGTTTAGAAAGCTTTTTATGTCCCATTCCTCTGCTTTACAGAACTCTGCACATCAGCGAAGAATAAACACATTTCTCACATTCCAGAAAATCACAACAAAAGTCACAAGCAGTCATTAGATGTGCAGGATGAACTCAACAAAATGTCTCCTTGAAACTCCACTCCTGTGTTTGGTTATAAGGTAAAATTTCAAAAGCTTTTAACACAGAAAGAAAGAAGAAAATAAACACAAAAATATACATAATTGATGACAAAAATCAGTCCACTGTTCCAGCAGGTAAGAAGCAACATTTAAATTGCTGTAAAATGATCCTGAATACTCAACAGGACTAGTGTTAAACTATGGATTTGGAATATGATATATTACACTTGACTAAGAACAGTGACATTTCAGCAGTTGTATTGAGAAGTACAGTTATGCCAATTCAGCAATAGCATCAGGAAATTCTCCATCAATAACTGACATTGCTTAAAGTATCAGAATTTCCATTCTTCATGAAACGCAATATTAGCTTTGGGCTATTCGTTTCATTCTAATTTCAATATTGGATATTTAGATTGGATATGAGGAAGAAATTCTTTACTCTAAGGGTGGTGAGGCACTGGAATGGGTTGCCCAGGGAAGTTGTGAATGCTCCATCGCTGGCGGTGTTCAAGGCTGGGTTGGACAGAGCCTTGGGTGGCATGGTTAATGTGAGGTGTCCCTGCCCATGGCAGGGGGTTGAAACTAGATGATCTTGAGGTCCTTTCCAACCCTAACTATTCTGTGATTCTATGATTCTATATTATAATCAAACTGTTGCATTCTGGTAAGCCTTAACAGGACACTTGGTGTAATGTTTTTTAAAGGAATGTGGTCAAATGATATATTCCTAGGAAAAGTTTCCTTCAAAAGAACATTCTTTTAGGTTCTTGGCTTCCCTCTTCCCCCCCCCCCCCCCCGCCTTTTACTTGCTTTAGATAGCTACTTTCAAGAATACTGATTGAAGGTAGAATACTACACAGGGCAAATGAAGGCAATGGTTAAAAGCAGAGCTGGGAAAAAGCCATCTTCCACTCAAACCAAAAAAAACAACAGACATACTTGCAGAGGTGTTATTCCTTCAAATTTCCTGAAATATACATTACACTCCTTTTTTGTCATATTCTTGTGTTTTTGATATCTGGAGATTGAAAGGGATCAGTCATTTCTACACAATGGAAATGTGTTCTAAGAGGTGTCCTTTTACCGTAATATAAAAGACTTTCTTCTTATACTTCCAAATACAGTTTTTAAATCTTTTTTTTTTTTTTATTTAAATTCCAAAGGATGCAATATATTCTTTTTAGTGTTCAGTACGCATAATATTTCAAAATGTCCAGTAGTATGACCCTGATAAATATGAAATACCTCCTATTTTAAAGACATAAATGCAAACTCAATTACTAATCATTTGGGAGCAATACTGCAATTAACACTGCAATGCTTGAAGGTTTAGGATGGGTGCTTGCCAGATGTTGTTTCTTAATATATTACTGCTGGCCAGTACATTGTTAATATATTATGTGAGCAATACTCCTGCTGGCCATTACTGTGTTAACACATCATTTAGTGTCATTCCCTTGATTCATTAAAATAGCAGCAACTACCAGAAAGCCATTAAAAAGCTTTGGAGTCTGTATGTTTTATTCTAAACAACTTCACGTTTCTTAAAAGAATGATTTGGACGGAATGGAAGAAAATCTAACAAATAGGACTAGATGGTAGCTATGGTCCTAATCCAATACCTGTTGAATAAGACTCCTTTCATTGACATCAGTGGACTTCAAAATTGGACTGTGTGTCTCAATTAGCAGAAATGTCACATTTTTTAGCCTTTGCAAGTCAGATTAAATGCTGAAGACTTCTGAAAACTAGGGGATTCTTTTATTTTAATATGATAGTAAGAAGTTAAGGCCAAAATATCACACAAAGTAAGTCAGCCACTTTTCTGTAAATGTATACATGTATCTGAACATATTCAGGTTCAGAGTTCTGGCAATTGTATCAGAACACTCCTGTGAGCAGAATTTTATCTAAAAAACTTGCAAGATTACTTTCAAAATAGACGGAAACACAGTCTTGGGTTTTGTTGTGCTTTTGTGGCATTTTTGGGGAAATGTGTTTTTGTAAAATTAATTATTATGTTATATATCTTTAATAGCAAGTAGGGTGAATATTTTAATTTTTTTTAAAGCATTTTTTTTTTATGAAAGGCTCAAAAATGTTGTGTCGTATTGAATCTTACAAATCAACATCCCATAAACCATACCAGAGCAATTCTCTCAAACATTCACATGAATGAGGAGATTATTACAGTCAGGTGTAATAAATTCTACTAAAAAGTTTTACTACCTTTAGCAGCACAGTGATTGGAAGGCTGAATTTTTATTTTTTTGTTAGTTTGCTTTTCTGTAGGGTTTTTCTGTTTCTTTGACTCAGATTTTGGTCTCTGAAACATTTGTGTATGTAGGCAATCTTAAGCCAAAGTCTTGCTCTGATAAGTATTGAAGGACAACAATTTGAAGAAACTTGGACCAAATATTATCTCCTTACTTCATGTGTTTAAAAATGTGGTAACATACAAATCTAGTGTAAGTCCCATAAGGATTGAGAAAAGGGGAGTCAACTAGTCCTTGCTAGGTGCATTTAAAATAATATTCTTTTCAGGAGAAAACAGTTTCACAGAGCTGTAATTAAAGTCAGGCTTTCAGAAAACTACACAACACTGCAAAGGTGAGATTGACTTTTACCAGACCAGGATATTTTATTGATAGCATCTTTTAGAGCTTTTCTAGGTGTAAAATTGATTCACAGTCTTAATGTGGTAGCTTAGAAGAAACCTTTCTAGGAAGAACTGTGAAAGGAATGTATTCATTGAGACTTTACTGGAGATTGATATATTATAAATCATTATCACAGAATCACAGAATAGTAAGGGCTGGAAAGGACCTCAAGATCATTGAGTTCCAACCCTCCTGCCATGCCCAGGGACACCTCCCACTAAACCATGCCATCCAAGGCTATGTCCAACCCCACCTTGAACGCCGCCAGGGATGAAGCATTCACAACTTCCCTGGGCAACCCATTCCAGGGCCCCACCACCCTCACAGTAAAGAATTTCTTCCTCAGATCCAATCTAAACCTCTCCTGTTTAAGTTTAAACCCATTACCCCTTGTCCTCTCACCACAGTCCCTAATGAAGAGTCCCTCCCCAGCATCCCTATAGGCCCCCTTCAGGTATTGGAAGGTGGCTCTGAGGTCTCCACGCAGCCTTCTCTTCTGCAGGCTGAACAGCCCCAACTTTCTCAGCCTATCTTCATACGAGAGGTGCTCCAGTCCCCTGATCATTTTCGTGGCCCTCCTCTGGACTTGTTCTAACACTTCCATGTCCTTTTTATGCTGAGGACACCAGAACTGCACGCAATACTCCAAGTGAGGTCTCACGAGAGCAGAGTAGAGAGGCAGGATCATCTCCCTTGACCTGCTGGTCACTCTCCTTTTGATGCAGCCCAGAATACGGTTGGCCTTCTGGGCTGCAAGCGCACACTGCTGGCTCATGTTCATTTTTTCATCAACCCACACCCCCAAGTCCTTCTCTGCAGGGCTGCTCTCAATCTCCTCCCCGCCCAACCTGTAGCTGTGCCGGGCATTGCTCCGACCCAGGCGGAGGACTTTGCATTTAGCTTGGTTGAACTTCATCAGGTTGGCATCAGCCCACCTCACAAGCGTGTCAAGGTCCCTCTGGATGGCATTCCTTCCCTCCAATGTATCAACCGAACCACACAGCTTGGTGTCATCGGCAAACTTGCTGAGGGCGCACTCAATCCCACTGTCCATGTCACCCACAAAGATGTTGAACAAGACCGGTCCCAACACCAATCCCTGGGGGACACCACTCGTTACCGGTCTCCAGCTGGACACTGAGCCACTGAGCACTACTCTTTGCGTGCGGCCATCCAGTCAGTTCTTTATCCACCGAGTGGTCCACCTATCAAATTGATGTCTCTCCAACTTAGAGAGAAGGATGTCATGGGAGACAGTGTCAAAGGCTTTACACAAGTCCAGGGAGATCACATCAACTGCTCTGCCCCTGTCCATCAGTTCCATAGCCCCTTCATAGAAGGTCACCAGATTGGTCAGGCAGGATTTCCCCTTAGTGAAGCCATGCTGGTTGTCACCAAGCACCTTGTTGGTTTTCATGTGCCTTAGCATGCCTTCCAGGAGAATCCGCTCCAAGATTTTGCCAGGCACAGAGGTGAGACTGACTGGTCTGTAATTCCCTGGGTCATCCATTTTTCCCTTCTTAAAAATGGGGGTTATATTTCCCTTTTTCCAGTCATCGGGAACTTCACCTGACTGCCATGATTTTTCAAATATGATGGACAGTGGCTTAGCAACTTCATTTGCCAGCTCCTTCAGGACCCGCGGATGGATTTCATCCGGTCCCATGGACTTGTATACATTCAGGTTCCTAAGGTGGTCCCGAACAAGATCCTCCCCCACAGTGGGCCCAGGGTCCCCACCCTCACCGTCCCCGCGTCTGCCTTCCAAGACTTGGGTGGTGTGGACAGAGCATTTGCCCGTAAAAACTGAGGCAAAGAAGTCATTAAGAACCTCAGCCTTCTCCAAATCCAGGGTAGCCAGTTCTCCCAATAGCTTCTAGAGAGGGCCCACGGTGTCCCTAACCTGTCTCTTATCGGCAATGTACCTATAGAATCCCTTCCTGTTATCCTTAACATCCCTAGCCAAGTTTAATTCTAAGTGGGCCTTAGCTTTCCTAACCTGGTCCCTAGCTTCCCGGACAACATCCCTGTATTCTCCCCAGGACGCCTGACCTTGCTTCCACCTTTTATAAGCCTCTTTTTTCTTTCGAATTTTGCTCAGCAGCTCCTTATCCATCCAAGGAGGTCTCCTGGCCCTCCTGCTGAACTTCCTTCTAGTTGGGATGCATCGCTCCTGAGCTTGCAGCAGGTGATCCTTGAATATCAGCCAACAGTCTTGGACCCCCCTGCCCTCTAGGGCTGTATCCCATGGAACCTTACTGAGCAGGTTCCTGAAGAGCCCAAAGTCTGCCCTCTTGAAGTCCAGGGCAGTGAGCTTGCTGCACTCTCTTCTCACTCTCCTGAGGATCTCAAACTCAACCATCTCATGATCGCTGCAATCAAGGCTGCCCTGGAGCATTACATTCCCAACCAGCCTTTCCCTGTTGGTGAGGATGAGGTCAAGCATGGCACCTCTCCTTGTCGGCTCCTCTATTACTTGCAGAAGGACGTTGTCTTCCACACAATCGAGGAACCTTCTGGATTGCTTGTGCCGTGCAGTACCATCCCTCCAACAGATATCAGGGTGGTTGAAGTCTCCCATGAGAACAAGGGCCTGCAAGCGTGAGGCTGCTCCTATCTGCCTATGAAGCGCTTCGTCCAACAAGTCCCCTTGGTCAGGCGGTCTGTAACATATCCCCACAATAATGTCACCCATCACTGTTCTCCCTTTAACCCTGACCCACAAACTCTCTGTCAACTGCTCACCTGTCCCCAGACAGAGTTCCATACTCTCTAGCCTATCCCTAACATAAATAGCAACTCCCCCTCCCCGTCTGCCGGGCCTGTCTTTCCTAAAGAGCCAGTAACCTTCCATTCCAACACACCAGTCATAGGAGCCATCCCACCATGTTTCTGTGATGCCTATGATATCATACCCCCGTAGATGTGCACACATCTCTAATTCCTCTTGTTTGTTCCCCATACTACGGGCATTTGTGTAGAGGCATTTGAGCCGAGATCCATTTGAAGCCGGCTCATTGGCTGGAGCAGCTGGAATATCCCTACATTGCTCCGAACGTTCACTATAGGTGCTACTAACCGACTGGGTGTGTTGGGATGGAATGCCGCCCCCCTCCCCCAACACATCTAGTTTAAAGCATCCTTGACCAGCCTGGCAAGCCTCCTACCAAATGTTTCAGGCAGTGCTTTCTTAACTTTCAAAACCTGTGATTGAAGTGATGCTTATTGTTCCTGCTGCTGGCTGAGCATTTAGGAAGCTCATAGAGTCAAAGAATCAGTTGGAAAAGATTTTTAAGTTCATCTAGTCCAAACATTACCCTAGGTCTGCCAAGACTACCACTGAACCATATCGCTGAGGGCCTCATCTACATGGGTTTTGAACACTTCCAGGGATGGTGATTCCACCTACCCTGGGAAGCCTGTTCTAGTGTCTGATCACCCTCTCTGTGAAGAAATTGTTCCTACTCTCTAATTTAAACCTCTCCTGGCAAAGCTCTAAGCCATTACCTCTTGTCTTTTCACTTGTTACTTATGAGAAGAGACAGATCCCCATCTCACAACAACCTCTTTTCAGGTAGCTGTAGAGAGCAATATGATCCACCCTGAGCCTTCTCCTCTTCAGACTGAACAACCCCAGTTCCCTCAGCCGTTCCTGATCACACCTGTGCGCCAGACCCTTCACCAGCTCCTTTGCCCTTCTCTGGACCTGCTCCAGCACCTCAATGTTTGTCTTGTAGTGAATCCTGAACACAGGATTCAAGGTGCAGCCTCAACAGTGCTGAGTACAGGGGAAAGATCACTGCCCTCGCCCTGCGGGCTACATTATTTCTGATACAGGCTAGGATACCTTTGGCCTTCGCTGCCTGGGCACAAGCTGCTCATGTTCAGCTTGTGATGTTCTGTTTCTCCAGGTCCTTTTCCACTGAGCAGCTTTTTAGCCACTCGTCTCCAAGCCTGTAGCACCGAATGAGGCTGTTGTGGCTCAAGCGCAGGATCCAGCACTTTGCCTTGTTTAAGCTCATACTATTGGCCACAGCCCATCAATCCAGCCTGTCCATATCCCTCTGCAGAACCTTCCTATGCTCCAGCAGATCAACACTCTCAGCCAACTTGATGTCATCTGCAAATTTACTGATGGTGCACTCAATCCCCTCATCCAGATCATCAATGGAGATGTTAGACAACACTGTCCCTAACTCTGAGCCCAAAGAGACACCACTAGTGATTGGTTGCCAACTAGATGTAATAACATTTACCACCGCTCTTTGGGCTCAGCCATCCAGCCAGTTCCCAGCCCGGAACAGAACCCTTCTACCAGGCCACGGGTAGCAAATTTCTCCAGGACAGCACTGTGGGAGACAGTGGCAAATTGTTTACTTAAGTCCAAATAGACAATGTCCACAGCCTTTTCCTCATCAACTAGGCAGGTCACCTTATCATAGAAGGAAATCCGGGTGGCCAAGCAGGACCTGCCCTTCATGAACCCATGCTGACTGCATAACCTTGCATGTGTAACCTCATATGTAACCTTAAGAACGAGATTGCACTTTTAAGGCTCTATTCTGCACTGCGTTCATCTCAAGGGAATGTCTGGGTGAGACTCTGCTTTACAGGCCTTGCTTAGACATTAGCAGGAATATGATCATCACAGCCTTAGACTGATACTTGTCATACTTTTTTTCTCTATTTGTAGACCTATCCATCAGGGGTATCTTAAGCTGTCATTCAATCTCCTGCCACCTTTTACTTTTTGAGGAGTGAATTTCACCATCTGGTCAAGAATGTGCTAAGAGACTGCATTTATGCAGATAGAGGAGAGGATATGGGAAACAGAAGGTCTCTGTGTACTTTTTGGTTCTTTCACATGTATGTGTAGACCAGTAATAGCCTCTCCTTTAACACCAGTAATCTGGGTAACTGCATTGCTGCCCTGCCTTCATAGAGGTCCTCATAAGTAAAAAGAAGTAATTTGTATTGATAAAGCTGTTGGATAAAAACACAAATAAAAACCTAGACTGGTTTGCACTCAAGACTGCATGCATTTACCTGAAATCCTCAGCCAGACAGTAGCTGAATTTGTGTAATAATAAACATACAAAATGTGCAAGTATTAGCTCTGCACAAAAAAAACCAAATATGGAATATATTTCTAAATGCTGCTAGGTCATTGTCGTGGTTTAAGCCTCTCAGCCACGCAGTTTTGCTCGCTCACTCACTCCCCACTCTTTCTTCCCTCCGCTCCTGGAGGGATGGGAAGGAGAATCGAAAGAATGCAATTCCCACAGGTTGAGATAAGAACAGTTTAGTAATTAAGGTATAACACAAACCACTACTGCTACCACTACTACTAATAATAATGACAAGGCAAATACAAGGAAAGAATGCAATAGCTCACCATCAATCCCAGCCCGACCAAGCCGTGCACCCCCCACCGTGCACCCCCACCCTCTTCCGGGTCTCTACCCTCCATTTTTACATCCTAGACATGACATGCTGTGGTATGGAATAGCCTTTTTGGTTTGTCTGGGTCAGGTATCCTGTCTCTCCTTCCTCCCGGCTTCCTCTCCTCCCTGGCACAGCATGAGGCTCAGAAAGTCCTTGGCCAGACCAAAACATTATCAAGCAGTAACTGAAAACACTGGTGTTATCAGCGCTGTTCCCAGGCCCAAAATCAAAAACACAGCTCTGCACCAGCTACCAAGAAGGAGAAAAATGACTGCTGCTGCTGAACGCATGACAGTTATATTTTTTGAGATATGGATTGTGGTTTTCATGGAAGATTTCACTTCTCAGCTTTTCTTTGTGTATTCTCATGCATATATGAAAATGAATTTTCTCATGAAATAACAAAATACTTTGTATTTATATTTGTCCTGGGTTCAGCAGTAGCAGTCATTTTTTCTCCTTCTTGGTAGCTGGTGCAGCGCTGTGTTTTTGATTTTGGACCTGGGAACAGTGCTGATAACACCAGTGTTTTCAGTTACTGCTTGGTGATGTTTAGGCTGGCCAGGGACTTTCTGCACCTCATACTCTGCCAGGGAGGAGGGGAAGCTGGGAGGAAGGAGCGACAGCACACCTGACCCAAACTGACCAAAGAGGTTATTCCATACCACAGCACGTCATGTTCAGGATGTAGAGACGGAGGGCAGAGACCCGGAAGGGTGGTGAGGGTGTACAGTGGGGAGTGCACTGGTGGGGGTGCACTGTGTGGTCAGGCTTGATACTGGATGGTGAGAAATTGTATTCTTTTCCCTTGTATTTTCTCTTGTCATTATTATTATTGGTGGTAGCAGTAGTGATTTGTGTTATACCTTAGTTACTAAACTGTTCTTATCTCAGCCTGTGGGAGTTGCATTCTTTCGATTCTCCTTCCCATCCCTCCAGGAGCGGAGGGAAGAAAGAGTGGGGAGTGAGAGAGAGAGCGGCTGTGTGAGTTTATAGCTTAAACCACGACAATATTTTTTAACTATTCTCAACCTGGGAAATGCATATTGCCTCACCAATATTAATGAGCTCGACAAATGGTCTTACTGGGCAGCTACTGTAAATTTTTCAAACTGGAGCTGAAGCAGAGAAATACTCTCGCAGTGGAAAAAAAGATATGTCCCATGAAATCAACCTTTCTCCCAAAAATGCACTCAAAGACCAGAAATGCAATTAGAAATCCTTAAGATTGCACAAAGAGTTAGGAAACTTAAGAGCGTAGTTGTGATCAACAGCTGCTTCATCAAATAGGGTTAGGAAATAGCTTAAAATTATGCATGCTAGTCACTGAGCATAGCCCCATAATTTGCATAGCCAGTGAAAGGACTGAGCCAAATAATCTCCAGTGATAGCAAGTGTCTCTGATAAGTGATAGTAGGTGATAATTCTGAAACACAGAAATATAAAACTTTTGATATGTAAAGTGTCTCTGATGTCTTGATATAAATATGGATATGTAACGAAGGCAGTCCATGCTCTAGACTGCTTGCCTCTTTTCTGTGAACAGTTGTCTAAGCTAACCTTTTTAAAACATGCATTACTTTGGTAGTCTTTTTTTCCATAAAGCAAGAGAGAGTTGAGTTGAGGGGCTGAACAAATGTACCTATAACCCAGAAGTCCCTCTGTGATAGTTGCTATGATTTCTAGGAAAATGTGAAAACAGTAACAAGCCCACTGGCCTTCATGTTTGCCAAGCAAATATTTCATTTTTAGAACTTAAAAAAATCTTGTTTCTTAACCTGACACTGGTCATAGCAGAGGTAAAAAAGCAGGTGTTCCCTGTGGTGAAAAAATAAGCAGCTAAATTAGTTTTGTCTACCTTCTTAACTTCAGTGAAACAGAAGCTGTACTATAAAAGAAACTTGCTGGATGGCTAAGGGTGAACAAAAGGATTATATAACATCTCTGTAGAACACATTTTGAAGCCCTTTCTCTTCAAGACTTCCATCTTCCTCTGTCACTATTACTGCCAGTCTCCTGAGTCTTTCATGAACAACTCTGGCAGATAATGCTATATTTGTCCTTGACCTTAACAAATGCCCTGAGACCTCTACCCTGAGATCCATCTTCCAGAAGGACATGAGGAGGTGAAGGGTGCTGGATCTTGGCCTTGTGACAGGGAATTCATGATACCAGATCTGAACTCCTAGTTTTGAGTCTGGCACACAGTTCCTCAATAAATCAAAAGACTTTGGTATCTCTTATTTGCGGATCATAGGAAATACATATTAAGTGAATCGAGCATGTGCTTTGTTATGAATATACATGCATATCATAATGTGTAGTTTCTGCTTTACATTTTAATGCCATCTCTATTGTATATACACATATGTACATATATAAAACCTTCCTGTGTAAATAAGACTGCATGATTAATAGCTGAAAATTATTGAGGCAATGCACCTCCTGTATATTCTAGCTTTGATAATAAATTACCATTAACTTTTTTGGTGAGAAAAAATCTGTGCCTTTAAGTCAACGAAAGAGCTCCTGTTAGGCTTCTTTTTTTAGGAAACAGTAAAGGGAAAAAACAATTTTATTTGCAAGATATTTGTCATGCACAGCCTAGAAATAAACTCCAAAAAGGCAAACTGCAAATAGGACTGATTCTACAGACCCTTAAACCAAGTAATCTTATTCACTTCATACTGCAGAAATTGTGTTTGTTTGATATATGACTACTTTGATTGCTGGAGCTTCAAGTCTTTCATTACAAGAACACAGGCTTCATCCACTTGTATCTCTACATAAATACTCCTGACCTGCTTCTGGGATGACAAATTCTTTAGTACCTCATCAGATTGGTTTCAATAGTATACAGAGAAGACAAATAGATTCTTTTTTTTTTTTTTTTTTTTTTTTGGCTCTTTAAAATTGGTAGCACTACTTCTTTGGGCAAGTTCTTTATTTAATTTTGAGTTCTTAGAACATGAAAGCAGAAGTGTTTCATCATAATCTCATCCTCCTATTTTGTAAATATTCAAAATCTTTGTTAAAACAGTAGAGGTCAACAATACATCTCTATAAATTTACGTTGTTTTAAACAGCATGTATGAAATTATGGCAGAACATTAATGGTTTTTGCTTGCTTTTTTAATTAACCAGTTAATTTAGTATTTCAAGGAAGCACAGTCTATGAATAACAAGAATTTGGTGATTCCTTAACTGCAAAATTCTAGTTGGTTAGTAATAAATCTTTAATCTCCTCAATGTTTATTTAATGTGGATTAATGCTTTATGTCTCATTGAGCTTCACAGTCTTTATTAAAGCAAATTTAGCTACAGAAAAATAAGAAATCTACATATTTTGTATTAAACTAATACATAATTTGCAGTAATAGATTGCAGAATATGTGTTTGTAGGATAAGAGAAATAAGTTGATGTGTTTTTAAATAGATTATTATGCATCAGTAAGTTGCAGAGCCTACTGAGAATGTGTACCATACATAGCATAAAAAGAATATGTCTGCAGTGTTTCTGTAATATGTTTAGTATTTTACAATTCAACATGTCTTTATGTTAAGAAAAGAATACTGATCTGCACAATAGGATAAAATGTTTTTCTGAGATCCACTTTATGAAATTCAAAGGGACACACATAAATTAACATCATAAATAAAACATAAATTGGTCTAGCTGAAATGTCATGGTAATTTATGACTAAAGGTGGACCATATATTGGATGCACAGTCATAAGCGTAAATAATTCTCTACTTTCAATCCCACAATGTTACTTAAACAGCAGTTATACAGTAATGCTTGCTATGATTATTTTTCCATTAACCACCCACTGGTGGGCCCAGAAGAGTTTTTACAAAATCTGAGTCACTACTATGCGCAGAGATCTGTTGACAAGTGACTAACCCTTCACTCTAGGTACGCCGCAAGCATCCATGTTCCCACAGCAACCACGACCTCTTCATTCTGATAATGTTCTCAGTATTTCTAATGCTCTAGTTTCGCAGACTCTAAATTTGTATGGGGATGCTTATTATGGAGAAAACTTGGTGATTTACTTGGTGAATATACATCAACCAGACCAGCAAGCCGCCTAGCAAACATCTAATTTTGTAATTGGTAGTAGTAATTTTAAATCTCTTACATATCAGAATAACAGAAAGGCATCTATAGAACCCAGATTTGAGATTTGCATATGAGCCATTTTGAATGCAAAGGAAATGTGAATTCAAAGGACTTCAGTAAAATGCTTTGCAACATCACTTGCAAAACCTCTATGACTGGGGATTTTTGTTTGTACAAATTTATGATTTGTGGCTCTTTTCTCTTAAAGGCTTAGAATTTCTGAGTTTAAATCAGTTTTGCATGCACATGGGTCTCTATACACTCTTAGTATTGTGAGAGTGCCAACAGTTCTAACAGCAGATTTTAAGACTAAAATGTTATACCTGCTACTGGGAAATCTGCTTATGCAAGATCTGATTCCTCTGAGGTGATCATCTCCTGAATTCAAGAAAAGCTAAATATTGACTCTTTTCATGGGAAAATGTATAAATAGAGTTTAATAGCTAATTAATTATCTACTTTTCCAGGTGAAGGATAGAGTGAAATAAACGGAATCATTCTTATTGAATAGCATGTTTATTTTCAAAGGCAATGTTGAGGCATTCATTCTTTCAGAAGCAATATATCTTGTGCCTGCTGCATTGCATGGTTGAAGGTCTGCCAGTTTATTAACCCCAAATGACTTTAGAACCTATTAAATAAAAACCATATTTGAATTATTAATTAATGTTGCTATTGATGGTGTGCTCTCTCCTCTTTTTCTAGCCTTTGTCATTCCTTCTTCTCCCACTCCAAGTGGGGCTCTTTATGGTATTTTACAAACCCTCATCCCAATGAATAATTAACACTTATTCATTTTGGTTTATTTTTAAAGAGATGACATTGGGAACGTATGTGCTGTAAATACAAATTTTTGCATGTTTTTGCTGATCATAGTATGGACCTAATGGCTGAATGAGGGAATGGCTGTCACCTTTTATTTATCATCTATACAGTACAGATGGTAACAGGACTGGTTTTCAGAGTTGTTCCAACATCCAATCAATTATAATCTTTTGACTGTAGGCTGCTCTATTATTAGTCCCTGGAAAAATGCTTCATCTGCTTAGTAATGTACCTGGCATTCTCATGAGTAGGTGACAGTAGCATCAAAATATTATCTGTAAGAATTATAGTATTTTATCAATTGTCATACTACTGAATCTATGTATAAATTCTGCTAGGGGAGAAAATTTCAGGTGTATCAGTCAGTGATCCCATAAAATTGAAATGTGCTACAAGTGTCAGAGTGTACCCAAGAAACACTGAATCACTAAAAAGTTAAACTAAAGAATTTGTAGTGTGGTTTTATAACATTTTAGAGTATTTGAGTCATATTTCTCAAGGCATGGAATGTGTTGAGGCCTGTCCTGGGTTCAGCAGTAGCAGTCATTTTTCTTCTTCATAGTAGCTGGTGCAGTGCTGTGTTTTTGACTTTCGGCCTGGGAACAGTGCTGATAACACCGACGTTTTCAGTTACAGCTTAGAATGTTTGGTTTGATCAAGGACTTTCTGAGTCTCATGCTCTGCCCGGGAGGAGGGGAAGCCGAGAGGAAGCAGAAACAGGACACCTGACCTAAATTGATCAAAGAGGTATTTCATACCACAGCACATCATGCCCAGGATGTAAAAACTGGGAGCAAGAACCCGGAAGAGTTATTTCACGGCTTGGTCGTCAGGTGATGAGCAGTTGTATCCTCTTCTCTTGTATTTCCCTGGTCATTATTATTATTGATGGTAGCAGTAGTGGTTTGTGTTGTACCTTAGTTACTGGACTGTTCTTATCTTTCGATTCTTCTCCCCATTCCTCCCCTTGGAGTGGGGGGAAGAAAGAGAGGGGAGTGAGTGAGCAAACTGCTTCATTTACGGCTTAAACCATGACAAGGCCACCTCTGGTAAGTGTACAGGCTGTTCAGGTCTGATTTTTTACTATATGTGGTTTTAAAACTTTTAATTTTACCTGTTCCACAAATATTTCAATCATAGCACGTGCCTTGTGTGATATCTATGACAATGAAGTTTAGTAACAAAATGCTATTGTTTTACAGTTTCATATTGCATCATTTGTTACATGTTCACATTACTGCTGAGAAAAACATAACTGACAAAAGTTTTACCTTTAGTGTCACACTTCTTTATATAAGTTATTTAGGTCTAGTGCATGTCATTTTGCGTTCTGTAGATTACTGCTGTCATTTATTGCTAAGGAAAGTGGTTTACCATACTTCCACTGATATCATAGGCATCACAGAAACATGGTGAGATGACTCCTATGACTGGTGTGTTGG
Source organism: Amazona ochrocephala (assembly GCA_039720435.1). NCBI lineage: Eukaryota > Metazoa > Chordata > Aves > Psittaciformes > Psittacidae > Amazona > Amazona ochrocephala. Next base: position 12,589,678 of record CM077909.1, read on the forward strand.
AATGGAAGGTTACAGGCTCTTTAGGAAAGACAAGCCCAGTAGGTGGGGAGGGGGAGCTGCTATTTATGTTAGGGATATGCTGGAGAGTATGGAACTCTGTCTGGGGACAGGTCAGCAGTTGACAGAGAGTTTGTGGGTCAGGGTTAAAGGGAGAACAGATATGGGTGACATTATTGTGGGGATATGTTACAGACCGCCGGACCAAGGAGAGTTAGTGGATGAAGCACTCTATAGACAGATAGGAACAGTCTCACACTCGCAGGCCCTTGTCCACATGGGGGACTTCAACCACCCTGATATCAGTTGGAGGGATGGTATGGTTCGGCACAAGCAATCCAGGAAGTTCCTTGATTGTGTGGATGACAGCTTCCTCCTGCAAGCAATAGAAAAGCCAACAAGAAGAGGTGCCATGCTTGACCTTGTCCTCACCAACAGGGAAGGGCTGGTTGGAAATGTGATGCTTCAGGGAAGCCATGATGGCAGCGATCATGAGATGGTCAAGTTAGAGATCCTCAGGACAGGGAGAAGGGCGTGCAGCAAGCTCACTGCCTTGGACTTCAAGAGAGCAGACTTTGGCCTCTTCAGGAACCTGCTCAGTGAGGTTCCATGGGATACAGCCCTAGAGGGCAAATGAAGTTGCTAAGACACTGTCCATCATATTTGAAATATCACAGCAGTCAGGTGAAGTTCCCAATGACTGGAAAAAGGGAAATATGACCCCCATTTTTAAGAAGGGAAAAATGGATAACCCAGGGAATTACAGATCAGTCAGTCTCACCTCTGCGCCTGGCAAAATCTTGGAGCAGATTCTTCTGGAAGGCATGCTAAGGCACATGAAAAGCAACAGGGTGGTTGGTGACAGCCAGCATGGCTTCACTGAGGGGAAATCCTGCCTGCCCAATTTGGTGGCTTTCTATGAAGAGGTTACGGAACTAATGGACAGGGGCAGAGCAGTTGATGTCATCTACCTGGACTTGTGTCTCACATGACATCCTTCTCTCTAAGTTGGAGAGAAATCAATTTGATAGGTGGACCACTCGTTGGATAAAGAACTGGCTGGATGGCCACATGCAAAGAGTTGTGCTCAAAGGCTGAGTGTCCAGCTGGAGACCGGTAACGAGTGGTGTCCATCAGGGATTGGTGTTGGGACCGGTCTTGTTCAACATCTTTGTGGGTGACATGGGCAGTGGGATTGAGTGAGCCCTCAGCAAGTTTGCCGATGACACCAAGCTGTGTGGTTTGGTTGATACGTTGGAAGGAAGGAATGCCATCCAGAGGGACCTTGAGACGCTTGTGAGGTGGGCTGATGCCAACCTGATGAAGTTTAACCATGACAAGTGCAAGATCCTACACCTCGGTTGGAGCAAACCCAGGCGCAGCTACAGGTTGGACAGAGAAGAGATTCAGAGCAGCCCTGCGCCGAAGGACTTTGGGGTGTTGGTTCATGAAGAAATGAACATGAGCCAGCAGTGTGCACTTGCAGCCCAGAAAGCCAACTGTATCCTGGGCTGCATCAAAAGGAGCGTGACCAGCAGGTCGAGGGAGGTGCTCCTGCTCCTCTACTCTGCTCTCGTGAGACCTCACTTGGAGTATTGTGTGCAGTTCTGGTGTCCTCAACATAAAAAGGACATGGAACTGTTAGAACAAGTGCAGAGGAGGACCACGAAGATGATCAGGGGAGTGGAGCACCTCCCGTATGAAGCTAGGCTGAGAAAGTTGGGGCTGTCCAGCCTGGAGAAGAGAAGGCTGCGTGGAGACCTCCTAGCAGCCTTCCAATATCTGAAGGGGGCCTATACGGATGCTGGGGAGGGACTCTTCATGAGGGACTGTAGTGAGATGACAAGGGGTAATGGGTTTAAACTTAAACAGGGGAAGCTTAGATTGGATCTGAGGAAGAAATTCTTTCGTGTAAGGGTGGTGAGGCACTGGAGTGGGTTGCCCAGGGAAGTTTTGAATGCTCCATCACTGGCGGTTTTCAATGCTGCATTGGACATAGCCTTGGATGGCATGGTTTAGTGGGAGGTGTCCCTGGGCATGGCAGGGGGGTTGGAACTAGATGATCTTGAGGTCCTTTCCAACCCTAACTATTCTATGATTCTACAATTTCACGCTAAGAAATTATGATGTCTAAAATATTCTTTTTACAATTCTGCCATTTAAGGCAGAATTCCTCAACAGGCAGAGACCAGATACTTATTGCTGGTTTGCTCTTCTTTAAAGTGGACTTGTCAAAATCCCTGTGTTTAAAATTGGTTCTTTAAGAGTTCAGTGCTAGCACATTAGGTTAAAATATTTTGGGAAATTCTATCTAAACCAGAAGAACTAGAACTAAAGCTTAAAAACTAAATCTCTGCCTTGTTCAAAGGGCAGTGGCAAAATGCTATTTGTTCTGGCAGCTTGGGTTTGGAGAAATTGTTGCTGAATCATGTGAGCTCCAAATGATTTTCTCAGTCTTGAGGAATGATTCTTCCTTTCAATCCCTTCCTTGAGATATGCAAGCTCTTCAGTCTTTTGGAATATACGTCCTGCATCTCACATTGCAGGAGATATAGTGTATCTATCTCCTGGCTTTCTAACTATACGTTTTTTCCCCTTAAACATAGGTAGTAAATTATGATACAAATGAAAAAGAATCTTCACTTTTATGATAACCTTTAGATATACATGTGGACTGCCATCATAAACATTCCTCTTCCCTGATCTCGATTTGGAGAGCAGCTAATTTCAGATATATTGAAGAAAAGTAGTATGTTATTTGTTTTTGGAGTCCTTTGTTCTTTATACAGTATTGTTCCTATGATCTGGTTTCATGTTTTTATTTTGGAATTGATCATTCTCTAGCTTTATTGACTTCTATCAATCATTATTTAAATTTATATTTATAATAAAAAGAATGTACTTGATAGTTTATTTTTTTAATTGCTTCCTTTTTTTTCTGCCTTCACTTCATTGGATCCATGACCAAAGTTTCACCTTCTTGTGAGGGAAGCATTGATTGTTTTTGTCATGCAGACTTCCAGAATTGCCAATCATAACTCACCTTTTTTTCTGTTTATATTTCTCCCTGTTGTCAATTTTGCCTGCAATTTTCCTTTGCCTACTCTCATCAGAGGTTTCTACTAGGCAGTCAGATTTTGAATAGCTGAAATTTCTTTTGTTTATTTCTCATCTCTTATTATCTAAAATATCCAGTTTGAAATATCTGGGCTCCCTGAAGATGTGAGTTCAATCCTACCACAACTGTAGCAGACAATTATGCTTCTGAGATTAATAAACTGCATTCTATGAAGTTCACAGACTATGTTGCAGAGAGGGTTTAGCAGAAACTTTCAAAAATCAAAATCTGTCTGCTCTGTTTAATTACTGGAAATAACATTATGTTTCTGTAGGATCTGAGATTTGTTCCTGTGACTTGATTCTTTTCTCCTCAGCATACTGGAGTTTGCTATCCAATTAGATACTGCCTCCCCTTACCAATAATCACATTTCAGAAATGTTGTATGTAAGAAAGCAGCCTGTTTGGTGGTTTGTAGCAGGAGTGTAAGATCATTTAAGTAATTATAAGAATAGCTTTCTGATGTGTTTTCCTTAATGACAGTTTTTAATAATTCATGCTTATTCAGAATCTTGTTTGCTTTTAACTTCAAATAGGACTAGAAAATTAAAAGTAATGTTAGAACAGCCACTACCATTAAATTTCTGTGCTTGTCATGTTACCCTGTATGTTTGAAAGTAGAGGGGTTGTATAAAACAGCAGGTAATGCTTAAGTGGTGCAGCTGAGGTCAGTAATTAATCCTACTTTAAACTCGGTCACTATTACAATGGCATTTAAATTGTGCTACTAAAAAGTCTCAATAAAGGCAGCACAGAAAAATAGCACAACAGTTAAGTGTTTTAATGGCACACACTAAAGCAACGGTACTGATTAGATTCTTTGCTAATTACATGCTGCTATTTATGTTGGTTATATTTTAACAAAATACACACACTTATTTACAAATAACATTGCTTTTTAAGATGTGCCTCATTGCTAAATTCCTATCAGCTCAAGACAGAACAAAAGTTTTTGAAACAACACTTTTGACACTTCCAGGAACATGAAGCCAATAATTTTAATAAGAATATCAGACAATTTATAACCACTAGAAATTTCCCATCTCTTTTTCTGTAACTTGCTTATGCTTCCTTCACAATGATTATACTAAAGTTACATAAGAAGGACTATGATATGGTATTGTTTCACAGAAGCTTATTAGCTGCTGAACCAAAGATCTCTGACGGATTTTCATCCATAAACACACAGCCTGATTTCACTTTAAAGAACTCCATGTTGATTCTATGATTCTATGATTCTATGTTGCCTTGACTTGGATCCAGACAGCACTAAGCTTCTCAAGGAGAGAATTTGTATGCTCTTTTAACTAACTGGGAAGCAACAGTGGGTATCTCCCTAATGGATAGACATTATTCTATAGCATAATGTGTGGGTAATACCCAAGCAATTCTGGAAAACCCATCTGAAGAAAAGTGAGATATTGTAAGAGCAGAAGCACAGGCTTAAGTGTTTGATTATTAGTGGTAAAGCTATATATTTTTATTAATATAATACCAACTCATACTCATCTGAAAATTTCAAAGTATGAAGCTCATTTCAAAAAAGTTTGGCAAAAGGTTGCTTGCTGACCACAAAAATGTGGTTCTAAGTCACTGAATAGGTACAGAAAATAATAAAAAAATCTCTTTTATGTGTGAGGAGAGATATCTACCTACAGCCATACCTACCTATCTAAAATATACATATACTGTTGCTCTACTTTGCTGCTTTTATCCTCAACTAATAGCTAGGCAAAGATCTTTCACATTATGTGCAGTCCTCTGTTGTTAACATAACCCAATATGCTCCAGTCATGCCTTTCAAATTTCTTTTCTAGCAAAGGCTTTGAACCAGAAATTCTCTCCCAGGAGAAAATGATGTCCATATGCTAGCTCTGTCACATTCTAGATTTCAGATGAAATAACTGAGATACAAATGTCTCACCTGTTATGGGTGCTTCTCTCTCTAGTGTAATATAAGTGTAGAATAATAAACTGGTGGGAAGTAATCCAAGTACTATGAACACTGGGTGATTTCGTAACTCATAAGAAACCAAGGAAAGTCCATTTCAAACAGATGCGTAAATATCTATGTGGGAGGTTTATTACTGGTTTTCCACTGAATTACATCCTTCATGATGAATCATTCATAGTATGGTGTTTATAATAGAATCAAACACAAAAATATAACACAGCACTTAACTTTGAAAAAGGCATGTCTGTCTTCTTTCTAGGTTTTCGGAGAAATCTGCAGTATCATCTTTCATTATTGTTCTCTTTTGTGGTTTGTGGTCCTTCTACAGATTGTACAATACTGTGTAGATAAAAGACATTTGTTCCCTAATAACCAGCAGAATTGGCAATTTTGTGGTGGACAGACAAGATCTTTTTTCAGTAGGTGAGATCCTAGAAGCATTAAAAATGTGGTAGGAAAATATGTCATTTTTGGCAGCTCGGTACTTCTCAGTTCTATCTGAGTTAGAAAGGGTGAAGAAATTGTAATGAAAAGAAGTACATGATTACAAAGGAGCAGGAGTCTGTTTTTTTATGATTGCTCTCATTACAAGTGAAAGGCAAAGGATAGAAATACAAAGATGATACATAACCAATACTATCTGCTTATTGCTTGTGATAATACTGCTTATGGTCCCTTTGAAAACAAAGTTAATTTAACCCTGAGGTCTCAGCTTTCATTAAAACAAAGGATCATAGCAGAGACTGTGATATTTTTCTGGAGATCATCAGACCTATGGACAGGTAAGAAGTGGCTCCTGGCTTTTTGAGAGTGAGCATTTTTCATGAATAATCAGAAGCTTTTATACCTCAAGACTAACTGAATCTGATTGCACACAAACTTCGAATTTATTAGTTTTTCAATTTGTGAGATTACCTGATAATCTGAATTCTAGTGGTCTTAATACAAGATGAGAGGAGACTGCAAAAAACCTAATATTCAATTTGAAAATAAATCAAAATGCAAGAAAGAAGAGAGAAAATATTTTCTCATGGAAATTCAGCATAAAATGTAAAAAAATTACTGCAGTAGAAAGCAACAAATGTATTTTTTCCTTTAAAAGGTGTCTTGTTGATATTTTTGCACATATAAATATGTAGTTTCCTCATGTTTTAATATAGTGTATGTCACATATGATTAAAAACAGTATCAATATTGGGGGAGGTTTGTATTTTGTAATCACAAGTTTCTGTGTAAAGATTTTAATGCTCTTTTACTTCCTAGATCAGACTTTCTGTCAGCAAGACATCTTTAACACTCAAGAAGGGATTAGCACTCAGTGTCCTAATTAGAAGACTGTTTTCAGTACCCTTTGATTTTTCAACTGGATTGATTAGATACTACTTGCAGTTATTTCAACAAATAGAAGGCTTTGCTCTGAGACTAGAGTAATGATCTGTATCATGCTTTTCTAGCAGTTGTGTCGCATCTTTTGTGTTGACCTCTACAAGGTGAGAGTAGTAAAAATACAAATGATAAATACATCTAAATGAAAGTGCAGTTACCTGTGAGTTTTCAATCTGAAATTTTACCCAAATTAAAAATATACATGATAATTTCTTTTTTTTATTAGCATTTTTATATCAGAAATTTCCTAAAGATGAGCATTTTTTTTTTTTTTTTCTGAGCAAAAACAAATTTTAAATTGCGGACATTTTCTTTAAAAAAATTGAAATACTAAGGTTTTACTAATTCAGTTTTTGGGTTACCATTCCACAAGCTATGAAGATTTTCAGACATTGATGTTTATTAAACATCACATATTAAAGAAATATAGTTTCTTTATATAACATTCACTTAAGCCTATTTTATTTCTTAGATTTTTGCTTTTGGCGTCTTGAAATCCCTAGGATGATATCAAGGCATCCTGGATTTCAGGAAAAGACAAGGAACAGGCTAGGAGAAAAGGACAAAGTATGTACCTCTGAATAAGTTAGTTTTGAATGTTAATGCAATTTTGTACATGTATTAGTTCCTGTGCGTGTGAAATGAGGGGTGCTGCTATTATATCCTTCTTTGGTTTTGCTTAGCTTATGGATGGTGATTCTCAAAGGTTTCAATAATAGCAAAAGCCTTTCTGTTGTGGCCTATCTTGGTGGTCGGCCTAATTTCCTGGATGAGTAACAGAGCAATGTCACTGGGTTGGATCAGACTATGTTTCTGATAGTCTCAGCATGCTCACGATGCATCAGTTCCTCCTAATGCAAGAAAAAAGTCACCTTCCCTATTTTCCCGTACACTGAAGTCCTGCTTGAGGACTGCAGTGATGTAAGCATAGGTAATTTTTCTGCTTTTTAGTCCCTTCCTGAAAAGTATGAGGGACAAGGTGGACATAATAGCTGTTAGTCAAGCAGAACTTTTCAGATTCTGTAGGTGGATAAAAGAGAATGGAGTGCATGACAGGATGCATCTTTCTATATATTTAGTGTTCTTACAGACTTTTCCGAGGTGCCTCTTACCAGCTACTCTTTGCAAAAATGATATTGGGATAGAAGGACTGCTGCACTAACACAGTATGCTTATTTTTAAGGTCACTGAAACATTTTTGTGAAGAAGATGGTTAAATGTTTTGTTGAGTATGGGCCCTCTCTAAGAAAAAAGTGTGTGAACATTTGCAAGCACAAAGAGCCCACAGTATTTAAAAAAATAATGTTTCTCATCAAGCCGTGTCTTGAGTGTGTTAATATAAAATCTTTTATCATCATGTACTAGACTAATATAAACTACAAACACCCACCTTGACCTGCATATTGTGACTCTTTCTTAGAAATCCTATAATCCCTTGGATAAGTTACCAAGGAATGTAAATTTATCCATGCAAGAAACTTTTTCCTTCTAGCTCTTTTATAGGTTAGTACAATATGTGCTGAATTATAACAGTTTATCAAAGAGCAAACATGTCATGTGGTCGTGTATTGATTGACAGACAGGAGTTAGGTTAATTTACTGTAACCTTACTTCAGAAGTTTTGTTGAGTAAGTAAAAGCCATTATCACACAACTGACCTTTGAGAACAAAATATTAATCTTTCACCAACTCTGTTTTGTAAGTACATGTATATCAAACCAACTGTTCTCAGAAATGTCAGCAATCTAAAATAAGTATGCAACCTACTGCACATCAGAAACACTACAAGTGACAGGGAGAGTGTCTTATTGAAGATGCAAAGGGAACTAAAGATCAAGGAAGCATCCATATGCAAGCAAATTAAATAGTTATCTGTAGAGGTTCCCCTCTGTATGCAATTCTCAGTTATCTATTTCATTAAGTTGTTCTTACATAATTACAATAATAAATTGTCACGAAGACAGATTAGGTATTTTTAGATTGAGTCATAAAGAGGTCTGGCTTTACAGAGTCCCAAATTCCAGATAAATAAATTGAAAGGAGAATTAAAGCATTTGTTTTGAGCAGAAACAGTGTTTGTTTGTTTGTTGGTTTGTTTTGTAATTCCTTTCACTAGTGCTGTGGGTGGGATATTGAGCTATTTGGTTAAGACATGTTGTTTCAGTATAGTTCTTCAGACTTTTTTTATCCATGTGTTCTTCAGGTGCTAAAATCTCTTAGGACCATTAGATGACATCCTCCTGCTGAGCTTAGAAACTGTGGAAGAGGATCAGTAACCCTGTAAAGGTAATGAAATATTTTCTGGTGTGACAGGTCTGATTTGCACATCATCTGACTTCATCTGTTTCCTAAAGAAACATGCAAATGTACTGGATAAAGCAAAATTTTTCTTTCCTTTCAAGGTTTTCTCCACTTGTCCACCATTATATTTAGAATTGTTTTTAAATTAAGCAATAAACACTTCTAGGAGTCCAGGAACTGCCTGCATACCTAAAGTCCTAATGATGTAGTTTGTCTGAGTATTTTGCCTGCTTTGATATAGGTGCAGAATGCGTAGCTAAACAAGGTCATCTCAAATCAATGTAGCAAAAATGTCAGAGCTCAATCACTCATATTATTTAACCAACATCTGCAACAAAGCCAAAAGTTGAGGTAACAGAAGGAAAATAGAGGAAGGAAGCATAGGCAACCTGAATGTTATTCTGCAAGGAAGATTTTAGTAAACAAAAGTTATACTTTAACCAAACATAATGCTCACTATAGACATCTGATGATCAGAAGCTTTCATTAGATTGGCTATGGCAATCTTCCTTAAACTGTCTGGAAAGTCAAAGATGATTTAATTGTTGAAGTGAATTTTCTCAGCTAAGGTATAGCTAGGAACCATCATAGCCTATTTAGACCAAAAAAACTCTCAAAAGAGTATCAAATGAAGGTTATCTGTTGGGGGAGAAATAGTGAAGTCCCGGGATTTAATACTTTTTCTTACCAGAAAAAAACAGCTACGTTACAAATAGAATCATGGGCTCATGGAATGGTTAGGGTTAGAAAGGATCGTAAAATAATCTAGTTCCAACCCCCCTTCCATAACCAGGGATGCCTCACCCTAGACCATGTCACTCAAGATTCCGTCCACCCTGGCTTTGTACACTGCAAGGGGTGGAGCATTTACCACTTCTTTGGGCAACCTCTTCTAGTGCCTCACCACCCTCATAGTAAAGAACTTCTTCCTTAGATCTAACCTGAACTTTCCCTGTTTAAGTTTGAACCAATTATTCCTTGTCCTGTCGTTACAGCCCCTGATGAAGAGTCCCTCCCTCTCATCCTTGTAAGCGCCTTCACATACTGAAAGGTTTCTATGGGGTCTCAGTGCAGCCTTCTCTCCTCCAGGCTGAGCAGCCCCAACTTTTTCAGGCAGTCTTCATACAGGAGGTGCTCTGGCCCCCTGATCACCCTCTTGGTCTCCTCTGGATTTACTCCAACAGCTCCATGTCCTTCTCTACGTTGAGGATACTAGAACTAGTTAAGTTCCTCTGCTGTGTATATTCATGTCTACTTGTGTTGGCTTCTCAGGTGGGCATGAAATACCATGCAAGATGCTTCAGGTGAAAAGCTGGCTCTGGATGTGCATAAGCTGTTATAGCTACTGAGTCACTTCCCTCTAAAAGATGTCTCTTGCACACAAACTGAAGACATTGCTGCCAGCCATGCAGGGAGGTATCTGAAAATACATGGTTCTCTTTTAAAAGTCACGAAATATATAGCTATTAGGAACATCTTGACATCGAGGCCAATAGAGAGAGATCTTTTGATCAAGGATCAGCAGACCAGATTTAAACTGCATTAAAATTTTGTGATAACATACCCATACTATACTATATCAAATAGAATTCTTTATGAGTTACTTCATAAAGAACAGAATATTTGAAGATGTCATGGCTTGCTACTATTTCAAAGTTAGAAGAAGCTGTTCTGGAAGTATCACTGTGATGAACAATGCTGTTGGGGGATTTGTGTTTTCAGTTTGGTTGGAGTTTTTTTTGGGGAGGGTGTTTTTGGTTTTGGTTTGTGAATTTTTTGTTTTGTTTTTCTTTCTGGAATTGTGTTACTTTTCTTTAGCAAAAATGAGATGTGAGGGGAAGGAAGTTGCTCCTTCTCTCCAGAAGCTCTGGAGTATTATTACTGTAGAAAGGCGGTAAAGATCACATTCCTAAGATGGGACACTGCCACGAGAAGACAAGAACCTACAAAGGAAGTGAAAAGACTTTCCTGGGGACCAGAGGAGAATGCACAGATTTTGCTTTTGTTCTTAGTCTTTGAGTGGAGCAAAATGAATCCTGAAAATGAAAGACTTACAAACTCCAAACAAATAGGGGAGATTGGTGTGTGAAGCCCTGTTAATTATTTTTTGCATCTCTGCCCTCATGTTTTTATTATAATAAAATGCCAAAGGCTTTATTTCTTAAGTTGAAGACTCAAAAACTTGAGTATTTTTTAGTGTGCTAATGCTTGAAGATTGAGATATCTTCACCACAGAACTGTCCAACATTGTGTCTTGTCACAGGTACCAATATATAGAGTCAGTCTCTTCAGTGGCCACAAAGGAAGATTTTTCTGTCAAAGTGATATCTGGAAGTTAGAAAGAACAGTCTGAAAGATTGTCCCTGAAAACAAGTTTTTACCAAAAGATTTAAAATATCAGATTATTAATTAATATGTGTAGCAGATATGTGAAGTTTAAGAAAGTAAAATTGTTACAATTTTCATGTGTCTAGTTGAACTTTTTCTTCCAAGCAGCTACTTCGTGTTGTGGTCTCTCATCATTCTCATACTTCTGGGCTGGAAGGGACTAAAATTAAATAAGTAAGCACTTGGGAGAAAAGTTTAAACTATGTGTTGGTTAAAAATTCTCAAGCAGAACGCAAAAATGCTAACTTTCATTTTAAAAATTATTGCATATTATTTTCATATGCTTGTTTGTGGACAACAGCCTATTGTGAAGGCTGTTCTTGGTGTATGATGGAAATACATAGCACAGAAAATGGAGCATGTATAACATAAAAACCTTAGACATAGCTGCAGAAAAGGAAAACATTAATGAAATTCTACAGGTACTTCCACATGCCCTGTCCTTGCTTTTATTCAGGAAAAAAAACCCAAAATGAAATGTCAAAACAATGCTAAATTTGCACTAGGATTCCAACAATGAATTGGCAGTGGGTATGTATGATATTTTTATCTCTGTGCTTTTCTGGGTGTTTAGAAAAGAGAAAGATCTGTGCAGGTGAATAGCTATGGTTACACAAAATTTGTGGTTTCACTTGGGCAACCTGCATATAACTTCAGCATAATTTATTTTTGGAATAAAATCAGATGCTTAAGAAAATCCATAAATGAACAGATGGGAATGAGCTAATGCTCCAAATTAACTATATGAGGACTGTAAGGCCAGAGTGGAGGCTCTGTTTGTCTCTCCTTAGAAAAGCAGATGAACCCTTCTCTTTCGGTAGTCCAACACTCTGTGTGTAGATACTACAAAGCATAAAAGAGATTGCACTTTTTTGAGAAATCATTTCTTCCTAGAGGTGATCATCACAGCCATGGTTCTGTTCTTAGTGGAAGACTATGTGAGTGTAAATCACAGGTATGCAAGGTACATTTAATTTATTTGAGTGTAGTACATGATGGAAAATGCTGCAACTGCCTGTGTTAGTGGGCTAATGTAAAGATGGAATTATTTAATGAGTTAAATTAATCTAAACATTTCATATCTGTTTTTTTCTAACATAATTATTGTGTTAATTTTTGTATGCTTTGCATATTAAGCTGAGTACATCCTAAGAAGCTAATGACCACTCTGTCAGCTTTTCATTAAACAGGAAATAAACACGCATAATCCTGCCACAGCAGCTAATCAGGTTGTTATTCAGGTCAAGGAAAGTGAGACTATTTATCTGTTTTATAATCAAATGCATTCATATTATTTGCCAAATTACCTTTTCTTGAATAAAGCAGGTGACTCTGGTTGGGGGAAAAGAGAGAGACTGCAGTTAGAAAGAGTTGTGGTTTATAATATATTGTATTAATATGCAACAGTAAAAATCACTAAATAATAAGGCATTAATATCTTTCCAATACTGGGGCATGCCTTAAAATAATAATATTATAATTAGGCATTATTATAATGCCTTATGATAATAAGTCATTAATATCTTTCCAATACTGGGGAATACTTACAATCCCCAGTACTTGAACTTTGTACTTTAAAAATGTACAGTATTGGACATTTTTGTTCTTTCAGCTCTGGTTCTAAATCCTTCCTTGTTCAACTTAATGGTGTTCACAATCTGACTGGTAAGTTCTTAAGTGAAGTTTTTTTTGGTGGCACACTTTGCCGTTGCCCAGTCTTTGTACCCTGCTGTTGCCTTGAGATCACCTATCAACACACTACAAACCTGTGAAAGCTTTAAGCTTTATTATCTTTTAAGCCTTGATATCCTGCAGTTCAAAATCAATTTACTGTCATTCAATAGTAACAGCTGTTAAAATACTACATTTAGTTATTGATGACATCATTCACTCCTGTATGTCAGATATTGTGCGAAAGTTGAGTAAAGTAACTGGCAGACACCCTCCTTGAATCTTAGATATTACCAATTACCCTCATCTTTCTGGTTATACAGGACAATGGCTGTAAATTTTAAATTCCTCCAAAGGATGATCAGAAACATCAGTATCAGTACTCCAATACATGATTCATCATCCTAAAGCTGGGGGGCAGGGGCGAAGTAATGAGCTCATTTGGGTGGAAATAAGCTTGTTACTATGCCATAATGCGATAGTGTCTGTCAAAATCCTTGCCAACAAATAATCTCTGGCTGCCCACCTAGAGCCTGCAGCCAGAGACTCAACAGCCACATTCTAAGCAGACTGTCAGTCATTTTACCTTGCATCCTTACAAACAGTGATAATCAGAAACAATCAAAATCTATAGCAGAATATACAGAAAAACAAAACAAACCTGGAAAATGTTTAGCTTCCTGAATCATATAAAACCTCAGAGGGATTCTGGTGAGAAGGAATGCAAGACGGAATGAAAAAGGATGAATAAATTGGGTGGAGAGGGGGAATTTTTGTAATAAAGTAAAGAAAAAAAGTAATTAAGAGAAATGAAAGGCTGTTAAATAATAATTGCAGCAGACCATAAGGGTAAGATCAATACTGAAAGCAGTGCTTCACTCAAAAGCATTAATAATAATAGCACGTGATAGCAATTGTTAAGTCTAGAAATCACAAAATCCTTAGAAAAGTGATTTAATTGTGTTTAGTATATTAGAATTATGTCTGTATGCATTTTTGGCAGCAGTAATAGATTGAGAATAATAAAGCTTAGGTCCCATATTTCAATTTATCTACCTATGTACCTACAAATAAATCCAAACAACATGTATTTTCATTATTAATCTAAATTTTATTGCATAGATGGACTGTTTTTTTGGCATTCGGGGCACCTGGAACCTGTGCAGCAGTTCTAATTCTATCCGGGGTCAAAAGTGTTCATAATAGTGTATCTAACAGCATTCATTCACTTGTCAAATTAATTTCATCAAGATCAAACAACTTATGAGCACCATCTTTTTTACAAAATTTTAGAATATCAAAATATGTCAGTATAAAGCATTTCTCTGTGTTTCCTGACAACAACATAAAGACAGGAATTAAATAAAATTACTCACACGACTGACACAAGAAATTATCGAGGGTTATTGAACCAGACTTCCGAAAAACTGATGATGACTGAAGGAAAGAATGAAAAAAACACTGAAGGGACTGAACATAGCTTGTTTAATTGTCGGTTCTTAGGTTGTTTACTTCCAATCATTAGATCTGATCACTGATTCATAAGTCACAGTGGAGAGACCCTGCCTTGCATTGTGTTCAACATGGTTACTTTGCACTCTATGATCACCAGTCTTAAGGACTTTAACTGTTATCCCATTAGACTGGAAAGTTTAAATTTCATAACACATTATATACTGCACAAACCATCAGCTTTCACCTATTACTAACAGCTTTCACATCATTGTCTGCTTCGAGGATCATAAAATGAATTTTGTCTTATATGTGATGATTTCTTTCTCATCCTTATTAACTAATAAAAATCAGAAAAGCAAATAAACTAAAAGCTGTTTGTTTCAGGTTTTTTTGTTCTTATTTTGTTGATCATATATTCTTAGTATATGATTATATTTATTAAAATCTGTGAGCGCAACAGTTATTTAACAACACTAGTTTAAAGATAATTTAGGCTACTAAATTATTACAGGATTTTTTCTCTTAAGTGAGCATATATTATCAGGTCAAATAGCTACATTCATCAGTTCACAGGTCCCAGAACACAAGCTGGTGTCCGAAAATGTGGCTTAGTAAATATGAGGTTTCTCTGCCATCAGCCACTAGAAAAAAAAATTCCTCAAAGGAAGAGATGTCAACTAACATTTTGCAGTGGATCTGTGCAGCTCATTGAGTGGGATGACAGAGACTGTCCTTTGAGGTGATGAGGGAGAGGTGTAAGAAAAGAAAAAAAGATTATTAAGGATTATTCAGTTTCTCTAAATGGTGTATATAAAATAATCACGTTTACGATTATTCTGTTTCCATGGCCCTTTCAAAGACATCATGTACAGCTAAATTAAGTATAATATCGTATTACCATGGACTCAAACTAATTAAGAAAAAACATGCTTACTGGGGTTAAAACCTGATCCATGTTGTGATTATGAGAATAAAATTATAGTGATAAAATAGAAAACTTGTAATTTTTACAGTCTCGGTCTTGTAAGATCTGGAGCTGTGCCCTGTACCACAACCTCCTGCTGTTAATTCTTTCCTTCCTTTCATCTCCAATTCCCACTGGAGTCATAGGCCAATTAGTGGGAGCAATAACAGATACATGAATATTTTACTATAGCGGATACTCCAAACTAAAAGAAAACAAAATCAAAACCAAAACAGCGTGGCAGAAATATATGTAAATCCTTATAAAGCAGTACTAAAGTAAATGTATGAAGACTACATTGTATATTAAGTGGACAGTAAAAGTGCTTAGCAACTCTCAAGGCTAATAGCTTCTTTATTTAGGTGTGCCACCATTTATGCATGGATAATGCTAACGAATTTCTCAGTGAAATAATTAGAAAATTTTCATGGGAGGTCAACGGGGTCAGTATTATTTAGTAGCAACTATTGGAATGTAATCATAGAATCATAGAATCATAGAATAGTTAGGGCTGGAAAGGACCTCAAGATGTTTAAGAACTGTGCTGTTTAGTAAAATACCAGTTTATGAGCTGGGATTTTGCAGGCATAAATAACCATAGAACAAACTGGGACATAGCAATGACATCGCCACCATTACATGCCCTTCCTTATGTCTTGGTAGCTGCATTCAGTATAAGGGATTGTGATTCTTTTATTTTCTCGCTTTTTCTCTTTTTAAAATATTCTGATTTAAACCACCATTTTTTTTCTGTTATTTTCAGTGACGGTCTACAGGTGTTTCACAGAAAAGTATGAGCAGCATTTGTTCACCTACCTCACAATGTAAGTACTGTTAACTTAAAACATCTCTTTGGCATACACAAATATGTCGTGGGTGCTCTTTAGTAGGACTGTGAAAGGACCATCAGTGTAGTTAAAGGAAAATCAAGTTTAAGTATTCTGTTGTATGCCATAATTTACAATTTATAGCATAAGTGCACTAACTAGTATTTTACAGTCTCCTCAATTTTTATGCTGCTTTCTAGTATTCCCTGCCTTTTTTACAAAAAGCTGCACAGACATTTACAGCTCTGAAGAGAAGTACCTCTTAGAAAGATTTAACAGTTTGATTACAGGTTCATTATTTATTTAAATAATTAATGACCATTTTATGCAAATAGTTTTATTATTGTTATTTTGCAAATATACTTTGATTTTCTGTGAATAAAATTTGAGTTCAAACACATATGCAATCTTTGCAAAATGGTGCAAGAGAACATAGACGATTCTGAGGGCTGCACAGAAACATGCTGTAGAAACTCTTCTTGCTCACTGTAGATACTGCTCACTGACACAAATGCAGAAATTTATCTTCTTGCATTTTCAGCTGCTGAAATGGATAGTAAAGTGAAATATTTGCATTAGGTGCAGATCTGGCCACTATCCAGGTAACTGATCATGTTGATAAGTGCTTGAGCATGCATGCAGACCTGCTGAAATCAGGAACAGCTTTGTGAGATCCATCTGCCGTGGCAAGTGATTGCCTAATCTAAAAAAAAATTCTATTGCCTAAAAAAAAAGAAAAACAACTACAGGATTTAAAGGTGGAGCTTTCCTACAGGTTTCTATTTATTTATAGCATTGCGGGGAGAAATTGCCTTTCTATGTGTGATGTGTTCAGATCAACTGAATTACGAGCATCATTTTTACATTTTGAACCAATTTATTTTGTGACTCAGCAGGATCTGTGCAGCCTGTGAACTGGACTCATTAATCAGTTGTTCTAAATATATCATACAAAAAAGAAATAACTTACTCCAAGACAGAAACCTGGAAATTACAGAACCACATAGTGTGAATATGTGGTTGTTTACCTACTTCAACAATTCGAGGTAGAGATTTTAAAATTTTATTCCCCAGTTTTCTTAATTTAAAGTAGCAACGTAATCCAAAAGCTGCCTGCGTTTGTTTATGTAAGCTTATGTTCTCTCTCAGTACAATTCAGAGCGGGTTTTATGGCATTAGGGCTTTTTTTTTAATACTTTCATGCTAAACACTAAAGTAAGGACAGTAATTAGTAGTGTGCATGATCAATGTAGCTACTGCAGTAGATAATTAAAAAGAACTCATTTACTTCAGTACGATTTGGCACCAGACCTAATTTGTAAGATGCAATAACAGATTTAAAAGTTTCTGATTTGTCAGCAACTCACAGGAGTTTTTGACATCTTTCTGGACACATATTCTATCAAGAAAAGACAAGAAGAAAACCTATTTGATCTTTTTTTTTTTTTTTTTCCTCATCAGCCAGGTTACCATGCTGATGCTGACACTATTCTGCTGGTCCCCTCCTCACATCATCACAAAGAACAAGAATTAAGTCCTCCAATAGTAAGCATCATGGCCAGCAATGGTAGATTTGTAGACAGGCAGTTGTAGTTCTGAGGTGATGTTTTTTCTTCTCTTTTTCTTGACAAATGCTGAATTCATCTCATAGATGTGAGCATCACTTACCCATGCAAAAATCACCCAAATAATAAATCTGAAGCCAATATCTAAAAGTGCCTGTTGGGGGGTTGGAACTAGATGATCTTAAGGTCCTTTCCACCCCTAATGATTCTAATGATTCTATATTTCTACTTGACAAGAAAGTAAGCATGAAAGACATTTTCAAAACTCCAAAGGGTTAGAACCTAAATATGCTTATCTAAACCTCTCTTATTTAGAGGCTAAACCTCTATTATTTAGAGGTTACTTAAAATTTGGTGTCAGCCTTACAGAGCACTCTAATATATCCTGAATATAATGCTGTAAATGCCATAGTTGATTTTATTTTCCTCATTTGGGGCTAGAGTGATTGGAATTAGAAATGCTCAAACTTTTTTGTTATGACCTACATTCCCCTTAGCTCTCTTTCTGTATTGTCTGAGTGGGGACTGGGGGAGGGAGAATGTACTTCTAATTTTTTATTTGTGTTGCATTTAGAAAAAAAGAATCAAAATACAAACCCACTGTAAAAGAGTTAGAGTTTTTTTTTATGTTGCATCCTCACCTGGAGTAAATACTTGTAACAGCAGTAGGAAGTCTAAGATGTTAGAATCGCTGCATCCTTCATCTTTGCTTAAGGTTAGCCTGTTACATTATTATTCAGTAGTATGCTAAATATAAAACTTTTTATTATACTTTATTGAAATTTCTGGATGTCTTCATTAAAGTCTAAATGTTAGAGGAACAATATTAACAAGTTATCTACTTCCTTTTGCATTCGCACATATTTCTTGGCAGTAAAAGAGTATTACAGTGTACCAGCTGTGCAGAACAGAATATTGGTTCTTGTTCTGGGTCAGTTAAAATGTGCATATAGCAAAATTTAGGTCTGCCATATAATCTTAAGTCTTCTTATATGCTGTATAGACTTGTGGAGGGTTGTTTTTGTGTTTTGGTTAGTTGGTGTTTTTGTTTGTTTTTAAATCTGTTCCCCTTATTTAGCAAACATAGGAAGAATTCAAGTAAATCTGATCACTTATGGCACTTTTGCATCTGGAGTGTCTGAAAGGATACATTAATTGTATATTCCAATTAATTAATCTTATATAGCTAATGTTAATGCGATAAAAACCTCGTTTCATCTATATTCTGTTTGATAAATACAGTTTGAAATCTTTAGTGAATATATCACAGAGAGAAACAAAATTGTCCAGTTTTACAGCACTGCTTAGCAATCCATCATTTTCAGTAGCAAACCTTTTCAGTGTTATGCAGATACTTTTATAACATGATTCATAATTTTAATGGTCTTCTGAAACCACATCCAGAAATATTTTCTACATGCATCTGTTTTGTACATTGTTCTCAGTCAGAATGTTCTAGCACAGGTAGACCAGTGGGATTTTCTTCCTTTCTTGAAACAGAACAGAATTGCACCAGCATGTAGGTACACCATAAAGCTTTTTTTTTTATCTCATACTAGTTTGGTTTACAAACCATCTACTGCAATAGAGGGAATCAATGTAATGTATGATATAAATTTCTGTATTTTGCTTCCAGCTTTCCATAGCTTTAATAATTTCATCATGGTTACAAGTTTTGCTGTCTAATTCTTAAGAAGAAACGCCTTTATGAAAGACCCATCAAGGTAAACTCAAGTTCACTTTTCAGTGCTGCAAAATTCCAGTGGCCTCCAGAGTGCTGTTCCAGAAAGACAAAAAAAAATAAAAAAAGAAAACCAGCCCAGTGTCAGACTGTCTTCCAATGTCCTCTGAACTACCGGAGCAATCAGTTTACACTTAAACATCCATCTCCACCCCTCATGAAACTGCAGCAGACTCTACAGTGTCTAACTCATAGGTGGTTCATTACCAGAACTTCGTGAACGGAGCTAAGTTTGAGCACATGATATTGAAGAACTGGAGCTTTAATAGCATATGATGATAATATTTAAAAAATTTTAGGATTTTTTTAATCAATCTTTTCTTCATTTGTGGTGACCTTCCTGTTGCTTTTTTGAGAAGTTACTTTGCGAAATCTAGTCTAGATGGTTATCTGGCCATATACCCACTTTTATTCTCTGATATATTCCGGCCCATTGCTGAGGCGACTGTCTAGAGAGGGGATGCCTGCAGCGCCTGATCGGGGGGAGGCTCGGCGTCCAGAAGCGTCACCTCGGAGTACCAACAGGCACCGAGGCAGCCTCACCCCCTTCACAAGGTCTGCCCAGGAGCCTGCAGCTCAGCGGATGCGAGCAGATGACTCACAGGGGGCGGTGCCAGGTGGAGCGGCACCACCCTTACTGGATAAAAACCTGCCCCAGGGTGCGCGGCGAACAGGGTGCGTTCGAGGCAGTTTGGGCGGCAGTTCGCGCGAGCTGGCGAGGGGGATGGTGAGTGGGATGGTGAGTGCTCGCCGTATCACCAGGGGGCTCGGTCTGGGAGCTCTGCTCTGGCTACCCCGGCGCTGGCCAGTGTAGGCACCCAGGCAGAGCCGATGGGAAGGGAGGCAGCACTGCGGAGCTCGGGGTGTAGAGAGCTCCTGCGCTGCTCTCCTGAGAGGAGGGTGCACAATGGGCAGGCCTGCATTCTGTGGTCCCTGGTGGAGGTCCTCCTGCAGCAGGTGGCTGAGCTGCGGGAAGCTGTTACTAGGCTGAATGTGTCAGGGAAGCTGAGGAAGCAGCACTGCTTTCTCCAAGACCAGACTGTTCCGGGGCCTCGAGTGTCTACTGTTGCTCCTGCAGGAAAGGAGGCTGCTAACCCAGGAAGCTGGGAAACAGTAACAGGAAAAGACAAGAAGAAAAGGAGGAAGAGGGCAATTAAAAGCAAGGGGCTTCCTCCTAAATCTGTTGTCCCCACCCAAAGCCGATTTGCTGTCCTGCAGGGGGCTGATGAGGATACACACTCGCACCAGGAACAACTGGCTGATGCACTGGTAAAGAAGATCACTCCTGGTGCTGCCAGGAAAAAGCGGCGGGCCGTAGTAGTAGGGGACTCTAATCTAAAAGGCACAGAGGCACCCATCTGTTGGCCTGACCCAGTCTCATGGGAGGTGTGTTGCCTACCAGGGGCTCGGATCAGGCATGTCGCAGAAACAGCCTGCTCTAGTCGGTCCCACTGACTGTCACCCACTTCTAATGATCCATGTGGGTGCTACTGATATAGATAACAGTAGCCCAGAGAACATAAAGAAGGACTACAGAGCCCTGGGACAGGTGGTTAGGGCCTCTGGAGTGCAGATAGTCTTTTCATCAATTCTCCAGGATACAGGGCAGGATCTTAAAAAAGCTAGGAGGATTGGCCAGGTTAGGAAATGGCTAGAACAGTGGTGACATAGTCAGGGGTTTGGGTACCTTGAACATGGGACTCAATTTAATAGACCAGGTCTACTGGGGGCTGGTGGAACTCGTCTGACAAAGAAAAGGAAGAGTGGTTTTGTTAGGAGGCTTGCCAGGCTGGTCAAGGATGCTTTAAACTAGATGTGTTGGGGTAGGGGGCATCATTCTATCCCAACACACCCAGTCACTTGCCAGGACCTATAGTAAACGTTCAGAGCAATGTAGTCCACCTGCTCCAGCCAATGAGCCGGCTTCAATTGGACCTCAACTCAGATGCCTCTACACAAATGCCCATAGCATGGGCAACAAACAACAGGAATTTGGGATGTGTGCATGTCTACGGGGGTTTGATATCGTAGGCTTCACAGAAACATGGTGGGATGGCTCCTGTGACTGGTGTGTTGGAATGGAAGGTTACAGGCTCTTTAGGAAAGACAGGCCAGGTAGGCGGGGAGAGGGATTTGCTAGTTATGTTAGGGATAGGCTGGAGAGTATGGAACTCTGTCTGGGGACAGGTGAGCAGTCGACAGAAAGTTTGTGGGTCAAGGTTAAAGGGAGAACAGTGATGGGAAGCATTATTGTGGGGATCTGTTACAGACCGCCTGACCAAGGGGACTTGGTGGATGAAGCGCTCTATAAACAGATAGGAACAGCCTCACGCTTGCTGACCCTTGTTCTCGTGGGGGACTTCAACCACCCTGATATCTGTTGAAGGGATGGTACGGTCCAGCACAAGCAATCCAGGAAGTTCCTCGATTGTGTGGAAGACAACGTCCTTCTGCAAGTAATAGAGGAGCTGACAAGGAGAGGTGCCATGCTTGATCTTGTGCTCACCAACAGGGAAAGGCTGGTTGGAAATGTGACACTCCAGGGCAGCCTTGGTTGCAGCGATCATGAGATGGTTGAGTTTGAGATCCTCAGGACAGTGAGAAGGGCGTGTAGCAAGCTCACTGCCCTGGACTTCAAGAGAGCAGACTTTGGCCTCTTCAGGAACCTGCTCAGTAAGGTTCCATGGAATATAGCCCTAGAGGGCCCGGGGGGCCAAGACTGTTGGTTGATATTCAAGGATCACCTGTTGGAAGCTCAGGAGCGATGCACCCCAACTAGAAGGAAGTTTAGCAGGAGGGCCAGGAGACCTCCTTGGATGGATAAGGAGCTTCTGAGCAAAATTCGAAGGAAAAAAGAAACTTATAAAAGGCGGAAGCAAAGCCAGGCCTGGGAAGAATACAGGGATGTTGTCCGGGAAACTAGGGACCTGGTTAGGAAAGCTAAGGCCCACTTAGAATTAAACTTGCCTAGGGATGTTAAGGATAACAGGAAGGGATTCTGTAGGTACATTGCAAATAAAAGGCAGGCTAGGGACAGTGTGGGCCCTCTCCAGAAGCTATTGGGGGAACTGTCTACCCTGGATTTGGAGAAGGCTGGGGTTCTCAATGACTTCTTTGCCTCAGTCTTCACTTGCTAATGCTCTGACCACACCACCCAAGTCTTGGAAGGCAGATGCAGAGACAGTGAGAATGAAGACCCTGGACCCACTGTAGGAGAGGATCTGGTTCAAGACCATCTCAGGAACCTGAACGTACACAAGTCCATGGGACCGGATGAAATCCATGCGCGAGTCCCGAAGGAGCTGGCAAATGAAGTTGCTAAGCCACTGTCCATCATATTTGAAAAATCATGGCAGTCAGGTGAAGCTCCCAATGACTGGAAAAAGGGAAATATAACCCTCAGTTTCAAGAAGGGGAAAACGGATGAGCCGGGGAATTACAGACCAGTCTGTCTCACCTCTGTGCCTGGCAAAATCTTGGAGCGGATTCTCCTGGAAGGCATACTAAGGCACATGAAAATCAACAAGGTGCTTGGTGACAGCCAGCATGGCTTCACTGAGGGGAAATCCTGCCTGACCAATCTGATGGCCTTCTATGAAGGGGCTACGGAGCTGATGGACAGGGGCAGAGCAGTTGATGTCATCTACCTGGACTTGTGTAAAGCCTTTGACACTGTCTCACATGACATCCTTGTCTCTAAGTTGGAGAGACATCAATTTGATAGGTGGACCACTCAGTGGATAAGGGACTGGCTGGATGGCCGTGTGCAAAAAGTTGTGCTCAGTGGCTCAATGTCCAGCTGGAGACCAGTAATGAGTGGTATCCCTCAGGGGCTGGTGTTGGGACCAGACTTGTTCAACATTTTTGTGGGTGACATGGGCAGTGGGATTGAGTGCGCCCTCAGCAAGTGTGCTGATGACACCAAGCTGTGTGGTTCGGTTGATACATTGGAGGGAAGGAATGCCATCCAAAAGGACCTTGACACGCTTGTGAGGTGGTGCTGATGCCAACCTGATGAAGTTTAACCATGCCAAATGCAAGGTCCTCCACCTGGGTCGGAGCAATCCCAGGCAGAGCTACAGGTTGGGCAGAGAAGAGATTCAGAGCAGCCCTGCGCAGAAGGAATTGGGGGTTTTTGTTGATGAGAAAATGAGCATGAGCCAGCTTCAGTGTGCACTTGCAGGCCAGAAAGGCAACCGTATCCTGGGCTGCATGAAAAGGAGTGTGACCAGCAGGTCAAGGGAGGTGATCCTGCCCCTCTACTCTACTCTTGTGAGACCTCACTTGGAGTATTGTGTGCAGTTCTGGTGTCCTCAACATAAAAAGGTCATGAAACTGTTGGAGCAAGTCCAAAGGAGGGCCACGGGGACGATTAAGGAAGTGGAGCACCTGCCGTATGAAGCTAGGCTGAGAAGGTTGGGGCTGTCCAGCCTGGAGAAGAGAAGGCTGCGTGGAGACCTCATAGCAGCCTTCCAATACCTGAAGGGGGCCTATAGGGATGCTGGGGATGGACTCTTCATTAGGGACTGTAGTGAGAGGACAAGGGTTAACAGCTTCAAACTTGAACAGGGGAAGCTTAGATTGGATATGAGGAAGAAATTCTTTACTGCTAGGGTGGTGAGGCGCTGGAATGGGTTGCCCAGGGAAGTTGTGAATGCTTCATCCCTGGTGGCGTTCAAGGTGGGGTTGGACGGAGCCTTGTTTGGCATGTTTTAGTGGGAGGTGTCTGTGCCCATGGCCGGGTGTTGGAACTAGATGATCTCGAGGTCCTTTCCAACCCTAACTATTCTATGATTCTATGATTCTTAATACTTGATATATAAGTTTGGGTCCTTTATATCAACCTTTAAATGAAATTCTATTTTATGTGTGCATCTTTTAGAAGGGTTGGCTCATATCATTGAAACTTCTTTTGCTAAGCTTCATCATTTTGAGGAGACTCCTTCCAAACTTCTGTGTTTAAAATTCCTGATTCAGCATCTACCCAGAATACATTTAGGTGTGTATTTCAACCTTTTGAAACAAGTGTTCGTTTTCTCTTATTAACTGCTTTGCTAAATCAGGGTTGTAATGTGTTAAGAGTTTCTAAAATTCTTGTTGTCTATGAATGCGAATTCTCTGAATTTAGAATATTACCTTGTTTTGTTGCATCTGAAAATCAATTGTTCGTACTTAAACCAATTCACGTGCTTAATGCATAGGTTGATCTGCCAGAATCTGTTTTAAAGATGTTGTAATCTAATATGTTGAGTTCTCTCAGTATTAAACAAATTGGACTGATTCTTTTAAATAGTTGATATTGAAGGCAGGTGAAAGATTTAACATTTCGTATTTTTCTTAAATTTAGTGTGTTCATATCTTAACAATTGTCATGGGTTCAGCAGCAGCAGTCATTTTTCTCCTTCATAGTAGCTGGTGCAGTGTTGTGTTTTTGACTTTTGGCCTGGGGACGACACTGATAACACCAATGTTTATAGTTATGGCTTAGAATGTTTTGGTCTGACCAAGGACTTTCTGAGTCTCATGCTCTGCCAGGGAGGAGGGGAAGCCGAGAGGAGGCAGAAACAGGATACCTGACCCAAACTGACCGAAGAGGTATTCCATACCACAGTACGTCATGCCCAGGATGTAAAAAAAAAACCTGGGGCAGTGTTGGAGTGTTTCTTGTTGAGAGTGAACATGTGAGCAATCCAACCTTTGACTTAGCCTCATTCGAGTAGTGAGCAGAGGGCTTCATAGGCTACTGAAAAGGTTAACAAAGGATGCCTACGTGCCGACATGAAGAGGACATTGCCTTGGGGAGGCACTGAGCGCGCTTACCACAAAGGCACTGAGCACCACAATCAGGTTACCACAAAGGCACTGAGCAGGATGTCGGCGCCGGATCAGGTTACCACAAAGCAAACCTTGCTTGCAAAACAGGAGCCTGTTGCTATGGACGTTTCATAAGTTAACCAATCAGATGTTATCGACTGTTCCAGTACTTTGTAACTTTTCTATAAAAAATGGTGCTTGCGTTTAATAAATTGTCAACGTTTGATCACATTGGTCGTTGCTGCGTTGTCCATGTTCTCCCGCTGCAGGGCAGGAACCCGGAAGAGTTTTTTAGTTCACAGCTCTGTCGTTGGGTGGTGAACAGTTGTATCCTCTTCCCTTGTATTTCTCTTGTCCTTATTATTGGTGGTATCAGTAGTGATTTGTGTTATACCTTAGTTACTGGACTGTTCTTATCTCAATCCATGGGAGTTACACTCTTTCGATTCTTCTCCCCATTCCCCCCCCCCCTCAGAATGGGGGGGGAAGAAAGAGGGGGAAGTGAGAGTGTGACTGCATGAGGTACAGAGACTTAAAGCATGACAATAGAATTCTTATAATGTAACAATCAAAGCATTTTTCATATGCAGATGAATAAGAACTTTTTTCTTCACTTGTAGGAGGCAAGCACATTTTTTTTTTTCAATTTAATATTTTAATTATTTCACTTCTCTTGTTTTTCAATAGACCTATTCTTGTTAAAATGAAAACTACATTCTTTATTCATTTGGGTAAAACGTATCCTGCTGTGGTTTTTTTCCTCATACTTTCTTGTTTGTCTTGCCAAATTTCTACATTTGCAAGAACTATACATTCATTATTAACTGTTATGTTACATGTTTATAACATCAACAACTCCTATGTGTATTTACTCATTAACCACTTCTGAAAACATTAAGTTTGAAATTGGTGTGATTTGGATTTTTTAAAATCCCTTGAAAATAATATTGCCTATTTTAATCTTCAGGCACGCACATAACTTGGTAATTTTGTTTATAGTGGATTTGCATGAACAGAACATCTTCACTAGAACTGAGCAGAGCTCCTGTGATCCTCTGGGAGGGCCTTTACAACTGAACTCCTGTCTCGTAGTTGAATTATTATATTGGTAAGAATGCCAAAAATAACTATTTTCTCTTTATAAGGGTGTAGGATTTAGGAACATTGTATAGGTTTACCTGGCCATGTCTTGGTGGTAATTCCTGTGCTAGAGCAGGTGATTATTTTCGCAAGCATGTGGCTTGTGGACAGCCCGTGAAGGAGCAGGGAAAAAATGTGAGGAAGAAGGGGCAGGACCTCAAACACCTTCCCAACCTCACCCTTGCTTTTCTCAGACTTTGTACACTACCTTTTGTATGACTGATTTCAAGACTATTTTATTGCAATAACACACTGATAATTTATACTTTGCTATTTTGCCCGTGGTCTATTTGACCATGATCTCTTAAACAGTTTGTATTAGAAAATAAGAGTGGAGATTTTTTTCTTGAGTAACCTTATTTGCCAAGTAAGGCTATTCAACTTAGTGGTTTAACTCATTATATTTAATGGCAATTACATTCATCCCTTTAAGTTAAATGAGATAGGTGTGGTGGTTAGTGGAGATCTGAGTATAATACGGTGAATGAACTGCTCTACTTAAAGACAAATATTTGCAAAGACAATAGCAAAACCACATGCTACATACTGCCAACAAAGAGTCAGTAAGTGAAACATAAACAAAATGGAAAATCTCATTTTAACTGTTTATTCAAAGCAGTTTTTTATACTCGTTTTTGAAAACTGTGATACATGAGATACAGTATAGTAGTGACTTTCAGAGGACAGTTGCTGAGTGAGGTATACCTCTGCATTTTCCAAATTCACAATGTGGGTGTGGTTGCCCCTCTTCCACATAGTCTGGAAAATGCTGAAGTTGATCTTGTACCTAGTGTATCCCTGTGAGCTTCCCAGGCATCCATACTTCTTCTCTTGAGAATGCCTGTGACTGCCTTTCAGAGCCCAAAGGTTTGGTGTCTGCATAGCTGAGCCAGTCAGATCCCTTTTATTTTTCCTCAAGTGGCCCAGTGCCACAATGCCTGGCTCGCACAGAGCTAAAGTTGCACAAAGGAACTCGACACAAATAACGACTACAGAGCATTTGCACCTATTTGGAGGAAATGGATACACTCAGGGATCAGGGAAAATAATCTACAATCAGTTCCCTTTCAAAGCAGACACTGTAGTAGCGGAGGTAGCAAGATAGACTGAATAGTTCTGCTTTCCTCTCTGGCAGACACTTCAATATACCTTGTTAGCTGATTTAACTACTAGCATGACGTTTTAAATCCTTTAGATACTTCTGTGAAAAATCTCAAATGACTCACTCTAGGCTATGGGTTTCACTGTACAAATTATCCGTTTGTATGGATATAACATTGCACCTTCTATTGCTTAATGCTGACCTCGTCCTCAAACCTCACTTTACGATTTCAGGACTCTGTACATTGGTAGTTGGTTGTTTTCCAGATATAATACTGTGGTCCTCAATATATGCTTAGTTTGCAACATTTGTTGATTCAGAAGTTGTTATTGAATTTCAATGACTTTTAGGCATATATATAAGTAATTACAGCTTTGAACTAAGGATGAAGAAAGTCAGAAGCAGAATACATACCTGCATGCCTCAAAAGCAACTGAAGAAATTAATTTATAGAGCACAACCAAAGTTTTGTCTTGGGAACTGGAAAAGTTTTTCAGAATATATGCATGCAGTGATTCTAAAGTGTGTATATCTCTGACAATATGTAGATTGAGACATTTATTCTTGTGGTTGTCACCAGTACTAAAAGACTGCTGATCTACATTTTTTTCTGCACGTATTTGTTGTCTATTACAGTGATCATGACTACAACATCTAGTCAGAGATGAGAAACAATATAATTCTCATAGAAGGACATCTTCAGAGCCTGGAAGACAGTGTGGAATTAGACCTCTTAAGTAAACTATGGCTTCTGATTTTCCTTCTCTTCAGTGTATTTTCCTTCTCTCTAGTGTACTTGAAGCTAACATTTTGTGGTGTGTATCAGTAGACATGAAAGTTGACAGAGAGGAGATAAAGACTGATAGAAGAACAAAGCTTTAACCATCCTTACAGAGGGGCAGTGACTCAAACGAGAAAAGTCCTGGCTAGGTTTATGCAGTATTTGCCTGTTAGAGAACTTATTAGAAAAATTTAAAAGTTAAAAAAAGAGGGCAAAATTAAATCCAATTCTACAAAAGAGTGATGTTGCTTCTCTTACATCCTTTGCAGCATTTAAACAACTTCTGCACTTCCTGGTACCACAAAGAATGTAGACCAACTACTGCTGCTGTATGACAACCAAGATGATAAGAGAGGACTCATTTTACTAGCTGAGACAAACCAAGTTAAACTTTACTTAAACTAAACCATACATGTGTCAAGAAGGAGCAAGACAAAAGGTAAAGAACATTCTTTACCTATACTGCTCACTGAACTAGAAGCCATTCTTCACAAAGTGCCTCTCCAGTTCGTTGAACTGGGAACTATTCCTCACAAAGTCAGAAGAAAAGCCAACCTAAAACCATAAAAGGTAGATAATGAGAAAAGTTCAACTGAAGGTCAACAATGATATGACCACCAGGGGTCCAAAAGGCCCTTGGGACCTCATTCAAAATAAATTGCACTTGCTCCAGTGGGTAGTAACCTATGTTAATTAGTTCCAGGAAGAAATTACAATATGTATAAGATTTCTGGGAATTACATTGTGTATGTATGAGATAGATGCTTATAAGTAAGAAACCTGTAAGAATCAGCATGCATATTAGGCAGAGCTATCTCCTGTGCACCTGGCGCTGTAATAAATAATGCCTGCTTCTTAATGCTACATTAGTATTAAGGGGTTTTATTCTCCCAGCTTCTGGTGACAAAGAGATTGTCGAATATGTTGCAAGGTCATCTCCAAATGGGCACAGAAATATCACTGGGCAATTGATAGCTGCATGTAGACTTGTTTTTGAAAGACTAAGAATTATTTCTAACATATCCAGCACTTGGAAGACTTATGCAGCAGAAATACACTTATATAGAATGTTCTACCTTAGTGATTCCCCCCTTTACCTTTTAATTTTTAAGGGAAAGAATTGGTAAGTAATCATTCCAAACACACTGGTGGACACGATAAAGGTATTGGAAAAACATGCAGGAGCAGATTAAAATTGGATATGAAAATAGCCTAGAACTGGGTAGCTGCAGTTGCTCCCAGACCAGCTGTCTGCCTTGGTCTCTTGATGAATCATTAGTTTCCCTCCTCAGATGACTGTGAGATTATTTAATGGACCAGCTCCTGAATTAGCATAGATTTTGCCCTTTTATATTACATAAGCAGAAAAAAGTCTTAAAATTACCATTTTAATTTTGGGGGGAGGTGAAGGGTAAATTTGGGAAGGAAGAAGGGGAAAACTGTTCTTTAAAATTCACTCCAAAGTAGGGGAAAGGAGAGGAAACATAATGTATTTGCAAGATTCCATAGGAAAAAAAAGTGGCCATCTATTTTCATAGTTTCAATATTTATTATTTGATAAAATAGTGGCTATATTTGCTCCCAGTTAAGGAATAATTGAAAAGAAATCAGATTCACAGGTGTTCTTGCAATGATGGTTCAAGAATAGGAAAAGAGGTTCCTCTAAGATAAACTGAGAGGAATCCTTATTTCATCTAAGGCCATGGTGAGACTGTGAAGATGCCTTTTTCACAGATATGCTTTCTGGAAAACTTTGCTGTGTACAAGAGTGATTCACAGGGTATTTCCCAGTGGTGCCTTTAGCATTCAAGGTGAAGAGGTTCAGATTAAGACAAATTCCCTTTGCAAATGAAGAAAAGAGGAGTGAATTGCTCTCTCTTTCCTTGTGCTTACTCATTTCACTGGCAACCATTATGTATCATCTACTTGAAGGTGGAGTTAGCAAATGCTTCTTCCGTTCAACAGAACATTGTCAGCCAATATTTGACAGAGATTCAGTGACTGCATCTATTACCAGTGACTCCATTTTCTTTTTCCCCCTCCCTGTCCCAAACTGTGTGTAGGCAAGTCAAAAGCAACAGTTGTCACTTACTTCTAGTAATTCTTAGGCACAGTGTGGTGGATTGTATTTATTTTTTTAATTATTATGGAGTTTTTTTTCAATTATTATGGTTTTATTTTTTTAAGACTATCATTATGCATAATAGTATTTTCTCCAAACTTCATATTTTATTTATTCAAGAAAGATCAGCCAGCCTAACAAAGAAAATGTTATGTTTTCAACATGGTGTCCTTGGTTTCTCAACAAGAGAAAAAAAGAGAAAATTGTCATAAACTTTGAAATAGATCAGCATTCACTTGTAAGTAACTCATAAAATTCAGTATCAGTAAAAAACGTATCATTGCTTAAGTAAGATTGTGCTAGAGTAAAAGCAGAGATTTTTATTCATGTGTGCATCTACCAACAGACTGAAGATATTTGTTAAAGTAAACAAAAGGAACACCTGGAAAAAGACAATAGCGAGATTTATGTAGAAAAATACTGTGAGATAGTTTTGGTCTCTTATATAGTCCTGCATATGTGCTTCTTTGTTTTATAGAACAATTTGTGTTTTTTTCAGATGAATTATTGCATCTCTAATTGACAGACCAGTTAGTTGCCAATGATCTTGGAACTAACTAGTTGTATTAGGCTGCTGCTGCATTTGGCCAAAGAACCTGATGTTTGTTCTGGAAGGGCTCTGTATGGCTTTAAGGGAAAGTAGGAAAGGTGCAGCTTCTGTTTTCTTCTTTTTCCTTTCCGTTGGGTCTAACATTTCCTTGCTATGTTGCAGTATATTCTTATTTTCACCCTGGTTCCTTTTGTATTGGCTTTTGTGTTGACTCTTTTTCATGGCTATTTTTGATGCTAGATGTATGCTTGTAAACTGTTTCAATCTTTCCTTCAGGAATAATTTAATCTTGGTAAATATGTTCTCCAAGATCATTCATTACTTTTTAATGTTCTTGGTCAGCCCATCAAATAGCATTGACATTTAGAGGATCTTTAAGTTGTTAATTATTGTGCTTCCAGATTCCTCCATGAATGTAATCTGTATAATATATCACATACCATAAAAAAGACGGAAAACTTATTGTCAAATTAGAACTTTTAATATACCAGTAAATTTTGATAACGGTGCTGTAAAAAACAAAACTTTCCTTTGCCATAACTTCTTTCATATGAGCCTTACTGAGTTGCCTTTGGTACAGCTTCAAAAAAATAATGATAGTATATCAGATTTAAGTAGCCTAGAATGCTCCTTAACAAAGGACTCTTTCAAGTACTGTATCTTGACTGTAATCATGTTCAGTGCACAAAAAAGTGACAGTATTAGAAATATTGATGATGGTATGCTATGTTACTGGATGTTCAAACAGTATCAGCTAGAGAATGGAGAGTGTTGTTTTGTTTTGTTTTTTTCTAGTAAAAAAATATTATCTTACTGAATTTATTATTGTTATTTTATACATCTACAATATTAGTGTAATACCCTGGCAGAAAAAAACAACTCAAATGCTGTAATGTATGTATACTTGTAATCAAAATGTATTAAGGAATATGTGCAGCTACAGATCTTCTCTTTTTTACAGCTATAAAGTGTTTCAGTCTTCAAATTGTTATCAGTCCAATGCCTTTTGTGGAAACATGAAAATTATTGATCTGGATCACAAGAATATTTTGACTTTTTGGAGCTGGAGTAATCTTGTGTAACCGGAGTTGCTCATAAAATAGAAGTTGCTTGAGTAATAGGTGTCAATTGAACTACTCCTTTAGGCTACTTTTATAGTTGAGAAGTAGGAACTTCTGTAGCGTGATTTGTCTTACCATAAGGTACTCGCTTCAGAAGGACATGAATCATGCTGTAGAAGGTACCTATTTCTCTTCTCTGACATTAAAGCAATTGAGGAGACCAGCTGAGCCATAGAGGTGTATATCTTAACAGTTAAATCACAGCTATAGTGTTTTGGTAGTTTATAGAACTTTTCTATTTTACCTGCCTGATTAAAATCTCCTGGACAGTAGAGGTACGTTAATCTCTGTCATGGTTTAAGCCTCTCACGCAGTTCGCTCACCCACTCCCCCTCTTTCTTCCCCCCCCACCCTCCTACCCCAACCAGTCCTGGGGGATGAGGAGGAAAATCAAAAGAATGTAACTCCCACAGGTTGAGATAAGAATAGTCCAGTAACTAAGGTATAACACAAACCACTGCTGCTACCATCAATAACAATAATGACCAGGGAAATACAAGGGAAGAGAATACAACTGCTCACCACCCGAAAACCGAGCCGTGAACTAACTCTTCCGGATTCCTGTCCCCAGTTTTTACATCCTGGGCATGATGTGCTGTGGTATGGAATACCTCTTCGGTCAGTTTTGGTCAGGTGTCCTGTTTCTGCTTCCTCCCGGCTTCCCCTTCTCCTTGGCAGAGCATGAGGCTCAGGAAGTCCTTGGTCAGACCAAACATTCTAAGCCGTAACTGAAAACATCGGTGTTATCACTGCTGTTCCCAGGCTGAAAGTCAAAAACATAGAACTGTACCAGCTACCAAGAAGGAGAAAAATGACTGCTACTGGTGAATCCATGACAATCTTCAATTCAGAATTACCCTGATCCTCTGGCGTCCTGACTCCATCTAGAATGGAGTAGGAGCACATGAAGAGCGGAACTGGTGGAAAAGGAATTCTGGAACAAGAAACTAGCTTGTGGCTGGTTTTATTGATACTAGCTGCAGAATATCAGTTCATTGAAGAGGCTTTGCAGAAATGGGAAGGCAAGATCTTGGTGAAGTTAAAGACCAGGAGACCTGAATAGATGTCTCAAGATATAATAAGCATAGGTTCTTCAGCAAAAGAGCTGATGTTTGGACTTCTCTATGTAGAAGATTAAATAATAAAAGGGCTAATGGCTGCTTATAAATTCACATCCTAAAACAGTATTTAAGGTGCTTGAGCCTTGTCTAAAAATAATTGCAGTGGCTGTTTCACGATTGCGGTGACTGTTTCATTGTATCAGCTTATTTGAGTAGCACAAAAGCGTTGTAATTGCAACTCTCCAAATTTTCAGCACCCTGATTTGTTTTAGTTAGGACTCTCTTTTGAGTACTTAAGCCTTGCATATACATTTTTAATTACAATTTCTTCAGTGAATTGTATTGTATACCTCCTGAAGATGTAATATAATGAAGTATCATAAATTTGTGCATCAGTTGTAGATGCACAAAATATAATTGCACATTACCTAGCACTTCTCTTTACTATAAAATTACTGAACTTGGACAAAACTGTGTTAGCAGCAACAGAAAGAAATTTTATGAGGGTTTAAATTAACTTTTTGAATGCATGTTTTAGTTATTCTTTCTATTGATTGTACAGTAATTGTTATCAGTCATTGATGCTCTAATACTACATTTTAGCGTGGTATAAACAGAATTTACTTTATCCTTAGATCCAGTTCTGGTATTTGTATTCATGAAGCAAAAATAAAAACAAAACATATATGCTTCTCAGAGGGAGCACTGAGTGGGAGAAGGGTTAAAATTTATTCAGATCTGCAAAGTTTAAAACCTCTTCCAAAATATTTTCTACAATTTCACCTTTAAAGACAAATATTAGCTAGTTGGTGTTGCAGACTAATTTTTCATAGAGAACAAATTATGCCATAACAGTTTATACAGGATATGCAGAGCTTTTCTTTGAAACACCTGCTTTCATTTCCTCTGGTTTATAATACCAGCCAAATACAAGATGGACTTGATCCAATATATTGATGCTTTAAATAGTCAAAACCAACAAATTTGCCACAAAGAATGTCTGACCTACATGGATCATGATGTAAAATCACTGAATATTTATTTTAAGTTCTGAGACATAGAAACATGCTTTACGTGTGGGACAGAATCTAATCATTGCTGTTTCTGCTTTTGCAGTGTCTGAATGAAAATCTTTTTTTTTTGTATTAAAGAAAGACTTAGAAAAAAACCCAACTTCTGCTACAGGTAAAAGCAGCAGTTTAAGCCCAGCTGGCAACCCAGAACCACGCAGCTGCTCACTCACTTCCCCCTCCCTTCTTCCCCCCACTCCTGGAGGGATGAGGAGGAGAATCAAAAGAATGTAACTCCCATGGGTTGAGATAAGAATAGTCCAGTAACTAAGGTATAACACAAACCCCCTGCTGCTGCCACCAATGATAATAATGATAAGGGAAATAACAAGGGAAGAGAATATAACCGCTCACCACTCGCCGATCAATACCCACCCTGACACGAACAGCAATCTAGCCCTTCTGGGTAACTGCCCCCAGTTTATATAGTGGGCATGACATGCTGTGGTATGGGTCAGATGTCCTGTCTCTACTTCCTCCCAGCTTCCCCTCCTCCTTGGCAGAGCATGAGACTCAGAAAGTCCTTGGTCAGAGTAAACATTACTGAGCAACAACTAAAACCATCAGTGTTATCAGTGCTGTTCCCAGGCTGAACATCAGAAACACAGCACTGCACCAGCTACTAAGAAGAAGAAAAATGACTGCTAATGCTGAATCCAGGACACCTACCAATGTAGCTGTATTCTGAAAAGTGGAACATGCAAATATTGAAAGACGAAGCAGTTAGTTAAAGAGGTAAAATAGCAAAATTTGAATTTCTAACTGGCAGCTCACAAACTCTGGACATTTAACACTGAGTTAAATAATGTCAGAATATTGAAAGAAAATATGTCTAAGCCCATGGATAAGGTCTGTTTTAGTGAGAAGAATGATGGATCAGACTTCAGGTACTGTAAATAACTGACTCAAATGCAGCACCCATGTGCTTCCAGATGGACAGTTGAATAAAGTTCTGAAGAACTAAAAGAGCTGGAAGAGTTGAATTCTGCAAAAATACATTGTTATATTGGGCCATGTACTTGCAAAATCAGGAAAAGCCACATACTTTATGTTTTGTGTCACATAAAAAATCGGAATTTTCAAACTCATCACAAGAAAGTAGAACTGAAAATTAAATGAGAGTTCTAATATATAAATGATTTATCTGGTTATAATTGCAGGCTGGTCATAGCAGTCTAAAATAAGTAATTATTCATGTAATGCTTTTGTTTGATATATACTCCTTGATATTTGAGACATTCTTAAGGTCAAGAATTCTGACCTACTCTTCAGGGTAGAACAATGCATTGTTATAATCAATTTCATTTGAATATGTAAAGATATAAAATTTATTTTAAATGCAGCCGCATGGAGCTGCAAATGTATTTTTTTTTTTTTTCTCCCAGATCTGGTCAATAATAAATGAGTTTTAGAATTTAAATCAATACACAGTGGAGTTCTTGCGATATATTATTGATAAAGCACATTTATTGTAACAACATTTTCCAAGGGAAAATACATTATTTGTTGGCTATGTTAATGCAAACTCTAGTGCAAAACTATATTAAGTTTTTAAAATACTTTGGAGTATGGTGGAGGAAGTTTTGTAAATAATTAGATTTAAAAAATGCAACTTATTACTTTAATGAATAAAATATAATTCTTACCATAGGTCTTGAAATTTACTTTTCCATATTGCTCAAAAGATCCATAATTATAATTATGTATTTCAGAATATAACAATCAGAAATATTTCAGTGAAATTTTAGAAAATGTTTTCTTCCTTCCCTACAGGCTTGAAACTGCATAAAGGAGTAAGAACCTTCAGCTAGAAAACATAAAGATGCTTCTTGTAGTTCACCAAATTTCCACAGCAATCGATAATTCTGAAGATTTTAACCTGCTGCTCAGGTCGATTCAACTGTCTTCCTATTTGTATTACTACTGAAATTCAAAAGTACTTTCAAAACTCCCATCCTAGATATCTAAATAGCAGATGTATGTTCTTGTGGGGATCCCATACTCCTGTAACCTGCACCACTGTTCTTTTGAAATATTACAGTAATATTACAGTATTACAGATTGTAGAGTCCATCTCCTCAATCCCAGATAATTTCTGCTTGTAATTTATTCAAGGGAATGTGATAATATACAATTTATGAATAGAGCAATAATCGTGATTGTCCTGGGTTCAGCTGTAGCAGTCATTTTTCTCCTTCTTAGTAGCTGGTGCAGTGCCGTGTTTTTTACTTTATTTCGGGAACAGTGACTCTAAGACACAGATTTTTTTTTTTTTTTTTTTTTTTTTTTTGCTAAGTAGCGTTTACTCCAACCAAGGACTTTCTGTGCCTCATGCTCTGCCAAGGAGGAGGGGAAGCCAGGAGGAAGCAGACAGGACACCTGAGCCAAACTAGCCAAAAGGGTATTCCATACCACATCGTATCTTGTACAGTATATAAACTGGGGGCAGTTATGTGGAAGGCCTACATCATGCTCAGGTTGGGCTGAGTATCAGTCTGCAGGTGATGAGCAATCGTATTCTCTTCCTTTGTTATTTTCCTTATCATTATTATTGTTGGTGTTGCCAGTAGCAGTTTTGAACTTCTAGAGCTGAACCCAGGACAATGATCTATCCATAATGTGAAATTGTGACATGATTGATGTGACCTTCACTTTAGAGGTATTACAGTACCAAAATTCTATTGTGGTGCCATCTCAGAAAGTAACTACATCCTTCTTCTGAATGTTTTGACCACTTCTTGATTGAGAATGCATATATTTTTTTAAATATACAAGCCTTAATGTTGTTTGGGAAATATGGTTTGGTAATGCAGTCCTTCAAGAGTAATAGTGTTCTCCTTTACTAAGGTTTAACATAATGCTACTTTGGGATAGTTATTACTGTTTTAACAGATTTGTGGTTTCTAATTTGTCTTGGCTTGGGTAATGCTGACAATCTAATCTCACAACTGAGAGTAGTGTTTGATATTGGAAGTTTGCATCTTTGAAAGAAAATCGGGAACAAGATGCAAGTATATGAGTTGAATATACTTAGACACTGAAGTCTGAGTCAAGAGAAGAAGTGTAAAGATAGATGAAAGAAGACATGTTTGCTTTCACTGAACAGTTTACAAACAGGGAAGACAACTAATATCTCGTACCCAATTCATAAAATATTATATTTAATTATGTTATGAAAGGAAGTGGGCATTGGCATTCACTATACTGATTCTGCATAAATTTATGTAAATAAGTAACCCAAAGAAATGAAGAAACTAATACAAAACTCTACTTGTGAGTATAGGATTAGGCACTAAAAGTTCCTACTAGCCACAAAGAGTAGTGACTTTTTTTCTGCTTCTTCCCTTTAAGTAGGTCTTTATTTTCTGCCTTTGTGGATAAGCAATTAATCTTTTAATCTTTTTAAAACTAAGTTTTGTTGAGTAACTTTTGACATAACTTTTTCCTGCACATGGTGACTTATTAGTTTAATAATAAGCCACAGTTTGCACAGAGAGGGCTACAGAGAATCTTCAGGTTGAGTAGATGTAGTAGACCTACACAGATTGACACCATCTGGCTTGTTTCACCAGCCAAGTTTTTTCACTGGTTTTGGAATGTCACTTACTATCCTTAGAATTTTCAAACACTGACAGAAATTTAAATCCATTTGGAAAGAGTTTCCTTGACCTATTAAGTGGCCCTCTATTTTTTTATAACCACTTATTTATATTGATAGTTTCATTCTTTACAGCTGTATGTGTAAGGAATATTGCTAGCAGGAAGAAGCAATGTTTTCAATATTAATCAATACTTCAAGTGTTGTTGAGTGTTATAAGTTATGAAGTTATCTTTTATAATATCCACATTTTTCTTATTTACACCAGTGCAACCTTTTGAAGTCAATGGGCATGTTTCCAGATGGTACTGCAGAAAGTTGCATTTTCAATCTAAGTAGATAAATCTGTGCCTGTTAATATCAAATCCTGTCTCATTATATTTATAGGGATAATAAGACATGGATGGATGGCTAGTACAGCCTAAGAAGTGTGTTAGCTTTCAGCATGCTTGGTGGTGGTTAAAATGTTAATGATCAGCATTAGAGAGGGAATTTTGCACTACTCAGGAAATCCTGACAAGAAGAAAAAAGTTAATTTCAGCCCTGCCTCATTAGCCAGACCTGCCTACAGTTAAGAAAGTGTCACCTAAGTATGTTTTGCTTTCTGCAGTGTGTTGCTGATGAGGATACTTGCATCGAAGCAGAAGTAATTGGATTTGTTCTAGAAGGCAAGGGCAAAAGTAAAAAGCAATGACTTGGAATGTGCTTTAGGATTGACCTTTGTAAAGAGTGCCTTAGGCACCTCCATGTGGTGGCTGTTGTTCTTAATGGTGACTACAGAATCAAGTTTGTTTAAGCGGTCATACATATGATTTGTTTTGCATGTCTCTTATCTGCCATAGATCAGACACATAATCTTGCATGATGGCAGGGAGCAATAGCCTTCAGGTTTAGGGAATTATCTGGGGGGTCCTCTGGCCTCTGCATGTTCATCATTGCTGTTGTGCTACCTGGAGGTGCAAAATAAAAGAAACTTCTTAAATGTGTTGTCCCAGCACTGCAATGATCTGAGATAAAGAGTTCCTTCATGAGGGGATAAACTGTACTTTGGCCACTTCTTTAGTTGCATTCTGGGATTGTTCTGAAACACCACAATGAGAATGTGTCCCAGGAACTGGCTTCCCTGGAACGCAGTCCACGGGCAACCCAGTCTCTCTTTTGTTGTATTGCGTAACCTAATAAAGCTTGATCAAAGCAGACATGCAGGTTTTGGGTGATCAGTGAGCCTAGAGCTCATGGTAAACTCTCATGTGACAACGAGATGGAGAAGCATGTTCATATCAATGTTATTGCATTAAGTACCAAATAAAGTAGAACAGGTTAGTTTCAACTTTAGGTAAGACCTAAAAGCTTAGCTCTATGAACAGAAACACTTTTCTTCCCTTTCTTAGCTCCAATTTACCGCTTACTGAAACCTCCAAGAATCCCTGGACTCAGACTAATGGTTGTCAGGACATTCCCAACAATACATGACTATTCTGGAAAAAGTATACATCTTTCTAATCTTTCAATGAATCAATTTAGTTGTTCTATATAAAATACATATAAGGCCATTGATATTCATACCACTGAAAATGGATTAAGCATTGAATTTATTTTTCAGTGCATCAGTTGATTCAGGCTAACAACCTATCAAGGTTTATTTGTAGTTTGCTACAATTTTATTGCAACTGTCCACCATTTTGAAATCTCCATATCAGCTTGTATCCAGGGTTGCTTTTCTCTTCCTTATGATTTTGCAAAACTGTCTTTACCTCTGTTGATTTTGTGTGGGTTTCTTTTTTTTTTTTTTTTTTTTTTTTTTTTGGCAACTTTAAGCATCCCTAATATTTTCCCAATATTTAGAGTTCATGCAATCCTCAAATTATGCAATAGTTAGGGTTAGAAAGGACCTTGATATCATCTTGTTCCAGCCCCCTGCCATGGGCATTGACGCCTTACCCTAGATCATGTTGCTCAAGACGGTGTCCAGCCTGGCCTTGAACACTGCCAGGGATGGAGCATTTAGCAGTTCCTTGGGCAACCTGCTCCAGTGCCTCATCAGCCTCAAGGTAAAGAATTTCTTCCCTATGTCTAACCTGAACTTCCCCTATCTAAGTTTAAACACACTGCCCCTTGTCCTGTCACTGCAATTATTAGCACAATTTTATTAATCTAGTCTGAAGGCACTGGGAATGTGAGTCTTGCAGTAAATACTTCTTTTTTTTTTTTTTTAAATATCCATAGATGGATCTTCTTGCAATTTATCATGAGATACCGCTTATGTTCAGTTTCCTTCAAGGTTCACTTGCAAAATCAACAAATTCAGGCTTTCTAAATGAGGTAAAAAAATCCATTTCTGCCAATTTCTGTAAATTTTCTATTTAAAAATGAAAGTTCATGACAGGATTTTAATCCAAATGCGTACTCTAGCAATATGAATGTACCTGACCTGGACTTGTGCAAAGCTTTTGACACTGTCTCACATGACATCCTTCTCTCTAAGTTGGAGAGACATCAATTTGATAGGTGGACCACTCAGTGGATGAGGAACAGTCTGGATGGCCGCGTGCAAAAAGTTGTGCTCAATGACTCAATGTCTATCTGGAGACCAGTAACGAGTGGTGTCCCTCAGGGATTGGTGTTGGGACCAGACTTGTTCAACATTTTTGTGGGTGACATGGGCAGTGGGATTGAGTGCACCCTCAGCAAGTTTGCCAAGGACACCAAGCTGTGTGGTTCGGTTGATACGTTGGAGGGAAGGAATGCCATCCAGAGGGACCTTGACACGCTTGTGAGGTGGGCTGATGCCAACCTGATGAAGTTTAACCATGCCAAGTGCAAGGTCCTCCACCTGGGTCGGAGCAATGCCAGGCACAGTCACAGGCTGGGCAGAGAAGAGATTCAGAGCAGCCCTGCAGAGAAGGAATTGGGGGTGTTGGTCTATGAAAAAATGAACATGAACCGGCTTCAGTGTGCACTTGCAGGCCAGAAAGGCAACTGTATCCTGGGCTGCATCAAAAGGAGTGTGACCAGCAGGTCAAGGGAGGTGATCCTACCCCTCTACTCTACTCTTGTGAGACCTCACTTGGAGTATTGTGTCCTCAACATAAAAAGGACATGGAACTGTTAGAACAAGTGCAGAGGAGGGCTACGAGGACAATCAGGGGACTGGAGCACCTCTCGTATGAAGCTAGGCTGAGAAAGTTGGGGCTGTTCAGCCTGGAGAAGAGAAGGCTGCCTGGAGACCTCATAGCAGCCTTCCAATACCTGAAGGGGGCCTATAGGGATGCTGGGGAGGGACTGTTCTTTAGGGACTGTAGCGAGAGGACAAGGGATAATGGGTTTAAACTTAAACAGGGGAAGTTTAGATTGGATATGAGGAAGAAATTCTTTACTGCTAGGGTGGTGAGGCGCTGGAATGGGTTGCCCAGGGAGGTTGTGAATGCTTCATCCCTGGTGGCGTTCAAATTAGGGTTGGACATAGCCTTGGATGGATGGTATGGTTTAGTGGGAGGTGTCCCTGCCCATGGCAGGGGGGTTGGAACTCGATGATCTTAAGGTCCTTTCCAACTCTAGCTATTCTATGATTCTATGATTATCTCTGTAACACTGGTATTTGATGTTTCCTGTCTTTTCCTTTTTGCCCATAAAGCAGAGCCCATACATAAAGTATTAATGTAGTGTAAATTTTCTGTTTTATTTATTTTAATTGCTCTTTCCTCCCTAATGCTGTCACATTTCAGTTGCACTTCTAATTGCTGTTGGAAATTGGGGTTGGAATAATTGGGATTGGAAAGGAACTTAAGATCTTCTAGTTCTAACCCTTCTGCCATTTCGGGGACACCACACATTAGAACATATCACCCAAGACTCTGTCTAAACTGGCTTTGAATGCTGCCACAGGTGGAGCATTTATCACTTCTTTGGGGAACCTTTGCAAGTGCCTCGCCACTCTCACCGTAAAGAACTTCCTCCTTAGATATAATCTAAACTTCCCCTGTTTAAGTTTGAATCCATTACCCTTTGTCCTACCACTACTGATGAAGAGTCCCTCTCCAGAGTCCTTCTAGGCTCCCTGCAGATACCAGAAGGCTGCTATGAGGTCTACACGCAGCCTTCTCTTCTCCAGATTGTACAACCCCAACTTTCTCAACCTGTCTTCATACAGGAGGTGTTCCACCCTCCTGATCATCCTCATGGCCTCCTCTAGACTTGCTCCAACAGCTCCACTCATTCTTATGTTGTGGACACCCGAACTGCACACAGTCCTCCAAGCGTGGCCTTACGAGAGCAGATTGGAAGGGAAGGATCATCTTCTTCAACCTGCTGGTTGCATTTCTCTTGATGCAGCCCAGGATATGGTTGGCTTTCTAGGCTGCGAGTGCAACACTGGAGACTCATGTCAGGTTTCTCATTGACCAACACCCCCAAGTCCTTCTTTTCAGGGCTGCTTCTCTTCTGTGCCCAGCCTGTAGCTGTGCCTGGGATTGCCCCGACCGAGGTGTAAGGCTCATTCTGCATGTGCGCACAATAATTTGTTTGATTATTTCAAAGAATCTTAGAATCACAGAATGGTTAGGTTTGGAAAGTGCCTTAAGATCATATAGTTCTAGCCCCCCTGCTATGAGCAGGGCTGCCTCACACTAGACCATGTCACCCAAGGCTCTGTTCAGCCTGGCCTTGAACACTTCCAGGAACGGAGCATTCAGCACTTCTTTGGGCAACCTGTTCCAGTGCCTCCCCATCCTCACAGTATCATAGAATCATAGAATAGTTTTGGTTGGAAGAACTTCTTTATATCTAACCTGAACTTCCTCTGTTTAAGCTCAAACCCACTACCCCTTGCCATATTGCTATATGTCTTTCATGCACCTCTTTAAATTTATTTGCAAAATGAAGTTCAGACACTCATTTGTAAGATTAAAAAAGACTATTATAGTTGTAGTCCTCTCTATTTTAGGTTTCAGTCATAGCTTGCTGTAGTTCTGTCTGTGCTTATGCCAAAGAAGTTGTTTACATGGACTTCTAAGGAGCGTTTTAAAGCAAGTAGCAATTACTTCAATTTTTTTTTAATTATGCCAATTACTTGATTTTTTTTTTTTTTAATGATGCCAATACTAGCATGTTTTGTATGTGCTATGATAGAACTCTAGGCAACCATACTAATGCCTCTTTTGTGCTCAGGTACTGCTTTTTGGCTTCTTAGTTTGTGGGTTTTGCTTGTTTATTCGCTGTCACTGACCGTTTTAAAATATGGCACCAGTGTTCTTATAACTCCATTAAGTGGATGTGGTACACAATGGATACTGAAATGAAGTATTCCAAAGTAAGAGTAACATTTCTTTTTTTTTTTTTGTCGCAGCTTACCTTTCTTGGCAATATTCTACTACTATCTCTGTAAATTGTTGCAGCTCAGTGTCCAAATGCCAGTTATTCTTTTTAGTTCATTTGAATAAACTATCAGGTAAACTCTACTTATATATGTTGTGGCGAGAAGAAAGGGAGAGGGCTCTTCTATCTATAAAGCTGATCCACTGATATCTAAATCAGATGCTGCAGATCTAACATTAAAGAAGATCTGGTAAATTCTGATAAATGCTTACTTTTTTCAGTCACCATGCAGCACTTGCATCACTGTTCAGAAGAGCAACTCTTCCTCTTGACATTGTACAAAAGTTTGTATTTTGCTGCCTCTCCGAGGCACGGTGGCCTGGTTTAGGGTCGGCACAGGCAATCACCTACCCGTGATTGCGGGTCCATTAGCACGCAGACACCAATGTGGTGGACGGCAAATGGCGTTTATTGCTGAGTGACACCGCATTATATAGCTTTAGTTTACAACGTCACATCCGTCTGCTTACGTCTCGAGCTAAGATCTGGGGAGGGGCTCTATCTTTTCGTTACAGCACGACATCTTCCGACCGCAAAGCCCTGGCTGCCTACATTTCCCCCCCCCTCTATGCTTAAGTGAATTACCTAAGATATACTAATCTAAAAAATAGGTATGACAAATTGGAACACACTTTGTGGCAATCTTAGGAGACATATGTAAGAAACCTTGAATAGAAAATCTAAGGCACTAGAAGTGAGGTACTATAACGAGGTTCCAAGCAACCTATAAAACAGAAGAAGGAGGTATGATGACCCTGTAAA
Source organism: Amazona ochrocephala (assembly GCA_039720435.1). Lineage (NCBI taxonomy): Eukaryota > Metazoa > Chordata > Aves > Psittaciformes > Psittacidae > Amazona > Amazona ochrocephala. The sequence goes on from CM077909.1 coordinate 12,633,539, forward strand.
ATCAAAAACTTGCTCCAAACAGCGTCATTGCAATGTAAGGAAGGAGGCCCATTCTGAGGGTACTTGTGACTTTTGCACTTGTGAGAACTTAAAGTGTAGTTTTTGTAAACAAGTGAAATTTACAGTCCAATTCAGCAAGCTTCTTATCTTAGCTGCTTTTTATCTTCCAGGCCTGCATTCTTGTTTCATTAAATGTCCGGGAGTTGCTTCTTTTCCACCGTCGGCTATACAGAGGTAACCAGGAGTTACCCCTGCTACATGGCCAGCAGCACATATTTGCTTTCATTCAGAGCAGGCGTATGTCCATTCTCTAACAAAAATTCATCCATGAGCCAAAGCTGTTTTACCAGGATTTCAATCATACCACGAATACATTACAAAATACAAAATATAATCATAACTATGGTCAAGATTACTACCAAGATTATTCGAATACTTTTAACCAGGTGTCAGATGTCATAAATGCTGTACTGTAGAAAGAAAATCAAAACTAGATAAATTTAAAAGTTTTCTACTGTTTGAAGAGAATCTCTACATTTGGACTAGATCATATCTCCAATATATGCTAACCACAGGTTGCTTGGCCTGCCTTTTTCTCCTGTATAGTTCTCTGATAACAGGAGAGGCCGTCCCTCACATCAAGGTCTGGCATGGCATGTGTCTCCACCACTCAACGCCTGCTGGGTTGCAGCCAGCAGCGGAGCTAAAAGTTCTTCTTGGTGGCAAACACAGAGGCCAACCCAGTCTTGCCCTTGACTGTGGTAGGAGTCGTGGCACCTTGTTGTCAGTGCAGAGGTTCACCTGCTTTATTCAGTAACAAGTCACTACTATGGTAAGGCACATACAGATTTACATTAACCGTAACGTGTTTTCTTATTAGCGACTGGCTAGTAAGTATAGGTAGTGTTATACACAAAATCACAGCCTTTAATAAGAGCTACTTTATATACACACATTCAAGCTCCTGTAGCTAAGGCATTGGTTTTTTCCGCTTATCTGTCCAGCTCCCGGCAAGGTTTGAGAAATTCTGCAGGCAGCCTCCATGGACCTGTAGGTAGAATATAAATATATCCCTTTCCCCACGCCATAAATCCCTGTCGGCAGCAGCACCTCTGCATTAACTCTTTCTTGCTTAAAATATTAATCTGCTATCCATTAAAAACGTTTACATTAACCCAATAACAAAAATACATAGAACACTGTCTGCCCTCAACAGACACACATACACACACATTCATGGGATCCCACAAACACACTCCACACAACTACAACATGTGAAACACAAAATGCAGACAATTATTATGCCCATTACATGGTCACACATACAAAACGCAGTGCAATGACCCTGTGAAGATAATCAAGAAACCAGCTCCGAGCAGCATCATCACAGTGTAGGGTGGCAGGCTCAATCTCAGCGGGCGTCCCCGCAGAGGCTCTGCCTCCCTCACATTGCATGAGGCTTGGGCTTCTAAACTGGCAGAAATGCACACTCGTTCCAATGCAGGTGGCCAGCCTGCACTGGAAGGAATGGCCTGCGTCTATGAAAGATTTGTGTTAGCTTTTTTGGTATATGAATACTATAGAGAAGCTACAATAACACAACATGCTTGTCTTTCACAGTTGTACTAGGAGGTAATACTACATGGATACATTCTTAAAATAGTTGCCGGTGTTCTACCATCATAATGCTCACTCTTTCCGGCTCTTGGCAAATAATACGAACTTATTTATTATGCAGGATCCGAAGATCAGTGCCAACACGATCATTGTGAGTTCTGCCGGTGTGGAACTCTCAGGCTTGGGCAGGACACTTGGCTCTGGGGCGGAGGGGGCGCTCGGCATCAAAGTGTACAGGTTACTGGGACGTCTGATGAGGTATTTCTGTGGACAAAAACTCACAATTTTCGTTAGCTTTATTCTGAAGATCTGGTTTAATAGACTTAAGCGGGCACCATTTAATTCTGCCGTCTTTTCTAACAGCAGCATACCCCCGTCCTGTAAGAACTAGCCTCCAGCCTTGTTCCCATTCTCCCAGCTCGTTTCTAATTATGACCAATGGACCTTCTTCCAGTGCTCGAGTAGCCCAGTGTTTTTGGGTGGGGCTATTCACCTCTTCGCCCCTGGGAAATTGATTTAGTGCTAGCAGGGCAGTTGCCAATAGGCGTGCTTGATCTCCTGAGGGAATAGCATCAGCAAAACCTTCTGCTCTCGCTAACACCTCCAATTTAGATTTCAGAGTTTGATTTGCTCGCTCTACTATAGCTTGTCCTGTGCTATTATAGGGTATGCCTTGTGTTAGGGTAATACCCCATTTCAGAGCGAATGTTTGAGCTGATTTAGAAACAAAACTTGGACCATTGTCCGTTTTGATCTGATTAGGAATCCCGAGCCACGCCATGGCTGTCAACCAATGCTGAATGGTTGCTTTGGAGTCAGTCTTAAGATGTTGAGTGGCTACGATTACCCCACTATATGTGTCTACAGTTACCGCTAGCCATGCTCGAGGTTTCAGCAACTGGCAGAGTGTAAAATCTGTCTGCCACACTTCGGAGGCTTTAAGCCCCCTAGGGTTTATTCCGCTGGACCACAGTGGTGCTTTCTGGCAGTGAGGACATGTAGCTACTATATGTCTCGCGTCAGTGACAGAAATCCCGCATCTCTTCGCTAATGCTTTGGCTCCGATGTGGAGAGACTCGTGTAGCTGACGGGCATCTCTCAATGTCCACAGCCCTTTTGCAGCAGCGTCTGCTTTATCATTACCGGTTTGGAAATACCCTTTGATTGGGCTGTGGCTGTTGACATGGATGACTGATATAGTGCCCTTTCGAGAGAAAAGTGCTTCTTCTAGCATTAGAGCTACTGTGGATGTCGACACTCCAGGCCCCGACATGGCCAAGCAAAGTTTGGCCACGAAAATTGAATCAGTCACTATGTTGAGATGTTCATTGGGAAACAGCCCGCATGCTAGGACTACAGCCGTCGCCTCAAGCTGTTGAGCTGAAAGAGCACAATCAGTCATTTTAATGCAGTGCCATTTTTCTTCTGATTTCCATACTGCTACCGCGGTCGAGGTCGTTGAAGATGCATCGGTAAAGACCGTCGGTCCTGGCTGTGGGCGGTCCATGATTTTCTGTGGAAGGTCGATGTCGATGATTGCTAACAGTGGAATCCAGGGGGGTTTTGCGGAGTACCGAACCTCTCCACCAAACCCGACCAGAGCTATAGCCAGATACTCTGAGATCACTACAGATTGTGCTGGGATGCGTTTACGAAAGGGTAGGTATAGCCTGGCAGGTTCAATGCCTAGATATCTTAGGGCGAGTTTCCTGCCTTTCATAATAAGGTTACCAAGGCATTCAATTCCTGGAGAAAATGCACGTGAAGGTTTTCCTAACACTACCCATTGTATTGGTTGGGCTTTTTCAGGGGGGCCCTGGGCTAGTGCTCCGACTCCTCCTCCTGCTGTGAAGTGCACATACAGATCAAGTGGTATATTTGGATTCCATCTAGCGAGCGTGCTAGATAACACCTGTTGTTCAATGAAATCAAGAGAATTCATTGCTTCTGTCGTCAGAGTTTTTTGTTCCCACGGGTTCTTTCCTTTCAAAAGATCGTACAGGGGGGTCATGATTTCGGGTGGGATCAGGATAATATTACGTAGCCATTGCAAGGATCCCACTAACTGTTGCATGTCATGGAGTGTCTTAATATTCCGACGAATTTTTATTTGGGGAGGGGTTATGTAAGAACTTGTAATCTCCACTCCCAAAAAAGTTACACATGGTCCTCTTTTGATTTTTGCGCTTGCAATTTCGAACCCGTTTGTTTTCAGAGTTTCTGAAACTGTTGATACTAGTTGGTCCACCTGGCTGCCAGATGGTGCAGCGATTAAAATATCATCCATGTACTGAATGATGGTCGCAGTCCGGTTACTGCGCCGGACCGGCGCCAGTGCTCGATCTACTGTAATTTGGCAGATAGTGGGAGAATTGATCATTCCTTGAGGCAAGACTTTCCACTGGAAACGTAGGTTGGGGCGTTGGCTGTTTGGGAATACGACAGAAAAAGCAAACCTTTCTTTATCCTCTTCATGCAGGGGTATTGAAAAGAAACAATCCTTAATATCGAGGACAGCACAAGGTTGTCCTTTCGGTATCATGGAGTTCATTGGTAATAGTGTTTGGACGGGACCCATTGGTTGAATTGTCTTGTTTATTTCACGCAGATCATGGAGGAGACGAAACCCCTCGCCAGTTCGTTTGGGTATTACAAAAACTGGAGTATTCCACGGGCTAGTGGAAGGCTCTATATGGCCTCGTTGTAGTTCACGATCAAGTAGCTCGAGAAGAGCATCCATTCGAGGCTTCGATAGGGGCCACTGCTCGACCCACACTGGGTTGGACGATTTCCACGTCAGTTTAATTGGTGGAAGTGGGTGTGCAGCAGTGGCCCTTAGGGTAAATTTGTCACTCGAGCTTTTAATAGGACTAAAGCGTCCCTTCCCAACAGGGGTGGAACCCCTGACATGACGTATGGGCGAAGGATGATGGTTTTTTCCGGTCCCTTTTCAGTATAAAGTGTGATAGCGATCAATTGAGCGCTCTTCCAGGCTCGGCTTGATCCCCCAACTCCACCCACCATAGGAGCATTTTCTAATTTCCAGTGCGGAGGCCATTTTGATTTAGGGATAACTGTAACATCTGCCCCAGTGTCTATCAAAAAAGGAATGCTAATAGTAGTATCATCTGAGCTATTATAGAGAGAACAGATCCCCCGCACTACTGGTGGGTCATCGCACTTTATTACCAAGGCCACTCTAGGGTCTCGCCCCCACAGGGTTGTTCTTGCTGTTCCTGAGATAGGGGCAGAGTCGATTGACCCGTCGGCTGAACCGTAAAGCGGGTCGCTTCTCGAGGGAGCAGTGGGTTTGGGAGTGCTTCGTTCCATCTGGGGTTGGCATAATTGGGCCACCTCATGTACCGAGTGGGAGAGGGCCGCGTGCGGCCCAAACGCCCTCTCCCCCTCCCGTTTCCCTGGGGTAGATCTCTACGAGGGCAATCCCTGGCAAAATGTCCTGTCCGTCCACAATTCCAACATGGTCCTTTTTTATGGGGGGGCGGCTCCCCTGACTGAGGGCAGTTAGCTACCACGTGGCCTTTCAGGCCACATTTAGAACATATCATTACAGTAGCCATTACTGTGGCAGCTGCCTGAAGCGGGATCAGCTGCTCTTCATTCGCGACGTGTTTTATCATGGTCGCGACACTTGACCCTACCGGCAGTGATCGTAGAATTTCTTTGGTTTTCGTGTTACACTGTTGACGCAAACAGTCTGCAACGACTGGGTCTTTGGCTTCTGGAGGCAGGGTCGAGGAATCGACCGCTGCTTGGAGACGATCTACGAATTGCGTAAAGCTCTCACTTTCAGCTTGTTTTATTGTAGACCAAGGTGATGGTCTTACAATAGTTCTAGCAGTTGTGTGAATAGCATCCCTAGCTGCACGACTTGTTGCCTTGACTTCCTCAGGATGTAGGCCTTCAGCTTGTTCCTGGGGGGTAAGCATTGCTGGATCCGTACCCATTAGGCGCGGTAAACTGGAGTTACGTAATGGGTGGCGCCTTCTAGGTGGTTTGGTCAATTGTTTCATACAGTTATCTTCCCATTCTTGTTTGAAAACAATTATCCCTGCTCCGTCAAAAATAATTTTGGAAATATGTCTTATATCAAATGGGAGCAAATCATCTCCTGCAAAAAGCCCATCTATAAGAGTAGAAACCATGGCAGAATTAAGCCCCTTGTCTGCAATTGCTTTAACAATTGCTTGTATATCTTTAGGATTTACTGGTGAAAAAATATTTTCGCCCATTTCCGTCACTCGGACCGGGAATGCTAACGTGGTCGGTGGGACCCATTCAGCACATGCAGTCTTTATTTCTTTCCAGTCCGTAAAAGAGGTGTTTTTCTTTTTAGGTATCTTGTTAGTATGGGTAGGAATGACTTGGCTATTAAGTCTGTATAAGCGTGTTTCATATGTATCATTCTCCTCTGAGTCTAAGCCGGGTGTGACCCACTCCTCCCAGCTGCTGTCTGATTCAGAGTCGGAACCTGTCTGACTGGCTGCTTCCGGGCTCCGGAGCTTTTTTGCTGAGCTCCGGCCCTGCCCGCTTCTCGGGCTCCGGCTCTGCCCACATCCCTTGCAGGCTCCGCAAGGGGGCCGTGCTCTCTCTTTACTCCGGCCCCGCCCGCTTCCCTTGCAGGCGGGCCGTTCCCCCCCTCTCTGTTCGCTCCGCCTGTTACTCGGGCTCCGGCCCCGCCCGCTTCTCGGGCTCCGGCCCCGCCCGCTTCCTTTGCGGGCGGGCTTCCCCCCCCCCCCCTGTTCGCCCCGCCTGTTAGTGGGGGGGGCATGTGCCTTACAAGGACATATTTCCGGACAGTCGTTCTGATCGGCTGTCCGCCCCGTACTCGCGCTTCCCTCCCCTTCCGGTTTATCCGTGCTTGTTAGTGCTAGCGCTTCCTCCTTGTTCTCGCATGGGGCGTGTTTGCTCCACCCTTCCCCCAGCCGCTCGGCGCCATCTTGGGGCGCATAGGGCGGTGGTCCAGCCCAGGCGTCTTTGGGCTCAGATTTCTCCGCGGCACTCCTGGCCTCTTCAGCAAGCCCTCCCCAGAAGGATTTTGCGCGGTTTTGTCCCTCCGCAAGCGGATCGGGGTTCTGGGAATCGGGAGGTATAGCGCCCTCCCCCGAGTCTTTAGACTCGGTAAAAGTGCCATCATCTGGTGGGCGCGGAGTCTGCGTGGCTGCCCCAACTCCCAATTTGGGGGTAACCGACAAACAGTCCCTCGCCACCCTCCAGATATCCCGCTCCTGCATGGCCTTTTGCAGAGCTTGTTTAACTTTCCCCCACAACTTAAGATATTTCCCACTACCCGAGGACATCGTCTCCTCGGCTAATGCTGTGGTGCATTTAGCCCACACTTCTGGGTGGAGAATATCCACCGCCTGGTCAATGACCCCAATCTGCAAAAGTCTCGCAACGGCGAGAGTAAAATCTTTAGGTTTACAATCAATACCCCATTCTGATACGACCTTTACTAGGGCTTCCATCGTCCCTGAAGGTCTGGGAGCGTCCTCCCCACCGGGCTGGACCCGCCGCTCCGGTCGCCGCACGCCACTCCAGGCGAGATTCCCGGGTTTCGGCACCACTTGCTGCCTCTCCGAGGCACGGTGGCCTGGTTTAGGGTCGGCACAGGCAATCACCTACCCGTGATTGCGGGTCCATTAGCACGCAGACACCAATGTGGTGGACGGCAAATGGCGTTTATTGCTGAGTGACACCGCATTATATAGCTTTAGTTTACAACGTCACATCCGTCTGCTTACGTCTCGAGCTAAGATCTGGGGAGGGGCTCTATCTTTTCGTTACAGCACGACATCTTCCGACCGCAAAGCCCTGGCTGCCTACAGTATTTGATTTATATATGCAAAATATGAAGATGATCTTTCTCTTGCTGTGTCTGATGTGATGCATGTTTTAGGCACAGTTTTTTCAAGAAAAGTAGAATAACATAGTCGCAAGAGAATGCTCCTTTGCTTGCTGCATCAAATTAAAAAAAAAAAAAGGCAAACCAGCAAACAACAAACCAAAACAAAACAAAGAAAGAAACCATATCTAAGTGCAGGACTTGTGAGTAGAATCAAACTTAAATTACATTATTGTGATCTCTATCAAAATAAATATTTAATAAGTAAAGCTAAGTCAAGCATTTCTAAATATGTCTTTGGGCTTTTTATTTCATCTGGGAAAGAGGAAAGTGTTTGGCAAGAGGCCTCAGAAGGATAACTGAGCAGTTTCTTTTTTCAGAGCCAATAGCACCCTAAAGGTTTTGACCAGAATGATTGAAACAGGCCTTGGGGGAATAGGTCATCTCTTCTTTTCCCTTGCTCTTAAGTGGGACACAACTGGGAGGAAAACTAACAGTGATGAAAACACTGTTCTAGATGGGTTTCTTTTTTGTTATTCTTGTTTTTTTTAATAGTTTTTCTCTCCATTTCAGAATATTTCAGTTGTTAGGCACAAGACAAGTGAAGCTCAAACTGCATGGGGTGGGGGAGAAAAGAATTAAAAAGAAAAAAATATAAATCTTTGGAACATTTCTTTTTATCTTTTTTTTTTTTTTTTAAAATAAACCAACCAAACAACAAAAGGAAACAGCAGTATTTTCTTTCTACATTTTAAGTTTAATTCCAGTGTAACAGTGAGGGTGGAGATGCATTTATAATGTTTGAATTCATAGAAATGGTGATAGTAAAAGGAGGTATAAATATTGTCTTAAATGACAGCATTTGTGTAAGGAGGTTACCTGTTTACATCATCGATGGCCAAAAGAAGTACCAAATTCTGTGGAGTAAGCTTAATAAAGTTCACAATGAAAGCCCTTTCAAAAAAATCCACCATTCTGTATTTTTAAGTGTTCTATACTTTCTGTTTAGTTTTTCATCAGATGGGCAATATGTATAAATCAATGTAAAAGGAAGCATTTTTGTGACGTTAATCATTTAACAGTAGGCTTTTGTATGAAGATGGAGGACCATATGAGAAGAGGTTTTATAACTCTTTAGAGTTCATCTATATTACAAAATGTAATCGCTAGTAGCTGAATAGTCTCCTTGAAACATTTTATCTTATGAAGAACTATTTAATTCGTGTTCAAATTTTAGCTGGGTTTCTGCCCAGCTTAAAGAAATACTTTAAGGTATGTTGTGGAAGTAGGTACGTTGAAACACGGTCAATCAGGACAACACAGAATGTAGCTGTTATTTTTTGTCAGAATGCACCTCCACTTTCTTTTGTTTCTTTTCTGATGGTAAAAAAAAAAAAAAAAAAGAGAGAAAAAAAAACAACTTGAAGAGTGGCAAGGCTGCATGAAAATTAGGATTAATGTAGTTGATTTACGTAACGTTAGCTTTTTAAAGCAAATGTGGGCTTTGTATTCCTCTGCTAGAAAGCAGCCAAGAATAGAAGCCTTTCTATTGTACCTTCTTCACTAAGTTAATTATGTGGCTACTTTGAAATGAATTGCTTACCCCGCTATTTAATGTCAAGGAGTGCTTATATCTGAAATCCCTTACTGTCACTTTGAAGTGAAGAAGACCCTATTAAAAAAAAAAAAAAAGAAACAAAACATTATTTACTGAACTTGATTTGGAATCATTTACTTTGCTACTTACACCCCTCTTGATTCTTTCAGTGTAGATTCTTATTGTCTAGACTTAAATGCAAAAAGAGACTTGAAGTAGGTTGGATATAGTAAGATCTTTGCCTAGTCATACTGTGTGCTATAACAGGAGGGAACTGTTGGTCTGATACTGTTCTATGTTCCTTGTTTTCGCTTACATGTGGATCAGGTATTCCTCTGTCCACAGAATAAGTCAAGGGTAGAATAGTATTGTAGCACATTCTCTTTAGCAGTTGTCTCTTACACATTTTACCCAAAAGTTCATCTTACCTCGTTTCTCAAAGGCTTATCCATCAGAACAATGCTGATATATAACTTCAAGGTTAAAACAAGGAGGAAGTCTTTTGTTTTAAATTTTAATATTCATTTAAGTGAAGAACTAATGACACTGAAGACATATATAATGCAAAAAGAAATTGGAAAAGTTTCCTTGCACGTGTCCATTAGTGCACTGCTTCATGACTGCGGAAGAAATCTGTCACAGCGACAAAAACCTTCACCATCCTTTTACTCTTGTTTCAAAGAGCATGACTACTTATTTTAATAAATTATAAACTCTGGTGATTTTGAGATGGTGAATAAACATGTTTAACGCATGCATAGTCTTAGAATGATTCTAAATCTCACAGGATTGATATTGTAAATGCTTCTTTTTTTTTTTTTTTTTTTTTTTTTTTTTTTTTTATCCTATCTATTCACACTTGTCCAAAGAATTTCTTTGGCTGTTCTAGAAGCTGATTTTTGTTGGGCTTATGTAGCCTTTTGAGCAAGTGAGGATGCAAGCCAAAAATGTTTGCAGTAACAGCAATTTTAGGTAAAAACTGGGACTGTAAGTGGAATATTAATTTCAGGTTGTAGCGAACAGAGAGGAAAACAAGATAACCTCAGCAGAAAGAAGGTTATAATTGTCATAGAGATAGGAATTTAATATTAACAAATGCTTAATCAAAGTAACTCACATTTGTGGCATCATATGTGAAATAGTAAAAAGGACTCTTGAAATAATGCTGGCTTAGGGACCATATTTGTTGCAGAAAGAAAGATTAAAGAAAATAAATTAGAGAATACTGTGATCTAATCGTGTATTCTGCAAGTGTGGTGAAATTTGTCCGCTGAAAACTGATTCAATTATGCATCTTTACAATAAGACAGCAGGAAGCACAAAGAAAAAATGTATGTAGGCTTGTTTGCATTCACTTAAAGTAATTAAAATTATTTTTTTAGCGGTCATACTTGCAGAAAACAACGTAATTGATGGAATTGTTTTAGTTGTCTCCATTCAAGACTAAGAAATTGACCTGTGTGAGGCTATTCAAATAATGCTTTTAATTTGGACTTAAAGCTAAGTTTCAAAGATTGTAGCTTGGGGGTTAACTTGTCAGAAAATAAAAAAAAAAAAAAAATGTGATCATGAAAAGTATAAAGGAGAAGATCATGTTACTTAAATTATCTAGTCTTTCCTTTTAGCTATATAATTTCTTCAGTCAATTTAAGGAAGACATAAGTTTTCAGAATTTTTGGGTAAGTAAGAATGTTATTTAGCTAACCACAACAAAAATATTTCCACAGTATCTTCTTTACTATAAAATTAGAAGGTTGCTACCTCATTTAAGTAAGCGACGATGCCTTCTTTTCATTTAACTCAGCTATTGATATTGATTGCAATGTTAACTGTTTGCACTACTTAAAAAAAGCCCTCTAGCCCTGAGTGAGGTTAATGCTTGCCTATGTAACTGTCAGTGCTGTACTAATCACTATTCAATGACCTTCTTTATGAAATTTGTCTAATTTTCAGATTTGCTGCAGAATTGAGCATCACTGACACAATTTATTAATGCGAAAGCATAGGAAAACTAATTTTGTCCAGATTCACGGTACCTAAATTCTTGCTGTTGGCAGCAGGGAATAGCAGGAAAAAAACAGTTCAATGTCTTTTTAAGACTACTTATATTGCATCTTATCTCACAAGTTAGAACTGAAAACAAAGCATTTCTGTAGCCTTACTCTTTATATAAAATCTTTAATATCTATTTGTCTGCATGATGTGTATGCATATAATATACATATATATCAGTATATAAATATAAGGTGACAGATTTCCTTGGAGTACATTAAGCTTATAACATTTCACATTCTCATTACAATTACTGTCAAAATAATAGGTTCACATTTCTGTTATGTTCTCATTACAACCTTCAGTGAGATATTGGAATTTTAAAGCCCATATTTTCAAAGAATTTAGGAATATACTATATAGCTGTGACCTTTTCAGTATTCTGTAAATGGATTGCTGAAAATTTTACTTTTCTTCCTTGTTTACTGCTCATCTTTTTTTCCTCCTTGTTAATTGTGTGGGAGAGTTGAGATGGATGACCTTTCCAGTCTTTTGTGTTTTGATTGGCCAAAATATGTATTACAATTTTGTAGTACTGTATGCTTAAAAACAGTTATATTACACACTTTTATTAAGCTATATAATACATGGAATCTTTTGCAGTTATGAAACCAAAATAATATGAGGCATGCATAGAATGGCATTTCATCTTAAAAATGTTCCTATTGGTAGTGAAATGAAGATGATCTGTGATACATAATTTTCAGGAGGTATTCATGTGTACATTGCTGCCTAGATAACACTTTTATTTAGTAGTACTTGTAATGTCTTTTTTCTTTCTTTTGTTTTTTTTTGCTTTTATACTGAAACGAGAATGGAGAACCATCTTCAATATACTTCTCTTATTCAGGAAGTCACTACTAATATTAGAAGGGTGATATTTTATCCTCCAGTATCCTTATCCAGTATCAGTGACTTGAAAGCATATTGTAAATGCTAACAGTCTGTTAGCCTTGTATCTGTGAAAGAATTATGTTTAATCTGCTTTTTCTGTCTAGTGTTGTACACACTAAGTGCTACTTAGTATGTGAAACCTCAGTTTGTATTGGTGGGGTTTATATTTGTTTGGAGTTTTGTTTTAATTTTACAGTGCTAAAAAAGGGAATGAAAGAAAGAAGTGAAGGCTTAAAATGTCCCTACAGTCCTGAAAAGGTAGGAGGGAATGAATGCTTCAATCTGAGCTCACATGAGTTGATGGTAAAACAAACACACATGCCTGAACTACCACTTTGGTAACCTCACATGGCAGCTGCGGCGGGAGAACATGGACAACGCAGCAACGACCAATGTGATCAAACGTTGACAATTTATTAAACGCAAGCACCACCTTTTATAGAAAAGTTACAAAGTACTGGAAAAGTCGTTATCTGATTGGTTAACTTATGAAACGTCCATAGCAACAGGCTCCTGTTTTGCAAGCAAGGTTTGCTTTGTGGTAACCTGATCCGGCGCCGACATCCTGCTCAGTGCCTTTGTGGTAACCTGATTGTGGTGCTCAGTGCCTTTGTGGTAAGCGCGCTCAGTGCCTCCCCAAGGCAAGGTCCTCTTCATGTCAGCACGTAGGCATCCTTTGTTAACCCTTTCAGTAGCCTATGAAGCCCTCAGCTCACTACTCGAATGAGGCTAAGCCAGAGGCTGGATTGCTCACATGTTCACTCTCAACACTGCAACAGGTAGCATAGAATCATAGAATCATAGAATAGTTAGGGTTGGAAAGGACCTCAAGATCATCGAGTTCCAACCCCCCTGCCATGGGTAGGGCCACCTCCCACTAAACCATGCCATCCAAGGCTATGTCCAACCCCACCTTGAACGCCGCCAGGGATGAAGCATCCACAACTTCCCTGGGAAACCCATTCCAGGGCCTCACCACCCTCACAGTAAAGAATTTCTTCCTCATATCCAATCTAAACCTCCCCTGTTTAAGTTTAAACCCATTACCCCTTGTCCTCTCACCACAGTCCCTAATGAAGAGTCCCTCCTCAGCATCCCTATAGGCCCCCTTCAGGTATTGGAAGGCTGCTATGAGGTCTCCACGCAGCCTTCTCTTCTCCATGGTCCTTATTACAAATATAATATAACTAGTGTAAAGAAAGGCTATATGTATGATATCGTTATTGCTGTATTTCACTGTCCCCCCAAAAAATTAATTAATTTCTAACTTACGTTCGAATTCTACTGTTATTATATATGTGCAAAAGCATGAAAGTATCATTGAATACAGAGTCATTAGTTTCAAGCAATAGTCATGAGAAGTAGAGACATTAAAAACTTGTCTTGCGCTTTGGATTCTTTCTTATTGACATTTTATGCGTAATAATAACATAGAATCTGGAACAGCAGTGAGTTGCCTTTTTTTCCTAGTATCTGAGAATAGTCCTAGATTTGTCGAAGTCAGTGGCATACATGGGTGCTGTGTTCAGTTACTAGAAGAGAAGATATGGCAAACAAGCATGCTGTCAAGTCTGGGTTTTATCAAGAGGTTTTTTATCATTGTGTTTGCCATCTGAATGTTTAGCATTTTAGACATGATTTTTAAATTGTTTCTATGTGATTCATAACAATTCAGAAGACATTTTTTTATTTTTATTTTTTTACTAATAAACCCAAATAATGGAATAAATGCTTGCCAGACATGCTGTATAGTCAGGGAAAAAATAAAGAACTCTAGATAACAAGCTTGCTTCTCCCAAACTGTTCTCGCTTCACCTACAGTGAGATACAGCTTTGCTCTCAGTGACTATGCCTATATCATTCCTGGAGCTGACATCAAAGTAACTGCAATGTGAAATGTCTCATGATCTGTCTGCCACCCATCCATATAGCCTAAGCTTGAAGGCTGTTTCAGATACTCTTTATGCATACTCAGAACAGCACTTGCAGCCTTTGCGTGTGTAAAGACAATAAATTGGGTATTTAGAATGGGCAGCAGTTCTGGGAATCCATCAGGTTGAGAGATTCTATAATCTTTCCCATTGCCAGCGGTGAAAATTTTATCTGAACTTTTGAAAGTCATCCTCTAGTCAAACTCTAGCAGTTCCTTTTGTTAAAATTTTGATACATTTATTTCCAAGCTTCATTTGAGATACACATATGTATATACCAGAAAAATTGAACAGATTCCATATTTTAATACTGATTTTAAAAGACTATAATTTTATGCATCTTCTTTGTGATTTTTTTGAGGGCTTAATTGCTATGTCATTGTAGTGCTTATCAGAATGCATTGAAAAGCTTTAATTACTTTGTACTTTGGTTAGTTATGAATGCATGCAAAATTTAACTATTTCCCCAGAAGCAAATAAATTCCACATTTATTATGTTACATAAAAGTTATAGAATGATTTAGAATAATTAAGCTAAAGGCTGTCTTACTTGGGATTTAGCTCATCTAAATGGTGCATAAAATTAATCTCAGAATATTATTTCACATTAAACTACTACATGAGAAAGAAGCTTTAGGACCTTCTCAGAAGGTTTTGTTATAAGAAATGCATCTTACAGCAGTAAACTACGGGTATATTATGTAAAGAATCAGAACTGTTGTATGGTCTTAATTTCTCAATTAAGCTAATCCAATAAAACCATCAGGGAAAAAAAAAATTAATTAAAAGTATAAAAGAAGACAGAATTTAAAAGCAATAAAGGAAGAAAATAAAGAAGAAGAGAGACTGATGGAAATATCAAGCAATTTGAATAGAAAGTTGGAAAAATTGAGAGAGATGCAGGTAATAAGAAAGGCAAGAGGAAAAGTCGAAAAGAACCAACAAGTTCTCAAAGCCAGCCTTGATATATTTACAAGCAAATTTTACTATTGCAATCATATTTAATATCTATTGCCTGTTAAAATCAGTTTGAGTTCTTTTTGACCCATGTTAGTATTGTAACATTGACTGCCAGAGGATCAAATACTGCCTTCTTTTCTCAGGAGGATTGAGAAAGAGTGTGATTTCGCCAGGAGATAGAGGGAGGTTCTATATGTGAGAAATAGATTTGTATTCTAAGGTTTTCTAAAGATACTTTTATGTATGTGATCTGGGGACACTTTTTAGTGGAACTGCAGTTTTCAGTCTAAAATACAGCTCAGGATTATAAAGTAGTTTGGGAGACTATGAAGGAAAAGAAAGGGGAAAAAAAAACAACCCACAACTGGCCTTTCGGATGGTATTCAACACTTAGAAAACAGTTTCTAACCTAAAGTGGAAACTCTTCTCTCGATTACCAGAAGGAATGAGCTTAGCAGTCCCTGAAACAGCTTCCTGTAAATTGCAAATGTGCAGAGACACAAACCTTCCATCCAGCACATTCCTAGTCATTGTAATGCTAAAGTAAGTCAATCAAGTTATGATTGCCTCTAACTGACTTGGCACTCCCATAATCTGTTATATTCTTCATCTGAAGATGGAATGCAAATCCCATTTTTGCCTTTGAAAATGCTAAAGAGAGAATTTACTACTAGTTCCAATGGAAGAAAGATTGTCAGATGGTGTAAAATAGCAAAAAACAAACTACTTCAGAAAAAAAATATTAATTAAAAAAACCCCGAAACTCTTCAGGACTTGCCACTGTACATAGAGGGATGAAACTCTACCAAGTTTCAAAAACTGACAATGGAAGATTTGATAAACTACTTAGAGAAAAAGAATCCATACTATATGGAATTCCATGGTCACAAGAGAAAGCATTTGCCATCTATTCTTGGCCAAGCATCCTCCTTTTTGTTTATCTGAGCGTTGCGCTTGCCGTGATGCAAGCGTGATCAATAGGGCCTGCTCTTTCTGACTGTGAAACACTCCTTTTAGTTTCTCCATGCATTCACTTGTCCATGCAGGTAATAGGGTGAGTTTGAACAAATCTGGTGTGACGGGTCTTTTTTAAAGAAAGAAAAAAAAAAAAAAGCCAACCCAAAACCAGAAAGGAAAAGCTGCAGGTGTTACACTGTGTCAGGAAACATTGCAT
Source organism: Amazona ochrocephala (assembly GCA_039720435.1). Classification (NCBI taxonomy): domain Eukaryota; kingdom Metazoa; phylum Chordata; class Aves; order Psittaciformes; family Psittacidae; genus Amazona; species Amazona ochrocephala. Next base: position 12,649,627 of record CM077909.1, read on the forward strand.
TAAGGTCTCCTAAAGCAGGTTCAGCTAGAGCAGGTTGCATAGGGTCATGTCCAGATGGGTTTTGCATTTGCTACTTCTGCCTTCTGTTTAAGTTTTTCTGGAAGCTCCTTGCTCATTCATACAGGTCTTGTGCCCCCTTTGTGTGATTTCTTACACACAGAGATGAACTGAGCTTGAGCTTAGAGGAAATGATGCTTGTACATTAACTAGCTCTCTTGCACCCCCACTACCTTCTAGAACCCTAACCCATGGGATCCCTTCAAGTAGGACCTTGAAGATGCCAAGTAAAGCTCTCCTGAGGTCCCGGGCTGCAATCCTAATTAATGTTCCACTTCCTCCGTGCAGTATCCTGAACACTACCATCTCATGGTCACTTCATCCAAGGCTACCCCCAGTCTTCACATCCTCAACCAGTTCTTCTTCGTAAGGACAAAGTCCAGCAGCACACCACCCCTCATTGTCTTCTTCACCCACTCTGACAAAAAGCTATGATCAGTGTTTTGCAGGAATCTCCTGGACTATGTGTGCCTAGTTGTGTTGTCTTTCCGGCAAGATAACAAGTGTGCTTGGAGAAGCAGGGCTTGTGATCATGAGATTACTTCCAGCTGTCCATAGAAGGCATCATCACCTTCCTCTTTTTGATTCAGTGACCTCTAGTAAATACCCACAACACTGTCACCTATGTTAGCCTGCCCCTGAATTTTTACCCATAAACTCTCAACTCATTCTTCATCCACCCATAGCAGAACTCAATACATTACAGTTGCTCCTTCACATGAAAAGCAGCTTCACCACCTCACCTTGCTGGCCTGTCTGTCTGAAAATGTGTGAATCATGTAGATTCATGACAGCATTCCAGTCATAGAATCATAGTATCATAGAATAGTTAGGGTTGGAAAGACCTCAAGATCATCTAGCTCCAACTGCCTGCCATGGGCAGGGATGCCTCACCCTAGACCATGTCACCCCAGGCTCTGTCCAACCTGGCATTGAACACTGCCAAGGATGGAGCATTCACCACTTCTTTGGGCAGCCCATTCCAGTGCCTCACTACCCTTACAGTAAGGAACTTCTTCCTTATATCTAACCTGAACTTCCTCTGTTTTAGTGTAAACCCACTGCCCCTTGTCCTATTGCTGCAGTCGTTGATGAAGAGTCTGTCTCCAGCATCCTTGTAGGCCCCCTTCATATACTGGAAGGCTGCTCTGAGGTCTTCATGCAGCTTCTTTTCTCCAGGCTGAACAGCTCCATCTTTCTCAGGCTGTCTTCATATGGCTATTCCACCATGTTTCTACAATGAGATCATGGCTCTGTAACTGAACACAAATCTCTATTTTTTCCTATTTGTTTCCCACGCTGTTTGCATTTCAGAGAGGTAATTGAGCACGTAGGTTTCCCAGGAGGGATGCAACAGGATCGACCATAGCCATACATACCCTTGAGGTGGCTGACCTTCAGATTCTCATCTTGGGAAGCAGGTAAGGAACATTTAGTGCTACTCTGGTTGGCCTGGTTTATTGCCCAGTTGGATGCAACGGTGTGAACACTGCCACTTTGAAATCCACCCCAAAAGTCCTTCAGTTTAAAGCTTGCCTCACCAAGTTGGCCAGCTCAAAGCTGGAGATTTAGTTAATGAAATCTCCAAAAGAAACCATACAATTCTCTATTGTAATATCACTATTCCGACAGTAAGGGAACCCCTGCTTTCTCAGCTGGATGTTAGTAACTAATATTTTGCTGTCTACTGAGATTCTTTCCTCCTCATTCAAATGTTGGTGTCTGAAGTAAATATCCATGTTGCTAGCATGTGCTGTGTTTAAGTAGAACAGAACATCTGGCCGCCCACCAATTAATGTAGTATAGGAAAGCAGACCTTTCTTGGGAGAAACTGCTAAGTTTATAACAAACAACAAAATCTCTATGAGATACAAGCATTGTTGATATATCATTATCTTCAAAATGCAAAGAGATCAAGGCTGTCCTCTGCAATATTCCTGTAGGCCTCAGTGGGACAATAGCTTATTTCAACATTGTTGTTTTGTTTTGTTTTGTTTTTTCAATTGTAGTAGTGTTAAACTTATGTTTTCTAGGAAATTCAAAGTAAAAATATTTTCTTCCAAGAAATTGGGCTATATATGCAAGCAAAAGAAAATTCTGAAGAACATACAATACAAATAATGTTTTGCTGGAATATAATTAAGTTTAAGAAGACTTTTTTCTTATGGGGGAGATGTAACCATCTTTAAACAACTTGGAATACATTTGAGGAAAAGGGCCTAGAATTCATGTACGTACTGCAATTCTTTAGAAATTACTGTAGTTGTTTAAGTATCTCTTCTTGCACTTTCTTTCTTCCAGGCTTCTGGAACTGTGTGTATAGTAATGAGCTTTGCCCATTCTTTTGTCTAGTTTTTCCCTTTTAATACAGATGTCTTGAATGGAAGTAGTTGAAAGAGTACCAGTAAATCTGTGGAAGTTATCCTTAGTTGCAACAAGTACAGGTGTGTGTGCGATTTCTAGCTCTGAAGGTTTTCAGTGGTTGTGGGTATTGCTCAATCTCAGTATTTGGGAAAAAGTAACAATTCTGTGCAACCACTTAATCAGCAGAAACAAATAATAAGCCCTGTACAAATCCTGAAATCACTTGGTTCAGTAATGCCAGGATCATCTCATATGTTACGATCTCCTCATATGTTAGATTCTGCCCAATTTGAGAAGCCAGTGATGGAAACCTTCAGTTTGATCTAAAGGTGAAGGGTTCTTCTCCAAGAAAGCTTCATCTTCATGCCTGAGGAATTGATATTAGATGAAGCTTGCCAATGAATGCTTCTGAGCACTTCAGAACACTGAAGTTCAGTGTACTGAAAGTTTTTTTCCAGAGAAATTGCCTGGTTCTCAAAATGCTGTTGTAAATATCACTTTACATAAGCACATTAATGATCAAATATTAGATTACCCTTTTGTGATATTTTCTCAGCTTTAATTTTTATTTAATTGAAACTATTAGTAGTGCTGTAACATTTAGAAGAATGGCTGTTGTAAGGTCAGGTGCTGTTTATCCAAAAGTACATATTTGTCCAGCAAGCTAATATTTTTAAGACATTGCAATATCAGCCGTACTATATACATTTTCTCAGAGATTGTGCTGGGGCAGGGCTGTAAGGTTTTAAAAAATATTGCAAAGAATAGTTGCAAATACTTATTCTAATGATGAAATTTACACTGTCATAATGTTCTCTGATACACTTTTTTCAGCTTTCCAGCTGGAAGACAAAACTTGAATAATATTTTGTATGTAGTTAGTGGTTTTTTTGTAAACATTTTGTGAATAATTTTTCTTCTCCTCATCAAATGTGCAACTCTTCTGTGGTTATTGACTTACTTTGCTTTGTATTCTTCTCATTACAGACTTTTTCATCAAAATTAAAGAAAATGCTTAGTTAATTTCAAAATATTTAAAGCAGTCCTTCTAAAAAAAAGCTATCAGTGCTTAATGATATAGAGCACAGGACTGTTAAAACATTTTGTGCTAGTCCTCCATATGTAAGCATGTGTGTTATAAGAAAAGGTGAAACGTAGGTTTGAATTCTTTACCTTAACGTTTTGTACAGAGGATGGGTTTTATAAGTGCCTGGTCACGTTTTTCATTCTATAAGGTGGAAAACCTTAAGGATTTACAAGGTTATTCTGACTTTATCCTGACAACAGAGGATTATTTTCTCAAATTTATCATCTAGTATAGCCCTCTAATCTTGTAGTTTTCTGTTTTGGTGTCTTGGGGTTTTTCTTTGTTTGTTTGTTTTTTTTTTTTTTTTTTTTAATGTCAGATATTTCAAATCCTGTTTATTTTTCTGTTGCTCATAAGCCGTTTTCCACAGAGGGTTATAAAGAGTACCTTAGAAGATATCAGGAGGGAAACTATTCCTTATGAATGAGTGTAGTAAGATTCACGTAATATGAAAGACGCTCTCAGCATTCTCTCCATTATTTGTAATATTAAGTGAACTATGACTGTGTTTTCTATCTTCCCTTTTTTCATCTAGCATGGGAATGCAGAGCATCTTCTCTCCAGTGATTCAGAAATTCATTGTTGACATTATCAGCATCTTAGATCCTCTTTCTGAAGATTTAGTCTGAACTATTTTACCAAAACCAAAGGTCGTTCTCTTTTTCCATCCTTCTAAGCCAAAACTATTCAGTGGCATTCCTTCAGTAAACATCTCTGTAGGTTTTCTTCCCGTTCCTATATTTTCCCAAGACAGTGTAACAGAGCCTGGATTACACTGTATACTGATCCACTAGTGTGCATGTGGAACCTTTTGTCTAAGAAGTACCTGAGGGTAATCTTGGAGGTTTTCACTTCGACATTACTTTTGACTGTAATATTGCATAAAAGTCTGATTCACCTCCAGTCTACTACTACTGTGTGACAAAGCTTTCTTTCCATTTTATTAATCTCCTCCATAATTTCCTCTCAGTCATTTCTCACTTGAACTCATTTCATACCATATTTTTTTCCTCCTTCTCCTGGATCAGGCAGACTTCCTTTCAATATGTATGCAGCATCGTGTTGCCTGTATGCACATATACATATATTTGTAATTTTACTCAATTAATGCAATTGCATTAATTGCATTGAGCATGAGTAAAATTTAATTTTACTCAATTAACGCAATTAAAACAACAACCTGTTTCTTCCAAAAGTAACAGACTTGTGAAACAATATAAATTTAGTTAAAACACAATTTATTGGACAGTGAAGAGTGCTTTCAAAATACTTTTTTATTTCGTTTTATCTCTTCAACTGTTTAAGAAACCGGGTAGATATGATTTGCTAGAGTTCCATCAATTAAATTGTTTGCTTTTGGTCCGTCCTCCTTGTGACATATTTCGCTCTGGGATTCCAGTGGAGAATCTGTGACAAATGCAGCTTTTAAAAAGACTGTCTTACATGTATTTTTCCTTAATTTAAATAATTCATTTTGTAAGAAGATTGGCCTCCTGAGTAAAGTGTGCATACTTCCAGTACTAGATATTTCTGCTTCCTGTCGAAATGAGCTGTTACATTTGCTTTTAAGCATGTATCAATAATTTGAATGGAATTGGCTCCTACACGCACTTTACCTATCATAATAACATTTCTTCTAACTCTCAGTTCATTTATGCAAAATGAGATGAAAGGTCTTTTTTTCATTTTATTCTGCCTACTAGATTATTTGTCACAACACAAGTCTTTAAAGACTGGGAAAAACATGGAAACAACCATTTGTTTGTTTTCTCTGTAATATTCCTCTAAAATAATTAATTTCTCTTTTTAGTTGCAGTCCTTTGATTATAAACAGCTACCAAGATTTTTGTGGAACTTTGATACTGTAATCAAATTTTTTCTTTGAAGGCTGATTTTCATTGTTATTAAATTTCTAGGTTGTATTCATTCTTGTAAAACCATGAAAACCTTGAACTACAAGATGTGCTCTTATAAGGTGGAGGGGTTAGTGAAACTCAGGACCTTTAATAGACATACTAAACAAGAAATCATTGGTTATAGGGTTCAGAATTCTTTCATCTGACCCTGTACACTGGTTGATTAGTGGAAATTTTTTTATTAACACGAAGGTCTTTTCAGACTGTCACAAAAACCAGGGCCTACTGAAAGTTGTTTTAGAATGATTTTTTTTTTTTTTGAATGAGGTTTTGATCATTTCAGCAATAGTTTACAGGTTTTTTTATCCTCAATTTGCAGTGCTTCTGATGTAATTTGAAGCAAAATAGAAATATGCAAATTTGTTGAAGCACTTTATAGCTTTATTTTTTAGGCTTCAATAAAACAACTCCAAGTATGTTTATATGTTCTCACATGTGATGCTTCAGCCCGTAGCACACTGGGTTGTGCCTTTAAGCCTTCTGATCTATGGAAGTTCTGAACTTCATTTTCTGTGCTCAGCAACCTCTCTAGCTCAGCCAGCACTGTGGGAGTAACTATGCATGTTTAAATTTCCAACACGAGGCAGCAAAGCGGGATTGTGATAAGATTGTGCGCACAATTGCGATAAGTTCATGTACACATGTTTAGTGAAGATAATGTGACAAGTCGCTAATATAGTCATGTGGGACTTGTTGCTAGCATAAAATCTACTTAATTTCCTGAGAAATGAAGAGTGGCATATGTGATGCTAATTTTTCAAAAGGTGAGATCTGGGGAACTTTGAACTTCTAAATCTGTTATTTATGCGAGGCAAACTAGTAGAAGCCTTGGTAAAGGATAGACATAGTGGACACATGGATAACTATGATATACCTTTAAAGAATCAGCATAGGTCTATAAATAGTTTCTGTCCCCTAAGTTCCTTAAGATGTTCAAGACGTTAAAAATCAAGGCCAGCTCCTAAAAATTACTGAAGATCTTAATGGGTCCAACCAACTGCATAATAAAATTCAATGTAGGTAGATGAATGTAAAGTTTTGCATACAGGGAGCAATGGAAAAAGTTTAAATTTTGTGCATCTACCTCTGTTACATGTCACTTCTGTTAGTCTTCCTTTGTCATTTCCTCCTTCATTTAGCATGTGAGTTTGCTGCTTGAATAGAGACATGCTGTTCAGAGAAGCATGTCTGTGAAGGTTAGGAGTAGATTTTAGTCCAGATAAAATAGAAACAAAGGTTTTGTTAGGGTAGGTGAGGTCTAGAAGCCACTTCCACTTCTTGGGTTCTGGGATTATTTCCTTTAATTTATATATATGTTAGACAAAAACTTTAGGTCAGAAAAGGGACAATATTTTCTAGGGAAAAAAGCAACCAAAGTTTTAATGCAAAGAGCGTTAACACTTCCAGATATTTTGTCATTACTAATAAATAGCAATCTTTTTAAATGTTTTGAGGTTGCTTATTAATTGGTATATAAACAGCACAGAAATTGCCAGGTACCAATTTGTTGAGTGTTGTTTTGGTGCAAAGAGTGGGATATAGGAGGATTGTAACTGGGTTTGCTGCCTTTTATTTATGATTTCAGTAATTTTCAAGCAGTAATTGTCATTAATGTCATCATCTAGAAATTCTGAATAACATGTGACAGTGAATTTGCTGATAGAAGTAACATGAAGTTGTATAAGTTACTTTTTCAGGGACAGATTTTGAGCCAGTTAGTCCATACAAACCTGTTGTACTTGCAATGTGTTCCTTAATCATTACTGACATAGAAGAAAATAGAATATGGATTTGTGTATTGCACTTGTCAACAGGTGGGAAATCAAGAACTCGTAGTAGCCAGGTAGAGATTACAAAATAACAGCATGTGCCCCCATTTGAAGTTCACTAGTGCAATTTTTTTTTTTTTTTTTTTTTTTTTTTTTACCAGTTTCCATGTTGTGAGGTTCATGTTCAGCTAACAGGGTAAATGGATACGATCTCCATTAGAGCAAAATAACATTCATGCTCACTTTTAGTTGATTGCTTTTACATTTTGTGAGTCCTGTAATTTCTGCTATTATTGCTTTTTTGCTCTGTGTGTGGTTGATATTCCTTCTCTTTCTGTGTGTGTAAAAAGAAGTGTTTTATTCTTTCTTGTGTGGGCTAACCTTTTTTACTACTAGGAAGACACTGAGGATGAAACTAACATAGCAATCATTTGCTGTGGTGACTTGAATATATAGGCAGGATGGTGTACAAGCAGAGTTAATATTCAGCTGTTACAGGTAGAAAAACAACAGAGTAATTTTTCTCAATTTCTATTTAACTATGAACTATTTTGTTACATTTCAGAAGAAGGCTTGCTGTGCATTAAGTTCTAGCTATTATAGAGGATTTAGTAATATGTTGCATCTCTCAACATTCTTGTGACTGGGAAGTATTTATGTACTAGGATCCTAACTTCACATAGTTCTGCTAAATTTGTCTGAGCTTTTTTTGACAATCCTTAATGTATTTCTGTTAAGATCAATGGAATTGTTTCTGAATTACAAGGGCAATGGCAAGAAAGTCAGATCAAGTTATGATGGATAACACTTTTTCCAGTTTTGTTTCATGGTTTATTACGTAATGTAGTTTTCTCATGTAAGATATTTTGTATTAGTTTATTAGGTAATGTATTATGAAAGCAAGCATACTCATTTTCCTTTAGAAATATCTCTCACTGAGAAGCACTGAGGAAGGTAAAGGTTTGCCGTCAGAGGAAATTGATCCTTCATTTTTACCTTGCAATCATATTAAAAATCTTTATTTTCTCATTGGCTGTAATAAGATCAAGGGAAGTTAATTAATTTAGTGTGTAACCGTGCAAGGTTCTTACAGAAAAGACACAGATAAATTACAGTGGGTGAGCTAGGGAAAGATCTCATTCCACATCAATTGCTTGGGAGCAGCAACGTTGTTTTTTCCCACAGTCAGTGTTGAGTAATTCATAATAGTTTATCCCCTGGTAGAAGCAGTATGGCTCACCTCCTGTATTTACCACTCCTCTCACGTACAAGGAACATGTTTTCAAGCTTGCGACATGTTGAGGTACCGGTAGAGCTAGAGCGAGCCCTCTGGCTGGTGCTGGTCTATCTCCTGGCCCTTTAAATCAGTTCTGTTTCCAGGTGCATTAGTGTTTGCCCATTGATCTTTCTTTCAGCTTCCTCCTGCACTACATAAAACTCCTTTTGGAGCTCTTACAGGTAATTATTGATCTGCTCTTTTCCTTTAAGGTGGTAAATTTAAAATGCTTTAGGCAAAAACAAAGTGCGCTTTATGTGCTCAAGACTCATGAAATTCTATTAGTTTTTGTTTTACTGTGGATGCTTCATAATGCAGAGCGCAGAGCAAACTTGTCTCTTAGCAGAACATTCTGAAATTAATTCTGTGTGATTCCAGTGAACCGAAGACGTTTGCTTGCTTCATTTTAATTGCCACAGTTTTTTACCTGTGGGGATATACATATGGGTCAATACCTAAACCACATATATCAATGCATGCAAAAGTAACTACCAAAATTTTGAAGTTGCACTGTAGAACTGAAAGGACTCTTTGTAGCATATGAAGTTCTTTTCAGTTGATTTTATGTCACTATTTTGTGAAGTATTTTAGTGGAATTTAACACTGATAATTTCAGTTATAGTTCTAAAATACTTACTTCCCAAGGTGAAAGGTTTCATCCCTGCAAATTCGCTCAATCATTTGGTGGGAAACAGCAGTGTGCCTTGGGTTGTTCTTTTCAGATACTTGCTTCTTGAATAGTGACAAAAATTAAGCAGCATGCAAAGAAAATATAGAATGAAAACTTAAGATTTGCTATAGGAATTATCTTTGGATCTCAAGGGCTCAATTTTAGAGCCAGTCCTCTTTAATGTGTTTATAAATGGTCTGGATGCAGCAATTGAATGCACTTTAAGTGCGCTGATGATCATAGAATCATAGAATAATAGAATAGTTAGGGTTGGAAAGGACCTTAAGATCATCTAGTTCCAACCCCTGCCACGGGCAGGGACGCCTCCCACTAAATCATGCCATCCAAGGCTATGCCCAAACTGGTCTTGAACACCACCAGCAATGGAGCATTCACAGCTTCGCTGGGTAACCCATTCCAGTGCCTCACCAACCTCACAATAAAGAATTTCTTCCTTATATCCAGTCTAAACTTCCCCTGTTGAAGTTTGAACCCATTACCCCTTGTCCTATCACTACAGTCCCTAATGAAGAGTCCATCCCCATCATCCCTCTAGCCCTCCTTCAGATACTGGAAGGCTGCTAGGAGGTCTCCATGCAGCCTTCTCTTCTCCCGGCTGAAGAGCCCCAACTTTCTCAGCCTAGCTTCATACGGGAGGTGCTCCAGCCCCCTGACCATCCTCGTAGCCCTCCTCTGGACTTGCTCCAACAGTTCCATGTCCTTTTTATGTTGAGGGCATCAGAACTGTACACAATATTCCAAGTGAGGTCTCACAAGAGCAGAGTAGAGGGGTAGGATCAATCTCCCTCGACCTGCTGGTCCCGCTCCTTTTGATGCAGCCCAGGATACGGTTGGCTTTCTGGGCTGCAAGTGCACACTGAAGCCAGCTCATGTTCATTTTCTCATCAACCAACACCCTCAAGTCCTTCTCTGCAGGGATGCTCTGAATCTCTTCTCTGCCCAGCCTGTAGCTATGCTTGGGATTGCTCTGACCCAGGTGTAGAACCTTGCACTTGTCATGGTTAAACTTCATCAGGTTGGCATCAGCTCACCTTTGAAGCATGTCAAGGTCCCTCTGGATGGCATCTTTTCCCTCCAGCATATCAAACAAGCCACACAGCTTGGTGTCATCGGCAGACTTGTTGAGGGCACACTCAATCCCGCTGTCCATATCACTGACAAAGATGTTGAACAAGAACGGTGCCAGCACCTATCCCTGAGGGACACCACTCATTACCGGTCTCCAGCTGCACATTGAACTGTTGACCACAACTCTTTGCTTGTGGCCATCCTGCCAGTTCTTTATCCACTGAGTGGTCCACCTATCAAATTGATGTCTTTCTAATTTAGAGACAAGTATGTCACGTGAGACTGTGTCAAACGCTTTACACAAGTCCAGGTAGATGACATCAACTGCTCTACCCCTGTCCATTACTTCCGTAGCCCCTATCATAGAAGGCCACCAAATTGGTCAGGCAGGATATACCCTTAGTGAAGCCATGCTGGCTATCACCAACCACCTTGCTGTTTTTCAGGATACTCAACTAGGAGTAGCTGTGGACTCCCTCAAGTGTAAAGAGGCCCAACAGAAAGATCTGGGAAGGCCTGAGAGTGGGCAATCACGAAGCATATGAAATTTAACAAGAGCAAGTGCCAGATTCTCTACCTGCGGCTGCGTAATTCCAATTATACATATAAATTGGGACAGGAGGGTCTGGAAAGCAGCCCCAAGGAAAGCAATCAAGTGATGTGGGTTGATGGCAAGTTGAATACAAGTCAACAGTTTGTCCTGGCCGCCAAAAAGGCCAACCATGTCCTGTGGTGTACCAAGCACAGCATAGCTACCCACTTGAGGGAGATGATTGCTCCATTCTGCACTGGTGCAGCTCCACCTTGACTACAGTGTGCAGTTTTGAGTGCCGCAATATCAGAAGGACATCAAACTACTAGTAGTACTCCTGCGAAGACCAGAGAGTTGTACTTAATTATCCTCATGGGTTCTTTTCAGCTTAATTCTGTGATTCCATTACTGTTGTTAGGAAAGCTACAGCATATTTTCAGTAAATTTAGTTGGAATACTTCTTCTTATGTGACAAGGCAGTGAAAGAAATTTTCACTTTACAGCTTACCTTTATGATATAGTACAGTCAGTTTTATATTTATGAAAGATCTGTTTCATAGGTCAGAGCTTTCTAAAAGTTATAAATTTATTCTTAACCCTTGCCCCATTTTACTTTTTCTTAAAAAATAATTGCTTGTTTTCTTGTGACAGATTGCAATAAAGTTTAAAAAAATATAGTATTCTTCCATTTAATGCTATAGACAATTATAATCTACTATTTTCGGCCTATGCAAGTTACACAATTAAGTATGTTATGAGGAGGAAATTCTTTACCGTGAGGGTGGTGAGGCACTGGAATGGGTTTCCCAGGGAAGTTGAGAATGCTCCATCCTTGGCGGTGTTGAAGGCGGGGCTGGACATAGCCTTGGATGGCATGGTTTAGTGGGAGGTGTCCCTGCCCATGGCAGGGGGGTTGGAACTACATGATCTTAAGGTCCTTTCCAACCCTAACTATTCCATGATTCTATGATTCTATGATTACAGAGAACGTAAGTTTCACTAAATGTCGTATTTGTTTGGAATACATGAGGCAAAAATCTTGCAGAGGCAAAATTAGAAGAAAAGATAATTCTAAACTATGTTTTTTGGTGTCTGGAAATACCATGGACAGTTTTGTAACAAAACTTGCACAGGTTTTTCTTTTAAAGCCTGACTCATGCCTACATGATATTGAGCAAAACTAACCTGGAATTTATTAATCTTAATATCAAATTTAATAAAATTAATAATAATAATTTAAATTATGTTATATTCTTCAAGCAGCCTAATTATATATAAAAAAAAATGTCTTCAATTTTTATGAAGACCAAGGCAAATTTGTAATAACATAATAGAGCAAGGAAACACTGTGCTATTGTTAATGAAAATATTAGCATGAGCATTGAGACTAGCTCATATGGACTTAGAGATAAAATTTGTTTACCAGATTAAAAAGCTAAGAAATATATATGTGTTAATCTATTTCCTGCCCCTTGCGAATATGTATCTTTCATTTCCTCCTTTTCCTTCTTGTCTATCATTTTTGATAAGCGCTGGTCATTGTGTCTTAGGAGAATTTTATAGCATCTTCTGTGCATGAGGCATGAACTTAAATGTTGTTGTTGAATTTGGCATGTGAAATGGGTTCCAAGGAAGTTGAGGAAATCTAAGTCAGGATTGCCGGGGTGCCATCCTCTAGATGACCTTGTGTTTCTTTTCTCTCCCTTGAATCAGTCTGAATGCAAACACTATCATGTTGGCTCAAGGCCTTAATGTAGAACTAATCGTTTATTTTCCTGGATTAGTTTTGAAAGGGATCAGCTTCCTGAGTCAGCTCAGGAGCACTGAAATCCTCAGCTCTGCTAAGCTGGCAGGAAGCTGGAATGTGGGTTGCGAAGATGCAGCAAAGCAGGGAACCCTTACTAGGGAAATCTTGCATGCTCATGGCTCTGCAAATGTTTCTGTGCTGAGGAATTGTCAGTAAAACACATTGTTAGAGTCAGAATCTGTCAGAATCTTTCTATAGGGGTCTTAGTCTTTTCACAGACCTGTGCTAAGTTAACATAGGATCATAGAATCATAGAATAGTTAGGGTTGGAAAGGGCCTAAAGATCATCTAATTCCAACCCCCCTGCCATGGGCACAGACACCTCACACTAAACTATGCCATCCAAGGCTATGTCCAAACCCGCCTTGAACACCTCCAGGGATGGAGCATTCTCAGCTTCCCTGGGAAACCCATTCCAGTGCCTCACCAGCCTTACAGTAAAGAATTTCTTCCTCATATCCAAACTAAACTTCCCCTGTTTAAGTTCGAACCTGTTACCCCTCGTTCTCTCACTACAGTCCCTAATGAAGAGTCCCTACCCAGCATCCCTATAGGCCCCCTTCAGATATTGGAAGGCTGCTATCGGGTCTCCAAGCAGCATATTTCAGCCTAAGAGATAACTGGTACAAAAGAATTATATGAATGTTTCTCAGTTTGCTGAATGACAGATGAACTTAGATTGATTAGGTTTATCTCATCAAGTTTCTGAGTATGATATACTATGAAGGCAAATTAGTGGACAACGTCAACCAGAAAAATGTTCCCTGGATTTCTCATATATTATTTTGGCTTTCATCAGCTACTGTATTTCCTTTTTCTCCTTTCCTTAAAAAGTATATCTTTTTTCTTCTCAATCTCTTTTACAACCCAGAAAATGGAAGAGCAATTTAGAAATCTATTGATTGAGCTATCCAATTAATTTCCAGTTTCCACTATAATGCAGTGTTACATTTTTATTTTGCTTTTCCTTTATCCAAAACATGTTACAAAACATGCAGTATGCATATGCTTTCCAGCCACCTCTATAAATTATAAAAAGTACTCTGGAATTCTTCCAGAAAAAAAGCATTATAAACCATATAACTGTGTTGCAATAGTAATGTTTATTTACACTGAGTTAAATACAACTACCACTGTAATAATTCTTAACATTCCACAATATATGTAATTACTACATGAAGTATTAATCTTCTGAATTGAACATGTGTATATATACCTATATTTAATTTATATCACACTATATAATATATATATATTTTTTATATATGTGTAAAATTCATGTGTGTATTAATTTGTAAGTTTACTTCAGCTTCATATATGATCAGTGATGACATACCCTGGAGAGCTAAGATGGAGGAGCAGTTCAGAGGGTGTTTCTACGAAAAGATGACTGGTATGACTGGTTTCCTGTCTTACACACTTTTGATTGGTGGGGTTATGAATATGCAACTGGGCTAAAATCATTAGATTATATTATCCTCAGCAGTTCCAAGTTTGCATTGCCTCACAGGTGAGTATTCAGATTACTTGACTATATCCCTGTACCACTGAATTTTGCTGCAGTGTAGCTACAAGCACTGGAAGCTACACACCTTGTGAACTTTAACTGATTTAGTTGCCTGCCTGTGTGAGACAATATTCACAGCAGGAATGGTTCAATACACCCAGCTTATAGCTAGATGAAATAGACTGTTTATGTCCCCTCAAAAACCAACTGCTTTACTCTGGGCTGTGTATGCCTAAGCTCTCCTTACATTTTATATGTGGAAATCGGAACAAATTTTATATTGAACAAATCACACCCACGCTTTACCATTTTTTTTTCCGACACAGGACCCCTTGTTTTCCCAGTTTTTTTCTAGATATTTTTAGTCAATATTACAACAGAGTGATTGTTCAGTAAATAGCAGTGTTTGTCATGTTTATGCTGGCATTCTTTTATGTGCATGTACCCATAAAGATCACTTGCTAGAATGTCTCACATTTTGCAAAAGACATGGTCCAGCAAGGTTGATTGATCAACCCTGATAAATACATCCTAGTGAGAGTCAAAAATTTTAAATACAGTAATTCATAATATTCTCAGAATGAAACTAAGAAATAGAAAACAGTGCTCATGGCACAAAGCTTCAGCAGGTTTTTCATCTTTATAAACAACTTTTTTATAGTCCACTACTGCATTCTGCTCAGTTTCCAATCATTTGGACCCCTACTGAACTGTGTATTCAACCATGTTAGATACTGCAAAGTTCTAACAACCAAAAATGTCTGTGACTGGAATGTGCGATTATCTTATTTCTTAGCCTTCACTTTCCATCAATCTATATAATACAAATGTTTTTTAATCAATCCTGAACACAGGTAGCAGTTCTTCAAAGTAGAATTTTGTAGCATTTATTTTAATTCACCTTTTTATATTTCCTATCTGACAATAGATATCAGTAATAACCATGAAAACTACATCCAGGCTGTAAGAAATATATATTGTCTTCACATGGGAGGTGCCTTGCTTCTGTCCATGCTTCAAGAGGTATGCTATAGCTGTCATGGGGAAAACTGGGATTTGTACCTGTTCTTTCAATATATTGCTTTTCTATAGTCTTGAAGGCCCCTTCACTTTCTGGATTTTGTTTCTTGGAAGTTGCTGATGGGCTGAGATCTTGTATGCAAAGCTCAGCCTGAAGAAAAATTTCATGTCCAAGTTAAAAATAAGTGGGTAAATCCAACTAGAGTTGTCTCACATAGTATAATATGAAAAAAGTATCCTTGTAATAGATAGAGACAGTCTTAAGGTGACCTTAAAGTCAGACAGCTTTTACTTTTTACTATTGTGTTGCTATATGCTCTTCCCTGAATGACTGGGAGTGATGCCTTAAGGTCGAACAGGTGCAGCACAGAACTATACTCTTTATATTTTCATTTAGCTTTCTGATTCTCTTTTATTAAGGGTTTCAGCTCTATTATTTGGATTTTTGGGGGCTTATAATGGGAGTTGTTTACTATGTTTTCGGTTCAGAGAAGGTCTTATAATAATTCTGATGTTTATGAGGAATGTGAAGGATACGTGCTGATTGTGCGTAAATATTTTCAGTATTTGGCTCACTCAGGAGAAACACTTAATTTTTCCAGTGTGTTATTATTGCCCTCAATTCATTGCGTGACATTATGGACATGTGACAAAAATCATCACACTAGAATGATTTTGAACCACTGAAGTACTATGGGGTGCATGCTTTTTCATTATCTCTCCCAATTAATGTTTACCACCATAGACAGTGCCACCATTGCAATTATCAGTAGAGATATTAGTGTTCTAAGCATTGTAGAAATGAGTGTCGAGTCTGCTAGATTATGCTTGACATATAGTCCTGAAATGGTAATTGGACAAATGGGAAATAGTATTCATATTCAGGATTATTTATCCACCAAAGCATAAAGTTTATGTTCAAAGTTGTTAGTAAGGTGATAAGACTGGGGCTTTTAGAACTGGTAGATAACTATATAAAGTATTTCTGAGTCCATAGCGGAAAGCTGTTAACGGTTGTGCTAACAACAAGGGGCAGGCCTGATATCGGGGCAAGTCGGCTCAGTCCCCAGCAGGAATAACTTGTGAGTTACAAGCCTTGCATGCTGTATGGAGACAGCATCACACACCAGATGAGGAGCACTCCAACAGCTTGTGACAGAAGTGGGGATATCCACTTAAAGACATTAAAGTTACCATTAGTTTGAACTACTGGAGGAAGAGATTTTAGCTACCTGGTCAACTTTCACTGCCTTTCAGGAAAAGTGTGCAATTAAACATTAAATTATCTCATACACAAATCTCAGTGTCTTGAAAAGGTTTAGCTTGATATCAAATTGTTTCTCACTGTGTCAAAACTGATTGATCTTCTCACAACATAATAGCACAGTAATCTCTGCCAGATTGCAGTACTGCTCTCATTGAACTAGAAGACAAAATTCTTATAGATGATAGCAGGAGTAGTACAGACTCACAATTTCTGTCTAAAATGAACTTCCACTGATCTTGAAGAGCTATGATCAAAGTGATTTCTGTGGCTTCAAAATACCTAGAGAAATTATTGCAGAAAACTATTCTGCCAATGAATTCACTTTGTGCAGTACTTCTAAAAACTTTCTGTTAATTTAATTGCCTGATCAAACACATGTAGTTTTGGGGTCAAATAATTCTAATTAGCCCATGCAAAATGAGACTGGGGGAATAAAGTGTTTCAAAACTTTTCACTTTATTTGCTAATTCTAAAAAGCCAGAGGGCTTGTGTGGAATAATTAGGAAATTTGGGATAATTGGGAATTAAATCTATATTAAAAATGCAGCATTGTCCACACATAAGAGAAAATGGACTTTCAGGGCCTCTCAGGGAGAGATGCAGCTATACCTGGTATGCCAGGAATGTGCACTCCACAGCGGTTCCAGTAACAGGCGGAGGATACAGCGAGGTGGAGATGTTGCGGGTATGCTCTGTCCTAACTTCAGCAGATAAAACGGGAGCTAGGTGGTACAAGAAACTGATAAGCTGCATACTTGTCATCCTGAGCCAGCGGCCTGTCATCTTTTTGACAAAATACCGTCCTAGTGTGAACTTTGCTTCATTATAATACTAAAATACACACCCCTCTCCAGTGCGACCCCCCCCCCCCCCCGAAATAAGACCACCTCTCTCTGAGCATGCTCTCTGAATTTTTAGTCTCATATACCTTTAAATCGAGGCGAGAGAAATTTTCGCCAATGGTAATAAAGGTATGTATGACTAGAGTCACTCAAGCACCACCTTGAAGGTAAAAATAATATAAAATAGCCCAAGAGAAAGGGGGATTTTAGAGAAGATACCATCGTGGACGAGTTAAGGAAGATAACATCAACCGACTCCTGGGACCGGTCGACGGGCTGGACCTCTCTTCCCCCCCCATAGGGACGCCTGTGGGTAAGACTTGCACTGTATCCAGTGCTTTCCTAGGAAAAAACTTAGAATCTCTATAGAGTTATTCTTATTTGTCACCTGTATCTTTTAGAGCTAAGCTGTGTCAACTTTATCAAGCGCTTGTATTCATGTAATCATTATTCGCACGTGCTTCTGCAGACAGTCTCTATCACCGGCAATCCATACGAACCTGTATCTGTTGCATTAATAAACTGCACTGTTTCTGTAATCGATCGTAATTCCCTCGCTGAACGCGACCCCATCTCTGTGTGGCCGTGAGAGTTCAGGAGCACGATTCGACTGACAGTGTGGTGCACTATCAGTGAGACCGGATCCAGTGAGGTTCGAAATAGCGAACGCTGCCCGGGCTGATACTTGCTATTGATTGAATTGGGCAGGGTGGGGCACTATCAGTGAGACCGGACCCAGTGAGGTTCGAAATAGCGAACGCTGCCCAGGCTGATAGCTGCCAGTAATCTTCCCCCCTCCCTTTTAACGCAACAGCTTGGTAGTTAATGTGATTGGCAAGGGGAGATGAGGGAGGAAAGGACCATTTCTTTCTGACAGTGCTTAACATGTGACTTGAAAATACTTCTTATTGGTCCAACAGCTCTTAATGCCATCTGATCAAGTTTATAGAATCATAGAATAGTTAGGGCTGGAAAGGACCTCAAGATCATCTAGTTCCAACCCCCTGCCAGGGGCAGGGACACCTCCTACTAAACCATGCCATCCAAGGCTCTGTCCAACCCAGCATTGAACACCACCAGCGATGGAGCATTGACAGCTTCCCTGGGCAACCCATTCCAGTGCCTCAACATCCTCACAGTAAAGAATTTCTTCCTTATATCCAATCTAAACTTCCCCTGTTGAAGTTTGAACCCATTACCCCTTGTCCTATCACTACAGTCCCTAATGAAGAGTCCCTCCCCATCATCCCTCTAGCCCTCCTTCAGATACTGGAGGGCTGCTCTGAGGTCTCCACACAGCCTTCTCTTCTCCCGGCTGAACAGCCCCAATTTTCTCAGCCTAGCTTCATATGGGAGGTGCTTCAGTCCCCTGATCATCCTCGTGGCCCTCCTCTGGACTTGCTCCAATAGTACCATGTCCTTTTTATGTTGAGGACATCAGAACTGCACACAATACTCCAAGCGAAGTCTCACGAGAGCAGAGGAGCAGGATCATCTCCCTCCACCTGCTGGTCCCGCTCCTTTTGATGCAGCCCAGGATACGGTTGGCTTTCTGGGCTGCAAGCGCACACTGAAGCCAGCTCATGTTCATTTTCTCATTAACCAACACCCTCAAGTCCTTCTCTGCAGGGATGCTCTGAATCTCTTCTCTGCCCAGCCTGTGACTGTGCCTGGGATTGCTCTGACCCAGGTGTAGGACCTTGCACTTGTCATGGTTAAACTTCATCAGGTTGGCATCAGCTCACCTTTGACGCATGTCAAGGTCCCTCTGGATGGCATCTTTTTCCTCCAGCATATCAAACAAGCCACACAGCTTGGTGTCATCGGCAGACTTGCTGAGGGCACACTTAATCCCACTGTCCATATCACTGACAAAGATGTTGAACAAGAACGGTGCCAGCACCTATCCCTGAGGGACACCACTCATTACTGGACTTCAGATGGACGTTGAGCCATTGACCACAACTCTGCATGCAGCCATCCTGCCAGTTCTTTATCCACCAAGTGGTCTACCTATCAAATTGATGTCTCTCCAACTTAGAGACAAGGATGTCTTGTGGGACAGTGTCAAACACTTTGCACAAGTCAGGTAGATGACACCAACTGCTCTACCCCTGTCCATTACTTCCGTAGCCCCTATCATAGAAGGCCACCAAATTGGTCAGGCAGGATATCCCCTTAGTGAAGCCATGCTGGCTGTAACCAACCACCATGTTGGTTTTCATGTGCCTTAGCATGCCTTACAGGAGAATCTGCTCCAAGATTTTGCCAGGCACAGAGGTGAGACTGACTGGTCTGTAATTCCCTGGCTCATCCATTTTCCCCTTCTTGAAAATGGGGGTTATATTTCCGTTTTTTGAGTCAAAGGGAACTTCACCTGACTGCCATGATTTTTCAAATATGATGGACAGTGGCTTAGCAACTTCATTTGCCAGCTCCTTCAGGACCCACAGATGGATTTCATCAGGACCCATGGACTTTTGTACTTTCAGGTTCTTAAGATTGTCTTGAACCACATCCTCTCCTACAGTGTGCCTAAGGTCTTCATTCTCACTGTCCCTGCATCTGCCTTCCAAGACTTGGGTGGTGTGGTCAGAGCATTTGCTGGTAAAGGCTGAGGCAAAGAAGTCATTGAGAACCTTAGTCTTCTCCAAATCCAGGGTAGTCAGTTCTCTTGATAGCTTCCAGAGGGTGTCCATGTTGTCCCTAGTCTGTCTTTATTTGCTTCATACCTGTAGAATCCCTTCCTGTTATCTTTAACATCCCCAGCCAAGTTTGACGGATTATTAGTGCAGTAAAGCAATAGTTGCAGTCCTATTCCTCCTAAGTCAGCATTTACATAATAAAATATGTGGGTGGAAGCATCTGGCACTATTTCTGGATATTTAAGGAGGTGGAGAACTTAACTGGCAGAGAAATCATGGTGACTTGTCTCCACTCTCTTAGAGTGAAGGATTTGGGCATATATGATGAAGCTGGTGCTGCTTTTTTCCATGTTAATGTTCTATGCATTAAAATTGCAGTCTGTAGCTCTTTCCATGTAATGAATTCCAGATACTTTGTCGATGTGAGCAAACTGTGCCTTGCAGTCTGCCGTGGAGACAGAATGGATGGTTTTTATCTTGTATTTCAAAAGATAACGGGGTAAGCAGCACAAGTAGTTCAGATTCTTAAAGCTGCTGAGTGCCTAACTTTCATTTGATTAATTAAAGTTTGGCAGTTGAATATCACTACTTGATCATTACAAAGAAAATGTTCCTGGTAGATTAGTGAGGTTTTCTTGATCCTTTTTTTAGAAGAATCTTTTCCATTTAGCTCAACAACCATGAAGCTGATGCTATTTGTAAAAAACAAGAATAACATAGACTTGTCAGACCATGAGAGCAACTTTTTGTTCTTGCTCCATTTCACCAGATTGATATTATATGTTCCAGACTCTATACATAGCTCTGAAGAATGAAGACAGCTTTAATCAGAAAACTAGGGGAGAGACTGGAGGAAAAAAACCTCCATGAGTAAAAAGTTGAATGATAATACTCTTGTTTAGCTATTTCCAAAATACCAGAGAAATGTTTTTCTTCACCATCTCTGCTGTACCTCGATGAAGTACTATCTTCTCTCCTTGAAGATTTTCTCTGCTGTTAGAAAGGAGCTTTAAGCTTACGACTAGGACTCTTTTTTGAATCACTATATTTTATCTTCTGCTCCTTCACGTAAACCTGTTTTCTATTGAAAAATCTTAGGTTGTTTTCCACATATTTTCAGGAATTGTCTGTTTTTCTAAATACTGTGGTGCTGATTAATGGACTGAACTTAATCCCTTAAGTTAGAAATGAACTGGAAATAGAATATGAGAAGCATGGCTTTACACAATTAATCTCAGAATGATTATCAGTTGTATATGTTCTTCATTATTTGCTTTATCATTTTATAGTCATAAGAAGTTGGTTATTCTTTCTATTGTTCAAGAATAAATGTTCATATTCACAGTTTCATGAAATGTAACTTTTAACTGCCCTAAGGCAATGTTTTGACAATCATTCCATTAGCTATGTAAATATCTCAAATGTAAAACTAATAATACTTATTTACATTACAAATGGGTCATTAATTTAATAATGCTTGATAACAAAAGTTACAGTATATGATAAACATATTTATCTCGTGTTAGCAAATATAGAATACAATTAGAAAAATCCAAAGTATGCCTATTAAAATGTTTCCTTGTGTGTAATGTACTGAATAGGAGTTCTCTTACCAAAAAAGGATTCGTCACTGTAAAAAAATTCTGAGATTTGTTCCCTTGGTGCATTCTATTTTAATTATTTCACGGGATTTCATATAGCATAAGGGAGAAGTTTAAGAACTTGCTTCTATATATGAAACCATTGGTTGAAATGTTTACTCTGTATGCATCATTGTCAGCAGTTAAATGTTTCATGTTTTCATGTGTTACAGTCATGAATAGCTTCTGTCATGCAGATGTTGACTCCCAAGCAGCTTTTCTTGATTCTACATAGATGTAAGTAATTTTCTGACATCTTAAACTTGCAACATTCCTGCTGGTGATACATAAACAGTGACTTGAGTTCTCTCACTCAATGCTTCATGAATTCTGCTACACTCCTTGGAGTGAAAGGCAGCAAAAAAATATTGTTCTTGCTAAGGTGATTACATTTGATTTTGAATGCATTCAGAAAGCAATTTCATTTAACATGAATACATAAGTAACTTTTAACATAGTCACTGTTCAGAAGAGTATGGTATGTTAGGGCCTCAATAGTAACTTTTTATGAGGTGCTGCGGTCAAAGAGACTTCAAGTCTACTGAAAAAGTGTGAGGTTTTCCGATTTTAAGGTTTGGACAAGATGGAAAATTGACAAATCCAAAAATACTATTACTAAACCAGAAACACTGGTTTATGAACTCTCTTAATGGTATAAATATAAAGTAAAACAATAAAGCTTATGATATTTAACCCAAAATTTATACTTAACAAGTTTTAGAGCATAAAAAACATTGGTGTGATATTCATAGATACTCTTTTTTCAGTCATTGTCCCAGCTTCTTAGGAGAAGATACAGTAACAAACTCATGGCAAACTCAGCATTTTCAGTTCTGTTGATCTCAGTAGACGGTCCTTGTCCATGAGGCTTGCAGCATGTCACAGAGCATGTCTTGATCCCAGGTAGTTGTTTTGCTGCTCCTTGAAACCTTTTGTGATTTTCATGTCCTTCTGCTGTTTATCAGGGTAAAATTTACTTTAATTATCCTGTGATTTCAAAGTGAGAGAAAGCTTCAGGTTCAATCTTTGTCTATTTCAGGCCAGTATAATTTAGAAATAAGATACTTCTCTAACCCAGTATCAGAGACCTTATTGGCTATTTGCATAGCTCCTTTTATTTCTTTTTTTTTTTTTCCTTATTGCACCACAGTAGGTCAAACCTTAAGTTTCTGTGAAATATTGTTCTGAAACATGAGTTATACTCTCTTTTTTTCTTTTCAGTTTGGTGTGTACTCATATTGTCCACATATATTTTTAATGACAAGTTGTGTCAAGTTGCATCTGCTTTAATCTCACGTATTTTGGAAGTTCCTCAACTGTACTCTTACTACATCAGGTTGCTACAAAAGCATTTCTTTTCATGTTCTTCCTCAACTGACAATAACATAAGGGTCTTTACATTTTTAATAGCAAACAAGGTTTCTCTATTCAGAAAAAAAGAAAGAAAACTTTCTGAAAAAGGAGACAGTGCACTACACATTTGTACATTCCTTGTCTCCTAAGTAAAGAAAAATGTACAGACAAGACATAACTGTAGCCCGTTGATGGTCTGCTACCCATCACATAGTTTTGAAAACCTTGTCACAACAAACTTGCATGTATTTGATATTAATGGTTGTTTCTCCATGAAAGGTATATGCTTTTACATGAAAGGTATTATTCAAAAAAACAAATGAAAAATATATGCTCTGAAAAAGATGTGAGTATTGTCCATGAAACTTGCTTTGCATGTTGCCTCCTGCCAAGGGAGTGAACATTGTACAGCACATTTTGATTAATAAGACCAAAAAAAAATTAAAGTGTACAAAGGGAAGGCTGGATAAGTTCATAGACCTGGAAAACATTGTTTTAAATAGTTCATTCTAAGTACACCCTGTGTGCTTCCCTATATTAATAAGGAAACACAAAAAATTAAACCTCTGGTTTTAAAAGATATTTCAAGTTTGCTTCCTTTTTGCAAAGCATAACAGCTTGTATGGAAATAATTAGAATAGAGATTATAGCTATGAACATAAACAATTTAATTTAACATTTATTCAGTGAGAATGCTATGCAAAAATTTCTGCAAATTAATGAAAACTTTTCTGTATTCTGAAAATAAATCCTGTCAAAGACCTCGTTTAGTATTTATTATGATGATAGAATTTTCATTCTTTTACCTCAAAAAATTCTTTGTTAATGTTTATTTCAGAATAAAGAAGTAATTTTAAATTTTGATTTGCAGAATGATTCAAGGAAGTAGGCCTTTGAACTTTAGCTTTTTAAATGAAACTGTGAGAAAACAACCTAAATCGTATTACTCTTTCAACCCTGCCACTGTGTGTCTACGCTGTTGAAATATTTACTAGCAACATCTCTCACTCTACTTTCCAAAACATTTTTAGATTTGCGAAAAAAGCCCCTACAACCTGGTATTGAATCATGTATGTGACAATCATAATGTCTAGCCATGCAGATAATCATGCAAGTTTCTCCCAGAATGCTTTCTGTGAATGCACTGATGAACAGAGTTGTATTTCTGCTACAAGTTACTTTATAGAATCATAGAATCATAGAATAGTTGGGGTTGGAAAGGACCTCAAGATCATCGAGTTCCAAACCCCTGCCATGCCCAGGGACACCTCCCACTAAACCATGCCATCCAGGGCTATGTCCAACCCCACCTTGAACGCCGCCAGGGATGAAGCATCCACAACTTCCCTGGGCAACCCATTCCAGGGCCTCACCACCCTTAGAGTAAAGAATTTCTTCCTCAGATCCAATCTAAATTTCCCCTGTTTAAGTTTGAACCCATTACCCCTTGTCCTCTCACTACAGTCCCTAATGAAGAGTCCCTCCCCAGCATCCCTATAGGCCCCCTTCAGGTATTGGAAGGCTGCTATGAGGTCTCCAAGCAGCCTTCTCTTCTGCAGGCTGAACAGCCCCAATTTTCTCAGCCTAGATTCATACGAGAGGTGCTCCAGTCCCCTGATCATCCTCGTGGCCCTCCTCTGCACTTGTTCTAACAGTTCCATGTCCTTTTTATGTTGAGGACACCAGAACTGCACACAATACTCCAAGTGAGGTCTCACGAGAGCAGAGTAAAGGGGCAGGAGCACCCCCCTCAACCTGCTGGTCACACTCCTTTTGATGCAGCCCAGGATACGCTTGGCTTTCCTTACTGCTAAGCCATTCTTGACCTTAAACTTATAACCTAACTGAATGCACCAAGCTTGAGTAATTGCTGAACGTGCTCCAGTACCTACGGAATTTGAAAAGGGTCTGTCACAGCTGTGATCCCAGTAATGACTTTTTCTTTAATTGGTCACACAGTATAGAAGATACATCTTCTCACACTCTACCTTTGCAGCTGGTACACAGCCTTTTTCTGGGACCATATTAGTTTCTGGTTATATCACTGTGAAAAAATGCTACTGCGCTTCAATAGTTATCTGGTTGCCTGATATAAACCAAGTAGAGTAAGTTCCTGCTTTGACATTTTAAATACTTGATATCTGGAGCATCAACAATTAAGTAGCAATTACGGCTACTGCCATAAGCATCAGGTAGATGCTGGAACAATTAATTCATTATTGCCTCCAAGCTGTTATTCAGAATGACTCCATTTCCACTTGTAGAACCATAGTGTCTTGTCTCTCAGTGCACCTAGAAGCTGCTGGATACAAAAATAATTTTTTGTTGAAATTCGGACATTGTTCAGATGCACATTTGTTGGCTTTCAGAGTACAAGAAATGTATTGGTTTTGCCGGACAGGCTTTCTGTGCCAGTTCAGAATTTCTACCAACTCACTTGTGCATCACAAGGAAATTGACTGTTCCTCCAGTGCCAAACACTATGTTGTGTCCTTGCAACCAAGCTCCAGTTTTTAGAATTTGTTTTTTTCTCCAGGAAACTGGATAAAAATCAAACAACAACAGATTCCTGCTTTGCTCAATAGAGGCCAGCATGCATCTGAATGCCAGTAGTTGATTGTTCTCTTTTGCTGGATCTTTGTTCATTGCTTTATACACTCTTCTACCTTCACAACACCATTAGATTTGTTTTCTTGTGGCTGCAGGCTCATTTCCTGATCCTGTCATGTTGCCTCCTTCACTCATACCCACTTGCCACTTACTGGCCAAAATACATGCAGAATGTGTGTTGGTAATGAAGTGTGTTTTCCATAAGTGCCAGTCTGAAGTATGTAAATGTCTGCTGAAAGCATATTCCTGCGGCTTTGATCATCCACCCACAAATGGATGGAATGAATGAGAAGTGTCAAGGCTTCTCATTCATTCCAATAACTTTGTGCTGCAGAAACTGATTCCAAAGAAGGTAAGAACTGCCTGAATGACATATTTAGTGAAAATGAGAGTACATGACTGTGTTCTTCTGGTTATACAAAGGGGATTGGGCTAGGGGTACAGAGGTAAAAGCTTTTGTGGTTCCCATTAGTTTGGCAGCTCACCCCAGTGACGGTTGTCCTAATAATTTATGGACTGAAAGTGCGGAAGAACTATGAAAGGAGCTATGATCTGCTTAAGCTGCAGAGGCCTTTCCTGAGACCCTTGGTTACCTTTCGTTACCATATATCTATTTTCAAGAAAAATAATATTGAAGAGGTCTGATTATATTTTAACCAAAGATTAAGATCTAAAAAAAAACAGTGGCATCATCTTTCAAAATAACTAGCCACCTGCTTGTACTGCTATAACTAATATGTCATCAGAAAAACAAATCAGTCTATTCCCTTCACCCATACTGCATTAAACATGCCAGGGCAAATCCTTCAGGTCTAGACTCAGCTTTCAGCTTCTGCATTTTTTTTTATTCACCATTTCTATAAAATCATTAACTTGATACACTACTTCCGTATGGTTTATAAATGTACTTTGTATTGCTTCTCATCTTGGTGTTGGCGTTCAGCTCTTCCTTGTTAGCTGTTAATCTGCCTTGACAACTAACTATAGCAGTCAATCACATTTGCCATCTGCTCATCTGGGAATGTCCATGTCAACTCATGTTCCACCTTCAGCTCCGTGTTGTTATTATTATAAATTATTCTTGTAGTCTAATTTCATTGTTTCATCACATCAATCTCAGCTTCACTTCTAGATCACCTTTCTCCACACAGTGGCAATATTTCTTGCCTCCATCAAATTAGTCACTCTTCTGAATGATGAATTCAATGTTTTGTAAATAACTGAAAATAAACTAGCTCCTGGTTTTGGATCCTCTGAAAACTTGGTACCAGGATAATTTTGCATTTTTGTAAACCTGAGGACACTGTAGAAAAGAAAACTGTAGATTTGCCATAATGTATAAAATCTATCTTGCAGTTCTTATCCTCTTGTTAGTAGACAGAAAACTACAGTAAAGAAAAATACAAAATTATATTGACTGCATTAGAATATTATTACTAATTTTACAGTGATGCAAGTAAATATATCAGAATGTCCATTACTTTAATGCTATAATTTATTTTAACACTTTTCTTAAGAGAGGAATTGTATGGGGAATTGTTGCTAGAATACAAGGCAGCAGCCTTGTATATAGGTACAGCGGTACATATACAGGTTTAATCTAATGTAGTAGTATACATATACTCTTTTTAAAATGTAGTACTAACAGTGTGTTGAGCTCTGTACAGGACTTTGATCATGACAGCAGACAATTTCCAAAAAATGTTCTGATTAAGTTTCTAGTGAAGACACTGTCAATCCGATGTGTTAGTTACATATAGCTTGTTTACAGTATTGATTTATATATATAGATTTTTTTTTGTCTTTCTTCAAAAACTAGAATTGAAAAAAATAAAGACTGTGGGGGCTTTCTCCCCTCTCGTTTTTTGGGGAGAGAAAAAAAAAAAAAAAAAGTAATGTTTAAATTTTCCAGCTGATGCTTCATACTGTGGTGTTTTATGTTAGGCTGCCTCAGACATGTCAAATGATATAAAGTTACATGATGTAATGTGATTTTCATTGAGTTGTCTCAATATGACATACCAGGCAGGCAACCTGCTTTAAAGGGCACACTTTCCTGGAAACGAGTTAATTCTCTGAGAGTGGAAAGTCAGTAGTGGCTTCCCTAGGTAATGACATCAGGCCTGACATTCTTCAGTATATTTTTATTGATTTGATAGGTGGGTTGGTGAACATTGCTGATAACAGAAAATTATTTAGACTAAAGAAAACCTCACAGAATAGCAAGATTTTCCAAAGGATCAAGTCAAACTGGTTGACTGAATAACATGGTGATAACGTGACGGTGATGATATGTTGATAAAATGAAATGTATGAACTTAATACTTCAAAGTAGAAGGTACAAATATCCTCCAACATGGTTAAACTTTTTAATACAATAGTGGGTTCAGACTTGAACAATACTGCTGAGATCTTATTGAAGGTGCATCTAAATTTCCCTATGGATCATGCTTCTGTTCCCACTGAAATTGCTAAATCATCAATGATGTCTCAAAATTAACAAGTGTAAATCAAATATCCTAGGATATGCTGCACATCCTCTAGGAAGCTTGTTGAATTTTATTTTGCTTTGTTTTGTTTTTTTTTTTTTCATTTCTAGTTGATATGATTTTGCTGTTCTGTTCCATGTCACTTGCTACCATGACATCAGTGTTAATCTCAGAAAGCCTTTATTCTCTGCTACCATGCCATCATTATTCCAGAAAACAAGAGTAATGGACTCAGAAAAGAGAAAAACTAGCAAAAATGAACAAACGCTTGTAACCTACAGTCTTGTAGTTGTCACCTTCAACTTCCATTGGGATGCAGAATGATTTCTTTCAGAAACGTTGTCCTCCAAATATATTCTTCAGTACCATCCTGCGGAAAAAAAGGAACCTTTCCCCGTTTTGTTTGTTTGGTATGTCTAATGTGGGTGGGGTTTGCTTGTTTTGTCATCAGGTGCTGACCACAAGATATTTTTCTCTGTTTACAGACAAATAAATGATGGGTTGCTGCACAGCTGCAGTACCCTCCTTAAAAAATCCTGAACAATAACAAATTTTCATACCTTCTGTTATGTCTGATCCTTTAATAGCTCATTTTCAGTCTTCCTCCTGGCCCTATTTTGCTGTTAAACATCCATTTAAGATGACTGTTTCTCTTCTAAAAATTCTTGTTCCAGGTACCTACACTCACACAGCTCCAGCTACTTCAGCTTCTCTTAGTTTCCAAAAGACAGAAGAGAAAAAGCATTGCTCTCATATCATTAAATGAGAAAGCTTAGACCCTCTGCTTTCTGCTAAACCCCCCCAAAATTGGTGGAAAAGAGTATAAAAGGAGTAGTAGAAGTAATAGTCTCATAATATAGATTAGGTTTTCTTTTCTGAAACATGAAACAACATTGGTCTTACTGTAGGGTATATGCATGGAGGCAATGATTTTCAACACAGATGATAACAAAATTAAGAAGTTAAACTAGGATTTCCCTGGTCTGCTAAAACAGAACTTTTAAAAATATGTTCTCCCCCTGGTTAGTATAAATGGTTGATCCAGATGGATTTTTTTACAGAAACTTCAAACCGGTCTTCCAACAGTTTAGTACAAACTTCCAAAAACTTCAGTATAAAACCTTCTTTCAAATTTTTTATGCATTCATTTATGTATCTCCTAGTGATTGTCGAGGTTTTTCAAATCAAGCACACAAATACAGCTTACCCTGCATTTAGTTCTTTCAGTGCTTTTGTGTTGATAATTAACACAAGTCATTTGGTACACAAGAATGAATATTTATCATACTTTATTGTCTCTCTGATTCAGAACTGTTTACAATGAAGAGGACACCACTGATGCTAATGTATTAAGTAAATTCGAAATGCTACTTACTATTATCATGTTATGTTTGCCATTTGGACTGAAATAAGATAAAATGGAATAAAAGGATGCTTGAATTTCATCTGATCTTATTTTCAATAAGAAAAATCAGTGTGAGGAACCCATAGAAAGGAAATAGAATGTGTTGAAAGATAAATGAAAGCAATCAATTTTTTTTTTGGCTTAGTATATTCACTGCTTGATGCAGTGAATATACTAAGCCAAAAAAAATTAATCCGATGTAGATGAAAAATAAAGGGTCAGATAGAGACATCTCTAAGGTGTAAAATATCCAGACCAAAAGAGAAGTAGGAAGATTAAAGACAGTGCACCTGATGAAAAATATAAAAGTGGACAATCAAAAGAAAAGTGCTGGAGGTTAGGATAAATAAAATATGTTTGAAGTGTGTAAAGAAACAAGATGATGTTGAAGGAGACTGTAAGGCACTGAAAAAATAGGTCAGAAGTGCCTTTTTTAGAGAAAATGTGCAGTTAAAATAATGCACAAACCCAGTATATATACTAATAGTTTAAAAACCAAGCCTGGATATATAACTGAACACGTGCAAGTCGGAAAATTTTTGTTTTCCTTTATAAGTGTCAAAGTTTTTCAAGCTGTTAAGTAGCTGGTATGAGACCTTTTAAAGTAAACATTCACAATTTTCTAATTGACCCATTCAGCAGAATGACACTCCCAAATAGAAAGAATTGGAATGCTCAGGAATGATTGAGGCAGTGCATTCAGGAAGAAATTTTGTTTGGCTTATCACTTTCAATGAGTGATTTGAATCCTATGTAAGAAGAAATAATTGCTGAATCAGCTGGAGATGTTATCAGGTTCTTATTTGTAGAACAGTTTCTAGTCATTAGAGAAGTTGTCACCTTTCATCTGACAGTTTTTAATGTCTAACTGCTTTGTTTTGCTCTGAAATGGTTTAGAGTTGCTCCTACATACAGCTAACCATGTCAGAACTAAGAGACTATGTATCTTAACTCCTCCAGCTTTTTTTATAAGCACATCTTTCTGTCCTATGATGCAGTAGACATAATTAAGACACTAAAATACATGCAAATAGATAAATTGAAAACAGGGTAGGACGAAGGAGTCAGCTTCGTGCAGAAAGTATTCTAAGTGTTTTCTTTTTTATCCTCACCATTTTGTAAATTCCATCCTTTAGAAACATGTTATAGAATCATAGAATCATAGAATAGTTAGGGTTGGAAAGGACCTCAAGATCATCGAGTTCCAACCCACCTGCCATGCCCAGGGACACCTCCCACTAAACCATGCCATCCAAGGCTATGTCCAACCCCACCTTGAACGCCGGGGATGTAGCATTCACAACTTCCCTGGGAAACCCATTCCAGTGCCCCACCACCCTCACAGTAAAGAATTTCTTCCTCAGATCCAATCTAAACCTCCCCTGTTTAAGTTTAAACCCATTACCCCTTGTCCTCTCACCACATTCCCTAATGAAGAGTCCCTCCCCAGCATCCCTATAGGCCCCCTTCAGGTATTGGAAGGCTGCTCTGAGGTCTCCACGCAGCCTTCTCTTCTGCAGGCTGAACAGCCCCAACTTTCTCAGCCTAGCTTCATACAGGAGGTGCTCCACTCCCCTGATCGTCCTCGTGGCCCTCCTCTGCACTTGTTCTAACACTTCCACGTCCTTTTTATGTTGAGGACACCAGAAATGTACACAATACTCCAAGTGAGGTCTCACGAGAGTAGAGTAAAGGGGCAGGAGCACCTCCCTCGACCTGCTGGTCACACTCCTTTTGATGCAGCCCAGGATACGGTTGGCCTTCTGGGCTGCAAGCGCACACTGCCGGCTCATGTTCATTTTTTCATCAACCCACACCCCCAAGTCCTTCTCCGCAGGGCTGCTCTGAATCTCTTCCCCGCCCAATCTGTAGCTGTGCCTGGCATTGCTCTGACCCAGGTGGAGGACTTCGCATTTAGCATGGTTAAACTTCATCAGGTTGGCATCAGCCCACCTCACAAGCGTGTCAAGGTCCCTCTGGATGGCATTCCTTCCCTCCAACATATCAACCAAACCACACAGCTTGATGTCATCGGCAAACTTGCTGAGGGCGCACTCAATCCCACTGTCCATATCACTCACAAAGATGTTGAACAAGACTGGTCCCAACACTGATCCCTGAGGGACACCACTCGTTACTGGTCTCCAGCTAGACATTGAGCCACTGAGCACTACTCTTTGTGTGCGGCCATCCAGCCAGCTCTTTATCCACCGAGTGGTCCACCTATCAAATTGATGTCTCTCCAACTTAGAGAGAAGGATGTCATGGGAGACAGTGTCAAAGGCTTTACACAAGTCCAGGTAGATGACATCAACTGCTCTGCCCCTGTCCATCAGTTCCGTAGCCCCTTCATAGAAGGTCATCAGATTGGTCAGGCAGGATTTCCCCTCAGTGAAGCCATGCTGGCTGTCACCAAGCACCTTGTTTGTTTTCATGTGCCTTAGCATACCTTCCAGGAGAATCCCCTCCAAGATTTTGCCAGGCACAGAGGTGAGACTGACTGGTCTGTAATTCCCTGGGTCATCCATTTTTCCCTTCTTAAAAATGGGGGTTATATTTCCCTTTTTCCAGTTGTCAGAAGCTTCACCTGACTGCCATGATTTTTCAAATATGATGGACAGTGGCTTAGCAACTTCGTTTGCCAGCTCCTTCAGGACCCGCGGATGAATTTCATCCGGTCCCATGGACTTGTATACATTCAGGTTCCTAAGGTGGTCTCGAACAAGATCCTCCCCCACAGTGGGCCCAGGGTCCCCACCCTCATCGTCCCCGTGTCTGTCTTCAAGACTTGGGCGGTGTGGTCAGAGCATTTGCCGGTGAAGACTGAGACAAAGAAGTCATTAAGAACCTCAGCCTTCTCCAAATCCAGGGTAGCCTGTTCTCCTGATAGCTTCTGGAGAGGGCCCACGGTGTCCCTAACCTGTCTTTTATTGGCAATGTACCTATAAAATCCCTTCCTGTTATCCTTAACATCCCTAGCCAAGTTTAATTCTAAGTGGGCCTTAGCTTTCCTAACCAGGTCCCTAGCTTCTGAGACAACATCCCTGTATTCTTCCCAGGCCGCCTAACCTTGCTTCCACCTTTTATAAGCCTCTTTTTTCTCTTTGAATTTTGCTCAGCAGCTCCTTATCCATCCAAGGAGGTCTCCTGGCCCTCCTGCTAAACTTCCTTCTAGTTGGGAAGCATGGCTCCTGAGCTTGCAGCAGGTGATCCTTGAATATCAACCAACAGTCTTGGGCCCCCCTGCCCTCTAGGGCTATATCCCATGGAACCTTACTGATCAGGTTCCTGAAGAGGCCAAAGTCTGCTCTCTTGAAGTCCAGGGCAGTGAGCTTGCTGCACGCTCTTCTCACTGTCCTGAGGATCTCAAACTCGACCATCTCATGATCGCTGCACAATCAAGGCTGCCTTGGAGCGTTACATTCCCAACCAGCCCTTCCCTGTCAGTGAGGACGAGGTCAAGCTGGCACCTCTCCTTGTCGGCTCCTCTATTACTTGCAGAAGGAAGTTGTCTTCCACGCAATCGAGGAACCTTCTGGATTGCTTGTGTTGGGCGTACCATCCCTCCAACAGATATCAGGGTGGTTGAAGTCTCCCATGAGAACAAGGGCCTGCGAGCGTGAGGCTGCTCCTATCTGCCTATGGAGTGTTGAAAAGTATTTGGAAAATTAATCAGCAAAGTGCAGGTTTTCACATTTCTTTTTATTGGTTTCAATAATCTAGGACCAAGTATAGTAGCAGATAATACTTAATAAAATATCCAGGTTAGGATTCTTTTTTTTTTTTTTTCCCCCAAATGGAAATGGTTAAAACACAAAGGTGGAACCCACTGTGTAATACTGGATGTGTTATAAAAGAGAGGGAGAGCAGAGATTTCAGTAGAATATATGTACAGGGAGAGATTTTTGACTCCATAGTTCCACAAGTTCAAGCAAATTGCTCAAAATTTCTATATCCAAGTTTCTTACAGATTGCTAGCAAGCCAAAACATAAATATGTAGGCTGATTTGCTGGTGATGCTCAATGCTACTGCGTTTCAGTATCTTCATTCAAGAAGTTCACAGAAACTGTGTGTCTGACAACAGTGCTTAGACTTTAATGGAGGAACACTGGACACTTCACTTTATAGAAGCTTCTAATAGGCTTACACAATGTAGTAAATTATAGCATGTAATATAATTTATGCTGCATTTGTTACTCAAATGCATAATTCAGTTTTTGTTGTTTTTTGTGTGTGTTTTTTTTTTTTTTTTTGTGCAGAAAACACTGGTGTAATTCAGGTTGGTAGAATACTTCGATCTTTTTGTGTAATTACCAGTGTAAATAGTTTACAATAAGACAGAAGGCTACAAGGAAGGATAATAATTGATAATATTTTGCAGTAATGAGATAATCCACTTGTGGTTTTTACAGGCTGCACACAACACATTTTAAAAATAAGTTAGTTAATTAGTTAATCTTTACCCAGATTTTGGCTCACTCCTTTGCAGTCTGTGGACTAGCTATGAAGTTCGTCCCTGTATTCACCAGACCTAAGGATTTGGTTTGGCCCATGTTACCTGTCTCTTTCTCTACAAACACCCAAGATAAGATAGATAATCTTTAGAGAGTCAGATCACTTAAAGCATATATTAATATTAAAATCTTTTGAATTAAAAATATATATTAATGTCAAACACCTGCGTGATACTCATAAACTGTAAAGCAGTGTGAGGTTATGAACTTATTTAATTTTCTCTACTTCTCACTTATTATGTGTGAAGATTACTTTGACAAGGGCCTTCAGGTCTAGGTAAGCTGCTTGAAATTTAAAGAAGCATATTTATTAACAACTGGGAACACTGGTGCTGTCACCATAAGCAATGGAACGTGTCATATTCTTCTTCCAGATAAAGCTGCTGTAATAACGTTTCTCTTTAAGATATGCAAATAATTTGCAATTGGTGATTCTTTTGTTTTTCCTTTTATGCATGTAACCCTTGAAAAAGCTGTGGTGATTTTTCCTCACACTATTCATTAGGGTTAGATGAGGAAACAGAAAAAAATATCCCTCTCTCATTGTCTTGTTGCTTGAGAAAAGTCCAATTCCTACCTCAATATTTGTACATCTTTAACATTGTTGGTGCTATCTGGAAATGTTTTTGTACTATGAGGACGGACATTGCTTATTCATGTTCCTCAATAACACATTTTTGGGTTTTTTCTGTACTTCTTTGTCGAGAAGAATTGATCTTTGACTTCAGTGAATTTGGGAGCTAGAGCTTTCCCAAACGCCAATTGCAAAATTCAAGGAATTAATGGACAGAAGAAAACAAACCTGCATTTGCTAGGAGTTTATCCTAACTGAAATAGGCTTTTTGGCAGTTTCAGTTAAACTGCACCTGCCTGCGCCACATCTGTTCAGGAAAGAAAGAAGAGTTTAGCTATCTCACTTGGGCATGCTTCATTAACAGAAAAGTCATTCTTGTTTACATAAAATCAATGTGAATTATGGTATTGAATTCAGTGAGTGTAAGAATTTTAGGGTAGCTTGCGGAGGGACTGAATCAGGTATTAAATTTAAGCTCAGGCCAAAAAAAAAAGTATGAATTTACGCTATAATAAAGATCATAATAAAACCTCAAAACATTGTTCTGGTATGCACAGTTGCTTAATGCGCTAGTAGCTTGTTTTGCTTTGAAATCAAATTAATTGTCCTGTGCTATCCCTGTTATGTGATCTCTAGATACGTTTGTTTTAATTACCACTCAGAAGGTAATTAAAAGATAATCACTTGTCACAAACACAAGTACAGAATCCAGCCAAGTAATAAACATAAGAACGCACTAAATGATATCTTTATACTTTAGCATTAATGTCTTCCAGACTCTTTCTCTCACCCCAAAATATATTCTAAACCCCACAAGTTCTTTGGGGCTCCTTAATGCAACAGAATTGGATGTGTGGTGTGAAAAAATGAGTAAGATTGCAGTTCTCTGCCGCCAGGAGCTTCCATATTTCTTATGCAAGTGTCACAATGTAACTGAAAT